>JAWNPT010000035.1:0-1319347 GCA_035047365.1 Drosophila ustulata
CAACTATCGAAATTAAATTCATTGAAAGTTGGTGAAAATTTCCAACAATTTGTTCATAAATATAGAGGAATTACTTGAATTCCCAAAAATTAAAGTAGCTCCAAATGGAAATGACATTCTGTATATTATCAGCCTGCCAACAGTAGAAGAAAACCTTTGTCAAAAAATATTAATAAAACCAATAAAAAAAGGAAATGTAATAAATAATACTAAGTTTGACCTTATAATTCAATGTGATGAAACAAAATTAGGAATTAAAGAAATATGTGATACAATAAACGATAAGTCAATATGTAAAAGAGAAAATTTAATAGACCTAAGTACAAACACCTTCGAAGCTGCACTCCTGCAAATGAAACAACCTAGCTGTCTGCAAGTAAATAACCAACACATTCCGGAACACGAAGAAATCCTCCCCGGAATCATCCTATTGAACGACTTCGATGGAACGATCAACATCGACCAAGAACATTTACATTTGCAAGGAACTTATCTTATCCAATCTAAGAATTCATCGATCACAATAACCTCTTATACAAACAGAGAATACGTCGACATCGATCCCCTACCACCTATGCTACAAATCGATGGCAACAAAAGCAAGGTAGAAGAAGTTCTATCTCTAGAAATGGTGAATGAACTCAACTTCAACAACACTGCAAAAATTCAACTTATGAAGGAAGATCAAGATCAAGATAAATATAGTATAGTCACCAACATTAGTATTTACATCTTCTTGCTGATGTCCATACTCGTACTGGCAATTCGATCTTTAAAATTTAGAGCAGCGAAGGTAATCAGAAGTCCAGCAAATAGTTCACCAACAAATCAAAGTCAAGTTCAACTGGCGGCCGAGGACGTCCGCATTTAAAGGGGGAGAAGTTAAGGCTACACTTTATCAAAGCCATTAACCATGCATCGCCAGTGCCTATGCACTCCAATGCACCGAGACAACACGCTCTCCGATTCAGCATAAAACATCATGGGAGGAAGGACCAAACCAACGATGCACCTGCACATAAACATCGCCACGTGAGCTGCGTCATCAAATCCATAAAAAAACATTCGTCTGTCGCAAATTAAAAATAAAGTACGGATCCTATCTTGAATCTCTTCCGATTTAAAGACGCACTGAACCCTGCACCACACACTTGGATGAAATAAATTCCAAAAACAAAATTATCTCCACGAGTTATTTTCATGTAAAACTTAATAATTTGAATTTTTGCTTACACAACATAACTCCCCAAAAATAAATGCTTCGCTTTTATTCAAATTAGTCAATACAAATCAAAATATAGTTTCAAGTAGGAATGCTTAAAACATAAATGCGTCGAGTATCGATTTCGTTTGGCAAAAACAAAAATGGGTCAGCTAATTATATTTTCAAACAGTAATTAACGATAGTTAGAGTAATTATTTCGGAAAATCGCTTCTTAGCAGACGCCTAGATGTTTATATCTATGTTGGGTGAAATGGCAGTATCATAGTCTTTACAGTTTGGGGTGTGCGTTGATAGTACTATATCTGGTCAGTGTCTACGAACTACTTTATATATATAGATAGTAATGATAAGTTAAATACAGCACTGACAGACATTTTGAACTTCTGACCTTTACTTAATTATTTTTAAGTTATGGGAATTCTCTCAATTATTTTCTACATAGTTTCACAATTCTTAACCCAGTTGGGATTGTATCTGAAGTAAGAAGAAGTTTTTACAGTCTCTAAGATCTATATAGCTGTTCATACGGACGCACAGACAGATAGACTGACGGGCATGGCTATATATTTGGCTATATACCCTGACCAAAAATATACATACGTATATTCTTTGTGAGGTCGGAAATGCCGCTCTCCGTTTGTTACATACATTTTATGTTGGCACAAAGTTGTAATACCTTGCAGCCTCTGGGTATCGGGTATAAAAAGATACGTGCAGTACTTTCTATGTTATGGAAAAAATACTATGTACATATATAGCTAGTAAGCAGAAATGTTTTTGTGATTTATTTTTGCTGTACGTTTAATAATAAATACAAATGTTGTGAACTGAATGTGTGGTCGCTGCTTTTCTTGGCTCAGTGTCCAATGTAGCTGGAAGCCAACGGCATTGTAAGTAAGACTGTTTGTATGATAGTGTAGTATACTATTTGTGTGTTACCGCTGCCACTGGCTTCGACTACTAGATTGGACCGACCATCACACAAGAGGAATATGATATTTTAACAAAAAATATACCAATATACTAAAACTTGTTTTTTTTTGTATATATTTGAAAAAAAGCGGGTAAAAATCCACAACACCGACATGGTCACACTGTCAACTAAACAAACAAAGCACGGGCAGCGTCAAGTGAATTTTGCATATAAAATTGTTTTTTTAATAAATTCCTTGTTTTTCATTCGATCTCAACCAAATTCACAGAAGTCATTGAGAATATAATTATTGTTATGCATACTAAAAAAGTTGGCGATCCGACAGTGAGAATAGTTGGAGGAGGTGCCTCTACTTCTAGTGACAACCGTGGACAATTGAGACACAACTTCGGCGTTAACTAATGTCGGTGGAGCAGGTTCCCTAATGGGAATGCTTTCCGCAACGGTTGTTGCTACTGGGGTAGCAAACGAGATTAACTGCGGAACCAACGGAGTAGTGGGTGGGTCAGTCGATGGAAGAGGTAAAAATTTGGATAATGTAAGTCACAAGAAGTTGATTTTTTTCGCTTTGGAGACTCGGCCATAAGTTTCAAACTATTGAACTGAGAATTTAAAGCACTAAACTGATCGTTTAACTTATGAAAGCCACCAATCAGATTATTAAAACCAACTCTTGTCTGTCTCATATGACTCACAACACCAGTTGGCAATGGCATCTGCAACTAGCCCTGAATAACCAACACACTTTACGTGTTCTACGTTATCACAGAGCCAGCAGGCCATACTGGGTTGCGAAGCCGTGATCTGCTTCTGGCAACTCTTCAGACACCACACAATTTTGGCTTCCATTATAAAACAAAACAAACAAATTAAAAATTTACAAAATTAAAAAAAATTACTTTGAAATATTAGGTACTATGCCCACTGCACAGTGGTTCCGCTTGTATGGAAGCGCGGCCAAAAATGCTTTTAATGGCATTAGAGGGCTGAAAGTTTTACCGAGCTTCGTAATTTGTGTTTGTAGTTGAAAAAATCCGCCAACCAATGAACCCCAAACAATAAAATTTAACAAATAATTAAACAATAACAATTTATGAGCCATTTAAGTACTAAACAAAATTAACAATGCACAGTGGTTCCGCCAGAGGCCAAAAATCAAAAAGAGTGATACCAACGAATAGAAAAAAATTGCAAGCAAATTATCTCTAAAATGTTCAAACTTTTTGATGGCAAGCCGGTTTTGTCTGGAAATGTAACGGGACTTTCTAAAAATAGTATGCAAAGCGTGAACACGAGTTCAGTTTTGCAGCGCAGCTGTACTTAGCAAGAATTTTTACAAAACAAAATTGCACTTCAAAGTGGTTAAAGGTTTGATATAGTGATCCGATTTTCATTATTCAAAATGCATGTGAAACAATCAATAATATAACGCATCTTTTTATTTCTTCAAGGTCAAACTTGTCCAGCAGAGCCCTTGTGTTTGTTTTGTGTGTTTGTCTTCGTCTTTACTTGTGGTTTACATTGTGTTTAAAAACTTCGTAATAATATAAAAATTATTGTTTTTAACTTTTAATTTCATAGGCAACAAAAGTCACTGTGTGTTCACACGCCTACATATTTTTAATATATGGTGCTCCAAAAAAGGCACACACGTTGGAAAATTACGACAAGTAATTGCTGATGTCCAACAAAATTTGATAAACAACGGCTTTAGAGATGAACTGAATGCGTGTATTCAACCAATGGAGAACATTTGTAAACAAATTTTTGATTTTTGGATTCGTTATAAACGTAAGAAATCTTCTATTTTACAATATAAGTCTGATTGGCTGGCCATAACGGAGTCAATTTTATTGACAAATACAAAAAATGTACCCCAAGAAAATGCGGAAAGTGCTCCGCGCGGCCGTAAAAAACTAAATTTTATGGAATCTTCAACGAGGACTAAGCGTCGGCGTATAGCTCAGCTGGTCGAAATTGATGAGACCGCTGTCTCTGCATTACGCAACGAAAACCAAACCCAAAATGTATTGCCAGCGGATCCCACAGAAGTCATTTCTCTTTTAATGGAGACCGGAATGACCAAACAGCAAGATATTATTAGATTTTTTTCCTAGCTATCAATGCATTTTAAGCTCTAAAAAAGATAGATATCCTGACAACATATCTGTAGAGGAACCCTACGCAGAAGTCGAACTTCAAAGCTTGTTATTGAAACAATTGCAGATGATTCTGTTGCTCATCTGTTATTAATTGGAAAATGGGGTTTGATGGAAGTACGGGCCATAGCGAGTACAAGCAAACGTTTTCCAATAATGATGTAGACGACAAAAGTTTATTCGTTACATCTTACGTGCCTATTCAAATTATTTCAAAAACTGATCAAAAAGTAATTTGGAAAAACCCTCGGCCTTCGTCAACTCGTTATTGCAGACCAATTCGATTCCAGTTTAAAAAAAGAGACGACCGAAGTATCAAAATCAGAGGATAAATACTTTAAGGAGAAAATAAATTTTCTAATACCTACAGAACTATGTGTCCAAAAGAGAAAAATATTGGTTGAGCATAGCTTACACTTAACTATGGTAGATGGAAAAGTTTGTAACGCGTTAAGTGAATCGCACTCCACTAAATGTTATATTTGCGAAGCATAGCCAACGGAGATGAACAATTTGAATGAATGTTTGGACAAAAAGGTATCAACAAAATATTTCCAGTTTGGCTTATCTCCACTGCATGCAAAAATAAGATTCTTTGAATACATTCTTCACCTTTCTTATAAGTCAGTCATAAAAATGTGGCAGGCCAGAGGGCCCCAACAAAAACAAAAAGTTTTAGAAAGAAAGAGAGAAGTTCAACGGGATTTTCGAAATAAAATGGGCTTAATAGTGGACCAGCCTAGAGATAGTGGCAAAGGAACATCCAACGATGGCAATGTAGCGAGAAAATTTTTTTCGAATCCTCGGTTGTCTGCAGAAATTACAGGCCTTAATGAAAATTTGATTCATCGTTGTTCCACCTTACTGCAAGCTTTGGCATCGGGACACAAAATCAACGTACACAAATTTAATGAATATGCCCTCGATACTGCCAAAGGGTTAATCAAGGAGTATCCCTGGTACTATTTGCCTGCGACGGTTCACAAGGTGCTTATTCACGGATCTGCTATTATAGAGCACGCAATTGTTTCAATTGGAGAGCTCTCGGGGAAGCTGCAGAGGCGAACAACAAAGAAATAAAGAAATGCAGACTGAATCATACCCGCAAAATGTCACGAATAATTACAAATACCGACATATTGAATTATTTACTTTTACGGTCCGACCCATATATTACTGGGCAGCGAAATATTGAAAAAAAGGACAATTTAAAATGATTTCCCTCAGTTAATATCTTGCTTGAGGATACATCTTAAATTTTTTGTATAATTTTGAAGTTACAACCATTGTAAATTTAGTTTAGTACTTAAATGGCTCATAAATTGTTATTGTTTAATTATTTGTTAAATTTTATTGTTTGGGGTTCATTGGTTGGCGGATTTTTTCAACTACAAACACAAATTACGAAGCTCGGTAAAACTTTCAGCCCTCTAATGCCATTAAAAGCATTTTTGGCCGCGCTTCCATACAAGCGGAACCACTGTGCATTGCTAAAGAAAAACTCAAACAATAAGTACGCTTCACACACAGTCGTCTGGTGGCGCAGTGGTTAGAGCGGAAGCATGCAGTGTGTGTTGAAATTATGTTCATAGTCACATAAGACAAAACTGATATTCATTTGTCAACCTACTTTGGAATATTATATTTTCAGACCCAGACATACAAGTAACTTTACACCTTTTCCACTAGAAAATATAAAAACTAATTAACTAACCTACCATATAACTTGGAGTTTTCCCCAATCAATGCAGTGAATGATGGGTTAAATTAGCATTTTATTTTTTTTCAATTATTTTTAAAAATGTAATAAATAATTTATACTTATTTAATTCAATTTTACAATTATAATTTTATCCTGTAAATAAATGATTAAATATCGCCATACAATTGTTCCCAAATTTACATCTTTATACACATATACACAGACATACGTATGGAAATAAGTTCAAAGTGCCGAACCCCTCTTTTGTGATTTTCTGTCACATGTAAGTATACTCCTACAGTAGCATACATACATTCTTACATACAATGCCGTTGGCTTCCAGCTACATTGGACACTGAGCCAAGAAAAACAGCGACCATACATTCAGTTCATATTTGTATTTATTATTCAAAGTGCAGCAAAAATACATCACAAAAACATTTCTGCTTACCAGCTATATACATAATATATTTTTCCACAGCATAATAAATACCGCAAGTACCTTTTTATACCCCATACCCAGAGGCTAGAACATTGTGCCAACATAAAATATATGTAACAGGCGGAGAGCGGAATTTCCGATCCCACATAGAATACACATATGTATGCATATTTTTGATCATGGTCTACATCCAAAGATATAGCCATGTCCGTCAGTCTATCTATCTGCGCGTTCGAATGAACACCTACATAGATCTTAGAGACTATAAAAGTTTCTTGCCGTACTTCAAATACAATCCCAACTGCGTTAAGAATTGTGAAACTCTGTAGAAAATAATTGAGAGAATTCCCATAACTTAAAAATAATTAAATGAAGGTCTGAAACTAAAAGTTTCTCACAAACGGTAAAAACCACGATGCTGTGATTTCACCCAACATAGATATACACATCTAGGCGTCCGCTTAGAAGCGATTTTTCAAAATAATTACTCTAACTATCTTTAATAACTGTTTGAAAATATATTCAAATGACCCATTTTTGTTTTTGCCAAGCGAAATCGATACTCGATGCTTTTATGTTTTAAGCATTTCTACTCGCAACTCTATTTTGATTTGTATTGACTAATTTAAATAAATGCGAAGCGTCCATTTTTTGGGAAGTATGTTGTGTAAGACGAAGTAACAGTAGTCCAGGAACCATCCAACAAGGAAGGCGCTAACCTCAAGCGCAAACAACGCTCAGGGTACAAGAAATCTTTCAAGTTCCTTAAGGGACTGGAAGGCCGCAACCCAGAGTCGTTGAACGAGCGTGAGAGGAAATTGCGCAAGAAGCACGAAAACAACGTGCGGCGGTACTTGAGGCTCGCTGGCGTGTCCGGCAACACTCAGTCCGCTGAACCGAGTATGAGTACACGGTGGCAGGGTGACAAGGGGTTTCAGGCAGTAGCCGTAGCCAACCCGACGGGAGAAGTCAAACCTTCCACCTTTAGAAGGAAAAAAGCGTGCACCAGGTAAGCCTGCAAAAGCCACACCTCCTGGAAAGGAGAGACCGGTGAGCAAGCTACCGAAAAATGCCAACCCACCTGTCAGCAAGAGGCAGAGGTCGGATGACTCGGCGAAGGCTTCGGAGAGCAAGCGGGTGTGTCCAGGGGACATCCTGGCCAGCTTAAGCACGAAGCCGGAGCTACAGGTAGCCATAATTGACAGAAGCAACCCGGAAGGGAAGCTCTCTATCGACAACTGGCTTATCCTGGAAGGGTTAATTGACCAGGGGATTGCTGATGCCATCACTCGACCGCAGAATCCGTTCGTGGCAGAGTTTGATGGCATCAACTGGTACAAGGGTGTCAAAGTGGTGGCATGTGCCAACGAGGAATCCCTGCGATTTCTCAAAGACCACCCTTATACTGATCAACAGCCAGAATGCGGACTGTCACACAGCGGACTGGACGATTAAGAGAGGTCTCGCCCGAGACAAAGGAAACGGCAAGGATCTCTGGATCAGCATTGGTCCAGAGTCCAAGAGCCAACTCCTTAGTAAGCAAGGCCGGCTGAAGATGGGAATGGGTTGCGTTCGGGGAATCGTTCCTGGAGGCGCTGGGCGCGAAGATACTAGGTCGACCGGAAAGAATTCGGGTAGTGCAGATTAATCTGCACCACTCGAGGGTTCCTTCCACAGACCTACTACGGTGGATGGACAAGGAGAGGGTGGATGTGGCTCTCATCCAAGAACCCTGGATCGTAGATGAAAGGGTTTGTGGTTTGGGAGCTCGCGGATACCATCTCCTTGTCCCGAAAACTGTGGGTAAGTCAAGAACCTGTATCGTGGTAAGAACCGGACTTAATGTGCTCTTCTCTTCCAGTTACAGCAACAGGGACTTGACGGTAGCGCTATGCGAGCGTAGGAACGGACCCAATCTATACCTAGCCTCAGCATACCTCCCGTACGAAGAAAAGGATCCACCGTCGGAAAGTATCCGAGCCCTCATTCAGCATGCGCAGAAAGAGGGCACAGATCTTATCCTTAGTTGTGATGCTAATGCCCACAATACCTTTTGGGGAAGCAAAGACACCAACGAGAGAGGGGAGTCGCTGCTTGAATTCGTGATGCTCACCAATCTTAATCGGGGTAGCCACCCCACCTTCCACAATAAGAACCGAGCTGAGGTTATAGATTTAACTCTAGCGACTAACAGCGACTGCCTATCCGTAGAAGACTGGCTCCTTTTCGGATCATTACAGGATAGTGTTCGAAGTTGAATGGTCCAGAGAGGCAAAGGCGCCCTTCAGGAACCCACGAAAGGCAAACTGGGTCAAATACTCAAAGCTTGTTATGGAATCTATTCCCAACCACCCAGTGGGAAGGCTAGACAACCCAGACAAGTTGGAGGAACCGACCCAAAATGTCACAGATACTCTATGTAAGGCCTTCATCAAATCCTGTCCAATCAGCCGTCCACCGAAGTCAAACCGCAACAAGTGGTGGACTCCGGAACTCGGCCAGATACGGAAGGAAACGAGAAGTCTTTACAATAGAGCTAAAGACGGAAACTGCCAGGTGGACTGGAATGCCTACCATTCAAGACCTTCAAGAAGGAAATCAGAAGGGCAAAAAGAGACTCATGGTCTATATTTTGCGAGGCACTAACCAACACCACTGAAGCGACCAGACTTCGAAGGTTGCTGGCGAAAGATCCAGCCACACCGGGGCTGCTTTGCAACCTGGATGGCACATTCACTAAAAACAGTCAGGAGTCTCTACAACTCCTCATGAACGCACACTTTCCAGGCTGCTTACAAGCTGAAGACGAGAATGGGATCCACCTCGCACATCAGCGGCGGAGGGAAACGCGCCTCATGAGAGCCAAGTCCTAATTGACGAAATTGTCAACACTGAGAAGATAATCTGGGCTATCAAGTCGTTCCACCCCTACAAATCAACAGGACCGAATGACATTAGACCGGTCATGTTACAGATGGTATGCGTACATCTGTCGCAATGGCTATTAGAAATCTTCAGGGGATGTCTCCTTACGGGATACATTCCAAAAACCTGGAGAGAAGTGAGGGTGGCATTCATTCCCAAAGCAGGAAAGATAAACCACTGCTCAGCAAAAGATTACAGGCCCATAAGTCTCTCATCGTTTTTATTGAAAACACTACAGAGACTTCTGGACCTTCATCTCGGAAGTAAGTTAACACCTCACACTTTTAGCATGTCCCAACAAACCTACCTCAAAGGTAGATCAGTCGAGACGGCTCTGCACGAGGTGGTTAGCACAATTGAAGGCACACTGCAAAGGAAGGAGTTTACGTCAGCGGCATTTCTCGACATAGAGGGTGCCTTTAACAATGTCAGGATCGAGTCTATAGCGGCAGCACTTGTCAACATAGGCTCAAACCCGACAATCACTCGATGGCTTAGCAACATGCTTCGCCAAAGAATGATAAACGCCCAACTTTTCATTTCGACTATCAGGAGAAGGGCAATCAGGGGCACCCCGCAAGGGGGTGTGATTTCCCCCTTGTTATGGAACATTGTCCTAAATGACCTTCTCAAACTGAAGTATCTGGTTCTAAGGGTAACTGGCAGATTCCTGCCAACAGTCAGTGAGCTACTGAATGCCGCATTGAGCGAAACTCTGCAATGGGCGGAACACACCGGTCTGGCGGCCAACCCACAAAAGACCGAACAAGTTCTGTTCACTCGAAGATATAAGATACCGAGCTTCAAGCTTCCGACACTGGGAGGAACAGAGCTCAAGTTATCAAAGGAGGCAAAATACCTTGGTGTAATCCTGGACTGTAAACTCTCCTGGAGGAGAAACTCGGAGGAAAGGATGAAGAAAGCGTTACAAGCTTTCTTTGTGTGCAAAAAGACTTTTGGTAAGGGATGGGGATACATCCTTCACTGGTTCTAAACTGCAATTGTCAGACCTATACTGACGTATGGGGCTCTTGTATGGTGGGAGGCGGGACACACCGACTCCTATCTAAACAATCTCCGCAAAGTTCAGAGACTAGCATGCTTGGGAATAACAGGATGTATTCGTTCTGAATGTAATGTTAAATCTGAAACCTATCGGAGTCTTCCTCAAGCACTCGGCAGCTAGGAGTGCGGTCAGGCTTCTCGCCCAGTGCCTCCTTAAGCCTGGTGCAGGTCACAACTCCATTCTACATACAGTACAATTGACTGTGGCTAAGAACGACTACTGGGTACCAGAACATAAGTGGGATGACAGGTTTACAGCTGAATTCCCTGACAGATCCGATTGGCCACAACAATCTCCTTTGAGGCAGAATGAGTTGTCAATCTACACAGAAGGATCAAAGACGACAGAAGGCACTGGATCGGGGGTCTTCTCCGAAGACCTTGCAACCAAGCTTTCCTTTCGTCTTCCTGACTGGTGAAGTGTGTTCCAAGCGGAGATCTACGCTGTTTGGCAAGCGACCAAGTTGATACGTACACTGGGCGGAAGCCCGAGGGACGTATCCATCTACGTCGAAAGCCAATCAGCGATAAAAGCACTCGAATCGAACACCATTAAGAGTAAACTAACCCGAGACACAGTGATGTCACTGAACCTATGCCAACCACACTCTATCAGACTTGTCTGGGTTGCTGGGCACATGGGAGTACCAGGTAACGAGGCGGCTGATGAGTGTGCTCGGCTGGGGTCAGCGTCATCAGAAACTCTCGCGGCGAACGATATAAAGAGACCTATTCAGCACGTGCTATCGGAACTTAATTGTTCCATGAGCACGGTGGCTGAGAGACACTGGGCAGCATCATCGGGCTGCGAGGTGTCAAAAGCACTATGGCCAAGATACAACCCTAAGCGAACAACCGAGCTCTTAAACTTCACAAAGAAAAAGATAAGGTTACTGACAGGAGTCTTAACGGGACACTGTTACATCGGCCGTATGGCTCAACGGTACGGTGAACTCCAACAGGACTTCTGTCGCAGCTGCGGGGACGAAGACGAACCCGAGAGTATCCAGCATCTTCTCTGCGACTGCTCTGCACTTCTTAGAAGGAGGACCCAATTTCTTGGCAAGCCTTTCTTCGCTGAACTGGGCAGTCTTGGGAATACTCGGCTGGAGAACATGGCGCTTTTCCTTGACTCTACCGATTGGTTCCAGAGGCTACCGCAGCCCAACAGAACTGGCCAGTAGCACGTAGACGTAATAATACAATCAGAGTTTTCCTCCAATATCCCAACAATCCCTCCCAATCCCCTCTATTTCTCAGTTCACACAGATCAGACATCACAATGGACCATATGGTCTCCGGGTGCTCTCGACTCCGGTCGAGCCGTCTGCTCAACCTAACCTAACCTAACCATGTTGTGTAACCAAAAATTCTATTTTTTTAATTTTACATGAAAATAACTCGGGGAGATAATTTTGTTTTTGGAATTGATTTTATCCAAGTGTGTGGTGCAGGGGTTAGTGTGTCTTTAAATCGGATGCGATCCAAGATAGGATCCGGATTGCTTTTTAATTTTGCGACAGATGAATGTTTTTTTATACCCACTAGCCATAGGGTAAAAGGGTATTATAACTTAGAGCCAACAGAAAATGTGTGTAACAGGCATCTCCGACCTCATATAGTATATATATTCTTGATCAATGTCAATAGTCGAGACGATATAGCCATGTACGTCTGCCTGTATGAACATCAAAATTCCAGAGACTATAAGAGCAAAGCTATGAATTTTTTTAAAACACTATTTATACTTTCACGAAGATTAAGATTGTTTTAGAATTTTATCACGCCCACTACAGCTTCTAAAAAACAAACTGTAAAATAATTGCCATATAGCTGAAGTTGTGATTTTTGGTACAATTATGAAATAAACCAACATGGACGTTTCCTCAATATTTTTGTGAAATCTCGTTAAAAACATGGAATTTATAAGAAATAAAAGATACAATTTCAATTGCGCCTTTCCTACGCCTGCATGTGTGAAAAAACTTACAGCTAAGCAGACAACAGCGGTTCGTGTGACGCTCCAGACTATTTATATACCCGCTACCTATAGGGTAGAGGGGTATTATAACTTATTGCCAACAGAAAATGTATGGAACAGGTAGAAGGAGCCATCTACGACCCCATAAAGTATATATATTCGTGATCAGTGTCAACAGACAAGACGATAATGTCCGGTAATAAAAAAAGTTAATATTAAACAAAAAAAACAACCAAATTATGCTGCAAATCCTGCAATTACTAAAGAACAACTCAAACAATAAGTACGCTTTACACACAGTCGTCTGGTGGCGCAGAGTAATAATAGACGATAATGTCATGTCCGGTTGTCTGTATGGACACCTAGATCGCCGAGACTATAAGACCATATCAATTTGGTGACAGTATTCGTGTTTGTCTTACGCAGATCAAGTTTTTTTTTTTTTTGTCCACGACCCTTTTCGCCCCCTCAAATCGAACAAAAAATATACAAGTCGTAATAATACAGCTAAAGAATTGAGTATAGGTACACATAATTATAACTTTGGACTTATTGATTTGAGTCAATTTAGTTGTGATTCGATAAAAAACAAGGAAGTTAATCCAGAAACAACTTTACAGGGCTAAGTGGCGAGTGCTCTCGACTATAGCCTTATTACTTATTTTATGTTGTGTTATTTGTATGCGCACCAACACATACCCTATACTCAATCCATTCACAAATAATTAATCATAATTTATTATATTACCACACGCTGCTTATTTCGGGGCTTATTTCATTAGTGCCGCTGTATTCAGGGCGATATACGACCCGCATCCATGGCCTTTGGTTTTCACTGTATCTTAGTATGCTATCTGCGATAACATAGACCTACAGACTCATTTTCCAGTGTTAAACATTATTAATGCGTATGACTAATAGCGTGAGATTGTTAGTGAGTCAGTTGCCGTGCCCTGGAATCTGGCCATCAACATTAAGGAACATATGATAAGGTGGGCTTTCTTTCTTCCTAATAAAGCACCATGTATGGATGGCGTTCGCCATATCCATCTACATTTTATAAATTTAGAGGAAGGGTGACACGCAATCTAGAGCGCTTTATCAAGTCTAAAGAGGTTGCACTTCACATGGTGTCGTCGAATGAGTCATATCAAGCAGAGGAATTAAGCTGGGCCTAATCAGCTGGGTAGAACAGTTGCTCCACACTAGAATAACTGAGGTGGATGTAAACATCACCTCACTAAGTGCACTCACAACAAGAGGCTGCCCAAAGGCTGAAGTCATGTCTCCGCTGCTATGGAGCAGTGTTGTACATGAGCTACTTGATAGGGTATTCAGTGCCAGGGTTACGCCGACATATCCAGAGTATGTTGTAGTAGTCGCTTGGACCAAAAGTTTTTTTTGGTGCCTGAAAGTAGGCAACCGTTTGTTTGGCTGGCCTGACGTGATTTAGACGGCACTACAGCGTATATTTAAGTTTATTTATTTATTCTAATTGTGTTTTTGTTTATTAGAAATGATATTTTTTTGTAGTTTGTTGTAAGTTATTAGCCTTTAGTTCTCGTGCCTATTTATATGTTAAATGTAGTCGTACATGTGTAGATTTTTTTGCGTCACCTATGGATGAGGAAAAATAACACCTACAGGCAAACGATTTTTGAACTCAATTTGGTTTGGCGGATTATAGCGAATACCAAAGAATTTTAAGCGAATTGTCCTCTGAGGACAGAAGAAGATTTTTTTTCTCCGCCTCGGCCAAACAGCTCAAGTGTAAGGTTAAAGAACCAAATTTAAATATCTAACTTAAGTGACAGTGCAGAAAATAAAATAAAATAAAAACCAGTCCAGAAGATAACTAAAAAACTACAGTTTGTGCCGTTTTACCAACTGTTAATATACCCTTCATCTTGTTGTAATACAGGCTTAAGATACTAATGTAGTTTTTGTCTTTATGTTGGTTCTGAAATTTCAACCGCAGAACGGCACTTAGGTTATACCTATCAAATAAACTCTGGTATGGTAATTAATACCAGCATAAAAGCTGCCTAAGAGCTTTTGAGCTCGTCAGCTGTCTGCAATTGAAAATTGCTATGAGGCGCACTCCAAAATTCAGCGAGGGCGTTTACTTCACAAATGCGCATCGCGCAACCAATTTACAGGAGGATCAGCCCTTGGGGATTGTCGCCACCCGCATCCACTGAGCCTGAGCGGCCAAATCTAGCGAACAACTGGAACTTAATAAGCAGGTCGAAATTGATGGAAGCGATCGTGTTCTGTGTGCATCATCTTGTTTAATGTGTCAGCTAGTTGTTATTATAAATCGTTGTTTAATTGTGTGCTGTAATGTTGGGCCTTCTGCCGTTTCCTGCCTCCATATAAAAGGCAATTAAAGAAACTAAACCAAAAATACTGGTATATACAGTGGCCAGAAGTGCACTAGGTGTATTTGACGAGGTGGAGTAGAAGGACAGAACATTTGTTTCTGCAGTGTCTCACCGCCGCAAACAGACCTAAACACCACCCAGACGGCATTGGCATACTAATATTTGTTAATTAATTAAGTTATATGTATTTATTCATTCATTCTGTAGTTGCCTTGTTATGTTGTTGAACCACTTGAGCGTCTAATTGTTCTTGTAGCATAAAAGCTCAAGCTTTTTCTATAGCAATGAGCTTTTGTAAGGGAACGCCAAACTTGTAAGAAAGAAAAATTCTCAAAAGTCAAGAACACCTTGTGACTGTTATCCCAAATTCCAGATCCTATATCCTTTATTTTTTCCATAATTTGTGCAATAAATAAATTAAACAGTTAAAAGCTAAACTCGTTAATTGTCGTGGCATAGTTCAGTGTTGACACATGCGCGATTTATTACGGTCTGGTAACTGTCCGTCTAATGTCAGAATATTACATATAATTGTTCTGACCATTTTCATTCTTTGTTAGCTTAAGCAGTTAATTACAGCCTACAGGTCAGATCAATTGTTTGACTGGGTGTGGGTTAAACTGCTTGACAACATTCAATAGTATGGGTGCCAAATTTTATTATTTGGCCTGAGAACATTAAAAATATATGTATAGGTATGTATGTACAGGTATAGTGGTCTGAAACAAGTTAATGGGCTTATAAAACTATGACTTGCCGCTAAACTTGATATATATGTATTTGAATTCCCTAATTTCCTATTTTCCCTTTCATTTCTTGTTCTTACTTCGTTTTGTTTGTTAGCCTAAGCAGATCGTTACAGCCTACAGGTCAGATCAATTGTTTGAATGGGTGTGGGTTAAACTGCTTGACAACATTCAATAAATGGGACAGTGGTCACATTGTTGCTGAATCGTGGTCCGTGGCCAAGCGCTACTAGCACGCGCTACATGTATGTATGACTATCTGTTCCTGGTAACATTTATGTGTTTGTTTTTTTTTTCTTGTCTGAAGTTTTCTAATAGGTTTGAGAGAAGAGTCATTTGGCTAACTTACTTTCTGTGAGGTTATGCATGGTTTCAAAAATTTTGTTTATGAATTGTATCTTTCTTGGTTTTTGATTTTGTGCTTATTTGTTAACCCGTGTATTTATTGAAACGCTGCAGCGCGCTGACTTATTTAATTAGCCATTTAGTTAATTATTTATCTATTTATTGATTTATTTATTTACTTATATATTTATCTATTTATTACTTTATTAATTTATTGATTTATTTATTTATCTATCTATAAATTGAAGTATTTAATTATTTAGTTAATATTCATATTTTGTTCCTAGATAGGCCCTAGATTAGTTACTTAGATATCTTTGAAAAAGAAAACAATGGCAGTACAGGGAAGTCCTAATAATCCTTATCAGAGGTCAATAACCGAAACTATTTGTTGCGTTTGCACACAAGAAGTGGAGTATCCTGCGCAATTATTAGCGACGCGGTGTAACCATTATTTTCACCACGCGTGCTTTAACGCCAACACCAAGAACAAAAATCTTTGTCCCATTTGCCGTACAGTGCTGAGCCGTTCAGTGCTGCATTTAGCCGAAGAACTGGCAGCGTCAGAAGCTGAGGCAGTCAGGAGGCCTGCCTCTGGCATGACAACCCGATCGCAGTCGAGGGCGGCAAGTACTGTGCCAACCGCGAAAGCTGTTGGTATCCAGGGCAACAGACCTGGTTTGCAACCCGCCGCAGGGCAGCCCACAGCGCAATCGGTACAGGGCCAACTGGAAACGCAACAAGCCTCTGGAATAGCGAGAAATTATCCAGGTGGTCCCCAAAGGTGAGAAGAGCCAATAATTCAGCCAGTTGGGAGCCAAGACTTAACAACAAATTTCCAGCAGGTGTTAGTATCGGCTATAGCCACCGCATTAGCACAACAGACCGAGCGATTGACAGAAGCGATTGAAAGTGGATTTCAACGTATATCTGCTCAATCCTCCCCGGCCAATACGAGCGCAGCTCAATCTTCGCCAGTTAATACTGGCGCAGAGCCGCGTTATGCAATACCTCCTCCAATGGGTCCGCAGAATCAAAGTTTTGAGCAGCTATTTGGAATAGAACATCGGCGAAATCCGTTGAACGGCGGAGCACCTGCAGCTAATAGGGGTTCACCTTATGGTTCGCAGCAAAGTCAAGGACTTCGACCTGATAGGATTAGCCAAATTATTTCAAATTGGAAGCTGCGGTTTTCCGGGCATGCGTCTACGTCAATTGACGATTTTATATATAGAGTCGAAGCGTTGACTAGACAGACGCTGGACGGCGACTTTGATTTGCTTGCACGTTATGCCAGCAACTTGTTTGAAGGCAGTGGCAGCGAATTCTTCTGGAGATTTCGGTAGTTCGTTGGCCAGAATTGTGCATTGCATTGAGGTCTCAGTTTGACGATGGTAGGACTGACTTGGAAATCCGAGCAGCTATGTCCCAAAGGAAGCAGAAGCCTCAGGAAAATTTTGATCAATTCTATGATGCAATGCTTGCGCTGTCAGACAGATTGTTGCATCCAATAGATGAGTTGTCAATGTTGGAGGTGGTACGCACCAATTTATTACCTCAAATTCAATTAGAGATTTTGTATGTGCGCATATTAAACATGGACCAATTGCGAAATGTAGTACGCACTCGAGAACGGTTCATGGCCAATAATGCGAAGCCGCTAATACCTCAGCCCAGACCTTTCGTTCGACACCAAGTTCATGAAGTCAATGTGCAAACTAATTTAAGCGGAAATATTGATGAAGTGGAGCCGATAAATGGCGATATCGACGCCCTGGCACTTTCCTGTTGGAATTGTGGCAAGATCGGCCATCGATATCAAGATTGCGTGTCGGAGCGAAAAGTTTTTTGTTATGGCTGTGGCAAGCGAGACACATATCGACCAAGCTGCGTAAAGTGCAACACTGCATTAAAAAACGAACGAGTGCGTGCACCATTAGCCAGTGCACGCAAACTGATTTCGAGGGCTACCAATACGGAGTAACTAAATGTTTAGACACTCCGGCGTTACTTGACTCGTCAAAACTACCAATACCAACAATTAATAGAAGTTTAGTACCCCATAAAAAGAAGCGTTCGCCGCAGTTTTGTAAGTTAAATAAAGCTGATAAACGAGCTATTCTGGCAACGGCAGTAAATAAAACTGGTGATCTGCGACCATATGCCCAAGCCCAAGTATTCAACAAATCTGTTGCAGGATTAATGGACACTGGTGCCAGCATTAGCTGTGTAGGTGGCAGCCTTGACAAGAAACTGTAGCCACTAAGGCGATGTATAGACCACTTAAATTGTCTGTACACACAGCTGATGGAACCCAGCAGGCGATCATTGGGAAAGTATCTACTCCCGTAGAATTTCGTGGCATTATACATGATCTGAACTTATACATTGTACCATCTTTAGCACAGGATTTGTTTTTAGGCATAGCTTTTTGGAGAACATTTGATTTGCTACCAATGTTTCTGATGCATCAGTTTCAAACCAATGGTATTGCGGCAATGCATTTTGATGACCGACTGGTAGTGACTTTTCACTTACAGCACCCAATCGGAATCCATACATAAATTTTTGCAAACATTTTAATTATTATTTTAATTTAATCTATTTTCATTTTCTATTATACATATATATTTACATAATTATGCAGTGCTGCAAATTAAATTGTACCTATGGGCCGTCTCGTGATGGAGACCAGCCAAAGTTTGTTTCTTGTTGGCTGTGTGATAGTTTGATGCATATAAAATGTGCAGGCATTACCGGGCGCGATCATGATAAGATCAACGCTGCTGTGAAAAAGGGCAGCGGTGGAATTAAGTGGTCATGTCCGGTATGCATTGATAAGCAATTGGATTTTTCTCGTATGTATAACTACGTGAAAAACCAATTTGCTAAACTTCGCTCAATGACCAAGTCTCTTTCAAGTGAATTTGATACTAGTATGGAATTGCTTGGTCAATATGAATTTAAGACGCCTACAAAGCCCTGCTCGGACCCGCAATCTGTTCCCAAACCTGATGGTCCTCCACTTCTAGTATTTTCACCGCTGCCTTCATCTCCTTGCATTCCTGTAGAGCCATCCCCCTCCATTCATTCTGAAAAAAGTACTTTAATTAGTGGTGGCAATCGTTCATCAGAGGAACGAGCCAAAATTTCTTTAGTACCCCCGATTCCAAATGTGTGTATTGAGGCCTCGGACGGATCCTCTATTCCTTATTGTCCGATTATTGCCTCACCACCTACTGCTCCCAATATTATTGTTAATACTAACACCCCCTTATTTTCTGTTGTGGCTCCGAGAAAGCAGATATTCATTTCTCGATTATCTGCTGATACTTCGTGCGAGTCCATCTCCGCTTATATCGCCACAAAATCCACGGCGTCGGTAACCATACAAAAATTCAATTTCTCAACTCCTCGGGAAATTGCATCATTTAAATTAACTGTTCCTTCCGACTCATTTTCGTTATTGTGCGACCCGAGTTTCTGGCCACCTCATATGGTGGTACATGAGTTCAGGCCGAAGAAACGTAACATCATCCCAGTACATTTTCAACCTAATATCACCTTAGCTCAAGCTCCTACTGTTAATAAAACTAACACTAATGCTTCAAAAAACTAAATACTTATCCTGTTCAGCTTACCTCAGCATTAAATCAAAACTATCTAAAGTCTATCTAGATAGTTTCTGCTTTGAACATAGTATCTTAGTGTTTACTGAAACTTGGTTAAAGCCAGAAATTTCTAACTTAGCTCTCTTTAGTAATAAATTTACGTCTTACAGATGTGACCGTTTGGCTAGAATTGGTGGTGGTGTTCTTATTGCTGTTGATTCTGATCTTAAATCGGAATTAATCTGCTCGGAGTCCGGCATTGAATTTGTCGCCATTAAGACAACGTTTGGTCAAACTTCAGTCTATATCACTTGTTCGTACATCCCACCTCAATCTGATATTTCTGTTTATTTTCAACACTTATCTATTTTAAAGTCTATATCCTCCAAACTATTAGATAGCGAATCTTTGTTTGTGCTTGGTGATTTTAATTTACCAAATATATCTTGGTCTGCTGAAAATAATACTCTAGTTCCTTCTTTTCCGCATGAATTTCTAAATGGCCTTCTTGATCTTTCTCTATCACAAATTAACCATATTTTTAACTGCAATAACCGTCTTCTTGACTTAGTATTTGTATCAGATCCTGTCTATGCCTCCGTACGTAGAATTGACCCTCTTGTAGTTCCTGAAGATTCTTATCATCCAACTTTAGAGTTGTCAATTGAACTACCGGTTTCTGAGCACATTGACATACCTAAGCCAGTAAATATACCACTGTGTTTTAAAAATGCAAATTTTTATAAATTAAATGATCTCATCTTAAATTATGATTGGTCTCTTTTTTATGATTCCATAAATTTAGAATGTGCTTTGACTATTTTTTATAATACTTTACAAAATTTTTTTGCCCAGTGTGTTCCTCGTAGATATCCATTGAAGTCTAATAGGTCACTTTGGTTTTCTCGGGAATTAAGTGGATTAAAAAACTTAAAGTCACGATATTTCAAAAAATATCAACGCACGGGAAATTCTTCTGATTTCGCGCGATATGCTATTGCTAAATCGAATTTCGTTTCACTTAACACCCAACTTTACAATATTTATATGCGTCGGTGTCGGTTACAGTTTGCTCAGAATCCTAGACAGTTCTATAGTTTTGTTAACTCTAAACGAAAATGTTCTTCACTACCTTCCTCAATTTCATTTCAAAATAAGACTGCATGCAGTGATCATGCCGCTGCCGATCTGTTTGCAGACTTCTTTCAATCTACTTACTCAATTGACAGCTATTCACCCCATATATCTTATCCCTATAACTTGCAAAAGTCTAACTTTATTCCTGAGCCGGTGATCACTGAATGCTCCGTTTTAAGCGAACTCAATCAAATAAAACCTGTATTTTCACCCGGTCCAGATGGTATTCCAGGCTGTGTCCTTAGGTATTGTGCGGAATCATTGCATTTACTTTTACATAAATTATTTATTATGTCTGTTGAGTCTGCCTCTTTCCCGGCTATATGGAAGGATTCATTCATAATCCCCTTGCATAAAAATGGTTCGAAACATAACGTTAATAATTATAGAGGTATTTCCAAATTGTCCGCTATACCGAAACTTTTTGAGAAAATTATTACATCTCAACTTAGTCATTTTTGTAGATCTATTGTCTCTCCCTTCCAGCATGGTTTTGTTAAACAGAGATCTACGACTACCAATCTATTAGAGTTTTCTTCTCTAGTGATCAAAGGTTTTCAGAATAAGTTGCAGACTGATGTTATTTATACTGACTTTAGTAAAGCTTTTGACTCTGTTAACCATTTCCTTTTAGTTAAAAAATTAAACTTGATTGGATTTCCATACAATTTCCTGTTATGGGTATCTGACTATCTTAATAATAGAACTCAAACAGTAATATTTAAATCCGCAACTTCTAAACCTGTCTTTGTAACCTCAGGTGTTCCTCAGGGTAGTCATCTCGGTCCTCTTCTTTTTAACCTTTTCATTAACGATCTTCCCAATGTTATTTTAAATTCTAATATCTTAATGTATGCTGATGATGTCAAGATTTGCCTAACTTATAATAATATAGCTTCTAACTCTCTATTGCAAGCTGATCTTGATCGTTTTTATTCCTGGTGTAAAAGTAATTATCTACTACTAAATTGTTCGAAATGTAAGGTTATGTCGTTTTACAGAAACTCTGCTAACATCTGTAATTATACTCTTAATATGGTACCTCTGATTAGAGTAGACGATGTGAATGATTTAGGAGTTCTTCTAGATCATAGGCTAAAGTTTGACAAACACATTTCAATTACTGTCAACAAAGCGACTCAAGTTCTTGGGTTCATCAAGCGATGGGCAAAGGAATTTGATGACCCTTATACGACAAAGCTTCTTTTTGTTTCGCTTGTCCGTCTCATTCTGGAATACGGTTCTTGTATTTGGTCACCACAATACTCAAATCATAAAAATCTTATCGAGTCTGTACAAAAGAAATTTCTACTTTTTGCGTTGAGAGGCTTTAACTGGGTTTCAGGTATTGACTTACCCTCTTATTATAGTAGACTTCTTTTACTTAATCTTCCCTCATTAACTAATCGTCGTAGCATGCTTGGGGTTATGTTTATAGTCAAACTACTAAAGGGTGAAATTGATTCTCCCTACCTGCTTAGGCATATAAACCTTTCTGTCCCAGTTAGACATACACGTAACTTCACACCTTTATCCCTTAACCTATGTACAACTAACTATTCTAAGCATGAACCTTTTCGAGTTCTCTGTGCTGACTACAACAGACTCTACTGTGTTTTCAACGCCGATGCATCTCTTATAAATATTAAAAATTGTATTCTATCATTCTTAACTAACAATAATTAATAACTAACATGGTGTTGGAAATTAAAACAAAAATGTAATACTAGCTAACTAACCTACCATCTGACCTGATTGGGTTTTTTCTGGGTTTTCCCCAATCCATGCAGCGAATGCTGGGTTAGATTAATATTGCTTAAACACCCCCAGAGATTTCAAATTTTAATTTTAATTGAATTATTTTTTTTCCTATTTTAAACTGTACAAATATTTTTAATCATAATGTTACTCTTTTAGTCATAATTATATTAATTTCTTCAATGTCGACTGTTCATAGTCGACTTTAAATAAATAAAAATAAAAAATAAAATGACCCGCTTCGAATTCCGTTAGCAATAGATCAACAAAAAGATCTATTAGCTGTAGTGCAACAGTTTCCCTCTTTTGCCAAAAAGGGTTTAGGGAAGACACACTGGATGACGCACGACATTGAGATGAATGATGATGATGAGTTGAATGTAAACCCATAAAACAACGTCATTACTCGGTGTCTCCAGCTGTGGAGAAACTTATGTACAAAGAATTGGATCGAATGCTTGCGTTAGGTGTAATTAAAGAATCTGACAGCCCATGGTCCTCACCAGTAGTGTTGGTGCAAAAGCCTGGAAAAGTTCATCTGTGTTTAGACAGTAGAAAAGTCAACGAGGTCACAGTAAAAAACGCTTATCCCATGCCATTTGGACTAACTAATGCACCACAAACCATGTCAAAATTAATGGATAAAGTTATTCCACCAACCTTACGCAATGAAATATTTATCTATTTAGACGATTTGTTAGTTATTTCCGAAACGTTTGAGAAGCATCTGCCCGTTCTGAAAGAGCTGGCTAACCGATTAACGTTAGCAGGGCTCACAATTAATGTGGAGAAAAGCAGTTTTTGTTTGCAAGAAGTGAAGTATCTAGGACATGTCATAGGCCATGGTACAATCCAAACTGATCCCGAGAAAGTAGCAGCGATTAAAGACTTTCCAGTACCAAGATCAGTCAGACAAGTCAGACGCTTCTTAGGTACCACAGGCTGGTACCACAAGTTTATAAAAAACTATGCTGGAATCGCTGCCCCAATATCTGACACGCTCAAGAAAAAGCAATGGTTCGTGTGGTCAGAAGAAGCTCAAAAGGCATTTAATGCTCTGAAAGATGCGATGTGTAAGGCTCCAGTACTTCATAGTCCAGACTTTTCCAAGCCTTTTGCTATTCATTGCGATGCTAGCTTTACAGGTGTTGGAGGCGTTCTTATGCAAAGCGATAGCGATGGACATGATGTACCAATAGCATTTATGTCTCGAAAGCTTAATAAATGTCAACGAAATTATTCAGTCACCGAAAAAGAGTGTTTAGCTGCAGTAATCTGTGTAAAGAAGTTTCGTGCCTACGTAGAAGGACATAAATTTGTTATTTACACCGATCATGCGTCCTTAAAGTGGCTTATGGGCCAACGTGATTTAAGTTCCCGTTTAGCCAGATGGGCTCTTAAGTTACAGGCGTTTACCTTCAGCATAGTGCATCGCAAAGGAAGCCAGAACATAGTCCCTGATGCTCTGTCCCGTATACACACTGAAGACTTATCATCTCTCAGTGTAGATAGAGTGATAGATTTGGAGTCGTCGCATTTCGAATCCGTTGAGTACGCAGAGCTTCGAAACAAGGTGCTTAGCCAGTCGTCTTCTTTGCCAGAGTTAAAAGTTGTCGGCAATCATGTTTATCGCTGATCAGAACATGTGGCGGGTGAACAAATTGCAGATGATTATACCCGCTACCCATAGGGTAGAAGGGTATTATGACTTAGTGCCAACAGGAAATGTATGTAACAGGCAGAAGGAGGCATCTCCGACCCCATAAAGTATATATATTCTTGATCAGTGTCAACAGCCGAGACGATATAGCCATGTCCGTCTGTCCGTCTGTCTGTCCGTATGAACACCTGGATCTCAGAGACTATAAGACATAGAGACACCAAATTTGGCAAAAAGGTTCCTTCATACCCTACGCAGATCAAGTTTATTTCAAAAGTTGGATGCCACGCCCCCTTCGCCCACAATAAGCATTAATCTAGAAAAAGTCAAGTTTTTTTTTATGTAAATTACGTATAACTCCAAAAGTTATTTGTGTAATGATGTGTAATTTGGTAACCCATCTGCGCTTGGCACTCTTAATATACCCTGTAATTTTGGTAAAAATCGGATAAGTAGAACAAAAGTTATTCGTTAAATTATTTATCAAAATTGTTGTGCCCAATGCATATGGACGTTTTAAGTGTGTGAATGACCTAGAGATATCAAATTTGGTGACAGTATTCGTGTAGGTCTTACGCAGATCAAGTTTGGTTTAGATTTTTGTCACCCCCCTTTCCGCCCCCAAAATCTGTAAAAGCCGTAATAATGAACCTAGAGCATTGAATTTTGGTATGCATAATAATATATATATTCTAATATTCTTAATTTTTAATCATTAAAACAAGAAAAAAAATAAAAAAAAAATTTATAATAAAAAATCACTTCAATTTTTTTTTTTTTGTGACCATCTCGGTATGCTATGGATTTTTATACCCGCTATTTTCAAATATATACAAAAAAAACAAGTTTCAGTATATTTGGTATATTTTTTGTTAAAATATCATTTAAGTTTTTTGTTTTCTCTAGAAATGGGTTGCGGGTATCATACGGTCGAGCACTCTCGACTCTAGCTTTCTTACTGGTTTTCACTGTTTTGGTGTCCCCGAGGTAATTTTGTCAGATAATGGAGTCCAATTTAAGTCACACAAGTTCAATGAGTTGTTGCAAAAATATGAAGTCCAACATAGGTACACTGCAATGTATGCGCCACAAGCTAATGCATCTGAGCGGGTAAATCGATCGGTGCTGGCCGCTATCAAAGCGTATATTAAGCCCGACCAGACTAACTGGGATGAACTACTTAGCCAAATATCTTGTGCGTTGCGATCAGGTTTGCATTCAGCCATTCATAATAGTCCATATAGAGTTGCGTTTGGACAACAGATGATAACCAGCGGTAGGACGTATGATTTGCTGAGAAATCTTATGCAGTTGGAAGATAGGACCACGAGTTTCAACCGAGAAGATTCGTTTGATCTTATTCGGCAAGTTGCAAAAGATGCCATAGCGCAACAGCAGGTACGAAATGACAAGTCGTATAATTTGCGTAGCCGTGAGGTAAGCTTTACGGTAGGTCAGGAAGAATACCGGCGAAATTTCTAACAAAGCAATTTTGTTAAAGGATTTAGTTCTAAGCTAGCCCCAACATTTGTGAAAGCCAGAATTAAGAAAAAACAAGTAAGAAAGCTACAGTCGAGAGTGCTCGACCGTATGATACCCGCAACCCATTTCGAGAGAAAACAAAAAATTTGAATGATATTGTAACAACAAATATACCAAAAATATACTGAAACTTGTGTTTTGTTTGTATATATTTGAAAAAAGGGGAAAAATCCACAACACCGACATGTTCACACTGTCAACTAAACAAACAAAGCGCGCGCAGCTGCAAGTGAAGTTTGCCTATAAAATTGATTCTTTAATAACTTCCTCGTTTTTTATTCGATCCCAAACCAAATTCACAGGAGTCATTCAGACTATCATTATTATGCATACCAAAATTCAATGCTCTAGGTCTATTATTACGGCTTTTACAGGTTTTGGGGGGCGGGAAGGGGCGTGGCAAAAATCTAATACAAACTTGATCTGCGTAAGACTTACACGAATACTGTCACCAAATTTGATATCTCTAGGTCATTCACACACTTAAAACGTCCATATGCACTGGGAACAACAATTTTGATAAATAATTTAACGAATAACTTTTGTTCTTATCCGATTTTACCAAAATTACAGGGTATATTAAGAGTGTCAAGCGCAGATGGGTTACCAAATTACACAACATTACATAAAGAACTTTTGGAGTTATACGCGATTTACATAAAAAAAACTTGACTTTTTCTAGATTAATGCTTATTGTGGGCGAAGAGGGCGTGGCATTTAACTTTTGAAATAAACTTGATCTGCGTAGGGAATGCAGGAACCTTTATGCCAAATTTGGTGTCTCTATGTCTTATAGTCTCTGAGATCCAGGTGTTCATACAGACGGACAGACGGACAGACGGACAGACTGACAGACGGACAGACGGACATGGCTATATCGTCTCGGCTGTTGACACTGATCAATAATATATATACTTTATGGGGTCGGAGATGCCTCCTTCTGCCTGTTACATACATTTTCTGTTGGCACTAAGTTATAATACCCTTCTACCCTATGGGTAGCGGGTATAACTAGGTAGTAGTTACTATGAGCTGGAAGATTTACAAGGTAAACGGGTCGGCAAATTCCATGCTAAGGATATCAAGCAATAGGTATCAATGGAGCGCCTACATGCGAGAATCCCACTTTGTCGTTACACTGACTAAGTGTGATTTTGGCAGGGGGGATTGTAGTAGTCGCTTGGACCAAAAGTTTTTTTTGGTGCCTGAAAGTAGGCAACCGTTTGTTTGGCTGGCCTGACGTGATTTAGACGGCAATACAGCGTATATTTAAGTTTATTTATTTATTCTAATTGTGTTTTTGTTTATTAGAAATTATATTTTTTTGTAGTTTGTTGTAAGTTATTAGCATTTAGTTCTCGTCCCTATTTATATTTTAAATGTAGTCATACATGTGTAGATTTTTTTGCGCAACATATGGGTGAGGATAAATAACACCTACAGGCAAACGATATTTGTACTCAATTTGGTTTGGCGGATTATAGCGAATACCAAAGAATTTTAAGCGAGGACAGAAGAAGATTTTTTTTTTCCGCCTCGTGTTGCAAACAGCTCAAGTGTCACAAGTGTAAGGTTAAAGAACCAAATTTAAATATCTAACTTAAGTGACAGTGCAGAAAATAAAATAAAATAAAAACCAGTCCAGAAGATAACTAAAAAACTACAGTTTGTGCCGTTTTACCAACTGTTATATACCCTTCATCTTGTTGTAATACAGGCTTAAGATACTAATGTAGTTTTTATCTTTATGTTGGTTCTGAAATTTCAACCGCAGAACGGCACTTAGGTTATACCTATCAAATAAACTCTGGTATGGTAATTAATACCAGCATAAAAGCTGCCTAAGAGCTTTTGAGCTCGTCAGCTGTCTGCAATTGAAAATTGCTATGAGGCGCACTCCAAAATTCAGCGAGGGCGTTTACTCCACAAATGCGCATCGCGCAACCAATTTACAGGAGGATCAGCCCTTGGGGATTGTCGCCACCCGCATCCACTGAGCCTGAGCGGCCAAATCTAGCGAACAACTGGAACTTAATAAGCAGGTCGAAATTGATGGAAGCGATCGTGTTCTGTGTGCATCATCTTGTTTAATGTGTCAGCTAGTTGTTATTATAAATCGTTGTTTAATTGTGTGCTGTAATGTTGGGCCTTCTGCCGTTTCCTGCCTCCATATAAAAGGCAATTAAAGAAACTAAACCGAAAATACTGGTATATACAGTGGCCAGAAGTGCACTAGGTGTATTTGACGAGGGGGAGTAGAAGGACAGAACATTTGTTTCTGCAGTGTCTCACCCCCGCAAACAGACCTAAACACCACCCAGACGGCATTGGCATACTAATATTTGTTAATTAATTAAGTTATATGTATTCATCATTCATTCTGTAATTGCCTTGTTGTTGAACCACTTGAGCGTCTAATTGTTCTTGTAGCATAAAAGCTCAAGCTTTTTCTATAGCAATGAGCTTTTGTAAGGGATCGCCAAACTTTTAAGATTATTTCCAGATACAACACAATACACCCACGCACATCGATCAGCTGAGAAAGATCTTTCAACGCGGGATCAATGCTGTAAGTGAGCTTTATTTTGAATTTACTTTTACGTTAAATTGTATCTTGATTTGAATTTGAAATTTGGAGGTTAATGAAAATACCAATTTTAGCCAGATAGGCAATGGACGCGGAAGTTATATTACAAGCCTAAGAAACATTTTCATAGTTAGAAAATGCGTCACTTTACTTGTAATAATTTAAGAAAAAAAAAATATAATATAGGTAGGTATAACTATAATCTTATATTACTAACTTTTTAGCTTAATTACACCCAATTTATGGTCGTTTAGTATTTTTGTTCTATTTTTTAACCCGCTACCCATAGGGTAGAAGGGTATTATAACTTAGTGCCAACAGAAAATGTATGTAACAGGCAGAAGGAGGCATCTCCGACCCTATAAAGTATATATATTCTTTATCAGTGTCAACAGCCGAGACGATATAGCCATGTCCGTCTGTCTGTCTGTCCGTCTGTCCGTCTGTCTGTCCGTATGAACACCTGGATCTCAGAGACTATAAGACATAGAGACACCAAATTTGGCAAAAAGGTTCCTTCATACCCTACGCAGATCAAGTTTATTTCAAAAATTGGATGCCACGCCCCCTTCGCCCACAATAAGCATTAATCTAGAAAAAGTCAAGTTTTTTTTTATGTAAATTGCGTATAACTCCAAAAGTTATTTGTGTAATGATGTGTAATTTGGTAACTCATCTGCGCTTGGCACTCTTAATATACCCTGTAATTTTGGTAAAAATCGGATAAGTAGAACAAAAGTTATTCGTTAAATTATTTATCAAAATTGTTGTGCCCAATGCATATGGACGTTTTAAGTGTGTGAATGACCTAGAGATATCAAATTTGGTGACAGTATTCGTGTAGGTCTTACGCAGATCAAGTTTGGTTTAGATTTTTGTCACGCCCCTTTCCGCCCCCAAAATCTGTAAAAGCCGTAATAATGAACCTAGAGCATTGAATTTTGGTATGCATAATAATATATATATTCTCAATGATTCCTGTGAATCTGGGTTCGATTTTAGATCGACTTGAAAACAAGGAAGTTATTAAAGAATCAATTTTATATGAAAAATTCACTTGCAGATGCTCGCGCTTTGTTTTGTTTAGTTGACAGTGTGACCATCTCGGTATGCTATGGATTTTTATACCCGCTATTTTCAAATATATAAAAAAAAAACAAGTTTCAGTATATTTGGTATATTTTTTGATAAAATATCATTTAAGTTTTTTGTTTTCTCTAGAAATGGGTTGCGGGTATCATACGGTCGAGCACTCTCGACTCTAGCTTTCTTACTGGTTTTCACTGTTTTGGTGTCCCCGAGGTAATTTTGTCAGATAATGGAGTCCAATTTAAGTCACACAAGTTCAATGAGTTGTTGCAAAAATATGAAGTCCAACATAGGTACACTGCAATGTATGCGCCACAAGCTAATGCATCTGAGCGGGTAAATCGATCGGTGCTGGCCGCTATCAAAGCGTATATTAAGCCCGACCAGACTAACTGGGATGAACTACTTAGCCAAATATCTTGTGCGTTGCGATCAGGTTTGCATTCAGCCATTCATAATAGTCCATATAGAGTTGCGTTTGGACAACAGATGATAACCAGCGGTAGGACGTATGATTTGCTGAGAAATCTTATGCAGTTGGAAGATAGGACCACGAGTTTCAACCGAGAAGATTGTTTGATTTATTCGGCAAGTTGCAAAAGATGCCATAGCGCAACAGCAGGTACGAAATGACAAGTCGTTAATTTGCGTAGCCGTGAGGTAAGCTTTACGGTAGGTCAGGAAGAATACCGGCGAAATTTCTAACAAAGCAATTTTGTTAAAGGATTTAGTTCTAAGCTAGCCCCAACATTTGTGAAAGCCAGGATTAAGAAAAAACAAGTAAGAAAGCTACAGTCGAGAGTGCTCGACCGTATGATACCCGCAACCCATTTCGAGAGAAAACAAAAAATTTGAATGATATTGTAACAACAAATATACCAAAAATATACTGAAACTTGTGTTTTGTTTGTATATATTTTCACAACACCGACATGTTCACACTGTCAACTAAACAAACAAAGCGCGCGCAGCTGCAAGTGAAGTTTGCCTATAAAATTGATTCTTTAATAACTTCCTCGTTTTTTATTCGATCCCAAACCAAATTCACAGGAGTCATTCAGACTATCATTATTATGCATACCAAAATTCAATGCTCTGGTCTATTATTACGGCTTTTACAGTTTTTGGGGGCGGGAAGGGGCGTGGCAAAAATCTAATACAAACTTGATCTGCGTAAGACTTACACGAATACTGTCACCAAATTTGATATTCTAGGTCATTCACACACTTAAAACGTCCATATGCACTGGGAACAACAATTTTGATAAATAATTTAACGAATAACTTTTGTTCTTATCCGATTTTACCAAAATTACAGGGTATATTAAGAGTGTCAAGCGCAGATGGGTTACCAAATTACACAACATTACATAAAGAACTTTTGGAGTTATACGCGATTTACATAAAAAAAACTTGACTTTTTCTAGATTAATGCTTATTGTGGGCGAAGAGGGCGTGGCATTTAACTTTTGAAATAAACTTGATCTGCGTAGGGAATGCAGGAACCTTTATGCCAAATTTGGTGTCTCTATGTCTTATAGTCTCTGAGATCCAGGTGTTCATACAGACGGACAGACTGACAGACGGACATGGCTATATCGTCTCGGCTGTTGACACTGATCAATAATATATAGTTTATGGGGTCAGAGATGCCTCCTTCTGCCTGTTACATACATTTTCTGTTGGCACTAAGTTATAATAGCCTTCTACCCTATGGGTAGCGGGTATAACTAGGTAGTAGTTACTATGAGCTGGAAGATTTACAAGGTAAACGGGTCGGCAAATTCCATGCTAAGGATATCAAGCAATAGGTATCAATGGAGCGCCTACATGCGAGAATCCCACTTTGTCGTTACACTGATTAAGTGTGATTTTGGCAGGGGGGATTGTAGTAGTCGCTTGGACCAAAAGTTTTTTTTGGTGCCTGAAAGTAGGCAACCGTTTGTTTGGCTGGGCTGACGTGATTTAGACGGCACTACAGCGTATATTTAAGTTTATTTATTTATTCTAATTGTGTTTTTGTTTATTAGAAATGATATTTTTTTGTAGTTTGTTGTAAGTTATTAGCATTTAGTTCTCGTCCCTATTTATATTTTAAATGTAGTCATACATGTGTAGATTTTTTTGCGCCACATATGGGTGAGGATAAATAACACCTACAGGCAAACGATATTTGTACTCAATTTGGTTTGGCGGATTATAGCGAATACCAAAGAATTTTAAGCGAGGACAGAAGAAGATTTTTTTTTTCCGCCTCGTGTTGCAAACAGCTCAAGTGTCACAAGTGTAAGGTTAAAGAACCAAATTTAAGTATCTAACTTAAGTGACAGTAAGAAAATAAAAAAAAAAAACCCCAAAAATTTTGTTTTCCTTTTATCTTTTTTTTTTGTTGTAGTTTTTATCTTTATGTTGGTTCTGAAATTTCAACCGCAGAACGGCACTTAGGTTATACCTATCAAATAAACTCTGGTATGGTAATTAATACCAGCATAAAAGCTGCCTAAGAGCTTTTGAGCTCGTCAGCTGTCTGCAATTGAAAATTGCTATGAGGCGCACTCCAAAATTCAGCGAGGGCGTTTACTCCACAAATGCGCATCGCGCAACCAATTTACAGGAGGATCAGCCCTTGGGGATTGTCGCCACCCGCATCCACTGAGCCTGAGCGGCCAAATCTAGCGAACAACTGGAACTTAATAAGCAGGTCGAAATTGATGGAAGCGATCGTGTTCTGTGTGCATCATCTTGTTTAATGTGTCAGCTAGTTGTTATTATAAATCATTGTTTAATTGTGTGCTGTAATGTTGGGCCTTCTGCCGTTTCCTGCCTCCATATAAAAGGCAATTAAAGAAACTAAACCGAAAATACTGGTATATACAGTGGCCAGAAGTGCACTAGGTGTATTTGACGAGGGGGAGTAGAAGGACAGAACATTTGTTTCTGCAGTGTCTCACCCCCGCAAACAGACCTAAACACCACCCAGACGGCATTGGCATACTACTATTTGTTAATTAATTAAGTTATATGTATTCATCATTCATTCTGTAATTGCCTTGTTGTTGAACCACTTGAGCGTCTAATTGTTCTTGTAGCATAAAAGCTCAAGCTTTTTCTATAGCAATGAGCTTTTGTAAGGGATCGCCAAACTTTTAAGATTATTTCCAGATACAACACAATACACCCACGCACATCGATCAGCTGAGAAAGATCTTTCAACGCGGGATCAATGCTGTAAGTGAGCTTTTTATACCCGCTACCCATAGGGTAGAAGGGTATTATAACTTAGTGCCAACAGAAAATGTATGTAACAGGCAGAAGGAGGCATCTCCGACCCCATAAAGTATATATATTCTTGATCAGTGTCAACAGCCGAGACGATATAGCCATGTCCGTCTGTCCGTCTGTCCGTCTGTCCGTCTGTCCGTCTGTCCGTCTGTATGAACACCTGGATCTCAGAGACTATAAGAGCTAGAGCTACCAAATTTGGGGACAGTACTCCTATAGGTCCTACGCAGATCAAGTTTATTTCAAAAGTTGGATGCCACGCCCCTTTCCGCCCCCAAAAGTCTGTAAAAGCCGTAATAATAGACCTAGAGCATTGAATTTTGGTATGCATAATAATAATTATATTCTCAATGATTCCTGTGAATTTGGTTGAGATCGAATGAAAAACACGGAAGTTATTAAAGAATCAATTTTATATGCAAAATTCACTTCCAGCTGCCCGCGCTTTGTTTGTTTAGTTGACAGTGTGACCAAAACGGTGTTGTGATTTTTACCCGCTATTTTCAAATATATACAAAAAACTAATTTTAGTATATTTGGTATATTTTTTGTTAATATATCATTTAAATTTTTTGTTTTCTCTCGAAATGGGTTGCGGGTATCATACGGTCGAGCACTCTCGACTGTAGCTTTCTTACTTGTTTTGAATTTACTTTTACGTTAAATTGTATTTTGATTTGAATTTGAAATTTGGAGGTTAATGAAAATACCAATTTTAGCCAGATAGGCAATGGACGCGCAAGTTATATTACAAGCCTAAGAAACATTTTCATAGTTAGAAAATGCCGTCACTTTACTTGTAATAATTTAAGAAAAAAAAAAAAATAGTAATATAGGCTAGGTATAACTATAATCTTATTTATTAACTATACTTTTTAGCTCTATTATTACACCCAATTTATGGTCGTTTAGTATTTTTGTTCTATTTTTTATACCCGCTACCCATAGGGTAGAAGGGTATTATAACTTAGTGCCAACAGAAAATGTATGTAACAGGCAGAAGGAGGCATCTCCGACCCTATAAAGTATATATATTCTTTATCAGTGTCAACAGCCGAGACGATATAGCCATGTCCGTCTGTCTGTCTGTCCGTCTGTCCGTCTGTCTGTCCGTATGAACACCTGGATCTCAGAGACTATAAGACATAGAGACACCAAATTTGGCAAAAAGGTTCCTTCATACACTACGCAGATCAAATTTATTTCAAAAATTGGATGCCACGCCCCCTTCGCCCACAATAAGCATTAATCTAGAAAAAGTCAAGTTTTTTTTTATGTAAATTGCGTATAACTCCAAAAGTTATTTGTGTAATAATGTGTAATTGGGTAACCCATCTGCGCTTGGCACTCTTAATATACCCTGTAATTTTGGTAAAAATCGGATAAGTAGAACAAAAGTTATTCGTTAAATTATTTATCAAAATTGTTGTGCCCAATGCATATGGACGTTTTAAGTGTGTGAATGACCTAGAGATATCAAATTTGGTGACAGTATTCGTGTAGGTCTTACGCAGATCAAGTTTGGTTTAGATTTTTGTCACGCCCCTTTCCGCCCCCAAAATCTGTAAAAGCCGTAATAATGAACCTAGAGCATTGAATTTTGGTATGCATAATAATATATATATTCTCAATGATTCCTGTGAATTTGGGTTCGATTTTAGATCGACTTGAAAACAAGGAAGTTATTAAAGAATCAATTTTATATGAAAAATTCACTTGCAGATGCTCGCGCTTTGTTTTGTTTAGTTGACAGTGTGACCATCTCGGTATGCTATGGATTTTTATACCCGCTATTTTCAAATATATAAAAAAAAAACAAGTTTCAGTATATTTGGTATATTTTTTTGATAAAATATCATTTAAGTTTTTTGTTTTCTCTAGAAATGGGTTGCGGGTATCATACGGTCGAGCACTCTCGACTCTAGCTTTCTTACTGGTTTTCACTGTTTTGGTGTCCCCGAGGTAATTTTGTCAGATAATGGAGTCCAATTTAAGTCACACAAGTTCAATGAGTTGTTGCAAAAATATGAAGTCCAACATAGGTACACTGCAATGTATGCGCCACAAGCTAATGCATCTGAGCGGGTAAATCGATCGGTGCTGGCCGCTATCAAAGCGTATATTAAGCCCGACCAGACTAACTGGGATGAACTACTTAGCCAAATATCTTGTGCGTTGCGATCAGGTTTGCATTCAGCCATTCATAATAGTCCATATAGAGTTGCGTTTGGACAACAGATGATAACCAGCGGTAGGACGTATGATTTGCTGAGAAATCTTATGCAGTTGGAAGATAGGACCACGAGTTTCAACCGAGAAGATTCGTTTGATCTTATTCGGCAAGTTGCAAAAGATGCCATAGCGCAACAGCAGGTACGAAATGACAAGTCGTATAATTTGCGTAGCCGTGAGGTAAGCTTTACGGTAGGTCAGGAAGAATACCGGCGAAATTTCTAACAAAGCAATTTTGTTAAAGGATTTAGTTCTAAGCTAGCCCCAACATTTGTGAAAGCCAGGATTAAGAAAAAAACAAGTAAGAAAGCTACAGTCGAGAGTGCTCGACCGTATGATACCCGCAACCCATTTCGAGAGAAAACAAAAAATTTGAATGATATTGTAACAACAAATATACCAAAAATATACTGAAACTTGTGTTTTGTTTGTATATATTTTCACAACACCGACATGTTCACACTGTCAACTAAACAAACAAAGCGCGCGCAGCTGCAAGTGAAGTTTGCCTATAAAATTGATTCTTTAATAACTTCCTCGTTTTTTATTCGATCCCAAACCAAATTCACAGGAGTCATTCAGACTATCATTATTATGCATACCAAAATTCAATGCTCTAGGTCTATTATTACGGCTTTTACAGTTTTTGGGGGCGGGAAGGGGCGTGGCAAAAATCTAATACAAACTTGATCTGCGTAAGACTTACACGAATACTGTCACCAAATTTGATATCTCTAGGTCATTCACACACTTAAAACGTCCATATGCACTGGGAACAACAATTTTGATAAATAATTTAACGAATAACTTTTGTTCTTATCCGATTTTACCAAAATTACAGGGTATATTAAGAGTGTCAAGCGCAGATGGGTTACCAAATTACACAACATTACATAAAGAACTTTTGGAGTTATACGCGATTTACATAAAAAAAACTTGACTTTTTCTAGATTAATGCTTATTGTGGGCGAAGAGGGCGTGGCATTTAACTTTTGAAATAAACTTGATCTGCGTAGGGAATGCAGGAACCTTTATGCCAAATTTGGTGTCTCTATGTCTTATAGTCTCTGAGATCCAGGTGTTCATACAGACGGACAGACTGACAGACGGACATGGCTATATCGTCTCGGCTGTTGACACTGATCAATAATATATATACTTTATGGGGTCGGAGATGCCTCCTTCTGCCTGTTACATACATTTTCTGTTGGCACTAAGTTATAATACCCTTCTACCCTATGGGTAGCGGGTATAACTAGGTAGTAGTTACTATGAGCTGGAAGATTTACAAGGTAAACGGGTCGGCAAATTCCATGCTAAGGATATCAAGCAATAGGTATCAATGGAGCGCCTACATGCGAGAATCCCACTTTGTCGTTACACTGATTAAGTGTGATTTTGGCATGGGGGATTGTAGTAGTCGCTTGGACCAAAAGTTTTTTTTGGTGCCTGAAAGTAGGCAACCGTTTGTTTGGCTGGCCTGACGTGATTTAGACGGCACTACAGCGTATATTTAAGTTTATTTATTTATTCTAATTGTGTTTTTGTTTATTAGAAATGATATTTTTTTGTAGTTTGTTGTAAGTTATTAGCATTTAGTTCTCGTCCCTATTTATATTTTAAATGTAGTCATACATGTGTAGATTTTTTTGCGCCACATATGGGTGAGGATAAATAACACCTACAGGCAAACGATATTTGTACTCAATTTGGTTTGGCGGATTATAGCGAATACCAAAGAATTTTAAGCGAGGACAGAAGAAGATTTTTTTTTTCCGCCTCGTGTTGCAAACAGCTCAAGTGTCACAAGTGTAAGGTTAAAGAACCAAATTTAAGTTTAGTTTTTATCTTTATGTTGGTTCTGAAATTTCAACCGCAGAACGGCACTTAGGTTATACCTATCAAATAAACTCTGGTATGGTAATTAATACCAGCATAAAAGCTGCCTAAGAGCTTTTGAGCTCGTCAGCTGTCTGCAATTGAAAATTGCTATGAGGCGCACTCCAAAATTCAGCGAGGGCGTTTACTCCACAAATGCGCATCGCGCAACCAATTTACAGGAGGATCAGCCCTTGGGGATTGTCGCCACCCGCATCCACTGAGCCTGAGCGGCCAAATCTAGCGAACAACTGGAACTTAATAAGCAGGTCGAAATTGATGGAAGCGATCGTGTTCTGTGTGCATCATCTTGTTTAATGTGTCAGCTAGTTGTTATTATAAATCGTTGTTTAATTGTGTGCTGTAATGTTGGGCCTTCTGCCGTTTCCTGCCTCCATATAAAAGGCAATTAAAGAAACTAAACCGAAAATACTGGTATATACAGTGGCCAGAAGTGCACTAGGTGTATTTGACGAGGGGGAGTAGAAGGACAGAACATTTGTTTCTGCAGTGTCTCACCCCCGCAAACAGACCTAAACACCACCCAGACGGCATTGGCATACTACTATTTGTTAATTAATTAAGTTATATGTATTCATCATTCATTCTGTAATTGCCTTGTTGTTGAACCACTTGAGCGTCTAATTGTTCTTGTAGCATAAAAGCTCAAGCTTTTTCTATAGCAATGAGCTTTTGTAAGGGATCGCCAAACTTTTAAGATTATTTCCAGATACAACACAATACACCCACGCACATCGATCAGCTGAGAAAGATCTTTCAACGCGGGATCAATGCTGTAAGTGAGCTTTTTTTGAATTTACTTTTACGTTAAATTGTATTTTGATTTGAATTTGAAATTTGGAGGTTAATGAAAATACCAATTTTAGCCAGATAGGCAATGGACGCGCAAGTTATATTACAAGCCTAAGAAACATTTTCATAGTTAGAAAATGCCGTCACTTTACTTGTAATAATTTAAGAAAAAAAAAATAGTAATATAGGCTAGGTATAACTATAATCTTATTTATTAACTATACTTTTTAGCTCTATTATTACACCCAATTTATGGTCGTTTAGTATTTTTGTTCTATTTTTTATACCCGCTACCCATAGGGTAGAAGGGTATTATAACTTAGTGCCAACAGAAAATGTATGTAACAGGCAGAAGGAGGCATCTCCGACCCTATAAAGTATTAATATATTCTTTATCAGTGTCAACAGCCGAGACGATATAGCCATGTCCGTCTGTCTGTCTGTCGTCGTCTGTCCGTCTGTCTGTCCGTATGAACACCTGGATCTCAGAGACTATAAGACATAGAGACACCAAATTTGGCAAAAAGGTTCCTTCATACCCTACGCAGATCAAGTTTATTTCAAAAATTGGATGCCACGCCCCCTTCGCCCACAATAAGCATTAATCTAGAAAAAGTCAAGTTTTTTTTTATGTAAATTGCGTATAACTCCAAAAGTTATTTGTGTAATAATGTGTAATTTGGTAACCCATCTGCGCTTGGCACTCTTAATATACCCTGTAATTTTGGTAAAAATCGGATAAGTAGAACAAAAGTTATTCGTTAAATTATTTATCAAAATTGTTGTGCCCAATGCATATGGACGTTTTAAGTGTGTGAATGACCTAGAGATATCAAATTTGGTGACAGTATTCGTGTAGGTCTTACGCAGATCAAGTTTGGTTTAGATTTTTGTCACGCCCCTTTCCGCCCCCAAAATCTGTAAAAGCCGTAATAATGAACCTAGAGCATTGAATTTTGGTATGCATAATAATATATATATTCTCAATGATTCCTGTGAATCTGGGTTCGATTTTAGATCGACTTGAAAACAAGGAAGTTATTAAAGAATCAATTTTATATGAAAAATTCACTTGCAGATGCTCGCGCTTTGTTTTGTTTAGTTGACAGTGTGACCATCTCGGTATGCTATGGATTTTTATACCCGCTATTTTCAAATATATAAAAAAAAAACAAGTTTCAGTATATTTGGTATATTTTTTGATAAAATATCATTTAAGTTTTTTGTTTTCTCTAGAAATGGGTTGCGGGTATCATACGGTCGAGCACTCTCGACTCTAGCTTTCTTACTGGTTTTCACTGTTTTGGTGTCCCCGAGGTAATTTTGTCAGATAATGGAGTCCAATTTAAGTCACACAAGTTCAATGAGTTGTTGCAAAAATATGAAGTCCAACATAGGTACACTGCAATGTATGCGCCACAAGCTAATGCATCTGAGCGGGTAAATCGATCGGTGCTGGCCGCTATCAAAGCGTATATTAAGCCCGACCAGACTAACTGGGATGAACTACTTAGCCAAATATCTTGTGCGTTGCGATCAGGTTTGCATTCAGCCATTCATAATAGTCCATATAGAGTTGCGTTTGGACAACAGATGATAACCAGCGGTAGGACGTATGATTTGCTGAGAAATCTTATGCAGTTGGAAGATAGGACCACGAGTTTCAACCGAGAAGATTCGTTTGATCTTATTCGGCAAGTTGCAAAAGATGCCATAGCGCAACAGCAGGTACGAAATGACAAGTCGTATAATTTGCGTAGCCGTGAGGTAAGCTTTACGGTAGGTCAGGAAGAATACCGGCGAAATTTCTAACAAAGCAATTTTGTTAAAGGATTTAGTTCTAAGCTAGCCCCAACATTTGTGAAAGCCAGGATTAAGAAAAAACAAGTAAGAAAGCTACAGTCGAGAGTGCTCGACCGTATGATACCCGCAACCCATTTCGAGAGAAAACAAAAAATTTGAATGATATTGTAACAACAAATATACCAAAAATATACTGAAACTTGTGTTTTGTTTGTATATATTTGAAAAAAGCGGGAAAATCCATAACACCGACATGTTCACACTGTCAACTAAACAAACAAAGCGCGCGCAGCTGCAAGTGAAGTTTGCCTATAAAATTGATTCTTTAATAACTTCCTCGTTTTTTATTCGATCCCAAACCAAATTCACAGGAGTCATTCAGACTATCATTATTGTGCATACCAAAATTCAATGCTCTAGGTCTATTATTACGGCTTTTACAGTTTTTGGGGGCGGGAAGGGGCGTGGCAAAAATCTAATACAAACTTGATCTGCGTAAGACTTACACGAATACTGTCACCAAATTTGATATCTCTAGGTCATTCACACACTTAAAACGTCCATATGCACTGGGAACAACAATTTTGATAAATAATTTAACGAATAACTTTTGTTCTTATCCGATTTTACCAAAATTACAGGGTATATTAAGAGTGTCAAGCGCAGATGGGTTACCAAATTACACAACATTACATAAAGAACTTTTGGAGTTATACGCGATTTACATAAAAAAAACTTGACTTTTTCTAGATTAATGCTTATTGTGGGCGAAGAGGGCGTGGCATTTAACTTTTGAAATAAACTTGATCTGCGTAGGGAATGCAGGAACCTTTATGCCAAATTTGGTGTCTCTATGTCTTATAGTCTCTGAGATCCAGGTGTTCATACAGACGGACAGACGGACAGACGGACAGACTGACAGACGGACAGACGGACATGGCTATATCGTCTCGGCTGTTGACACTGATCAATAATATATATACTTTATGGGGTCGGAGATGCCTCCTTCTGCCTGTTACATACATTTTCTGTTGGCACTAAATTATAATACCCTTCTACCCTATGGGTAGCGGGTATAACTAGGTAGTAGTTACTATGCGCTGGAAGATTTACAAGGTAAACGGGTCGGCAAATTCCATGCTAAGGATATCAAGCAATAGGTATCAATGGAGCGCCTACATGCGAGAATCCCACTTTGTCGTTACACTGACTAAGTGTGATTTTGGCAGGGGGGATTGTAGTAGTCGCTTGGACCAAAAGTTTTTTTTGGTGCCTGAAAGTAGGCAACCGTTTGTTTGGCTGGCCTGACGTGATTTAGACGGCACTACAGCGTATATTTAAGTTTATTTATTTATTCTAATTGTGTTTTTGTTTATTAGAAATGATATTTTTTTGTAGTTTGTTGTAAGTTATTAGCATTTAGTTCTCGTCCCTATTTATATTTTAAATGTAGTCATACATGTGTAGATTTTTTTGCGCAACATATGGGTGAGGATAAATAACACCTACAGGCAAACGATATTTGTACTCAATTTGGTTTGGCGGATTATAGCGAATACCAAAGAATTTTAAGCGAGGACAGAAGAAGATTTTTTTTTCCGCCTCGTGTTGCAAACAGCTCAAGTGTCACAAGTGTAAGGTTAAAGAACCAAATTTAAGTTTAGTTTTTATCTTTATGTTGGTTCTGAAATTTCAACCGCAGAACGGCACTTAGGTTATACCTATCAAATAAACTCTGGTATGGTAATTAATACCAGCATAAAAGCTGCCTAAGAGCTTTTGAGCTCGTCAGCTGTCTGCAATTGAAAATTGCTATGAGGCGCACTCCAAAATTCAGCGAGGGCGTTTACTCCACAAATGCGCATCGCGCAACCAATTTACAGGAGGATCAGCCCTTGGGGATTGTCGCCACCCGCATCCACTGAGCCTGAGCGGCCAAATCTAGCGAACAACTGGAACTTAATAAGCAGGTCGAAATTGATGGAAGCGATCGTGTTCTGTGTGCATCATCTTGTTTAATGTGTCAGCTAGTTGTTATTATAAATCGTTGTTTAATTGTGTGCTGTAATGTTGGGCCTTCTGCCGTTTCCTGCCTCCATATAAAAGGCAATTAAAGAAACTAAACCGAAAATACTGGTATATACAGTGGCCAGAAGTGCACTAGGTGTATTTGACGAGGGGGAGTAGAAGGACAGAACATTTGTTTCTGCAGTGTCTCACCCCCGCAAACAGACCTAAACACCACCCAGACGGCATTGGCATACTACTATTTGTTAATTAATTAAGTTATATGTATTCATCATTCATTCTGTAATTGCCTTGTTGTTGAACCACTTGAGCGTCTAATTGTTCTTGTAGCATAAAAGCTCAAGCTTTTTCTATAGCAATGAGCTTTTGTAAGGGATCGCCAAACTTTTAAGATTATTTCCAGATACAACACAATACACCCACGCACATCGATCAGCTGAGAAAGATCTTTCAACGCGGGATCAATGCTGTAAGTGAGCTTTTTTTGAATTTACTTTTACGTTAAATTGTATTTTGATTTGAATTTGAAATTTGGAGGTTAATGAAAATACCAATTTTAGCCAGATAGGCAATGGACGCGCAAGTTATATTACAAGCCTAAGAAACATTTTCATAGTTAGAAAATGCCGTCACTTTACTTGTAATAATTTAAGAAAAAACAAGTAAGAAAGCTACAGTCGAGAGTGCTCGACCGTATGATACCCGCAACCCATTTCGAGAGAACAAAGAAAATTTTAATGATATTTTAACAACAAATATACCAAAAATATACTGAAACTTGTGTTTTGTATATATTTGAAAATAGCGGGAAGAAATCCACAACACCGACATGGTCACACTGTCAACTAAACAAACAAAGCGCGAGCAGCTGCAATGGAATTTTTCATATAAAATTGATTCATTAATTACTTCCTTGTTTTTAACTCGATCTCAACCAAATTCACAGGAATCATTGAGAATATAATTATTATTATGCATACCAAAATTCAATGCTCTAGGTTCATTATTACGGCTTTTACAGTTTTCGGGGGCGGAAAGGGGCGTGGCAAAAATCTAAAATAAACTTGATCTGCGTAAGACCTACACGAATACTGTCACCAAATTTGATATCTCTAGGTCAATCACACACTTAAAACGTCCATATGCATTGGGAACAACAATTTTGATAAATAATTTCGCGAATAACTTTTGTTCTACTTATCCGATTTTTACCAAAATTACAGGGTATATTAAAGTGTCAAGCGCAGATGGCTTCCAAATTACACATCATTACACAAAGAACTTTTGGAGTTATACGCGATTTACATAAAAAAAACTTGACTTTTTCTAGATTAATGCTTATTGTGGGCGAAGGGGGCGTGGCATCCAACTTTTGAAATAAACTTGATCTGCGTAGGGTATGAAGGAACATTTTTGCCAAATTTGGTGTCTCTATGTCTTATAGTCTCTGAGATCCAGGTGTTCATACAGACAGACAGACGGACAGACGGACAGACGGACAGACGGACATGGCTATATCGTCTCGGCTGTTGATGCTGATCAAGATATATATACTTTATGGGGTCGGAGATGTCTCCTTCTGCCTGTTACATACATTTTCTGTTGGCACTAGTCATAATACCCTTCTACCCTATGGGTAGCGGGTATAAAAAAAAAATAGTAATATAGGCTAGGTATAACTATAATCTTATTTATTAACTATACTTTTTAGCTCTATTATTACACCCAATTTATGGTCGTTTAGTATTTTTGTTCTATTTTTTATACCCGCTACCCATAGGGTAGAAGGGTATTATAACTTAGTGCCAACAGAAAATGTATGTAACAGGCAGAAGGAGGCATCTCCGACCCTATAAAGTATATACATATATTCTTTATCAGTGTCAACAGCCGAGACGATATAGCCATGTCCGTCTGTCTGTCTGTCCGTCTGTCCGTCTGTCTGTCCGTATGAACACCTGGATCTCAGAGACTATAAGACATAGAGACACCAAATTTGGCAAAAAGGTTCCTTCATACCTACGCAGATCAAGTTTATTTCAAAAATTGGATGCCACGCCCCTTCGCCCAAATAAGCATTAATCTAGAAAAAGTCAAGTTTTTTTTTATGTAAATTGCGTATAACTCCAAAAGTTATTTGTGTAATGATGTGTAATTTGGTAACTCATCTGCGCTTGGCACTCTTAATATACTCTGTAATTTTGGTAAAAATCGGATAAGTAGAACAAAAGTTATTCGTTAAATTATTTATCAAAATTGTTGTGCCCAATGCATATGGACGTTTTAAGTGTGTGAATGACCTAGAGATATCAAATTTGGTGACAGTATTCGTGTAGGTCTTACGCAGATCAAGTTTGGTTTAGATTTTTGTCACGCCCTTTCCGCCCCCAAAATCTGTAAAAGCCGTAATAATGAACCTAGAGCATTGAATTTTGGTATGCATAATAATATATATATTCTCAATGATTCCTGTGAATTTGGATCGATTTGGTTCGATTTGAGATCGACTTGAAAACAAGGAAGTTATTAAAGAATCAATTTAATATGAAAAATTCACTTGCAGATGCTCGCGCTTTGTTTGTTTAGTTGACAGTGTGACCATCTCGGTATGCTATGGATTTTTATACCCGCTATTTTCAAATATATACAAAAAAAACAAGTTTCAGTATATTTGGTATATTTTTTGTTAAAATATCATTTAAGTTTTTTGTTTTCTCTAGAAATGGGTTGCGGGTATCATACGGTCGAGCACTCTCGACTCTAGCTTTCTTACTGGTTTTCACTGTTTTGGGCCGAGGAATCAGATAATGGAGTCCAATTTAAGTCACACAAGTTCAATGAGTTGTTGCAAAAATATGAAGTCCAACATAGGTACACTGCAATGTATGCGCCACAAGCTAATGCATCTGAGCGGGTAAATCGATCGGTGCTGGCCGCTATCAAAGCGTATATTAAGCCCGACCAGACTAACTGGGATGAACTACTTAGCCAAATATCTTGAGCGTTGCGATCAGGTTTGCATTCAGCCATTCATAATAGTCCATATAGAGTTGCGTTTGGACAACAGATGATAACCAGCGGTAGGACGTATGATTTGCTGAGAAATCTTATGCAGTTGGAAGATAGGACCACGAGTTTCAACCGAGAAGATTCGTTTGATCTTATTCGGCAAGTTGCAAAAGATGCCATAGCGCAACAGCAGGTACGAAATGACAAGTCGTATAATTTGCGTAGCCGTGAGGTAAGCTTTACGGTAGGTCAGGAAGAATACCGGCGAAATTTCTAACAAAGCAATTTTGTTAAAGGATTTAGTTCTAAGCTAGCCCCAACATTTGTGAAAGCCAGGATTAAGAAAAAACAAGTAAGAAAGCTACAGTCGAGAGTGCTCGACCGTATGATACCCGCAACCCATTTCGAGAGAAAACAAAAAATTTAAATGATATATTAACAAAAAATATACCAACTATACTAAAATTTGTTTTTTGTATATATTTGAAAATAGCGGGTAAAAATCACAACACCGTTTTGGTCACACTGTCAACTAAACAAACAAGTAAGAAAGCTACAGTCGAGAGTGCTCGACCGTATGATACCCGCAACCCATTTCGAGAGAAAACAAAAAATTTAAATGATATATTAACAAAAAATATACCAAATATACTAAAATTAGTTTTTTGTATATATTTGAAAATAGCGGGTAAAAATCACAACACCGTTTTGGTCACACTGTCAACTAAACAAACAAAGCGCGGGCAGCTGCAAGTGAATTTTGCATAGAAAATTGATTCTTTAATAACTTCCTTGTTTTTCATTCGATCTCAACCAAATTCCCAGGAATCATTGAGAATATAAATATTATTATGCATATCAAAATTCAATGCTCTAGGTCTATTATTACGGCTTTTACAGACTTTTGGGGGCGGAAAGGGGCGTGGCATCCAACTTTTGAAATAAACTTGACCTGCGTAGGACCTATAGGAGTACTGTCCCCAAATTTGGTAGCTCTAGCTTTTATAGTCTCTGAGATCCAGGTGTTCATACAGACGGACAGACGGACAGACGGACAGACGGACATGGCTATATCGTCTCGGCTGTTGACACTGATCAAGAATATTATACTTTGTGGGGTCGGAGATGCCTCCTTCTGCCTGTTACATACATTTTCTGTTGGCACTAAGTTATAATACCCTTCTACCCTATGGGTAGCGGGTATAACAAGTAAGAAAGCGACAGTCGAGAGTGCTCGACCGTATGATACCCGCAACCCATTTCGAGAGAAAACAAAAAATTTGAATGATATTGTAACAACAAATATACCAAAAATATACTGAAACTTGTGTTTTGTTTGTATATATTTGAAAAAAGCGGGTAAAAATCCATAACACCGACATGTTCACACTGTCAACTAAACAAACAAAGCGCGCGCAGCTGCAAGTGAAGTTTGCCTATAAAATTGATTCTTTAATAACTTCCTCGTTTTTTATTCGATCCCAAACCAAATTCACAGGAGTCATTCAGACTATCATTATTATGCATACCAAAATTCAATGCTCTAGGTCTATTATTACGGCTTTTACAGTTTTTGGAGGCGGGAAGGGGCGTGGCAAAAATCTAATACAAACTTGATCTGCGTAAGACTTACACGAATACTGTCACCAAATTTGATATCTCTAGGTCATTCACACACTTAAAACCATATGCACTGGGAACAACAATTTTGATAAATAATTTAACGAATAACTTTTGTTCTTATCCGATTTTACCAAAATTACAGGGTATATTAAGAGTGTCAAGCGCAGATGGGTTACCAAATTACACAACATTACATAAAGAACTTTTGGAGTTATACGCGATTTACATAAAAAAAACTTGACTTTTTCTAGATTAATGCTTATTGTGGGCGAAGAGGGCGTGGCATTTAACTTTTGAAATAAACTTGATCTGCGTAGGGAATGCAGGAACCTTTATGCCAAATTTGGTGTCTCTATGTCTTATAGTCTCTGAGATCCAGGTGTTCATACAGACGGACAGACGGACAGACTGACAGACGGACAGACGGACATGGCTATATCGTCTCGGCTGTTGACACTGATCAATAATATATATACTTTATGGGGTCGGAGATGCCTCCTTCTGCCTGTTACATACATTTTCTGTTGGCACTAAGTTATAATACCCTTCTACCCTATGGGTAGCGGGTATAACTAGGTAGTAGTTACTATGAGCTGGAAGATTTACAAGGTAAACGGGTCGGCAAATTCCATGCTAAGGATATCAAGCAATAGGTATCAATGGAGCGCCTACATGCGAGAATCCCACTTTGTCGTTACACTGACTAAGTGTGATTTTGGCAGGGGGGATTGTAGTAGTCGCTTGGACCAAAAGTTTTTTTTGGTGCCTGAAAGTAGGCAACCGTTTGTTTGGCTGGCCTGACGTGATTTAGACGGCACTACAGCGTATATTTAAGTTTATTTATTTATTCTAATTGTGTTTTTGTTTATTAGAAATGATATTTTTTTGTAGTTTGTTGTAAGTTATTAGCATTTAGTTCTCGTCCCTATTTATATTTTAAATGTAGTCATACATGTGTAGACTTTTTTGCGCCACATATGGGTGAGGATAAATAACACCTACAGGCAAACGATATTTGTACTCAATTTGGTTTGGCGGATTATAGCGAATACCAAAGAATTTTAAGCGAGGACAGAAGAAGATTTTTTTTTCCGCCTCGTGTTGCAAACAGCTCAAGTGTCACAAGTGTAAGGTTAAAGAACCAAATTTAAGTTTAGTTTTTATCTTTATGTTGGTTCTGAAATTTCAACCGCAGAACGGCACTTAGGTTATACCTATCAAATAAACTCTGGTATGGTAATTAATACCAGCATAAAAGCTGCCTAAGAGCTTTTGAGCTCGTCAGCTGTCTGCAATTGAAAATTGCTATGAGGCGCACTCCAAAATTCAGCGAGGGCGTTTACTCCACAAATGCGCATCGCGCAACCAATTTACAGGAGGATCAGCCCTTGGGGATTGTCGCCACCCGCATCCACTGAGCCTGAGCGGCCAAATCTAGCGAACAACTGGAACTTAATAAGCAGGTCGAAATTGATGGAAGCGATCGTGTTCTGTGTGCATCATCTTGTTTAATGTGTCAGCTAGTTGTTATTATAAATCATTGTTTAATTGTGTGCTGTAATGTTGGGCCTTCTGCCGTTTCCTGCCTCCATATAAAAGGCAATTAAAGAAACTAAACCGAAAATACTGGTATATACAGTGGCCAGAAGTGCACTAGGTGTATTTGACGAGGGGGAGTAGAAGGACAGAACATTTGTTTCTGCAGTGTCTCACCCCCGCAAACAGACCTAAACACCACCCAGACGGCATTGGCATACTAATATTTGTTAATTAATTAAGTTATATGTATTCATCATTCATTCTGTAATTGCCTTGTTGTTGAACCACTTGAGCGTCTAATTGTTCTTGTAGCATAAAAGCTCAAGCTTTTTCTATAGCAATGAGCTTTTGTAAGGGATCGCCAAACTTTTAAGATTATTTCCAGATACAACACAATACACCCACGCACATCGATCAGCTGAGAAAGATCTTTCAACGCGGGATCAATGCTGTAAGTGAGCTTTTTTTGAATTTACTTTTACGTTAAATTGTATCTTGATTTGAATTTGAAATTTGGAGGTTAATGAAAATACCAATTTTAGCCAGATAGGCAATGAACGCGCAAGTTTTATTACAAGCCTAAGAAACATTTTCATAGTTAGAAAATGCCGTCACTTTACTTGTAATAATTTAAGAAAAAAAAAATAGTAATATAGGTAGGTATAACTATAATCTTATTTATTAACTATACTTTTTAGCTCTATTATTACACCCAATTTATGGTCGTTTAGTATTTTTGTTCTATTTTTTATACCCGCTACCCATAGGGTAGAAGGGTATTATAACTTAGTGCCAACAGAAAATGTATGTAACAGGCAGAAGGAGGCATCTCCGACCCTATAAAGTATATACATATATTCTTTATCAGTGTCAACAGCCGAGACGATATAGCCATGTCCGTCTGTCTGTCTGTCCGTCTGTCTGTCCGTCTGTCTGTCCGTATGAACACCTGGATCTCAGAGACTATTAGACATAGAGACACCAAATTTGGCAAAAAGGTTCCTTCATACACTACGCAGATCAAGTTTATTTCAAAAATTGGATGCCACGCCCCCTTCGCCCACAATAAGCATTAATCTAGAAAAAGTCAAGTTTTTTTTATGTAAATTGCGTATAACTCCAAAAGTTATTTTTGTAATGATGTGTAATTTGGTAACCCATCTGCGCTTGGCACTCTTAATATACCCTGTAATTTTGGTAAAAATCGGATAAGTAGAACAAAAGTTATTCGTTAAATTATTTATCAAAATTGTTGTGCCCAATGCATATGGACGTTTTAAGTGTGTGAATGACCTAGAGATATCAAATTTGGTGACAGTATTCGTGTAGGTCTTACGCAGATCAAGTTTGGTTTAGATTTTTGTCACGGCCCTTTCCGCCCCCAAAATCTGTAAAAGCCGTAATAATGAACCTAGAGCATTGAATTTTGGTATGCATAATAATATATATATTCTCAATGATTCCTGCGAATTTGGGTTCGATTTGAGATCGACTTGAAAACAAGGAAGTTATTAAAGAATCAATTTTATATGAAAAATTCACTTGCAGATGCTCGCGCTTTGTTTGTTTAGTTGACAGTGTGACCATCTCGGTATGCTATGGATTTTTGTACCCGCTATTTTCAAATATATACAAAAAAAACAAGTTTCAGTATATTTGGTATATTTTTTGTTAAAATATCATTTAAGTTTTTTGTTTTCTCTAGAAATGGGTTGCGGGTATCATACGGTCGAGCACTCTCGACTCTAGCTTTCTTACTGGTTTTCACTGTTTTGGTGTCCCCGAGGTAATTTTGTCAGATAATGGAGTCCAATTTAAGTCACACAAGTTCAATGAGTTGTTGCAAAAATATGAAGTCCAACATAGGTACACTGCAATGTATGCGCCACAAGCTAATGCATCTGAGCGGGTAAATCGATCGGTGCTGGCCGCTATCAAAGCGTATATTAAGCCCGACCAGACTAACTGGGATGAACTACTTAGCCAAATATCTTGTGCGTTGCGATCAGGTTTGCATTCAGCCATTCATAATAGTCCATATAGAGTTGCGTTTGGACAACAGATGATAACCAGCGGTAGGACGTATGATTTGCTGAGAAATCTTATGTAGTTGGAAGATAGGACCACGAGTTTCAACCGAGAAGATTCGTTTGATCTTATTCGGCAAGTTGCAAAAGATGCCATAGCGCAACAGCAGGTACGAAATGACAAGTCGTATAATTTGCGTAGCCGTGAGGTACGCTTTACGGTAGGTCAGGAAGAATACCGGCGAAATTTCTAACAAAGCAATTTTGTTAAAGGATTTAGTTCTAAGCTAGCCCCAACATTTGTGAAAGCCAGGATTAAGAAAAAACAAGTAAGAAAGCTACAGTCGAGAGTGCTCGACCGTATGATACCCGCAACCCATTTCGAGAGAAAACAAAAAATTTGAATGATATTGTAACAACAAATATACCAAAAATATACTGAAACTTGTGTTTTGTTTGTATATATTTTCACAACACCGACATGTTCACACTGTCAACTAAACAAACAAAGCGCGCGCAGCTGCAAGTGAAGTTTGCCTATAAAATTGATTCTTTAATAACTTCCTCGTTTTTTATTCGATCCCAAACCAAATTCACAGGAGTCATTCAGACTATCATTATTATGCATACCAAAATTCAATGCTCTAGGTCTATTATTACGGCTTTTACAGGTTTTGGGGGGCGGGAAGGGGCGTGGCAAAAATCTAATACAAACTTGATCTGCGTAAGACTTACACGAATACTGTCACCAAATTTGATATCTCTAGGTCATTCACACACTTAAAACGTCCATATGCACTGGGAACAACAATTTTGATAAATAATTTAACGAATAACTTTTGTTCTTATCCGATTTTACCAAAATTACAGGGTATATTAAGAGTGTCAAGCGCAGATGGGTTACCAAATTACACAACATTACATAAAGAACTTTTGGAGTTATACGCGATTTACATAAAAAAAAACTTGACTTTTTCTAGATTAATGCTTATTGTGGGCGAAGAGGGCGTGGCATTTAACTTTTGAAATAAACTTGATCTGCGTAGGGAATGCAGGAACCTTTATGCCAAATTTGGTGTCTCTATGTCTTATAGTCTCTGAGATCCAGGTGTTCATACAGACGGACAGACGGACAGACGGACAGACTGACAGACGGACAGACGGACATGGCTATATCGTCTCGGCTGTTGACACTGATCAATAATATATACACTTTATGGGGTCGGAGATGCCTCCTTCTGCCTGTTACATACATTTTCTGTTGGCACTAAGTTATAATACCCTTCTACCCTATGGGTAGCGGGTATAACTAGGTAGTAGTTACTATGAGCTGGAAGATTTACAAGGTAAACGGGTCGGCAAATTCCATGCTAAGGATATCAAGCAATAGGTATCAATGGAGCGCCTACATGCGAGAATCCCACTTTGTCGTTACACTGACTAAGTGTGATTTTGGCAGGGGGGATTGTAGTAGTCGCTTGGACCAAAAGTTTTTTTTGGTGCCTGAAAGTAGGCAACCGTTTGTTTGGCTGGCCTGACGTGATTTAGACGGCACTACAGCGTATATTTAAGTTTATTTATTTATTCTAATTGTGTTTTTGTTTATTAGAAATGATATTTTTTTGTAGTTTGTTGTAAGTTATTAGCATTTAGTTCTCGTCCCTATTTATATTTATAAATGTAGTCATACATGTGTAGACTTTTTTGCGCCACATATGGGTGAGGATAAATAACACCTACAGGCAAACGATATTTGTACTCAATTTGGTTTGGCGGATTATAGCGAATACCAAAGAATTTTAAGCGAGGACAGAAGAAGATTTTTTTTTCCGCCTCGTGTTGCAAACAGCTCAAGTGTCACAAGTGTAAGGTTAAAGAACCAAATTTAAGTTTAGTTTTTATCTTTATGTTGGTTCTGAAATTTCAACCGCAGAACGGCACTTAGGTTATACCTATCAAATAAACTCTGGTATGGTAATTAATACCAGCATAAAAGCTGCCTAAGAGCTTTTGAGCTCGTCAGCTGTCTGCAATTGAAAATTGCTATGAGGCGCACTCCAAAATTCAGCGAGGGCGTTTACTCCACAAATGCGCATCGCGCAACCAATTTACAGGAGGATCAGCCCTTGGGGATTGTCGCCACCCGCATCCACTGAGCCTGAGCGGCCAAATCTAGCGAACAACTGGAACTTAATAAGCAGGTCGAAATTGATGGAAGCGATCGTGTTCTGTGTGCATCATCTTGTTTAATGTGTCAGCTAGTTGTTATTATAAATCGTTGTTTAATTGTGTGCTGTAATGTTGGGCCTTCTGCCGTTTCCTGCCTCCATATAAAAGGCAATTAAAGAAACTAAACCGAAAATACTGGTATATACAGTGGCCAGAAGTGCACTAGGTGTATTTGACGAGGGGGAGTAGAAGGACAGAACATTTGTTTCTGCAGTGTCTCACCCCCGCAAACAGACCTAAACACCACCCAGACGGCATTGGCATACTAATATTTGTTAATTAATTAAGTTATATGTATTCATCATTCATTCTGTAATTGCCTTGTTGTTGAACCACTTGAGCGTCTAATTGTTCTTGTAGCATAAAAGCTCAAGCTTTTTCTATAGCAATGAGCTTTTGTAAGGGATCGCCAAACTTTTAAGATTATTTCCAGATACAACACTGTTCAGGCCACACAGCCATCTTCCGGCTAGGCGCGCATCCCTGGCGTGCGTGCTCTCCACCACGCCTCTCAATCCACCACTATGGTGAAGAGAGGCCGTGTAGGTTAAGCTAGGCTTAAGATGAAATTAAAATGTGAATCAGTTCAGTTGAAAATATACAAGTGCAGTGAATAGAAGTCCGCGTGTTTTCATTCCCACAACAACAACAACAACAACCTCATCCAAGCAAAGGTGGATCAGAAGACTTTGACGGCCCCCTACATTATCATTGGTCCTTCGAGCCGGATATTTCAATTAACCGCTCGCCCCCTACGTTTTGCCAGATAAGTACAGCCCGTTCCACCTTAATACTTACTAACACTTGTGTGGAGTCCGCAAAAAAAAAAAAAAAACGAAAAAAATATTTTCGATTAGAAGAGCATCCCAAGTGTTTTCTGTCCGTTATTGCTTAGTGCAGAGTACTCTGCACAGCCTCCTACATACGTTCATTTGTCACTTGTTACGTTTCAGGCCTTGTACGCCAAAATTCTTAATATTTGCAGTGCAAATATACTTACATACATATGTACATATGTATGTACATATTGCTCGCACACTGTAACAGTGTTACAGCTCCAAATTAATTACATACATACGAGTGCCTGCATACTGTAACTGAGTTACAGTTCAGAACTACATACATACATACATACATACAATTGTCTGGGTACAGTAACGTTTCATTGCTTCCAAAAACTTACCTAGCTGTATGCGCACTCACACATACCCTACATTGGCTACTAACAATAACTCTAATAATATATCAATTGTTGTATTCCGTCTACTCCCGTATATACACTCGCTCCGTTGGTGCCGTTATTCTGACAAACATATATACACAGACATACACGGCAATAAGTACATGCACATATGTATGTACATATGTACATACATATTATCCAAATTGCTGTTGAGTGGTGGTCGATCCAGCAGTGCAGTTTCGGCAGCATCATCTACATACATACATATACTGTCGTCAACTTTCCGCTATTAGACACACTGGTCCACACTCATTGAGCATTGCACTTATTGTCTTGCCTACAGCAGAATTTACTCTTCAGTTCTGCTACTCGGCACACTGGGACAAGACATAACACACTGTTATAATTATTATTATTATTGTTTCTCCTACAGCAACATTTTAATAAAACTAAAGATAAATATATATAAAAAAAATAAACCCCCTGTTTTCTGGATAATAGTATTCTAGTATATATTTTCATTCCACAGCAAAAATACTAAAAAGGAAAAAAAATATTGTTTTTCTCCCTTTATAACGTTTTTACTTATACTACACAATAATCTGACAAACATTAAATACAAGAACACCATTGATCGCTTGGTATTTTTTTTTGGTATTTTCTGCCAGTTTTTTTATTTTTTATTTTATTTATTATTTTTTTTATTATTTGTTGCTACAGTCCAATCCTTGTAATCCTGTTCATCCCCAGGAACAACATATCGGAAACACCTTTCCGTGTTGGTATTTTTTTTTTGTTTTTTTTTTGTTAATAGCCAAATACGCTTCCGCGGTACTTTAATTCCAAGTACCCAATCACATTCAAATTTGCCCTGCGGTATATTTTTGGTATTTTTTGGTATTTTTTGGTATTTTTTTTTGTTAATAGCCAAATACGCTTCCGCGGTATTTTAATTCCAAGTACCACTTCACATTCAAATTTGCCCTGTGGTATATTTTTTGGTATATTTTTGGTATATTTTTTGGTATATTTTTAAAAAACTCCTAATACGCTTCCTCTGTGCTTCAATTCCAAGTGTCACTTCACAAAATTCGTGCTGTGGTATTTTTTTTGGTATTTTCGGTTTACTTCGGCTCTGTGAGAGCCTAGCATGCCAATCGGTAGCGACAAAGAGAAAAAACATCTCCTTGTTAACCCTTCTCAAGCCAAGGCAGGGTCTCCAACCAATTCACTCTCTCGTGGAAGCGCTCCTGCGACTGTAAAAAAGACAGCATCGCCGCTTCCCTCCGCAACCACCAGCCGCAAGTCACCATTAATTCAGCTGAGTAGTCCTAAACGGACAAGAGCAGTAGGTCAACAGATCATCAAAACTATACAGATGGCTCTGCAAGAATTCCTCGCCGTTTCCGACAAGCTGTGTCAATTTGAGACGAGAATCCAGTCTGCTCCTGACTCATCGCTTTTCACACTTAAAGTGCGACTCGATCAAGTTTGCTCGCTGTGGGCAAAGGTCGAGTCCGAGTGTGAACGATGCACTAAGGCTCTTTGTCAAGGTGAAGCTAACTTCCAGGACAAAGAGGTAATGCAAGCCAAATATGACACTTGCTACTCAGTCTATGAACGCTGTGCAGCTCGTCTCAACGAACAAATTGAGCGAGCCAGTCCAGCAGCTGCTGCTCCTCAGCAGGCTATGGCCAACATCCCATTTGGAGGGTGTCGGTTGCCTCCGTGCGACACCGAAGTGTTCCACGGCGATTACTTACGGTGGCCGACCTTTCGCGATTTGTTTACGGCAATATATATCGACAATCCAAGACTGACTCCTGTTGAGAAATTGTTTCATCTCAACGCTAAAACCGATGGCGATGCGAAAGCAATTGTTGCAAAGTCTCCTCTTACCAATGATGGTTTCGCATCTGCCTGGGCGGCTTTAAGCGAGAGATTTGAAAACAAGAGGCTCCTAGTCAATAGTCAGTTGAAAATCCTTTTCAGCCTGTCCGAAATCCAGTCCGAGTCTGGAGCTGCTCTTAAAGAGTTGCAAAGCACCATCCAAGGCTGCCTAACAGCTCTAGAGCACTCGAATATTTCGACCGACAATTGGGATTGCCTATTGATTTTCTTGTGCTCTTCCAAATTGCCGCGTTTGACGTTGGCACTGTGGGAGCAGTCGCTCGCCAACAAGTCCGAGATTCCGCTTTGGTGCGAAATGAATCTCTTCCTTAGCGAAAGGTACCGTACTTTAGAGGCCATCGAAGATGTGAAGCCAGCTTCTCAAGCTGGAATCTCTGCGAGACCATCTGCGGTCAAGAGTCATCCGACCACTCAAAAGAAAGTCCACTCTTTCGAAGCAAAAGTGGCTCCGAAGGGTAGGACCTGTGATCTCTGCTCCAAGGAGAATCACCCTATACGGTTGTGTCCCCGTTTCTTACAGATGTCAGTTCCCGAAAGGTCGAACTACATCAAGCAGAAAAAGTTGTGCCTCAATTGCTTTGCAAGGGGGCACCAGCTTCGCGAGTGTCCTAGCACTCATAGCTGCTACACCTGCAAGGCGCGTCACAATACGCTGCTTCATCGCAGTGACGCCATTTCGACAGCTGCCAGTCCCAACTCGCAGTTTCCAATACAGTCCACTCCATCTCTGCAACCATCGAACGTACAGAATTTCTTCGCCACTAACACTCAAGGTGTGTTGTTAGGCACGGCGATGATCAACATAGCGCATTTGGGGATTAACTATCCTGCCCGTGCGTTGATCGATTCTGGTTCCGAAGCAACGTTCATTTCCAAACGTCTGTTTGACAGAATCAAGTTGCCATTCAAAAATGTCCAAGCGGAAGTATCGGGTTTGAACCAGGCCGTCTCAGCACAGACACGTAAATTGTGTCATTTCTACATAGCGCCGATGAGTCGGCCGAGGATGCAGATTGAGACTTCCGCATATGTGTTACCAAAGTTAGCTGGTAACCTTCCGTCCTGCTCTATTGGCGATTGTGTCCTGCAAGATCTGCCAAACATTCAGTTAGCAGATCCATCATTTTCAAAGAGCTCCCAGATCGACGTGCTGATCGGAGCGGACGTCCTTCCGTCGATCTTGCTGAATGGCGTTAAATCTCACATTTGTGGGACGCTAATTGGGCAGGAGACAATTTTCGGCTGGATCCTAACCGGCCCTGTTCCGGCCAGTGCGAGAAAATCCATTGCGTCTTTCACTACACGCTTAGCACAAAAAGAAGTTCTAGCACTGGATGAACTGCTCACAAAGTTCTGGGAGGTGGAGGATCTGCCGTCAAGAGTGCCGGACGAAGCCGACAGTATTTGTGAGCAGAATTTTGTGCAATCTACCATCAGACAAGAAGACGGTAGATACACGGTCACACTTCCATTCCGAAATCCCAATAGCATTGAATTGGGTCATTCAAGGTCAATTGCTTTAGCGCAGTATCTCAAGAATGAGATCCGCTTACGTCGTACGCCAGAGCTAAAGAACGAGTACGATTCCGTTATCCAAGAATACTTGGACTTAGGCCACATGAGGCTAGTATCACCCCATGCTCCGGGCAAAAACTTCTACTTGCCACACCATGCAGTCATTAAACCTGACAGCACGACGACAAAGGTTCGTGTTGTCTTTAATGCTTCCTGCAAATCCACGAATGGACTCAGTCTCAACGACGTCCTTCATCCTGGTCCGATCCTACAGTCTGACCTGACCATTCAGATCTTAAAATGGCGTATTTTCCAATATGTCTTTAATGCCGACATCACCAAGATGTACCGGCAAATCCTGGTTCACCCAAAGGACACTCCGTTCCAAAGAATTCTATTCCGTGACCCTAAAGGTGACATCTGTGACTACGAGCTCAGCACTGTCACATTTGGAGTCAATTGCGCGCCATTTCTAGCACTTCGAGTCCTACAGCAATTAGCTGGAGATGTGAGCACCCGATTTCCATTAGCTAGCAATATCATCGCGCGCTATATGTACGTGGATGATGTACTAGCCGGGGCTCACACGAAGAAGGAAGCGATTAAGGCCATTCACGAATTACAGCAGGCTCTTTCCTCGGCAGGTTTTCCATTGCGAAAATGGACTGCCAACAACAAAGACATCCTTAGTGACATTCCTAAAATTCATCTCTTGAGAGACGACTTCCTGGAAATTGAGGAAGCGAGCGTTGCCAAGACGCTGGGCGTTCGTTGGCACGCGGCCGCTGATGAGTTCTTCTTCGTTCCATCTAACATCCCGGTGTCATCAAGCCTTTCCAAACGTGAAGTGCTGTCCCAAATCGCACGTTTGTTTGACCCGGCAGGATGGCTAGCGCCTTTCGTGATCCGCGCCAAGATCTTCATGCAAAAGCTGTGGCTCCAAGATCTATCATGGGATGAGCAGTTGCCTGACCCCCTCCTCAACATGTGGCAAGAGTTCCTGAAAGACTACCCACTCCTCGAAAAGATTCGAGTTCCACGATGGGTTCACTTCCACCCAAACGTCAAGACCCAATTCCACGGGTTCTGCGACGCATCACAGCAAGCGTATGGTGCTGCTCTCTACGTCCGCGTCGAAGTGGATGACAAAGTGTGGGTCAGTCTACTAACAGCCAAGACGCGAGTGGCACCGGTCAAAACGGTGTCACTGCCTCGACTTGAGCTTTGCGGCGCAGTCTTACTGGCCGAGCTCTCGTCCGCCGTCATCCCACATCTCCCAATCAGTGACGCAGATTTGTATTACTGGACCGACTCCACCATTGTGTTGGCATGGCTTAGTAAGCCAGCCTGCAAATGGACGACGTTTGTGGCGAATCGGGTTGCAAAAATTACGCACTCCCCAGGATCGGCTAGCAGATGGTCACATGTCCGATCTGAAGACAATCCCGCGGACCTGGCTAGTCGAGGCGTAACCTCCCAAGAGCTGATCGACAGCTCTATGTGGTGGCATGGTCCCGAGTGGTTAAAGTTCTCGGAAGACCAGTGGCCAGTTCCTCCCTGCGACATCCCCGAAGTCATTCCAGAACAACGGGTCGTCAAGTGTCACATGGCACAGGCACCCGCTTGTGATCTCCTCGAACGCTTCTCCAAGTTCGATAGAGCGCTTCGTGTGGTAGCCTATATACGACGTTTCATACAACGGTGTCGTCAGCCAGGCACGAGTCTTCCGCTCGAGCTAAGCTGCGCCGAACTGGCGGAGGTTCAAACGCTTCTCGTCCTACAGACCCAACGGCAAGAATATGCGAAAGAGTATGGCTACCTGCTGGAGAAGAAACCGATTCCAAGGTCCAGCAGTATACTCAATCTGAACCCATTTCTTGATCAGAAGGGCGTTATCCGCTCTTGTGGCCGGGTGAATGCATCCGAATCCTTGACTTATGACGAGCGTCATCCTATTATACTTCCATACAGTTGTCGTTTCTCTCGTCTTCTTATCCACTTCACTCACTCCATTTCCTTACATGGAGGCAATCAGTTAATGATCCGATTGATCAGAGCGAAGTACTGGATTCCAAAGCTGAAGACCCTAGCCAAATCAGTTGTAAATTCTTGCAAAGTCTGCATCGTGCACCGCAAGAAACTTCAGACACAACTAATGGGCACTCTCCCGGCTGAAAGAGCAAGCTTTTCCAACGCCTTCCATCATACAGGTGTAGACTTCGCTGGTCCTTTCGAAGTAAAGAACTACACCGGGCGGGCTTGTCTCATTACGAAGGGATATGTGTGTGTTTTCGTTTGTTTCAGTACGAAGGCCATACATCTGGAACCCACTTCCGACCTCACGGCAGACAAGTTCCTTGCAGCGTTTTCGCGTTTTATAGCGAGAAGAGGGTGTCCTAGCCACATGTATTCCGACAACGGCAAAACTTTTGTGGGTGCTTCCAGAACCCTCACCCGAGATTTTCTAGAGTCAATTAGGAGTCTCGTCTCCCACAAATTCAGCCACTGTGCGTTAACTTGGCATTTTAATCCACCAGGAGCGCCACATATGGGTGGGCTCTGGGAAGCAGGAGTGAAGAGTTTCAAGACTCTATTCTTCAAAGCGACCTCTACTACAAGGTACACATTCGAAGAACTGGCTACGCTCTTGAGCAGAGTCGAATCGTGTCTGAATTCCAGACCGATCTCACCAATGTCAGAAGATCCAACCGACCTGCTGGCATTGACTCCTGGCCATTTCCTCATTGGCAGACCGCTTCTTTCCATTAATGAGCCAACTATCCTAGAACCTGCCACATCGATTATCAATCGTTGGCAAAAGATCAAGGCTCTGAGTCAGCAATTCTGTACCCGCTGGAAGGAAGAATATCTAAAAGAGCTCCATAAGCGTAACAAGTGGCAAGTCCCAAACGTTAACCTCCAAATCGGCGATATGGTTATTGTCAAGGAAGAGACGATGCCTGTCAACGAGTGGCGCCTTGGCCGTGTTTTACGTGCCTATCCAGGGGATGACGATCGAGTCCGAGTGGTCGACGTCCAGACGTCACACGGTGTCATCAAGCGCCCAGTAGTAAAGTTATTACTACTTCCTATCGGTCTTTCCAATCCCGTCTGTTCCTAGACGTCCAGTATCTAGTTGTCCAGTCCTCCAATCTGTGTTTCATGTCATGGCGTGTCATATGGACATTATTAACCGGTAGTTTCCATTTCCGACTAGTTTCGTTCCAGATCTACATTCCCTCCTAATCACCATGGCACCAAGCAACGCACGTGCGCTGGAAAGCAGACGTTCGCGAGGAACTCAATCCTTCCGCTGCCGAGTCTGCCGGGGTATCCACCCTTTGAAACGTTGTGCACGTTTCCTGCGCCTGAGTGCTGAGAAGCGTCTGCGTGCAGTACTTGTAAACAAGTACTGTGCAAACTGCTTGGCGCATCAGCACTCAGGGCAGTCCTGCGCCAGCGGCGACCGGTGTCGCGTGTGCCAACAGGCACATCATACTCTGCTCCATATGCACGAGCCAGTGCGCAGGCGTCCAGCGACAAAACGTCGCCATCGAGCACCGGCGCGTGCCCCGTCCGCATCATCCGATGTCTCCGCGCAGGACGTCCAACCAACTCCACTACGGCAATCGGCTGCTCCACCATCCGTTATCTCCGACCCGCTCGCATTAGCTGCCCTCCTCCAGAACAGGAGCACCAACTTGCTCCCAACGGCGACTGTGCAAATTAGGGGCACGGAGAAATCCTTCCAGACGAGGGTGCTCATTGATCCCGGAGCCCCTCTTAGTGCCATTGACGCCTCATTTGCAGCCGCCATGCAAGTGCCGTCTATCACGGTGGGTGAAGGAAGGGTAGGCTGTGTGAGCGTGGATCCGGTCTCCGCAACAGGACCATGGTTTGAGGTCCTGCTCCAAATTAAAGATGAGCTCAGGTTCTCAACGCAAATCCGGGCGGTTGACTCGAGCGTACGCGAACATTATGCGGACATCGACTTAGCCGATGGGTCGTTCGACCGACCATCGGCTATCTCGCTGGTACTTGGAGCCGACGCCTACGCCCACATTATTAAGGAGGGTATCATAACCAACCAGCGTGGGCTACCAGTGGCACAACGTACCATTTTTGGGTGGACCCTCTCCGGTTCATGTGCTTTGTAAGCACTAACGCTCCCCCTCCCACTAGCTCCTTGCCCTTTCAGGCAAAGGGGGGAGAATGTTCAGGCCACACAGCCATCTTCCGGCTAGGCGCGCATCCCTGGCGTGCGTGCTCTCCACCACGCCTCTCAATCCACCACTATGGTGAAGAGAGGCCGTGTAGGTTAAGCTAGGCTTAAGATGAAATTAAAATGTGAATCAGTTCAGTTGAAAATATACAAGTGCAGTGAATAGAAGTCCGCGTGTTTTTATTCCCACAACAACAACAACAACAACCTCATCCAAGCAAAGGTGGATCAGAAGACTTTGACGGCCCCCTACATTAGCAACACAATACACCCACGCACATCGATCAGCTGAGAAAGATCTTTCAACGCGGGATCAATGCTGTAAGTGAGCTTTTTTTTAATTTACTTTTACGTTAAATTGTATTTTGATTTGAATTTGAAATTTGGAGGTTAATGAAAATACCAATTTTAGCCAGATAGGCAATGGACGCGCAAGTTATATTACAAGCCTAAGAAACATTTTCATAGTTAGAAAATGCCGTCACTTTACTTGTAATAATTTAAGAAAAAAAAAAATAGTAATATAGGCTAGGTATAACTATAATCTTATTTATTAACTATACTTTTAAGCTCTATTATTACACCCAATTTATGGTCGTTTAGTATTTTTGTTCTATTTTTTATACCTGCTACCCATAGGGTAGAAGGGTATTATAACTTAGTGCCAACAGAAAATGTATGTAACAGGCAGAAGGAGGCATCTCCGACCCTATAAAGTATATACATATATTCTTTATCAGTGTCGAGCCGAGACGATATAGCCATGTCCGTCTGTCTGTCTTCGTCTGTCCGTCTGTCCGTCTGTCTGTCCGTATGAACACCTGGATCTCAGAGACTATAAGACATAGAGACACCAAATTTGGCAAAAAGGTTCCTTCATACCCTACGCAGATCAAGTTTATTTCAAAAATTGGATGCCACGCCCCCTTCGCCCACAATAAGCATTAATCTAGAAAAAGACAAGTTTTTTTTATGTAAATTGCGTATAACTCCAAAAGTTATTTGTGTAATGATGTGTAATTTGGTAACCCATCTGCGCTTGGCACTCTTAATATACCCTGTAATTTTGGTAAAAATCGGATAAGTAGAACAAAAGTTATTCGTTAAATTATTTATCAAAATTGTTGTGCCCAATGCATATGGACGTTTTAAGAGTGTGAATGACCTAGAGATATCAAATTTGGTGACAGTATTCGTGTAGGTCTTACGCAGATCAAGTTTGGTTTAGATTTTTGTCACGCCCCTTTCCGCCCCCAAAATCTGTAAAAGCCGTAATAATGAACCTAGAGCATTGAATTTTGGTATGCATAATAATATATATATTCTCAATGATTCCTGTGAATTTGGGTTCGATTTGAGATCGACTTGAAAACAAGGAAGTTATTAAAGAATCAATTTTATATGAAAAATTCACTTGCAGATGCTCGCGCTTTGTTTGTTTAGTTGACAGTGTGACCATCTCGGTATGCTATGGATTTTTATACCCGCTATTTTCAAATATATACAAAAAAAACAAGTTTCAGTATATTTGGTATATTTTTTGTTAAAATATCATTTAAGTTTTTTGTTTTCTCTAGAAATGGGTTGCGGGTATCATACGGTCGAGCACTCTCGACTCTAGCTTTCTTACTGGTTTTCACTGTTTTGGTGTCCCCGAGGTAATTTTGTCAGATAATGGAGTCCAATTTAAGTCACACAAGTTCAATGAGTTGTTGCAAAAATATGAAGTCCAACATAGGTACACTGCAATGTATGCGCCACAAGCTAATGCATCTGAGCGGGTAAATCGATCGGTGCTGGCCGCTATCAAAGCGTATATTAAGCCCGACCAGACTAACTGGGATGAACTACTTAGCCAAATATCTTGTGCGTTGCGATCAGGTTTGCATTCAGCCATTCATAATAGTCCATATAGAGTTGCGTTTGGACAACAGATGATAACCAGCGGTAGGACGTATGATTTGCTGAGAAATCTTATGCAGTTGGAAGATAGGACCACGAGTTTCAACCGAGAAGATTCGTTTGATCTTATTCGGCAAGTTGCAAAAGATGCCATAGCGCAACAGCAGGTACGAAATGACAAGTCGTATAATTTGCGTAGCCGTGAGGTACGCTTTACGGTAGGTCAGGAAGAATACCGGCGAAATTTCTAACAAAGCAATTTTGTTAAAGGATTTAGTTCTAAGCTAGCCCCAACATTTGTGAAAGCCAGGATTAAGAAAAAACAAGTAAGAAAGCTACAGTCGAGAGTGCTCGACCGTATGATACCCGCAACCCATTTCGAGAGAAAACAAAAAATTTGAATGATATTGTAACAACAAATATACCAAAAATATACTGAAACTTGTGTTTTGTTTGTATATATTTGAAAAAAGCGGGTAAAAATCCATAACACCGACATGTTCACACTGTCAACTAAACAAACAAAGCGCGCGCAGCTGCAAGTGAAGTTTGCCTATAAAATTGATTCTTTAATAACTTCCTCGTTTTTTATTCGATCCCAAACCAAATTCACAGGAGTCATTCAGACTATCATTATTATGCATACCAAAATTCAATGCTCTAGGTCTATTATTACGGCTTTTACAGTTTTTGGGGGCGGGAAGGGGCGTGGCAAAAATCTAATACAAACTTGATCTGCGTAAGACTTACACGAATACTGTCACCAAATTTGATATCTCTAGGTCATTCACACACTTAAAACGTCCATATGCACTGGGAACAACAATTTTGATAAATAATTTAACGAATAACTTTTGTTCTTATCCGATTTTACCAAAATTACAGGGTATATTAAGAGTGTCAAGCGCAGATGGGTTACCAAATTACACAACATTACATAAAGAACTTTTGGAGTTATACGCGATTTACATAAAAAAAACTTGACTTTTTCTAGATTAATGCTTATTGTGGGCGAAGAGGGCGTGGCATTTAACTTTTGAAATAAACTTGATCTGCGTAGGGAATGCAGGAACCTTTATGCCAAATTTGGTGTCTCTATGTCTTATAGTCTCTGAGATCCAGGTGTTCATACAGACGGACAGACGGACGGACGGACAGACTGACAGACGGACAGACGGACATGGCTATATCGTCTCGGCTGTTGACACTGATCAATAATATATATACTTTATGGGGTCGGAGATGCCTCCTTCTGCCTGTTACATACATTTTCTGTTGGCACTAAGTTATAATACCCTTCTACCCTATGGGTAGCGGGTATAACTAGGTAGTAGTTACTATGAGCTGGAAGATTTACAAGGTAAACGGGTCGGCAAATTCCATGCTAAGGATATCAAGCAATAGGTATCAATGGAGCGCCTACATGCGAGAATCCCACTTTGTCGTTACACTGACTAAGTGTGATTTTGGCAGGGGGGATTGTAGTAGTCGCTTGGACCAAAAGTTTTTTTTGGTGCCTGAAAGTAGGCAACCGTTTGTTTGGCTGGCCTGACGTGATTTAGACGGCACTACAGCGTATATTTAAGTTTATTTATTTATTCTAATTGTGTTTTTGTTTATTAGAAATGATATTTTTTTGTAGTTTGTTGTAAGTTATTAGCATTTAGTTCTCGTCCCTATTTATATTTTAAATGTAGTCATACATGTGTAGATTTTTTTGCGCAACATATGGGTGAGGATAAATAACACCTACAGGCAAACGATATTTGTACTCAATTTGGTTTGGCGGATTATAGCGAATACCAAAGAATTTTAAGCGAGGACAGAAGAAGATTTTTTTTTTCCGCCTCGTGTTGCAAACAGCTCAAGTGTCACAAGTGTAAGGTTAAAGAACCAAATTTAAGTTTAGTTTTTTTTTATCTTTATGTTGGTTCTGAAATTTCAACCGCAGAACGGCACTTAGGTTATACCTATCAAATAAACTCTGGTATGGTAATTAATACCAGCATAAAAGCTGCCTAAGAGCTTTTGAGCTCGTCAGCTGTCTGCAATTGAAAATTGCTATGAGGCGCACTCCAAAATTCAGCGAGGGCGTTTACTCCACAAATGCGCATCGCGCAACCAATTTACAGGAGGATCAGCCCTTGGGGATTGTCGCCACCCGCATCCACTGAGCCTGAGCGGCCAAATCTAGCGAACAACTGGAACTTAATAAGCAGGTCGAAATTGATGGAAGCGATCGTGTTCTGTGTGCATCATCTTGTTTAATGTGTCAGCTAGTTGTTATTATAAATCATTGTTTAATTGTGTGCTGTAATGTTGGGCCTTCTGCCGTTTCCTGCCTCCATATAAAAGGCAATTAAAGAAACTAAACCGAAAATACTGGTATATACAGTGGCCAGAAGTGCACTAGGTGTATTTGACGAGGGGGAGTAGAAGGACAGAACATTTGTTTCTGCAGTGTCTCACCCCCGCAAACAGACCTAAACACCACCCAGACGGCATTGGCATACTAATATTTGTTAATTAATTAAGTTATATGTATTCATCATTCATTCTGTAATTGCCTTGTTGTTGAACCACTTGAGCGTCTAATTGTTCTTGTAGCATAAAAGCTCAAGCTTTTTCTATAGCAATGAGCTTTTGTAAGGGATCGCCAAACTTTTAAGATTATTTCCAGATACAACACAATACACCCACGCACATCGATCAGCTGAGAAAGATCTTTCAACGCGGGATCAATGCTGTAAGTGAGCTTTTTTTGAATTTACTTTTACGTTAAATTGTATCTTGATTTGAATTTGAAATTTGGAGGTTAATGAAAATACCAATTTTAGCCAGATAGGCAATGGACGCGCAAGTTATATTACAAGCCTAAGAAACATTTTCATAGTTAGAAAATGCCGTCACTTTACTTGTAATAATTTAAGAAAAAAAAAAAAAATAGTAATATAGGCTAGGTATAACTATAATCTTATTTATTAACTATACTTTTTAGCTCTATTATTACACCCAATTTATGGTCGTTTAGTATTTTTGTTCTATTTTTTATACCCGCTACCCATAGGGTAGAAGGGTATTATAACTTAGTGCCAACAGAAAATGTATGTAACAGGCAGAAGGAGGCATCTCCGACCCTATAAAGTATATACATATATTCTTTATCAGTGTCAACAGCCGAGACGATATAGCCATGTCCGTCTGTCTGTCTGTCCGTCTGTCCGTCTGTCTGTCCGTATGAACACCTGGATCTCAGAGACTATAAGACATAGAGACACCAAATTTGGCAAAAAGGTTCCTTCATACCCTACGCAGATCAAGTTTATTTCAAAAATTGGATGCCACGCCCCCTTCGCCCACAATAAGCATTAATCTAGAAAAAGTCAAGTTTTTTTTATGTAAATTGCGTATAACTCCAAAAGTTCTTTGTGTAATGATGTGTAATTTGGTAACCCATCTGCGCTTGGCACTCTTAATATACCCTGTAATTTTGGTAAAAATCGGATAAGTAGAACAAAAGTTATTCGTTAAATTATTTATCAAAATTGTTGTGCCCAATGCATATGGACGTTTTAAGTGTGTGAATGACCTAGAGATATCAAATTTGGTGACAGTATTCGTGTAGGTCTTACGCAGATCAAGTTTGGTTTAGATTTTTGTCACGCCCCTTTCCGCCCCCAAAATCTGTAAAAGCCGTAATAATGAACCTAGAGCATTGAATTTTGGTATGCATAATAATATATATATTCTCAATGATTCCTGTGAATTTGGGTTCGATTTGAGATCGACTTGAAAACAAGGAAGTTATTAAAGAATCAATTTTATATGAAAAATTCACTTGCAGATGCTCGCGCTTTGTTTGTTTAGTTGACAGTGTGACCATCTCGGTATGCTATGGATTTTTGTACCCGCTATTTTCAAATATATACAAAAAAAACAATTTTCAGTATATTTGGTATATTTTTTGTTAAAATATCATTTAAGTTTTTTGTTTTCTCTAGAAATGTGTTGCGGGTATCATACGGTCGATAATCCTCTGACTGAACCCTCCACGAGGGTGCCGGCTGGGCAATGGATACTGCATCGTCTCGGGCGACCGAGAGGTGTCAGCATCACTTGCTCGCTCATGAGACCTTGCAGTTTCTAGCTAAGGGACTGGGCCCAAGCTTTTTAGATTTACTCTGGAAAGCTGAGGTCCAGGACCATGGTCAGAGGTACTTGGCAGCAAGTATAAAATGCATGAATCCTTGGATTCAAAAATGGAGGATGACATAGAGGCGTCAACTCGGGCTGGGATGTCAGCCCAAACGTCGGTGGGAAGTGTGACCGCTACCACCGGCGGGCACGGGGAGGAGAAATCCTCTCTGCGTGTCGCCAGTGGTCACGATGGTGGAGTGGACAAACTCCATCGACAGGAGGGTGTGGACCTGGAAACGGCTGCCACGGAGTCGGAGTCTTTGCTCACAGGCTCATCGATAACGGAGTCCGAGCTAGCGCTTGCGCTAGCGAGGATGCCGTTGGATGAGTCATCGAGCACTGATGAAGACGAAGTGACAGTAGTCCAGGGACCATCCAACAAGAAAGGCGCAAACCTCAAGCGCAAACAACGCTCAGGGTATAAGAGCTCTCTCAAGTTCCTTAAGGGACTGGAAGGCCGCAACCCAGAGTCGTTGAACGAGCGGGAGAGGAAATTGCGCAAAAAGCACGAATACAACGTGCGGCGGTATCTGAGGCTCGCTGGCGTGACCGGCAACACTCAGTCCGCTGAACCGAGTATGAGTGCACGGTGCCAGGGGGACAAGGGGTTTCAGGCAGTAGCCGTAGCCAACCCGACGGAGGAAGTCAAACCTTCCACGTCGAAGTTGGTGGAACCAAAGAAACCCAAGTCACCCTCAGTAGGAAAAAAGCGTGCACCAGGTATGCTTGCAACAACCACACCTCCTGGAAAGGAGAGAACGGTGAGCAAGCTACCGAAAAAGGCCAACCCACCTGTCAGCAAGAGGCAGAGGTCAGACGACTCGGCAAAGGCTTCGGAGAGCAAGCGGGTTTGTCCAGGGGACATCCTGGCCAGCTTGAGCACGAAGCCGGAGCTACAGGTAGCCATCATCGACAGAAGCAACCCGGATGGGAAGCTTTCTATTGATAACTGGCTTATCCTGGAAGGGTTAATTGACCAGGGGATTGCTGATGCTATCACTCGACCGCTGAATCCGTTCGTGGCAGAGTTTGATGGCATCAACTGGTATAAAGGTGTTAAAGTGGTGGCATGTGCCAACGAGGAATCCCTGCGATTCCTCAAAGACACACTGCTGAAACTGGAAGCGCCGTGGCCAGGAGCAAGAATTGACGTCGTCCCTGTAGACCAAATTCCTGAGCGGACGATCATTAAGGTCTGGATCCCACCTCCCATCAGGGAGGATCGAACCACCCTTATATTGATCAAAAGCCAGAATGCGGACTGTCACACAGCGGACTGGACGATCAATAGAGGTCTCGCCCGAGACAAAGGAAACGGCAAGGATCTATGGATCAGCATTGGTCCAGAGTCCAAGAGCCAACTCCTTAGTAAGCAAGGCCGGCTGAAGATGGGAATGGGTTGCGTTCGGGCAATCATTCCTGGAGGCGCTGGGCGCGTAGATGTTAGGTCGACCGGAAAGAATTCGGGTAGTGCAGATTAATCTGCACCACTCGAGGGTTCCTTCCACAGACCTACTACGGTGGATGGACAAGGAGAGGGTGGATGTGGCTCTCATCCAAGAACCCTGGATCGTAGGTGAAAGGGTTTGCGGTTTGGGAGCCCGCGGATACCATCTCCTTGTCCCGAAAACTGTGGGTAAGTCCAGAACCTGTATCGTGGTAAGAACCGGACTTAATGTGCTCTTCTCTTCCAGTTACAGCAACAGGGACTTGACGGTAGCGCTATGCGAGCGTAGGAACGGACCCAGTCTTTACCTAGCCTCAGCATATCTCCCGTACGAAGAAAAGGATCCACCGTCGGAAAGTATCCGAGCCCTCATTCAGCAGGCGCAGAAAGAGGGCACGGATCTAATCCTTGGGTGTGATGCTAATGCCCACAATACCTTTTGGGGGAGCAAAGACACCAACGAGAGAGGGGAGTCGCTGCTTGAATTCGTGATGCTCACTAATCTTAATGTGTGTAATCGGGGTAGCCACCCCACCTTCCGCAATAAGAACCGAGCTGAGGTTATAGATTTAACTCTAGCGACCAACAGCGACTCCCTCTCCGTAGAAGACTGGCACGTATCCACGGAATGCTCCTTTTCGGATCATTACAGGATAGTGTTCGAAGTTGGATGGTCCAGAGAGGCAAAGGCGCCCTTCAGGAACCCACGAAAGGCTAACTGGGTCAAATACTCAAAGCTTGTTATGGAATCTATTCCCAACCACCCAGTGGAAAGGCTAGACAACCCAGACAAGTTGGAGGAATCGACCCAGAATGTCACAGATACTCTATGTAAGGCCTTCATCAAATCCTGTCCAATCAGCCGTCCACCGAAGTCAGACCGCAACAAGTGGTGGACTCCGGAACTCGGCCAGATACGAAAGGAAACGAGAAAGCTTTACAATAGAGCAAAAGAGGGAAACTGCCAGGTAGACTGGGATGCCTACCATAACAGTTTCAAGACCTTCAAGAAGGAAATCAGAAGGGCAAAAAGAGACTCATGGTCTAAATTTTGCGAGGAACTAACCAACACCACTGAAGCGTCCAGACTTCGAAGGTTGTTGGCAAAAGATCCAGCCACACCGGGGCTGCTTTGCAACCTGGATGGCACGTTCGCCAAAAATAGTCAGGAGTCTCTGCAACTCCTCATGAACGCACACTTTCCAGGCTGCACACAAGCTGAAGACGAGAATGGGATCCCCTCCTCTCACATCAGCGGCGAGCCGGAGGAAAACCCGCTTCATGAGAGTCAAGTCCTAATCGACGAAATTGTCAACACTGAGAAGATAATCTGGGCTATCAAGTCGTTCCACCCCTACAAATCAGCAGGACCGGATGACATCAGACCGGTCATGTTACAGATGGTATGCGTACATCTGTCGCAATGGCTGCTAGAAATCTTCAGGGGATGTCTCCTTACAGGATACATTCCAAAATCCTGGAGAGAAGTGAGGGTGGCATTCATTCCCAAAGCAGGAAAGATAAACCACTGCTCAGCAAAAGACTATAGGCCCATAAGTCTCTCATCGTTTTTATTGAAAACACTAGAGAGACTTCTGGACCTTCATCTCAGAAGTAAGCTTACACCTCACACTTTTAGCAAGTCCCAACACGCCTACCTCAAAGGTAGATCAGTAGAGACTGCTCTGCACGAGGTGGTTAGCACAATTGAAGGCACACTGCAAAGGAAGGAGTTTACGTTAGCGGCATTTCTCGACATAGAGGGTGCCTTTAACAATGTCAGGATCGAGTCTATAACGGCAGCACTTGTCAACATAGGCTCACACCCGACAATCACTCGATGGCTTAGCAACATGCTTCGCCAAAGAATGATAAACGCCCAACTCTGCGCCTCAACTATCAGGAGAAGGGCAACCAGGGGTACCCCGCAAGGGGGTGTGATATCCCCCTTGTTGTGGAACCTTGTCCTTAATGACCTTCTTCTCAAACTGAAGCATAAGGGATGCAGAGTGACTGCTTATGCGGACGACCTGGTTCTAATGGTAACTGGCAGATTCCTGCCAACAGTCAGTGAGCTAATGAGCGCCGCACTGAGTGAAACTCTGCGATGGGCAGAACACAACGGTCTTGGGGCCAACCCACAAAAGACCGAACTTGTTCTGTTCACTCGGAAATATAAGATACCGAGCTTCAAGCTTCCATCACTGGGAGGGACAGAGCTCAAGTTATCAAAGGAGGCTAAGTACCTTGGAGTAATCCTGGACTCCAAACTCTCCTGGAGGAGAAACTCGGAGGAAAGGATGAAGAAAGCGTTACAAGCCTTCTTTGTGTGCAAAAAGACCTTTGGTAAAGGTTGGGGATTGCAACCGTACATCCTTCACTGGTTCTACACTGCAATTGTCAGACCTATACTGACGTACGGGGCTCTTGTATGGTGGGAGGCGGGGCACACCGACTCCTATCTAAACAATCTCCGCAAAGTCCAGAGACTAGCTTGCTTGGGAATAACAGAATGTATTCGTTCTACCCCCCAAGCAGCGCTGGATGTAATGTTAAATCTGGAGCCCATCGGAGTCTTCCTCAAGCACGCGGCAGCAAGGAGTGCGGTCAGGCTTCACGCCCAATGCCTCCTTAAGCCTGGTGCAGGTCACAACTCCATTCTACGTACAGTAGAATTAACTGTGGCTGAGAACGACTACTGGGTACCAGAACATAAGTGGGATGACAGGTTCACAGCTGAATTCCCCGACAGATCCGATTGGCAACAGGAATCTCCTTTGAGGCAGAATGAGTTGTCAATCTACACAGACGGATCAAAGACGTTAGAAGGCACTGGATCGGGGGTCTTCTCCGAAGACCTTGCAACCAAGCTTTCCTTTCGTCTTCCTGACTGGTGTAGTGTGTTTCAAGCGGAGATTTACGCTGTTTGGCAAGCGACCAAGTTGGTACGGACACTGGGCGGGAGCCCGAGGGACGTGTCCATCTATGTCGACAGCCAATCAGCGATAAAAGCACTCGCATCGAACACCATCAAGAGTAAACTAACCCGAGACACAGTGATGTCATTGAACCTATGCCAACCACACTCCATCAGACTTGTCTGGGTACCTGGGCATATGGGAGTGCCAGGTAACGAGGCGGCTGATGAATGTGCTCGGCTGGGATCAGCGTCATCAGAAACTCTCGCGGTGAACGATATAAAGAGACCTATTCAGCACGTGCTATCGGAACTTAATTGTTCCATGAGAACGGCGGCTGAAAGACACTGGGCAGCATCATTGGGCTGCGAGGTGTCAAAAGCACTCTGGCCAAGATACCGTCCCAAGCGAACAACCGAGCTCTTAAACTTTAAAAGGAACAAGATAAGGTTACTGACAGGAGTCTTAACGGGACACTGCTACATCGGCCGTATGGCCCAACGGTACGGTGGACCCCAACAGGACTTTTGTCGCAGCTGCGGAGACGAAGAGGAAATCGAGAGTATCCAGCATCTTCTCTGCGACTGCCCTGCACTTCTTAGAAAGCGGACCCAATTTCTGGGCCAGCCTTTCTTTGCGGAACTGGGCAGTCTTGGGAATATTCGGCTGGAGAACATGGCGCTTTTCCTCGACTCTACTGGCTGGTTCCATAGGCTACCGCAGCCCAACAGAACTGGCCAGTAGCACGTAGACCAGTAGAGCATTCTCCTCCAATATCCCAACAATCCCTCCCAATCCCTTCTACTCCTACAGTTCCACTCAGATCAGGCATCACAATGGACCATATGGTCTCCGGGTGCTCTCGACTCCGGTCGAGCTGCCTGCTCAACCTAACCTAACCTAACCATCATACGGTCGAGCACTCTCGACTCTAGCTTTCTTACTGGTTTTCACTGTTTTGGTGTCCCCGAGGTAATTTTGTCAGATAATGGAGTCCAATTTAAGTCACACAAGTTCAATGAGTTGTTGCAAAAATATGAAGTCCAACATAGGTACACTGCAATGTATGCGCCACAAGCTAATGCATCTGAGCGGGTAAATCGATCGGTGCTGGCCGCTATCAAAGCGTATATTAAGCCCGACCAGACTAACTGGGATGAACTACTTAGCCAAATATCTTGTGCGTTGCGATCAGGTTTGCATTCAGCCATTCATAATAGTCCATATAGAGTTGCGTTTGGACAACAGATGATAACCAGCGGTAGGACGTATGATTTGCTGAGAAATCTTATGCAGTTGGAAGATAGGACCACGAGTTTCAACCGAGAAGATTCGTTTGATCTTATTCGGCAAGTTGCAAAAGATGCCATAGCGCAACAGCAGGTACGAAATGACAAGTCGTATAATTTGCGTAGCCGTGAGGTACGCTTTACGGTAGGTCAGGAAGAATACCGGCGAAATTTCTAACAAAGCAATTTTGTTAAAGGATTTAGTTCTAAGCTAGCCCCAACATTTGTGAAAGCCAGGATTAAGAAAAAACAAGTAAGAAAGCTACAGTCGAGAGTGCTCGACCGTATGATACCCGCAACCCATTTCGAGAGAAAACAAAAAATTTGAATGATATTGTAACAACAAATATACCAAAAATATACTGAAACTTGTGTTTTGTTTGTATATATTTTCACAACACCGACATGTTCACACTGTCAACTAAACAAACAAAAGCGCGCGCAGCTGCAAGTGAAGTTTGCCTATAAAATTGATTCTTTAATAACTTCCTCGTTTTTTATTCGATCCCAAACCAAATTCACAGGAGTCATTCAGACTATCATTATTATGCATACCAAAATTCAATGCTCTAGGTCTATTATTACGGCTTTTACAGGTTTTGGGGGGCGGGAAGGGGCGTGGCAAAAATCTAATACAAACTTGATCTGTGTAAGACTTACACGAATACTGTCACCAAATTTGATATCTCTAGGTCATTCACACACTTAAAACGTCCATATGCACTGGGAACAACAATTTTGATAAATAATTTAACAAATAACTTTTGTTCTTCTTATCCGAAAATTACAGGGTATATTAAGAGTGTCAAGCGCAGATGGGTTACCAAATTACACAACATTACATAAAGAACTTTTGGATTTATACGCGATTTACATAAAAAAAACTTGACTTTTTCTAGATTAATGCTTATTGTGGGCGAAGAGGGCGTGGCATTTAACTTTTGAAATAAACTTGATCTGCGTAGGGAATGCAGGAACCTTTATGCAAAATTTGGTGTCTCTATGTCTTATAGTCTCTGAGATCCAGGTGTTCATACAGACGGACAGACTGACAGACGGACAGACGGACATGGCTATATCGTCTCGGCTGTTGACACTGATCAATAATATATATACTTTATGGGGTCGGAGATGCCTCCTTCTGCCTGTTACATACATTTTCTGTTGGCACTAAGTTATAATACCCTTCTACCCTATGGGTAGCGGGTATAACTAGGTAGTAGTTACTATGAGCTGGAAGATTTACAAGGTAAACGGGTCGGCAAATTCCATGCTAAGTATATCAAGCAATAGGTATCAATGGAGCGCCTACATGCGAGAATCCCACTTTGTCGTTACACTGACTAAGTGTGATTTTGGCAGGGGGGATTGTAGTAGTCGCTTGGACCAAAAGTTTTTTTGGTGCCTGAAAGTAGGCAACCGTTTGTTTGGCTGGCCTGACGTGATTTAGACGGCAATACAGCGTATATTTAAGTTTATTTATTTATTCTAATTGTGTTTTTGTTTATTAGAAATTATATTTTTTTGTAGCTTGTTGTAAGTTATTAGCATTTAGTTCTCGTCCCTATTTATATTTTAAATGTAGTCATACATGTGTAGATTTTTTTGCGCAACATATGGGTGAGGATAAATAACACCTACAGGCAAACGATATTTGTACTCAATTTGGTTTGGCGGATTATAGCGAATACCAAAGAATTTTAAGCGAGGACAGAAGAAGATTTTTTTTTTCCGCCTCGTGTTGCAAACAGCTCAAGTGTCACAAGTGTAAGGTTAAAGAACCAAATTTAAATATCTAACTTAAGTGACAGTGCAGAAAATAAAATAAAATAAAAACCAGTCCAGAAGATAACTAAAAAACTACAGTTTGTGCCGTTTTACCAACTGTTAATATACCCTTTATCTTGTTGTAATACAGGCTTAAGATACTAATGTAGTTTTTATCTTTATGTTGGTTCTGAAATTTCAACCGCAGAACGGCACTTAGGTTATACCTATCAAATAAACTCTGGTATGGTAATTAATACCAGCATAAAAGCTGCCTAAGAGCTTTTGAGCTCGTCAGCTGTCTGCAATTGAAAATTGCTATGAGGCGCACTCCAAAATTCAGCGAGGGCGTTTACTCCACAAATGCGCATCGCGCAACCAATTTACAGGAGGATCAGCCCATGGGGATTGTCGCCACCCGCATCCACTGAGCCTGAGCGGCCAAATCTAGCGAACAACTGGAACTTAATAAGCAGGTCGAAATTGATGGAAGCGATCGTGTTCTGTGTGCATCATCTTGTTTAATGTGTCAGCTAGTTGTTATTATAAATCATTGTTTAATTGTGTGCTGTAATGTTGGGCCTTCTGCCGTTTCCTGCCTCCATATAAAAGGCAATTAAAGAAACTAAACCGAAAATACTGGTATATACAGTGGCCAGAAGTGCACTAGGTGTATTTGACGAGGGGGAGTAGAAGGACAGAACATTTGTTTCTGCAGTGTCTCACCCCCGCAAACAGACCTAAACACCACCCAGACGGCATTGGCATACTAATATTTGTTAATTAATTAAGTTATATGTATTCATCATTCACTCTGTAATTGCCTTGTTGTTGAACCACTTGAGCGTCTAATTGTTCTTGTAGCATAAAAGCTCAAGCTTTTTCTATAGCAATGAGCTTTTGTAAGGGATCGCCAAACTTTTAAGATTATTTCCAGATACAACAAAATACACCCACGCACATCGATCAGCTGAGAAAGATCTTTCAACGCGGGATCAATGCTGTAAGTGAGCTTTTTTTTAATTTACTTTTACGTTAAATTGTATCTTGATTTGAATTTGAAATTTGGAGGTTAATGAAAATACCAATTTTAGCCAGATAGGCAATGGACGCGCAAGTTATATTACAAGCCTAAGAAACATTTTCATAGTTAGAAAATGACGTCACTTTACTTGTAATAATTTAAGAAACAAAAAAAAAAATAGTAATATAGGCTAGGTATAACTATAATCTGATTTATTAACTATACTTTTTAGCTCTATTATTACACCCAATTTATGGTCGTTTAGTATTTTTGTTCTATTTTTTGTACCCGCTACCCATAGGGTAGAAGGGTATTATAACTTAGTGCCAACAGAAAATGTATGTAACAGGCAGAAGGAGGCATCTCCGACCTTATAAAGTATATATATTCTTTATCAGTGTCAACAGCCGAGACGATATAGCCATGTCCGTCTGTCTGTCTGTCCGTCTGTCCGTCTGTCTGTCCGTATGAACACCTGGATCTCAGAGACTATAAGACATAGAGACACCAAATTTGGCAAAAAGGTTCCTTCATACCCTACGCAGATTAAGTTTATTTCAAAAGTTGGATGCCACGCCCCCTTCGCCCACAATAAGCATTAATCTAGAAAAAGTCAAGTTTTTTTTATGTAAATCGCGTATAACTCAAATCAAATTTAGTGACAGTATTCGTGTAAGTCTTACGCAGATCAAGTTTGTTTTAGATTTTTGCCACGCCCCTTTCCGCCACCAAAATCTGTAAAAGCCGTAATAATAGACCTAGAGCACTGAATTTTAGTATGCATAATAATACTTATATTCTCAATGATTCCTGTCAATTTGGTTGAGATCGAATGAAAAACAAGGAAGTTATTAATGAATCAATTTTATATGCAAAGTTCACTTGCAGCTGCTCGCGCTTTGTTTGTTTTGTTGACAGTGTGACCATGTCGGTATTTAATGGATTTCTTAAAAATATGTATATACAAAAAAAAAACAAATTTCAGTATATTCTGTGGTATATTTTTTGTTAAAATATCATAAAAGCTTTTTGTATTCTCTCGAAATGGGTTGCGGGTATCATACGGTCGAGCACTCTCGACTGTAGCTTTCTTACTGGTTTTGTTATGAATACTGTAGTCGATAAATTTTGTAATAAAATGTTTGTAACGTTAAATATGTGCTAAGTTCTCTTTGTTTTGAAACCATGCATCGCTAAGCAGTAGTAGGTCGGCCGACCCACTCGTAGGGATCCTGACACTTTTTAAACTGGAAAGCAGGATCATGGTAGGGTTGGCAAGGGCAAACAACAATATCCGTGTTGCCAGACGAGTGGGCTGATACCCTCTCCAACCTTATACTGTCCTTCTTACTATCTCTTTGTTCTATGTTTACTGCACTATCTATTCACATCCCTTGTACAAACAAGAGTTATAGGCTGTAGTTTGACTAATTATTGTCTTTATTGCACCAAATTAAATGCTGGACTCCGAGCAGATTAATTCCGACTAAAGGTGAGAATCAACGGCAATAAACACACCACCACCAATTCTAGACAAACGTTCACTCTTTAAAATGTAAATTTATAAGTAAAGACAGATAAGAGAGTTAAATTTCAGGATTTAACCAAGTTTCCGTAAATGCTAAGCTACTATGTTTAAAACATAAACTATCTGCACAAAGTTTAGATAATTTGGATTTAATACCCTTTGCGTTTTGTTACACTACACGAGGGGGTTTATTTGACCAGAATTAATATTTATTATTTTGAAACAGTTAATGTTATTATCTTTAGCATTATTATCATTGATAGTGTTATCAGAATGGGCGTGAGATTTGGTAAAATACTGACTGGGGTGATGTTATGCTTCTTTTTACTTGGATCACACAACAAAGATTAAAAATTCAGAAAGAACATTTAATTGAAATGAATTTCCCTAGGAGATAAGAAATTTATGGTAATTCATATTTACAATCGAAAACGAAAAACGCCACTGCCCTTAGCAGGGTTTTAGTTAGTTGGACGTTGACGTACATAGTATGCACATTCAAGTGGCCCAAGCGATACCAAGCCAATGCTTGTTACGCGCGGATCCCAATAAACCCTCCTCCCGCCCAACCGACCGAGAGGCGCTGTCGCAGGACGAACGACACGATTCGGGTTCGGAGAGGATAGATTCGGGCATGCAAAAAAAAAACGCGGATAGCATAAAATAGAAAAACAGGATCGGACATAAGAAATAAACAGGTGAAATGAACAAATTTTAATTTATTACTCTAAGCTAAATTCAGTCTAAATTTATTAGTTAAATAGGTTAGTAGTTGAGTTTTAGGATTAAAAACAGTATAAGCGCTAGAAAATACATGATAAATTATATTATAGTTATAACATAAAACTCTAAAAGGGTCATGCAATGCAAAATTAGATCTACATAGGGGAAGAGCAAGCGGAATGTAACTACGGGTTAGTCTAGATGGAACGGAAATGGTTAGTCGTGATATTAACTCTGAAGAATCAATATCACCATTAATAAGATTAAAAATAAATAAAATGCCAAACATTATTCTACGGTTAGCTAAATAAGGTAGGTTTATTAAAAGAAGTCTATTACTATATGACGGCAATCTCACTTCAGCATTCCAGTTTAAGCCACGCAAAGCAAATAAGTGAAATTGTTTTTTAACAGATTCAATGCGATCCTGGTGCACAGAATAGTGTGGAAACCATACGCATGAACCATATTCCAGAATTGGACGAACAAATGAAGTATAAAGGGTCTTAGTAATATAAGGGTCATTAAATTCCCTTGACCACCTCTTAATGAAACCGATAACAGACAACATTAATATCATCTGCATACATTAGTACGCAAGATTGTGTCAAAACAATAGGTAGATCATTTATGAACAATGTGAAAAGTAAGGGACCGAGATGGCTACCTTCGGGAACTCCAGAGGTAACTCGGAATGTTTTTGCGTTCTTTGGCTTAGATAGCTTGAAATCCAATTATTGGGAAATCCAATTAAGTCAAGCTTATATAACAAAAGAGAATGATTTACTGAGTCAAAGGCTTTACTAAAATCGGTATAGATGACGTCAGTTTGTTCGTTTTTATGGAAACCCAGGTTAACGTACGAAGAAAGCTCAAGAAGATTAATAACAGTGGATCTATGTTTCACAAATCCGTGCTGGTAGGGGGGAATAATAGAACTACATAAATATTGTAAATGACTTATTAATATCTTCTCAAAAGCTTTTGGTATATCAGACAATTTACATATCCCTCTATAGTTTTTGGCGTCAGACTTACTTCCCTTTTTATGGAGAGGAATCATGAAAGACTCCTTCCATAAAGAGGGAAAAGTCGATGACTCAAGTGATATATCAAATAATTTCAGCAACGGTCCGAATAAAGCCTCAGCTTCCCTACGAAGTACACAGCCAGGAACTCCATTCAGACCGGGCGAAAACACCGGCTTAACCATTTGAAGATATCGAATCAGAAACTCCTCACTCATTAAGGGACTGAAGATACAGACTGTAAGGATAGGGCGCGTTAGAGTAGGAAGAAAAAAAATAAGTAGTTTAAAAAAAAAGAAGCAAATAGATCAGCGATCGCCTGACCAGAATTTGCTTTCGAATTTTCGTAAGATAGACAAGGAAAAAAAGCTAAGATTTAATTAATTATTGACGGCGGCACTTATGTCAGTGCAGGAATACAAATTAGACCAATCAATTCCATTAAGAAGTTGGATTAATTTGGGAAAGTTTGCCTTTCGAAAGCAACGAACTCGATCGGCAGGTATATCAGAATTAGCGAGTACAGATCTGCTAAGTTCGATCCTTAACTCCAGAGTTGGATGATAAGGGTCTTGAGGAAATGTAAGGGGTTCCGATCTAGATAGAACTACGCTGGTAGTTTCAGAGACAAAACACAGATCTAATTGCCGGTAAAGAGAATTTCTTATATTTTTAATTTGACCCAAAGATAATTCAAGTAAACCATGAATAAAGTCATGTCGGTTCGAAGGAATAAGAAAACAAAAGTTATCACAAGGATACCAAGTTGTTCCAGGAAGGTTAAAGTCTCCTAGAACAACAATATAATTTTCGGATAACAAGCCAAATACAGATTTTATTGCTTCCAGGTGATCCTGGTATACAGATAAATTGGACGACGGAGGTATATATGAGCAAGTAAGAAATAAACTTACACCATAAAAATGTTCTTTTATAGATAGAAACTCTACATTGTTAGGATTATCATAATGTAATGGCTTCAATGAGAGGTTGGAGTCTACTGTAAATAGAACACCACCCCCCTTCGGGAAGAACGATCTTGCCTGTAAATAGTGTACTTTGATGGAAAGAGTTCGGGATCAGAAATATCCGAACTTAACCAGGTTTCCGAAAACACAACTACATCAGTATAACAAGTACGAAAGCTACAGTCGAGAGTGCTCGACCGTATGATACCCGCAACCCATTTCGAGAGAAAACAAAAACTTAAATGATATTTTAACAAAAAATATACCAAATATACTAAAACTTGCTTTTTTTTTGTATATATTTGAAAAAAGCGGGTAAAAATCCATAACACCGACATGGTCACACAGTCAACTAAACAAACAAAGCGCGGGCAGCTTCAAGTGAATTTTGCATATACAATTGTTTTTTTAATAACTTCCTTGTTTTTCATTCGATCTCAACCAAATTAACAGAAGTCATTGAGAATATAATTATTATTATGCATACTAATAAAGTTGGTGATCCGACAGTGAGAATAGTTGGAGGAGGTGCAGAAGAAATTTTTTATTAGGATTCGGCTTGCCTCTACTTCTAGTGACAACCGTGGACAATTGAGACACAACTTTGGCGTAAACTAATGTCGGTGGAGCAGGTTCCCTAATGGGAATGCTTTCCGCAAATGTTGTTGCTACTGGGGTAGCAAACGAGATTAACTGCGGAACTAACGGAGTAGTGGGTGGGTCAGTCGATGGAAGAGGTAAACATTTGGATAATTGTAAGTCACAAGAAGTTAATTTTTTTATCTTTGGAGACTCAGCCATAAGTTTCAAACTATTGAACTGAGAATTCAAGGCACCAAACTGATCGTTTAACTTATGAAAGCCACCAATCAGATTAGTAAAACCAACTCTTGTCTGTCTCATAAACATCCGCATTTCACACTCAACTTCTCGACATGACTCACAACACCAGTTAAGCCCAGTTCTTTTGGCAATGGCATCTGCAACTAGCCCTGAATAACCTACACACTTTACGTGTACTACGTTATCACAGAGCCAGCAGGCCATACTGGGTTGCGAAGCCATGATCTTCAGGCAACTCTTCAGACAACACACAATTTTGCCTTGCATTATAAAAAAAAAAAAAAATATGTTGAAAAATTAAATAAAATTTACAAATGAAAAAAAAAAATGTACTTTGAAATAGTAGGTACTATGCCCACTGTACAGATTCGAAACAGAAATATGTTAACAACAACAAAACAGTAGAGCAAGCAGTGAGAGCAGAGAACGCCACTAACGGAATACTGTCAACCGAGAGTTGTTGAGAGAGAAACCGTCACACTGCGAGCGGGAAGGAAAGCACAAAGAGTAGACACGCAAAATCTACGTTAGGTTAGGTTGAGCAGACGGCTCGACCCAAGTCGAGAGCACCCAGAGACCAAATGGTCCATTGTGATGTCTGATATGTATGAACTGTGGGAATAGAAGGGATTGGGAGGGTTTGTTGGGATATTGGAGGAAAATTCGAATTATTTTATTTTGTCTGTGTGCTACTGGCCAGTCCCGCTGGGCTGCGGTAGCCTCTGGAACCAATCGGTAGAGTCAAGAAAAAGCGCCAAGTTCTCCAGCCATATATTCCCAAGACTGCCCAGCTCAACGAAGAAAGGCTTGCCCAGAAATAGGGTCCTCTTTCTAAGAAGTGCAGGACAGTCGCAGAGAAGATGCTGGACACTCTCGGGTTCTTCTTCATCCCCGCAACTTCGACAGAAGTCCTGTTGGGATCCACCGTACCATTGGGTCATACGGCCGATGTAACAGTGTCCCGTTAAGACTCCTGTCAGTAACCTTATCTTGTTCTTTGTGAAGTTTAAGAGCTCGGTTGTTCGCTTAGGGTTGTATCTTGGCCATAGTGCTTTTGACACCTCGCAGCCCGATGATGCTGCCCAGTGTTTCTCAGCCGCTGTTCTCATGGAACATTTAAGTTCCGATAGTACGTGCTGAATAGGTCTCTTGATATCGTTCGCCGCTTGCCAAACACCGGAGATCTCCGCTTGGAAGACACTACACCAGTCAGGAAGACGAAAGAAAAGCTTGGTTGCAAGGTCTTCGGAGAAGACCCCCAATCCAGTGCCTTCTATCGTCTTTGATCCGTCTGTGTAGATTGACAACTCATTCTGCCTCAGAGGAGATTCATGTTGCCAATCGGATCTGTACGGGAATTCAGCTGTAAACCTGTCATCCCACTTATGTTCTGGTACCCAGTAGTCGTTCTCAGCCACAGTCAATTCTACTGTACGTAGAATGGAGTTGTGACCTGCACCAGGCTTAAGGAGGCACTGGGCGAGAAGCCTGACCGCACTCCTTGCTGCCGAGTGCTTGAGGTTCCAGATTTAACATTACATCCAGCTCTGCTTGGGGGTAGAACGAATACATCCTGTTATTCTCAAGCATGCTAGTCTCTGAACTTTGCGGAGATTGTTTAGATAGGAGTCGGTGTGTTCCGCATCCCACCATACAAGAGCTCCATACGTCAGTATAAGTCTGACAATTGCAGTGTAGAACTAGTGAAGGATGTACGGTTGCAATCCCCATCCTTTACCAAAGGTCTTTTTGCACACAAAGAAGGCTTGTAACGCTTTCTTCATCCTTTTCTCCGAGTTTCTCCTCCAGGAGAGTTTAGAGTCCAGGATTACACCAAGGTATTTTGCTTCCTTTGATAACTTGAGCTCTGTTCCTCCCAGTGTCGGAAGCTTGAAGCTCGGTATCTTATATCTTCGAGTGAACAGAACTAGTTCAGTCTTTTTTGGGTTGGCCCCAAGACCGTTGTGTTCCGCCCATCGCAGAGTTTCGCTCAATGCGGCATTCAGTAGCTCACTGACTGTTGGCAGGAATCTGTCAGTTACCATTAGAACTAGGTCGTCCGCATAAGCAGTCACTCTGCAGCCTTTATCCTTCAGTTTGAGAAGAAGGTCATTTAGGACAATGTTCCATAACAAGGGGGATATCACCCCCCCTTGCGGGGTGCCCCTGATTGCTCTTATCCTGATAGTCGAGGCGCAGAGCCGTCTCTACTGATCTACCTTTGAGGTAGGCGTGTTGGGACTTGCTAAAAGTGTGAGGTGTTAGCTTACTTCTGAGATGAAGGTCCAGAAGTCTCTCTAGTGTTTTCAATAAAAACGATGAGAGACTTATGGGCCTATAATGTTTTGCTGAGCAGTGGTTTATCTTTCCTGCTTTGGGAATGAAGGCCACCCTCACTTCTCTCCAGGTTTTTGGAATGTATTCCGTAAGGAGACATCCCTTGAAGATTTCTAATAGCCATTGCGACAGATGTACGCATACCATCTGTAACATGACCGGTCTAATGTCATCCGGCTCTGCTAATTTGTAGGGGTGGAACGACTTGATAGCCCAGATTATCTTTGCAGTGTTGACAATTTCGTCGATTAGGACTTTGCTCTCATGAGGCGCGTTTCCCTCCGGCTCGCCGCTGATGTGAGAGATGGGGATCCCATTCTCGTTTTCAGCTTGTAAGCAGCCTGGAAAGTGTGCGTTCATGAGGAGTTGTAGAGACATGAATCTCTTTTTGCCCGTCTAATTTCCTTCTTAAAGGTCTTGAAACTGTGATGGTAGGCACTCTAGTCTACCTGGCAGTTTCCGTCTTTAGCTCTATTGTAAAGTCTTCTCGTTTTCTTCCGTATCTGGCCGATTACCGGAGTCCACCACTTGTTGCGGTTTGACTTCGGTGGACCGCTGATTGGGCAGAATTTGATGAACGCCTTACATAGAGTGTCTGTGACATTTTAGGTCGATTCCTCCAACTTGTCTGGGTTGTCTAGCTTTCCCACTGGGTGGTGAGGAATAGATTCCCTAACAAGTGTTGAGTATTTGACCCGAAAAGGACCATTCCGTGATCCAGCTATAGCACTATCAACGCGCTGGCCAACTGGAAAAACTACGTTGCTGTTTACACAACAATATCTAGGCGCCCACTAAGGACCCCTTTTGTGAAATACTACTCTTTGGCTTTGTGTGTTTTACAAAAAAAAATATGTAATCCTGAATCGCCAAACGAAATCGTTACTCGGCGCAAAACGCCTTAAACTTATTTAATTTTTGGCGTATCAGAATCGATAGCCTGCAGCGGGAGGCTGGCAAAGCTGCGGAAAAAAATAATTTTCATGTAAGAACCGAGAGTCTGCAGCGAGTGGCTACAGTGGGAAGATGAAGAAAATATTAAAATGTTGCTAACAACAAAGCAAAAATGTGTAATGTTGTGTAAGCAATAGTTCCATTTATTTATATTACACAAGTAAGAAAGAAAGAAAGATACCTGAAACCCATTCCAAAACAAAAACAAACAAAAAACTTAAATGATATTTGAAAAAAAATATACCAAAGAAATATACTGAAATCAGTTTACCGACATGGTCACACTGTCAACTAAACAACTATGAAATTGATTCTTAAATTCTTGTTTTTCATTCGATCACAACCAAATTCACAGGAATCACTGAGACTATAATTATTATTATCCATACCAATATCAATGCTATAGGTCCATTATTACGGCTTTTCAAGTTTTTGGGGGCGGAAAGGACCGTGGCAAAAATCGAAAACAAAGTTGATCTGCGTAAGACCTACACGGATACTGTCACAAAATTTGGTATCTTTAGGTCATTCACACACTTAAAACGTTCAAATGCATTGGGCACATTTATTTTGATAAATAATTTATCAAATAACTTTTGTTACTTTTGTACTTATCCGATTACCAAAATTACAGGGAATATTAAGAGTATTGGGCACAGATGACTTACCAAATTACACATCATTACACAAAAAGCTTTTGGAGTTATACGCGATTTACATAAAAAAAACGTGACTTGTTCTAGATTGGTGTCTCTATATCTTATAGTCTCTGAGATCTTTGAGGTGTTCATACAGACAGACGGACATGGCTATATCGTCTCGGCTGTTGACACTGATCAATAATATATACATATACCGGAGATGCCTCCTTCTGCCTGTTACATACATTTTCTGTTGGCACTAAGTTATAATACCCTTCTCTCCTATGGGTAGCGGGTATAAGAATACCAAGGTGGGCTACTTTTTTTTTTAGAATTTATTTCATCGAAGACTGTGGTGCAGGGGTAAGAGAGTCTTACCGCGGATAATGCGGTCGTAGGTTCGATCCCCGACAGTAGCAGTACATATAAATGTATAGTAGCAAAGGCAAACATAATGGCGGCTGAGTCAAGCGCAACAGCCCCACAAATATATCCTATAAATAGTAAGCCTTGCTTCTTCTAATTACATTGTCCTTCAGAATTCATTTTAAGCTTCAATCAATAAGAAATAAATAATAAAACTTTAAAATTATGGCAATATCCGTTCAAGCTCTCAATTTTATTCTCCACTCTCATCTAGTAAGCAATGCTTGGTCATATTACTATTAATTCTGTTATGTATACATTTTTATTATTTTTGGAAGGCAGACAATTTTTTTTTATGTTGGATAACGAAATACACACAAAAATTAATTAAAATTAATGTTATTTTTGATTGGCGATGGCGACACTATTGGTCGTACTACAGCTATATAGAGAGCAGCTGCAGCATTTGGAGATCGTGCTGATCTGTGTCAAGCTGATACGACGCCTTAAGCGTCCGCCAGCTAAAGACTGGATGCTATAACGATGAACTAAGCTTGAAACCGATACTGGGTGGTCTGCTTCTAATATACGTCCATCTACGTGCGGATCAGCTAATGATAACCATACACAGCATGAGTCTTTTGTTAAACATCGGCTTGCTGGGATTCTTCTATATTCATGCTGACCCTGGTAGCAGAAGTAGAAACGGCTTTTGGCAAAAGTTGCTGCTGATCTTTCTGACAGTCTGCTGAGAACTGGCATTGTGTCAGCTCTTCTTCTTTTGGGTCTGATGAGACAAACCGATAAGAAAAAATTCAACATTTGGGGCTGCTTTGTGTCGCTACAAGAGAACGTCAAAGGTGGTTGTTTTTGGTCAACTACTCACACTCACCTTAACACCTTAGGCAAAATTCAAGACACACACACACACATTATTGTCGCGAGTATTGCGAGTGCTATCGCTTCGGCCACTCGGTCACAACTTGTGTGTGCCTTTTCGGGACCTAATCAATTTGCTACTCGTGATTCAAACTATGGTGTTTTTAATAAATAAATATAATACAATTAAGTATTATACAGACAACCTTCCAGTGAACAAATAATAATGCAATATTTGATTGTATGAACCGCACGCTCTCAATAGAATAGAAGTGGACGAGAATATCGAGAGAGCATAAGAACGACGAGATGAGAAGAAGAAGCCTGATGGTCCCGTTACTTTTAACGGTTTCCTTCATTCTACTTCTCGTACACATACTATATAGTACATTCATGCAAACCATAAATGTATGCGTGCACATTTATCCATGTGACTTTTGTACATTTAAACATGCTAATTCCAACAAGCCGCCTCAAAAGTTACATTGATTACCACTTCCATTCTTGACATGAGTGCTTTATCTTTAATTTGCTTCTTCAATTCATTTTTCGTTTTCAATTCTGGGGATAAATTAGATCCAGCATTTGCTGCAAGAGTTGGGGAAGCCCAGTAAAACCCAACTAGATCCATTCAAAACTTAACATAAGTGAAAGTTTGTGACAGAAATAAAATTAAACAGGAGTATAAACTTGATTCAATTACTTAAGATTATTAGTAAATATAAAAATTGAAATGAATTACAAGGACTTCATGAGATCCATTTAAAAAATAAGCAAGAATATGAATTCAATTCAATTACTTAAGATTAGTAAATACGGAAATTAAAATTAATCACAAAAGACTTCATGAGATCCATTTCATGTTTGGCTTCTAAAAGCGATGGATTTTCAGCAACAGTTTAACGGTTCGTAGTTGGTTTATTCAGACAGTCCCAGCTGGCTTCTCAAAGAAATAAACCGTGCAGATGGTAGTGGCTTCGTCAGTATGTCGGCCAGTTGCATATCTGTGGGAATATACTTTACACAAATAATTTTCTTTTCAATTTGCTCTCTTTTCTTATGGCTAGTAGGATTATTTGCAATACTTATACAACCTTGGTTGTCTTCAAAAATATCTATAGGACCACTTAATTCTAGATTACTATCATTTATTAGTGATTTTAGCCAAAGAGCTTCTCTTATACCTTCAAACAAGGCCATGTATTCTGCTTCAGTAGATGAAGCAGCCACCGAATTTCGCTTCATGGTACTCCATTAAACCAAACAATTTTCAAACATTTTAAAAAGATACCCAGTGGTACTTCTTCTGTCAGTTTCTTTTTTGTTGGACGTTGACGTACATTGTATGCACATTCAAGTGGCCCAAGCGATACCAAGCCAATGCTTGTTACGCGCGGATCCCAATAAACCCTCCTCCCGCCCAACCGACCGAGAGGCGCTGTCGCAGGACGAACGACACGATTCGCGTTCGGACAGGATAGATTCGGGCATGCAAAAAAAAAACGCGGATAGCATAAAATAGAAATACAGGATCGGACATAAGAAATAAACGGGTGGGATGAAAAATTTTTAATTTATTACTATAAGCTAAATTAGGTCTAATTATTAATTAAATAGGTTAGTAGTAAAGTTTTAAGATTAAAAGCAGTGTTAGCGCTAGAAAATACATGATAAAATCTATTATAGTTATAACATAATACTCTAAAAGGGTCATGCAATGCAAAATTAGATCTACACAGGGGGAGAGCAAGCGGGATGTAACTACGGGTTAGTCTAGATGGAACGGAAAAGGTTAGTCGCGATATTAATTCTGAAGAGTCAATATCACCATTAATAAGATTAAAAATAAATAAAATGCCAAGCATTATTCTACGGTTAGTTAGAGAAGGAAGGTTAATTAAAAAAAGTCTACTACTATATGACGGCAATCTCACTTCAGCATTCCAGTTCAAGCCACGCAAAGCAAATAAGAGAAATTGTTTTTGAACAGATTCAATGCGATCTTGGTGCACAGAATACTGTGGAGACCATACGCACGAACCATATTCCAGAATCGGACGAACAAGTGATGTATAAAGGGTCTTAGTAATATAAGGGTCATCAAATTCCTTTGACCACCTCTTAATGAAACCGAGAACAGACATAGCTTTATTGACCGTTCTAGAAATGTGGTCTGAAAATTTAAGTTTATGATCTAGAAGGATACCTAGATCATCAACAGCAGTAATTCTTTTTAGATCGTTACCGTTCAGTAAGTAAGAGGCCAAATGTGGATTAACTCTATAGAAGGACATCACAACACATTTAGAAAAGTTTAAATTTAACAAGTTCACTTTGCACTATGACTGGAAAGAGTCAAGATCTCTCTGCAACTTGATATGGCATGGCCAATCCCTGTACTGCAGGCATATTTTAACATCATCTGCATACATTAGTACGCGAGATTGTGTCAAAACAGTAGGTAGATCATTTATGAACAATGTGAAAAGTAAGGAACCGAGATGGCTACCTTGGGGAACTCCAGAGGTAACTCGGAATGTATTAGAAAGGAAATTATTAAAAGAAACTTTTTGCGTTCTTTGGCTGAGATAGCTTGAAATCCAGCAAATCAAATTATTGGGAAATCCAATTAAGTCAAGCTTATATAACAAAAGAGAATGATTCACTAAGTCAAAGGCTTTACTAAAATCAGTATAGATGACGTCAGTTTGTTCGTTTTTAAGGAAACCCTGGTTAACGAACGAAGAAAGCTCAAGAAGATTAGTAACAGTGGATCTATGTTTCACAAATCCATGCTGGTAGGGGGAAATAATAGAACTACATAAATGTTGTAAATGACTTGTTAATATCTTCTCAAAAACTTTTGGTATAGCAGACAATTTACATATCCCTCTATAGTTTTTGGCGTCAGACTTACTTCCCTTCTTATGGAGAGGAATAATGAAAGACTCCTTCCATAAAGAGGGAAAAGTCGATGACTCAAGTGATAAATCAAATAATTTCAGCAACGGTCTGCATAAAGTCTCGGCTCCGTACCGAAGTACACAGCCAGGAACTCCATCCGGACCGGGCGCAAACACCGGCTTAACCATTTGAAGATATCGAGTCAGAGACTCCTCACTCATTAAGGGACTGAAGATACAATTCGACCGAGACAGACTGTAAGGATAGGGCGCGTTAGAGTAGGAGGAAGAAAAATAAGTAGTTTGAAAAAAAGAAGCAAATAGATCAGCGATCGCCTGACCTGAATTTGCTTTCGAATTTTCGTAAGATAGACAAGGAGGATAAGAGGAAGACTTACGCTTAGTGTTTACAAAATTAAAAAACTTTCTTGGGTTTTCAGAAAAGCTTACCCGACAGCGAGCTAAGTAATTTTTATAACACACTGCATTAAGCTCGATAAAATTAGACCGAGCAATTATGTATTGCGAAAAAGTTAAGCCTGAAATTTTAAACTTTTTGTAAAGTCTAGACTTCAGATTCTTAAGGTTAGAAAGTTGCTTACAAAACCAAGGAGGCTTATTAGACCTATGCGGAAAATAAGAAGGAATACAGGCATCAAAGCAAAGATTTAATTTATTATAGAATAAATTAACGGCGCCACTTATGTCAGTGCAGGAATACAAATTAGACCAATCAATTCCATCAAGAAGTTGGATTAATTTGGGAAAGTTTGCCTTTCGAAAGCAACGGACTCGATCGGCAGGTATATCAGAACTAACGAGTACAGATCTGCTAAGTTCGATCCTTAACTCCAGAGTTGGATGATAAGGATCTTCAGGAGATGTAAGGGGTTCCGATCTAGATAGAACTACGCTGGTAGGTTCAGAGACAAAGCATAGATCTAATTGGCGGCAAAGAGAATTTCGTACATTGTTAATTTGGCCCAAAGATAATTCATGTAAACCATCAATAAAGTCATGTCGGTTCGATGGAGTAAGAAAACAGAAGTTATCACAAGGATACCAAGCTGTTCCAGGAAGGTTAAAGTCTCCTAGAACAACAACATGATCTTTGTCGGATAAGAAGGCAAAAAGTGGATTTTATTGCTTCCAGGTGATCCTGGTATACAGATACATCGGACGACGGAGGTATATATGAGCAAGTAAGAAATAAACTTACACCATGAAAATTTACTTTTATTGATAGAAACTCTATATTATTAGGATTATTATAATGTAATGGCTCCGATGAGAAGTTGGAGTCTACTGCAAATAGAACACCACCTCCTCTTCGGGAAGAACGATCTTGCCTGTAAATAGTGTACTTTGACGGAAAAAGTTCGTAATCAGAAATATCCGAACTTATCCAGGTTTCCGAAAACGCAACTACATCAGTAGAAAAAGTGAAACTGTCGACGTATAGCTTACTTATTTTACTACGCAAACCACGCACATTTTGATAGGTTATAAGAAATGATGAGATTAGTTTTTTGAAGATGAAGAAGAAGATTGAGATTGAGACTGTACAGGTCCATTTGGTAAGAGCCCAATCGGAGTCCGATTTTTAACTTTGGCTTTGAACTCTTTTACCACCAAATGCTTGGTATATTATCTTTGGAACCTAATAAAGTCGGTGATCCGACAGTTGGAGGAGGTGCGGAAGAAATTTTTTTATTAGGATTCGGCTTGCCTCTACTTCTAGTGACAACCGTGGACAATTCAGACACAACTTCGGCGTTAACTAATGTCGGTGGAGCAGGTTCCCTAATGGGAATGCTTTCCGCAGCGGTCGTTGCTACTGGGGTAGCAAACGAGATTAACTGTGGAACCAACGGAGTAGTGGGTGGGTCAGTCGATGGTAGAGGTAAAAATTTGGATAATTGTAAGTCACAAGAAGTTGATTTTTTTCGCTTTGGAGACTTAGCCATAAGTTTCAGACTATTGAACTGAGAATTCAAGGCACCAAACTGATCGTTTAACTTATGAAAGCCACCAATCAGATTAGTAAAACCGACTCTTGTCTATCTCATAAACATCCGCATTTCGCACTCAACTTCTCGACATGACTCACAACACCAGTTAAGCCCAGTTCTCTTGGCAATGGCCTCTGCAACTAGCCCTGAATAACCTACACACTTTACGTGTACTTCGTTATCGCAGAGCCAGCAGGCCATACTGGGTTGCGAAGCCGTGATCTGCTTCTGGCAACTCTTCAGACAACACACAATTTTGCCTTCCATTACAAATTAAAATAAAAAAAAAAAGCAAATTAAAAATTTACAAAATTAAAAAAAATTTACTTTGAAATAGTAGGAACTATGCCCACTGTACAGAATCAAAACAAAAATATGTTAGCGACAACAAAACAGTAGGGCAAGCAGTGAGAGCAGAGAGCGCCACTAACGGCGCTCCAGACCAATCGGAATCTACATATCCTGTAAGAATATGATTAAAATTAGCTACTTTCTTGAATCTAAGCTTGATATTAACAGTTCCCTTCAGATATCTAAGAACTCTTTTAAGGCATTGCCATAGTTCCTTATTGTTGTTGTTTTTATTTTTGCTTAGAATACTTATTGAAGTACTTAAGTCGGGCCGTGTACATAACATAATGTACATCACACAACCAATTAAATTTCAACACGGTGCATCACATAATTGTGAGCTGTATAGTCTAACTTGCTTGGGACTGACTGAATTACAATCTTCCATATTAAATTTTCTCAATACATTTTTAATATATGCTGACTGACTTAGACAAAATCTCTCCATCAATTCTATCAATTTTTATGCCAATAAAGTGTCTAATTTCACGTATATCGGTCATTTGAAACTTGTCATGAAGGTAAGATTTAAAATTGGACATTGTATCAGATTTGTTTGTAGCAATTACTACATCATCCACATATAACAAGATATATATATTTCTCGAAATATTTCCCTTATCCAAAATATAAATGCACCGATCAACTCCTAAGTTTTTAAATCCAACATCCTTCAACACACTTTCAAAAACTTCGAACCAACATCTAGCAGCTTGCTTAAGATCATATATAGCTTTATTAAGTTTACATACTTTATTCTCATAAGAGTGATTCAGGCCTTTTGGAACGCTCATGTAGATTTTATCCTTTAGAGTTCCGTTTAAAAATTCAGTTTTTACGTCCATATGATGAACCATTAAATCGTATTGATTTGAAAGTGCCAACAAAAATCTAAAACTGGAAATTTGTGCAACTGGTGCAAATGTCTCATCGTAATCAGTCATATATTCTTGAGTGAAGCCCTGCGCCACAAGTCTTACTTTATACTTCACTAAGTTCCCAAATTCATCTTGTTTTATACTATATACCCATCTGCAATCAACTATGTTTTTATTTTCTGGCTTATCTACTAAGGACCAAGTATTGTTTTGAAAATGAGAATTTAGTTCATCTTGTATAGCTTTCTCCCAGAAAGATCTGTGCTCTCGAAACTTAATTTCATCAAAGGTATTAGATCATTTAAGCATATTTGAGTATTCATGAGACATCTTTCTAAAAAACGATGAATTTCTTCGATTCCTCATTCCACAATTTATAACCATTTGGTTCATATCCAACAAGTATAGCTTTTATTGACTTTTCGTCAAACTTTCTTCTTCGTACTTTTATTAAAGCATATACCGTTTTGTTATCCCACATCTCAAATGGTGCTTTATTTATCTTTTGCAATGCTCTACTTGGGGATCTGTTAAAACAGCCTCACCCCAAAAATGCTCATTGAGTTTAGCACAACTGATCATAGATCGAGCCTTTTCCGTGATTGTTCGAATCAATCGTTCTGATACACCATTAAATTGTGGAATATGAGGAACCGTTAAATGATAGCTGATGCCTTTTTCAACACAGAAATCACGCATTTCGTTTGAAAGATATTCCCTTCCATTATCGATGTATAAATTCACAATTTTTAAATTGAAGTGAGCCTCGATCTTAGCTACAAAGTCTTGGAAAACAAAAAACACATCCGACTTATAAGTTATTAAATAGGTCACACAGTAATGGGTATACTGATCAATAAAAACTACAAAGTAGTTCTTATTATCAATGGTAGAGGGTGTTATTGGACCACAGACATCGGAATGGACAACAAACAATGGTCGTGTAATGTTTTCTTTATTCTTAAATTTTTGAAACTTTAATCTAGATTGCTTGAAATTTATACAAGCCTCACATAATTCATGGTTTAAATCAATATTGTTTAAAATATTAGTATCTTCAAAAAGACTATTTCGTTTTATTTCTAAAAATTTTCCTACACTTATGTGGCCTAATCTTTCATGCCATAATCGATACTCAGCACTATTAGAAATTTTAGACGTAAATATTTTACTGTTCAATTAAAACTTTATAAGAGGCACATTGTACTCACACATTCCATTGAAGACCAATTTACCATTTTTAGATACTTTTACACCTCCAGGGCCAAATTCGATGGTCATGCCTGCATCTTGCATTCTTTTTACCGAGAGTAGGTTGTATGGAATATCCTTACAATACAAAACGTTTTGCAAGGTGATTTGGTTTCCGCAGCTGTTAAGGTTGACCACTCCTTTGGCCGTAGCGTAGATAAACTCGCCGCGTTTGGCAATCTCGGTGGCCACATTTGATTGCAAACGCTCATATTCGGATAACAATGCTATGTAATTTATAAGGTGGTCCGATGCTCTTGAGTCTAGGATAAACTCTGCCTCGCTTGTCTTTGAGTTGGAAGTTGCATTTCTCAACATGAAGGCAAAACTACGCTCTGGTTGAGTTGTCGCTGCTGTTGCCATCTGAGCCTGCTCCTCTTTCCTTTTGTTTTCACTAAAGTTCTGATTCGGCTGCCTTTTCAAAAAGAAACAATCTTTCTTTAAATGACCTGGCTTGCCGCAATGAAAACATTTTGGCTTCGGTTTGAAACTTGGCTTAAACAGATTCTTCTTAAACTTCTGCATTGTATTACTTTTAAATTTTGTATCTCTTAATTCCTTTTTACTTAATGCTTCCAAGATTTTCACACTCGTATCCTTACTAATACTCCTAAGCTTAATCTCTTGGTCCAGAAGTCGTGTTTTTATAAAAGCTAATGTTAAGTAACTTTCAGATAGAGTATCTATTGCGGTTATAACTCCATCATAACTGGGTGGAAGAATTAGGAGTAAGTGGGAAATTGTATACATATCATCTAACTTTGCTTCTGACGCGATAAGTTCAGTAATGAGGTCATCGAAGAAATTAAAATTATTGAGTGTTACCTTTTAATTTCATGGCTAAAAGTTTCTTTCGCAGAGATAGTTGCGATGCCAAGCTTCTCCTCTCGTAAATTGCATCTAAATTTGCAAAAATCTGCTTAGCAGTGCTTTCACTGTTAGCGTAAGATAAGAAAGCATCACTCAAATATTCAATTATTAAGCTTTTTGCATTTCGTTCTGCCTTTTTTATCTTATCGGTCACTTCTGCATGAGTTTCATATAAAACTCTCAAAAGATCGTGCTCTTCTAACAGCGCTCTCGCTCTAAACTTCCATATTGAATATTTTTCTCCGTCAAACGGTTTGATATTCCTTTTCCCTTTATCCATTGTATGGTTCTCTATAAAAAAAAAGTACAGCAACAACTACCTGGCAACTTTCCTTAGCAACACCGAACAGCAACCTTCCACAGCAATAATTCCGCAACAACTTTTCACAGCAATATTTAGCAACAGCGGCCAGCAACTTTCAACAGCAATAATGTTGCTCAGCACTGTCCAGCAACGATGTCTTTCAGCACTTGCAGCACTGTCTGACAACACTGTCCCGTCATAACGTGGAGTTTTGCGACAAATTTGTTGAAGTGTTTGTGTGTGTGTGTGTTTTCAGAGAATTCGTAAATGTTCTAGAAAGATCACGGCGAATTATTAATATGTATGTAGTTTCTTCTCTGGAAATAGAAAAATATTTTTCAGCGAATTTTTCGCAGCTTTAAACAAAAAACCAATTTTATCCTCTTTATGGTTCAGGAATCGCTCCTTGTTGTTCATGGACCACCGCATATACATATGTATGTATGTACATATATATATATGTATCATTAGTTCACTTTTATGCACTTTCACATTGTAACGATCAAAACACTATTATTTATTCACTGCTATTGTGTCTGGGCCCATAACCTATGGTTTTGTTAATAAATAGATATAATACAATTAAGTATTATACAGACAACCTTCCAGTGAACAAATAATAATGCAATATTAGATTGTATGAACCGCACGCTCTCAACGCCAGAATAGAAGTGGACGAGAATATCGAGAAAGCATAAAAACGACGAGATGAGAAGAAGAAGCATGATGGTCCCGTTACTTTCTACTTCTCGTACACATATAGTACATTCATGCAAACCATGAATGTATGCGTGCACATTTATCCACGTGACTTTGGTACATTTGAACATGCAAATTCCAACACAAACACTTGTGCTTGACGAGTGTCTTGCATTTCGGCAACCGATCATTCTTGCACTTGTGACAAAATTCGAAATCCACCCGAATATGTCGACAATGATTCGAATGGTTGGGCAAGTATTCGAGTGTTTTTACCCCACTTCCTTTCTTGATCGTAAATGATTTTGCGTCGCGACGCAGCTGTTCGCGGTTCTATTTTATGAGTGCCTTTTGCATGCTTTGCACTGACTTTTTTATGGAATTTCCGGAAATTACAGATATCTGCAAAAACCCTTTTTATACCCGCTACCCATAGGGTAGAAGGGTATTATAACTTAGTGCCAACAGAAAATGTATGTGACAGGCAGAAGGCATCTCCGACCCCATAAAGTATGTATATTCTTGATGAGTGTCAACAGCCGAGACGATATAGCCATGTCCGTCTGTCCTTCTGTATGAACACCTAGATCTCAGAGACTATAAGAGTTAGAGCTACCAAATTTTGGGACAGTACTCTCATAGGTCCTACGCAGATCAAGTTTATTTCAAAAGTTGGATGCCACGCCCCTTTCCGCCCCCAAAAGCTTGTAAAATCCGTAATAAAGGACCTAGAGCATTGCATTTTGGTATGCATAATAATAAGTATATTCTCAATGATTTCTGTGAATTTTGTTGAGAGCGAATGAAAAACAAGGAAGTTATTAAACAATCAATTTGATATGAAAAATTCACTTGCGGATGCTCGCGCTTTGTTTGTTTAGTTGACAGTGTGACCATGTCGGTATGCTATGGATTGTTATACCCGCTATTTTCAAATATATACAAAAAAAAAATACAAGTTTCAGTATATTTGGTATATTTATTGTTAAAATATCATTTAAGTTTTTTGTTTTCTCTCGAAATGGGTTGCGGGTATCATACGGTCGAGCACTCTCGACTGTAGCTTTCTTACTTGTTGTTATACAAGTTATCTGCAACATTATTGGAGCTCAGTGGCATAAACAATTGAGCAACTTTGTAATCAAATTGTTGCGCAGTATTGACCACTCGAGTTCAATAATCTAAACATCCGCCGGTCGATCCTAAGAAAGCAACATAAAATGCTGACTTCACAAAATTGTCGCCGTCAGCAACAATGCCTCCGCCTACGCCAACGCCGCTACTAAATACGCCAACGTACGCCAGCGCCGCTGCCGCTATCCCACAGCCAGCTTAGTTTATTCTTAAGATTTGTAAACTCAGTTTAATTTTGAAGTTTCAATAAAGAATTTCTTTCTATCAAACTTATTGGAATTTAACTTACATATACATTTACCACAAGGTCATAAACATACAATTTAACCAATTTTAAATTAATACAGGTAGATTTTCAGTATCCTTAAAATATTTTTTCTCTTTTACCACTGACTGAATTTAAAAATTAGTCAATACAACACGTAAATTGAAGTTGAATTCAAATTTGGATTTCCTTTGTTTATTTAGCTTTTATTATTATTTGTATTAGTATAGATCCCAAATAAAAATGAAATAATAAAGCCAAAAGTGTTTTTTTTTTAATATACCAGGTAAAAATAACTAGCATAAAGTACAAAAAACCCAACAACAACATCAATAGATTTATGGATACACAAAATATCCGCTCACAATCTTCACTTGCGCATCAAATACCCACAGCAAATATTACGAGTATGCATTTCCACCCCTTTTGCCGATCATAAAAATGATGCGGTGGATTCGGCACTCGCACTCGCTAAGCACGAGTACCATTGCCACTCGGACCCGTAAATACTCAATCATTTTTTCTACTCGTAACAAATATACTCGAATGGCAAAAATACTCGTGAGTTACGAGTATATACATTTTTGCGGTGGCTTGTTGACGATCGCTACTGATAGCCGCAGCGAAGCTGATGTCCGATGTCACCACATTGAACAACTTTCGATTGCAGCAGCAACTATTGATTCTGGGTCTTAGCATGTTGCGTATGCTACAAACGCTGCTTCTACAACTGCAACCTTAAGAAATAGAAGTTGCCTTGACTCAATCCACCATGTTGCCCCTGTCTCTGAGACGTGCTTTTTCGTCTACGTTTGGGCTATTACATTGATAAATGGATTAATTGCTGAGTGTGCATGTTAATCAGTTGTCGATGATCGTGAAAATGGCCCTAATGTAGGCTTTTTAGTGTAGCAATCACACTGCTTTGTCCATAAATAAACGTTTAAGCTCTTATTGTTGTTTCATAATTGTGGCAAACGGTTTTTGTGTTGCAATTTGAGCACATTATTTTTTGTATCTTTTGTTTTTCGTTTTGATTTGGGGTCTGTCAGAATGAATTGTATAATTCTGTGCACGAACTGGTGATTAGCTGACTGCGCAGAAGCTGTAACCGTACAAATTTAGGCACTATTAACGCGACTAAATATATGGCCGGGAAGCAATTAAACAATTACGTATTTAATTGTCAAACAGTGTACTCTCAATATTTAAATATCGACACACACACGCGTCGTATACGCATTAAAAATATCAATAATCAATAAACACCCATTTCCACTCGCAAGCAAGTCTAATAGTTGTTGAGCAGACGTCAAACGCAACGGTTCTCTCAGCGGAATTTGAATATTGATAAACGTGCGATAGCATTGCAGCTGCTGCCACTGTCGATTACGATTACGATAACGATTAACCGCTTGCTGACTTGCAATGAACACAAAAAACCCTACCCACGAAAGTGCAAATCAGCTGAGACGCGATCGTCATTTGGCTAAACTGCTTGAGTGGTTTCAACAAAATGAGAATTTGCCGCAGGAAATTGGTAAATACAAAATAAAAAACAGATTGGACCCATGCGCTGCTAATATAATATGCTAAATACAACTTGATGAAATGTGACGTCACCCATTAATAGTATAATGAAGTCGTTTGTAAACAGCACAGCGAAGGCATCGCTTGAATACATTTTTTAATAGGCAACCACTATCACCGTCGCTGTCTTACAATTTTTTGCAGAGCCGCTACTGCTGCGTCGCTTCTATGAGTGTATGTATGGCGATATGGAGGATACCAAGCAGCTCATCGAGATGAACTATGCGCTGCGCCACAAGCACCCGCATCTGTTCATCAAACGGGATCCCCTCGACGCCGACAGTCGTCGCACGTTTGACTATGCGTAAGTCAATTAATTGTCAGAATTAATTATGTTAAATTAATTTAATCATCTTACAGGGATATTCTGCCGCTGCCCGGCTTGACGCCGGATAAATATAAGGTGTCGCTCTATTGCTTTCGCGACTTTGAGCCGTCCAAGGTGAGTGCTATGTCCAGCAATTAAACTAATATTCCTCTCTCTATAACTCTCTGTTCACAGATGCATCACACGGAGGATACGCGTGCCTTCTTCATGGTCACAGACTGTCGCTTCATTACGCCAGACGATGCCACACAACCGGATCTGTTGTCGGTGGGCGAGGTGCAGATATTCGATATGAAGGGCACCACAATGCGCCACATTTCACGGCTGACGATTAGCACACTGCGAGCCTATGTCAAGTTCCTGCAGCTGGCGTTTCCCGTGCGCCTCAAGGCCATCCACATGGTCAACTGTCCGACGTATCTAGATCGAATAGTTAGCGTGGTGAAACCCTTCATCAGCGAAGAGGTCTTTAAATTAGTGAGTTTTGTTTTTTAATATGTTGGGTTTTTATTCTATAATAACCCATTCTTCCCAACATAGATACACTTCCACACGTGCAGCATTGACACACTGTACAACTTTGTGCCTCGCCAAATTCTGCCCGAGGAATACGGCGGCTTCGCCGGAACGCTAGCAACTTTACGTGCACAAACCCATCAGGTTTTAGCCGACAACAGGTTGAGAATATAAAAAAAACATGGCTTCTGTTTAATAATGTGTTGTTTGCAGGGAATATTTGATGAATCAGAAGCATTGGCACGTAGAGAAGCAGAAGCGCAACGGTAGGTCCTGGCAGCTGTTTTAGCTCTAGCTCCCAAGACAATCTCCTTTGCGGATTTTTTATTCAATTTGTTTCGAATTGTATAGTTATTTTTTGTACATGTATATATGTATGTTTTATAATTGTATGTATCTATATATTTGTGTGTAATTTTTAATACAAACAAAAATTGATTCGTTCCTTAAATAGTATTTTCTTGTTATTGCAATTATCATACCCGCCAACAGAAAATGGGTGTTTCAGTCAGAAAATGGCGTCTCCAAGCTCATAAATATGTATGTATGTACATATATTTTTTATCAGTGTTAACAGCCGACATGATATAGCCATGTCCATGTCTTTTCCGTATGATCGGAGACTATAAAAACAAGAGTTACAACATGTTTAACATTATTTATTGCACACAGATCAAGTTTATTTTAGATTTTGGTCAAGTCCCTTCAAGAAATAATTTTATTTATATATTTTTAAGTAGATTCTGTTGGGCTTTGTATTATTTGGAACGTAATAATTGTTACAAACCAATTTTGTTGTATTTTTTTAAATATACATACATATATGTATGATGTGCGTCAAGATAGCTCCGAAACTATGTCGTCACATATCGATACAAAAACTATCGGATGTGGAACCAATGTTTATTTATGATTTTGTAACGTATTTGAGCCTTTAATTAATAAAATTTGAATGCAAACTGAAAGTAAATTTAATTATCTTTCTATTAAAGCCATGTTTGTCTAATTATTTGCACTATTAATACCATAATTTCGCATTGGAAAAATATGAGGTTATACATTTTTGCCAATATCTCGGTTCTGGGGCTTTGTCGCCCAAATCGGTTAATGACAAGTTATAGAGTCTAGCTTTAAGAATGTATCCCCAAAATATCAAAGATTGCTAGAGCCGTTTTCGAGATACTTGGGGATAAGATCACCAACCTCCCATCTAGCCCCATACAAAATGAGCGAAAAACGTCAATGTTGCCGATTAATGGTCATAACTCTTTTCAGCCTTCTTGTCGGCCTATGCACGCAATGCCTATTCCTAGATTCATATTTAAGGAACCTAGACACCTATTTTGGTTAAATTTCTTAGAGCCGTTGTTTAGAAAATTAACCTTTTATCAACCCACCTAAACTAGTTCATTTTACAGGTGAATCCACTAGGTGGAACCAGTCCGGAATCACCTCGGAACTTTTACAGTGTTAGATAACATATATTGAGTTTGGCGGGAAATGTGCCTACTTTAAATATTTGCAGAATCGGGAGCAATAAGTAAATTTAACAATAAAGCTATATTTATAAAATTATACTCCAGTTTTATTATTTGATTTATTTATATATTTTTTAACTTATATTTGTAATTTTATATATTTAATAAAAACACTCTTTTGAGTTCATTTGACCGGAGTTATCGACAGATCATTAAGTGAACGGTGTTCATATGATATAGAAACATACATATGATTGTATGCATATATGTACATACATATATTAATGCATTCATAATGCTCTTTTAGAGCGCTACCCAACTTTTGGCAGTTATATGTGCTGCCATCATGTTAAAGTCAGGTCATAATTCATATCGGAAAGCTTTAGAACATTAGATTTTCTCAAAAACGGTTCTAGCGATTTTGATAAAACAAAAAAGCGAAATGATTGTCTATCTAATTTGAATATGTTGATATAGTGCGACATGGCCGACAAGTTGGGGAAAATTGGAAAATCAAAATGATGAAAAACTTTCAGCTTTATCGCCATTTTGGAAGAATTGGCAATGTTGGTTTGGCTTGCAAAAAACAATATGGCTACATTGTACACTGGAATATTATTAAAAAATTTGTTTATTCATTACTAAAATGCGTTTTTCTCAAAAACGGTTCTAGCGATTTTAATTAAACAAATTGCAAAATATTTGTATTTTTAATGTTTATCTTGTGATATAGCGCGCTTTTCCTGACAAAGTCTAAGAAAGTGGGGATATGAAAAATCAGATATATACTATATTTTCTTGAATACTATGATTATTTCTTATATAATATCATTTCTGAAATAATACATATATTAATAATCTACCTTTTAAGGTATTTTGCATTAATCTGCATAGTCAAAATGTTGAAAAATCTGTAATTGAAAAATTCGACGCTAACTTTTTACTAGCACCGCGACATTAAGTGTTGCCACCATGCTAAATGTCAGTTGGTTATTAATTTTGGATATCATCACAAAAATTGGATTTTCTCAAAAACGGCTCTAGCGATTTTGATAAAACAAAAAGCGAAATGATTGTCTATTTAATTCGAATATGTTGATGTAGTGCGACATGGCCGACAAGTTGGCGTAGTATGGAAAATAATTTGTGAACACCGTTCACTTAATGATCTGTCGGTAACTCCGGTCAAATGAACTCAAAACAGTGTTTTTATTAAATATATACAATTACAAATATAAGTTAAAAATATATTAATAAATCGAATAATAAAACTGGAGTATAATTTTATAAATATAGCTTTATTGTTAAATTTACTTATTGCTCCCGATTCTTCAAATATTTAAAATAGGCACATTTCCCGCCAAATTCAATATATGTTATCTAACACTGTAAAAGTTCCGAAGTGGTTCCGGACTGGTTCCACCTAGTGGATTCACCTGTAAAATGAACTAGTTTAGGTGGGTTGATAAAAAGTTAATTTTCTAAAAAACGGCTCTAAGAAATTTAACCAAAATAGGTGTCTAGGTTCCTTAAATATGAATCTAGGAATAGGCATTGCGTGCATAGGCCGACAAGAAGGCTGAAAAGAGTTATGGTCATTAATCGGCAACATTGACGTTTTTCGTTCATTTTGTATGGGGCTAGATGAGAGGTTGGTGAACTTATCCCCAAGTATCTCGAAAACGGCTCTAGCAATCTTTGATATTTTGGGGATACATTCTTAAAGCTACACTCTATAACTTGTCATTAACCGATTTGGGCGACAAAACCCAGACCCGATATATTGGCAAAAATGTATAACCCCATATTTTTCAAATGCGAAATTATGGTATTAGTAGTGCAAATAATTAGACAAACATGGTTTTAATAGAAAGATAATTAAATTTACTTTCAGTTTGCATTCAAATTTAAATAATTAAAGGCTCAAATACGTTACAAAATCATAATTAAACATTGGTTCCAAATCCGATAGTTTTTGTATCGATATGTGACGCTATAGTTGCAGAGCTATCTTGAAGCAAATACATATATGCATGTTCACATTGGGTAAGCGTCCGCGTCGAAAATATACTGAACGCGCGACGATCACATGCAGAAGCAATGGCAGCTTCTTAGGGAGGGGTGGGAGGTAGGTAGGAAAATATACCAACGTTCATTTTGGACGCTCGTTTTAAATGTGGTATATTCATTTTTCAGGTCATCTTTTTAGTTTTTCGATTCGATTTTCCTGAATTTTAAAAAAAGAAATGGCAAATAACGAAGAGGAAGACAACGAAACTTAAATTTAAAATTCCAAACAAACGGGCAATGGTCCGATATTCTGATGATAACCCAAGGGTGTATAAGACTACATCAGTTCGATTCTCTATTGGTATTTTTATATTTTATTATATTTATTCGTTGACAATCCTGGCAACAGTGCAACCTAATCATAAAAATTGTTGTTTAAAAGCAGACTGCTTTGTGCTTCCGAGCTCAACACATCTGATATAGCCTCCGACATTTTGTTTTGATGATTTATCCTTTTTTGCATTGCATTTGAAATCATAGATTTGTTGAATTTCACATTATATAAAAGCGCATGCAAGCTAACGCTGAACATAGTCTAAACGGGTTTTGGGATATTTCATGTTATCATTAATACGACGATAAAAAATACTAGTTTGAAAACGGTATATGTATGTGTTTCGTATTATCTAAAAGTGTGTAACGGTTATCTCACAGTCAAGCATTCTCGACTGTAGCTTTTTTCTCGACTATTTCCACATGTCCAAAAACTACGTATTTCTCCATATATTTTTAACCCAACATAAAATCCGATAAGAAAAAACTGAAAAAATTTGTAGGTTAAAAATATATGTGAAAATATCGGTCACCATATATTAGTATATTTTCTCATTCACGCGATAGTGTATAGATTTGAAACCAAAACATGCTCCCCACACCATCAAAAGCGCGTCAAATTTTGAAGAACTGCAGAGCTTTATCTTCTCAAATTCGTCCAAAAGTTCATTAAAATATTCAAACTTCGATTTGAATTATTTATTTGCTCGTATTGTATTTTTAAACTGTCCGCCGAAGTTTGTTTACATACGATCAGGAGAGCGGAAGCGGCCACACCTAAATTTTACTATTGCCTATATATTCATGTGGAAGCAGGAAATCGGGACCCGGTCATATGTAAAACTATGGAGGGCATATGAAAATAGGCTATTACTTGTTTTGGAATATTTTTTTTTCTTAAAACTACAGATTATAATTATAATAAAGTAAGTAGAGCCTTATTTGTAAAACTTTAATGTTTCAATGTAATCGTCAAAGAGGGTTGGATATGTACAGATAATTTGTGATTATGTTTCGCAAATTTAAGTACTACAAAAATTGAAAAAAAAAAACCTTTAATAATAGTGGCTCTGGTACTAGAAGTTATTACTTATAACTCACATCACTTCATAAAAAAAATAATAATAATATAACTATCTTATAACTTAGACTTTCATTGCAACTTTGAATTCCGATTTTAAATGACTGAATGTATCGATAATATTTTTGAGTAGGTATATTTAAGCACTCAATGGCACACCCGTCGCCGTTGCAGTGTGAATGTCAAATTGATAAAAAGCAGCAACAGCGACAATTGGTATCGTGTTTATCATTTATGTGCGCCAAACGGTTACAAATTAGAAGCCTCCAGTGAGGTAGTAAGTTGTTAGCACATACACACACAGAACTACACACACACCATCATAAGAACTTGAGCATGGATCGTCCACAGAAAATGCCCAAAGTAGCCAAGGTAAGCCAAAAAAAAATGGAAGCCAAGAGCAAGATGCACGTAAACGTTTTGATTCATGCAGGTGAAGAACAAGGCGCCGGCTGAGGTGCAAATTACGGCGGAGCAGCTACTGCGCGAGGCCAAAGAACGCGACTTGGAGATACTGCCACCTCCCCCCAAGCAAAAGATCTCGGATCCCGCCGAATTGGCTGATTACCAACAGCGCAAGCGCAAAACGTTTGAAGACAACCTGCGCAAAAATCGCATGGTCGTCAGCCACTGGATCAAATACGCGCAATGGGAGGAACAACAACAGGAAATACATCGAGCACGCTCCATTTGGGAACGAGCGCTGGACAATGAACATCGCAACGTGACGCTCTGGCTGAAATACGCTGAAATGGAAATGAAAAACAAGCAGGTGAATCATGCGCGCAATCTGTGGGATCGGGCGGTCACCGTAATGCCGCGCGTCAATCAGTTCTGGTACAAGTACACCTACATGGAAGAAATGCTAGAAAATGTGGCAGGCGCACGGCAGGTCTTTGAGCGCTGGATGGAGTGGCAGCCCGAGGAGCAGGCGTGGCAAACTTACGTGAACTTTGAGCTGCGCTACAAGGAGATTGATCGCGCACGCGAGATCTATGAGCGCTTTATGTACGTGCATCCCGACGTGAAGAACTGGATCAAGTTTGCGCGCTTCGAGGAGACGCATGGCTTTATCCATGGCTCTCGACGAGTCTTTGAGCGCGCTGTGGAGTTCTTCGGCGACGAGTACATCGAGGAGCGGCTGTTCATAGCGTTTGCACGCTTCGAAGAGGGGCAGAAAGAGCACGATCGAGCGCGCATCATCTACAAGTATGCGCTGGAACACCTCCCAAAGGATCGCACCCCAGATCTGTTCAAGGCCTACACGATACACGAAAAGAAGTACGGAGACCGGGCGGGCATCGAGGATGTGATTGTGTCAAAGCGCAAACATCAATACGAGCAGGAGGTGGCCGCCAACCCAACCAACTATGATGCCTGGTTCGATTACTTGCGGCTTATCGAATCCGAGGGAGATCGTGAGCTCATCAGGGAGACCTATGAGCGGGCGATTGCCAATGTGCCGCCAGCGAATGAGAAGAATTATTGGCGTCGCTATATCTACATGTGGATCAACTATGCGCTGTACGAGGAACTCGAAGCAGAAAATGTGGAGCGGACTCGACAGATTTACAAGACCTGCCTAGAGCTGATACCGCACAAGCAGTTCACGTTTAGCAAACTGTGGTTGCTATACGCCCAGTTCGAGCTGCGCTGTAAGCAGCTACAGGCGGCCCGCAAAGCTCTCGGCCTGGCCATCGGGATATGTCCGCGCGACAAACTCTTTCGCGGCTACATCGATCTGGAGATTCAGCTTCGTGAATTTGAACGCTGTCGCCTGCTCTACGAGAAGTTCTTGGAGTTTGGTCCCGAGAATTGCGTCACCTGGATGAAGTTTGCCGAGCTGGAGAATCTGCTCGGGGACACGGAGCGTGCACGTGCCATTTATGAGCTGGCTGTGCAGCAGCAGGTGCGGCTCGATATGCCCGAACTGCTGTGGAAGGCGTATATTGATTTCGAGGTGGCCCTGGGCGAAACAGAGTTGGCACGTCAACTGTACGAACGTCTGCTAAAGCGCACACAGCATGTTAAAGTTTGGATGTCGTTTGCCAAGTTCGAGATGAGTCTCAGTCATGGAGTGGATGATGCAGAGTTGAGTGCACGCCTCGCCAGGCGCATCTATGAGCGGGCTAACGAGACAATGCGTCAGCTTGGCGACAAAGAGTCGCGTGTGGTGCTTTTGGAGGCGTGGCGTGACTTTGAGCGCGGCATCAACAATGCTCATGCACTGCAAAAAGTGTTGGAAAAGATGCCGCGTCGCATCAAGCGACGCCAAAAGATTGTATCTGATGATGGCGTCGAGGAGGGCTGGGAGGAGATCTTTGATTACATATTCCCCGAGGACGAAATGGCTCGTCCCAATCTTAAGCTGCTCGCCGCCGCCAAGATGTGGAAAAAGCAAAAGCACAACGAGCCGGACAGCGAAGAACAAGAGCAAGCTGTTACTTCCAAGGAAACGACAAGAGCTCCTAAACCGTCTGATGTGGCGATGCAGAATTAACAGAACGCTTCATCGTTTATCCCGCATTAAATAGAATAAATAATTGCAACAAGCTTGATCTAGTTGTGCTCTTTTTTACTAAAAAGTATCTTTGTACATGCAGTTGCAGCTATCTAAAAGATACGAACGTTACTTCAAATGATTGTTCTGGCACATTGTTGCTAAATAAAGATATGTAACCGTAGCTTTGTCTGTATCTAAAGCTACGGTTTCTATGCATATACTACTATTTTTATACCCGCTACCCATAGGGTAGAAGGGTATTATAACTTAGTGCCAACAGAAAATTTATGTAACAGGCAGAAGGAGGCATCTCCGACCACATAAACTATATATATTCTTGATCAGTGTCAACAGCCGAGACGATATAGCCATGTCCGTATGAACACCTAGATCTCAGAGACTGTAAGAGCTAGAGCTACCAAATTTGGGGACAGTACTCCTATAGGTCCTACGCAGATCAAGTTTATTTCAAAAGTTGGATGCCACGCCCCTTTCCGCCCCCAAAAGTTTGTAAAAGCCGTAATAATAGACCTAGAGCATTGCATTTTGGTATGCATAATAATAGTTATATTCTCAATGATTTGGTTGAAATCGAATGAAAAACAAGGAAGTTATTAAATAATCAATTTTATATGCAAAATTTCTTGCAGCTGTCCGCGCTTTGTTTGTTTTGTTGACAGTCTGACTATAACGGTGTTGTGGATTTTTACCCGCTATTTTCAAATATATACAAGAAAAAAACTAGTTTTAGTATATTTGGTATATTTTTTATTAAAATATTTAAGTTTTTTGTTTTCTCTCGAAATGGGTGGCGGGTATCATAAGGTCGAGCACTCTCGACTGTAGCTTTCTTACTTGTTATTACTATTCAAGTTGTATCTACAACTAGAACAAATAGACTTTTAATAATATAATAATAATCTTCATTGTTTAACAGCCTCAACTTGTTGCAAGTAAAGACCTTTTTCTATTCGTTTTTTTTATTATTTATTTTTATTAACGCAAAGTGAAATAAAAAAGCGAAATGGCGTCCGTTAAGCGACAAATACGCGGTGACCATTTATTGAAAATTCTTTAAGCGCATCTAGTGTTGATTGAGCGTACTGGGTGAACATTTAATCAATTTTTTCTAATTTCCTTAAATTCCTGGCATTCAATGTTAATGCATTGAGACGACCTGAACAACGTTCCCAAAAATATATTCTTTAGCTGGTTGAACCATTCGTCGATAACCATATTTTTCTATTTCAGCTATTTTTTGCATTTGCTTATATTAATTATTTGCTCATTAATACTTGATATATCGATGTATTACCTTTTTAACTGTAGTGATCTACAACTAGTAACTTTATCCTGCAATGCTAAGAAAAAGCAATTAATTTATTTGTTTAAAGTATATATAAAAAAAATGACATGATTCATAAAAAATATGAATCTTTTCTTTTTGCGCACATTTTCACTTTGTCGAGGTTAATAAAAAAGCTGATTATTTTCTTGACACACATCCGTATAAAATTTTTTTTTTTTTTTTTTAAATGAATAATTTTTTCCTAAAATGTCATTATGTTTAGTAAACACAAAACGTTTTCCAATATGGTGATTATTTTGCTCGATTTAGCTCAAAAGTAAAAATTATTAAATTAATACTTCTAGTAAGTAGTGATTTAGCTATCGAATTACTTGGCGCGCAACAGCAGCGTGAAAACCGAGTAAGTGAGTCTGTTGACCTGCAATGGATGAACGGATGATTAAGCAGGAATTTGGAGATGGGAGGAGTTGTACCTGCAAAAATGTCTCCAGGGTGACGGCGATATAGCCACCAGCCAGAATGTAAGAAGGTCGCTGGGTGCGCACTAATGTAAAGATCAAATTTCGTTTGAATCGCCTGCTCTGATCCGTCCAGTTGCAGGCATAAAACGCATTGAGCAGCTCCTCGCTCTGGGAACGCATGCGATCCCCGAAATAGCAGATGATGAACACTTCCAAAGTAACAGCGCTGAAGAACACTAACGACAAAATCATGGCGGACAAATCTTTCGAATCCGCTACATACAGAAAGTGCATGGCTACCGTGCACTGCACAGCAGCCGAACACATGAACTGCGCCAGACAGGCGACCGACAATATCTTTTGAATGATCAGATGCAAACGAAGTATGAGCACATAATCCTCGATGCAGTCCCGCAACTCGTAATACGCGGCACGCTCATAGGCCCGACGATCGAACCGAATATGCGGCACTGGACTTGGGTAACCAATGCGACGTACACGCAACTCCAAGGCGCGCATGTGGCCAATAAGGATGCAGAGATACGCAGGCGGGTATGAGTCATTGGCGCAGTCCTGAATGGCCTGGATAATTAAGCCAAACAGCTGGTACACATAAATCAACACATAGACCACATTGGAGCGCTTCCAATCGATTCCAAACCACGCCGGATACAGTAGCTGACGCTCCTTGGCGATGGCTACACGAAAGCAGCTCAACGCGGTGCCAAACACAAAGATCCCACCGAACGTGCGAAAACTCAGACGAGAAGTGTTTACAGCCTGACGCAGCACGGCCAGCTCGTCGGGATCATTGACTATGAGAGCGCGTCTATCGAGTATGCGCAACAGCGCCTTGATCTCGTACAGTTGGCGACGCACGAGGAACACGTTGAAAAACTTCAGATTGGCCACTATATCGGTGATGGTGATGGTGAGATTCTCGCAGAGTTCGCGCAGCGAATACGTGAAAAAGAGCTTGGTCAGCAACGTCAGCGGAAACAGCAACGTCACCAGCACATTGATGGCCAAGGAGCGCAATAAGAACTCGAAGCGGGAGCTCCCCTCCTGTTGAATAAGGCCCATTATTTGCCAGACGCCCCAATGATAGTCGACAGCACTGTGCGTGTCGAGCTCTGGCCCCTTCATAAATGGTTTCTGTTTCAACTCCACTTCAATTTCGAATGTCCGCACTCTTTCCACTCGACGCTCGCCCTCGACTGATTGTTGATGGATCCGCTGCAGCGCCTCGTTGGTAATGTGCTCCAACTCTATCTGCACTTGTGCCTCCACCTGCATTTCGGCCATCAAATGTTGTATGTAGTGCATGTTGTCTTCGCATTTAAACCTTTTAAGAGCCCAACCACTGTCTTTTATATCCAGACATTTGCCACGTGTGCCCGCAATTTGAAGCATCTGTAGTGCATTTTCAGTTTATAGAAATTTGTCGATTTTATTTCTCATGAGTTAAATAATTCTGCAGTAAATGAGGGTGTGTGTAAGTGTGTGTGTGTAGTGAATGAGGGGATTATGACCGACCAAGAGACCCATCTAGACGTTGAACGATTTGCTTGCCACACCATTTCAAAAGCAAAACAAAAGCACCAACTTATCAAGCGATTTCCAATTACACATTTGCGGGTGCTGATGCCATACGATACACAAGTGCTTGTCAGGTGTGCGTGCGTGGTTACGGGTGTTGACAATAATTGCAATAATTCCATTTGCGTAATAAGCGGGTCCTAAAATGCCGCAATCGACTGTCGAATACCCGTAAAAGTTTAACAACCACTAATGTCAAATTTAATATTTTTGCAGTGCATTTCCAAGATGAGATTCTAACAGCCTTGCTGTGTGAAAGTTGCAGAGTTCTAGAGCTTAGTCAGCACAATGAAATTCATATATGTGAAAATAATAGTCGTATTGAAACTTTTTTTTTGATTTTGTGGCTGTTAAATTGAATTAACATTGCTAGCAAACTATTATGCACTGCTATCAGTCGATCTACGAGTTCCGGGTATAATAAGGGACATAAATGCCACTAAATGGCAACCAATTTAACCAATTTGACTGACAGCTGCGAATGCAATATGACTTTCATATGCTAGAACCTTAATCATTGTTTTTCAACTGATTTTCTTGCTAGCTTTAACTATATATTGTCTGTACCACTTTTCTCAAATATATGTAGCTACAAAGCTGAAATACTAGAGAGACGGACGGAGGGCTGTTTATGTATGTATACCCATTGAGAAAATTCCCTGAATAGATACTTGCATCTTGCTTATCAATTCGTCAAATAAAAGTTGCAAGAAGTGTATATAATTGTTTTATGTATATTTATATATATGTTATGTGTATGCATATTTATATATTGTTAAATACAAGTTTTTGTTTGTGTTCCATCGAATTGCAATAATCTCAATCTCAATAAATATTTACATCAGGAATTGGCAAAAATTATTAAATAATAAACATTTTTGTTTTTTTGTTTATCGAAATTATTGTGAAAAGCTAAAGAAAATGGGAGAGGGCAGAGGAAAGTAGTGTTCATAGTACTTAACAGCGAAAAAAATATGTTTTGTAGGTATAACGACAACAGGACGCATTAGTAACTGGAATAGAAGGGGTTGTAGAGAATGCACAAAAACAAAACAAATCGTTGAACGTACACACGATGGGAATAATCCTGACAAATATGTAGTTAAATCTTAATTGGTAATTTTTAAGAATTAATTTAAAAATACAATTAAACGGAAAAAAATTAATTTAATTCCTTTTCATTTTTATTTTACTGTTAAATAGTTGCAAAATAAAGTGCATTTCCACGAAAATAATTAATTTAATTTATTTAATGCCTACATAATAATATATAGTATATATATATTACGTATGTTATGCAGTTAAATAGCAAGAGAGGGAAATTAACTTTAGCAGTATGTTTAATATATTAACTAGGATACAAGCTGGCATTTTTGTTTTTAAATTCTTTTTTTGTTCGCTTAACATTCAACAGACAAAAACAATGCGTAACGTTACTTTTGGGAACGACGATACATTACATTACGAAGCCTTTACGATAAAGTGACACAATCAACAATTACCTTAATTAGATTTGAATGCATAGCATTCAAGCGTAAAATAAATAAATTATTAATTATCAATATATATTATCATATTTAATAAAGGAGGCATTTGTTAGTTTTGTTTCTCTCGTAATTTACAACTATCTGATTTTTTTTTAACAATTATAAATTAGTTTTTATTATTTTCGTTATTTGTAATTGGTAATAATTAAGCTCAGTTCTCAGTCGCAAAATCAAAAGTACGACACAAAAATCTATTTGGCTGACATTCCTTATATAATAATCATGGTTTTTTTTTTGGTTTATATGAAATATATTTTTGTGTGTTTATATTTTGATTGTTGTGTTTTAATTTAAACACACAAATTGTATTTATTTAAATTATTGTTTTCTCATAGTTGATAAAGTGGTTCATTCCTTTCATTAAATCTGTTGAGTTTGAGATGCGTCCGTTGCTTTAATTGAATTTAAATTAAAAGATTATTGCAAACGCTGATAGTTATTATATTTATTGAATATTGTTGTTATTCGTATGGTAGTTATTTGACTTGATTCGTCGCTCTCTTTCTCTGTCTCTATTTCATTTTCGTTCTGTTTCTCAGTTGCTGATACTGTTTCATTTACTTTTTCTGTTTCTTTTTCTAGTGACATTTGTTGTAAATTTTCGACTTTAGGCGCGACGGCGTTCTGATTTAAATTTGTTTTTTTCTCATTGTCTTTGTCTGTGGCATCCTGTAAAAGAATAATGTAAGGATGCGTATTGTGTATGTGTTAAGAGCGGTAGAAATAAACAACAAAATCATTCAAGTAATTATTATTATTATCACTATAATTGATACCAAAAATCTATCACTCGACTCAAACAAGGACTATTTGCTGCCGATCAATCGATAATCAATGAATTATATTACGTTAAACATACTAAATTTCTATTGCAGGAGATTCAACAGATTTGTATCGATCAATAAGGATTTTTTGCTATCGCACAATTAAAGCTTGAACATATTTTTCAAGAATTCAATGGACGTTGATTGATCAAAGGAAATGAATGGTAGAAATACACAAAGAATTTAAAAAGTGGCCTAGCAAAAAACGGGCAGGCATCAAGAGATGTTCAAATTAAACGCATCTAGCGATAATTATATATTATAAATGCGGAAAATGGAAAATCAACATACGAAAACTTAGAACGCAAGTAGCGGCAGTCATAAGAATTGTAAATGAAGTGAAGTGCGTATGAACACAAAATGGGAGAACGCACAACTAATCGATATGAGGAAGTTTGGCAACTCAGGTTAATGAGTAAGAAGTGCAATGTTACCTTGGCCATCACTGAAGCAGCTTCTAGTTTCAGGTAATCCTCGCGCGCACTCTCGTAAAGGGCCACAAAGCGATCGCGCTGCACCTTGAACTTGGCAAACAATTCATCGTCCTTGTTGCCCTTAAGCCGATTCTCAATGTCCAACTTCTCCTCGTGGACGGCACGTATCTCATCGTTGACCCACGGCTTGTCAATGGGATATTGATTGACCAGATCTTCCAGTGTCTTGATGCTGCTTTTTCCCCGCACCGCCTGCTTCACAAGCTGCAAGTTAGGTTTGCAAATCTTGCGGCTATTCAGATTGCCATTCATGTGCGGCATGTTAAAGGGAGCGCCCGGCAGCCCAAGTGGTGGCATACCGTGGAGAGGACGCACGCCGCGTGGCCCGCCGCCCATCATGTGATGCGGCCCCATCAATGGCAGCGGCATGACCGGAGGCGCATGATGATGATGGTGATGGTGATGATGATGATTGGGCGCCATGCCGCGTCCATTGCGACGCATATACGGCGGCAGAGGCAACGGCGGCGGGGGCGGAACGGGGCAATGCATGGGTGGCATGGGTCCCTGGAACGGTGGCATCGCTGCAAACGGTGGCGGACCAACTGGCGCCGGGCCCCGACGAGGACCACCCATGGGTCCCATCATGTGGCGTGCAATGCGACCGTTTGCCAGACCCTGGGCGCGATTCCGATGTGGCCCGTTGAATCGGTTGCTGTTGGGCGTGTGGTACCGTTGCTGCTGCTGTGGATGTAGTTGATGCTGTTGCTGCGAGGGATGCCAGCCATTGTCGCCGCCTTGCATCATAACATGATTTGGAAACTGCTGCTGTGAGCTGTGTCCCTGTTGCTGCTGCTTGTTGTTCTTCAGATGCTTACCCTTCAACGCCTTCTTCTTGGCAGCCGCAGTTCCAGTTGCTGCTGATCCTGCTGGCGGCGGCAGCGGTGCCGGAACTGGCTCCGGTGGCGGACCGTTGAAGTCCACGTAGAGTGGATCACTAGGCATCTGGCAGGACGTGTACATCTGTGCCTGGCCCTGCCCCGGGCCGTGTGGCCGGAATGGCATGCGATATGGTGCGATTGCGGCACGAGCGTTGGCACGCTGCTGCTGCTGTTGCTGATGCCTCTGACACTGCATACCACGGTTGTTACCTGCGTATTGATTGGCGCCGCCTTTCGATGCCATTTCTCAAATATCCAATTGCGAGAGATAGTTTCAATATTGTTGTATGTTTCTGCTAAGTTCTAGTGTAGTGTGTACACACTTTATCGGAAGCAAACTTATTAAATAATGTCGAAGTCGAGCGCCGGTTTTGAGTGTTCTAGTTCTAGTTCTAGTGTAGTGTGTACACACTTTATCGCAAGCAAACTTATTAAATAATGCCGAAGTCGAGCGCCGGTTTTGAATGCGTATTTTTGTTCACTTGTTTTATTTAATCATTCCATAATTACTTTATGAAGCTACATATATGTTCATATGTACATATTTATTTAGCCAACAGCGACAGTGTCAAGCAATTAAATCGGGTATATTACAAATTATATTTCTTATAATTAATTTAACATAAAGCAAATTATTAATGCAAATAATATTCACGTGGCGGTCCATAAATTAATATATTTTTTACTATTTATTTTTGTAATGTATTTCAAGTTACTACGTGAGGAGTGGGTTTTTCGCTGCCCACTAAAGGTGGGGAAATTGCCAAGACAATACATATGTAAATATATACATATGTACACTTTAGATTCTCATTAATTGCACTTGCCGCATATTGTTGGTGTGTACACACTGTTTGCTGCGCAGGCCCAAATCAGCTGTTTTGTTTGGCTGCTCAATAAGCGCTACATCAGTCCGTGGGCGTTGCAAGTTGTAGCAACAGCTATAGTTTAAACTGTACTACTAGCCACGGCAATTAAAAAAATAACATAAATAAGGAAAGTTTTGCCAACCGCAACGTCGACTCCAAAGTCGCTCGCCAACAAATTATAAACAACATCAAATAAACCAATAGCAAAAAATGTTTCCGCATTTGAAGAGTCAACGCGTCAACCTGCAGCTCGTGCAGGAGTCCGCTTGCCGCGAACTGGTGCATCAGCTCGACGTCATCGAAGGTTCCAAAGTCATAGTCCTAGACGAGGCAATGATTGGCCCCCTAGGACTGGTCACCAAGCCGAAACTTTTCACAGATCGCGCCATAAATTTGATGGCGCTCAAGCCGGAGATGCGTTTCCCCAAGGAGCTGAGCAACATTGTCTATATAGTGCGCCCACAGGTGACACTTATGGATCACCTGGTCGCGCACGTAAAGAGCAACAGTCAGCACGGCCGGCAGTTTCATGTGCTCTTCGTGCCATGCCGCTCCTGTTTGTGCATAAAGCAGCTTGAAAACAAAGACGTGATGGGTGCGTTTGGACGACTAGAGGAATTAGCCTGGAACTTTCTACCGCTAGACAAGGACGTGGTGAGCATGGAGATGCTGCATGCGTATCGTGATGTCAGCATAGATGGCGACACCACAACGCTCTACCAGGCTGCCCTGGGATTAGTGCAACTGCAGCGTCTTTTTGGTCGCATACCCAAGATCTATGGCAAAGGGGCGCAGGCACAGCTGGTATGGGATCATGCCAAGCAGCTGGCAATCGACGAGAAGTCACTGTACAACGGCGACAAGGGCGCCATAGATCAGCTCATTCTTCTAGATCGTAGCATCGACCTCCTGACGCCACTGGCCACCCAACTGACCTACGAGGGTCTCATTGATGAATTCTACGGCATACGGCAAAATCAGCTGACGCTGCCCGCCGAACACTTTCCCTCCTACAATGCCGCAGCTCCTGCTGCATCAGCTGCCTCCGCTGAGGAGGATCGTTTACTGGCGGAGGGCGCTCGCAAAACGTTGATTCTGCATTCGGGAGAGCAGTTGTACGCCGAGCTGCGCAACAAGAATTTCAACGAGGTGCGTATGCTGCTCGCCCGTAAAGTGAACGACATCAAGGACCAGATGAACGTGAATCGCCAGGAGCAGTCTGTGCAGGAGATAAAGAGTTTCGTGGAACGTCTGCCACAGCTGATGGAACAGAAAAAAGCAACTTCCGAACACACAGCCATCGCTGGGCTGATCGATGAGAAGCTTAACGTTTATGCCTTCAACGATGATTTGGCCGCCGAGCAGGAGTTCATGATCTGTGCGGACATCGACCGTCCCAGCGCCTACATTGAGGATCTGATCGCCCGACGCTCTGAGCTTCGCAATGTGTTGCGCCTCATGTGCTTGCAGTGCGCCGCTGCCTCCGGGTTCAAGGAGCGAGTACTAAACTATTACAAGCGTGAGTTGGCTCACGTCTATGGACTGGAGGTGCTGCTGACCATCAGCAATCTGGAGAAGGCGGGTCTGCTGCACGCTCAGACCGAGTCGCGTGCTTACGCCGTGCTGCGCAAGGTAAGCGTGTTACATTCCAGTATTATAGCATCCGTCAGTCTGTGCTCTCATCTGTATAGACTGTATACTTTGCGACTATTAAACCCTGAGGAACAAACTTGTTGACAGCACTCGTGTAGTTAATTGAAACGAAAGATTATTTTGGAATTCAGTCCCGCCCTCCTAAAAACATTGCGAAATTTTCGCTTTTAAAGATAGCGCATGTTCGATTACGGTTTACACGTTGGCAAGGTTAATATAAATCCGGAACAGTACTCATTATAAGTTTTTACAAATTACATTTTAACGATAACACTTTAAGTTTTATGATTTTCTTCAAATATAACATTAATTAATTTTTTAAAAAAAATCAGAGCTAATCATAATCCAGAAAATATAACTCAAAAAAGTGTATTATTTTCGAGATTTTTTTTTTTTGTTTTGATTTAACATAAAAGTAAACATTGTTAAAACAATGATAGATACGCAAGAATTGTCAGAAAAGGATTAAACCGAAGCTCTTGTTTTGTCTTTGTCAATGATTTTCTTATCAAATAAAATAAATAAATATTATTCACGGTCCCCGATATAAATAGTTTCTGGAAATTTACTACAATTACAAATAAACTTGCAAGTTGCGAAAGCAAGAGTTTAATTGTACAATCTGTCTGTTATTTAGGATTCGACGTTGCTGTATTTTCGCACAACTGCAATATAAATGTTACCAATTTTGTTAAATGCAGTATTCTCTGAAGATGATAGCAGCGCAAAAACGCCAATTTTTTTAATGTTTGCTCTTTTTTAAGACACTCCATCTGACCGTGGACGACAGCATGGAGGTGAATCCCAAGGATATTAGCTATGTACACAGCTTCTATGCTCCGTTGACCGCTCGCCTCGTCGAGCACTCGCTGAAACCGCTCGGCTGGCAGACGCTCAAGAGCCAGATCAACAATCTGCCTGGTCCGACGTTTGAGGATTTCCAGGTCCAACTGATTGGCATCGGGGGACGGCATGGCGGTGGCGCTACGCCCAGCGAGGCATCGCTGTTGCATGCCCGTCGTGTGGTGCTCGTCCTTTTTGTGGGCGGCTGCACGTTTGCGGAAATAGCTGCGTTGCGCTTCTTAGCGGCACAGGAGGATAACAATGTGCAGTTTGTGATTGCGACAACAAAGATTATTAATAAGCACACGTTCCTCGAGAGCGTGATGGGGTCGTGAAGGCAGCGCCTCAGTCGCCTGGAGGCACATCGCTTGTCCGTCAGCTGTGGCATTTCTCGGGGACGACACGCCTCCATCCCACTGAAGCCATGACCAAAAATGTGCCAGCCAAAGCAGCCCAAGCAGCGCAGCGCTGGCTACAAGCCTAAGCCGATGGCTCAAGCAAAGCAACAGATGCCACAGTAGACAGATGTCTACAAAGCATACATATATGTATCTAGAAATATAAACATATATATTCAGAGTCGGAGTGTATAAATGTTATTTTTCTATACACACACACACAGCGCTAAAATTTGAGTACAGCATATAATAATATTAAATCAACTATTCATGTTACGCAGTTATATATTGATATATAGCTATATATGTATGTATATCGTATATGTATAGATAGCTATTCTTTATATGTGTACAGTTTGGGTCTCTTGCAACTCGGGATTTGTAGATACATCTCTAGACGTTACATCTTCTTAATATATATAAATCTCGTGTCACAATGTTTGTCCTCAATGGACTCCTAAACCACTTAACCGATTATATTAAAATTCGCACATCATGTGCAGTTCGATCTAACTTGAGAGATAGGATAGTTTAAATTAAAAAAAATAGATAAAAAAAAAAACAAAAACTTTAGCCACAGCAACGCGTGGCCGGGTCAGCTAGTACAGATATATATACTTAACACACACACCACATAGTTACGAATACATATTTAAATAGTTCTTTTATTACTTGTAAAGTTGCTCGTAATGCCGCAGAGAGAAAAAGGGAAAAGGCAAAGAGGGAGAACGAGAGGATACCCATAGGGAATTGCTTGACAAAAACATTCCGCGGTCAGCTTATCGCATTCAACTACAATTAAAATTAAAAAACATATGCACACACACTTGAGTATATCTTCATATACTTTTTGAAGAATTGTATTGCTTCACATATATATATATATATATATATATATATATATAAATACTATATACCTGTACCTTAATCTTAAGTTTATTGAGTTCAATAAATGTAAATTAAAAAGGCCTGCTTAGACATTAGTTATTCCAGAAAAAGATGCGTTGCCTTTTAAAGGGAAGAAAATATATTTTTAAGAATTGGAGTGTAGATTCGTTAAGATTTAATTCTATTTTGTACTCGTATAGACGAGGGATATTCATTTGATTTTGGCTTTACCAGATTAGGTAAGCTCTATAGATTCTTCAAAAGTCAAACTAATTTAATGTATGTATATCATAGCGAATGAATACTTTAAATCACTTGTTGCAAATGCAGATTACAATTGTAAACAATGTAAAGATACGATGGATGAGTCTTTATATTCGGAGTAATGATGACCTCCAATGAATTTCTCCAGAGAGATAATATATAAATATTTAAGAATATTCTTTTACTAAAAGTAAAGAGCACTCGTTCGATAGCATCAATATTGGGCATCATCATTGCTTATCATCTTATTGTTATTAAAAATCCATATGCGTGTACATGTTTGCTTTTGTATTTTTTTTGTATTGCATTTTTCATTTCGTTTTATTTTACTGACATGTATCAATTAAATTATTATTCGTTTTGTCCTCTTCAAAAATACAATTTATTAATAATATAATAATTATAAAAAAAAAAACAATTTTATAAACATAAAAATATTACATATGTATGTATGTGCTGTGTTCTGTTCCCCTCCTTTTTACCAAAAACTTATCCATGTGTCCCCATCTCACTTATCGCTTGACAGCGAACTGTTGCTGTCTCTATCCAAGCCACGTTAAAAGGAGGTTAATGTTCTTCGAATTTGTTAATTTCAGTGATTGTTGGTTGTAGGCTGTTGTTGGGGTTCTTGTTAATAAATCCATGTAAGAGTAACTAGAATACACATTCAAAGTCATTAAAATATTCTCATAATTATCATATTCTCATATATCATATTAGTGCCACCCCAAGGTAAGTTGTGTTTTGTTTTTTTTTTTTTTCATACATATCTAAAACATTCGCTCACGTCTTTATCAATTGATCAAATTATACATTAATTGCTAACGGAAATTTTGTTTTTGAAGTTTTGTTTTGTTTTTGCATTTTATCATTTGTTATAGTTTTGTTTACAAAAATTGTGTTGCTACAAATGTTAAATTTTATATTTAATCCAGAGGATTGTTCATGTGTGTTTGTGTATATTTATTTTTAATTTTTATTTGTATTATGTATACGACAACATCAAAAAACGAACTTCTCACATAAACATAAATTATAGTTAATTAAAAATTAATTTGAATTTAATTTTCTATACAATTTTTATTGTTTTTGACTAAGCAATTTGAATTAATTAAGTCTATAATAGGCTTACTTTTAGTTGTTTATCTTTTCTTTTATTTTTCATTGTTTTTACACTTAGTTGTGTTTTTTGTTGTTTTTATTTTTGTCAATATAGCAAATCTGAACATACGAAAACGTAACACAAAAAATTTTAAAATTGCATAATTTGAATTCAACATGTAAAAATGCCGTTAGGCAGTTATCCTGAATCCTTTAATTGTCAAGCGCTTTTCAACCAAAATTGGACCAGTTTCTTTTGTTTCGTTATTATCTTTTCTTCGCTGCAATTATAGTCAGGTCGACGCTTTGAGAATACACAATTTCGTGTATATGTTTGTTTTATCCTGATGGTTGAAATTGCGGGCAACAAAACAACGACCATCAAACACTTTTTGCAATCCACGATTTTTGTTTGTTAACATCAAAATTTCTAAAAAAAAAAAAAAAAAAAAACTTAAATATTTTCTTATCATTTTTGTATCTATCGATCATTTTGTTGTAGCATGTTGTGATTGTTGTTGTTCTTTTTATATTGCGTGTTATGAGTTTTCTTTTTAGTTTTTGATTTTTATATGACAATAAAGACTTACATATAAATTGTTTATCATTGATTGTTTTTTATATATATTTGTATTAAATTTGTTATATGGGATTGTTTAATAGATTTCGTCTTTTATTTTAATTAAAAATTATTGCAGCGTCATTGTTGTTGTTATTATATTTAACGATTAGAAAATGCTTGTGTAATGTCGATTGCATTATTTTTGTTATTTGTTTACTAGAATTGAATGTCCTGTTGCTACAAAAGTCGCGTCGAGTTGTTCCATTCTATATGAAGTTATTATTTATTATTTGTATTATCGCTTTTATTAATTGTTCTTAAAGTTGTTTATGTCGGGCTCTATTTCTTGCTGTTGTTGTTGTTGATGTAGTGTTTGCCTTAAATATTCCATTAAAATTATAATAGTTCATATTACTATGTGGTTGCGGTTGCTGTTGTTGTTGTTTATGCTATAGCGAACCAGCCGGAAAACTTGTTGAACTATTGCTATGGGCTAAACTAATCATGGAACCAGACAAACTACCCTCCTCATCCGGATAGGTCTCACGTGATACCTCAGTTAGTGATAAAGTGCTGTAAAGTCATATACAAAATTATTATATCACAAATATATATGGTATATATATACAGCTGTGTTCATTGATTAAATATTGAAATTGATTATTGATTAAATATATATAAGTATATATATATATATTTATATATATATATATATAAATAAATATATATATATATGTATATACATATTAATAAGTACTTTTCTGATACGTATTTTTCACACAACTTAAAAATTGTTTGTCATGTACCCATTAAAAATGGGCAAAAGCAAAGAGCATTACAGTTTTCTTCAAATGTGAGTTCATTTAGCCATGTTTGTGTAAGTGCGTGCATTTCAGAAAATATTTTTGCTAGGGACATACAACTTGACATGTATGTTTCTGCATTCATTATTCACATCAATTTAATTTTTTGATGTTCATGGAATCGGGAGAAGATATCGAAATTCTAAAATACGTTCGCAATACATCGTCTTATATGAACAAACGCTACAAGTCCAGTGTTTCTTATCTTTTATAGTTGCTCAGATCTAGGTGCCCATAAGGACAGACACGGAAATGGCCAAAACGACTCAGCAATTGATGATGATACAGAACAGACACTTTTTAGAGTCGGAGATGTTTTTATCTACTGTTAAGCACACTTTTAATAAATTTTAAAATTTTTAAAATCGGACAAAAATTATTATCTCTATCTATCCATAGTCCCCAAGCCCGGGGATGTGTCGGAACATAATTCGATTTTTAAAATTGTTATTTTATCTTTAATATAAGTTCTAAATACACCAGCCCTTTCACTACAATTTCTAAACTGCTGATATTAAAAAAATCGCGAAGAACACTTAATGTGTTACGCTCCACATGTACATATATCCGCGCTTAATAGAGCTTTTTTAATTTTTTTGTAAGTCTTTAACGATAAATTGTCTTAACAAAATATATTTTAAATTACGTCATAACTCATTAATATACTTTATAATACTAAATAACTTGTTGGTTATGACTCAATACTTGATGTGTATCTTTCATTTGATATTACAACTTTGCTGGTTACGAAAAAGGGGAATCTTTAAGGTGGTTCTTGAATAACCTGCCAAAGCTGCTTAGAATAAGCCTTGGGGTTGGGACAGCAGGGACCGTAAATAATTATTTGTATTTTTTTTAAATACAAAATTTACCGACAGCATTTTATGTATTTTTTTTTGTCATAATGAATAATTTAAAATATTACATTTTTTCATTAATGATTATGAATATTTGACATAATTTCTAACAAATATTACACCAAATTCGCCCTGCTATTTCAATGAAACAAGCTGTATATATTTTTACATACCTGAAACCTAAGGCTATTGATTCGTTATCAAAAGCTTCCAATTCTTTCGAATGCTTCTCGTGTTTCATCCGTAAGCGTTCGGCACGTTCCAGATTAAATTGCTGCAGTTCGGCATCCATCTTATAGGATCGATAAAAAAATACATTAATATGGAATGGGGATTTTGCACACTCTCTCTATTCACCTTATTCTCTAAAAGGCCCCGCCGCACGCTAACACGATTCTCGAGCTCACGACGCTCACGATCGCGCTGCTCCTGCGCCTGCTTCTTGTTCTTGTTCTGATAGGCAGTGAGCATATCCAGTTCGTATTCCAATTGCTCATTGGTACGTTGGCACTCGATCACTTGACTCTCGTCCAGTTTATAACTTTGACTTTGAAACATGTCGGAAATGCTTTGTTCATACTGCAAAGAAAACAAGATTAGTAAAATCAAGTTAAAAGTAAAACAATATTGTCAGGCACCTGTTCACCCAGCAGCGTCAGCTTGCGATGCTTCTCCTCCTTAAGCTGCTTAATAACCTCCTTCTGTTGTTCTTTGGGTGTCGTTTGCAGCACTTGCGCCTTGTAGCGCTTATATTGTTTCGTCTGTGTTTTGCACGTTTCGCGAAATTGTTTGCGTATCTGCAGTTCCTTTTGCTGTTATACAATAAAAAAAATATAATGATTGAGGTGGCTGTGATATGATCTACACTAGCTCATACCTTAAGGCTCTTAGGCTGTTGTCTAAGCTCGAGCGCATGCTTGCGCACTAGCTCTTTCTTGATGCGATCCATGTAGTCTTTTTGATTGTGCAACTCCGTGTCGTGTTGCTTGTTTATCTGTGGGAATTATTGGGAATTTATTGGGCGCACTGAATATTCTCTGAAAGAACGAACCTGCTCCTCGCGCAACTGATGTACGCTCTTCTGTTGCCGATACTCCAGCTCCTGTGTCTTTTCATGGTGTTTCAAAAGCATGCCATGCGCCTGTTCCAACTGATGCTGTTTCTTGCTAAGCTCCTGTTAAATAAATCAATAATAAATATATGTATACGGAATAATATTCTACACTCTACTCACATCACGTAATAGTTGATTCTCCAGATCGTGTAACAGTATCATGCGCCTTCGCTTAAATTTGCGCATCTCAAGCTCAATGTATTGCTTTTGGGCCTGCAGCATGCGTTGCTCTTCCTGGGCCTCGTGCTGCTTCAGATTATCCTTTTGCGATTGCAAGGTTAAATCACGTTGTCGCTTTGGCGTCGACTCGTCCATAGAGAGTTCACGTTTCCAGCGCTCCTTGTTCGCTTTGTATTCCTTTTTGCGATTCAAATCATACGCTTTGCGATCTCCCTCCTGCTTTAACGTAATCTCTTTATGTAGTTTCTTCTCGGCCGTTGTCGTCTGCTTCGATCGTCGCTCCAAGTCCTGCTGATGCTTAGCCTGCCAGAATGGTAATGTATAAATAGAGGATAATGGATATAGTAAGATTATTCATAACTTACCCCGAGACGCTCCAGTTCTCTGGTGAAATTATGCAACAGATTATCATACTCTTTGTCCAGTGCCGATTTGTGCGTTTCCATCTCCACCTTGCACTTCTCCTCGAGTTTCAGCAACGTCGCCTGATGCTCCCGTCGCATCCTCTTGTATCCTGACATTTGTTCGTGCATCTCCTCCTGCATTTTTATCGTGAGGTGTATGAGGAGGGCAATGTACAATTCGAACATAAGCAAATTAATAATATGTATGATAAGTGTTTGTATGACTAGTGCAATAACATTAAAAAAAAAAACACTAGAATATATATTAATATTAACATTAACTTACTAAGCTATCGTTAAGGAGCCAATCAGCCTTAACCTCCAAACTGCAGCAAGCAAAAAATTGCATATTTTAATTTAAATTCCTGCACTATAAACTAGGCTACATTAAATATGTATGTTTTCGATTGCAATATTTTTTCGTTTAAAATAATAACGCGAAAACAAGACGCATGATAACAATACAAATTTAACAATAAATGTAATAAATAAAACAGGACAATTTTCGCATGGCGCAAAACACTAAATGCGACACGACAAATGGTGGACAGATTTCAAAGCTCAAGCTCAAGCATAGGCAAGCTTCGTGTGCACAAAGAAGAAAAGATAAAGATAAAAAAAAAAAAAAGATAAAGAGTGAGTAGTGTGCGTGTGTGCAAAGGAGAGAGAGATAGCAGTGTGCAGGGTGTAGTGTATTTTCACACATACAGTGACTCACACCTTATTTCGTGCAGAGGAAATGTCAATTTTCAAAGTCGAATATCTTTTGAGCCAGGAGGAATTTGAAAAAAAATGAAATGCAGTTTTGTTTAGCAGATATTTTTTATATATGTAGGTACTTCATTGTTTTTCCTTTTTTCTAAATAACACTTTAAACTAAAAATAACATAAAATATTTGCATATTTAAAGTCACAGCTTCTTTCGTGCAAGATTTTTGGATGCACTTTATTTTTTGAATTGGGGTTTAAAAAAGGAAATTTCTTAATGAATACTATTGGTTATATTGTTTGTCAATATTTTCTGATATTTAATTATAACTGGTCACACTACAAATACATTATATTTGTAATTTTGCAAATGAAACCAAGAACCACAATTGAAAAGTGGGAATTAGTCCTAAGTCATTTTAAAAATGGGAGCACTCAGCGGGAAATAGCTAGGATGGTTGAATTAAGCCTCAGTACAGTGTATTATATCATTCAACGTTTTGTCCGGGAAAATCGGGTGGCAGATAAGGACTAAAACGCTTCAAACAAAATCTTTAATGAGACAGAGGAAAGACAAATCGTCCGCAAAATTAAAGTCAACCCCAAATTATAGGCTCCAAAATTGACATCCGTGATGGAGAATGATATGGGGAAGAAATGTTCTGTAAAAAATGTCCGCTCGGAAGAAGCCATTTATAAATAAGAAAAACCAGCTATGCAGACTTAAATTCGCCAAGGATTATGTTACTCGTCCTATGAACTACTGGAACGAAGGTATTTGTGAAGATGAGTCCAAATTTAATATATTTGGGTCGGATGGGATGCAGTATGTTTGGAGACAACCGAATACAGAGCTCCAAAACAAACATTTAAGACCAACGGTAAAACACGGAGGTGGGAGTGTGATGGTTTGGGCTTCATGGCGGCATCAGGAGTTGGAAATTTAATTTTCATCGATAGGAACATGGACAAAATGATGTATCTTCAAATATTGAAAGATAATCTCATTGAAAGTGCGGGCTATCTGGGCTTGGAAGGGCGGTTTAGATATTACCACGATAATGACCCAAAACACAAATCGGCTATTGTGCAGTCCTGGTTGATCTGGAATTGTCCGCACGTTATTATTCCACCAGCCCAGTCACCTGACCGAAATGTTATTGAGAATTTATGGGCCATTCTCGATCATGCCATTCGCAAGAGGTCCATATCTAATAAAAATTACCTTAAAAAAGTGCTTATAGAAGAGTGGAAAAAAATCCCTTTTGAAACAACTAAAAAATTAGTTTCATCGATGGAAACACGTTTAAAAGACGTCATTAAACAGAAAGGAGGTCACACTAGGTTTTAATTTTTTAGTTTTAGTGTTACATTTCAATAGCAAGTTCCTTGGACGAAATAAGCTGTGACTTTAAATATGCAAATATTTTGTTATTTTTAGTTTTAAATATTATTTAGAAAAAAGGAAAAACAATGAAGTACCTACATATATAATAAATATCTGCTAAACAAAACTGCATTTCATTTTTTTTCAAATTCCTCCTGGCTCAAAAGATATTCGACTTTGAAAATTGACATTTCCTCTGCACGAAATAAGGTGTGAGCCACTGTACATAGAAGTGGATTTGATTGCAGTTCAAGACAAGTGCGTATTTGTGACCACTGTACATGTACATATGTACATACATACATACATACATACATATGTATGTATGTGCCCCGCAGTACGCTTGGTGGCAATTGCCACAATCGACTACCGAATTCACTGTACCAATTCGGTATACAGATTTAGACATCGTACGACAAACGAGAATAAATATGACCATCGGATTAGTCAAAACAAGTGGAGGCTAACAAAACTCTCATAATATTGCAAAAACGAGTGGTCACACAGTTTTCATCTCGTATTTTGCTTGGTGTTTATTGTGAAATGAATAATTTAGAAAGTGAAGTGCCGGAATTGTCCATACATTTGTTTATTTTGTGCTGATCCCTGATGTAATATATGTATAACAAAGTGGTAAGTTAAATAGATATATTTCATATAAGTAATTTTATAATTACAGATTCTATTACATTGGAAGAAAATTATGTGGCACGGCAGAGTATCAATTGCGGACAACCAAGCAGCATTAGTAAAATACCAAACAAATAATTACAAAAAAAGTATCATTTACAGAAAATAATTATAATTATTAAGAAAATTATTAATATATAAATCAATCAAATCATGAATAAAACAAAAAGTGTTCAACAATAAAATAACACGTGTTTTTTCCGTATTTATGCAATTTTTGCAACACTAGTAAGTACTCAATGAGTACTAATCAATTATCAATCCCAATTGGGTACTAATTCGAAAGAGTTACTCGATTTAGAGTACCGAAATAGGTACTCGAATTAGAGTAGCGAGTAGGTACTAGAATGGTAAACGACGTCGTATCAATTGTCCCCTTCCAATGATATGCAATGGTAATTCTCCATTGGCAAACGCATGTTAGACGGGTTAGCAAAGTAGTGGTGGTGCCATTGGGTATAGCGAATTCGGTAGTGCGCGAGTACTCTAGCGTACTGAAGGGTGTATTTCCAATGAATTCACAAATATATCTACAGACATACATATGTGCATATGTACATACATATGTATGTTTTTGATTGCTTAAATTTATTTCACATTTTATTCTCATGGACTCGTCTTCGACTCACACACACATACAATTACTATTAATTAATATTGTATTTTTTAATAGTTTTTTTTGGTTGTCTTGGTTTAGGAAATCAGACAGGGATAATGGTTGAGTTTCTGATGTTGTTGACTTGGGCATTGCTTTGAGCCGTCTCATCAACATCAGCTTTCGGTGGGCTGAAGAAGCAACAGCAACAACAACAGCAAGAGCCCCCGATACCACTCTCAATACCGCTTATGTCGCTGTCGCCAACGCACAGCAGATGTGAACAGAAGTTATAGCGCGCCTTTAATTGTTATGCAGGATATACAATAAAATCAACAACAAAGAGAGAGAATTGCATGTAGTAGTAGAGTGGAGACAGAGAGCAATTTTTAGAACGGAAGTGAACAGAATGCAACGGAACGAGCGAGCAAGCGAGACCGGCGAGCAAAAAGAAAAACGGGCAATGGCTAATGACTAAGTGTGGGACACACACACATACATACATACACACATATACAAGAGGGCGAAGGGTGAAGAGAGGTTTGACAATGAGCGTATAGTAATCGATATCAATGCAATGCGATGCTACGCAAATGCAAATCAGCCCTTTACTAAATACTAATCTACAAATTAAATACTAACTATGCTAAAAAATACCGGTCAGTACAGCGGGCACAACAGCACAAATTGTTGTATAAAATATAAAAGTTAAATTTTAAGACGCACCTGCATATGCTCCTTCTGCTGCTTGGTCACAATGCTGGTGGTCCGTATGGTGGCAAAATTGTTCGGCCCATGATCGTTGACCGCATTCGAGATCGCCTGCTGGGAGGATGCCGAGCTGGCGGCATAAACCGCAGCCTGTGCCGCTGGAGTGGACAGATAGCGCGGCCCCAGCCCCGGCAATCGATGATCCCCACCTGCCGGCGAGCCTCCCGAGCTGCTACCGCCTCCGACAGTGCCGTGGCCGTGCGCCACGCCCAAGTGGGGCGGCATCACGGACATGGGCGGAGCTGGCGCGGGGACGACAGACGCCGAATTCGTAGGCGTCACATTGTTGTTCATGCTGTGCATGATGTTGGGCAGCGGCGGCAGATTGCGATGCCTTGACGAGTTACGCGACACAGCGCCTCCTCCTCCTACTCCGCTGGCTGACTGTTGTTGCTGTTGGGAATTGGACCAGTTGCCCAGATGCTGTTGCTGCTGCTGGAGCTCGCGCTGATGGTGCATGGCGGCAGCCTGTTGATGATGATGCGCCCCGATATGATGATGATTCTGCGCTGCAGCCGGTATCGAATTCGACGAGGAGCTCTGCAAGCAAGATATATTTCTATATTAGATGCGGACTTACAAACAATTAAGAAAGCTATCTGTTGATCAATAACTCTTAAAGTGAACTAAATTATCGTAGTCAAATTTGCATATTAATGGTTTGGGGTCGTTAAAGAACTGAAAATTAAATAACTCAGAAGTTTACATCAAATTTGCTATTTGTAGTTTAATCAGAAGTTGAAGTAATGGAAATTAAAGAATTGGTTAAGTTTGTTCATTTTTCAAATTTAAACTGATCTGTTGCGCTAACTACTCATTGACCCTCTTCTTCTGTATAAATCAACTATGCTTCGCATGACCCTTTTTAAAGTTTTATGTTTTATCTATAATGGAATAGACTGTATCACATATTTCCTGAGGCTAAAACTACTTAATTTAATTACATATTATGTATTGAAACAAAACATAAAACAATCCTATCTGTTCAAGCATGAACATAAATAATAATCCATATTTATGTCACGAAAGAAATCGAGCAAAATCAATTCCGCTAGCGATTTCTGTGTCACCTCAGATAAATGGTTATCTGCGTCTATAAATAACACATTTAAGCATTTAAGCACATTTAAACTCGGAAATTTCCGCACTGACACAAAGCTTTGAAAATGTAAGGTTTTTAGCATTTTCATAACTTGGTTGTTCAGGGCTGACACCATGCAAGATTCAATTTCTCAAGTGTTTGATAAGAATTTTTTTCATTAGGTTCTTATTTTTTCTTTTTTAATTGAATTCATTTAATTTAGTTATTTGATTATTCGATTTATTAGAGCTAATAAACAAGAAACAATAAATTAAAGGAGTGGCATCGTTGACCCCCGAGTTCGAAAATCAGAATTAAACCAGATGGCAGCATCGAAATCTAGCGGAATGCTAGCTGATTGAGCGGAATTATCTGTGTCACCGCGGAATGGAATTAAAGGGTTTTTAGAGCGGAAGCAATTCCTGTGTCACCCCTGTATATATGAAGTTGTACATCTCTCAACGTTATTTTCGCAAATAAGGATAAGGTCATGAATTTTGGGCAACATTCTTTATCTCGCCCATGAGCATTTTCATAACTTAGGCTTGAATTCACCAAAGTCATTGTGTCCATTCAGTTTTCTCTAGCTGCTTAATTAAAGCTCACTATCCCCATGCACGTTGAAGCTGCTTACAACACAGCCAAATATTGTGAGCAACTTGGGCAGCTATAGCTTGAAAGATCTGTGAGAAGAAGGAGCTCTTACCAGCAGAAATACAGGTTATTAATGTTATAAATAGCCTGCTTTATCAATACAGTTCTCTTTACCTGACTGCTAGCCGCCGACACACCCACGGAGTGTATGGAGTGTTCGGAAGTAATACTATTGCTCTTGCTGCTGTCGCCGCCCGCATGATCGTCCTGTTGATCATCAGTGTCGCCGACAGCGCTCTCCGTTTCGCAGGTGTCTACCATGAGTATTTTCTTCATTTTGCGATAATTGAGGTTGTCTAGTTCGCGCACCGCAGACTTGGTGCGTGCGATCAACTCCAGCAACACGGTATCCGAGCGCGGACGCGTCACATAAGCGTGCTGCAGTAGTTTGGACGACGACGGTCGCTCCGCGGGCGTCTTCTTCAAGCAGAGGTCTACAAAATTGTAGAATGTATCCGACCAGTCGTTCTTCTGCAATACAAGAAGTGATTAGTGGAGAACAAGAAGTCGTTAGTCTTGGATAACTACAGGCAACGTGGGCGATTCGTTCTGGGCAATGTGATAAAGTGCGGACATGGCATTCATATTGAAGTATGGAGGCTTGCGCTCGGCCAGCTCGATGCAGGTGATACCCAGCGACCAGACATCCACCTTGCCATCGTACTGACCCTCGTCCATGGCCAGTATCACCTCCGGTGCCATCCAATATGGTGTGCCCACAAAACTGTTCGCCGGACACTTGATGGCCGCACTGCCAAAGTCCGCTAGCTTCACCACACCATTATCCGTCAACAGAATGTTTCCCGCCTTAATGTCGCGATGAATGCGGCCCAGCGAATGCAAATAGCTCAGTCCACTAAGGACGCCCAGGCAAATGGCAGCGATCTCGTCCTCGTGCAGCGGTTTCTTGTGCACCTCGATGATATCGGAGGCAGAACCGACGCAATATTCCATCACCAGCCAGGCGGTAGATTCGCGCAGATAACATCCCTTGTATTCAATGGTGTTCGGATGATTCAATTGACGCAAGAACCTGTTGAGGGATTTTTATGAAATCACATTATACATGCTGTATATTTGTTTTTGTTGCTGCCTTACCTGATCTCCTTAAGGATGTCCTGCCACTTCTCCTGGCTTTGTTTGCCAGTGTAGGACATCTTTTTGATGGCCACAATCTCCTTATTGAGATTGCAGCGCGCATAGTAAACGGCTCCGAAGGAGCCATGGCCAATTTCCCGCAGATCCTCAAAGATCTTCTCCGGATCATGTTTGTTGAATAGATCGGCTATTTCCGGATCTTTGAGACTACCAGGACGTGCCGATGGCATCTCTGTTATGCATGTTATACCTGGCTTGCTTACTCGCTTGCTCTCTCGCTCGCAGTCGTTCTAGTTGTTTGTACAATGAGTTTGTGTTACTTTTTCGATCAGTTGTTCAGTTTCAGTTTATTCTTCTTTTTGGTTAGTGTCTATCCTGCAAAAGTGAATACACACCTTGTATGTGATAAAAACAGTTAACAATTTCTTTTGCTTCTTCATCAGTTTAATCAAATGATTCACACACGCTTAACAGACACACAAACACAGGCACAGTCTTTATCTCGATCAGCCGCTTATCACAAATATATTCGTTATTTTGATTGTTCTCTTTTAATACTATTTTCACAAAATATCCGCCAGAGAGAGAGATAGAGAGCGCCACATAACGGTTCAGGCAGCTACGCTTATTTGAATTACCAATCGTCGCCTGACTTCACACACACATACACACAATCTTATTCATGAGTCGAGCTTTTGTTTTGTTCAACAGACGATCAACACACGTGCATATTTTTCTTTCTCTCTCGCTCCCCCTCTGGTTACATATGTAAGTGTGTCTGTGTAATTCATTATTAGCGGCTGCGGCATCCAGCTAAAAGAAATAAAAAAAGGTTGCAGCACTTTGTATTTTGTTTTGCTGTTCCTTGTTAAATAAACTTTTGTTTAATGTTAAACGAAATAGAAAGCGGGTTGTTTAACTCGTTAAAAACTGTGCATTAATTTGTTTGGCGTCTTTTTTGTTTAAAAGAAAAACGGTAACACGCCTATTTTTCATACCCACATACAGAAGTAGACATGTCTCGTTCTCACACATAAGAGCGCATGCATGTGTGTGTGTGTGTGTTGGTTGTTGTTTTGCATTCGCCCCGTCTCCGTCTTGTTGTATTTATTTCGCAGTCGCAGCGGCGAGGCTGTCGCCGTCGCACCGGGCTCAATTGAGCTTGGTGTTACGTTGATTTTTCATTTAATTTAAGTGACTTTTGTCTTGTTATGACTTGCTCCTTATTTTTTATTTTTTTTATTTAATTTTATTAGCATTTTAATTTTTTTTTGTGTTACTTTTTTTATGGGTGCGGACGAACACAGAAAAAGGCGATTCACACGACATTGCTGCTGCGCTGCTTTAGTGCAGTCGATGGGAGCCGCTGTTTTCGTTGCTATTTGAGACGGTTTGCAATTTTGTGTGCCCCTTTTGAATAGGGAATTAATTTTGCTCTTCATTTATTTTTATGTAATATGGGTCACTTAAGTCTTAAGGCAATTTTGTACAATTATAAAATTGTTTTGCTTGGACATTGCACACACACACACATACAAATAGCAGCAATGTGTAGACGACTATGGTGCGTGCTCTTTCTCCCTCGCTGCTCTGCTCACACCCGCACACAGACACACAACAAATACACACACACAGTCTGCTATGAAATGCATGTGGAAAATGTGGTATAAATTGGAAAATTGTCCTTTCCTTACATGTACGCTGCTTACTTTTGCATTTAAACACTTCTCGCCAATTTGTCAACACGGCTGCGGCATCTTTCTGCTGCATGCGCCCTTTTTCTTTCACGTCAGATTGGCCTATGATGCTGATGGTTTTGTGTTTGCTTTGCTATGTTTCGTCTTCCACTGCACTCGCATTGCCTTTTACATATTTACACTGACAATGCATTCCGTTTGAAAGTTACTGCTGTTCAAATATTTGTGCTTTGCTCATTGCATTTCGTTTTCCCAATTTTTCTTCAATTAATTTGTACGAGTTACGTATATATGTATTTTGATGACAAGTGTTGTGCAATCTCATTTTGCACACTATTTTTTGCTTTGCAACAAGTTGGCAGTCCGTAATACTGAAAATACCAGAAATGTTTGAAACTATATATTATGAAAATCAATGTCCAAATTGATTTTGGTCGTTTGACAATATAGCAGATGTGCGGCAGAAAGTTACCCCTCTACGGCGAGGGGTATGGAGATAGGAGGATTAGACATACATACATAAGTAGTAATGAAATATTAATATAAAAAATAAATAATGAAAAGTTATAAGAATGTCTATACATAGTATATCCAATATATATTAACATTTTTTCTAGGATATACGAGAAAGAAGAGATACGAGAAATGTATTTACAGTTTTGTATTTCATTGTTACCAGAGCATTAATAATTTTCATCGTAATTGATTACTAACGAAAAAAAACAAACTAAAATGTTTGCTCTATCCGCAGTGTTTTTTTCTTTGGCCGTTGATGGTATATTAATATTATGGTATTACAAAATTGTATAATGCTGTCACTCTGCTTTAGTTGTTTGTATTTGTTTCTTATTCCATAAACTGAAAAATTTAATGAAAGTACTAAACATGAAGTTCTGTTAAAAAAAATTGCTCAATTTTAAAGGCATATTACGAATATACAAATATACATGGAAATTAAGGCAGTTGTATAATTTAGCGATATTTTGAAGTTTAGCATAAGGTCACACTGGTTGCTGCCCACTTAACGATCCTTTCTACTCGCTTAAAAACTGTCGATAGTTACTTGCGCTCATAAAAAGCATAATTCATATAATAAATTTAATATCGGCTACCACACATTAAGGGTTTCCTTCTCGGTCTCGTGAGCAATATTTAGAGCAGCAAAAATAGTAAAACCACAGGTCACATTAGGTGTTGACGGTGAGTAATGGGAATATTCCACGCCACACGTCACGCTCAAACATACAAATGCTGAAAGCCCCCAGAGAGAACAAAAGAGCAAGAGCGCCATCAAAAAGTGATGGCGAGCACTATGTGAAGAAGCAGCAACAGCAACAGAAGAAGAATAGTAAGATATGAATGTAGCGCAGAACAAAAACGTCGAATCGCCGGCGTCGGCGCAAGCAAAGCAAGGTAGATTGAGGCACAATTATTTTTTAGTATTTAAAGAGCAGTCGGGCAAGCAAGTAAAAGGCGTTGCGAGAGAGCGAACAGCTAAACGAAAAAGGCAAAAGTGTAATGTAAATAACGGAATACATAGACACCACATTAATATATTTAACATGTGTGTGTGTATAGGGTAGCCTTTGAATCGTTCGGTTGTCAAAAATTACAATTGGCCACAGCAGGCTTCGTATTTGTCTATACTTTCTTTCACTTTTTTTTTATTTTCTTTGCGTGTGTGCGACAAACAGGAACAGTGATATTTGCATGTAATAATAATTAATGTGAACATAACTCCCCCACACATATGCAAACATATGAATATCAATTTGTGTATGCGTGTGTACATAATAAAAAAAAAAAATCTGCGAGGCAAGACGATAATGCTTTGGCGCTGCCGCTGCCTGCCCTAAATTAAATAAAATGCGTACAAAATGAACAATTTAATACTGCGTTGCGATCGCTGATCCAATTACATTTTGAATTCCAGTAGCCGAAGTAGCATCTCTAAACGTGCTACAGTGGGCACTCAGTGAATCCATCGGGAAATTTATGATTTCATTGTTCTGTGCATATTCGCAGCAATGAAAATGTGCGACAATAACATTAAAAAAGATATAATTACAATTTTAGTGTGTTAACACACAATTCTCCTCCCACCCCACTCTCCCGCTCTGTCCCTTAAAGATCGTCATCAGATTGTTTCTGTAATCGGCTACATTGCTGTTGCTTCGCCAGCAGCAGCTGTTCATCTTTAGGTGCCTATCGATATCAAGATAAGCTGAAAAATTAAACCTGTTTCGATATTGATTTGCTATGCATGCGTAAGTGCGAGTGTGCGGCATATTGTAAGTTGGAACAATTTGTTGACCATAAATAGACACAGACAGTGAACGAACCCCGCGTCCCACACACAAAACAGAACACAACAATATTGGTTTTTTGTTATTGGTTGGTTCTCTGATTTAAAATTTTAGTATTTCAACTGGCTTTATCAATCGCCTACAAATGCTCTCTGTGGCGGCAAACCACTCGAAATGAAAGTGATACATTTTTATATTTAAACAAACATATCGAAATTGATATCTGCAGATACGTAATCAATATCAATAGAAATGAATGCACCCAATTCTCTATATTTATGCAAACAAACTAATATCGATATGCACTACATATTTTATAGGAACACTATGCAAAAAGTACTAAATTCCATTTTAAAATGTTTTAATTGTAAAAAATTGTTTTATATATATTTTTTTTAATATGCATATATATTTATGTATTGATTAATTTTCTTCAATATACATTTTTTTCTAATTTATAATACATATTTATTTTTTTATGTTTATTTAGTTATATTTATGATTATTTAATTATATTTGTTTATATTTATTGATTTGGTTTGCGATCTGGCTATTTCCGTAGTGCATGCGATGGGCCGTTGCGTTTTTCGAGCATAATTCTCAAGTATTTTCGGTTTAGCAAGGGGCTCGAAAACGCCTTGGCGCCATTTTTTTTATAGCTTTGATGTGCACACCCACACACAAAAACAACGGTCCACCCACCTGCCCGTGTAGCTAACGGAACTCGTGATTTCAATGCCGTTTCTTTGTATGCTTTTAAAATTCTAGTTTTTTCTGAAAATCATAGCCAATTACGCGTTATTTAGCAGAGGGTTCGGAAGTCCAAAGTGCCCTATAAAACCCACTTTCATACACCAAATACACACACATACCACTAATGCTTATAGACACTGCGTCACCAGTGTTGTGTCTATCACAGTTCGCTCCTCTCGCTAAACGCGACAACACAGATCGAATTGTCTCGCAATGACCTCACAGTGTGCGTCATCACTAATGATAGTTCAAGCACATAGCACTGACGATATTGGAAAATAATTATTATAGAAAATTTAAATTTTAATTTACATGTGAATTCCAATTAGTTTTAACGGGCTTCTAATATTATGATACCGGTCACACAGTCCAGAATAGAGGGTTTTTATACCCGCTACCCATAGGGTAGAAGGGTATTATAACTTAGTGCCACCAGAAAATGTATGTAACAGGCAGAAGGGGGCATCTCCGACCCCATAAACTATATATATTCTTGATCAGTGTCAACAGCCGAGACGATATAGCCATGTCCGTCTGTCCGTCTGTATGAACACCTAGATCTCAGAGACTATAAGAGCTAGAGCTACCAAATTTGGGGACAGTACTCTTATAGGTCCTACGCAGATCAAGTTTATTTCAAAAATTGGATGCCACGCCCCTTTCCGCCCCAAAAGTCTGTAAACGCCGTAATAATAGACCTAGATCATTGAATTTTGGTACGCATAATAATAATTATATTCTCAATGATTCCTGTGAATTTGATTGAGATCGAATGAAAAACAAGGAAGTTATTAAAGAATCAATTTTATATCTTTTCTAAATGTGTTGTCATGTCCTTCTATAGAGTTAATCCACATTTGGCCTCTTACTTACTGAACGGTAACGATCTAAAAAGAATTACTGCCGTTGATGATCTAGGTATTCTCTTAGATCATAAACTTAAATTTTCAGACCACATTTCTAGAACGGTCAATAAAGCTATGTCTGTACTCGGTTTCATTAAGAGGTGGTCAAAGGAATTTGATGACCCTTATATTACTAAGACCCTTTATACATCACTTGTTCGTCCGATTCTGGAATATGGTTCGTGCGTATGGTCTCCACAGTATTCTGTGCACCAAGATCGCATTGAATCTGTTCAAAAACAATTTCTCTTATTTGCTTTGCGTGGCTTGAACTGGAATGCTGAAGTGAGATTGCCGTCATATAGTAGTAGACTTCTTTTAATTAACCTACCTTCTTTAGCTAACCGTAGAATAATGCTTGGCATTTTATTTATTTTCAATCTTATTAATGGTGATATTGACTCTTCAGAGTTAATATCGCGACTAACCTTTTCCGTTCCATCTAGACTAACCCGTAGTTACATCCCGCTTGCTCTCCCCCTATGTAGATCTAATTTTGCATTGCATGACCCTTTTAGAGTTTTATGTTATAACTATAATAGATTTTATCATGTATTTTCTAGCGCTAACACTGCTATTAATCTTAAAACTTTACTACTAACCTATTTAATTAATAATTAGACCGAATTTAGCTTATAGTAATAAATTAAACATTTTCATTCCACCCGTTTATTTCTTATGTCCGATCCTGAATTTCTATTTTATGCTATCCGCGTTTTTTTTTGCATGCCCGAATCTATCCTGTCCGAACGCGAATCGTGTCGTTCGTCCTGCGACAGCGCCTCTCGGTCGGTTGGGCGGGAGGAGGGTTTATTGGGATCCGCGCGTAACAAGCATTGGCTTGGTATCGCTTGGGCCACTTGAATGTGCATACAATGTACGTCAACGTCCAGCAAATATGCAAAATTCACTTGCAGCTGCCCGCGCTGTTTAGTTGACAGTGTGACCATAACGGTGTTGTGGATTTTTATCCGCTATTTTCAAATATATAAAAAAAAACTAGTTTTAGTATATTTGGTATATATTTTGTTAAAATATCATTTAAGTTTTTTGTTTTCGCTCGAAATGGGTTGCGGGTATCATACGGTCGAGCACTCTCGACTGTAGCTTTCTTACTTGTTTTTTTTAATTTTGTCCCCTTAATATTACATTTGTTATGTTTCATAAATACATTATGTCTTAGAGAAAAATTATATTACCTTTTAATGTCATGTTTACTTGCATACTACAAATAGCATATAAAAAAAACAAATAAGTGCTCGTCTACGAGATATCCTTTCTGTATTAGTTTGTAATCAGAACACGTTTACACACATAAATTCTAGGCGAATGTATTTTCTTGGAAACACTTTCTAAAAAAATAGATTCTTTATAAATGACAAGAATATATGTACAAGATCAAGCACTGATCAAGAATATAAGTATGTACTGTATGTGGTCGGAGCTGCCTTCTTCTGCCTGTTAAATACCCTATGAGTAGCGGGTGTACAAAAAGGGGTAATTTTAATGGTATATTTATGGCCTTAAAATCAGGTCCCGGTCTGGATAACTTTCAAGTTATTTATTTAATTGATTAATAATAATATTGACGGAAACGCTCTTACTAATTGCCAAAAAATTAAAAAGTTAATGTTTGTTAAAAAAAAATGTTCCTAAAGTAAGCTGCAAATTTTGAAGCAAATGCTAAGAAAGTCTCATACAATAATTGTGAACCCACGCACCAAGTTTGAGTTTAGCTTTTTAATTTTTTTTTATTTTGTTTACTTATATCTTGCGCACTCGCCTACTTTATATGTGTTGCAAAAATCACAGATACTGATATAAAGCAACAGCATCGGCAACAGTTTTAAAGTAATTTTTTTTTGGATTTTGAAGACTTGATCTGTACGCAAGCATAACACTTGTTTTAAAACAAATTTCGTAGCTCTTATAGCCTCTGAGATCTTGGTGTTCATACAGACATACGTACAGACGGACATGACTACATCGTCTCGGGTGTGTGATGTCGGCATGTTATGGATTTTTTTTCAAATATATACAACAAACAAATTTCAGTATATTCTTTGGTATATTTTTGTATTAAAATATCACTTAAGTTTTTTGTTTTCTCTCAAAATGGGTTGCGGGTATATGACGGTCGAGCACTCCCGACTGTAGCTTTGTTATTTGTTTTGTAGTAGTTTAAGGAATTTATGCAAAGAACATACGGGGTACTTATGTCGGCATTTTTTTGTTTATTACAGCAATCTAAACGCATTGAAGTTACACACACACAGGCAGACCATATTGAGAGCGAACTAAAGCACACGACACTAAAATGCCCGTCTTCCATACAAAAACCATCGAGAGCATATTAGATCCTGTCGCCCAGCAGGTAAGAGGCAACCAGCATTAGTATGTGAGAGAAAGTGGGAAATGTGGGTTGTTGACAAACAAATTGTGATACGTTAAGTAGTATTGTTATGTCTTTCATAGTTATGAGTACTGTGCATATTGGCCCCAAAAAACGTAAATCTCAAACAATAGTAATCGAGCCCCCTCTTTTTTATGGGGCACTTTAGCTTTTGACTTCTGTAAGCTATGTTTTTGCGAAATAGTTTTTAATAAACACTGTAATTTTTTCGTTTTTTATTATTATTATTATTATTATTATTATTATTATTATTATTATTATTATTATTATTATTATTATTATTATTATTATTATTATTATTATTATTATTATTATTATTATTATTATTATTATTATTATTATTATTATTATTATTATTATTATTATTATTATTATTATTATTATTATTATTATTATTATTATTATTATTATTATTATTATTATTATTATTATTATTATTATTATTATTATTATTATTATTATTATTATTATTATTATTATTATTATTATTATTATTATTATTATTATTATTATTATTATTATTATTATTATTATTATTATTATTATTATTATTATTATTATTATTATTATTATTATTATTATTATTATTATTATTATTATTATTATTATTATTATTATTATTATTATTATTATTATTATTATTATTATTATTATTATTATTATTATTATTATTATTATTATTATTATTATTATTATTATTATTATTATTATTATTATTATTATTATTATTATTATTATTATTATTATTATTATTATTATTATTATTATTATTATTATTATTATTATTATTATTATTATTATTATTATTATTATTATTATTATTATTATTATTATTATTATTATTATTATTATTATTATTATTATTATTATTATTATTATTATTATTATTATTATTATTATTATTATTATTATTATTATTATTATTATTATTATTATTATTATTATTATTATTATTATTATTATTATTATTATTATTATTATTATTATTATTATTATTATTATTATTATTATTATTATTATTATTATTATTATTATTATTATTATTATTATTATTATTATTATTATTATTATTATTATTATTATTATTATTATTATTATTATTATTATTATTATTATTATTATTATTATTATTATTATTATTATTATTATTATTATTATTATTATTATTATTATTATTATTATTATTATTATTATTATTATTACGTTTTGCACACCCACACTTGCAATTATTTTGATTTGTATAGATAGTATTGAGTGAGCAAAATCTTTTAAATCGCCAAGTTTCAACTAATTTGAATGAAAGCTAATTGCATTAATTTTATTTTATTAGTTCGTTATTTAAATTAGATAGCTCGGTCGGCAAAAATTGTTTACACCCATAGGATAGAAGGGTATTATAACTTAGTGCCAACAGAAAATATATACATACATATATATACATACATATGTAGATCAGTGTCAACAGCCGAGACGATATAGCCATGTCCGTCTGTCTGTCTGTATGAATACCTAGATCTCAGAGACTATATTGCTCCAAATTTGGTACATAGGCTCCTACAATCATTACGCAGATCAAGTTTATTTCAAAACTCGGATGCCACACCTGCTTCTCCCACAATATGCATAAACTTGTAACAAGTCACGTAATTTTTAAGTAAATCGCGTATAACTGTCTTTGTGTAATGATGTGTAATTTGGTACCCCATCTGTGCTTAATACTCTTAATATACCCAGTGAATTTGGTAAAAATAGGATAAGTGGAACAAAAGTTATTTGTTAAGTAATTTATCAAAATAGTTGTGCCCAATGTATATAGACGTTTTAAGTGTGTGAATGACCTAGAGATATCAAATTTGGTGACAGTATTTGTGTAGGTCTTACGCAGATTAAGTTTGTTTAAGATTTTCGCCACGCCCCTTTCCTCCCCCAAAAACTGGAAAAGCCGTAATAATGGACCTACAGCATGAATTTTGGTATGCATAATAATATGTCGGTACGTTATGGATTTTTTCAAATATATACAAAAAACAGATTTCAGTAGATTTCCTTGGTATATATTTTTATCAAATATCATTTAAGTTTTTTGTTTTTTTTTTGTCTCAAAATGGGTTGCGGGTTTCTTACGGTCGACTACTCTCGTTTGTAGCTTTCTTACTTGCTTTTTTTTTTAAAATTTGAACTTTTTTTTATTAATAGGCAATTTATAAAAGTGTTTCCAACTAATATATTCATTAGAAATAACATTTACATTTAAAAAAGTAACAAAAAATAAATTGTCTGGAGTGTCACTCGAACCGCTGTTGTCTGCTAAGCTGTAAGTTTTTTTAAACATGTTGGCGTAAGAAAGGTGCAATTAAAATTACATATTTTTGGCTTATATTTCCACGTTTTTCACTCAAATTTTCAGGAAACGTCCATGTTGGTCTAAGTCATAAGTGTACAAAAAATCACAGCTACAGCTATACGGCAATACCTTTAAAGTATGATTATTAAAGGCTGTAGTGGGCGCGGCAAAATTCTAAATCAAACTTGATCTTGTAGTGTGTAGTGTTTTAAAAAAAAATTCGTAGCGCTAACTCTTATAGTCTCTGAGATCTAGGTGTTCATACAGACAGAAGGACAGACAGCCAGACGGACATGGCTATATCGTCTCGGCTGTTAACACTGATCATGAATATATATACTTTATGGGGTCGGAGAGGTCTTTTGGCACTAAGTTATAATACCCTTCTACTCTATGGGTATAATAAGTCCATCAAAATGCATCGCCGGCGAAGCTGGTTAGTTTTTTATAAACTCCAAAAGTTTCAAAAGAAATAGTACAAAAAAATATTTGGTTTATTACGAGTTAGTGGAAAAGAATTTGGTGCAAAGTAGTTCTTAATAAAACGTCAAATTTATTATACAATTATTATAAAATAATTATTATATAAATATTTTCAATTGTAGTCTTTTCATAATAAAAAGTATAAGCATTTATGTTCCCTTATTACATGTAATTTCCTGTTTATTTTTTGATAATGTGATCAGGGCATAAACAAAATTGTAGTCGCAAGTTGTGTATATTCGTTTTTCGACTTGTTTCGTGTATTTGATTTATTTTCTGCATAATAATATTGCTACTTGACGTGCCTAAAAATAAACACAATATGACAACCGCTTCTCCCAGCTGTGGGTCATGTGTAGTTGTTATATATACGAAAGCAATAGAGCGATTACAAGGCGACAATCTGTGGCTGTATACGTACTATATACTGTATTCTTTATATAGAGACGGCATTTCGAACCACTTTTTGAATTTTTGATCAGAAAAACAAAACTATTTGTTGTTGTGGCTCTAAAAATAGGTAAGGTTGGAAATAATAATTATAATACTACGGCAACATGTAGAAAGAGAAAAATAAGTTGAGTCAATGGTAAACACGATATGATATTGGAATGGCCTGAACTGGAATACACATTAAATTTTTATTTAAAATAACAAAATGACCACAAAAAAAAAAACATGAAAAGCCCACAACAACTTCATGACAAGGGATTCATTTTAAATTTTGTTCGATCAAATATTTGTTAGTGATTTTTTCTATATGCACTCATTAAAAATATATGTTAAAATTATTTTGTATTTATTAGATTATGGATTTACATTAGAAGTTATTAAATTAATAGTTTTATGGAAAATAAGTAGTAAAGTAGTAGTAAAATTAAACAAACTTTTTTCGATATTAAAAAATCCATATAAAAAATTCAACCTTTTTAATTTGATTTTTGTAAAGCTTTATGTAAAGCTATGTGTCACATATATCGATCGTTTCTCACATTATCATCACTAGAAATTAATTCACTCACGTTCTGAGACAGCTATAAAAATTAAAACATGTTGCGCTTAAATTCAAATACCTTATTGTAAGGGTATCAAGCCAAGAGGTTCATGTTCCAAAAGTAACTGCATAAAACATACAAAAAAAGGCAAACAAAATATACATAATACGAAAAATAAAAGAGAGACACACATTTACGAACCGAACGAAAGGCAAACAAATTTAATCATTGCGTGCACAGAGAGGGAGGGACAGTGTGGAGAGGATGAGAGTGAAGAGGGGTTTGGGGTGGAAAGCTGTAGGTGTAAGAAATGCGGTCTAGGTGCTGATGCGGATTATAATTATAGTTGTGGGAAAACTGAGCCAATAGCAAACCCAAAGCATTAGTCATCGCCCAATGATGCGTTGTTGGTGCGTATGGTGGCTAGAAGTGGTTTGAATGTCTGACAAAAAGAAAACGCATTAAAAATGATCATTCAGGCACTTGGTGATCTGAAACAATGAGATGGGTTGGTTACAAATAGATACACTTGGAATGTCGGCAAATGTCCCAAGTGATCCGTGCTCCGATGGAGCAAAAACAAAGTCAGAAAGCTACAGTCGAGTGTGCTCGACTGTAAAATATCTGATACCCAGTTTTGTAGGGCAGGAATATTTTTGAAATATTTAAAAAACTTTCTAAATTTGCTAAAAAAAAAAAATTGTACTGAATGGATTCGACCTCAAGCACTCAAGCACTAACGCACATTGCGCCCCGCCGACGTACGCTCTAACCACTGCGACACCAAGAAACTTCGGCTTTTTTAAGCCTTTAAATAAATACCCAATTCTTATTGTATGGGCAATTGCAGGACGTGCAGCATACTTTCATTTATGAAAGTGTTTCCAACTATTATATACATTATAAGTAACATACATTTTAAAAATTGTTTTCATACATTTAGGCGTAACAAATTTGGTACCGAAATTATAATATTTGTACTAATATCTTCCATGTCTATCGCACGATATTTATTAACACCTAGATCCCTGAGGCTATAAGACCTAGAGATATCAAACTTGGTAACAGTACTCGTGTAGATCTTACGCAGATCAAGTTTGCTTTAGATTTTTTCCATATTTATAAAAAAAAAACAAATTTCGGTATATATATATTTTTGTTCAAATTTAAGTGTTCTGTCGAAAGCTGGTATTTTACAATCGAGCTTTCTTACTTGTTTAAACTTTAATTTATTTTTTAAATTAAATTATTTATAAAATAAAGCTAATTTTTATTTAATTTGATTTTGCGTGCTTTACAAAGGATTGATGCATTCTTGAACAGCGGTATCTACAAAACCAGTAAGAAAGCTACAGTCGAGAGTGCTCGACCGCATGATACCCGCAACCCATTTCGAGAGAAAACAAAAAACTGAAATGATATTTTAACAAAAAATATACCAAAGAATATACTGAAATTTGTAATTTTTTTTATATATATTTGAAAATAGCGGGTATAAAAATCCATAACATACCGACATGGTCACACTGTCAAATAAACAAACAAAGCGGGAGCAGCTGCAAGTGAATTTTGCATATAAAATGTATTCTTTAATAACTTTCTAGTTTTTCAATCCACCTCAACTTAATTCACAGGAGTCATTAAGACTATCATTGTTATTATGAATACCAAAATTCAATGCTCTAGGTCCATTATTACGGCTTTTCCAGTTTTTGGGGGCGGAAAGGGGCGTTTCAAAAATCTAAAACAAACTTGATCTGCGCCAGACCTACACGATTACTGTCACCAAATTTGATATCTCTAGGTCATTCACACACTTAAAACGTCCATATGCATTGGGCACAACTATTTTGATAAATAATTCAACAAATAACTTTTGTTCTAATTATCCGATTTTTACCACAATTACAGGGTATGTTACGAATATTAAGAACAAATGGCTCATCATAATGTATAAAAATCCATAACATACCGACATGGTCACACTGTCAAATTAACAAACAAAGCGCGAGCAGCTGCAAGTAAATTTTGCATATAAAATGTATTCTTTAATAACTTTCTAGTTTTTCAATCCACCTCAACTTAATTCACAGGAGTCATTAGGACTATCATTGTTATTATGAATACCAAAATTCAATGCTCTAGGTCCATTATTACGGCTTTTCCAGTTTTTGGGGGCGGAAAGGGGCGTTTCAAAAATCTAAAACAAACTTGATCTGCGCCAGACCTACACGATTACTGTCACCAAATTTGATATCTCTAGGTCATTCACACACTTAAAACGTCCATATGCATTGGGCACAACTATTTTGATAAATAATTCAACAAATAACTTTTGTTCTAATTATCCGATTTTTACCACAATTACAGGGTATGTTACGAATATTAAGAACAAATGGCTCATCATTAATTACACATCATTACACAAAGAACTTTTGGAGTTATACGCGATTTGTTCTAGATTTATGGATGTTGTGGGCGAAGGGGGCGTGACATCCAACTTTTGAAATAAATTTGATCTTCGTTCACAATGCAGGAACCTATGTACCAAATTTGGTGTCTCTATGTCTTATAGTCTCTGAGATCTAGGTGTTCATACAGACAGGCAGACGGACATGGCAATATCGTCTCGGCTGTTGACACTGATCAAGAATATATATACTTTATGGGGTCGGAGATGCCTCCTTCTGCCTGTTACATACATTTTCTGTTGGCACTAAGTTATAACTCCCTTCTACCCTATGTGTAGCGGGTATAAACATTGATAAAATCGATAGTGATAGATATTACCAGAACAACATCGATGTTCGACGCATTTATGTTTTTGCACATCACTACTTGGAATTTCATTTTAATTTTCACTCTTTTATATATTCTAATTTAATGATCTGAATTTGCGGAATGGCCAGGAATATGTAATTTTCTATTATTCAGTGCGAGGTTTTCTCTAAATGTTGATCTATGTATTTAATTATATTTATATTTTGGGAATTCTCTTAATTAGTTCCTAACTTGTTTCGTAATTTCCACAGACTTGTTGCTTTGTCCAGATTTTTTTCTTGAAGAACTGGTTATAAATCCTGTGTTTATATGGATGTAGTTCATGTTTCAGAAGAAAGTTAGAATTATTATATTAGCTGAACAATAGCATTAAAACCGTCAAACATTAACTTAAGCTCATTTTAGTGATAACAAAGTGCATTACGGAAGAGGAGAAAGCAACAACAAGAAATCAAAACAAGTAAGATAGCTACAGTCGAGTGTGCTCGACCGTAAGATTCATTTCAAGGGAATACAAAAAACACATTATATTAATTCAAAAAATGTACCAGCAAATATACAGAAAAGTGTTTTTTTGTGTCAATATTTGAAAAAAATCCATAAAATACCGTACAACTGCATCTGATTTTTGTCTATAAAGTGAGTTCTTGAAAAACTTCTATGTTTTTCATCCGATCACAATCATATCAGGAATCATTAAGACTATAATTATTATTATGCATACTAAAATATAGTTCTCTAGTTTATTATTACGGCTTGTATGTTTTTAAATTTTTGTATATATATATTTTTTCGATTTGAGGGGGCGGAAAGGGGCGTGGGAAAAATTTCAACAAACTTGAATATAGATACATTTGTACGTTATGGGGTCGGAGATGACTCCTTCTGCCTGTTTTATACATTTTCTGTTTGCACCAAATTATAATACCCTATCTATACTATCTAGGTAGAGGGTATAACAAATAGAAAGGGTCTCCGAGATTATCTGTTCCTATTAGTTTGTTATTATTGTATTGTATTTTAAACGTATATATTTGCGTGGGAATACTTTCTAAGAAGAATAGTTTAACAAATATTTATATATGTTCTGCTGGTTTGATTTTTACCAAAGTTTCATCGTATTTTAAGAGTATATATAGATGGTTTACCAAATTAATTAATGAATGAATATCTGTATATTGCGGGAGTGGCATCTTAAATTGAAAATAAATTACATGGGCGGACGGACAGACAGACGGACATGGGTAAATAAAATCGGCTGTTTATGCTGATTAAAAATACATATACTTTATATGGTCGGAGATATTTTTTTCTGCTTGCTACATACATTTGGCATTGCACAAAACCATTATACACTTTTTTCAGTTTTGAATGGGAACAGGGTATGATAAATTTATTAAATTTCATTGCTAGCTGTGGGCAATGTGGCTAGAAGTCAATATTATCTAGACTATCTACACCTTACTTCTACCGACTTCCGCTTTCTCCATTTTACTTAAAGCCACATACACATACACATACACTGCTTATCGATAATACATGCTTTAGGCTGAATATGAAATGGTGATCAAACAACGGAAAAGGTGAGAGAGTTTTATTAATGCGGGGGTGCGAAACATTAAATTGTTTGGCCCCACTTGCAGAGCAGGTGCTGATGTCAAGTCCAAGTTCAAGTCGAAGAATAAGATAACAAGTCTAAAATCGATGCCGAAATACCCAGTGTAGATGCCCACGCGATGCTATTTGCAATGCGATCGACGATCTGTCTATCTGTCTGACTGCGATTTAACTGTCCTCTTCTTCAACATCTACGTCTACTTCATCTCTGTAGTGTCTTTTATGGTGTGGTCGTGTACAAGCGAGCGAACGAGCTTCGGCTGCGAAAAGGCACAGCTTGAAATGAATGTGATGAAATTAGTGCTGGTAGAATTTAGTTTAATGTACAGAACAGTTCTTAGCTGAAAATGTTTTAATTTTTTATTACAAAGATATTTTCTACATTTTTAACATTAACGGCCAGTTTGCCGCGCAGCTTCTCTATCAATTAACTTTGGTAAATTTTTTGTTATTTGTTGTTATTACCTGTAGCCTCATTGTGTTCAAATGAAAATTCGTTTTTTTGCATTTACGTATACATAACAAGTAAGAAAGCTACAGTCGAGAGTGCTCGACCGTATGATACCCGCAACCCATTTCGAGAGAAAACAAAAAATTTAAATGATATATTAACAAAAAATATACCAAATATACTAAAATTAGTTTTTTGTATATATTTGAAAATAGCGGGTAAAAATCACAACACCGTTTTGGTCACACTATCAACTAAACAAACAAAGCGCGGGCAGCTGCAAGTGAATTTTGCATATAAAATTGATTCTTTAATAACTTCCTTGTTTTTCATTCGATCTCAACCAAATTCACAGGAATCATTGAGAATATAATTATTATTATGCATACCAAAATTCAATGCTCTAGGTCTATTATTACGGCTTTTACAGACTTTTGGGGGCGGAAAGGGGCGTGGCATCCAACTTTTGAAATAAACTTGATCTGCGTAGGACCTATAGGAGTACTGTCCCCAAATTTGGTAGCTCTAGCTCTTATAGTCTCTGAGATCCAGGTGTTCATACAGACGGACAGACGGACAGACGGACAGACGGACATGGCTATATCGTCTCGGCTGTTGACACTGATCAAGAATATATATACTTTGTGGGGTCGGAGATGCCTCCTTCTGCCTGTTACATACATTTTCTGTTGGCACTAAGTTATAATACCCTTCTACCCTATGGGTAGCGGGTATAAAAAGACATAATTCTCTGTCCTCTTCCAAAAAAACTTATTTACTTAGCTTTCATTCAAATGAGTCCAAGCTAATGCTTAACGATGTGAAAGATTTTGTTAAGTTAATACAAAAATTTCTTTCTCCTGAATAGTGAACTGCATCCATTTAGGCATACCTTTTAACCAGGTCTTCAATGAACAAATCTTTACATACCAGCAGTGCTGTTAAAATTACTAAATTTTTTGTACAAAATAATTGGATGACTCTCAAATAAGCAAAGTAATCAAATAGAACAACTTTTAAGGAAACTCTTACATAAGAAAGTACAAAATTCCTGATTATGCTATGTCGCAATTATCAGATCAGATGAAAATATAAAAACAATGAAAATCAAAATGGAATTGCAAGTAGTAATGTATAAACACATTTCCTCGCATTACATTTCGTTTTAACAAATGTATTTTTTTTTATTTTTATGATGTTGACTTAACAAATTCTCATTTTGTATAGTATTGTATGATGAACATGAAAATTAAAACTAAATAAATATGATTGTTGGCTACACATATTTGCTATGTTGTCAGCAATATTTTTACATTTTCTACAACGTTCTTTAAATGAAACATACATGTTTAAAAAACTAATGCTACTAGTATAGCTAGTCAGTGTCTACGAACTACTTTATATATGTATATGTATATAGATAAATGCGTCCAGCATTGATGATGTTCTGGCGATAAGTAACGATATCGAAGTTTCCAATGTGTTTGTTGTTCAGAAAAAATCACGCAAAACTAAGTAATTTATTTGAAAATTAAAGGAAGCCATTTTCTTGTATTGGACCTTACGGATTAACAATAATCCATCGAAGTATTAACGTAGCATCGATGTTGGGTTTGGTATTGATTTTCAAAGCATCGACATCGATATTTTTAGATGTCGTTTAATTATATTTTCTAACTGTAATTGAAGTTGGTTTAAATATGATTCTCACAAAAAAGGCTCCTTAGTGGGAGTCACCATTATGTTATCTAAGCTGCGCTATGTGGTGGGTGGCCTTAGTTTTAATCAAAACAAAATTATTTTTGGGAAAATGATAAAAAAAATTACGAAAACATTCTACAATGATTTTTTTTTTTTTTTTTTTTTACCAAAATTTGAAAAGCTATAAGTCGAGAGTACTCGAGTGTGAAATACCCGATTTGTGAGAATGCAAAATTCATATTTGTTTAAAAAATATACCGAAAAGTAATTAGTTGAAGTACGTAGTATTAAGTTCAAAATAAACCATAAACAAATGTCACAAAAAAGAAATAATCACATTCAGTTGCAATTCATTTCGACCATAGATAATTATGTGTACCAAAACTCGTGATTCTAGCTTCAAAATTACGTTCGTTAATGACAGACAGATAGACAGACAGTTGCTTACTAAAATTTTCACAAAAATATATATTTATTTATATATTTTAGTTTTTATACCTAAGTGCCAACAGAAAATGTATGTAATATTCTGTTGGCACTTAGTTATAATACCTTTCTACCAGACATTAAGTGTAATCTCCGACCCCATAAAGTATATATATATTCTTGATCAGTGTCAACAGCCGACACGATATAGCCATGCACGTCTGTCAGTCTGTTTAGATCAAGTTTATTTGAAAAGTTGAATGCGACACCTCTTTTTATACCCGCTACCCATAGGGTAGAAGGGTATTATGACTTAGTGCCACCAGAAAATGTATGCAACAGGCCCACAATAAGCATTCATCTAGAAAAAGTCAAGTTTTTTTTTATGTAAATTGCGTATAACTCCAAAAGTTCTTTGTGTAATGATGTGTAATTTGGTAACCCATCTGCGCTTGACACTTTTAATATACCCTGTAATTTTGGTAAATCGGATAAGTAGAACAAAAGTTATTCGTTAAATTATTTATCAAAATTTTTGTGCCCAATGCATATGGACGTTTTAAGTGTGTGAATGACCTAGAGATATCAAATTTGGTGACAGTATTCGTGTAGGTCTTACGCAGACCAAGTTTGGTTTAGATTTTTGCCACGCGCCTTTCCGCCCCAAAATCTGTAAAAGCCGTAATAATAAACCTAGAGCATTGAATTTTAGTATGCATAATAATATATATATTCTCAATGATTCCTGTGAATTTGGTTGAGATCGACTTGAAAACAAGGAAGTTATTAAAGAATCAATTTTATATGAAAAATTCACTTGCAGATGCTCGCGCTTTGTTTGTTTAGTTGACAGTGTGACCATGTCGGTATGCTATGGATTGTTATACCCGCTATTTTTGAAATATATACAAAAAAACAAGTTTCAATATATTTGGTATATTTTTTGTTAAAATATCATTTAAGTTTTTTGTTTTCTCTCGAAATGGGTTGCGGGTATCATACGGTCGAGCACTCTCGACTGTAGCTTTCTTACTGGTTTTATATAAATCGCGTATAACTTAAAGAGTTCATAGTGTAATGATATGTAATGTGGTAAGCTATATGTGCTTTATACTCTTAATATACCCTGTAATTTTTTGTAAATCTGATTAACAGAACAAAAGTTATTTGTTAAATTATTTATCAAAAAATTTGTGCCCAAAACAAATGTACGTTTTAAGTATGTAAACGACCTAGAGGTATCAAACTTGGTGACAATACTCGTGTAGGTCTTACGCAGATCAAGTTAGTTTTAGATTTTTGTCTGGCACGTTCTGCCCACGAAAACTGTACAAGCCGTAATAATAGACCTAGATCATTGAATTTTGGTATGCATAATTATACTATAACTTTAATAATAATCATAGTCTCAATGATTCCTGTGAATTTGGTTGTGATAGAATGAAAAAAATGAAAGTTATGAAATAATCAATTTTATAGGGCAAGATTTTCATGCGTTGCTCGCGCTTTGTTTGTTTAGTTGACAGTGTGACCATATCGGTACGTATTTCAGTATATTTTCTTGTTGTCTTTTCAAATATTTAAGAGTTTTGTATTCTTTCGAAATGAGTAGCGGGTATCTTACGGTCGAACACTCTCGACTGTATATTTCTTACTTGTTAATTTTTCTTTACTTACGAGGGTGGGCTGATAAGTAGGTATGATACTTAGGATTTTTGTAATAAATCATAATTATAATATGAGCTCACTGTTTTTTTGTAATTTTTTTCTGTCATACAACTTTCTCAAATTCGATCTATTACGAATTTGAAATTTCGACCGGTTATTAGATCCAGATTTCGGAATAGTCAATTGATCTTAGATATTAAAATTGAATTAGACAAACTTAATGGATTTGTGCACTGTCCGATTCAACTGCGAAATATTGTTCTACCAAATTCTAATGCCGTCAAACTGAGTATTTTCGTTAAACCTGCCAAGATGACCAGAGGTGACCACCCCAGAAGTGGTTGATAATTTCCGTGAAATAGTAACTGATGATCCGAGTGTTGCCGCATAGCTTTCGCACACTTATGAAATAGACTAGCACGTACGTTTCCTACAAATTGTTGTGAAATCGCGTGATAAATTGGAAGATATACAGGGGTGACACAGAAATCGCTTCCGCTCTAAAAACCCTTGAATTCCATTCCGCGGTGACACAGACAATTCAGCTGTCAAATTTTGGGCGGAATGATTCCGCTCTGAATCAGCTAGCATTCCGCTAAAACTTGATGCTGCCACCTAGTTTGAATCTGATTTTCGAACTCAGGGTCAGCAATGCCAATTTTTTTTAAGTAAAAGTACCGAACAAGGATTTTATTTGTATATATGTGAAACAACTTTTGTTTCATTTAAATAAACATGAAAAAAATCATTTTTTTGTGGTACAACAAGTTGTACTTCAAAAACCATTTATTTATGGTGCAATTTGTGAAAACATTTGTGGGCACTTGTCCTTTTGCCAGGTGGCATTGTTAGTTGAGAAAAGAGGAAGAACCAAAATAGTCTGATTGGAAAAATGGATCAGATTCACATCTAAGAATCCTACGCTCTATCACTAACCAAAGAACACATACATAGATGTGTCAAATGGCGAAAAAAGTGATTTCACTTGAAACAGCATTATTAGCACCCCAAGCGAATACAACAACCGCTGAGTGCACGGCTGATTTCGAATTTCGAACATCGGAAGCAGTGCACAGCGAACAGCATCGAAATTACTTCAGTCGCGGATCGACTGCGGAACGATGAGCACGGGTGTATTTCGTTGCGCTGTGCTCTCGTTTCTATGTATGCGTGTGTGTATGTACACGTTGGCGCATATGAGTATGCGTATGCGTGTGAAATTTTGCAACTGCGCGACAAGCGGCTAGCGCAAGTCGTTTTTGTTCTTCCGAGACGAAAGTCTTGAGAACGAAGATGACTTTTGTTGCTCGTGTCATACAAGCTTGCCACTAAGCGAACTTTTTCCAAGGATTGCGTTGGCTCTGATGATAGTGTTGCTCTGATTTGCATTTAATTGCGGGTACGATCCCCGCTGAAAATTGCCGTTAATTATTACTTTTTATTATTTATACTATTTTTTTTATATATTTTTTAATATTATTTGAACAGTAGCCGCTTTGAATTTATATATAGTAACACACGTACTAAGTTAAATTTAAAACAATACTTTTAATAACACCATTTACGCATTAATAATATTTATTATTACAATGTATACATACATAAGTATTTATCGGTATATTAGTATTTAGTATGTATTTTTTAATAAGTTCTTTTGCATTTCTTTGATACATAAATTCGAATAACAATAATTATTATTGTGGTATTTCCATTTTATGAAATAATTACATATATGTATGTACATATGTGTTTTTATTAAGTTATTAAAACATTTCTTTTAAAGTTCCTGAAACGTATTGTTAATAAACATTAATTAAAATGTATGCTATTATTTAGTTGCAAAATAACAGTTAAGACACTATCAAATTAAATTGAATTAAAAAATATTATTTTGAAACACAATTAACTATTAGATATTTCAAAATCTAAACTTTTTAATCACATCATAATTAAAATTGGTTAAGATTTAATTTAAAAGAAAAACTACTGCTCAAATAATCTAACAAAATTTATAAAATAGTATATAAAAAACAATTAATTGTAATAATAATAATAATAATGGCAACTTTCACGGGGGATCGTACCCGCAATCTAATGCAAATCAGACCAACACTCTACCATCAGAGCCAACGCAATCCTTGTAAAAAGTTCGCTAGTTGCAACCTAGTATGACACGAGCAATAAAAGTCATCTTCGTTCTCAAGACTTTCGTCTCGGAAGAACAAAAACGACTTGCGCTAGCCGCTTGTCGCGCAGTTGCAAAATTTCACACGCATACGCATACTCATATGCGCCAACGTGTACATACACACACGCATACATAGAAACGAGAGCACAGCGCAACGAAATACACCCGTGCTCATCGTTCCGCAGTCGATCCGCGACTGAAGTAATTTCGATGCTGTTCGCTGTGCACTGCTTCCGATGTTCGAAATTCGAAATCAGCCGTGCACTCAGCGGTTGTTGTATTCGCTTGGGGTGCTAATAATGCTGTTTCAAGTGAAATCACTTTTTTCGCCATTTGACACATCTATGTGTTCTTTGGTTAGTGGCTCTATGGTTTCTCTTTTTATTTTCCGCCGCCGGAGCTGTTCGATAAGAAACAATCTCGCTAAAGGGATTTTTATTAAAATTCAAAAAACTTTTTGTTGATTCTATTTAATTGTGTTGCCAGAAACAAAGAGTTACCAGACAATTAGAGATTAATCTGGCAAGAGCTACCAGACAACTACTAGAGTTGTCGAGTAACGTAGAGTGTTTATTGCGCCAACAATTTAAATGTTTTTTTTTTGTTTATTACGTCTAAGAAAGCAAATATTTTAATATTTGAATGAAATTGAAAACATTAAAGGAAACGAAATTGAAAACTTATTGTTCTGCAACGAAATGAATAGAAAATTAACAAATTAAATACTTGGAAATTTAATCTGGCAAGGTGTCAACCCTGAACAGCCAAGTTAGAAAGGGTTTAGGAAACTGCTAAAAACCTTACATTTTTCGAAGCTCTGTGTCACCGCGGAAATTTTCCAGCGGAATTGCTCTCAGCTTAATCAATTCCGCTAGCGATTTCTGTGTCACCCATGATACAAAAAAAAAATAAATTTCAGTATATTCTTTGGTATATTTTTTGTAAAAATATCATTTCAGTTTTTTGTTTTTTCTCGAAATGGGTTGCGGGTATCATACGGTCGAGCAGTCTCGACTGTAGCTTTCTTAGTCGAGTGGCGCAGAGTTAGTGCTCACGTGCGCGTGTCGCAGTGTTCGTCGGAGCCTGAGTTCACTTTGACTTTTCTAAATATTTAAAAAATATTTTCGTGCTCTACAAAACTTGGTAGCGTGTCTTTTACAGTTGAGCACCCTCGACAGTAGCTTTCTTACTTGTTTTTGACAATTATTTAGATTCCGCGTTTGCTCAAAAAGAATAAAAGAGGATTGTGAAATTATTCAATGGGAGGCGTAAATCGAGAAAAAAGACCTTTGGTTTGAATCCGCATCGACCATACGTGGTCGACCACCCCGTGACAAGTATATGTTTCAAAATTTTATAATTAGTTGACCAAAATTTAAAAGAAATGTGTAAAATGTAAAAAAAAATTTACCTTTGAATATTTAATATTTTGTAGGCATATATGAAAGGGGGGTCGCTGGATTTGGCATACTGCTCTAAGATATTATTTTGAAAACTAAAATAATTGCATAGTAAAAAAATTACGTTTTCTTAGACAGGCCGATTACTTAATAGCCCACATTAAAAACATCTAAAATTTTCAACTTTGGTTGCGAATTTATAATTTTAAAGCTTAATACATATATTCGAAGCATTTTGGCCAAGTTTCAATCCTCATTTTTTAAAACTGAAGAATTTCCGAGGTTTAGTCTCAAAAATTTGCTTTTCAGACCATAGAGCAATGTACAAGAATGTGCTAGTAAAATATGTTATTTAAAAGCTTTTAGACTTTATTAGACCCTGTACTTCATTATATATTATTGGAGAATATTAAAACACATTAGTATTAAATATGTATCCAGCATAGGAGCGGCGGATTAACGGAACTGATAACGTTATTATACCGTTTAATCTTACTTTGATTAGGTATCGCGCTTGGTAATCTTGCACGAGGAGGCGGAGGATGGCAATGCCATGCCCGATCTCAGCCGTCCGGTGCAAGTGGTATCGGCGGCGGTGGCGAACCTGGTGAAAGTAGGCAGGGAGACTATCAACAGTTCGGACGACAAGATACTGAGACAGGATATGCCGTCGGCATTGCATCGCGTGGAGACTGCCTCGCAGTTGCTGGAGGAGGCTTCGGATATGTTGCGGGCCGATCCCTATTCGGGGCCAGCACGCAAGAAGCTAATTGAGGGAAGTCGCGGCATACTGCAGGGCACCTCCTCGCTGCTGCTCTGCTTCGACGAAAGCGAAGTGCGGAAGATTATACAGGAGTGCAAGCGAGTGCTCGACTATCTCGCCGTTGCCGAGGTGATTGGCACCATGGAACAACTAGTGCAATTCCTTAAGGATCTCTCGCCGTGCCTCAGTAAAGTCTCTCGAGAAGTGGGGGCTCGCGAGAAGGAACTTACCCATCAGGTGCACAGCGAGATTCTTGTGCGCTGTCTCGAACAGGTCAAAACGTTGGCGCCTATACTCATTTGCAGCATGAAGGTCTACATACACATTGTGGAGCAGCTGGGAAAGGGCGCAGAGGAGGCGGCTGAGAATCGCAATTATCTTGCCGCTCGCATGAGCGACGAACTGCAGGAAATAATACGCGTGCTGCAGCTGACCACTTACGACGAGGACACCAGCGAACTTGATAACCTGACCGTGCTGAAGAAGCTCAGCAACGCGATTAGCAACAAAATGGAACTGGCCAGTGAATGGTTGTCGAATCCGTACGCGCTGCGCGGTGGCGTTGGCGAGAAGGCGCTGCGTCAGGTGATCGACAATGCCAATGAGATCTCCGAACGCTGCCTGCCCCAGGACTCGTATCCTATACGTAAACTGGCCGACGAGATCAGCGCCATGGCAACCAATCTGTGTGAACTGCGCCAAGACGGTAAGGGCAACACGCCCCAAGCTCTCACACTCGCCAATGGCTTACGCAGTCGTCTCGGCGAGCTACAGGGCCTGGTGCGTCAGGCAGTGTTCGGAGTTGACAAGGCGGGCGTGCAACAGACGGCTCATACGATACAGGGACGTCTCGAGCAGGCGGTCAAGTGGCTGCAGCATCCTGAACTTAATGATGGTGGTCTCGGCGAGCGCGCCATCAACCTGATTGTAGAGGAGGGGCGCAAGGTGGCCGAGGGCTGTCCGGGCCATCAGAAGGCCGAGATCATGCAACTGTGCGACGAAGTGGAACGCTTGAAGCGTCAAGCAGCGGGCAGCGGTCCCGCTGCCAAGCAGGCGGCCAAGCAATTAACCCAAAAGCTTTACGAACTCAAGGCGGCCATTCAGAATGCGCTCGTCAATCGGATTGTGCAGGACTTCATGGATGTGAGCACGCCGCTTAAACAGTTCACTGAGGCCGTTATGTTGCCAGAGGGCACGCCGGGTCGTGAGCAGAACTTCAATCAGAAATCGAATAATTTGCAGGCGTTCAGCGATCGCGCCTCGAAAACTTCACGCATGGTGGCCGCTGGTGGCGCTTGTGGCAACAAGAAGATTGCCGAGATACTGCTGTCCTCATCGGCCCAGGTGGATTCACTAACGCCCCAATTGATCAGTGCAGGTCGCATTCGCATGAATTATCCGGCCAGCAAGGCGGCCGACGAGCATCTACAAAATCTGAAGCAACAATATGCGGACACGGTACTGCGCATGCGCACGCTCTGCGATCAGGCCACCGATCCGGCCGAATTTATAAAGACCTCCGAGGAGCATATGCAGGTATATGCCAAGCTCTGTGAAGATGCCATTCATGCTAAGCAGCCACAGAAGATGGTCGATAATACCTCAAATATTGCACGTTTGATTAATCGTGTGTTGCTCGTGGGCAAACAAGAAGCGGACAATTCAGAGGATCCCGTGTTCACGGAACGTCTCAATGGGGCTGCCAATAATCTGGAGAGATCGTTGCCTGCGATGGTGAGCGATGCCAAGCTGGTGGCCATCAATATTGCTGATCCGGCGGCGGCTGCGGCCTGGAAGAAGTCGTTCCAGCGTCTGTTGGGCGATGTACGCGAGGTACGTGATGCCATTGCGCCTCCACAGCCGCCACCGTTACCCACATCTTTGCCGCCACCCATCCCCGAGCTAAGCGCTCTCCATTTGTCCAATCAGAACGGTAAGTTGAAAAATTTGTTAGTAAAAGTGTACAGATATTAACGTAATTAGTAAGATTCATATATATCTATCTATATTTATAAAGTAGTTAGTTACTGATTGTAATTGTTAATTGGTATACATAATAACATCTATATAGTCGAAATTAATTCTGAAAATTTGGTTGTGATCAAGTTTACCGAGCAAAAATCAGATGCAGCTGAATGTTTATTAATTCGTTTAAATGACAGTGTATGCTATGGTTTATTTTCAATCGTAATATTATATACCCCACGAAATATACATTTATATACCCGCTACCCATAGGGGAGAAGGGTATTATAACATAGTGCCAACAGAAATTTTATGTAACAAGATGAAAACATAAAGTATAATTTTCATCGGTGACAACAGCCGAGACTTCTGTCTGTTTGTATAAACTCATAGATCTCATAGACTATAAGACCTGGGGATTTCAAAGTTGGTGACAGTATTCGAGTAGGTCTTACACAGATCAGATTTTTTAGATTTTTGCCACTCCCCTTTCCGCCCCGAAAACTGAAAAAGCCGTAATAATAGAGCATTCAATTTTGGTATGCCTTATAATATTTATAGTCTCAATGATTCCTGTGAATTTTGTTGTGATCAAATGAAAAACAAGGAAGTTATTAAAGAATACATTTTATAGGAAAAATTCACTTGCAGCTGCTCGCGCTTTGTATGTTTAGTTGACAGTGTGACCACGTCGGTATGTTATGGATTTTTTCAAATATATGTAAACAGAAAACCAATTTCAGTATATTCTTTGGTATATTTTTTGTTAAAATATCATTTAAGTTTTTTGTTTTCTCTCGAAATGGGTTGCGGGTATCTTACGGTCGAGCACTCTCGACTGTAGCTTTCTTACTTGTTTTCTTTTAAATCGATGAAAAACACAATTTTGGTTTTTTCACGTTTTTTTATTTGGTTCAAGTAGATTTGTTTACATCACTTTTCGAATATGATATGTATGTCCTAAATGGTCTATTTAAGCGGCTACAATGAATTGAGCCCGTATTGCAGCGTTTTCCATAGTTTCGACTCAAAATGGTGGTTATTTCTAGCCGGGTATTTTTTTTAGGTCTGCTTCATTTGGCTTCTTGATGTAAGCTTTCGATTTTAAGTAGCCACTCAAAAAGATGAGTGGAGGTGTCTAATCTGCTAAACGTAGCGGCGAGACAAAATTTTTATTTGTAGACATTGAACGGTCAGGGAACAACAGCCTCAAAAATCAGCACGACTTGTGTGTGGTGGAGCGCCATCTTGTTGAAAACAATAGTGCACAATATATGCTTTCGTTTTACAATTGACATCAATTAAATGATTATCATCCCACGATAACGCTCCTGATTACAGGCAACCGTTTGGCCATCTCCATCGAAAAAGTAGGGTCCAATAACCACTTAAGCACAAACGCCTCACCAAAAAATGATTTCTGAAAATCTGCTAATGAAAATAATTTCTGCATTGCATAATATAGTGTGTAGATAAAATTATATATTTTAGACAGATCTATTGTTTAGATTGCGGTGCTTCCGTTCACTAAACAATATTATCAGACGATGACATAAAGAACAATTTTAGATACATACTCTGAAAAGCTTTTTATTAAATACTAGTGAGCTTTCACTGCAGCTTCGCCCGCAATACTCTTTGATATAATTATTTTTATTTATGTCTATCTACATAGTGCATACCGTTTGGGCTCTGCGTTGATAGTAGTCAGTGATAGAATAAAAACAAACTACTTTATATATATGTATGTAAATATGTATGTATGTATATACTAGAGGTCTGCATGAATTGCATAAATAACACATTCAAATGAAGACTGCGCAAAATGAATTGAATGAAACTGAGTGAGCTGAACACGATTTAGTGAGTGAGTTTGCTCGCGTAAGACTCGGACGCACAACGTTCAAATGAAACAAATTGAATTAAATGAGTGGGAATGTGCGTTTCGAATGCATTCGAATGCCAAAACAGCTTTTTAATTGTCGTTGTCTTGTCACACAAGAAACACAAAGACACGTTATAAGTACACACAACAACAATAAACACACTAAAACAAAAACAAAATAATAATAACTGTAAATACTCATAGAAAATAAACAAAATCTCGTCTGCATTGTTTCCTCCTTCCATCTTTTCTGACCACCGTAACAAATGACGACTCGAATACTTCGAATGTCTTCGACGCCGCCAAATTTGTCATTCCGTTTTTTGTTTCACTCATTTCCACTCATTTCACTGAACGTCTAATGTTATGAGTTGCAACACGCACTCATATTCGCACAATGTCGTTTCATGTCGACATTCTCACTCATTCAACTCAACTCAATTCGAATGCATTTATTTCCAGCCATGCAGATCTCTAGTATATATGCTATTCTTCAAGAAAGGTAGCAAGTATCTGACTTTTTTGTATGTATATTTCGAATGTTCTTCAGCTGAGCGTGCGCCACCGCGTCCGCCACTGCCGCGTGAGGGTCTAGCTCCAGTGCGTCCTCCGCCTCCGGAGACGGATGACGAGGACGAAGGCGTATTTCGCACCAAGCCGCATGCCAATCAGCCAATTCTGGTAAGTGAACTCTTCTTTGTGCTCCGATATATTCTCAAATCTATTATGTGTTTTAGATTGCGGCACGTGGTCTGCATCAGGAGGTACGACAGTGGTCGTCCAAGGACAACGAAATTATTGCGGCGGCCAAGCGCATGGCCATCCTGATGGCTCGTCTTAGTGAGTTGGTGCTATCGGAGTCGCGGGGCAGCAAGCGTGAGCTGATTGCGACGGCGAAGAAGATTGCCGAGGCATCTGAGGATGTGACGCGGCTGGCCAAGGAGCTAGCGCGTCAGTGTACGGATCGACGCATTCGCACAAATCTGTTACAGGTGTGCGAGCGCATTCCCACTATTGGCACACAGCTGAAGATTTTGTCGACGGTGAAGGCAACGATGCTGGGCGCCCAGGGATCCGATGAGGATCGTGAGGCCACCGAAATGTTGGTGGGCAATGCGCAGAATCTGATGCAAAGCGTAAGTAAATTAGCATTTAACACAATTAAGCTAACAATTTTAATACACTTATTTCATACAGGTGAAGGAGACGGTGCGCGCTGCAGAAGGAGCCAGCATCAAGATTCGCTCGGATCAGACCAGCAATCGGCTGCAATGGGTGCGTCGACAGCCCTGGTATCAGTACTAAACAGTAACCAGCCATATGCTGCCAGCTGCTAAAGCTAAAGAGTCCCTTTTTCTCCCTTTCACTTTTTCGTGCCTTTTGTGTAACATAAACTAATCTTAGAAACAAAACAAAAGAAAATGAAATACTAAAGTTCAAACAACTTATAGTCGCTTGCGAAACAAGAAATGCTTGCGGGCTTCTGCATCGATGTTTTTCTGCGCACTTTGCGCTTTGAATACTTTGAAAAACTGCAAACTCCGTTGCTCTACCTTTTTTATCATATACTAAATATTCTTTCTTTTTTTCTTAATTCTACATTTATATTTATAAGGTTAATGTTTAAGCGACCAATAAATAAATGTATATACAGCACACACATAAACACTCGCAGAGAATGTGCAATGTAAATAGTATAAAAGTGAAAATATAAAGCAATGAGAAACTTGAGAAGTGAGCAAAGCACCGACAACAACTTGACTGCATTGAATATGATAAACAAGAAAAAAGTGAAAAGCATTTACAAAGTTAAAAACTACCGTAACTTTTAACCCACCCTCCAAAGTTTGTTTGTAAATGTAATACACAACTTTTTTGTTCTTACAGCTTTCACTAACTCGAAAAAAACTTGTTAACAAAAATTTTAGTACATACATACATATATAATATTTGAATATTTTGTGTCTTATTCACTTTGTACTTGCAGCGTAATATTTGTAAAACATCCCCCCTCCACGTCCAATTTCACTAACCAAGCCTAATATGATCAACGCTTTGTGTGTCATGTTAAAAAAAAAAAATAAAATAAAATAAAAACTTATAGTTCATATAGTGTTAACTATTATATTGCATAATAACTTTATATGAGAAGCAAGTATACACATATCAATATACTTGCACATTTTATATAATAATACATATGTATATTCAATTCGATTTGTCAAATCTGTTTTCGAAAAGAAAACCATTTTAAAGCTAATATTAAGTGTAAGATGTGTTTTAAATTAAAGTAAATAAAGTTAACAGCAAACTACAAAGCAATGGAAATGTTTAATCCAAGTTCTAATTTAATATATTTCTCTTATTTGCTATTTTTATGCTTTAATTTATTTCCGAGGTTCCCTTGCAGCGAATGCAAATATTCTTGCATACATTCGGGAGTTACATTAATTTACCTAACCGTGCATACCAGAGACCGTCCCACCGTCCCAAGCCACCGCAAAACAAGTAAGAAAGCTACAGTCGAGAGTGCTCGACCGTATGATACCCGCAACCCATTTCGAGAGAACAAAAAAAATTTTAATATTTTAACAACAAATATACCAAAAATATACTGAAACTTGTGTTTTGTATATATTTGAAAATAGCGGGAAGAAATCCACAACACCGACATGGTCACACTGTCAACTAAACAAACAAAGCGCGAGCAGCTGCAAGTGAATTTTGCATATAAAATTGATTCATTAATAACTTCCTTGTTTTTAACTCGATCTCAACCAAATTCACAGGAATCATTGAGAATATAATTATTATTATGCATATCAAAATTCAATGCTCTAGGTTCATTATTACGCCTTTTTCAGTTTTCGGGGGCGGAAAGGGTGTGGTAAAAATTTAAAACAAACTTGATCTACGTTCTACTTATCCGATTTTTACCAATTGCAGGGTATATTAAGAATATTAAGCACAGATGGCTTACCAAATTACACATCAGTACACAAAGAACTTTTCGAGTTATATATTATAAAAAAAAACTTGACTTGTTTTAGATTTATGCATATTGTGGGCGAAGGGGGCGTGGTATCCAACTTTTGGAATGTACAAAATTTGGTGTCTCTATGTCTTATAGTCTCTGAGATCTAGGTGTTCATATGGACAGACAGACGGACATGTCTATATCGTCTCGGCTGTTGACACTGATCAAGAATATATATACTTTATGGGGTCGGAGATGCCTACTTCTGCGTGTTACATACATTTTCTACAGCTACAGTCGAGAGTGCTCGACCGTATGATACCCGCAACCCATTTCGAGAGAAAACAAAAAATTTAAATGATATATTAACAAAAAATATACCAAATATACTAAAACTAGTTTTTTGTATATATTTAAAAATAGCAGGTAAAAATTACAACACCGTTATGGTCACACTGTCAACTAAACAAACAAAGCGCGGGCAGCTGCAAGTGAATTTTGCATATAAATTTGATTCTTTAATAACTTCCTTGTTATACCCGCTACCCATAGGGTAGAAGGGTATTATAACTTAGTGCCAACAGAAAATGTATGTAACAGGCAGAAGAAGGCATCTCCGACCCCACAAAGTATATATATTCTTGATCAGTGTCAACAGCCGAGACGATATAGCCATGTCCGTCTGTCCGTCTGTCCGTCTGTATGAACACCTGGATCTCAGAGACTATAAGAGCTAGAGCTACCAAATTTGGGGACAGTACTCCTATAGGTCCTACGCAGATCAAGTTTATTTCAAAAGTTGGATGCCACGCCCCTTTCCGCCCCCAAAAGTCTGTAAAAGCCGTAATAATAGACCTAGAGCATTGAATTTTGGTATGCATAATAATAATTATATTCTCAATGATTCCTGTGAATTTGGTTGAGATCGAATGAAAAACAAGGAAGTTATTAAAGAATCAATTTTATATGCAAAATTCACTTGCAGCTGCCCGCGCTTTGTTTGTTTAGTTGACAGTGTGACCAAAACGGTGTTGTGATTTTTACCCGCTATTTTCAAATATATACAAAAAACTAATTTTAGTATATTTGGTATATTTTTTGTTAATATATCATTTAAATTTTTTGTTTTCTCTCGAAATGGGTTGCGGGTATCATACGGTCGAGCACTCTCGACTGTAGCTTTCTTACTGGTTTTTCATTCGATCTCAACCAAATTCACAGGAATCATTGAGAATATAATTATTATTATGCACACCAAAATTCAATGCTCTAGGTCTATAACTACGGCTTTTACAGACTTTTGGGGGCGGAAAGGGGCGTGGCATCCAACTTTTGAAATAAACTTGATCTGAGTAGGACCTATAGAAGTACTGTCCCCAAATTTGGTAGCTCTAGCTCTTATAGTCTCTGAGATCTAGGTGTTCATACAGACGGACAGACGGACAGACGGACATGGCTATATCGTCTCGGCTGTTGACACTGATCAAGAATATATATACTTTGTGGGGTCGGAGATGCCTCCTTCTGCCTGTTACATACATTTTCTGTTGGCACTAAGTTATAATACCCTTCTACCCTATGGGTAGCGGGTATAAAAAAACGACTATTCATTTCGAATTCAAAACTATTAAAAATTAAATTATGAAAACGTTTTTTTATTAAAGGAAATTTAAAACCCCTCGAACCATCTAAGGGTAAATCCACACATTCTGTTGCCGTTTCGCTCGCACTTATTAGGCTGAGCCCCTTTCACTCGCACTCATTGTTATACCCGCTACCCATAGGGTAGAAGGGTATTATAACTTAGTGCCAACAGAAAATGTATGTAACAGGCAGAAGGAGGCATCTCCGACCCCACAAAGTATATATATTCTTGATCAGTGTCAACAGCCGAGACGATATAGCCATGTCCGTCTGTCCGTCTGTCCGTCTGTCCGTCTGTCCGTCTGTCCGTCTGTATGAACACCTGGATCTCAGAGACTATAAGAGCTAGAGCTACCAAATTTGGGGACAGTACTCCTATAGGTCCTACGCAGATCAAGTTTATTTCAAAAGTTGGATGCCACGCCCCTTTCCGCCCCCAAAAGTCTGTAAAAGCCGTAATAATAGACCTAGAGCATTGAATTTTGGTATGCATAATAATAATTATATTCTCAATGATTCCTGTGAATTTGGTTGAGATCGAATGAAAAACAAGGAAGTTATTAAAGAATCAATTTTATATGGAAAATTCACTTGCAGATGCCCGCGCTTTGTTTGTTTAGTTGACAGTGTGACCAAAACGGTGTTGTGATTTTTACCCGCTATTTTCAAATATATACAAAAAACTAATTTTAGTATATTTGGTATATTTTTTGTTAATATATCATTTAAATTTTTTGTTTTCTCTCGAAATGGGTTGCGGGTATCATACGGTCGAGCACTCTCGACTGTAGCTTTCTTACTGGTTATGATTGTAGAGGTACCAGATTTTGCCGACGAGACTGCCTTGTGTTATTGTATCATGTTAATGACGATGGGATCCAGTGGGCAGCCGACCGAAAAGTATATTTTATGTGGAATCACAAAACAATTCGGTCGAACATGTTATTGCGTGTATCAAAACTCGCGTGTTAAGCTTTAAAACTCAGCTTTTTAATAATTTTTAATATTTGAGGGGTGAAAGCGTGGCTAAAATCCAAAAGAAAACTTGATCTGCGTAAGATACAGAAGGACATGACTTTATCGTCTCGGCTGGTGACACTGGTTATACGCCGGCGCGCCACGATTTTTGAGTTTTCTAACGCGCCGCCGCCGAATCATGGAGAAACCGGCGCGGCGGCGGCGCTCGGCGTCATAACATTTTACAGAAATAAAAAACAATATTTCGGCAGTTCGTTTATGTAATCGATTAAAGTGATCGAGATTTTCTCATCTCTCATCTCCTTCTGTCCCTTCTCTGAAAGAACAGCTCTTGTTCACATGCTGTCATAAAAAAAGTTTCCAAGTTTCACAATTATTTTATATAATATTAGAAGTAAATGAATTTTATATTTTCTCAAAAAACAGATGGATAAGTCATTGAGCCATTATTCAATTAAGCTTCAGCGTAACGCAAGTCCCAAAAGCAAGGTATGGGGTTTTTTTGACACCTTGCAAGTGACAAGCGAGAATAAATGCGTTGAAGAAGAAAAGGTATTTTGTAAGCTATGCTTGGATGAACACAAAAAAGTTGATGAATTAGTTTAGTTTTAAATCGTTATTTTATCTTTAATATTTAGGCTTAAAACTTGAGTGAATAATGAAATAATGATTTCAATTGATAATAAATAGTTTGATGTCTGAATAGTTTGTTGTTTTTTGACGTCATACGCCGCCAGCCGCCGACAAGTTCGATGGCGTAGATGGCGCCGCCTCCGCTGGTGCTTTCTGACGACTACGCCGCCGATTTTGTCCGTACCCTACAACGCCGCCGCCGCTTAAACCATCGGCGTAATTGCCCTCCATGGCCGCTGCGTGCCAAACTGGAAAAGTGCTGGGGAATTTGTGAAGCAACCACGTGGCAGTTGCCAGAGAGAAACTCGCACTAATAATAGACGCCTAGCCTAGTTGCCTGCATGCAACGCGGTAGCTGTTGCTGCCCCGCCTACAGATCGCTATCTGCCTTGTAGCTCGCAATCGCTAATTAGTTTGCCGAGCAGCGTCATTCGGGCGCCACAGTTTCCGTCCCGTATTGGCAATCGAGAAAGAGTCGGAGAACCATGTCCAAGATGCAAGCGTTGACGCAGAATGTGCCGCAAATGGAGATCAGCGCGTCCACGCAGCAGCTGGCCGCTTTAATTGACGATCATCTGGGTGCGCTGCGTCCTACGTCGCCTGCCTGGCGGGTGGCCAACTCACCCATTTCAGGGCGTGGCATATTCGCAGTGCGTCCCATCACCAAGGGCGAAGAACTGTTTAGGGAGCATACATTGCTCGTGGGTCCAACTGCGCATCGTGGACGAAATCTTCGCACCTGCATTAATTGTTATCGCTTGCCCGCTGCTGGAGATTCCGATTTCGCGGCCTTGTGCACTGCTGGCTGTGGACTTCCTGTGTGTTGTAACAAGTGTGTAGAGTCGCCGCGACATCAACTGGAGTGCAAGCTGTTTCGCAAGTGGCAGCCCAAGGATGTAGCACACATCGATCCGCGTGCGCTACGCATTTTGAGCGTGGTACGTTGCTTCTTCCTCAGCGAATCAGAGCGCAAACTGCTCTATGCAATGCAGGCGAATGCCGATCGTTACTACATGCTGGAGGTTCAACGTGCTGCCGAATGTTTCCTGCACTTTCCCAGCGATCCGCAGATTCTGGAGTATTTCTATCGCACCATCTGTGCGTTCAACACGAATGCCTTCGAGAGTCGATGGCAGGTGGATGGTCATGAGGTGGTGGCACGTGCTCTTTTTCCGCTTGCCGGCATGCTCAATCATCAGTGTACCCCGAATGCGACACATCACTTTGAAGATGGGGAGACGATCGTTGTGTCTGCCACCGAGAATATTCCAGCAGGCACCGAGATCACCATGTCTTATACGAAGCTGTTGTGGTCCACGCTGGCGCGCAAAATGTTTCTTGGCATGACGAAACACTTCATGTGCCAGTGTGCACGCTGCCAGGATCCCACGGTGAGTCTGTCATTGCATCTCTTTTTCTCTCGTTAGATGGTAGTAATGCGTTACAATCAAACTCTCGCGAAAATAGACTCACTCGCCCCATGTTAATGCGAGCGTATCTATATTTGGATCTGGGGCACTATGTTCTTGTCAATGAATCGCTACTCGGAAAATAACTAAATAGCAGGTTATTCACCTAACTATTTAACTTGACACTCATCTTAGATGATTTGCCAATTACTTTAATTTTTAAGGCTGGATCTGTACGCAAAAGAAAACTACTATAACAACTCATTCTCTCCCAAATACTGAATGAACATTTAATTTAAAGGTGGCTGTCAAGTAAATTTTGAGTTTGAGTTGCCGGTGCAGTCCACTTTATTAACGCTGGCCTAAATAGATTTGCAGGGTCAGCCAACTTAGCACGGCGCGTTTCAAAATGCAGCCAACTTAACTGCCCAGTTGCAGTCAACTTGGACGCAAACAAAATTATGGTAAGAAATACGAATCTACTAGTTAAATTTTATATGCGGATAAATGAATGATATGTTCAGATTTAAATGAATGAAATTTCTAATGATTACCATAAGTGCTCGTCGATACAAGTGATTACAAGTCCACAGAAAAACTACATATTCATTTGCATATTTTTTTTTAATGTTTTCTAGAGTTATTCATAAAAACATACAGACATGTTATTGAATATTATTGCCCATATCCCTTTTGAAATTTCTTGCGCCCGACTTATAGTTTTGGTTTTACCAGCTTCATGTGAATTGCTTGTTATTTTCGCGACTCCTTGGGGAATTACGTATATATGTTATTGACCACAAAAATTCATATTACCCTCGCGAGCCATTGATACACTCAATTCACATTGTGGGTCAACACTTATCTCGCCAAATAGAATGTAATCATAGTGAATTCAACTACTCGATACTCTAACTAAACTAATTATTATTATTATTATTCTATTTATTTAAAGTCGACTAAAAACAGTCGACATTGAAGAAATTATAATATAAAACGGAAAACTTTATTTGCCCAAATAGGTATATCACCCTCGGTAAATTGACAAAAAACATAACCCCATGCATGCTACGGCGATAAGTTAATAAAGGGAAGATAAAGTAAATTATTGCTACAAGTCTTGACATCATCACCTATGCAATGCTTAACAGAATCAAAAGCTTTACTAATGTCAGTATAAATAACATCAGTCTGCAACTTATTCAGAAAACCTTTGATCACTAGTGTGGAAAACTCCAATAGGTTAGCAGTCGTAGATCTCTGTTTCACACCCTGTTGGGAAGGAGGGAGATCTACTAAAATGATTTAGTTGGGATGTAATAATCTTCTCAAAGAGTTTGGGTATAGCGGACAATTATAAAAACCTCTATAATTATAAACGTTATGTTTTGAAACATTTTTATGCAAGGGGATAATGAATAAATCCTTCCATACAGCTGGGAAAGAGCCAGACTCAATAGACATAATAAATAATTTATGTAAAAGTAAATGCAAAGATTCCGCACAATGCCTAAATAGTGTTTAGTAAATACACAAACTGAAATACAATCTGGACCGGGCTACAACATATGTTTAATTTGATTAAGTTAGCTTAAAACGGAGATTTCAGTGTTCACAGATTCTGGAATAAGGTTCGACTTTTGAAAGTTGTAGGGATAAGATATACTAAATTTTCCAAATTATTGGATGCATGAAAAATCAAGCAACCATAATTTATTATGAGGTCATTTAATTTATAAATTATATTAGCCATTTTTAAACCCAGTGGTCCATTTACTGTCTTAGGTACATATCAGAGATCGTCAAAAAGCCATCGCAAAAATGTGTATACTCGTAACTCACGAGTATTTTTGCCATTCGAGTATATTTGTTACGAGTAGCAAAAATGATTGAGTATTTACGGGTGCGAGTGGCAATGGCACTTGTGCCTACCGAGTACGAGTGCCGATACCACTTGTGCTTAGCAAGTGCGAGTGCCAATGCCATTCGTGCTTAGGGAGTGCGAGTGCCGAATCCACGGCATAATTTTTATGATCGGCAAAAGGGGTGGAAATGGATACTCGTAATATTTGATGTGGGTATTTGATGTGCAAGTGAAGATTGTGAGCGGATATTTTGTGTATCCGTAAATGTATTGATGTTGTTGTTGGGTTTTTTGCATGCTAGTTATTTTTACCTGGTATATTTAAAAAAAACAATTTTGACTTTATTATTTAATTTTTATTTGGAATCTATACTAATACAAATAATAATAATAGCTAAATAAAAAATTAATATATACAAATTCAGTGAACAAAGGAAATCCAAATTTGAATTAAACTTCAATTTACCTGTTGTATTGACTAATTTTTAAATTCAGTCAGTGGTAAAAGAGAAAAAATATTTTAAGGATACTGAAAATCTACCTGTTTTAATTTTAAATGGATTAAATTGTATGTTTATGAGCATGTGGTAAATGTATATGTATAACAAAAAGGGTTTTTGCAGATAGCTGTAATTTCCGGAAATTCCATAAAAAAGTCAGTGCAAAGCATGCAAAAGACACTCATAAAATAGAACCGCAAATAGCTGCGTCGCGACGCAAAATCATTTACGATCAAGAAAGGAGGTGGGGTAAAAACAATCGAATAGTTGCCCAATCATTCGAATTATTGTCGACATATTCGGGTGGATTTCAAATTTTGTCACAAGTGCAAGAATGATCGGTTGCCGAAATGCAAGACACTCGTCAAGCACAAGTGTTTGAATCACGAGTAGCAAATTGATTTGGTCGCTAAAAGGCACACACAAGTTCTGAGCGTGTGGCCGAAGTGTGTGTCTCTTGAATTTTGCTTAAGGGTGCGAGTAGCATCGCAACACAAAATTTCATGAGTGTGAGTAGTTGACCAAAAAAAACCACCCTTAACGTTCTCTGGTACATACATATGTCAATGGGCTCAGAATCCGGTAAATCAATAGATAACACTAAAGTTGGATGAAATTAATCTTCTGGAAGTACAAGACGGTTATTACAGTGTAGATATGGTTAATTTGTGGAAGAAAAAATCGAGAAGGCCATTTAGGAACTCATGCAAAAAAGAAAAACCTAGATTATTATCTACAGCAGACTTGTGATTTAAAATCACCAAACACAAACAAAGATTCGCTATCTAGTAGTTAAGAGGCTATAGACTGTAAAACAGATAAGTGTTCAAGCTAACAGATATATCAGATTTAGGAGGGATGTACGAACATGTGATATATCCTGGTGTTTAACCAATCGTATTAATATTTTGGTTTTTGAAACTTTAGTGTTAGTGTTATTAACAGTATGATCATGAGGTAAGGTGTTATATGGTAAAATATAGACTGGGGTGATGTTACGTTTCTTTGGCCTGAACTCGCACAACAAAGAGTAGGTGCCAGAAGGAACAGTTAATTAAAATGAAGCAATTTCCCGAAGAGTTGAGAAATTGATATAAACTTAGGCTGGTCTCCACCACGAGTTGGGCCATAAGTGCAATTTAATTTGGAGTAATGTATAATTAACATATATAAATATCATATATATAAAAGATAATAAAATAAAGTAAATTGAAAATTAAAAACATTTACAAAATGTAAGTTATGGTTTGGGTACTCTAAGTGAAAATACACTACAAGTTGGTTGCACAAATGGTTGAAATTTCAACTGGGTTGCGAAATAACGGACAAGCAGTGTATGACGGTGAGCGAAAAAAAAATACCCAACAAAAACTTGCCTATTAGGCGCAACAATAGAGAATATTGCCACACAAAACTACACATCGAACACACAAACAATCCTGGGTTGCAAGCAATTACAAGAGAAAACCATAGCAAACAAATTTGAGCCACATACAATAAGCTAAGCACAGCAACTTTAAAGTTCTTATTGACAATATACGTTACACTCAATAGAATTAAATTATACGCATGCACTTAAAACTAAAAATCTATTGATAACAAAAACTTATAAATGAACAAGACAGATTTCCACGCAGCTTCGCCCGCGAAGCACTTTAAAATATTTAATATTAAAAAAGTTGTTTCAGTCTATAAATTAAAAAGAAGTATAAAAACTGTCAGGCATCGAATCTGCAACCTTAACATCTGCGATCAGACGCTCTAACCCCTAAACCACAGACTTGAATGAAACAAGTAAGAAAGTTACTGTCGAGTGTGCTCGATTGTAAAATACCCCCTACCCATATCGAGAGAAAACAAAATAATTGGAGAATATTTGAACAAAAAATATACCAAAAATAGTTTTGTTGTTGTTAAGATTTGAAAAAATCCATAATGTACCAACATGGCCACACTGTCAACTAAACCAACAAAGCGCGAACAGTTGCATGTGTGCTATAGTTGTTTTTTTAATAACTTCCCTTATAGTCTCTGAGATCTAGGTATTCATACAGACAGACGGACATTGCTATACCGTTTCGGATGTTGAAGCAGATCATGAATATATATACTTTATGGGGCCGGAGATGTCTCATTCTGCCTGTTATATACATTTTCTGTTGGCACTAAGTTATAATACTCTTCTACCCTATGGGTAGCAGACATAATAAATTCCTAAAAGAAAACTTGGCCACCGAGCTTTTTTAATGAAAAACGAAATATGTGTGTACATATGTACATATGTATGTAAATTGATAATAGAATATATAATAGAATGTGAGGGCAGCTTTGCCAGCCTTTTGCTGCAAACCCACGCTGCAGTCTCTCTAGCCTTTTCCAACGTTCTCCACTTCCCAAAAGTTGAATGCACTTAGATTTCATTCAAATTAGTTTAAATTTGACGAATTCAAATCAATATACAATTGCAAGTAGGGATGTGCAAAAAAAAATGCGTCGAGCATCGTTTTCGTTTGGCGATATGTTATAATATCGATGTTTCCGAGGTTTTTGTAGATATCGCCATGCATACTTTTTTTTGTAAAGCATGTAAATATGTTTCTGCATGACATTCATTTAGGACTAACACCTTTCCTTACATTAAACCTTTCGGATCATCAATACATCGAACCTTAAACCTAACATCGATATTTTATTTGGAAAACATCAATCAAGATCGATATCTATATTTTTTCACTGAAATTACATCTACATACATATTTATATGCCAACAACAAAAACGGAACATGGTCCATGGTATTTAAGTGAAATCGCGTGAAAAACATGGAAGATTCATTGCAATTTTTGTATGACAACAATTGTAGCTAAGCAGCTAAGGCAACAGCGATTCGGTTTTAAATTTTTTTTTTACTTTTAAGTATGTATTTTTTTTTTTAGTATGTTATTTATAATGGATATAATAGTTGGAAAGACTTTATAAGTTGCCCAATAATAAAAAAATTAAAATTTGAAAAAAAACAAAATTGATCCAAAGCATGCTGCAAATTTCGTAAATGCTAAAGAAAAACCCATACAATAAGTAATGGGAACTTTCTTATTAGAACGCTTGGAAATAAGTTGTTGGTGGTTTGGCTAAAGCGCACGTATCCCGCTTGTAAAATTATTGACATTTAATTTTTTATTGATTGACAGTCGAACAAATCAAAAACATGTTAGACGCTAACGAAATTATTCTTAATGATCAGCAGATGGACTGATCGTAATAAGGCATATGTATATATATTACTTATCTATTTATATTATTTTTTTTTGGAAAACAGAGATCCCTTTTGTGCATATTTTACATAAAGAGCATAATCTTCATTTTTGGCAAAGTAAAAAAGGCAAACTGCAGAAAATAAATAAGTGAATGAGTGCTCTGAATGACATCTTGTTGCATGGCTAAATCACATGGCTCTTTCTTCTCCTCTTCTTCTCCTTCTCCACACACTCGTGTACTCACATATGGCCGAAAACATTCACGTACGCAGTCTTGGTTTAGAAAATACAACGCAACAACCCATTTGACGTCCGATTCTCAGTTCGTTTCATTTTTGTCTTTTGCGTTTTTCTATTTTTTCTTTGGCTATTTCTGTTTTTTTTCACTTTTCTATTTTCATGTTTTCTTCTTTGATTTAAATAGAAATGTTGAGCAAAACTAAGAATAATTCATGCGGTTTCATCTTAGTTTTCATTTCTTTGGGCAATTTGGGAAATTTTTCAAAAACGTTTTTCAATTAAGTTGGGGTAAGGGGTTGGTTGAGTTTATAGGCTATGTAAAAAATCTGTAAAAACTCTCTAAATATGTTTCTTGCTGCTAGAAAAAAATGGTTCTCTATATAATATTGTAGAAAGAAATATGAATAAATGCTATAATCTTATATATACAAATGAACCCAAAAATGTGTATGACTGCGTATACCGTCGACTATACGCAACAGATTTTAATGCGGTTTTTATGTGTGTGCTATTGTGGTTGTAAAATTTGTTCGATGTCGCCGATAAAATGTTTAATTTCGTTTTATATTGCGTCATTCAGTAAAAAGGAACATTTCAATATTAGTAGAATTATTTGTACAAAAAATGCTTTCTACAGACAAAGAGATTTTATTTTTATATTTTTTTGTGCGAAAAAATTAAATTTAAGGGACATGCAAGCAGACGTTGTTTTATATAAGTATGTGAAACTACCCAATCGAATTTTTGAATTAACTTAATGATCCAGGAATGTTACACAAATTACAATTGAAAATTCGAGCATCAATTTTTATGTTCACATCGGCCATACCATTTTATTTGAAACTTTTGCAATTTCCGATTCGTGTTGCATTTTACACGACAATTAATAATTCAAAAGTTCTGTATTTACAAGTGTTTGGTATCAATTTGTAGAATCCACTATTTTCACATGGACAACTCTATGTAGCCTGCATTTGAGTAAACAAATCGTCGTTACTATTTATATATTGCACTGGTGAAGAAACAAAAAATTTTGTGTATTATAATTCGTGACAGTGGAATGTAGATTTCAAATTTAAAATCAGTACTCCAAAAAATATTTGTATTTTAAACCTCGTTTCAGTATTAAGACATTCGTTCAGACCTGCGAAGCAGTTACAGGTCGCCAGTTTTATTATAAATTCAAAATTGTGAAATAATTGTTTCATTACTGATTCCTATTTACTAATTATGCCATAATCTATTAGTAATTTAATAAGGGATAAAAGCCCCTAAAACTTATGGTACAAAATAAATTCTTGCTTTTCAGCATAAATTAAAAAAAATGTGAAAAAGGTGAAATAATTAGTATATCAATATACAATGTTCGTGCTTGCTTACTAATGCCATAACCAAATCCTTTAGTAAGGAATTATTATTTATTCATTTGAAATATAAATAAAGAATGTTTAAGTGGTGCATAAATACAAACATTTTTGAAATCGTTGCTTAAAAATTGAAACCACACGTGGCATATACGCAATGTATTCCAATGAGTATTGTTTGGTTTACAGGATATTTGCTTCCGACGAGCGTTGCGTATACGTAATGCGTGGCATGTCGTGTTGTGTGGCATTGTGTTGTCGTGGTATGCGTATTCAGTGTAAAGATTGGTGACAGCGTGCGGCAGTCACCTGCGTGACGTGGTCACGTGTCAGGCGGCGCCTTCAGCAGCTGCTGCTCTCGTTGTTGTTGTGATGATGGCATATTTGGCATTGGCATTGTCAGTTGGCTACCGACGCTATCGTCGTCGTTATCACGCAATCCGCTTTCTCGCTTCATGCTGTAATTTATGAAGCGTCAACACGCAGTCGTCACCTGGAGCAGTGCTTGCCCGCCGCTCCAATCCCTATATCATTTCTCTCTTTTTTTTTGTTTTCTCTTGCGCTCTGCCTTTAGTTGAGCTGCTATTTTTGCTGCAAAAACTAAGCAACATTCACAGCTTTAAAGTGCAAAGAGCAAGCGCACGGAGTCTGGGCTGTGGAGCGCGGGAGGAGTATATGGGAAGCCGCACAAGTTGCGTTGTTGCTGGTGTTACCACTTGTCGCGCGTGATTCTTGCCCAGAGCACAGCTCACTGTTCGCTGTTGTTTTGTTATATGTATGTATGTATTTAAAGGCGGTTCATAACTGCAGACAGAGAGAGGAAAGGGGGTATTGGCAGTGCTAGGTGTGCTGGGACAAGCGGTCGGCGACAAATTGAAATGACAAATCGAAGTGACAAGGCAAAAGACGATAGCAAAACCAAGACGAGCGAGTGTGTGTGAGTGTGCGTGTGTGAGAAGGAGATGAAAGTGCTGTGGGAAGAGAGACGGGGAGGTGGGCTGCTGGTCTGCACGCATTGTTGTATTCAATCCAATTGAATGCAACAGCAAATTGAATAAGAGTAAAAAGCAAAAGCAGCTTTTCGTACACATGACTCTGTGCATTTGTATGTGTGGGAGAGAGTGTAACCGGTACGGTTTGCAACGGTTCCACTAGTTCCCAACTATTTAATTCGTAGACTGGTACAGACTAGAGTGTTGGTGTGGCGCTTTTAATATAGAAGGTGACTGGTTCAGTACTTACACTGGGAGAGATGACCATAATACCTGTGCTAGAATTTTGCCATGTCAATGTAGACAGTCTGGCAGCATGGCTGCTGAGTTGACGTGGAATTAGTGGTAGTATATGGAAACGTACTAGGAATTTCTTCGTACTTTGTACTGAAGGGGAAGCTGAGTGGTTCTCTATGTGTGCGCTGTACGTGTATAAATTAGTATAGTGTTGAGTGTGACCAGATTGCCAAATTGTGTGCTTTGCGTGTGACCAAAGTGGTAAGTGTTTGTATGTGTATTTTGTGTGTGTGTAGGCCTTGAAACATCATAAATGTTTGTCGTTGTTGCCCATTTGCGGCCGCCACCTAAATTGTGTTTTTTAGTTGCGCGCTGCGTTAAATGCTCTCTTAGGGCGTCACAGTCGCTGTCGCTGCCGGCAGCGTCGTCGCGTCGCGACGTTTCGCGTCAATCGCCTTTGCCTGGTCTTTTGTCGCCTGCTTTATCACTTGCAAACCTGCCGTGCGCTGCGTAGTTTCGTCGGTGTTGTTGTTGTCTCGCCTCGTTTTTTGCGTTGCTGGCTTTGAGCGCCATTCGCCTGTTTACATTTGTTTTTTTTTTGTGATCCTGCAAGCGACTGTGTGAGCGAGCGAGCGAGCGGGACTGCTTGACTGAAAGCAAGACCAGCAGCATGGCGTGTGCCGAACGCATCAATACAACCGCTGCTATGGTCGCCCACATGGCGCCCAGTCGCACCACGTCCCCTGATCAGCTTGCCCGCCTTATCGATGTGCACCTAGGTGATCTTCGCGAAGAGCTTCCCAACTGGATGCTGGCTCCGTCGCCGGTGGCGGGTCGCGGTGTTTTTGCCACTCGCCACATTGTCGCCGGCGAATTGATTTTTCGGGAGCGCGCGCTCGTCGTGGGACCAACGGCACGCAAGGGCTCGCAGTTGAACACGTGCGTCTGCTGCCATCGCCTGCTGGCTAGCAATGACTTTTTGTGTCCGCATCGTTGCACACTGCCAGTATGCGGAGAGTGCGCTGATTCTGCAGCGCATCGCAACGAGTGTGAACATTTTCAGCGCTGGCTGCCCAAGGATTTAACCGAGGAGCTGTCCAAGAAGCAGGACAAGCAGGAGGACAAAGCAACGTCTAATTCCAATGAATCCAAAGAACCACTGGGCGATGTGGTTAATCCACTGTCGCTTCGCATTTTGACCGCCGTGCGCGTCTTTTATCTCAGTCAGGAGCAGCGTGCTCTTGTCGATGCCATGCAGGCGAATGCCGAGCGCGGCTATCGCCAGGAGATCATCAAGGCGGCACAGTGTTTCCGCAAATTTCCCACCACCGATAAACCGTTTATGGATCAACTGTTCCGTGTTGTGGGCGTGCTTAACACTAATGCCTTTGAGGCGCCGTGTCGTGTTGACAAGCATGAGACGCTGCTGCGTGGCCTCTTCCCGCTCACTGCGATTATGAATCACGAGTGCACTCCGAATGCCAGTCATTATTTTGAGAACGGTCGGCTGGCGGTGGTGCGAGCCGCAAGGGATATTCCCAAGGGCGGCGAGATAACCACCACATACACCAAGATCCTCTGGAGCAATCTCACGCGTGGCATCTTTCTCAAGATGACCAAATACTTTGTGTGCAACTGCGACAGATGCAACGATAACTCTGTGAGTTCGCTTCTCTACTTTTTATTCTACTCCAGTTTCCCCTTAGTCTTCACAGTGGAATTAATAAAAAGCTTAAAATGCAAGCATTTAATAAAATTGTTTAAGAAACTTCTAAAGAGGCTTTTTCGACCCGTATCAATGAATCTTCTAAACAACATTTAAACAATTTATCTTGAAGTGCACAAGAAATTTGGGAATTTCAAAATAAATACTGCTTTGCAGCGGAAGAGTGAAATTGTAGTATTGATGAATAGAATAATGTAATACTAGAATAGTAATAATATACCAAAATAAGAAGCTTCAGTCGAGATAAAGTTACAGTCGAAAAAATATAAATCATTTTAATCATATTTAAAAAAAATGTACCATAGTGATACATCGAAAAGTATATTTTGTTATAGAAATTTACTTTTACATTGCAAAAAAAAGCATTAACAACAACATACATATTTGCCAGAAATAAAACAATTATATGAATTTCTGAAATGTCAACCGTGGAGAAATATCGGTGAATAGATTCGTATCTTAAACTATAGCCCTAACTGTAGTTGTGTCTATGATGTCTTCGAATCTTAACCTTTAGATATCTATCTTAGTATGCATACATACATACAAATGTATGTCATGTATCTACATATATAAGAATTTCATGGATGGACTTACAAAATACATTAAAAGGACTGTATTTGAATTGAATTGAGTTAAATAAGTGCGAATGTGGAAATAAACGATTATGTAGGAATGTGAGTGCGTTTTGTGTCTCATAGCATAAGACTTTCAGTGGAATGAGTCAAAATGAGTGGAACAAAAAACGAATGTCAAATTTGACGAAGCCTAAGACATTCAAATTATTCGAGTCGTCATTTGTTAAGTGGTCTGCAGAGATAGAAAGAGAAAACTAAGCGGACGAGATTCTATGTATTTTCTTTGCGTATTTACAGTTATAATTGTTTTGTTTTTGTTAGTGTGTTTATTGCTGTTGTGTGTACTTGTGACGTGTCTATGTGTATCTTGAGTGACAAGACTAAAACAATAAACAAGTAAGAAAGCTACAGTTGAGTGTACTCTATTTGAACAAAAAACATTTCTAACAAATATACCGGAATTTGTTTTTATACCCGCTACCCATAGGGTAGAAGGGTATTATAACTTAGTGCCAACAGAAAATGTATGTAACAGGCAGAAGGAGGCATATCCGACCCCATAAAGTATATATATTCGTGATCAGTGTCAACAGCCGAGACGATATAGCCATGTCCGTCTGTCTGTCTGTATGAACACCTAGATCTCAGAGACTATAAAACATAAAGACACCAAATTTGGTACATAGGCTCCTGCATTCATTACGCAGATCAAGTTTATTTCAAAAGTTGGATGTCACGCCCCTTTCCGCCCCCAAAAGTCTGTAAAAGCCGTAATAATAGACCTAGAGCATTGAATTTTGGTATGCATAATGAATTTTGGTATGATGATATCAATGATTCCTGTGAATTTGGTTGAGATCGAATGAAAAACAAGGAAGTTATTAAAGAATCAATTTTATATGCAAAATTCACTTGCAGCTGTCCGCGCTTTGTTTGTTTAGTTGACGGTGTGACCATAACGGTGTTGTGGATTTTTACCCGCTATTTTCAAATATATACAAAAAAACTAGTTTTAGTATATTTGGTATATTTTTTGTTAAAATATCAGTTAAGTTTTTTGTTTTCTCTCGAAATGGGTTGCGGGTATCATACGGTCGAGCACTCTCGACTGTAGCTTTCTTACTAGTTTAATTTTTATTTGGGATCTATACTAATACAAATAATAATAATAGCTAAATAAAAAATGTACTACCACATATACAAATTCAGTGAACAAATCAAATCCATATTTGAATTAAACTTAAATTTACCTGTTGTATTGACTAATTTTTAAATTCAGTCAGTGGTAAAAAAGAAAAAATATTTCAAGGATACTGAAATCTACCTGTATTAATTTTAAATTGATTAAATTGTATGTTTATGACCTTGTGGTAAATGTATATGTATAACAAAAGGGGATTTGCAGATAGCTGTAATTTCCGGAAATTCCATAAAAAAGTCAGTGCAAAGATGCAAAAGGCACTCATAAAATAGAACCGCAAATAGCTGCGTCGCGACGCAAAATCATTTACGATCAAGAAAGGAGGTGGGGTAAAAACACTCGTATAGTTGCCCAACCATTCGAATCATTGTTGACATATTCGGGTGGGTTTCAAATTTTGTCACAAGTGCAAGAATGATCGGTTGCCGAAATGCAAGACACTTGTCAAACACAAGTGTTTGAATCACGAGTAGCAAATTGATTCGGTCCCGAAAAGACACACACAAGTTGTGAGCGAGTGGCCGAAGCGAAAGCACTCGCAATACTCGGGACAATAATGTGTGTGTGTGTCTTGAATTTTGCTTAAGGGTGCGAGTAGCATCACAATACAAAATTTCATGAGTGTGAGTAGTTGAGCAAAAACAACCACCTTTGATGTTCTCTGGTAGGTCTCACGCAGATCTAGTTTGTTTTAGATTTTTGCCACGCCCCTTTCAGCCCTCAAAAACTGGAAAATCTGTAATGGACCTAGAGCATTGAATTTTGGTATGCATAAGAATAATGATAGTCTCAATGACTCCTGTGAATTTGGTTAAGATCGAATGAAAAACAAGGAAGTTATTAAAGAATCAATTTGTGTGACGATGCCGGAGTTTTGGATTTTTACCCGCTATTTACAAATAAATACAAAAAAACAAGTTTGTTAAAATATCATTTAAGTTTGATTTCTCTCGAAATGGGTTGCGGGTATCATACGGTCGAGCACTCTCGACTGTAGCTTTCTTACTAGTTTTGTGTATATATTTGAAAAAATCCATAATATGCCGACATGGTCCGACTGTCAAAAACAAAGCGCGAGCATCTGCTTGTGAATTTTGCCCTGTAACGTTGTTTCTTCAATAACTTATTTGTTTTTCATTTAATAACAATCAAATTCACGGGAATCTTTAGGTGTGTATTTATTTATTATTATACATCCCAAAATTCAAGGGTAACTTTATTATTATGGTTTATACTTTCGATTTGAGGAGGCGGAAAGCTAAGCTCATATAGTTTCTAAGATCTAGGTGTTCATATAGACAGACGAATATGGCTATATCGACTCGGCTTTTGACACTGATCAAGAATATATGTATATACTTTATGGGGTCGGAGAAGCATCCTACTGCCTGTTACATACATTTTCTGTTGGCACAAATTTTTAATACCCTTCTACTTTATGGGTAGCGGATATAAAAAGCTGTTTTGGCATTCGAATGCATTCGAAACGCACATTCCCACTCATTTAATTCAATTTGTTTCATTTGAACATTGAGCGGCCGAGTCTTACGCGAGCGGACTCACTCACCTAATCGTGTTCTGCTTCGCATTCAATTTCATTCAAATCATTTTGCACAGTGTTAATTTGAATGTGCTCCTTTTGCAATTCATGCAGACTTATAATATCTATGCACCTAGCACTTTAGACGACGTACATATATATTTATCTATCTACATATATGCAGTCATATATGTATATGCCTATATATATGTTGGATTAGATGAATAATTGCATTAGGCAGAGACATGACATAAATGCGCTTAATTAGATTAGTTTCATGATTTTTGCATGAACTTGCTCTGATGATGCAGAACAGAATACCCCTTCTTCTGGTGCAAGAACGTAAGCTCACTAGTGCAACATGACTAAAGACCTAGAGACCCGAACCCGTACACTAAGGCAGTCGCATTTAATAGTCGTATGACAGTTTTACCTTCCTCTTTTCCTCGCTACATCCAATACCCTTAGCTGACAGCGTTTGGCGCTGATGCGCGCGGGTTATGCAAATGGCGCCGCTGCCGAAACAAATCAGCAGCAACAACAATACTCATATCTACAATATACATACATATACTTATAATACTCACATTCTGTATATGTTATATAGCGTGTGAACATGCCATGCAAGTGCAGAAGAGCAGTCAAGGTAATCAACTAGCTGCATTCGTTGTAGTTGCCAACGAGACAAAATATGAAGCGAGCACAAGGTCAAATAAAAACAAGCTGACTGTGAAATTCGCCCTACACAAGTTTCGAGAATATAAAAGGTAAAGTGTGACCAGAGCGAATGCAGCTACAACTGATTTGAGTCCTATCAAAAAATTGCCTTATATTAAAGTTTTAGTTCACTTTTTTTTAAAAGGTTTTGCTAAAAGGAATCGTTCAACAAAATTACAAAAACATTTTTTTTTACTATTTTTAAAAAATTTTTAGAAAAATAATATTGATTTTCATATTTTTGCATGCATTTTATTATGTTTTTATTTTTTTGTATATATATTTTTTTAAGTTATTCAGCTTATGTTAATCAACAAAAATAATTGATACATTTTTATTTGTATTAAGCATAACATATATGTAAGAAATTAATGTGGATACATTTTCACTTGACGACGTTCTAAGAAAATTGAATTAATAAAAAAACAAATTAAAATAAAAAACAAAATTCATTCAAATTAGGTAAATTAAGGATCTGTTTTTTTTTAATTATCAAAAGAAAATATGTTAGGTCGAAAAGCAAAAACATATCATAATGCTTACTTTCATATTATACATACATATGTATATCAACTAAAAGGAATTGATGTATAAAGTAGATACATATGTATGTAAAGCCCAATATATGATCTAACTGCTGACGTTTAATTTAAATCAAATTGTATAATCACATTTATAATAAATATGGATTTTTAACAAAAATTTAAATTTAATACATTTTTTTTAAATTTGTTTTAAATAAATAAAACAATAAGAATTACTTTTCAATAACAACATAAATAGCCAATACCTCTTCTTGTTTAATAAGAAATTTGACTCGCTACAGTCCGTGGTTTTAAGCTATTCATACCCAGAGCCGCGGTGACAGCTGTTGTTTACTGGGTATAACAATCCATTGTAGCCATTTCATACAAACTGCGTACTATTAGCGTTGAATTAATAATTGTCTATCGATTCGAATGCTTTAAACATAAGTTACATTTGATTACACGCGCTTTCAAAGTTCCTATTCCATTTTCACTTAGTGCCAACAGCAAATTTATTTAACAGGCAGAAGAAGGCTCTTCCGACCCCATAAGGTATATATATTCTTGATCAGCGTCAATAACCGATACGATATAGCCATGTCGGTTTGTTTGTCTGTATGAATACTTAGATCTGTTTAAGATTTTGGCGACGCCTTCTTTCTTAAACAAGAACATACGATTAAGAACCGTAGTTTAAAAACTAACAAGTAAGAAAGCTACAGTCGAGAGTGCTCGACCGTATGATACCCGCAACCCATTTCGAGAGAACAAAGAAAATTTTAATGATATTTTAACAACAAATATACCAAAAATATACTGAAACTTGTGTTTTGTATATATTTGAAAATAGCGGGAAGAAATCCACAACACCGACATGGTCACACTGTCAACTAAACAAACAAAGCGCGGGCAGCTGCAAGTGAATTTTTCATATAAAATTGATTCATTAATAACTTCCTTGTTTTTAACTCGATCTCAACCAAATTCACAGGAATCATTGAGAATATAATTATTATTATGCATACCAAAATTCAATGCTCTAGGTTCATTATTACGGCTTTTACAGTTTTCGGGGGCGGAAAGGGGCGTGGCAAAAATCTAAAATAAACTTGATCTGCGTAAGACCTACACGAATACTGTCACCAAATTTGATATCTCTAGGTCAATCACACACTTAAAACGTCCATATGCATTGGGAACAACAATTTTGATAAATAATTTCGCGAATAACTTTTGTTCTACTTATCCGATTTTTACCAAAATTACAGGGTATATTAAGAGTGTCAAGCGCAGATGGCTTACCAAATTACACATCATTACACAAAGAACTTTTGGAGTTATACGCGATTTACATAAAAAAAAACTTGACTATTTCTAGATAAATGCTTATTGTGGGCGAAGGGGGCGTGGCATCCAACTTTTGAAATAAACTTGATCTGCGTAGGGTATGAAGGAACATTTTTGCCAAATTTGGTGTCTCTATGTCTTATAGTCTCTGAGATCCAGGTGTTCATACAGACAGACAGACGGACAGACGGACAGACGGACAGACGGACAGACGGACATGGCTATATCGTCTCGGCTGTTGATGCTGATCAAGAATATATATACTTTATGGGGTCGGAGATGTCTCCTTCTGCCTGTTACATACATTTTCTGTTGGCACTAAGTCATAATACCCTTCTACCCTATGGGTAGCGGGTATAAAAATACGAGCTACCCACAATAATAGCTGAAGTCGAAATTATTTCTGAAAAGTAGGTTACGATCGGACGAAAAGCAGAAGTTATTCAAAGAAAAATTTTATTGGTATCTATATTATGGTTTATTTTCAACGTTTTCAAACCACATATACTTTTCGGTATATCTTTTTAAATACTCGTATAAGAGTATGTCAGTCTCTTTGAATGAGTAGCCGTTATCTCATATTCGAGCACTCTCGACTGTAGCTTTCATACTTGTTTTGTTAAGCACTTGTTATTGTTGCAAGCAGATCGAATGTGTTTTAGATTTTGTCACGCCCCTCTCCCCCTAAAATCGAAAGAAACGATTAATGAGCTAATTTTTAAGTTAGAGTCTCCAGTTTTATATTTGGATAAAAACATTAAAGTGTGTGTTTGTAAAATGCGTAATAGTTGGATTGCTGATAGGAGTCTTAACGGGACACTGTTACATCGGCCGTATGGCCCAACAGTACTTTGGATCCCAACAGGACTTCTGTCGCGGCTGCGGGGATGAAGAGGAACTCGGGAGTGTCCAGTATCTTCTCTGCGACTGCCCTGCACTTCTTCAAAAGAGGACTCAATTTCTGGGCAATCCTTTCTTCGTTGAACTGGGTAGTCTTGGGAATATTCGGCTAGAGAACTTGGCGCTTTTTCTTGACTCTACCGGTTGGTTCCAGGGGCTACCGCAGCCCAGCAAGACTGGCCAGGAGCACACAGACAAAATAAAATAACCAGAATTTCCCTCCACTATCACAACAAACCCTCCCAATCTCTTATATTCCTACAGTATCTATATCAGACATCACAATGGGCCATTTGATCTCTAGGTGCTCTCGACTCCGGTCGAGCTGTCTTTTCTATCTAACCTAGATTGCTATAGGAAGTTTGGCATGCAAACTTCCGGGTATAACGACGGTCCATTGAACCGGATTCTACTGTAGTTAAAAAATACGTTTTATGCACAGGATAGTTTGGTTTCGTTTTATTTCCTTTTATTAAAATAAATCTATTTAATTTTTATTTACGTAAGTTTTCTCTATTTTTTTTACACATAGAATTTATAAAATAAAAAATGTCTTTAAATTTGAATTTTATATAGCTATTATTTTTGTTTCCACAATTTTTTAAGGAGTCTAGTGATGATTTTAGCATGCATTGCTGCAACAAAATTTTGTATTTTTTTTATACAATGAGTCGACTAAAATATTTACTGCATGGTAATCTCCCTTTTCGAATTTACGTAATTTTAAAGACTCTATACTAATGCACACACTTTACACAATTTGCAGGAGAATGGCACGTATTTATCGGCGCTATTCTGCCGCGAGCAGGGCTGCAAGGGACTCGTGATACCTGTGCAGACGAAGACACTGCAACCGGACTGGCGTTGCCTCAGCTGCGAAAATGTCTTTCCGCATGCGAAGATGGCACGGTATCAGGATTTTGCACTAAACACTATCAACAATCGGATCAATACATGCAGTGTGCGTGACATGATTCACTTCATCAATGAGCTGTGTCCACGCTTTTGTCCGCCGTCGAATTACGTGCTGATCGAGGCCAAGTTGAATGTGATCTGGCGCATGACACGTTTGGGAGCCGAAGAGTACACGTCCGAAGAGTTGGACCACAAGAATCGCTATCGCGAGCAGATCCTTGCCATCCTACATAAGCTTGGCGCCGGCGAGTGCACGCTGAAAAAGCTCATCACCGAGGAGATACAGTGAAGCACTTTTTTTCTGATTAGAAATTTAATAAAAATTGAGCTATTTAAAAAAAACGCCGTCACTCTCTTCGCTTATATTGTCTTCTCCTACAATTAAGGTTACTTCAACTCAAAATTGAACTAGAATTTTTTTATATAAATCTCGAATTTTACTTGACTTGGTCAAACAATTTTCTGATACGCCTTTGATGAAAGATATGTCTACTTAAAAGTTTCAATTGTTTTCTACAGTTATTTTTAAGATGGCTTGTCGATTATAATAGAACTCTGTTTACTAAATCGAATCTCTTTGTTTTGTCTTCGCTTTGCAAAACTTGAACAAAATGTGTGGAAGCCAAGAAATTAAAAATGTGACACTAAATCTAAAAGCGCGCTTACAAGCTTATCAAAAGCTCAACTGTACAGCTTCTTCTTCTATACAAAGTCTGTGTTGTAAGTCGAGACAGTCAATCTCCATTTAATGGTATGTACAGTTCGCAAGCATTCGTTAATAAATGTGAGTATAACGTGCTTGTCTTCTGCCTGTTGGGTTCTCTTTAATGTCATAACAAATAGTATACAATAATTGTACAAATAATTGTGTATATGATAAGGGCTAAAACAAAAAAAAAACCCTCATGAATTTGATATTAAATTTAAATATATATAGTCTATATATAAATGTGTGTATGTGTAGATCTGTGCCAGATCTGTGTGTAAGGTCATAAGCTTAATAATGTCAGAGGAACAAAGGAAAAAAATGAGCGCAAATTGCATGTGCCTTGATTTTTCTCCTGTTCCGCTTGTTTCCCCACTTCATGCTTCTGCCTCTTCCTTTTTGCTGTTTGTTGTTGTTTATAAATAAATTATGGCTACAGCTATACAATAAATTTATGTGTCTCTGGCTACTTACAAACAAGTACATTTAACACTATTTTAGTATATGCTTTTGAATGCATTTCACAATCATTACAAGAAAAAAAAACTTGATATATAAAAATATACATTAGATTTACATATATTTATATATATGTATGTCGCTTAAAACAAAAAAAATAAGACTTAAATAATTAGCATATAGTAATAATCAGTAAGAAACGTTAATAATTGAAGTTGAGCTGAGCGTTATGGTTGTGCACTCCCCACATTCTGTAACCCCCTACAGACTACCTGAGCGCCAGCTGCTCGGAGTTTAATTTCCGTTCCAGGTTGCGCGACTGGAACCGTTGCAGCGGCGGGATAGCGAACATCACCAGGCCACTGACCGCAATCATTATGCCGGCCATCATGAAAGCCGGCGTATACGAGTCAGTGATATCATACATCCAGCCTGAATTGAATGGAAAAAAAGATACATTAATTTACCGGCAGTGAGTTTGATTAAGAGTTTTATTTGTTACCGCCGATTGGGGGGCCAATGAAGCTAGCAATTCCCTGGAAGAGTAGCAGCAGACCAAAGGCATTGGTCAGCTTCTCCAGGCCGAGCAAATCGACGAGGATCACAGATGTAAGGCCCACATAGGCGCCGATCGTGAAGCCAAACACTGAACAGTAGATCAACAGCGAGTTATAATCATCGCACAGTGGCACCATCGCGGTAGCTGCAAAACGAACATTTATTGATTATTCAGATTAATAAATTGAAGTAAAAGTCAATAAAGAAGAACAGAAAATGACTAAAAGAAGAAATTAAACTTATGAAATTGTTATAAAACAGAATAACAAATAAAAAAAGTAAGAAAGCTACAGTCGAGAGTGAACGACCGTAAAATTTCCGCTACCCATTTCGTAAGAATACAAAAAACAATAAAATATGCCAAACAAATATACCGAAATTTGTTTTTTGTGTGTATATTTGAAAAATATAGTTCAGTTTCTTATATAAAATATACGTATTTGGCAGTGTGACCATATGTGACTAAACAAACAAAGCGCGCCATGTGAATTTTGCCAGTAAAACTGTTTTTGAATAACTTCTATGTTTTTCATTCGGTCCAAACCAAACTCACAGCAATTATTAAGAGTGTAGTTATTATTATGAATACCAATGTAAAATGCAAAGGTCTCTGGGATCTAGGTGTTACAGACATACGAACAGACGGACATGGCTATATCGTCCCGTTAACACTGATCAAGAATATATATACTTTATGGGGTCTGAGGTGCCTCCTTCTGCCTGTTACATAAATTTTCTGGCATTAAGTTATAATACCCTTATGCCCTATGGGTAGTGGGTATAACAACAAGTAAGAGAGCTTCAGTCGAGAGTGCTCGACAGAAAGATACCCTGTACCTATTTCAAAAGAATACAATACACACATGATAGTTGAACAAAATATATACCAAAAAATTATATCTAAAAAAATGTTGTTTCTTAAAACACTTATGTTTTTCATTCGATCACAACCAAAATCTTAGCAATTAAGGCTCTATCGTTATTATTATGGCTGTTTTTTTTTGTTTTTTTTTTTATTTCGGAAGACGGAAAGGGCCGTGACAAAAATCTAAAACAAACTTGATCGGCGTAAAACATGATATCTCTAGGTCTTATAGTCTCTAAGATGCTGGTGTTCATACAGATAAACAGCCACTAAGTCATAATACTCTTCTACCCTATGGGCAGCGAGTATAAAAAAATTGATAATAAATAATGACATTGTCAAAAATAAGTAACTGAATTATAAAAGTAAGTAACCAGATCAAAATTGCTTGACTTACCGATGCCACAGGCCGTAAGGCAGACGTTGTAGACGAGCAACCGATTAACCCAAGGCTTGTCCGCAATATAGCCAAGAATGATGCGACCTACAGTATTTGCGACGCCAATAGAGGCGATAAGGAAGCTCGCTTGTTGGTTGCTGATACCCAAAGTCTTGGCATGGGCGGCCATGTACAGATAGGGCATGTTAAAGCCGATGCTTGTGCAAAAGTTCGATATGGAGAAGATGACGAAGACAGCGTCCTTTAGCAGCGAGAAGTTCATCATTTCGGCGAAGGTGTCTCGAGTCTCCTTGGAGCAGGTGATGCAGCCGCAACATTGTGTTAGCTCCTTTAGTAAAAAAAAAATGCAAATTAGTTCAATGTGTTTAAAATTAGATAGACCACCAAATGAACTTTTAAATAAATAAATAAAACTCAAGACAAGTCCATTTTGATATTCTAAACATTTGGAAGCCAGAAGGAGGCAATACGATCTAGAAATATTAAATTTGATAACACTACTCGTGTATGTCTTACGCAGATGAAGATTTTATTATATTTTTCTCCCCTACTCATAAGATATTTAAAAAAAAATACAACAAAATACCAAAAGCCATAATATACCGCACACTGTCAACCAATCAACTGAGCTCATGGAGATGCTATAGTTGTTTCTTGAATAACTTACTTGTTTTTCAGCCTATCACAACCTATCACGCAACATTAAGACTATAGTTATAAAATACTGCTTTAGCTGTATTATATCGACTTGTATGTTTTTATACCCGCTACCCATAGGGTAGAAGGGTATTATGACTTAGTGCCAACAGAAAATGTATGTAACAGGCAGAAGGAGACATCTCCGACCCCATAAAGTATATATATTCTTGATCAGCATCAACAGCCGAGACGATATAGCCATGTCCGTCTGTCCGTCTGTCCGTCTGTCCGTCTGTCCGTCTGTCCGTCTGTCCGTCTGTCTGTCTGTATGAACACCTGGATCTCAGAGACTATAAGACATAGAGACACCAAATTTGGCAAAAATGTTCCTTCATACCCTACGCAGATCAAGTTTATTTCAAAAGTTGGATGCCACGCCCCCTTCGCCCACAATAAGCATTTATCTAGAAAAAGTCAAGTTTTTTTTTATGTAAATCGCGTATAACTCCAAAAGTTCTTTGTGTAATGATGTGTAATTTGGTAAGCCGTCTGCGCTTGACACTCTTAATATACCCTGTAATTTTGGTAAAAATCGGATAAGTAGAACAAAAGTTATTCGCGAAATTATTTATCAAAATTGTTGTTCCCAATGCATATGGACGTTTTAAGTGTGTGATTGACCTAGAGATATCAAATTTGGTGACAGTATTCGTGTAGGTCTTACGCAGATCAAGTTTATTTTAGATTTTTGCCACGCCCCTTTCCGCCCCCGAAAACTGTAAAAGCCGTAATAATGAACCTAGAGCATTGAATTTTGGTATGCATAATAATAATTATATTCTCAATGATTCCTGTGAATTTGGTTGAGATCGAGTTAAAAACAAGGAAGTTATTAATGAATCAATTTTATATGCAAAATTCACTTGCAGCTGCTCGCGCTTTGTTTGTTTAGTTGACAGTGTGACCATGTCGGTGTTGTGGATTTCTTCCCGCTATTTTTAAATATATACAAAACACAAGTTTCAGTATATTTTTGGTAATTTGTTGTTAAAATATCATTAACATTTTTTTTGTTCTCTCGAAATGGGTTGCGGGTATCATACGGTCGAGCACTCTCGACTGTAGCTTTCTTACTTGTTTTTTTTTCAATTTGAGTGGGCAGAAAGAGGCGTTGCAAATATTTTTTTGCGTAAGACAAACACGAATACTGTCACCAAATGGATATGTCTTGGTTTTAAAGTTTCCGCGATATCATACAGACAGACAGACTGACATATCTATATCGTCTCGGTTGGTCTATTTCATAAGTGTCACAGCTAAAGCTATACGGCAACACCTTTAAAGTATGTTTATTAAAGAATGTAGGTGGCTTGGCAAAATTCCAAAACAAACTTGATCTGCGTGCAGTTATAGCTAGTGTTTTCTTATCTCTAGCTCTTATAGTTTCTAAGATCCAGGTGTTCCTATAGACAGACGGACATGGTTATACCGTTATGGCTGTTGACATTGATCAAGAATATACATATGTATATACTTTATGGGGTCTGAGATGCCTTTTACATAAATTTTCTGTTGGCACTAAGTTATAACAAGCTTCTAACTTCAGCTAAGCAGACAACAGCGGTTCGAATGACGCTCAAGACTTTTTTACTTTTAAAAATTATGTAGGTTATTTATAATGGATATAATAGTTGGAAACACGGAATTGCGTAATAATAAAAAAAAGTTAAAATTTGAAAAAAAAAAATTCACTCAGTTTGCTGCAAAATCTTGCAATTGCTAAAAAAATCCCCAACAATAAGTATTGGGAATTTTATTCTTATTAGAACACATTTAACATCACACACATTTTATTATTTCATTTTTTTTTTTTAGAAAATTTAACAAGTTTTCTTAATATTTCAAAAATATTTTCGTGCTGGGCAGCGGGTATTTTACAGTCGAGCACACTGTAGCTTTCTTACTAATAGTATAGATTACAAATAAAAATGAAATTATAAAGCCAATAGTGTATTATTTAAAATATACCAGATAAAAATAACTATCAAGAAGTACAAAGAACCCATAAAACATACAATACAATTTTTGCATCGAATTATGTGTGTCCCTTTCTACGCGAGTGCTTGCGATCATCATCAATACATACGGATACACCAGAAATCCGCTCACGATCTACATTTGTGCATATTAATTTTCACCCTTTTTGCAGATCATTAAAATTATGCGGTGATTTTGGGACTCGCACTTGCTAAGCACGGGTGTCAAGTTCTACCCACCCGTAAATACTCAATCATGCCAGACACTTGCCACTCGTCACAAATATACACTAATGGGACAAATACTCGTGAGTAACGAGTATACATAATTTACGGTGGCTAATTGCCGTTCTCTGGTATACACTAAAAACAAATTTGTTTAAATGTCATAAGTGTTTTGTATTCTCTCGCAATGGGTGTTGGGTATCCTACGGTCGAGCACTCTCGACTGTAGCTTTCTTACTTGTTTGATAAATAATTTAACAAATAACTTTTGTTCTACTAATCAAATTTACGAAAATTACAGGGTATATTAAGAGTAATAAGCACAGATGGCTTACCAAAACTCACAGGAATCATTGAGACTATAATTATTATTATGCATATCAAAATTCAATGCTCTATTTTCATTATTACGGCTTTCCAATTTTTGGGGGGCGGAAAGGGGCGTGGCAAAAATTTAAAACAAGCTTGATCTGCGTCAGACCTACACGATTACTGTCACCAAATTGGATATCTCTACTTAGGTCATTCACACACTTAAAACGTCCATATGCATTGGGCACATTTATTTTGATAAATGATTTAACAAATAACTTTTGTTCTACCTATTCGATATTTACCAAAATTACAGGGTATATTGAAAGTATTAAGCGCAGATGGCTTACCAAAGTACACTTCATTGCACAAAGAACTTTTAGAGGTATACGCGATTTGTCCTAGACTTATGCATATTGTGGGGGAAGGGGGCGTGGCATCCAACTTTTGAAATAAACTTGATCTGCGTAAGGAATGCAGGAACCTATGTACCAAATTTGGTGTCTCTATGTCTTATAGTCTCCTTCTGTCTGTTTCATACATTTTCTGTTGGCACTAAGTTATAATACCCTTCTACCCTATGGGTAGCGGGTATAAAAATTTAGTGACAGTAATCGTGTAGGTATTACTCAAATCAAGTTTGTTTTCGATTTTTGACACACCCTCTTCTGTCCCCGAAAACTGTAGAAGCCGTTGTAACAGACCTAGAGCATTGCATTTTAGCATGCATAATCTTAATATACAGGGGTGGTCATAATTATTTACACAACGAACATTTTTCTGCATGCCTCTCAATCGGAGCTTCGTGTTGTTGTTGTGGGAGGTGAAATTAAAAAAAGTTGTTGTTTTTGTATAGTTTGATCTATGCAGAATCACACGAAAGAGGAATGAAAAAAATAACTGTTCAGGTGCGCAAAAGAAAAGCGATTGAACTGATGCTTATTAGTTGTCAAAAGTATTTACACACTTTTAATATGCACCAAAATTATTTTCTCAACGCAAAATCAAGATTAGTTTCTGTTGTGCACTGAGGATTGAAGCATTATTTGGTTGCAGCTTTCTTAGTTAATAAAAATTAATTTAATAAATGCATTTATTTATTATAATAATTGAATAAAATGCCTAAAACCAAGGAGTTAACACTTGAGCAGCGAAGCGAAATTGTAGCCAAATTTAAAACTGGTACCTCTGCTGTTAAATTGGCTCAAATTTTCAAAATCTCCCGGAAAACTGTGTACAATTTAGTAAAAAAGATGGACACAGTTGGAAGTCTGAAAAATATAAAAAGAACTGGCCGAAAGCCTGCTTTAGACGAGAAACAATGCAGGCGCTTAGTTGGAGCAGTATTAAAAAATCCGTCTATAAGCCCAGTTAAAATAGCCGCAGCATCAAAAAATGTAATTGGTAAAACAATTAGCGATGCCACACTACGGCGCAGACTAAAAGATGTGGAAATTAACACCTATGTTGTGCGGGAAGTGATTGACATTACCCCAACCAACCAATCAAAACGTCTTGCATTTGCGTTGGAGTACATTAGGAAGCCTCTCGACTTTTGGTTCAACGTTTTATGGACGGATGAAGCTGCATTTCAATTTGGGGGATCATTTGGAAAGCGTTTTATGCATCTAAAAAAAACAAAAGGATTTGGCTGTCCAGCCGTTGAACAGATTTGGTGGTGGCACGGTGATGTTCTGGGGATGTCTCTGCTACTATGGATTCGGAGATTTGGTACCGATAGAGGGGACGCTAAACCAAATGGGATATCTCCATATCATTAATGATCATGCTTTCACTTCTGGAAATAGACTATTTTCAAGCTATGATTGGATATTACAGCACGACAACGCTCCATGCCATAAGGGTAGAGTGCCAACAAAATTTTTGAAGGACCTAAATCAGGCGGTTCTTCCCTGGCCCCCGCAAAGTCCTGATCTGAATATCATTGAAAACGTTTGGGCATTCGTAAAGAACCAGAGGAGCATTGATAGAGGCCGAAAACGTGATGAAACATAGCTGAAATTAGCGAAATTTGGTCTAAATTAACTTTGGATTTTGCTCAAAACTTAGTTAGGTCAATACCAACCAGGCTGCAAGCTGTCATTGATGCGAAAGGTGGTGTAACTAGATATTAATTATACTAATTGTATCATTAATAAAATATTTTGTTTTAAGTTAATATTAAACATAAATAAAATTGCAAAAGTGGTGTGTAAATAATTTTGACGCCAAAAAAATGTGTGTAAATACTTTTGACAACTGATAAGCATCAGTTCAATCGCTTCTCTTTTGCGCACCTGAACAGTTATTTTTTTCATTCCTCTTTCGTGTGATTCTGCATAGATCAAACTATACAAAAACAACAACTTTTTTTAATTTCACCTCCCACAACAACAACACGAAGCTCCGATTGAAAGACATGCAGAAAAATGTTATTTGTGTAAATAATTATGACCACCCCTGTATATATATAAATCTCGTGTCACAATGTTTGTCCTCAATGGACTCCTAAACCACTTAACCGATTATATTAAAATTCGCACATCATGTGCAGTTCGATCTAACTTGAGAGATAGGATAGTTGAAATTAAAAAGATAAAAAAAAAAAAAAAAAAAAAAAAACTTTAGCCACAGCAACGCGTGGCCGGGTCAGCTAGTAATAATTATAAAATAAAATATAATTTAAGTTGTTTGTTTTCTCTTGAAATGGGTTGCGGGTAGCGACTGTAGCTTTCTTGTTATATTCTCGGCTTGATATTATTTACATGATCTTCTCTAATTTTATCCGCTTAATCTTGTCTAATTTAAGTTTGCTACCTAATCTCCTAGCTAAACACATTATGCGACAAAGTTAAGCTTGTGTTTTCTCCCGCTCCCCCTGAACAACATAGTTGCTTTCACCAAGGGCGAAGTGTAATGTAGGCTATTGTCATTTGGTGTAATTGTGTAATCTAAGGTGCTGGCAATGAGTTTACGCACTTCGATTTGCATGTGAACATATGGACTTGAATGTAAGTGGCATATTCTAGTTTTGTTGACCACTCTGAACTAGTGACTGCGACAGAAAATTGAATTCTGATTGCGTTTGCGACTGCGTGTGAATAATGCATAATTTTTGCTGGTTGGGGGGAGGTCACTTCAAGTGGCAAATGGCTTTAGGGTCCGCTGCACGTCTGCTCGAGCGCTTAGTCTACGATTAGATACTGCGCGTATTAGACGTGTAACTGCAACTGGAGATCGATTGACCAACCATGGGCATTGTGGATGGATTCTACGAGAACAGCGAAATCTTTGTCACCGGGGGCTCTGGTGTGGTGGGAAAGGCGCTAATCGAGAAGCTACTCCGGTCCTGCAATGTCAAACGCATCTATGTGCTGCTCCGATCCAAAAAACAGTTGTCAGCCGACCAGCGTTTGGTCAAACTGCGACAGGCCAACATATTTCAGATGCTGCGTCTTCAAAAGCCTTACGAGGTGGACAAATTGTTTGCGATACCAGGCGATGTGGCATTGCCGCATTTGGGCATAGAGCCCCAACATCGTCAGCTGCTCTCGAATGTCTCCATTGTGTTCCACTGTGCGGCCACAGTGCGCTTCGATGAGCCGCTGCGTGTGGCGCTGCAACTAAACGTGGGTGGTACCCTGGAGGCCTTGAAGTTCGCCGAGCAGCTGCAGCAGCTGCGCATTTTTGTGCATGTCTCCACGTTCTTTAGCAATCCGTATCTAAAGCGAGTTGAGCCAAAGGTAAGCCGAGTCACCCACCTTAAACTCATATTTGCAACTACACATTTCGAAAAGAATTCTTACAAGGGCATGTTTAAATGATACCCGGATAATTATAACGAGTAAGAAATCTTCAGTCGAGAGAGTTTGACTGGAAAATACCTCACCCTTTTTGAGAAAATATACTTGTTTGATGTATCAAAAATACCAAAAAATATACCAAACAGTTCTTTTTGTGTTCAAATATCAATTTACGTTGAAAAACCAGAATAATCCAAGTGTTCGCTATAGCTCCTATAGTCTTTGAGATCTATGTTTATACTGACAGACAGACGGACATGGCTATATCGTCTCGGCTGTTGACACTGATCAAGAATATATATACTTTATGGGGTCGGAGATGACTCCTTCTGCCTGTTACATATGTTTTCTGTTGGGACTAATTTATAATACTCTTCTACCCTATAGGTAGAGGGTATAAAAACAATTCTCTTTAATAACTATGTTATATTAGTTGAAAAGATAACCAAATCTTGTACCTGCTAAAACACTAGTTATGCTTGCAAGCAGATCAAGTTTGTTTTAGAGTTAAGCCACGCCCACTACAGCCGTCAAAAAACATACTTTTAAGGTGCTTCCGTATAGCTGATGTGATGTGATATAGATGTGATCTTTCCCGTACACGTGAAAAAGCGTGAAAGTTTTCTAAACAGAGTCCCGCTTGGAAAATTTTTGACATTCATTTTTTTGCAAATTTAACAAGTTTTCTAAGTATTTCAAAAATATTTTCGTGCGCTAAAACACCGGGTAGCGAGTATTTTACAGTCGAGCACACTCGACTGAAGCTGAAGTTGTTAAAAATGAAATTCTCTTAAATATATTATAAATAAATACCTATAATAATACAAAAAGTGAACCAATAAATAAAAGTTTACTATGTATAACAAATTATTTGTCCTAAATCCGAATCTAAAACGATTTATTGTTTATACTCGCTACCCATAGGGTAGAAAGGTATTATAACTTTGTGCCTACAAAAAATGTATGTAACAGGCAGAAGGACTATAAGACTAGGACTCAGAGACTATAAGGCATAGAGACACCAATTTTATTAGTATATATATTGTATTATTCTAAGCATCCATTCGAATTCTCACAGTACTATTCCTCGCCCATGGACTGGCGTTTGTGCTTGCAGCTGTTGGACGAGATCAAGGACGACGGCATGCTGGACGCGCTCACTTCCAAGTAAGAGTGCATCTAACGTTTTCACATGTTAGCTGCGAACTAACAAATTAATTTTCCCTCTCTATTGGTAACCGAGCAGACTGATCGTAGGTTTTCCTAACACATACACATTTACCAAGAACCTCGCGGAGTCCCTGATAAATGACTACCATGCACGACTGCCCCTGATTGTATATCGTCCCTCAATAAGTGCGTTTCTTTCGCTCTAAATTCTTCTACTTTTAACAATTCCGATTTTCTTTTCCATGGATAGTGTTATTTTCCGTTCGTGATCCGCTGCCGGGTTATGCGCCCTCGTTGATGGGCGCCATGGGTCTGTTCTCACTGGTGGGCGCGGGTCTGCTAAAGAGCGTCTACATTGGGAAGACGGTGCATCTGGACATTTCGCCGCAGGACATGGCCATCAAGCTGTTGTGCTACTACGCCTATGCCGGCTGGGCGGTCTATCGAAATGGGTAATTTCAATGCTAGTGAATTAGAATTCCAAGTTATAAATGTTATTTTTTGCAGCACGCCCAAAGAGCTGCCGGTTTATCAGTGCTCCTCCTGCACACATATTCCGCATACTTTCATCCATATGGCCGAGAACATGGACACCACAAATCTGTGGCACAATGGCGCCTTCCTCATGAACCTCCTGGTGCCCGGGTGTCATTACACGGACAATCGTTTCGCCTACAAACTCCTTGTGTTCACCAAGCAGATTGTTCCCGCCCTGCTGGTAGATATGTTGTTGAGGCTCTTCGGTCATCCGCCTGCCCTCATGGCCATCATGCGGAAGTCGTATCAAACGCTGGAGGTGATGAAGCCCTTCATGTTCAACAACTACGACAGTCCCGGCTGCACTGACATCGACACCATGCTAGACCTAAACCGAGAGTAAGCTGTCCGCTATTTATGAAATGCAATTTGACTAATTATCTCAATTCTTTTGCAGCACCGATTTCTGTCTGTACGATGAGTTTCGTTATGCGCATTCCGAGGAACGTTTAACCACTGCCTGCAAGAACATGATACTCAGCATACGACACGATTTACTCGGCGAGCATCCGAAAACGCTGAGACGAGCTCAGTTCATTATGCGCGTGTAAGTAAGCTGTCTCTTCTTCTCTCAATACCTGAGATTCCGCATAGAGAAATGTAGTTTACTTGCTTTACAATTTAGTGATACCTCTTCAAACTGCTTTTACTTGGCTAAACTTCTATTGAATAACATACTCTCTTTAATTTCAAATATTTCCCCAAGTGTTTTTGCGTCGTTGTTTTTGGAGCTCCGATTAGTGATGTAAAATAACAATGATAAGTCGTCGATATTTTATGAAACCTGGATAATCGTTGATATTTGACAAAACTGGCATGGTCATACATATTTCATCGAACTTACATCGACTCAGAAGACTTTCAACCCAACAGCAATCTTTCATTTTTAATTTCCATTCCTAGTCACTAGATTTGTTTGAGACTTTTCGCAACCTTGCAAAATTCTTCCTTGGTTGATTAATCTCGGGAAGTCTTCACCTTACTGTAATACTTCTCTTACACTTCTCTACTCATATTTTCCCTCTCTTACTTTCATTCTTCCTCTTCCTAGCAAGCAAGCCATCAACATTGCGGCACGTCTCTATCTGCTCTACAAGCTCGGCAGCTGGCTCTGGTTTTCTTACCTAGTCTAGCTACACAATTAACTGGTTGAATCGTGTTAACTATCCATACAGCTGAGGCTTCTACTTTCTCTGAAGATATCGGCTTCGGTTAATCGAAGAAAAAAAATATTTTTTTTTTTTTTTTTGTTATTGCTAGTCGCTAAATTACCAAACAATATTTTGAAGCAAATAAATGGAAATGAAAGAAAGTTAATAACTGACCTGACTCTGCACTAATTGATGACTCTGACGCAGCGATCCATAGCGCTTGATGACCCCAGATCCAGAACGCGAACGCGACAGATCATTGCGTGAGCTGGTGTACTCAGGAATATTGTGCAGCGAGCCCTGGAATTAAGTGATATGCACACATCACATAGTGATATATATACACATGAAGTACAGCGGATGCCCAGTTTACCTGATAGAGGGCATCAGGTCGATACATTGTGCCGCTGGCGCTGTATTCCCGATGAGAGTCCCGCAGTGGCATCAACTGCGGCTGGCTGGCAAAGGTTCTGGTGATGTCATCGTTGCTGTTGCTCTTCATCACGGTAATGTTGCTGTTGTTTACCGCCTGCCCATTAATCAGTCCATTCGAGTTGTTGTTCTGGACGGAAAGCGAAGAGACCAGCCATTAGTTAAGAAGGGATATACATACTATACATGTATTCGGTGAGAAATTCTTGATAAACTATTCAAGGATAACTCCACATTGTGGACTCCACAAAGATTCTGAAACTTACTCGAACTATTTTAAATTTGTTTGTTTTGGTTGCAAAACAAAAATTAAACATAATTGATATAATATATATCGACAAGTCGGTTAAATAACAAAAAAAAATGTATTTAAGAGTTTGCTCACTTTTGTGATGGCGTTCGTAGTAACAATAGTCTCATTGAAAATACAAAAGATGCAACATATGAAATTTAATAGGAACCTAAAAAAAGACTTTGTTTTTTAAGGAAACTATGACCTATATTGCAACACGAAGATATATATATATTTTTTAAATTGCTATTTTCCACATTGAACCTTAATTATTTTGGAATAATTCAATTTGTATTAACTTAAGATTTGAATTGTCTTCTATGTGAACTACAATATCTGTAACCTGAACCTCTAAAAGAAATGTTTCACTATTTTCATTAATTTTGTACTATCTTTCTTTTTTCAGAATTGCTTAGGTTCGCATAAATGATACAAAATTACAAATCATTTTGAATTTTTTGAGTTAGACATAAATGTGCGTCAGTGTCGCTTGATTTTGTATGCCCCTTGAGTTTAAATCGCTGAGTACCTATCTTGTGTCACTTACTAGTCCCGGCTTCAAGTTGTGTCCCACGCTGTTGGAGCGACAAAGCGCGTTGCCAGCGCCACTAATTGGTGCCACATCTAGACGTTGCGGCAGCTGCAGATACTGATCTGTGACGGGCTTTGCCTTAAGCGGTTCTAGCTCAGAGGGCGTTGCATGCTGACTCTTCATGCACGACTTTTTAGCCAATTTCGAGGCCTTGGAGGCCTGTGGTGCCTCCACCGGTCGGAACATGGCGCCAAAAATTATGCAATTAAGCATCAAGCCGCCAATTATGAGCATAGCACCACGCCACCCATAGTTGCCAATTAGCATCTCCGTCAGCGGTGCAAATACAAAAGTGCCAAATCCAGAGCCACACACAGCAATCCCAGTGGCCAGCGAACGCTTTGATTCGAAGTATTGCGTGACACTTACAATGGCTGGCAAATATATGAGGCCGAATCCCAGGCCGGTGCCCATGCCAATGGTGATAATCAATGTGGCTACATTCTTAGCAAACACGCTGACAATGATGCAACCAGCAGCCAGCAAAGCGCCTGCAATGGTCACTGTGCGACAACCGTAGCGATTCACAAACGATGAGCTAATGGGACCTTCAAATGATTTAATTATATTATCAAGCCGCGTAACTTGATTGACCGGGAGTTCACTTACCCGAGGAGAATGTCACGCCCACCATGATGGAGGCAATCCAAGCCGTGTAGCCTTTGCCCTCATTGAAGTACGTGAGAAACTCGTCGTAGAAAATACCAAACGAATACGTCATGCCATCGGCTATGCATTGAAACAGAATTATTAATGATCGGGAACTTATTGTATGGGTTTTTCTTAGCAATTGCTGTAAAATTTGCAGCTTACTTTACGGTAATTTTTTTTTTTTTTTTTAACAAATATTACCTTTTTTTCTTTTTTGTCAATTTTTAAAAGCATTTACGTCAAGAATATTATTCATAAATTAAATAAATAATTTAAAAAAGTAAGCAAAAAAATTGTGCAGAGCGGGAGTCGATCCGCTGCTGCTTGCTCAGATGCAAGCCTTTTTATGTATTTAAGCCCATTAAGATACCATTAAAATTACCCCTTTTTTATTTTCTTATGTCTTCAATGTTTACCGCATGATTTGGCTCAAATTGTCACCAAACGTCCGCGCTGACCCATTTTATATGCGTGCTAAATTACAGCTATACAGCTACAGCAACGGCAGAAGTTTTAAAGCATTTCGCCCATAGGGTAGAAGGGTATTATAACTTAGTGACAACAGAAAATGTATGTAACAGGCAGAAGGAGGTATCTCCGACCCCATAAAGTATATATATTCTTGATCAGTGTCAACAGCCGAGACATAGCCATGTCCGTCTGTCTGTCCGTATGAACACCTAGATCTCAGACACTATAAAAATCGGATAAGTAGAACAAAAGTGATTTGTTAAATTATTTATCAAAATGGTTGTGCCCAATGTATATGGACGTTTTAAGTGACTGAATGACCAAGAGATATGAAATTTGGTGACAGTATTCGTGTAGGTCTTACGCAGATCAAGTTTGTATTAGATTTTTCCCACGCCCTTTTCTGCCCCCAAAAAACTGTAAAAGCCGTAATAATGGACCTAGAGACTTTTGGTATGCATAATAATAATGATAGTCTCAATGCATCCTGTGAATTTGGTTAAGATCGAATTAAAATGAAGGAAGTTATTAAAGAATCAATTTTTTATGCAAAATTCACTTGCAGCTGCTCGCTTGACAGTGTGTTTCAAATATATATAAAAAAAAAAAAAAGTTTCAGTATATTCATTTGTATACTTTTTGTTAAAATATTTAAGTTTTTTGTTTTCTCTTGAAATGGGTTGCGGGTATCATACGGTCGAGCACTCTCGAGTGTAGCTTTCTTACTTGCTTTTTTTACGATTTTTGAAGCCGGTAATGTGCGTGGCCAACTTCTATAACAAAGTTTATCTGCGTGCATGTATAACACTCGATTAAAAAAATGCATAGCTAGCTCTTATAGTTTCTGAGGTGTTGATGAGGTGCCAGCATTGATGAAATGATTCACATTTTATGAACAACAGAGCAGCTGATGAGCAGCAGCAACTTATTTGGTTTCTTACTGATTTTTAGCACACACTCTTCTCCTCCAAACAGAAAATTAAAAAACTAAAGTTTCTACAGTATCACTTTAACATCCATAGAGACAAGACGTACTTAAACTGAATCTGTCAACTTAGGTAGCGAAAACAAAACGATACCATCAAAACCAAACCAAACACATTTCAACCACAAAGCATAGGAAGCAAAACAGAACAGCAAACTAGTAACAAAGCTACAGCCGAGTGTGCTCGACAGTGAAATACCCGCTACCCATTTCGAGAGACTACATAACATAAAGATGGCATTTGAACAAAAGATATACCAAACAAATACACCGTAATTTGGTTCTTGAGTATATATTTGAAAAAAAAAAAACACAATATACCGACAGGTCACACTGTCAACTAAAAACCAGTAAGAAAGCTACAGTCGAGAGTGCTCGACCGTATGATACCCGCAACCCATTTCTAGAGAAACCAAAAAACTTAAATGATATTTTAACAAAAAATATACCAAATATACTGAAACTTGTTTTTTTGTATATATTTGAAAATAGCGGGTATAAAAATCCATAGCATACCGACATGGTCACACTGTCAACTAAACAAACAAAGCGCGAGCATCTGCAAGTGAATTTTTCATATAAAATTGATTCTTTAATGACTTCCTTGTTTTCAAGTCGATCTCAACCAAATTCACAGGAATCATTGAGAATATATATATTATTATGCACACCAAAATTCAATGCTCTAGGTTTATTATTACGGCTTTTACAGATTTTGGGGGCGGAAAGGGGCGTGGCAAAAATCTAAACCAAACTTGATCTGCGTAAGACCTACACGAATACTGTCACCAAATTTGATATCTCTAGGTCATTCACACACTTAAACCGTCCATATGCATTGGGCACAACAATTTTGATAAATAATTTAACGAATAACTTTTGTTCTACTTATCCGATTTTTACCAAAATTACAGGGTATATTAAAAGTGTCAAGCGCAGATGGATTACCAAATTACACATCATTACACAAAGAACTTTTGGAGTTATACGCAATTTACATAAAAAAAACTTGACTTTTTCTAGATTAATGTTTATTGTGGGCGAAGGGGGCGTGGCATCCAACTTTTGAAATAAACTTGATCTGCGTAGGGTATGAAGGAACCTTTTTGCCAAATTTGGTGTCTCTATGTCTTATAGTCTCTGAGATCTAGGTGTTCATACGGACAGACAGACGGACAGACGGACAGACTGACAGACGGACAGACGGACAGACGGACATGGCTATATCGTCTCGGCTGTTGACACTGATCAAGAATATATATACTTTATGGGGTCGGAGATGCCTCCTTCTGCCTGTTACATACATTTCCTGTTGGCACTAAGTCATAATACCCTTCTACCCTATGGGTAGCGGGTATAAAAACAAAGCCCGAGCAGCTGCATGTGATTTTTGCCCTATAACGTTGTTTCTTGAATAACTTCTACATTTTTCATTCAATCACAACCAAATTCACAGGAATCATTAAAACTATAGTTATTAAGATGCATACCAAATTCAAGGGCGGAAAGGGGTGTGGCAAATGTATATAACAAACTTGATCAGCATGCAAGTCTTTTTTAAAAATTGCGTAGCTCTACCTCTTATAGTCTCTGAGATCTAGGTGTACATACAGCCATACGGACAGACAGGCATGGCTATATAGTCTCGGCTATTGACACTGATCAAGAATATATATACTTTATTATGGTGTCAGAAATGCCACCTTCTGCCTGTTACTTACATTTTCTGTTGGCACTAAGTTATAATACCCTTCTACCCTATGGGTAGCGGGTATAAAAACATCACCTACTGCAACCAATTTCATTATAGTAATCCTAAAATGAATTCTAATAACACATATATCTACAACTATTTTTAACAAAATGAAATCCAATATAAATTGCTTTGCAGTTTATATCGAAAATGTTGTTTCTTATCAAATTTGTTTCTGTCATTAAGGGCTGGCAACGTTGCACTATAGGAAATTTGACCACATTTTCTGGCCAAAATTAATATCTCGCTCATTTTAAAGGGCAAAGTAGTATTATTATTATTGATCTTAAACTGAATCTGTCAACTTAGGTAGCGAAAACAAAACGATACCATCAAAACCAAACCAAACACATTTCGACCACAAAGCGTAGAAACTTGGACAAATTTTTCTGGTCAAAACCTTTTTATACCCGCTACCCATAGGGTAGAAGGGTATTATGACTTAGTGCCAACAGGAAATGTATGTAACAGGCAGAAGGAGGCATCTCCGACCCCATAAAGTATACATATTCTTGATCAGCGTCAACAGCCGAGACGATATAGCCATGTCCGTCTGTCCGTCTGTCAGTCTGTCCGTCTGTCTGTCCGTATGAACACCTAGATCTCAGAGACTATAAGACATAGAGACACCAAATTTGGCAAAAAGGTTCCTTCATACCCTACGCAGATCAAGTTTATTTCAAAAGTTGGATGCCACGCCCCCTTCGCCCACAATAAACATTAATCTAGAAAAAGTCAAGTTTTTTTTTATGTAAATTGCGTATAACTCCAAAAGTTCTTTGTGTAATGATGTGTAATTTGGTAACCCATCTGCGCTTGACACTTTTAATATACCCTGTAATTTTGGTAAAAATCGGATAAGTAGAACAAAAGTTATTCGTTAAATTATTTATCAAAATTGTTGTGCCCAATGCATATGGACGGTTTAAGTGTGTGAATGACCTAGAGATATCAAATTTGGTGACAGTATTCGTGTAGGTCTTACGCAGATCAAGTTTGGTTTAGATTTTTGTCACGGCCCTTTCCGCCCCCAAAATCTGTAAAAGCCGTAATAATAAACCTAGAGCATTGAATTTTGGTATGCATAATAATATATATATTCTCAATGATTCCTGTGAATTTGGTTGAGATCGACTTGAAAACAAGGAAGTCATTATAGAATCAATTTTATATGAAAAATTCACTTGCAGATGCTCGCGCTTTGTTTGTTTAGTTGACAGTGTGACCATGTCGGTATGCTATGAATTTTTAATACCCGCTATTTTCAAATATATACAAAACAACAAGTTTCAGTATATTTGGTATATTTTTTGATAAAATATCATTTAAGTTTTTTGGTTTCTCTAGAAATGGGTTGCGGGTATCATACGGTCGAGCACTCTCGACTGTAGCTTTCTTACTGGTTTTTTAAATGTTAAAACAATAATTGTTTTAATATCCAGAAAAAGTGGTCAAAGTTCCTATAGTCCAAAGCATCGAAATCAAATTACATAAACCAGTTGAGTTGGCGTTTAATAAGAGAGTTGAAAATGCGGTTGCCGCTTTTTATTTGTTGTCCATTTGCTTATCAGAAATGCTACTTTACTTTATGCGTGGCCTGACATTTATATGGGCTCAAAATCCAGCTATTGGGCCGTTGACACTTGGACGTTTATTATAAGGGGAACGAGGGCAATTAACCGCAACTTGATAAGATTAGTTAGCCAGCCACTTGGCCAATTACCCAATTAATAATTATGTATTAACCTATTAGATTTTTGTAACCTCTGCATCAATTTTCCGTCTAGTAGTCGTAAATAAACTGTTAAGCAACAATTTTATGACTTGGGAAGGAGCGCAACCATAATGATTTGATTCTGATGTTCTCTTTTATGACCAGAGGGCATTGAGGACTTGACGCATGTCTATATGCCATAAGTCGGCAAAGGTGCTGGCTTTTATTTATTTATAAATGCGGCAGCAGCCGCAGTCGACAGCAGTTGCCAGACGGCAAAACTCGCACAAAAGAAGGTCCTCTGTCGACAACTACTTTAAATCAAATCAAAATCCAACATTGAAAAGTTCCCAATTCTCGATGTTTATCTTGCACAATAATTGCTCTTTGAACACACACTTTATCTCTTCTACCCACTTAAAATACTAAATATATATTTGGGCACAAGTCTTTAGCGTTCTAATCAGATCAGTTAAGTCTCTGATAGAGTTCTATTAGTGTATTAGATTATACTTCTTTATCGATTTAATAGATATGCACGTCATTGTCAAATTTCGAATATCATGCCTAAAATATATTTATTTTTCATGAATTGCCAATAATTGAAGATCTCTGTTTTAGAAAAATATTTGATTTTCTGAAATAAAAACAATTTGTTTAAAGATCGATTCAACTTTTATACATTAAATTATTTTCATTAATTATTCGTTTTTGAATACTTTTTGATAATATTTGAAAATTTTCAATATTTGAAAAGCAAAGTAATATAGAAAACAGGTAAGAAAGCTACAGTCGAGAGTGCTCGACCGTATGATACCCGCAACCCATTTCGAGAGAAAACAAAAAGCTTAAATGATATTTAAACAAAAAATATACCACAGAATATACTGAAATTTGTTTTTTTTTGTATATACATATTTTTAAGAAATCCATTAAATTCCGATATGGTCACACTGTCAACAAAACAAACAAAGCGCGAGCAGCTGCAAGTGAATTTTGCATATAAAATTGATTCTTTAATAACTCGTTTTTTATTCGATCTCAACCAAATTCACAGGAATCATTCAGACTATCATTGTTATTATGCATACCAAAATTCAAAGCTCTAGGTATATTGTTACGGATTTTACAGTTTTTGGGGGCGAAAAGGGGCGTGGCAAAAATCCAAAACAAACTTGATATGCATAAGATCTATACGAATACTGTCACCAAATTTGATATCTCTAAGTCATTCACACACTTAAAACGTCCATATGATTGGGCACAACAATTTTGATATATAATTTAACAAATAACTTTTGTTCTACTTATCTGATTTGTACCAAAATTACAGGGTTACAAAATTACAGATCATTACACAAAGAACTTTTGGAGTTATACGCGATTTACATAAAAAAAACTTTACTTTTTCTTGATTAATGTTTATTGTGGGCGAAGGGGGCGTGGCATCCAACTTTTGAAATAAACTTGATCTGCGAAGGGAATGCAGGAACCTTTGTGCCAAATTTGGTGTCTCTATGTCTTATAGTCTCTGAGATCCAGGTGTTCATACGCACAGGCCGACGGACAGACTGACAGACGGACATGGCTATATCGTCTCGGCTGTTGACGCTGATCAAGAATATATATACTTTATGGGGTCGGAGATGCCTCCTTCTGCCTGTTACATACATTTTCTGTTGGCACTAAGTTATAATACCCTTCTACCCTATGGGTAGCGGGTATAAAAACGGTTGGCAAAAAAAGTTAAGTTAAGTTTCGTTCGATGTATTTCCATTGATAAATTTAAATGGAAAGCCCCACATATTAAATTCGTTTATTAAACAGTACGGTACATTACAAAATCGACATATTTTTATGTACATACAAGTGGCATACTTTTAATACCTTTAGCACATATGATTTACATCTATAGAATATATATAGATCAATATAAGAGTTTATTGCATGATTTGATTTTTTGCATTTGATTGTTTATCGTTTGAACTTGTATTTACAGTGCACATGTTAAGTGGTAAGTGGCAAAAGGCAAGTGGTAATGTCTGATTAATTGACGGACTGAGGGAATGCGCACTTACTGACAATATGGATCATGAAGGAGCCGAACACAACAACCCAACCCCATCCACCATCGGGAGGCGTCGGCATCGCATCCATTTCCATTTCACAGTTCGCATTTCCAATTTCCAGTTGCTGCTGGGATTTTCTTCTCGCCGGCGGACCGTGCACCATTTTGCTGCTCTTGTGGAATGTGCGGTTTCCTCGTGTCTACCTTGATTCACTCTCTCTGTTTGTCTTCCTTGAGCTCACTCTCTCTCTTGCTCCCTTTTCTATCTTAGTGCTTGTGGGTTGAATTTTATTTTTAGCTGCGCTGCATGTTGCATGTGAAACGACGAGGGTAGGATGACGGAAACAGCTGAAATTGGGATTTTAATTAAGACAAGAAATTAGTACAACACAACTACTGTGAGACATCAATTCTGCAGCTGCAAGTGTCAAATTAATTGATACTCAACAGTTTAACTGTATTTGATAAAGGAATGTGTGTTTATTTGACGAATAAAACGTTAAAAAAAATGTTAAGCCATTTTAAAAATGTTACCTTGAATTTTTTATAAAATCCGTGCTAAATAATGACTAATAAATATATGCAGTTATCTGCAAACTGGAACGTTTTAAAGCTTCAAACAAGTAAGAAAGCTACAGTCGAGAGTGCTCGACCGTATGATACCCGCAACCCATTTCGAGAGAACAAAAAAAATTTTAATGATATTTTAACAACAAATATACCAAAAATATACTGAAACTTGTGTTTTGTATATATTTGAAAATAGCGGGAAGAAATCCACAACACCGACATGGTCACACTGTCAACTAAACAAACAAAGCGCGAGCAGCTGCAAGTGAATTTTGCATATAAAATTGATTCATTAATAACTTCCTTGTTTTTAACTCGATCTCAACCAAATTCACAGGAATCATTGAGAATATAATTATTATTATGCATACCAAAATTCAATGCTCTAGGTTCATTATTACGGCTTTTACAGATTTTGGGGGCGGAAAGGGGCGTGGCAAAAATCTAAACCAAACTTGATCTGCGTAAGACCTACACGAATACTGTCACCAAATTTGATATCTCTAGGTCAATCACAGACTTAAGACGTCCATATGCATTGGGAACAACAATTTTGAAAAATAATTTCGCGAATAACTTTTGTTCTACTTATCCGATTTTTACCAAAATTACAGGGTATATTAAGAGTGTCAAGCGCAGATGGCTTACCAAATTACACATCATTACACAAAGAACTTTTGGAGTTATACGCGATATACATAAAAAAAAATTGACTTTTTCTAGATAAATGCTTATTGTGGGCGAAGGGGGCGTGGCATCCAACTTTTGAAATAAACTTGATCTGCGTAGGGTATGAAGGAACCTTTTTGCCAAATTTGGTGTCTCTATGTCTTATAGTCTCTGAGATCCAGGTGTTCATACAGACAGACAGACGGACAGACGGACAGACGGACAGACGGACATGGCTATATCGTCTCGGCTGTTGACACTGATCAAGAATATATATACTTTATGGGGTCGGAGATGCCTCCTTCTGCCTGTTACATACATTTCCTGTTGGCACTAAGTCATAATACCCTTCTACCCTATGGGTAGCGGGTATAAAAATCATTCATATTTGTATGCGTACTCACACATACTCTACATATGGCTATGTAAATGCTGCTAACAATAATTATGTTTGTCCACTTGCTCCATTAGTATAGCTGTTCTAATATTTATATACATATGTATATAGTATATATATACATATATACATAAAATATATATATTCTTAATAAGCGTCAACAGTCGAGCCGATATAGCCATTTACGTTTGCCTGTACATGTGTTATGCTAGCAAGCAGATCAAGTTTGTTTTACAATTTGACCACACCGGCTTAAAAAATCACAAAAGTTGTTTTTAAACTGTTGCCGTTGCTTTATAGCTGTATCGGTGATTTTTGGCCAATAGGCTAGCGCGGAAGTTTCGCTGCAGCGGATCAAGTTCCGCTCTGAACGTTTTATTTATATTTTTAATACTTTTTAAATTGTTTATTTAATTATACCCGCTACCCATAGGGTAGAAGGGTATTATGACTTAGTGCCAACAGGAAATGTATGTAACAGGCAGAAGGAGGCATCTCCGACCCCATAAAGTATATATATTCTTGATCAGTGTCAACAGCCGAGACGATATAGCCATGTCCGTCTGTCTGTCCGTATGAACACCTGGATCTCAGAGACTATAAGACATAGAGACACCAAATTTGGCAAAAAGCTTCCTTCATACCCTACGCAGATCAAGTTTATTTCAAAAGTTGGATGCCACGCCCCCTTCGCCCACAATAAGCATTAATCTAGAAAAAGTCAAGTTTTTTTTTATGTAAATTGCGTATAACTCCAAAAGTTTTTTGTGTAGTGATGTGTAATTTGGTAACCCATCTGCGCTTGACACTTTTAATATACCCTGTAATTTTGGTAAAAATCGAATAAGTAGAACAAAAGTTATTCGTTAAATTATTTATCAAAATTGTTGTGCCCAATGCATATGGACGTTTTAAGTGTGTGAATGACCTAGAGATATCAAATTTGGCGACAGTATTCGTGTAGGTCTTACGCAGATCAAGTTTGGTTTAGATTTTTGCCACGCCCCTTTCCGCCCCCAAAATCTGTAAAAGCCGTAATAATAGACCTAGAGCATTGAATTTTGGTATGCATAATAATATATATATTCTCAATTCCTGTGAATTTGGTTGAGATCGAATGAAAAACAAGAAAGTTATTAAAGAATCAAATTTATATGCAAAATTCACTTGCAGCTGCCCGCGCTTTGTTTGTTTAGTTGACAGTGTGACCATAACGGTGTTGTAATTTTTACCCGCTATTTTTAAATATATACAAAAAACTAGTTTTTGTATATTTGGTATATATTTTGTTAAAATATAATTTAAGTTTTTTATTTTCTCTCGAAATGGGTTGCGGGTATCATACGGTCGAGCACTCTCGACTGTAGCTTTCTTACTGGTTGCTAAATAAAATTGTGATCCTACTTTAACATATTCTAACAAGAACGTGAGGCACCCAACAGTCTGGTGGCGCAGTGGTTAAAGCGTACGTCAGAGTGTCGTACATGCTTCATTGCCTGAGTTCAAGTTCAGCTTGTGAAATCTTTGTCATATACATATGTACACAGGCCCGTATTTACCATATAGGCAGTGTAGGCAACTGCCTAGGGCGGCAAAAATTGGGGGGCGGCAGATTTTGTCGGAAGCTTTAAAAACATGCATTGTTTGAATAAAACGGATTTGTGAAAAATCAACTGAATTAATCAATTTCTATGATAAAGATATCGCCGCTCCGTTCACCAATGAGATGATTTTATTCACAAATTATTGCGTTGGAAAGAATGTAGAAAAAAATTCTCCTCTCGATTTGCTCAAAATTCTGAGAAGCAAAACAAAATTCTGAGAATGTAAATAAAGTGTTATTTTTAGGAAATTAAAAAGTTTTGCGAAATTTTACAAAAATATTTTCTTCAAAACTGGGTAGCGGGTATTTTTCAGTCGAGCGCACTCGATTGTAGCTTTCTTACTTGTTTCAAAACTATATTCAACAAGTAAGAAAGCTACAGTCAGGAGTCCTCGACCGCAAGATACCTGCAACCCATTTCGAGAAGAAACAAACAACTTAAATAATATTTTAACAAAAAAATATACTAAGAATATACTGAAATTCGTTTTTTTTTTATATATTTGAAAAAAAAAAATCCATAACATACCGACATGGTCACACAGTCAATAGCATTTCAGTTTTCTGTTTTCTTTCGAAATGGGTTGCGGGTATCATACGGTCGAGCACTCTTGACTGTAGCTTTCTTACTTGCTTTGTACTGTACTTGATCAAATTCTCACAACTTGTCAGGGAATCTATTCCTTACCACCTATTGGGAAGACAAGACAACCCAGACAAATTGGAGGAATCGACCCAAACTGTTACAGTGGCTCTATGCAAGTCCTTTATCAAATCCTGTCCAATTAGCTGTCCACCTAAGTCAAACCGCAACAAGTGTTGGACTCCGGAACGCGGCCAGATACGGAAGGAAACTAGAAGACTTTACAATAGAGCTAAAGACGGAAACTGCCAGGTACAATGGAAGGGATGTCTCCTTACGGGATACATTCAAAAAACCTGGAGAGAAGTGAGGGTGGCATTCGTTTCCAAAGCAGGAAAGATAAACCACTGCTTAGCAAAAGATTATAGGCTCATAAGTGTCTCGTCGTTTTTATTAAGAACACTAGAGAAACTTCTGGATCTTCATCTCAGAAGTAAGCTAACACCTCACACATTTAGCAAGTCCCAAAATGCCTACCTCAAAGGTAGATCAGTTGAGACGGCTCTGCACGAGGTGGTTAGCACAATTGAAAGCACATTGCAAAGGAAGGAATTTACGTTAGCGGCATTTCTCGACATAGAGGAGAAACTCGGAGGAAAGGATGACGAAGGCATTACGAGCCTTCTTTGTGTGCAAAAAGACTTTTGGTAAAGGATGGGGATTGTAACCGTACTTCCTTCACTGGTTCTACACTGCAATTGTCAGACCTATACTGACGTAAAGTTCAGAGACTAGCATGATTGGAAATAACAGGATGTATTCTTTCTACTTCCAGCGCTGGATGTAATGCTATATCTGGAACCCATCGGAGCCTTCCTCAAGCACGTAAGAGCAAATTAACCCGAGACACAGTGATGTCACTGAACTTCTGCCAACCACACTCTATCAGACTTTTCTGAGTACCAGGGCACGTTGGTGTAGCAGGTAACGATGCGGCTGATGAGTCTGATCCACTAGGGTCAGCATCATCAGCAAGTCTCGCGATGACCGATATTAAGAGACCAATTCACCACGTCCTATCGGAACTTAATTGTTCCTTGAGAAAAAATAGGAGGGTGGATCCCGGTCTGTCCGCAGTCTGTTCAACATTACCTTGGTCCGGGAGATAGAGCATCTGTACGCGGATGCTGTGGTTATAGGTTCGATCCCTTCTTTTTAAGTCAGCGACGGCCAAACTCTTTTTTTTAATTTATAATTTATATTTCCGAGAAGAGCCTGCGCGTAGTACTTATAAATAAGAACTGTCCAAATAGCGCATCAGCAATCCGGGCAATCAAGCGGTGCCAACAGGCATACCACACACTGCAGCATATGCATGAGCCAGTGTGCAGGAGCTCCGCGACAAAATCGTCACCATCGTGGACCGGAGCGTTCCCCATCAGTGTTTTCCGATACAGCCATGCAGGCCGTCCGCCCTTCAGTAGCGACAGCCGCATTTTGTAAGTGAACAAGTAAGAAAGCTACAGTCGAGAGTGCTCGACCGTATGATACCCGCAACCCATTTCGAGAGAAAACAAAAAATTTAAATGATATATTACCAAAAAATATACCAAATATACTAAAATTAGTTTTTTGTATATATTTGAAAATAGCGGGTAAAAATCACAACACCGTTTTGGTCACACTGTCAACTAAACAAACAAAGCGCGGGCAGCTGCAAGTGAATTTTGCATAGAAAATTGATTCTTTAATAACTTCCTTGTTTTTCATTCGATCTCAACCAAATTCACAGGAATCATTGAGAATATAAATATTATTATGCATATCAAAATTCAATGCTCTAGGTCTATTATTACGGCTTTTACAGACTTTTGGGGGCGGAAAGGGGCGTGGCATCCAACTTTTGAAATAAACTTGACCTGCGTAGGACCTATAGGAGTACTGTCCCCAAATTTGGTAGCTCTAGCTTTTATAGTCTCTGAGATCCAGGTGTTCATACAGACGGACAGACGGACAGACGGACAGACGGACAGACGGACATGGCTATATCGTCTCGGCTGTTGACACTGATCAAGAATATATATACTTTGTGGGGTCGGAGATGCCTCCTTCTGCCTGTTACATACATTTTCTGTTGGCACTAAGTTATAATACCCTTCTACCCTATGGGTAGCGGGTATAAAAAGTATGTAGAACTAAGTGTAACACTACTTTGACTTGGCAATCAATACTCGATCTGCGAGTAACTGCAAGGTATTATGTAGATGACTTGCAGAGAGTTGTTGTTAAACCGTTGCTATTGATGCAGACTTGGACTTGGAAGGAATCGTTTGCAATTCGTTGATGTGCTATAACAAAAACCGAATCGAAGCGGTTATCAGTATGTGGTGCCACCTTCTGAACCGCCCTGTCAATCAGACGACAACAGCAGAAACAGACGCAGGCAGCGGGGAGTGTGACGCAAGTCGGGGTGTGCTAGTGGGCAATAACATTGATGTAACGTTGACAATCTGAGAAAAATACGGAAAAAACCTATAGACGACAACAGCATTTTGAGAGGAAGGGAAAAGAGAAATAAATATGAATATGAATACAAATAGTGTTGTTTTCTTGAACTGCGCGGGCGTATACGCACCGAGGGAGGGATTGAGGAATGACAGAAGGCGAAAATGTGAAAAGAGTGCGTAAGACGGTCTCCCTTCTGCCACTTGCGAAAATATGAAAATAAATATGTCAAAGGTAAAACACATTTATTATTTTTAAAGAAACTTATTTGGATTATCAGCACATCCCCGGCAATCTATGACCATAACTATAAGTATATTAATACATAGGGGGTCCACCTCGTATTCAAGCAATAAAAAACACACATACAAACAAATATGTATGTATATGATAAGTACAATAATAATATTGTTGGGAATGGTAAAAAAACAATCGTAAACTGAGCTAAAGTCAAGCCATGAACATGTTCACTCATCTCGTGATATTCATAACATATTGTGAGCATCCTGAATCAAGCACTCAAGAGTCATCAATTTGTAGTGAAGTGTACTGTGCTAACAACACTTTCAACTTGCTAAATGACGCTCTATTAATTTGTAATACTGGAACTGCTTTATTGCGCTGCTAACTTAATGTCAATTTGCAAGTAAACTGCTTATTTTAAATACCATCTAACAGGCGTTGGTCCCTTCCTAATTTATCAGAAACTAAACTATAGTTTTAACTGCAACTGTCAGCTTGAAAAGAATAAATACTGCACTCGAAGTTCAAATTATAATTCTCTGAAATTCAAATTCTGCTGAAATTAAAATATTAGTCTTTGAAGTGAATCTTAATTTTGTATACAAACATATATAAACACAAATTATATTATATGCATTACACTATAAGTATATGATAAGTGACCTCCCGCTACCCATAGGGTAGAAGGGTATTATAACTTAGTGTCACCAGAAAATATATGTAACAGGCAGAAGGAGGCATCTTCAACCCCATAAAGTACATATATTCTTGATCAGTGTCAGCAACCGAGACGATATAGCCATGTCCGTCTGTCCGTATGTCTGCCTGTATGAACACCTAGATCTCAGAAATTCTCTAGGTCATTCATACACTTAAAACGTCCATATGCATTGGGCACAACTATTTTGATAAATAATTTAACAAATAACTTTTGTTCTACTAACCAGATTTACCAAAATTAGAGGGTATATTAAGAGTATTAAGCACAGATGGCAAGTTAAATTAAACAGCATTCCACAAACAACTTTTGGAGTTATACGCGATTTACATAAACAAAAACGTGACTTGTTCTAGATTTATGCATATTGTGAGTGAATGGGGTCGGAGATGCCTCCTATTGCCTGTATAAAAAGATTGTTCATTATTTGCTTATTTAGCTTGCATATCGCATTTAAGCTTAAAGTGCATAGATTTATCGCAGAATTTGTTTACCTTTGCCGCACTGATATTGATTGATATTTACAGAGTCTCTGCAAGTCGACTAGAATCGCAGTTGCTTGTAATTTTATCTGCCGTCAGAGGCTTCAAAGTGTTATGCAGACATAGTTTGCATGCTTAAGCATACCTTGTATGTGTAAGTGTGAGTGTTTGTGTATATGTGTGTGTGTTCATGTTGCTGCCGTCAAGAAAACAATACGCAAAAGTTGCAACAAAGCAGACTTATGATAACGCACAAACAGCAGAAAATCAGCAAGACAAAAGGGAAAAAGGGGGCGACAAAAGATGCATAAAGAGGGTGGGGTTAGATAGAGAGAGAGAGAAAGAGAGAGAGAGAGAGAGAGATGGAAAATTGAAATTGGAACAAAAGTGCCATCCCCTCTTTTTCCACAGACTATCAGCAACTGCTCGTATGTGAGACACACACTCACGTGCATCCATGGACAAAAGCAGCAACAATAACAAAGTTAAACGTTAAGCAACAAAGGCGTTACGATTAGAAATTGAGTTTTCGGGGCGTCGCCGACAGCAATAACAACAAGAACGGGAAAATGACTAAAACGACAAAGACAGGAACCATCGCCTGCATCACCAAATGACTAAAGCAAGTAGCTATCACAGTCACGCCTCACGACTTCACACAGCGGCACGCAGCTTTTGTGCAATCAACAACAATTAAAATTTCGTTTTTCAGCATCACTAATCCCTCTCTTTTCTCCCCCTCCCTTTCTTAGCCTTACACTTTCGGTACCTCCCCCACCCGCCATTTAATCAGTGCGCTTAACAACAAAGATGAATGAATTAATCTTGGGAATGAAGTCAGAGAAAAGACATTGCGCATACGCAGCGTGTACTAATTGAGCGCTCAGTCTCCGTCTCATCGCCCACTCACTTAATAGTTTTGAAAAGCTACTCTCTTGTCACAACTACGCTATATACTCTTTATACGTTTTTATACTCTATATTATGCTATACTGTATGCTCATAACATTATTTATCGCGCACTTTAAACGCCCATTCGAATTGATGATCAAAAGTTCCACAAAACAAAAAAAAGAGCAGCATATATGTATGTAGATCGAGTGTAGCGTATATAAACTGATTTATCGTTTTAACTTTTGAATCATCATGCACGTATATAAATATATATATGTGGTAGAAAGAAATGGAGATAGGCTGCAGCACTGACCTATCCCTTAAGCAAAATTCACCAAAAAATTGTTAATTTCCTCAAAAGCAATAGATGACAAAAAAGCATACCGCACCATTCGGTTAACAGTTATTTGCAAGCTATGCAAAAAAGAGAAAGTGAAGACATAGAAAAAAAGAGAGAGATTAGAAAACAAGTGGGAATGCTGAGAGTGTTGCAATTGGTTTGCTGTAGCTTTTGGTAGCTTTTGTTTTGTTCAGTTTTATTGACAAAGTCAAGTCTCGCTCAGTGCGAGCGAGAACGAGAGCTTTATGTGATAGGTTAGGTTAGGTAGAGCAGATAGCTCGACCGGAGTCTAGAGCACCCATAGACCAAATGGCCCATTGTGATGTCTGATATAAATACTGTAGGAATAGAAGGGATTGGGGGGGGGTTTGTTGGGATAGTGGAGGAAAATTCTGGTTATTTTATTATGTGTGCTACTGGCCACTCCTGGTGGGCTGCGGTAGCCCCTGGAACCAACCGGTAGAGTCAAGAAAAAGCGCCAATTCAATCCAATCTAGCCGAATATTCTCAAGACTACCCAGTTCATCGAAGAAAGGCTTGCCCAGAAATTGAGTCCTCTTTCTAAGAAGTGCAGAGCAGTCGCAGAGAAGATGCTGGACACTTTCGAATTCCTCTTCATCCCCGCAGCTGCGACAGAAGTCCCGTTGGGATCTACTGTACCGTTGGGCCATACGGCCGATGTAACAGTGTCCCGTTAAGACTCCTGTCAGTAACCTTATCTTGTTATTTGTGAAGTTTAAGAGGTCGGTTATTCGCATAGGGTTATATCTTGGCCATAGTGCTTTTGTCACTTCGCAGCCCGATGATGCTGCCCAGTGTTTCTCAGTCGCCGTTCTCATAGAACAATTAAGTTCCGATAGTAAGTGCTGAATAGTTCTCTTAATATCGGTCACCGCGAGAGTTTCTGATGACGCTGCGAGCTTTATTTGATAGAACTGCTGCATTACTTTTAGACTGCAATAAAAGTCGTACTCACTCTCTCTCTCTTTCGAACCTAGATTTTTCTTACATTGACTGACCCATCTTTGACGCGATTAAAAATTCAGGAATCAGGGAAAGATACTTATGGAAATGCGTATAGCGGGAAATGAGTGACATTTTTATCATCGGCAAGAAAGAGGAGAATGGCGTAATTGCGTTTCAATCGTCAGATTTGTTCTTTGTTTCCGCTGATGCACTCGTATTGCGATGTCTCTGTCGCGTTGTCCAATTTGCACTTTGTTCATTACAGATAGCATTAATAAGCATTTTATTAATTTTCACGTCTCAATAATGCAGCCGAACAGTGCGGTCAGACAATTTAATTACTTTGACCTTAGCTTTGATTCATCGCAACGTCATTTTTCTTCATTACTCTCTTGCTTGCTCTCCCTCTTACTTTATCTCTCTTTCTCTCTCTCTATCTTTCTCTCTGTCTCTCTCTCTCTGTTCCTCTCTATCTCTCTTTATCTCTCTCTATGCACCTGTTGCTGTGTGTGTGTTCTTTTGGCTAGCTTAATCACCCACTACCGTCAATGTAATTAGCTTTATAATCCTGTAACGCGTCAAGTTGTCGACTTGTTAAACGACGAACTATATTTTAAGTGAGGGTAAGTTCGTTGAGGTGCGGCCTTGAGCCAAGGGAAACATAACTTTTTCTTCTTATTATATGTTTATTATAATTCTTTAAAAACAAAGTATTTTAGAAGTAATTATTTCGACATGAGTCAACTTTTTTTTACTTCGTTTCACCAAAAAGTGCAAAGTATATTTTGAAGAATTTACAAATATATGATAATTATTTTTTCGCTTTTTTTATTCTTATATTCATTTTTTTGTTATTTAAAGAAATGACGACATATTTTCAAGAATTGCCTAACTAATATATTTTTATTTTAAATTATTTGATTTATTTATTTGTATCTTCTAAATATTATATTTGAAAATAAGTTTTGCATTTTTTTTCTTATTCATTAATTCTCTTATTTCCGATTTTAACTGGCATAAACAATATTTAGTTGGTAGATTATTGACTGCTCACCTTTGTCTAACTTTGCGTTTCTGTAGTAATACTGGTTTAAATTAAAATAATTCACAAAATTTTTTGTGCATTACATATCTAGATTTTTCTCCGCATTTTCTTATTTTCATTTCAGGAACTGTGTCAGAGGAGGTTATACATATATGGTATATAATGTAGAGTCCATCATTTTGAATATACGGGATTGTTCATTCGCTTTGTTTTTCACTTGGTTTCGCATCGTATCGTGCTAGCAAGTTCATTGCCACCATTGCCATGAACATTTGAATAAGCTTACCCCACCCACTTCCCATTCATTTTATGCAATTTCGATAACACGCATATCAAGCAATGCACTTGCTCAAAAAGCACCTTTCGTTCACTTTCGCCTGGCAAATCCCCTTCCCAGTTTCTCCTCCCACTATTTCCCGATTTATTTCACGTATTTTAGGCACTAGACGAAATTTTCAATAATTAAAAATAAACATAGTTTGGCGCTTTCCAAATGTCGTAGATTAAATTCACAAATTCGAATTTCTCACTTGGTTGCTTACCAGTTTCCAGTCTCGTTATAAGGCTGACAGTTCTTTTTTCTTCTTCTGTATATATTTTTTATTTATTTTTAATGCCTGCTTTAACTTTGCTGTACTCAAGTTAAATATTGGTTTTGGCTTTTTACTTATTATTATTATTGTATTGTGTCCTTTTTATAGATGATGATTCACTTCACTTGCCATTCGATGCGTGTTACAGAGCTGCTGATTTCAAACTAAAACACGCTTTAAAATGCAAAACAATAAAAAAATGACTTATATATTATTGTATAGAGCGACAGGAGCGTATAAGGGTTATTGAAAACACTGTTTGACGAGCTTCATTCTTTCCTTATTTTTATTTTTTTTTTTTTGTACTTGAGAGTTGGATTCTTCGGGTTTTGAGGAATGAACACAGCCGTTGCCGTTGTCAGTGTGCGACCGATTAAAACACCAAGAATCTTGAATAACGAAAAAGCGACGAGACGCCGAAAAAATCTACAAATCGTTTTCGCTTTGGTTATCACACCACTCTCGCATGCTCTCTGGCACAGTGTGTCACTCTCTTACTCTCTCTCGTTCCTTATCACTGCGAGCGTTCTGAATTAGTGAGTCTTATCACAGCGATTTTCGAATGGTTAATTGTTTTTATTCTGTTGCTTCGTAACACGACTTCTTCTTTTTTCTACTTCGCCATCGGGGAGACTTGCTGCTGAAGAGTTGGGGGAGACGTAAACCTAGTTGGGATTAGCGTTAAATTTTAATTAACAAATATTTTGAAATAACAATTTTTATGAAATGCGATTTAAAGAGCGAACAATATAAGTATAACTACGCTCACTCTCTCTTTTTTAGGCTTTTACTTAATGATCTCACTAAATTTATTATGGCCTTTCAATATTGTACTTTTAATTCGAAATAAATAATTACAAAATTATAATCAACAATTTTTTAAAGTTTTTGCTGCTCCATCTATCAAGTGGTACATAATATTAATACAATATTTTAAAATCAAAATTGAACTTAAAACATTTTTACTGAACATTCATCCCATTGATGGTTTGGTCTGATCAGCGACGAAAAGCTGTCATTTAATTAACTTGTATTATAAGTTTAATTAGGATATTGAAAGAATGTTGACAACCTACTGTTGACTGACAATCAAAATACTTAGTTATCAATCAAATTTGTTACGCTTGCACAACGATCGATGCTTATGCATAAATACTCTGAAATATGACAATCAGCATTCCCAACTTTAATGTAGTAGCGTATTTGGCAACAGTGTGCCAACATATTTGCCACATTTCTTTACACATAGCATTTGAGATCGATTGTAATAACAACTTTGAAAATGTATTTGCTGGAGAAGCACGTCGCACAGTGGTTCGAACAAAATTTACAAATATTTTGAGCCGTTTTTATGCTTAAACAAAGGTTTCAGCTGTCGATGCCACGAGTAAAAGTGTTTTTGTTGGCATTGCCTGCCGTTTGTTCCACTGTACGTAGAGGTTTCACACTCTGCGCCTAATTTATTCAGTAAACGACATTAATATTGATTCTACACTCGAAATACTTTCTTGATAGCAGGTCGCATGCTTTTTGACCATGTTTAATGGTTTAATGGCTTCCAAAGGAAAGAGAGGTGGGAATGTGAATGGAAGGAGGGTGGCCGATGTCGGTCAGCGGTTTTGCCGGATCTTCTTTGGGGACTATGTCTGTCTGATTTGCCCTGTCACTTGGTAGTGTCATTGATTCTTTCTTATCGATAACATAGCCAATGCCCGTCGTTTAATCAGTTTGAGACCATCTAAATATATTGTCAAAGTGCACTTCCAAGACACCCGACGAGAAGTGCGCAACTCGTGATCGAGCCGAACAAACCTCGATCTCATTACCCTCCCATGTCCAGGCTTAAGTTTGCGATCGTCGCTGTCGTTGTCGTCAGAAAACATCGATCAGCACATAGCACCGCTGTGTTTTTATTGATAAGAACGCGCTTCGTCTTTTGTGTTGTTTTGCATTGATATACGTATAGACCCGGGCCAGAAAACAAACATGTAAAATTTTCATTACAACACACATAAATACCCTAACCATTTTATTGTTGATTGTTTTTAAATATGTACACATATTGTAAAGAACTGCTATTGGGATTGTTTTTTTTAAGGGTCTGAAAATCACATTCAGAATTACTTAGCTTGCATTTTTTTTTATTTTTATACCCGCTACCCATAGGGTAGAAGGGTATTATAACTTAGAGCCAACAGAAAATGGTTGTAACAGGCAGAAGGAGGCATCTCCGACCCCATCAAGTTTTTGGTCAACATTAACAGCTGAGACATTTTATTTTTAACCACTTATTCTGTTTGCACGCAGATCAACTTTGTTTTAGAATTTCGCCAAGCCTCTTTCCGCCCCCTCAAATCGAAAGTACACATCGTAATAATAAAGTAATAAAATATAATAATATCTCGACTATTAATGGTTCCTGTGAATTTGATTGTGATCGATTGAAAAACATAGAAGTTATTCAATAAACAACTCTATAGGGCAAACTGCACACGCAGCTGTTCATGCTTTGTTTGTTTAGTTGACAGAATGACCATATTTGTTCGTATTTTGTTTGTTAAAATATCAAGTAAGTGTCTTGTATTCACTCGAAATGGGTAGCGGGTATTTTACAGTCGATCCATCTAAAGGACAATACGTAACTATAATAAATTATTTATAAGTGATTTTCTATTTAATTGCATTCAAGTTATTTTACATAAAAACAAAACATTTAAAAAACAATTAACATCATAGGATGTCATAAATACACGTCTTATTAATAAGCTGTTGAGCTTTAGAATTGAGATCCCAAACAAAAAAACGTTCTAAAATCATTAAGAAAATATTGAATAAACCAAAACGGTAAACTTTAATCGAGCGAATAAATTTTTAAATCAAGACAAAACTTCTAGAAAAATGCTCATTCTTGATTCAAAATTATATTCAGGTTACATATTAAGATATCAGGGAGCACAGGAACATTAATAAAAAAAAAAAAAAATTTTTTTAACTTGGAATGCCTGTACAATAAAAACAAGTGAGAAAGCTACAGTAGAGTGTGGTCGGTTACTTATTTTTTTGCGTTTTTCTTTATCGATTGCGCAATTTGCAGCATACTTTGGTTGCTATTTTTTCAAATTTCCACTTTTTTTTATTATTAGGCAATTTACACAAGTGTTTCCAACTATAATATTCACTATAAATAACATACATATTTTTAACAAGTAAGAAAGCTACAGTCGAGAGTGCTCGACCGTATGATACCCGCAACCCATTTCGAGAGAAAACAAAAAACTTAAATGATATAACAACAAATATACCAAAAATATACTGAAACTTGTGTTTTGTTTGTATATATTTGAAAATAGCGGGTAAAAATCCACAACACAGACATGGTCACACTGTCAACTAAACAAACAAAGCGTGAGCAGCTGCAAGTGAATTTTGCATATAAAATTGATTCTTTAATAACTTCCTTTGTTATACCCGCTACCCATAGGGTAGAAGGGTATTATAACTTAGTGCCAACAGAAAATGTATGTAACAGGCAGAAGGAGGCATCTCCGACCCCACAAAGTATATATATTCTTGATCAGTGTCAACAGCCGAGACGATATAGCCATGTCCGTCTGTCCGTCTGTCCGTCTGTCCGTCTGTCCGTCTGTATGAACACCTGGATCTCAGAGACTATAAAAGCTAGAGCTACCAAATTTGGGGACAGTACTCCTATAGGTCCTACGCAGGTCAAGTTTATTTCAAAAGTTGGATGCCACGCCCCTTTCCGCCCCTAAAAGTCTGTAAAAGCCGTAATAATAGACCTAGAGCATTGAATTTTGATATGCATAATAATATTTATATTCTCAATGATTCCTGTGAATTTGGTTGAGATCGAATGAAAAACAAGGAAGTTATTAAAGAATCAATTTTCTATGCAAAATTCACTTGCAGCTGCCCGCGCTTTGTTTGTTTAGTTGACAGTGTGACCAAAACGGTGTTGTGATTTTTACCCGCTATTTTCAAATATATACAAAAAACTAATTTTAGTATATTTGGTATATTTTTTGTTAATATATCATTTAAATTTTTTGTTTTCTCTCGAAATGGGTTGCGGGTATCATACGGTCGAGCACTCTCGACTGTAGCTTTCTTACTTGTTTTCTTTCGATCTCAACCAAACTCACAGGAGTCATTCAGACTATCATTGTTATTATGCATACCAAATCAATGCTCTAGGTCTATTATTACGGCTTTTTCAGTTTTTGGGGGCGGAAAGGGGCGTGGCAAAAAATCTAAAACAAACTTGATCTGCGTAAGACCTACACGAATACTGTCACCAAATTTGATATCTCTAGGTCATTCACACACTTTAAAAGTCCATATGCATTGGGCACAACTATTTTGATAAATAATTTAACAAATAACTTTTGTTCTATTTTGTCCGATTTTTACCAAAATTACAGGGTATACTAAGAGTATTAAGCACAGAATGTCTACCAAATTACATAACATTACACAAAGAACTTTTGGAGTTATACGCGATTTACATAAAAAAACTTGACTTTTTCTTGATTAAGGCTTTTTGTGGGCGAAGGAGGCGTGGCATCCAACTTTTGAAATAAACTTGACCTGCGTAGGGAATGCAGGAACCTATGTGCCAAATTTGGTGTCTCTATGTCCTATAGTCTCTGAGATCTAGGTGTTCATACGGACAGACAAACGGACAGAAGTCTCGTCTGTTGACGCTGATTAAGAATATATATACTGGGGTCGGAGATGCCTCCTTCTGCCTGTTACATACATTTTCTGTTGGCACTAAGTTATAATACCCTTCTATCCTATGGGTAGCGGGTACAAAAAGTAAAAAAAAATTGTCTGAAGCGGGTCTCGAACCCCTTCTCCTGCAAATGATTTTATATACTTTGGCTTATACCTTCCATGTTTATCACGCGATTTCACTAAAATTCAAGAAACGTACGCGCTGCTGTATTTCAAAGGTGGGAAAGATCACAGCTACAGCTATACGGCAACACCCTTAGAGTATGTTTTTTGAAGGCGGTAGTGTCTTATAGTCTTTTATTACTCTTATAGTTTCTGAGTTCTAGCTCTTATAGTCTCTGATTTCTAGCTCTTATAGTCTCTGAGATCTAGCTACAGTTGAGAGTGCTCGACTGTAAAATACTCGCAACCCATTTCGAGAGAAAACAAAAAACTTGAATGATATTTCAACAAAAAACCAGTACGAAAGCTACAGTCGAGAGTGCTCGACCGTATGATACCCGCAACCCATTTCGAGAGAAAATAAAAAACTTAAATTATATTTTAACAAAATATATACCAAATATACAAAAACTAGTTTTTTGTATATATTTGAAAATATCGGGTAAAAATCCACAACACCGTTATGGTCACACCGTCAACTAAACAAAAAAGGCGCGGGCAGCTGCAAGTGAATTTTTCATATAAAATTGATTCTTTAATAACTTTCTTGTTTTTCATTCGATCTCAACCAAATTCACAGGAATCATTGAGAATATATATATTATTATGCATACCAAAATTCAATGCTCTAGGTAAACCAAACTTGATCTGCGTAAGACCTACACGAATGCTGTCACCAAATTTGATATCTCTAGGTCATTCACACACTTAAAACGTCCATATGCATTGGGCACAACAATTTTGATAAATAATTTAACGAATAACTTTTGTTCTACTTATCCGATTTTTACCAAAATTACAGGGTATATTAAAAGTGTCAAGCGCAGATGGGTTACCAAATTACATCATTACACAAAAAACTTTTGGAGTTATACGCAATTTACATAAAAAAAAAATTGACTTTTTCTAGATTAATGCTTATTGTGGGCGAAGGGGGCGTGGCATCCAACTTTTGAAATAAACTTGATCTGCGTAGGGTATGAAGGAAGCTTTTTGCCAAATTTGGTGTCTCTATGTCTTATAGTCTCTGAGATCCAGGTGTTCATACGGACAGACAGACGGACAGACGAACAGACGGACATGACTATATCGTCTCGGCTGTTGACACTGATCAAGAATATATATACTTTATGGGGTCGGAGATGCCTCCTTCTGCCTGTTACATACATTTCCTGTTGGCACTAAGTCATAATACCCTTCTACCCTATTTTTTTTTTTACATTTGAAAAAAAAACTATAATATACCAACATGGTCACAATGTCAAACACAGAAAGCGCGAGCAGCTGCAAGTGAATTTCGCCCTATAAAATTGATTCTTTAATTTTTATTACTATCTATTATTACAGTTTTCGGGGTCGGAAATGGGCGTGTCAAAAATCTAAAACAAACTAGATCTGCGTAAGACCTACGCGAATACTGTCACCAAGTTTGATATCTCTAGGTCAAGGGTGCCCAGCCCCATTGCTCCCATGGCTCCTTTGTTTTTGTTATTGGCTTCGAAGCATAGGCGAGCAAATGCGTATACACTGCCGCTCAACTGAATAGGTTCATGATCTCAGAGGTAGGAATTTGTCCATAATTCCTAAACCAGTATTCCGATTTCCATAATTTTTACGTACTATACGATTTTCAAAAACATATTATTTATTTTATATTTATTTTATCTTCTGACAGTGTATCAAAATTAGTGATTTTTTTTCGTTCAACTGAATAGGTTCAACCTATAAAACTACAAATTATGTAACAAACTTAGGATTATTTTCATATTTTTGGCTCTTAGCTTATATTTAGGACATTTTTAAAGTAATTTTAAATAAATTTAATAATGCGTGAATCCTCCGTTGTTAGAAATAACTTCAAATAGACGATCAGGAGCGAGGTGTAAAAATTTTGAAGTATTCGCAGCGAAATTGTTGTCCAGGCCGCTTTAATTGCTGCAACTAAAGTTTTTTTGCAATCAAATTGTCTGCCTCCTTCGTATACTTTGCGCGATAGCAACCCCCATACGTTTTCCATTATATTTAAGTCAGGTGAATATGGAGGCCATTCGAGTAAGTCCACCTTCTGAGCCTTAATCCACTCTTTTACCACCCTGGCTGTATGAATGGGAGCGTTATCGTGCTGGTAAGTCCATTCCATAGTGTGAAAAATGTCGGAATAATGCGGAAACGCAATTTGAATGATGGATTTGTAGCTTTCCGCGTTCATTTTTGAGGTAACAAATTGAAGGTCGCAAGTGCCAAAAACTGACACCGACCCCCACACCATTACACCTCCCTCACAGCTATGGCGACGCCTCAGGAAATGCTCTTCCTTTCGAAGATCGTGATAATAATAGTTGTACCCATCAGGACCGTCTAAATTAAATTTTTTTTCATCTGAAAAAACCACCCTGTGCCATTCGCTCGTCCAGCTCATGTGCTTGCGCGCAAAGTGGAGTCGTGAAACTTTACGTGCATCATTTAACGGTGGTTTTTTTTTAAGTTTCATTCGTTTTAAATGATCAGCCGACGAAATCACACGTTTAACAGTAGACACACTGGCTTTTACACCGCAAATTTCTTTAATTTTGGGTAATTTTGGACAGATGGGAATTGGACGCAGCTCGCTGAATATGCCTCCTGTCTGCCGCAGAGGTGGCGTGTTTGACTCCGCCTTTGATGTTTTTGCCGTATTCTGTCTTTTTTCTTAAAAAGCTACTCACAACATTTTGGCTCCGTCCAATTTCGTTTACCAATTTTACGATGGCTAAGACCACTTTTGTGATAGGCTTCGATTTGACCTCTTTCATACTCGGTTAATTGCTCCCCGCGTCCCATTTTTCATTAAATTTAAAGAAAATATATCAAATTAAAAATTTGCATCAAAAATGGGTCGCCACATCGCCAAGTTTCACCGCAAACTAAAAATCTTTCCGCTGAACCTATTCAGTTGAGCCAAAAACTTGCACAGAAATTAGTGAAAGAAATATTAAAACAGAATATGCAAAGTAACGGTACTTAGCAAACGGTTCTTTACTAGTGCTCACTGATTGACACAAATATATAGTTCCACTGAATTTCAAAAAACACCTGTACGATCAATAGGTGATGAAAAAATCATGAAAATGCAACCGAAATTATGTGAACCTATTCAGTTGATCGGCAGTGTATGTATGTACACGGCTGTCGCCATGCGCCAATGCTAATTGCAAAAACAAATTTTTACTTTCGTTTTCTTATCTCTATTCTTCATCTGCATTTGAGCAAGGTAACTGGACTTGCATGAGGTTGTTGTTGGGTCATCAAATTTCATGAATATTTTGTTGTTGCTTTGGCGACGCGCATCCACTTCAAGAAATTGTATTATGCTTTTAGTTGTTGCATTGTCGGCGCGTCATTTGACAAGTAAACATCACGTGACATTTAAATTGAAATTAAATATAAAATTTGATTTTCGCTGGACGCAACATTTGTTCGAATAATAAATATGTACAAAGTTAAAAATATCATCCATATTCATGTGCAAAAATTTTATATTTTCATAGTTATTTCATAATTGCCTTTATTATAAAAATGTATCTCCCTACTTTTTTCAGTGTATCCATTATAAAAAAAATTTTTTTTCCTTGAATGTATTGTTTTCTTTTGAATGTATTGAAATTTGATCCGTCTTAACCCAGCAAGCATTTGGAAGATTGTTTTTGAATTAATCGCCTGGAGTCTTTTTCGAGTCGTTGAAATGATTAAAAAAAGATTCATTTTATAAACGACTATTCAAATACGATTCATGAAAATGCAAAAACAAAATAGTAAAACAATCGAAAACTGATCGTCCTGGCGATTGAAATGAGATAATGCGTCTTTTGCTTTGCACTAAAATTTGGTCAGAAATCGCAATCTTATCTCATTGATCTTTTGCAAACTGTACTAAACATGCAAATTTTAAGCTCTTGCTCTTATGTTCTGCATTTTTGAACATCAGTTTACGTTAAAGAGTGAGATTTCCGTAAGTAAAGTGCAGTTTCAAGTGAAAAATAAATATGACACCCAAAAATAATAGAAAATTGAAAAAAAAAAACCAGCAAAATTATTACTTGTTAAAGACGGTGTGCTGTCCTCATTAAGAAAAAACTTAATTTCCATAAACATATTTAAATAATTGTATTAATTTATTTGTCTTATAAATAAAGGATATTAGCAAAATAAAAAGAGAATTATTAATAGAAATATTACTCGACAAAGAGTCTTTTATTGATAGAAAAATAACTCAAAAACGAGCGAAGCTCGATTAAAATATGACTCGAAAAAGACTCGCTTCTTGCGAGGAAAAGGAGTCGAAAACGACTCTTCCTGAGGTGTCGAATACGACTCTTAAGGAAGTGTCGCGGCTAGGGTTCCATTTTCTCCCGAACAGAGTATCATTTTCGATCAGAAAACGCGCGCATTTATGCTTGTTTTAATCTTCTAGGAGAGTCAAAAAAGACTCTAATTCGATCAGAAATTTCATAAAATGCTTGCTGTATACAGACAGACGGCCAGACATGGCTATATCGCGTCGGCTGTTGACACTGATCAAGGATATATATAATTTATATGGTTGGAGATGGCTGGATGATCCTTCTGCCTGTTACATACATTTTCTGTTGGCACTAAGTTATAATACCTTTCTACCCTACGGGAAGCGGGTATAAAAAAAAACAAAACAAATGAAAACTAAAATACTTTTTGCTACCAAAAAAATGGACAATCATGAAAATTGGTATTGATGACAAGTTAGAGGTTAATTTATGAAATGCTGAAATTCGAGAATATCTTTACTTTAACTAAAAGTTCAGCTCGCACATTACAGCGTTATTGGCAGTTAACCATTCTTTTCTCTCGTCTCTAAGCGGCGAGCGAAAAACACAGGTCGACAACGAGTGCAATATGCAACTGGAGCTACAGAGCCTTGGCCTTGGCAAGAGTTCGATTAAGAATCGAGTTGGCTCTGCCTTTGTTAAATGTCGCTGTATGAAATCGACTCGACCAGAAGTTATCGAACTGACGATCGGAAATTCTTAATTAGTATTTAGAATTTAAAGAACACTATTTCCCCATTCCAATTCCAATCAGAGTAGGTAAGTGGGCAAAAGTGAGGTTCAGTTAAGGAATTGATTGTTGTCGCTTGTGCTTTCTTCAGCATTTTCACACGAACTACAAAGACTCATTTCGTTAGGCGATTATGACCGAGTACGCACCAAGCAAATCGCGATCAAATGCCAACTGGAGCTGCCAACTGATGGAAAAACTGCCTTCCATACCCGAAGAGGGAGCAGCCGGTGATGCACCATCAACATCGACATCGCTGTCGCAGCAGCCGAAACAGACGCTCTTCCAGTGGGTGTCGCTGAATAACCTACCCATGCTGGAGGACGAGACGCCACCAATCAGCTTCTGCGAGGTGCTAGGCAGCTCCGAGGTTGCCTTTCACTGTTCACAGTGTTCTCGGCTGCTCGTCAGCCTCGGTACAGACGCACTGCAGCGCACAATTGGCACCCAGACTCAGGTGATGCAGCTGATGCAGGCACAGACGCAAACACAGACGCAACAGTTACAGCTTGGTCCGCAGCAGAAGCACATGCAGACGGAGAGAGATCCCAGTGAAGTGGAACTGGCTATGGAGGTTCAATTAGAGTGGTATCTGCAGCAGCTTCGACAGCGTCGTCTTGGCCAACAGCAGCAGCATCTATATAATGGTCAACAAATGTTAATGAAGTGGCAGCAACGGCAACTCGCATTTTGGTCTCTTCTAAAGACGCTGCTCATCTGTATTTCGGTGCTCGATGGCTGCTATTTGTTGTGTCGCGGCCTGTGGCGTCTTAGCATCTGGCGACGCCTGTTGGTCTCCTTGTATGCGTTGGAGGAGACACCACAATTGCCGCCGCCATCAAATTCGCTGCCAGCGTTGCTTTATCGCAAGCTGTGCGGTTTGGCCAGGATGCTTCACATGATTTGATTGCAACTCGTCCTGGCAAACACTCCACAGAACAGCCGCTCACACTGAAATCGAAGATCGCTTATTCAAAAATAATTTTTTTCTATTTTTAAAACGGCAGCGGACAAAACGCTATTTAAGCCGCGCTCGCGATCGAAAGACCCCATTCCGAATCTCATTCGCATTTCCAAGTTTGCTTTTCCGTTCCCTAACCCACAATATTATACTGACAACAATAACAATAACAACCATAAATTTCATTGTGTTCCCCGACGCCAAACAGCGTTGATAACATCGTTGACACCAATTCAAATTGCCGGTCAATACATCTCACAGACACCTCTCTCCCCCACCGCTCTCCACTCTCTATTCACTGCTTTCGCCAATCTGCTGTTCTGCACATCTTAGTATGGAAAATGGCTCAATAAATATGAGAATTGCACACAATAACAACAAAAAAGCCATTTGATATAGACTGTGCGAGACCTTTTGCTTTTGATGTGTATTACACATAGTTTTAAATGCAAGGTCTAAATAAGCACACAACTGATTACGTCTATAGTACATTTAATATATACCGCGTATAATCTCTGAGGTCGATATCAGCACAGCAAATAAACAAATTCAACTGCAACTGCTGATCGGCAAATACTTATTTTGCTGTTTACAAACCCCCACTCTCAATTTATACCCGCTACCCATAGGGTAGAAGGGTATTATAACTTAGTGCCAACAGAAAATGTATGTAACAGGCAGAAGGAAGCATCTCCGACCCCATAAAGTATATATATTCTTGATCAGTGTCAACAGCCGAGACGATATAGCCATGTCCGTCTGTCCGTCTGTCTGTCTGTATGAACACCTAGATTTCAGAGACTATAAGACATAGAGACACCAAATTTGGTACATAGGTTCCTGCATTCCTTACGCAGATCAAGTTTATTTCAAAAGTTGGATGCCACGCCCCCTTCGCTCACTATATGCATAAATCTAGAACAAGTCAAGTTTTTTTATGTAAATCGCGTATATCAAAAGTTCTTTGTGTAATAATGTGTAATTTGGTAAGCCATCTGTGCTTAACACTTTTAATATACCCTGTAATTTTGGTAAAAATCGGATAAGTAGAACAAAAGTTATTCGTTAAATTATTTATCAAAATAGTTGTGCCCAATGCATATGGACGTTTTAAGTGTGTGAATGACCTAGAGATATCAAATTTAGTGATAGTAATCGTGTAGGTCTGACGCAGATCAAGTTTGTTTTAGATTTTTTTGCCACGCCCCTTTCCGCCCCCAAAAACTGAAAAAGCCGTAATAATGGACCTAGAGCATGGTAGAGCGTGGTATGCATAATAATAATGATAGTCTCAATGACTCCTGTGAATTTTATTGAGATCGAATGAAAAACAAGGAAGTTATTAAATCAATTTTATATGCAAAATTCACTTGCAGCTCCTCGCGCTTTGTTTGTTTAGTTGACAGTGTGACCATGTCGGTGTTAGGGATTTTTACCCGCTATTTTCAAATATATACAACAACAAAACAAGTTTCAGTATATTCTTTGATATATTTTTTGTTAAAATATTTTATTTTATTTGTTTTTTCTCGAAATGGGTTGCGGGTATCATACGGTCGAGCACTCTCGACTGTAGCTTTCTTACTTGTTTATATTGTAAAGGCTGCTGATAGTATAAATTCTTAATTGTATATATGTACATATTCTGCTCTGAAATTTGCAGAAAGAAAATTCCATATGTGAATGTACTTTTTGGAACTGCTAAATATAATTTCATATCAGGTTTTTTAAGATTTTCAATTTTGTATTCTTGTGATACGCAGGCCTGCGGACAGATTAAGGCACCAGAATAAATTGACAGGCCGAGTTGAGCACAGTTCAAATGGTCATTGGCCCCTGACAGACTTTGATAACGTGCACCTTTAACGAGTACATACATATTTTACTGAAGTTCACGCACGATATGAAATTCATGCTATAAAGTATATTTTAATAGGTCCATTCACTTTCAAAGTCTCGAAGTCCCCAAAGCGAAACTTAAGTCAGACCACGTCCAGGGAGCATGAGCAAAGCCGAGTGCTCTCCTAAGGTGAAGATCATCAGTGTCTTTGCCTTGAGGCATAGGTTCAAGGATTAGACCCCCTTAGTCTTATCACATTTGCTAAATAGTGAAGTTTTTTTTTGAGTTCGTGATATTTTATGGAGTATATAAATGATCGATCCGATGGATAAGATAAGCTTGTCGAATGCTTTTCGTGTGTTTTATTGGTTCATCTTCAGAAAAAAATAAAGAACCGTCGCCGTCGTCGATTAATAAGAAGCACGTGCTCCAATAACAAAAATATTTGTACAATATTTTTTTTGTTTTTTTTGATTATTTACGTTCTGGGTCTGGGGGTCTGAGGTTCACTTAATCTCTCTGTGGAACAAGGTACATATATAAATCGGTCGAGTAGTAAATGCTATTTGAACAAGTCACCCACAAGGCTACATAATCACGAGACTTACGACTTGACATTCAACTTAGTTTTTTTTATTTATAACGCTTTTGTTAAATTCTGAATTAGATTAAAATTGTTTAAAACCCCCTTTTATTTATTGGATCTTCTCTTAAGTTGAGACTTACAAAAAGTTATCAAATCTTATAACTAAACATTAAGTAACAATTCAATTAAACTATTTTAGGGTTGCACGTTCCTTACCTCTGCCTCTGACAGGTTTAATATGGAGGTATTTCTGTATATTTTCGTTGCGAACGCAGGGTGCCCCGGTTATGGTTCTCAGGATCTTTGATCAAGCGCGATGGACAATTCAATATTGCGACTGCTAGCGTTCATCCATAACTGGGAGTCATAGGTCCAGATTGGTTTAAGTATGTAATTGTAGAGCAGGATCTGGAATTCAAGACTAATAGAGGACCAAGCGATCATAAGCCAATGAAGGCTATTAGCTTTAACTCCTAATTGTGTTCTCTTGGCTTGGATGTGCCTTCGCCAAGTGAGTCGTCTTCCGAGGTGTTCTCCTAAATACGTCACGTCGTTCGCTTACGGGAGTGCGGAATTGTTTAGTCTGAGCGGTGGGCAATTTCGCCTGTGCAGGGTAAACGTAACATGCTTGCATTTTTGTTCGTTTATTTTTATTCGCCAGTCAAATGCACTGATGCTTGCATAGGGCATCTGGAACGGCTGAGAATAGCTGTATTATATGCAAAGGTATATGTTGTTAGTCGTCTGATTGTTGGGATTTCTGCTGTGTAGAGGACGTAAAACGTTGGCCCTAGTACGCTGTCATGGGGACTCCAGCTCCAATCGTGTAATCGTGTGTCAGACATTTCAGTATTGCAATGTCGTATAGGTAAGATTCTAATAGTTTGTGGGTATTATTAGCATTGCTCTGAACAATAGTTTCGTGTTTTTCCACGAAACCCAAATTGGTGTGATGGGATTTTATTATGGATTCTTAAAAATTAATTTATCTGATTTTTTTCCTAAGAGTTTTTGATAATGATAAGCTTATGGGTCTGTACGATGAGGCAATTGTATGATCGTTGCCAGGTTTCGATATCACTTTTTTCATTGATTCTTTCTATCTTTATGGAATAATATGGCAGCTTAATAATCATGACGTTATTTGGTTAGAGCCTGGAGATTTTTTCGGATCCAGATAATTTTTGATAATATGAGCGATTTCGTTTGGTCGCAATTTCATTGGCTCACGTTGATGCTGAGGCTCATTTGCTACAGACAGAAGTGTAAATGGATTTGTAGCAGGATTTGGCTGGAACAGATTTTTTAGGTGTTCTGGAAATGTTTTGGCTCCGTCCTCACAACTGGGGGCCCAGCCGCCCACTACGTTTCTTATAGGCACCACAGTTTCTGTCGGTGAGCGTAGGATTAAATAAGCTATCCACAGAGTGTGCTTTTTGGAAAATATTGATAATTGCTCTGAATAGCGGCGATGGGTACTTGCTTCTTGTTTTGCTTTAACGCTTTGGTGAGTTTGAGGAAGGCGTCTTTTAACCTTTGTAGTGCATATTGCAACCTATAAGACCCGTCGTAGGCGTCGCTTTTCGAGTACGAGGGGCTCGATTTGTTGACTTGACTTCTTGCATGTAAGGCGCTTGCGCAGTTTGAGGAAGTGACATGCGAGCAGCGGTGGCAAAGGTGGACTCCATTGTGTTGACAAAGTTGTCGATGTCAGCTCAAAGGTTGAGTACAGAATTCAGCTAAATATGCTAGCTTAAATATTTGCTAAACAGATCCAATTGGTTTTATATGAAGTCAATCCAGTCGGTTGACCTACATTTCTTGGATGACGAAGTAGATTAATCAGAACTGTCTTTTATAATTGCACTAGCCAGTTTCAGTCGCAGCTTCGCTCGCGTCACATTTTGTTTTAATATAATTATTTTTATTTTTATTATGTTAACTTAACATATTTTCTTCTTAGAAATTCGTATAATATTGCATGTTGAACATGAAAACTAAAACTAAATACATTTGATTGCTGCTTACACAACATTACACATATTTGCTATGTTCAGCAAAATTTTTACATTTTCTACAATGATCTTTTATTGAAACATACATGTGTAATTAAAAAAAAAGTTTGCCCGTCGCTGAATCAAAAAAAGGATTCGAACCCACGACCTTCTCATCCGCGTTGAGACATTCTATCCCTTGAACCACAGCTTGCGGGGAAGGTTTCAAAAACAATATTAAATTCACTGAGCTATTTGAATGTAAAATAGACTACGTTTCTTAAACTGATACATATTTATTTATGGAAAAAAAAATCTAGCTTACTTAGTGGGAATTAAAAAAAAATATTAGAATTTGTTAATTGTAAAATTAAACAAGTAAGAAAGCTACAGTCGAGAGTGCTCGACCGTATGATACCCGCAACCCATTTCGAGAGAAAACAAAAAACTTAAATGTTATTTTAACAAAAAATATACCAAAGAATATACTGAAACTTGTTTTTTGTTGTATATATTTGAAAATAGCGGGTAAACATCCCTAACACCGACATGGTCACACTGTCAACTAAACAAACAAAGCGCGAGGAGCTGCAAGTGAATTTTGCATATAAAATTGATTCTTTAATAACTTCCTTGTTTTTCATTCGATCCATCCAAATTCACAGGAATCATTGATTATGCATACCATTATTATTATGCATACCAAAATTCAATCCTCTAGGTCCATTATTACGGCTTTTCCAGTTTTTGGGGGCGGAAAGGGGCTTGGCAAAAATCTAAAACAAACTTGATCTGCGTAAGACCTACACGCATACTGTCACCAAATTTGATATCTCTAGTTCATTCACACACTTAAAACGTTCATTTTCATCGAAGCTGTAAGATAGCTACAGCTTAGCCGATCTCGAGCTCTTTATTTCTGGGTTAATTAGTTAGTGTTTCATGAATATTTTCAGCCAATTTTGAATAATTTTTTAACAATTATTTGTATATGAAAATGGCTGTAATGACGATTGTGTGGTGCTTCAATAGTGCGAAATGAGCTATAATTTGAATCCGACCCTACAGGCTTAAGTTAAATCCCCGTGACAAATATTTGTTTCTACATTTTTTTAAAGTTTAACAAAAAATAAAAAGAAACAAATTTTTTAATTTTAAGGACTTTTTTCAATCCTAATTGACGATAGTTGATAATCTGTGAGTGAAAGTTATCAACATAATCGATTTTATTGGCGTCTTACATGAATTAGTCAAACAATTGCGTCTCAATTATTTGAATATAAAAAGCAGGATCCAAGATGGATGCTATGTTTGCTACTGGTTCAGAATAAACGCGCACGTATGTAGGTCATTTCAATGAGTAAAATTCCGCGAGTTTCAACATGAATTGGGTCCAAACCCATTAAATTAGCCTAATTCAACACCCCGTGAGAATTTCTTGTTCAAAAATGTAAAGAAAAGTTAAGCGAGAATTAAATAAATAGGTAAGATGTAAATAAAAGGTCCTTTAGAAACCTTATATAAATAGCAGGACCGCTGAATTTGGCATACTGCTCTAAACAAATTATTACTTTTAACAATAATATATTTTCATGTCAAACTAATTACATATTTTATCATCAAATTTTAACTAAAGAGACTTTTTCTTCAATGTCGACTGTTCAAAGTCGACTCCCCGTAAAAAAATAAATAAAACTGGCTCGAGTCCCTTTCTTAAGGTAATCTATAAATAATTTACATAACGAAGAAACAATACATGTTTCGTAATGATTTGAATACTGCAATTTTTCATTTTTGCTTCGTGTCGATCATTGCTGTTGGCTTTGCAATTGTATACCTGTCAATCAGTTATCATTGTTATTCGTTGCTATTACTTTCAATGTGTGCAACGGGCATGAAAATGTAATGTCACACTGGCACTATCGAAAGACATAGCGAAAAACTAATATGTGTTTATGTACATATATTCACAGACATATACGTAGATATTTTTGTAGTGATATAACATTTAACAATCAACAAAAAATTGATGGGAGCCATTTTGTTTTGTATTCGACAAATATACACACACATACATATAACCAGAAACACAATACAACAACTACTACAAAGGCTTTAGCGAAAGGCAATGCGAAAATTACAACTACAAAGGCAATGGGAAAAGTTTAGTCACAGTGCAGCCTTAAAGTAGGCAATGACTAATAAGGAATTTAAGAGCTTATAAGCAAATTGTACTCAAAAGCCAAATGCCCACACTGCACTTGCACTTGTGCCTGTCCTTCTATGGCTGAGCGAGCCCGGAGCAAGAAGATGTGATGATGCTGGCGCTTACAGGTCACTGGGGTCGTTTGCATTGTTGCTGTCTCTATTTAATATTCACTTGCCCATTGTGCCACATTAATAATGTAAGTCGCCCTCTCTCTCTCTCTCTCGCTCATCCTCTGCGTTTGTGTGCGTTTTACATAGAGGGTGTGGAGATGAATGTCGCACCTGTTGAGGACTGCCTTTAACTTAACTCAACAGCAAAGCTCTCAGATAACCAACAGACTGCACAGGTACATACATATGTATGTTTGTATGTTCATACATTCACATGTGTACGTGTGCACGTAATTTGTTTCCGTGTGTGTGTACACAGTCAGGGTCGTTTACCAAAGCTTATAAGCTAGGCACCATATATTAAAATATATTATTTTGAAATTATACTAGGGTATAATATTCTTTATTCTTATTTGGATTGAATCTAAAACAGAAAATCAATTAAATTGAATATAGTTTATGTGAGTTATCGTATCCCTTGTTCATGTATTTGAATTTTTATGTTATTTTAAAAATGTAATTTATAATAATAAAAACACTAAATTTTCCTAATAAACCAATTGAATACTATGTTGATATTTTCTTTCTCCAATTGATAGAAAATTCTATACAATTTAAACCAAAATTTAAATAAGTACATCATTTAGTTATTCTCTTTTTTGTTCCACTATTTTTTGTTTTTTAATATGTTTTATAGGTTACTTTTTCAAGTAGAGAGAGACGGAAAAGGACAACAAAGCGGACGAGATTCTACGTATTTTCTATGCGTATTTACAATTATAATTGTTTTGTTTTTGTTGTTAGTGTGTTTATTGCTGTTGTGTGTACTTATGACATATCTATGTTGTATGTGCTTCTTGTGTGGCATTCGAAACGCATATTCTTTTTCTCAAGCGTTCCCATTCATACAATTCATTTGTAATTGGCTTACGCGAGCGGACTCATTCACTCAATCGTGTTCCGCTTCGCATTGAATTTCATTAAAATCATTTTATCATATTTTTGCTCTACTGTACTTTCGCATTTTGCACGTGTCTCGTCGCGTGTAGTGCTACTGTAGTCCGATTGTCCATACAAAGTAACTCTGTCCCCCTCTCTCTTTTCTATACACGAACTTTGAATGCACGTGCATGTGGATGTGTGAGTTTCTGTTTATATGTGTGTGACAGGTGGTTATATCGATAAACAGCGCCGTCATTTGCATCTCCCTCGACTCACTACCTATCTTTGTCTCTGACATAAACTTACATCTGATTAGGCAGGGGGCCAATTGGAGCTGTTTGAGGAAGACAAGGGAGGCAAGAGCCACGTGACAGTTGCTTAAAACGTGGGTCGATCTTTTTTGACTGCAGGTCACGGACACCATGCGACGATGACGCGGCGCAACGCGGAATAGGCACAATACCACAGCACAGAGAGCCAATTTGTTCACATAATTAATTTGAAGGCTCGCGCTAATTTGGATAACAACAAACAATTAGTACGTTTAACGCAATTTTGTTACGTAGACACAAAAGACGATGACATTTGGCGGCCGGATATGAATTGTGGGATAACGGATATCCGCGGATATATGGACAGATAGACAAGGCAGGCGCACACGGCGATTGACACTGCCACAGTGGCCGTGGCATTTGCGCAACGGCCACCTGAAGATTTGGCGGCTCTTATTTTTCCCATTTTTGGCGACGACAGCTTTTGCTATTCAAATCGCAGCGCCGTCAGCGAAAGCTATGGTCACTGTGCTTGCGATGGCATCGAAGCGATACAGGATCTCGAACATTGTTTCAAGTAATTGTCACTTCGTTTATCAGGGAACTAGTGCGGTACCAGTCACCTAGCACGAAACCAGTTACCATTTAATTTGTGTCTAATACAAAAGTCAGCAGCCCTACTGAAAGGGAATTATAAAACTTGTTTGCATTTATTTTATCTACATTTTTATCAGTAATTAACGTAGAGAGAACTAATAGCAAATGAAATAAATCGCAGCAATTTATTTGCTGTTGTTATTGTTGGTTGTTGCCACAGCTAAATTTCGCCTCCAACGGCACCCTCGACTTCGTCTTCTTCCTCCTCGTCAATGTCCACCCAGCCGTCGTCACTAAGCTCAGCGATGGTGTCGTTATCATCTACGACAGCCTGTACGCTGGTATCGTCTTCGGTAGATCCTGAATTCGTGTTGCTATCGGCAATCGTTGCCGTTGTCCAGCCGGGAGCATTAGAGCGTTCAGGACGTTGTTGCTCCTGGGTGACGCCAGTCTCCGAAGTCGAATCGCCGCTGTTCGAAGATGGCGCGGTTTCGGTGGCTGTCATTGTTACCGATGAGCAGCGTCCGGCTTCGATGGCGGCCTTGGTCTTGTTGCGACGACGTACATTCTCGTATTCCTCCAGATCGGCCAGGGTTAACTGGATGCTTTGTAAATTGCGTTTCAGCATGATTTTCGTCGTCGCGTTTTTTTAACGCGTACTAGAAACAGTTATAATGCTGGGCTGCCACTTGGACGAAGCGAAACGCCTTTTTCAAAGCGCGCGGTAGCGCTGCCAGCCTATCGAAATATTCGATAATTTGCAATTTGCTAATCTTAAAGTAAATATACTTGCAATAGTTAACATTACTAATACAAAAATTTAATGAAGCATAAAACAAATGTTTACTTTATTTTCGAAATTTAGTTGCAGAGCATTAGATACGTTATCGAAATACTCGATTATTTTGAATTTAATAATTGTGTTATTAAAAATCAGCAATATTTAACATTGCTTTTAAAAAAAATGTAAAAATCTATTATGTAGACTAAAAGCTATTTGTATTTTAGCTACTTTATTTTTTACAATGAATTTCAAACAATTTGTTGAAAATTGATTAATTGGATTTATCGATCCGCCACCACAGTTGTTGACATCTATCGTCAGCCAGAAGCACAATATTTTTGTGTGCTTAAGGAACTGCCGATTGGTTTGTTTTGAGCAACAAAATCAAACAAGTGGTTAAAGCAAAGAGCGACGTGGACTTGGCGCGACTCTCGAGCATCTCAAAAAAGACAACAAAAAACAAGTTTCACCGCTAATTTTTTGGCAGTAACTGGTGAGCGTGACTTATTTATTTGAACACACATAACTTATTGTGCTTTTTAGGTGCTCTCTTGAGTCTTTTGTGCTAACAACAGCTGTGAGCTGATCTGGCGTAGCCGGTGGCAGGCAGGCAAGTGACACAATTAATGTCGGTTGGCAACGCTGGCAATGAAAACGCAGCGACTACTCGATCAATTGAGCAAAGAATGAGCAAGGAAATCATGAACGGACGCACCATTCGCATCAATCGTGTGCCAGCCACCATCACAGCCATTCTGTTGACTATTGTGCTCGTCTACTTCCTCAACTTCCATCAGGAGGAACGACCCTCGATCTATGGCATGCTGCGCAGCGACAATAAAGTGAATTTGCGAAAGATGCTGATTGCCGCCATTCAGGCGGCGCAACGTGGCGGCCTCGAGATACTTGATGTGGCCAACACCAGGCAGCTAAAGGAGCGCAGTAAAGGCAAGACGGCGGAGGGCATCAACGACCCATTTACCGATGCCGATGGCCGTTCGCATTGTGTAATGAAGCAGGGCCTTAAGCGCATCTTTCCGCGGGTGCAGATCTTCTCGGAGGAGGACAAAGAGCAGTGCCAGGAGTCGCACAGTTTCGATTTGGACCCCACGGTGCTCCACGAGACAGCGATGGTGCCCAACGTGGCGGTGACAGCGCAAGATGTCACTGTCTGGGTGGATCCACTAGATGCGACCAAGGAATTTACAGGTAAGCTGGGAAAACTTACGAAATGAAAGTTTATAAGACGTAATATATTACAGAGGAACTCTACAAGTATGTGACCACCATGGTGTGCGTCGCTGTCGCCGGCCAGCCTGTGATTGGCGTCATACATAATCCGTTCAGTGGTCACACTGCCTGGGCGTGGGTGGGTCACAGCATGTCCGAGTTTCTGGCCGAATTGCACAAGTTTCCGGCACACAAAGCAAATAGTGAACCCATCATCACCATCTCCAGATCACACACAGCTGCCGCCAACGATGTGACACGCGACGTCTTTGGCCCCAATGTCAATATACTGACAGCTGCCGGAGCCGGCTACAAAGTGCTGCAAGTCGTGGCGAACAACGCGACCGCCTATCTGCACACGTCCATCATCAAGAAATGGGACATTTGTGCCGGCGACGCTATACTGCGTGCTCTGGGCGGTGGCATGACCACACTGAACGATGAGGCTATCAACTATGGACCCAACGAGTCTGCCGTGAATAAGGACGGTCTCTTGGCTAGCCTCACACAGCATGGCGAGTACATGGAGCGTCTGTCCAAGTATCGTGCCCAGCACAATGGAAAGCTGAGGTAATGAACACTACACTCTTTCAACCAACGCGAATCTCTGGTAGCAGCTGCTGTGCGCATGTAGAACGTCCTAAGCTTAGGCATAAGTTTAAAGTAGCAAAATAATACGAAAAAATACAAAAACCTGTTTTTTTTTTAAGTCGTCGGGTCATTAACCTCAGTCGACGCTCGACCAAATGAATAAACGTATAATTTTAAAGACCATCTGAGTGTAAGCTATATATTGGCTAATAAACTTAAAAATTTTTTAAAGCAGTTGGTTTGTTATATCCGCTACCCATAGGGTAGAAGGGTATTATAACTTAGTGCCAACAGAAAATAAATTGTATATATATTATTGATCAGTGTCAACAGCCGAGACGATATAGCCATGTCCGTCTGTCTCTATGAACACCTAGATCTCAGAAACTATAACGGCTAGAGCTACGAAATGTTCTTTAAAACACTATGCTTTCATGCAGATCAAGTTTGTTTTTTAATTTAGACAAATAATATTTGTTCAGCTAACCGTCTCCTTTTTTTCCAAAATATCTTCTAGGAAATATAAAATTGTGAATTATGTGACTTGCTTCAGCTAAAGTCTTGTGTTTTATTCCGATTATAGGAATCCTACGATATTCGGCGATGATGAATTCCGCAATACCATATCAGAAAGCTCAAAATTTATCAACAACTTTTGACAACTGATATTAAATGTATTTAAAAATTATTTTTCTATTTCCCATTAGCTTCTTATGTACGAAAAGTACAATTTTCATCGTTACTGCCAACTGCCAAATCAAAGAACTTTTAGTTTTTTAGCTTTCAAAGAATGCTGTTCTCAAAACTCGGCTTCTGGCATAAAAGCTTAGAACAATTTTACAAACAACACCTTCCTTTTGAGGTTAGGTCCTAAATTTTTAAATATCTTTCAAAGTGGTTAAAAGTGACATTTTTAATTAAGACTATTTGCACCAAACTTAAATTCTCTTTATTTTAAAATATATTTTATGGATTCACTCTGCTGGACTCATTTTAAATCTCTATTGTTACATGAAATTTCATAAAAACATGTAGCATATTAGACTTCATAATTTATTGAATTATTTATGAGATATCACGCTTGATTTATATATTTAAAGTTCACAAACACATAAAAGAAATCACAATTATTCGAAATATTTACAAAAATTTCCCGGGCGTTGTTTAATTTTCCACTTTTTATAATTTTTAAATTGTGCAGATATCTTCATCTGCAAAAGCACGTGCATTGGAATTGCTAAAACTGTGTTTATCGGTTGAATTCTTGTAGTCACGCCATCTATTGAAATTTTAGGTACCCATAGGGTAGAAAGGGTATTATTACTTATTGCCGGCAGAAAATGTATGTAACAGGCAGAAAGCATCTCCGACCCCATAAAGTATATACATATATTCTTGATCAGTGTCAACAGCCAAGACGATATTTTGCAAGTGCAAGTGAATTTTGCATACAAAATTGATTCTTAAATAACTTCGTTGTTTCGTATAGTCATTGAGACTATAACTATTATTATGCATGCCAAAATTCAATGCTGTAGGTCTATTATTACGGCTTTCCCAGTTTTTGGGGACGGAAAGAGGCGTAGCAAAAATTTAAAACAAACTTGATCGGCGTAAGACCTCCACGAATACTGTCACCAAATTTGATATCTCTAGGTCATTCACACACTTATGCCATATGGATTGGGCACAACTATTTTGATAAATAATTTAACAAATAACTTATACCTATGTACCGAATTTGGTGTCTCTATGTCTTATAAACTCTGAGATCTAGGTGTTCATACAGACGTACAGACGGACATGACTATATCGCCTCGGCTGTTGACACTGATCAAGAAAATATATACTTTTTGAGGTCGGATATGCCTTCTACTGCCTGTTACATACATTTTCTGTTGGCACTTCGTTATAATACCCTTCTACCCTATGGGTAGCGGGTATAAAAAGCGTCATTTTACAGACCCATTTCCTTCAATTGCTGTCTACCCAAAACAGTCGATAAAATTATTGCCATGCATCCAAACTTCATGCCAAATAGAAAGGAAATCGTCCGCGTCCGTCCGCATCTCTCATTCTTCCTTCCATTACACAACGGATCACCCATATCCGTCATCCTAATTGATTCTTCATAATAGTAAATTCCCATAAACATCAAAACTCAAATTACAATCTGGACAATATACTTCATAAAATACAAAAACTGGGGATCATACTCAGGAGCCTTTCCCTCCCTCACCAAATGTCAACATCACCACATATGCAAGAAACATATCTGCAAATGCACCGTAAGTTCTCAAAACACACATATGCCGTCCATAAAATTCTATGGACAACCATAACCAAAAACTACAACTACACTTACATCAGCTACCGCCCTGTTCCAAAAACTTAATATTATCAAATGCTTATCCAATCAAAAACTAAATTGCGACACAAAAGCTACTCTCATTGGCAAAATAGACTATGGATTATTTCTCTATGGACATACTGCCGAAGCCATTTTAAACAAGTTAAAATCACTGTTTAAAGCAGGTATTCGCTTAGCCCTTGGTGCATACAGCTCCACTTCTACTATAAACCTACTCCACAGAGCCAATATCCTACTAATGAAACAATGGCGAGATCTGCAAACCATAAAATTAAACAAAAATTTGTTTATCTCAAAAAATTCCCCAATGGACAAATTAATAACAATTTGTAAGACCAAAAAGAACTATACACCCATCATTGACATCATAATAAACCAATGCAGAAAATACAACTTACCATTCAGTCTGCAAAAACCACCCAAAGACATACACCCATGGCACCACAGCAACCAAATAGCCACAACACTACGACAACACAAAAAACAATGAATATAACCAAAATCATACCGTGCTCTATTTAATCAAATACAAGTCAGCTTAGAAAACTACAACTTTATATACACCGACGGCACAAAATTAGACGACACAGTAACATTCGCTATAACAACACCAATATTTTAAAATACGGGATGCTACCCCAAGACTCCTCCACACTTATAGCCGAAATAACAGCAAAGTAAAAACCAAAAAGACAAATTTGCAATATGCACAGACTCATTATTAACAATAGACTCAATAATAAACTCAAGCAATAGCAACATGGACCCCAGATATACATGTGGATACTGTACATATTAGGACTCATATCATAAAACTTACCCCCAACATAAAACTGATCTGGATCCCTGGCCACGCTGGTATAATAGGAAACTAATTAGACGATCAAGCAGCTAGAATGCCCCTAATCCTCACCCCTAACACCAACCTAACTGACCTGAACCAATTTCTTTAAAGCACAACAAAAAAAACATAATTTACTGCAACCAATGGTATCAAAATATTAATCATAATAACACAGACATCTACAACTACCATCGACCAAATAAACACACACACTAAACTTACTCATCAACACTACCTGAATGGACATAACAACACCTCGCTATTCCGACCCTTCTGCCACGATCCCAAAATACTAACAATCCCACATCTAGAATCTTGTCTTTTGCTTCATCCCATTGTTCAAGAAACATTTTCAAACCCAAACGCGTTGGAATTCCTTAGAAACCTTAACCCAACCAACTTACCAAAGCTCATATCCTTTCTCAAAACAGCCAACATTGACTATTTACTATAAACATTTATATAATAATTAATAATGTAAATATTTGTAAACATAATGTAAATAATAATATCAGCTAGAACAACTAAGAAAGGTGCAGTCGAGAGTGGTCGACCGTAAGACACCTGCTACCCATTTCGAGAAAATACAAGACACTTAAGTGATATTTGAACAAAAAATATACCAAACAAATTTACTGAAAATTGTTTATTTGTAGATATTTGAACAAATCCACAATATACCGACATGGTCACAATGTCAACTAAATAAACAAAGCGCAAGCAGCTGCATGTGAATTTTGCCCTATTAAGTTGATTCGTGAATAACTTCCATGTTTATCATTCGATAACAACCAAATTCACAGGAATTATTGGACTATAAATATTATTGTGCGTACCAAGGCTCTATCTCTATTATTACGGCTTGTACAGTTTTCGGGGGCGGAAACGGATGTGGCAAAAATCTAAAACAAACTTGATCTGCGTAAGACCTACACGAGTTCTGTCAGTTTGATGTCTTCAACTTTTTTGAAAAATTATTTATCAAATAATTTTTGTTCTACTGGTCAGATTTTACAGGGTATATTAAGAGACTTAAGCAGAGATCGCTTATATAATTACACACCATTATACTAAGAACTTTTCATGTTATACGCTATTTACATAAAAAGTTACAGTGCCAAGATCTTATAAACTCTGAGATCTAGGTGTTCATACAGACAGACGGGCATGGCTATATCGTCTCGGCAGTTGACATTGATCAAAATATATGTACTTTATGGAGTCGGAGATGCCTCCTTCTGCCTGTTATATACATTTTCTGTTAGCACTAAGTTATACAAGGTGAGTTCCAAAGTAAACAGGACTTTTAAAAAAAAGATAGAACAAATAGTTTTTTTCGGCAAAATCAATTTATTTTATTCAAAATAGTCTCCTCCTGCTTTAATACAGAGTTTTGCACGGTCTAAAAGCATGTCGAACGAGTTTTTTAGCTCGTTGCCCGGTATGGCCGCCAGTATGCCGGTGCAAGCCTTTTGAATGGCCTCTACGTCTGCATAACGCTTTCCTTCATCGGCAAATGCATTTTTCCGAAAAGGTAGAAGTCGCACGGTGATGATTTCGATGTGATTTCGGGTCTTTTTTTGCTTCTTTAATGATGTCCTTCGAATGTTGAATTCTGAGCAATTTTTGGACGTCAGTCAATTTGAGCGGAACAAACCGTGCACACACCTTTTGTAAATCCAAATGTTCGGTCAAAATGCGATAAATCGATGTTTTGGAGATGTTCAATTCTATTTCCATGAATTTCAATGATGATTTCACAGTTTCGATGGAATTTTCGGTGATCACGGATTTTGGTTGGCCCACATGTTCATCGTCATTTATGTCCTCACGACCACTTTGAAAACGTTGAAACCACTAGTGCACTCTGCTACGGGATAGGCAATCATCGCCATAAACTTGTTTCATCAATTGAAACGTTTCGATAAAAGTTTTGCCAATTTTAAAACAAAATTTAATGTTGGCCCTTTGTTCGAAGCGCATTTTGGCACCGATGACAAAAACATACTGATACTTAAAACGCAATAACCTCACTTCCAATAGATGATAAACGATAGCAGATTCTAAGGCACCAGTTGACATATAGATAGCGCCACTAGAGGGCGCTAGATTCATAAAGTCTTTGGCGTCTTCAATAGTGCAGAAGACTTAATGAAAACGCTGATTTTTATACTAAGTTTCTTAAAAAATTAAACATGACTGGTGAATTCAAAAACCCAAATTCAAGTGGCTTCGCCATGAAGTTGGCTGCGATCAATTCCCGGGTTGCCGAACTATCGTTTTGGTGTTGCCAGCAAATGGGCAATAGGTGGCTGACAGAGTTGCCACAGTACTCCCCCTCTAGACAAGTCAACGCGGGAAACGTCTTTCATAAGTTTTTATGCACCGAGTTTTAGTAGTCAAGAAATCCTCCGTCTCGCTGCTAGAGTCGTTGCTCTCTAAGTATGCTTGTTTCAGTCTGTCCACTGAAATGGATGTGTCCTTGCCATTCATTCGAATAACAAAAACTCGGTCTGAAGGCTTGTCGATTACTTGGAATGGCCCAGAGTATGGCGGTTGTAGCGGTTGCTTCACGGCATCGGTTCTCACAAACACATGGGAACATTCGTGGATGTGCTTGTGAATGAATAGTTTTGGCTTGCTGTGGTGTGCTGCCGAGATCGGCCTTAGCGCTTGCATGCTGGTTCGAAATTCACTCACAAACTCAGCTGGTCTTGGCGGCGAATTTAAATCTGCAAAATAATCGTTAGGAAAATGAAGTGTGCATCCATAGAGCATCTCAGCAGCCGAAGCTTGTATGTCCTCCTTGATGCAAGTACGGAGGCCAAGCAGGGCCACAGGGAGCACTTTTAGCCACGGTGTCTCGGAATCGCACATCAACGCAGCCTTCAAAGACCTATGCCAGCGCTCGATCATACCATTCGACTGTGGGTGGTACGGAGTTGTATGGATATGATTGCTTCCAACGAGGTTTGCTAATGACTTGAAAAGTGCGGCCTCAAATTGAGTTCCTTGGTCTGTCGTTATGTTCCTTGGACACCCAAATCGCGATATCCAGCAAGTCCCGAAAGCTCTGCAAACGGTTTCGGCAGTTATGTCACGAAGAGGGACCGCCTCCGGCGAGCGAGAGGATCTGTCAATCATTGTGAGGCAGTACCTATATCCGTCGACCAGTGGCATAATGACAATGTCCAGATGGACATGCTCGAATCGATGATCTGGTATCGCAATCTTTTTAGGCAGCAGTGAATTATGGTTGTGGATCTTCGCCTTTTGACATGATAGACAATTCCTTGACCATGCCAGAACATCTTTACACATAGAAGGCCAAACTTACTTGTGCCGGATTTGTTTAAGCGTTGCTCTGCCGCTGGGGTGTGACAATCCATGTACGTGGGAAAAAATGCGGTGTCGCAATTGCTGACGAATGTATGGACGTACAGAGCCGGTCGACACATTGCAATACACATGTACTTCCTTGGTGAGCTCCACAGATTGCAGCTGCAGCGAAGTTGTTCCATTTAGAAGTGCAGATAACTCGCTGTCTGATGCTTGAGCCTCTTGAATGCTTTTGGCGTCGAGCGATGACGGCATGGATATTGCGTTTAAACGCGATAATGCATCCGCAACCACGTTTTCGCCGCCACTCAAATGACAAATTGAGGTTGAAAATTGGGAAATGAAGGTAAGATGTCGCAATTGGCGGGGTGACGCCTTCTCCGGTCGCTGTGATAAGGCATAAATTAGAGGCTTGTGATCAGTTTTAATTACAAACACTCTTGCTTCCAAAACATGCTTGAAATGTGTTATCGCCTCGTAGATTGCTAATAATTCGCGGTCGTACGTGCTGTAATTGCGTTCGGTACAATTGAGCTTCTGGGAGTAAAATCCAAGAAGTTACCAACCACGTTCAGAACCCTGCTCCAAAACAGCTCCAATTGCTGTGTCTGACGCGTCACAAACCAAGCAGAGATCAGCGCGTGAATTGGGGTAGGCGAGCGTAGTTGCGTTTGCCAAACTTCTTTTGCATTCCAGAAAGGTGTTGATAGTTTCAGGGTTCCATTCAATCGGTCGCTTATCATTCGCGTTTAAACGCGATAATGCATCCGCAACCACGTTTTCGCCGCCACTCAAATGACAAATTGAGGTTGAAAAAATTGGGAAATGAAGCTAAGATGTCGCAATTGGCGGGGTGACGTCTTCTCCGGTCGCTGCGAAAAGGCATAAATTAGAGGCTTGTGATCAGTTTTAATTACAAACACTCTTGCTTCCAAAACATGCTTGAAATGTGTTATCGCCTCGTAGATTGCTAATAATTCGCGGTCGTACGTGCTGTAATTGCGTTCGGTACAATTGAGCTTCTTGGAGTAAAATCCAAGAGGTTCCCAACCACGTTCAGAACCCTGCTCCAAAACAGCTCCAATTGCTGTGTCTGACGCGTCACAAACCAATCAGAGATCAGCGCGTGAATTGGGGTAGGCGAGCGTAGTTGCGTTTGCCAAACTTCTTTTACATTCCAGAAAGGTGTTGATATTTTCAGGGTTCCATTCAATCGGTGGCTTATCATTCTTTTTCATGTTGCGTGTTCAGTCGTTGAGTGGAGCCTGTATTTGCGAAGCGTGAGGGATGTAGCGTCGATAATAATTCAAAATTCCCAGGAATCGGCCCAATTCACAGATCGATGTGGCTGTGGGAAGTTCAACATCGCGCTTATTCGATCCTTTGGTGGTTTTATACCTTTGCTGCTAACTACATAGCCAAGGAACTGTACCTCTGCCTGAGCAAAATTGCATTTGTCTCAGTTGATGACCAATCGTGATTCTTAAGAATGTTAAGAACATTTTGCACGTGTTGCTTATGCTGATCTTCCGAGCTCGACATGATGAGAATGTCACCGACATAACAAAACACGTATTCAATTTCACGAAAGGTCTGGTCAATGAACCTCTGGAAAGTTTGCGTTGCATTTTTTAGTCCAAATGGCATGAAAACAAATTCAAACAGGCCAAATGGCGTGCAAATAGCCGTCTTCTCTATGTCCTCCTGCGCCATGGGAATTTGGTAGTAAGCCTTTTCGAGATCAAGCGTTGTGAAAATCTGCTTGTTGTGCAGGCGATCAGCAAAATCCTGAACGTGTGGAATCGGATAACGGTCTGGAACCGTAATCCCATTCAGCCTTCGGTAATCGCCACAGGCGCGCCAAAATCCATCCTTTTTAGCCACCATGTGCAAGGGACTGGCCCATGGGCTTTTGGAGTAGCGGCAGATTCCTTTATCTATGAGCGTGTTGAATTGGGATTTGGCTGAAGCAAGTTTCTCGCCAGATAATCGTCTAGGTCGCTCAGCTACAGGTCCGCCGCTTGTCTCAATGAATTGACAAACGCTGTGGGCATGGACTCGCTCGAGAGAAACCATTTTGTCGATCTTTTGCACATCAGCTGACAAATTCGAGGACTTCAGATCCAGAGATCTTTGACGAGTCAGTGGTGCCATGATGCGTTGACTTTGAGTTGTCAATCAATCGTTGTTTACTGACGTCGACGAGGAGATGGTGAGCGGCAAGAAAGTCTGCGCCGATTATCGGTGTTTGTATATCAGCGATGATGAATGGCAATGTGAACGAGCGTTGCAGGGCCAGGTCGAGCTGAAGAGTACAGTTTCCGTAGGTTTTGATTGTAGATTGATTGGCGGCATACAGATAAAGTCTGCCGTTGATGCGTGTGTGCGGTGCCATATTGCGTGGTATCAGTGACACCACTGATCCGGAGTCAATGAGGAATGATTGGTTTGACAAGCGATCCTTGATGTGTAGACGCCGGTCCAGGCCAATTTGTTGAATGTCGTTTGGAGCTTTGTGGCTGCTGGTGGTTTCTGCGCTACCGTCTACCAGCTGAGTCAACGGTAGCATCTCTAGTTTGACGACTGCTGGAAACGTGGACATGCTGGCTGGCACTTGCGAGCATTCTCACCGAATCTAGTGTGGTAGAAACATAGTTTCGAACCGGCATCATTAGAAACATCAAACGTATGCCTTGAAACTTTGGCATGTTTTGATTGACGTAGCTCGTCCTGAAGCTTGTCGACTTTTGTAGTGAGCGCTCGTAGCGCCGATGTTACTTCAGACATGCAGGTTTGCTTGCCGCTCAGGGCATCAACTTGGTGCTGTTGCTCTGTCAGTGCCGTCGACTCAACAAATGCAGAACCTGACTCGCTAGCTTCAAGCATTCTATCTGCAATCTCTGCCAATTTGTCAAGGTTGTTTTCGTCCCATACCGAAATGAGCGGTCGGATCGAGTTTGGAAGCTCGGCCAGAAACAACGATCGGATAACTGCCTCGCAGCCCGTGGTGCTAAGCGCCGCATGTGGTCAAGGATGTCCGACGGTTTCTTGCCAACAGTTTCGCCGCCACGCAAAAGTCTTTTCAGCTTTGAGTCCGACGATTTAGCGAATTTGTCGAGCACGCGCTGCTTTAAAGTAGCATACTTGTTTGTAAGAGGTGGCGATGCAATCAGAACTTTTCCAATTTGGCAATTACGCCCACCTCCAAATTCACAGATATAATGTCGAATTTGCTATCGTCAGTGACATTATGCAGATGAAATAGGCGATCCAACCAAAGCTGAGGATTTATTTTGTTGAATTTCGGAATGCGAAGTTGCGCGCATTGCGATGGCAATCCAGCTGGTTGGCGAAGTAACTGCAGTTGCTCGAGTTGTTGTTTTACATCACGCAGTTGTTCTGCGAGATCTTGATCATGTGCCTGCATGTTTGCGTCAAAAAATACGTCTTCAGTGTAATGAGCTTGAAATTCCACTGAACGTAAATTGTTGTTCTGTTTTTGCAGTCGGGGTCACCACTTTGGCGTCTTCAATAGTGCAGTAGACTCAATGAAAACGCTGATGTATTATACTAAGTTTATTAAGAAATTAAACATGACTGGTGAATTCAAAAGCCCAAATTCAAGTGACTTCGCCATGAAGTTGGCTGCGATCGATTCCCGGGTTACCCAACTATCGTTTTGGTGTTGCCAGCAAATGGGCAATAGGTGGCTGACAGAGTTGCCACAAGTCCTGTCACTAACCAAAGAATACATAGATGTGTCAAATTGCCAAAAAAGTGATTTCACTTGAAACAGTATTATTAGCACCCCAAGCGAATACAACAACCGCTGAGTGCACGGCTGATTTCGAATTTCGAACATCGGAAGCACTGCACAGCAGTGCTGCCACTTTAGCTATATTATTGCTAGATCTAGCTATTTTGAAACTGCAAAAGCTATAAGATTTTGTGAAATGCTATTAGCTAGAAATTTAGGTTCTTTTTTTTTTAATGATTTGGCTACTTTTGGCACTTTTTAAATAGTTCCTATAGCTCTTGTGTCGATAGGATGTATTTTGAGATTCACTCAAAAAATATGCGTTATCGATTCTGTTTATAGCTCATGTCCGAAGTAAGTTCGTTCACTCATGAGCTAGATACAAATTGTGAAACTGTGAAGCTGTGAAGAGAAATACTGTTGAAAATATTAAGCTACAAAAGACAAGTTCGATAATGCCGAAAGTTAACTATAAACAAAATTTTCGCGACGCGTGGTGGCAGAATGCGGAGTTTAAGGATTGGATACGCAAAGATATGACAGATACAACGAAGGCATATTGCTGCTACTGCATATGCAGTTTTGGCGCCAAGCTGCATGATATCAAGTCGCATGCAAATACAACAAAAAAACACTTTTCAATGAGTTGCAGCTTCCAACAAAAAAAAACAAACTCCAGTTTTCAGCGTTGTCCACTAAAACATCGGAGCAGGAGCATTAATAACTACAATTCTAAGATTTATAATAATAAAATAAATGTTCATTTACAGGTATGGACTCAAAAGAAGTGGGATGTGTTGTTTTAACTACACATTGCCAAAAAATATTTGAAAATAATATCTGAATCAGATAAATACAAAGATTCGGTCGAGGACACCATCGATATTGACAACATTTCTGTTTTATTTTAATAAAAACCATTTCAAAACAATCCACAAAAATTAGCAATTTTTTTAGCAGTTTCATATTTTTTTTTTTAGCTATTTCTAGCATATTTTTTTTTTTTTTATCAATTTAGCTATTTCAGCCCATCAAATTCTGGCAGCACTGCTGCACATCGAACAGCATCGAATTTACTTCAGTCGCGGATCGACTGCGGAACGATGAGCACGGGTGTATTTCGTTGCGCTGTGCTATCGTTTCTATGTATGCGTGTGTGTATGTACACGTTGGCGCATATGAGTATGCGTATGCGTGTGAAGTTTTGCAACTGCGCGACAAGCGGCTAGCGCAAGCCGTTTTTGTTCCTCCGAGACGAAAGTCTTGAGTACGAAGATGACTTTTGTTGCTCGTGTCATACTAGGTTGCAACTTAGCGAACTTTTTACAAGGATTGCGTTGACTCCGAAGGTAGAGTGTTGGTTTGATTTGATTGCGGGTTCTTAATTTGATTGCCCAAGTTTTCTTTTTCTTTTAAAATAAGAGACGTTGTTTCTTTTACGTAAGCTATTTTTAGAGGACGGCAAAATCTTATGGACTGAGGGGATTTATTTAACCAAATGACCCATTGTTTCTGATCTATCATTTTTATAGGAATCATTGACGTAACAAAGAGGGAATCATCTAAAGATTGAGACTCTGCGGTGCCAAATTTTTGTTTGTATAAACTGTGACCAGTAGACCCATCAAAACCATAGCTAAAAATAAGGGTACACTGAGTAACATCTAAAAGTATTTCACAAACTTCCTTTTGCATCAGTAATATTCGTGAAGCGGTATGGTTCAATAAGTTTTGCAAGGAAACTTTGGCTTCATTTTCGGTCCATGCTATTCCAGCAGGTCTACATTTTAATTTCTCCTCAGCTATTTTCGAATAAGGGGGTAAATATCGCAGCCATGTTGTTTACTAAGTTGTTTTATATTTATGTATTGCTGCTTAGTAAAACCATTTTCCATAAAAAAAGCGAATGCATTTTCAGAAGTTATTGGACTCGAAGCCAGCGATTCAGTTTTATCAGCTTTTTTTGTAAATTCATTTTCAGTTGATTTTCTGGCTGAAATGTTAGCAGCGTGTAGTAACAATGGAGTTGAATTTTGATTTTCAACTGCAATTTCAGATGCCAACTTTATTTTGAGTCGTTTACCAGCAGCTTCATATGTCAATTTTGGACGACCACCTTTCTTATGTGGGGATACATTTCTATCAGAAAGGCGTATAGTCATATTACCGGCTAGCCACATGGCGTGTTTTTGTCTAAAACGCTTTATGTTTCGGCAGCATCGTGGCAAATGTTTTTTTATGTAATTTATAAAGTTAGTAATTTTATTTGATATTGTTTGTTTTATTGTTTCACTTTGATGATCGGCATTCACTTTGTCGAATGTGTAAGTCTCCAAGGCTTCCCGCGACCGTTTGTTGCTTTCCCAAACTGAAAGAAGAGCCCCGTGACCAAGCACATATGTATGTATGTACCTACATAAACGCAAGTTTTGCAAAAAGGAGCAAAAATGCTTAGTTGTATGACAATAAGGACACTTTAGTAATTAGTTTCTCGTACTTACTCTTTTGCAAGACTGTGCTTTTAATAAGTTATACTCTACAAAACACAAACACAATTGTTAGTTCAAAACAATAAAGATACACATATAAAACAGTTCACATGTGGACAACAAAACACATAAAAACAAATGTCTAAGCTAATTTGCATTAATAAATACCTTCGCAAGGAATTTCCATTTTTAGATTTATAAAACTTTTTTTTCACACAAAACAACAAGCACGCAAAGTTTGACAATTTTTCGCGCCAATTTCACGACATTACAAAGTCTCTCAAACAGCTGACTTTGCTGGAGTGGCAACACTACAGAGTTGCCATAACAAATTTTTGGGAGGCGGTTTTTTTCAAATTAAGATATCTAGATTCGACAAGTATGGGCCATTTATAAAAATTCATTAGGAAAATAAATAGGTTTATGCACCAAAATCGGGTTTTTTACCCATAGTGCATTGCAAGCTTCTAAACTTAGATTTTTTGTAGATTGGTTGCTTTCAATCATTTTTAAATATTGCTCAGAAATTTCATATTCATGGCAACATACGCCTTTCCGGCGTAGCCCAAACCTAAAAAAGAAAAAACAATTTCAATAAATGTGTGAAGCAAAACAGTATTAAAATATAAAAATATTTACCTGATCGATAAAATCGCATTTAAAGTTTCTATTTGCAGTCGGTTGCGCAATTTGGTTTTTACCAAATTAGCTTGGCTAAAAACACGCTCAACTTCTGCATTTGACCAGGGCAGCGACAGCAGTTGTAGAGCAAATGTTGCCAATTCCATAAATGGGTTATTGCCAGCCGAGTCCTTATAATTTCTCATCTCTGCCTAAAACGCAACTGTGGTATCAATATTAGTCCAATTAATAAGGTGTATTGTATTGTATTGCGATACAATTTTCGCGATGCGATTGCTAGGTATTTTAAAAAATTCTAAAATGAAAACAATCGCGTCTTTTTTTGCCCGCAATACAATTTCGACCGTAAATGTTTAAATTTTTTTTAATATGTCAAAGTTGTCAGGTAGCCTAAAAGTAAATATAATTAAAATTAATTGGCCGATTAAATAGTAAACTATCTATAATAAATTATCTTACCTTTGCTTTAACTGGATGATAATCTCTAGTACAAAGTCAGTACAATGCTGGCGGATAATATTCTCTGTCGTGTCATCAACTTTATGTTTAATCGTTCTTAAATGAGACTCAAACTCGTAACTTACACAAAATAAAAAGCGGATAAAAAAGGCCAGGTCAAAATAAAACAAGTAAGGAAGCTACAGTCGAGAGTGCTCGACCGTATGATACCCGCAACCCATTTCGAGAGAAAACAAAAACTTAAATGATATTTTAGCATAAAATATACCAAATATACTAAAACTAGTGTTTTGTTTGTATATATTTGAAAATAGCGGGTAAAATCCACAACACAGACATGGTCACACTGTCAACTAAACAAACAAAGCGCGGGCAGCTGCAACTGAATTTTGCATATAAACTTGATTCTTTAATAACTTCCTCGTTTTTCATTCGACTCAACCAAATTCACAGGAATCATTCAGACTATCATTGTTATTATGCATACCAAAATTCAATGCTCTAGGTCTATTATTACGGCTTTTACAGTTTTTGGGGGCGGAAAGGGGCGTGGCAAAAATCTAAAACAAACTTGATCAGCGTAAGACCTTTACGAATACTGTCACCAAATTTGATATCTCTAGGTCATTCACACACTTAAAACGTCCATATGCATTGGGCACAACAATTTTGATAAATAATTTAACGAATAACTTTTGTTCTACTTATCCGATTTGTACAAAAATACAGGGTATATTAAGAGTGTCAAGCGCAGATGGGTTACCAAATTACACATCATTACACAAAGAAGTTTTGGAGTTATACGCGATTTACATAAAAAAAATTTGACTTTTTCTAGATTAATGATTATTGTGGGCGAAGGGGGCGTGGCATCCAACTTTTGATAAAAATCGGATAAGTAGAACAAAAGTTATTCGCGAAATTATTTATCAAAATTGTTGTTCCCAATGCATATGGACGTTTTAAGTTTGTGATTGACCTAGAGATATCAAATTTGGTGACAGTATTCGTGTGGGTCTTACGCAGATCAAGTTTATTTTATATTTTTGCCACGCCCCTTTCCGCCCCCGAAAACTGTAAAAGCCGTAATAATGAACCTAGAGCATTGAATTTTGGTATGCATAATAATAATTATATTCTCAATGATTCCTGTGAATTTGGTTGAGATCGAGTTAAAAACAAGGAAGTTATTAATGAATCAATTTTATATGCAAAATTCACTTGCAGCTGCTCGCGCTTTGTTTGTTTAGTTGACAATGTGACCATGTCGGTGTTGTGGATTTCTTCTCGCTATTTTCAAATATATACAAAACACAAGTTTCAGTATATTTTTGGTATATTTGTTGTTAAAATATCATTAAAATTTTTTTTGTTCTCTCGAAATGGGTTGCGGGTATCATACGGTCGAGCACTCTCGACTGTAGCTTTCTTACTTGTTTAATGGTTATACCCTTCTAAGCTATGAAAACTTAATATAATGAAATGTCTCTCTCACCTTAAGTTTAACTGGAATACAACCTTCTTAATTAACATCACTAAAGCTTTAATTATCCCCAAAATATACTATTGCTTAGCCCTTTTGGCTTCATCCCCCATCATACGAACCCTCAATACAAGATTCAATGCGGCTATCAGATTATCCCTGGAAACTTTTAAAACAACTCCCATCAATAAAATGCTCAATGAAGCCCAAATAGCTCCAATTCATATTAGAAACCAAACGGCTATTGCCAAACTTCCCAAATCATTACTGTGGGGATGGGTCTGTCATCGCCGACTTAGGGCCCTATCGATATTAAGAGAAAACGGGAATATACAAGACTTTGTGACGACGGCAACAAAAAACCGGTCATACCCCATGTTATTTCCCATTTTTCTCAGCGGAGATCATTGCAATTTACGAAGCCTTCAGACTATTAACAACTTCGCTTTCAAACATTCGACCGTCGCTGAATTAAAAAGATGTAAGGATCCTATCTTGGATCGAACGTATAACCAGAGCATCCGCATTAGACACTCTAACCCCTGTACCAGAAACTTGGATGAAATAAGTTCCAAAAATAAAAATATCTCACCGAGTTATTTTCAAGTGAAAAAAAAAATAAACTTGTTGCTTACACAACATACACATTTGATATTTTGTTAGCAACATTTTTTTTATTTTCTGCAAGATTCTTAAATTAAATACATAATGTCTATATTAAAAAATGAAAACTTCATACTCCAATAAAGCCTCCGTCTGCAGCCCCTCGATGCAGCAATGCGGTTCATAACAGAAAACGTCAACAAGCCACCGTAAAAATATGTATAATCGTAACTCACGAGTATTTTGATTGAGTATTTACGGGTGCGAGTGCCAATGGCACTCGTGCTTACCGAGTACGAGTGCCGATACCACTTGTGCTTAGCAAGTGTGAGTGCCGATACCACTTACCACTTGTGCTTAGCAAGTGCGAGTGCCAATGCCATTCGTGCTTAGTGAGTGCGAGTGCCGAATCCACCGCATCATTTTTATATATTTTTTTTGTAATTCATGCTAGTTATTTTTACCTGGTATATTTAAAAAAAAAACACTTTTGGCTTTATTATTTAATTTTTATTTGGGATCTATACTAATACAAATAATAATAATAGCTAAATAAAAAATTTACTAACAAATGTACAAATTCAGTGAACAAAGGAAATCTATATTTTAATTAAACTTCAATTTACCTGTTGTATTGACTAATTTTTAAATTCAGTCAGTGGTAAAAGAGACAAAATATTACAAGGATACAGAAAATCTACCTGTATTAATTTTAAATTGATTAAATTGTATGTTTATGTCCTTGTGGTAAATGTATATGTATAACAAAAATAGTTTTTGCAGATATCTGCAATTTCCGGAAATTTCATAAAAAAGTCAGTGCAAAGCATGCAAAAGGCACTCATAAAATAGAACCGCAAATAGCTGCGTCGCGACGCAAAATCATTTACTATCAAGAAAGGAGGTGGGGTAAAAACACTCGAATAGTTCCCCAACCATGATACAATAAGACAAGGTAGTCTCGTCGGCAAAATTTGGTCCCACTACAATCATAACAATGAGTGCGAGTGAAAGGGCTCAGCCTAATAAGTGCGAGCGAAATGGCAGTAGAATGTGTGGATTAACCCTTAGATGGTTCGAGGGGTTTTAATTTTCCTTTAATAATTAAACGAGTTATATTTGTTTTCATAATTTAATTTTTAATAGTTTTGAATTCGAAATGAATAGTTGTTTCTTTTTTCTTTTAAAGACAATATTTTGTTGAGATTCTTAATTCTAAAATATATTCTAATCTTGAAATAAAACTTTTTTTGTTTATGATTTATTTTTGAAAAATCTATGTAAAGCCAATTATCCGTGTTATCTTCTTCCACGTTACCATTGCTTGACAGCAATTCGGTATTCTTGGCAGATTAAGAAATTAAGAATATCAGTAAATAATCATAATACAACCACACAAGAGTCATTTTGCATAAGGGTTAATGTCCAGAAAATTTTGTCCGCAGACAACCTCTTGCGTCAAAAAACGAAAACGTACTGACGAAAACCCGAACGTTTTGACAGCTGACGAGACTACCTTGTCTTATTGTATCATGTCCCCAACCATTCGAATCATTGTCGACATATTCGGGTGGATTTCGAATTTTGTCACAAGTGCAAGAATGATCGGTTGCCGAAATGCAAGACACTCGTCAAGCACAAGTGTTTGAATCACGAGTAGCAAATTGATTCGGTCCCGAAAAGGCACACACAAGTTGGGACCGAGTGGCCGAAGCGCAAGCACTCGCACTACTCGCGACAATAATGTGTGTGTGTGTGTCTTGAATTTTGCTTATGGGTGCGAGTAGCATCGCAACACAAAACTTCATGAGTGTGAGTAGTTGACCAAAAACAACCACCTTTGACGTTCTCTGGTAAGCACATTTCCCGCCAAACTCAATGTATGTTATCTAACACTGTAAAAGTTCCGGACTGATTCCACCTAGTGGACTCACCTGTAAAATGAACTAGTTTAAGTGGATTGATAAAAGGTAAATTTTCTAAAAAACTGTTCTAAGAAATTTAACCAAAATAGGTGTGTAGGTTCATTAAATATGAATCTAGGAATAGGCATTGCATGCATAGGCCGACAAGAAGGCTGAAAAGAGTTATGGCCATTATTCGGCAACATTGACGTTTTTCCCTCATTTTGTATGGGGCTAGATGGGAGGTTGATGAACTTATCCCCAAATATCTCGAAAACGACTCTAGCAAAATCTTTGATATTTTGGGGATACATTCTTAAAGCTACACTCTATAACTTGTCTTTAAACGCATATTTTTCAAATACGAAACTATGGTATAAATAGTGCGAATAATTAGACAAATACGGTTTTAATAGACAGATAATTAAATTTACTTTCTGTTTGCATTAAAATTTAAATAATTAAAGGCTCAAATACGTTACAAAATCATAAATAAACATTGGTTCCACATCCGATCGTTTTTGTATCGATATGTGACGCTATAGTTGCGGAGCTATCTTACATTCTTTGCTGTGCCGTTTTTTATTTCACAGCTGTTTTAAATGATCATTTTAAAAAATATGTATCGATATATTGATATATTATCAACAACCCTATTTTACACCTTTTAGGCAGTCCAGGAGTCAGTTTTTGTATCATGGTCTAACATAAGCTTCAGCGGAGCTTTGCAGCTGCAGTGAACAAAGTACGTGCTGCCAACGACTTAATTAAATTTGAATTTCGATAAAAGCAATTTAAATTAAAACATGATGTAACGTGGTGGTGGGCTGTTTATCAGCTAAACAGAAAATTAAAATTGTCGTTATATATTACTACTTCTTCTACTACTAAAACAAAATTTAAAATACGCATTATAAAACACAACAATTTTTGTTCTGCTATCAGTACAATATATTATTTATTTATTTACATTTTGCTAACCTAAAGTTAAGACTATATGCTAACATATTCTAAAGCACTGGTTGCTGTGGCCTTCGTCTTTTAAATACGAATTATATTAAAAGTATAGGGGTGATGTTTTCAGGGTAGGTTGGGATAGGGTACGAAAGGGGTCTGTATTTTTAAATAATTGTATGTATGTTTATTGCGAGAGAGGGGCATTCCATGAGAAAGTGATCTAATGAGATACATTTGTATTTCAGCAGGACGAGCATGTACTATCAGCGGATGGGTTTAGAAGGAGTTAGTGGTTGAGTTTTGTGGCAACTCTAAGACAGGTAAATATGGTTTGTATGTCTCTGGCTGTTGTTCCTGTAGAGTATGTCCATGAGATTTCTGTTATTATGCGATTCGGTTTCGGCCACTCGCTCAGATCTTATGTGTGTGTTTTAGAAACCGAATCAATTACCTACCCATGACCATGATACAATAAGACAAGGTAGTCTCGACCATGATCAATAAGACAAGGTAGTCTCATCGGCAAATTCTGGTCCGTCTACAATCATAACAATGAGTGCGAGTGAAAGGGCTCAGCCTAATAAGTGCGAGCGAAATGGCAATAGAATGTGTGGATTAACCCTTAGATGGTTCGAGGGGTTTTAATTTTCCTTTAATAATTAAACGAGTTATATTTGTTTTCATAATTAAATTTTTAATAGTTTTGAATTCGAAATGAATAGTTGTTTCATTTTCTTTTAAAGACAATCTTTTGTTGAGATTCTTAATTCTAAAATATATTCTAATCTTGAAATAAAACTTTTTTTGTTTATGATTTATTTTTGAAAAATCTATGTTAAGCCAATTATCCGTATTATCTTCTTGCACGTTACCATAGCTTGACAGCAATTCGGTATTCTTGGCTGATTAAGAATATCAGTAAAAAACAAGTAAGAAAGCTACAGTCGAGAGTGCTCGACCGTATGATACCCGCAACCCATTTCGAGAGAAAACAAAAAACTTAAATGATATATTAACAAAAAATATACCAAATATACTAAAATTAGTTTTTTGTATATATTTGAAAATAGCGGGTAAAAATCACAACACCGTTATGGTCACACTGTCAACTAAACAAACAAAGCGCGGGCAGCTGCAAGTGAATTTTGCATATAAAATTGATTCTTTAATAACTTCCTTGTTTTTCATTCGATCTCAACCAAATTCACAGGAATCATTGAGAATACAATTATTATTATGCATACCAAAATTCAATGCTCTAGGTCTATTATTCTTTTACAGACTTTTGGGGGCGGAAATAAACTTGATCTGCGTAGGACCTATAGAAGTACTGTCCCCAAATTTGGTAGCTCTAGCTCTTAGTCTCTGAGATCTAGGTGTTCATACAGACGGACAGACGGACATGGCTATATCGTCTCGGCTGTTGACACTGATCAAGAATATATATACTTTATGGGGTCGGAGATGCCTCCTTCTGCCTGTTACATACATTTTCTGTTGGCACTAAGTTATAATACCCTTCTACCCTATGGGTAGCGGGTATAATCATAAATTGGTTCCACATCCGATAGTTTTTGGATCGATATGTGACGCTATAGTTGCGGAGCTATCTTGACGCACATAAAAATAAGCGGGAACCCAACCAATGATATATTGAAAGAACTGAAGAAAAACCGTTATGCCAAATTTAAGAGATTTTAGTTAAATATTGTCATATTCTACCCATAGGGTAGAAGGGTATTATAACTTAGTGCCAACAGAAAATGTATGTAACAGGCAAAAGGAGGCATCTCCGACCCCATAAAGTATATATATTCTTGATCAGTGTCAACAGCCGAGACGATATAGCCATGTCCGTCTGTCAGTCTGTCCGTCTGTATGAACACCTAGATCTCAGAGACTATAAGAGCTAGAGCTACCAAATTTGGGGACAGTAGGTCCTACGTAAATCAAGTTTATTTCAAAAGTTGGATGCCAAGCCCCTATCCGCCCCCAAAAGCCTGTAAAAGCCGTAATAAAAAGAAAACAGTTGGAAATTCGTAATTCGTCGCCGCCTCGCATCGCAAACGGGCGTGTTTTTTTTCTTCGCATTCTTTGCTATCACTTTCATTTGTGTTTCCTTTTACAAATTTAATTTACACAAGCTATAGCTATTAGCTGTGTTTTCAGTGTTTAACTTTTGTCAATATCAACAGTATTCATTGTGAACTATTATTTATTTCGCATTTTGTTTGATTTACATAAAATCGCAAAAACAAATTCTAAGGCATACAGTGTTTACTTATTGTTTTGTCACTGCGTTCAATTTGTTTTTGCTTTTCATACTCTTGCACTCTTGCACTTACTCTTTACGTCTCCCAAGTTTTCTCTTGCGCGCATTAGTTTGTGTTGTTGGTGTTGGTTGCGCTCTATTTTGCTCTCAGTTATTCCTTTTGCGGTTTTTAGTTTCGGTCGTGCCCGCGCTTTTACAAGTAAAGCAATGTCAACCGATTTAACCCCAGGGTCCGTTTTTGTTGATTAAATTTTCTTATTTAAAATTTTATATTTGTTATTTCAAATTACAACTTTTATTTTTATTTGCACAATAACCTTATTTTCTTTTAAATATACCTTTTTGTAAAAATTTTCTTTTTTGCTGTCTGTTTTTTGTTTAAAATTTTCTTTTCTTATCACCATGTTTGTCTGTTCAAATAAAAATTGCCAAGTTCGTGGAAACGTAAGAATGGGTTTGCTGCTGGCTGTGCGACAATGTGTTGCACGAGAAATGCGCTGGCCTCAGTGGGCGCATTATTGACCTGATTGAGTCCAAATCAGGCTTGAAGTGGACATGTGAATCATGCAGGGATGTCGAGAAAGACATTATGGGCTTTATGTGACAAACCAAGAAAGGCTTTGGAGATATCTTTGGACGGTTTAAAAAACTGTTTGAAGGCTTGGCGCTGGATGATGAATTCAAAAATATGAAACTTTTGAATGAGTCACCTAAGCGTAAAAAGGCCAATCCGAGGTTGTCCATAAGCGCTAATGAACTTTCCCCACACCCAAATCATTTGTCTGCTCCGTCTGTTCCTGCATTAATTAATCTTTCTTCTCCTGTAATAGTTAGTGGTGACTAGAATAATGTTCTACCCATGGATATTGGTCCTACTAACACCGGCGATAATCAGGTTTTAGTCGTTGTATGCACTGATGCCTTAACCACCCCAGCAGTTTCTGTTGGTCAGACATCCAAGGCAGCTGTGGTTAATCTGAAATCACTTGTTGGCGTTCTACCAAAGAATCACATTTTTGTTTCCAGTGGACAAATTTCAATTTAATTATTCCCGGGAAATATCTTTCTTTTAAAATAACTGTTCCTGCCGATCAATTTAGCAACATTTGCTGTAAAAAGTTCTGACCAGAACATGTAATTGTAAAGGAATATACGGCAAAAAAGAAAATTCGTACTGCTATTGAACTTCCTACTGTTTCGAGTAAAAGCTCTGTAGCAACAAAAAATTTGCATCCTTCTCATTTGGCTACCAGAACGTGAGATGTCTGTGTAGCAAACTTACTAATCTCTATCTTAGTAGTCTGTCCTTTCTATACAATGTCGTAGCTTTTTCAGAGACTTGGCTTTGGCCAGACAATTTAAACTTCGAAATCTTTCAAGTAAATACAATATTTAAAGACGAGATCACACTCCTCCTCGTCGTGGAGGTGGGGTTTTATCGCAGTTGACGTTGCTTTCACCTCTGAAATAGTTACAATTGATTGCGCTGTCGATTTAGAATTCGTAGCTGTAAAATTGTCCGTTCATGGTGCTTGTATTTTTATAACTTGTTCATATGTTCCTCCATCTTCTGATTCTTCTGTCTATTCTTCACATTTTTCGGCTATACTTTCTGTCTCTACTTTGCTATCTGATCGCAATATTCTTGTTGTTCTTGGTGATGTTAACATTACAGGAATGACTTGGCTATCAAATTCTGACTCCAGCGCTTTAAATTCTGCGTCCCCGCATGATTTTATAGATAATTTGTTTGGATTATCATTAAGTCAAATCAATGCTATTCCAAATTCTTTATATAGAATGCTTGACCTGGTTTTTGTTTTGGATCCATCCCTTACATCTGTCTCCCGGTCTGAACCTTTATCCCTTCCTGAAGATCCTTATCATCCTACTTTAGAAGTGTTGATGAACCTAGAGACCCGTGTAGCATACTCTACTACGAGATTGCAACACGTGCGTCATTTTCGTAACACGGATTTCAATGAATTCTCTCGGATCCTGTCGAACACTGACTTGTCTCCTCTTTGCGAGTGTAGGGACATTGATAGTGCAACTGAACTGTTTTATACTGCATTAAACTCTTCACTCGACAAATGCGTCCCGTTACGTAAACCAAATAGGTCTTACAAACCTGTTTGGTTTACACGGGAATTGACATACCTTTAAAATAAAACGTCGAGAAATTACAAGGAGTTTAAGGAATCTAACACTTCCTTTAACTTCTCTTGTTATTCGATTGCACGATCAAATTTTATTGTCCTTAATACACAGTGTTACAATGAGTACCTCGTAAATTGTGGACGGCGGTTGCGCAGTGATCCGAGGAGATTCTATAACTTTGTTAATATGAAGCGTGGTTCATCAACGCTTACATCGACTGTTTTTTTTTTGAAAAGAATACAGCGGAAACTAATCAGTCTATTGCTGATTTATTTGCTGATTTTTTTCAAACTACATATAGATCTCAAAACGATCGATTGGTTTTGCCTTATCCGTATCAGATAAATGACGCACATTGCATTTTTAAACCATTAATTACTAAAAGTTCACTATTAAATAATTTCAAGATTCTAAAGCCTGTATTTTCACCAGGGCCAGATGGAGTTCCACATGTGTGCTTAGGCATTGTGCTGAGGCTTTATTAATTCCTTTATACATTCTTTTTAATTTGTAATGGAGTTATGTTATTTTCCAAACTATTGGAAGGAATCTTTTATTATTCCTCTCCATAAAAAAGGAAACAAATCGAATGCCGAGAATTATAGAGGAATATCAAAATTGTCTTCTATTCCGAAACTGTTTGAGAAATTAATAACCTCACAGTTACAACATTATTGCAGATCTATTATATCACCATGCAAGCATGGGTTTATGAAATATAGATCTACTACCACTAACTTACTGGAGTTCACTTCTTTGGTAATTGATGGTTTCCAAAAGAAAATGCAAACTGCCGTAATTTATACTGATTTCAGTAAAGCTTTCGACTCAGTTAATCACTCACTATTACTACATAAGCTTTATCTCTTGGGATTTCCAAATAACTTAATTATCTGGATATCTAGCTATTTAAATCTCAGAACCCAGAAAGTGTATTTTAACGGCTTAGTCTCTAAGTCTGTTAAGGTCACTTCCGGTGTACCTCAAGGGACTCACCTTGGCCCTTTGTTATTTACATTGTTTATTAATAATCTTCCATCCGTTATTAAATTTTCTCGTGTGTTAATGTATGCCGATGATGTCAAGCTTTGTTTAACGTCAGTTTTACAGGCGTTTGCCTTTTAACAATACTTATTTTCTACATGCAAAACCTCTTGAGCGCATTGAGTCTGTTAAACATCTAGGTATTCTGCTCGATCCCAAACTTAAATTTGACAAGCACATCTTGGATATAATATAATCGTGCAATAGGTGTCCTTGGTTTCATTAAGCGTTGGTCGAAAGAATTTATGATCCCTACATCACTAAAACTCTTTAAACTTCTCTTGTTCGACCTATTCTTGAATATGGCTCTTGTATTTGGTGTCCCCAATATAAGGTTTATCAGGAAAGAATAGAGTCTGTACAAAAACAATTTCTTTTGTTTGCCCTTCGGGGTCTTAATTGGACTGCTAACACTCTTTTACCTTCCTATCGCAGTAGACTTTTACTTATCAATCTTCCTTCACTTTCTGATCGTAGAACCATGCTTGGTGTTATTTTTTTGCATAAGCTCATTTATGGTGAGATCGATTCATCCGAACTGATTAGCCAAATTAATTTTAAGGTTCCGATCAGAAATACAAGGAACTTTTTACCTCTTTCCCTTCCACTTTGTAGTGAAAACTATGCTTTACATAATCCTTTCCGTATTTTATGTTCTAACTATAACGAGTACTATTCTATAACAAATAATGTTTCTTCGTTTTCCACTCTTAGAAATTTGATATTAAGTCATCTGCCTAGTGGGTAATTATGTAATTTTAAAATTAATTAAATATATTTTTACTTTATGTTCGCGATTGTCCGTTGCCACAAGCTACGTGGTGCGCCCCTAAGGCCCGCGCGGTAACAAGCCCTTGCTTGGTGTCGTTGGGCCACTTGATGGTGCTGTTCGTTAGCACATCAACGTCCAATTAATTATCTACACAGCAGACATCCCAACGAGCAGGCAACTAACCACATCCACTTTTGCTGATGACACAGCGATCCTAATCCGACTGGCGAATCAAAGTTAACGAACAAAAATGCAAAACACGTAACGTTCACACTTAACAGGCAAGACTGCCCTCCACTTATTCTTAACAACACAGTGGTTCCGATAGCAAATGAAGTAACATATCTTGGCGTACACCTCGATAGACGACTTACTTGGCGCAGCCACATTGAAGCCAAAAGAACACATTTAAAGCTCAAAGCCAACAGCCTCCACTGGCTTATCAATAGCCGCTCGCCCTTTAGCTTGGACTATAAGGTACTTCTATACAATACCGTTTTGAAACCAATCTGGATGTACGGCTCTCAGTTGTGGGGGAATGCCAGTAACAGCAGTGTGGATATAATGCAACGAACTCAATCAAAAATTCTCAGAACCATCACCTGGGCACCGTGGTACGTTCGGAATGAAAACATTCACAGGGACCTTTCACATACCACTCGTCAGAGAAGAGATATCACAAATCATAACAAAGTACTACGACAGGCTATCAATACATCCAAATCATCTCGCGAGAGCCCTCACGCGAGTTTCCAGCAGTTCTCGTCTTCGCCGCAACGACCTTCCAATCCAGCGCTAAGTATTAGGACCATGTAGTCTCTATTCAGTTAAAATTTAACTGTTAGATATTGTATAATTTTAAGATTTGCAACCATATTGCTAGACTCATAAAGAGAAGATCTAATAAAAACAAACCAAGCTTAAAAAAAAAAAATATTTTGATTATTCCGAAAACTAAAATAATTGATTCCGCTGAGAGCAATTCCGCTCGGAAATTTCCAAAGTGACACAGAGCTTTGAAAAATGTAAGGGTCTTACCAGTTTCATAAACTTTTTCTAACTTGGCATTTCAGGGCTAACACCTTACCAGATTAAAATTCTCAGTGTTTGATAAGCATTTTTATGTAATTTGATCATGATCAAACAATGGGTTCTTATTTTTTCTACTTTACTTTATTTAATTAATATAAATAATAATAAATACAAAAAAATAAAAACAGTTAAATTGTTGGCGCGAAAAACAATAAAATACAAAAAGCAGCATCGTTGACACCGAGTTCGAAAAAAACTAAGCGGCAGGATCGAAATCTAGCGGAATGCTAACTGATTGAGAGCGGAATTATTCCACCCAAAATTTGACACCGGAATCGTCTGTGTCACCGCGGAATCGAATTGAAGAGTTTTTAAAGTGGAGACGATTTCTGTGTCAACCCTATATATTCACTTTTTTTTAAGCTTCCGATGATGAATACTCTGTTGATGACTTTATGGAAGCCCATAATAGGTAAATTTTAAAAAGGCCTGTCAATGCGTGACTCGGAACACGGTGAGCTTAAGTTGTTCCATGCCGCAAGCATCATGGGAGAGTAATCCCATAATATTCTGGAATTCCCATAACTGCTATGTCCGGGACTGTCTAAACTCGCTCTGAGGTATCTTATAACATCACAACATTTAGAACAGTTTATATTTAACAAGTTCACTTTGCACCATGACTGAAAATAGTCACCATCTCTCTGCAACTTGATATGGGATGGCCAATCTCTGTACTGCAGGCATATTTTAACATCATCTGCATACATTAGTACGCGAGATTGCGTCAAAACAGTAGGTAGATTATTTATGAACAATGTGAAGAGTAAGGGGGGAACTCCAGAGGTAACTCGGAATGTATTAGAAAGAAAATTAATAAAATAAACCTTTTGTGCTCTTTGTCTTGGACAGCTTGAAATCCAGCAAATCAAATTATTGGGAAATCCAATTAAGTCAAGCTTATGTAACAAAAGAGAATGATTTACTGAGTCAAAGGCTTTACTAAAATCGGTATAGATGACGTCAGTTTGTTCGTTTTTAAGGAAACCCTTTTTAACGAGCCCTTTATGGAAAGGAATAATTAAATACTCCTTTCATAAAGAGGAAATGTCGATGACTCAAGCGATAAATCAAATAATTTCAGCAACGGTTGCACAGCCGAGAACTCCATCTGGACCGGGCGAAAACACTGGCTTAACGATGTGAAGATATCGAATCAGAGACTCCTCACTCATTAAGGCACTGAAGATACAATTTGACCGAGACAGGCTTGAGTTTTCAGAGAAGCTAACCATACAGCGAGCTAAGTAATTTTTATAACACACAGCGTTAAGCTCGATAAAATTAGACCGAGCAATTATATGCTCCGAAAAAGTGAAGGTAAGCCTGAAATTCTAAGCTTTTTGTCAAGTCTAGACTTCAGGTTCTTAAGATTAAAAAGTTGTTTACAAAACCAAGGAGGTTTATTAGACCAATGCGGAAAATTTGAGGGAATACTGGCATCAAAGCAAAGATTTAATTTATTATAGAACAAATTGACGGCGGCACTTATGTCAGTGCAAGAATACAAATAAAACCAATTTGATGAATATATTGTTAGGTTTGATTAGCGACGACTATTTGAAAAGTTGGAATCACATTAATGTGGAATCTAATGAATATATTATTGTTTGAATAAAATAGGCATTGTCGGGCACTGTACTATTTTTTTTTGGGGAAAGGGAAAAATACAAATTATATCGATATTTTTAAGCGATATATTAAACATAATTTTAATATTTATTTAAACAGAAAATATTGTTGAAACGCAGTGAAAGGCAATTCGAAAACATATCTCTACTTTTTTGAAACCAAAAGCTACATATGTTCGGTGCTTGTTTTCGGCCCTCGTTGCCAGCCCTGGAATCATAAAATTCATAGCAAAATTCCAACAGCTGTTAAGTTGTAGATGTACAACAGCTGTTAATTATCGATATGATGGTCACGATACCTGGTGTAGAAATGGGGGTGATGCAGGTGGTTATTATTATTTTTTGGTTGTGGTTTCGATATAACTATTTATTGTTACAGTATATGCTTTGATAAAAGGTTGAATATGTTTAAAATTGACAAACAAGAAAAAATCATTCAAACTGAATTGATACTTGATGCCAGTTTAAAAAAAATGAGGTCATATATAGTAATGCGGCATTCGGAAAGTTCTTAGTTTCGATTCATTAACAATTTAGATTATTATTTTTATTATTATTATTTATATTATTATAATTAATGTCAATAATCGATATAAGAATCAAGTGGTTCTTATCGATGTGGGTATATCGATAAATTAACACAACACGCTCGCGAAACACTGGTATTTTGCATGCATTAAAACAGATAGCACGACGTAACAAACAAATTGAAGAAAAGACGCGCGATAGTTGAGGGCACGAACCCAAGAAGACACACAGTGCAAAGTGGGCGAGTGTCGCCGCCTACATATCAATATGTATGTATGAATCGTCGGTTGTATGAACATTTTTACGAATTTATTTATGCGTGCATGTGTATGGGTGTGCGAGTAGTGTGCTTGTGTGTGTTTGTGCAACGCTGTGTGTTAAAATTAACGTAGTGTGAAGTGAAGTTGCAGAAACGTAGACAACGACGACTAAAAAACACGAAGTTGGAGTCAGAAGAAGACAAGAGGCAAAAGCAGCTACAGTAACTGCAGCAGCAAATAGACAACGAAATTGTAAGCATTGTAAGCATTGTAAGCATTACTGACCACCCCTTTCCCCATGGGCATGTAAACAAAATCATAATCAGCAACAGCAACAAATCATAAAAGGCGATTGGCATTGAACGACAGCAGCGGAAGCGGTGTTGAATCATCATGCGGAACTTGTTTTTGTTGTCGTTGTTGTGCTTTGTGGTCGCAGCATAATACATATATAACAACAGCAGCAGCAACAAATTCCACAAAGACGTCGATGGCAACAGCGACGTCAACAGAGATTCCAGCAAAGTTGTTGCTGCTTTATTTTTATTCTTATTTAGATTCCGACTTACATATGTATGTACATAATCTGTATGTGCATTTGTATTCAGTCTTTACGATAGCAGTGACGACGACTGCAACATCAGCAGTGTAAACAGAGATTTTGTCGCCGCCGCTCCCGACTTTTGTTTGCCACTCTTCATTTTACTACGCGTCGTTTCTATTCTAAACTATTTATTTTATTTTATCTTATCATTAAACTTATCTTATTTGACTTATTTTTGTCTGGTTGCCAGCGCTAAAGCAAGAAACCAGTACACGACGATGGAAGAGAAACGCATTGCCGACTACTTTGTGGTTGCCGGAATGCCAGAGCAACCTCAGCTGCTGCAGGAGAACATATTCAATGATTCGGGTCGTCTGCGAGCCGCGAACACAATTGAGCCCATCACTGACATTGGTGTTTATTTCCCGCTGCTCGGCGAACAGCTTCCCGATGGCTACGAGCTGCTCGAGCAGACGCCTACCGGGCTGCCGGCCAATCTCAATCACGGATCGGTGCGCACCACCGAATGTTATATCTACTTTCGACGCGGCAAAGATCGGCCGCCACTAGTCGATATAGGTAACGTACTACTATTGGGATACTTAACTACTATTAAAAAAATGAATTTAGTTAATAAAATAATCAAAATTCAAAATTATTGACTGTAAATCGTAAATTATAAGTTCTCTTAGCCATATTAGTACTTAGTACTAACAAAATATATTTATTTCGTTAAAATATATTGATAAAATTATGCAAATTAAGATTAATATCTTATAGTTTTGAATTGTAAATTATAGACTGTATATCATAAATTATAAATTATAGATTCTGGTACCCGCATTAGTATTAGGTACTTTTGTTTATTATATATATTTATTAAAAAGAATTTAGGTTAGTTAAAATACATTGATGAAATAATTAATTTTTAAAGTAATACCTAATATTTCGTTTTTTTTTTTAAACTATAATTTGCATACTACAAATTATAGATATTGACTGAACATTTAAACAAATAGCTTGATATATAGATTATACAAAAATATCCTTAATTTTTGGAAGGTGTGCTCTATGATGGCCACGAGCGCATCATGTCGGATGCGGAAATTGTCGCTGAAACTCCAGGCGGTCGTGTGGCGAACGTGAACAACTCTTCGGCGAAAACGTTTCTCACCTATCGCCGAGCGCAGCCAGATATGCCCTGCAACGAACTGGTGGTCACCGAACTGTGCGTCATTGTGCAGAGCAAGGGCGAGCGGCCGCCGCATGCATTCTGTCTTATTTACAAGACTCTCAATAAGGGTTATGTGGGCAGCGATGTGTATTTGTGCTACAAGAAATCCATGTACCGTCCGAAGCATATTAGCTATAAACCAGAAATATTGTTACGCTACCCCACCGTGGATCATACGGATTTTCCGCTCCAGCTGTGCCCTAGTGTGCCACTATTTTGCCTGCCGATGGGGGCCAGCCTGGAGGCGTGGCCGCATGTTAATGGGACCGAGAAACGTAAACCGATCAGTCCGGTGTTCAGCACTTTTGTGCTGACCGTCAGCGATGGCACCTACAAAGTCTACGGCTCTGCGCTGACCTTCTATGAGGATTATAAGTGAGTTATTTTTTATTTACCATACAGTATATACTAGTTATGTGTAACCAGTGTTTATGATATGTACTCTCTCAAAAACAAAAAACCCACTTCCAAATCTGGGCTTCGGTGCTTCTAACGTTATTTTTTGATTACGGTCGATGATCTTTAGCAAACATATTCTAATCTATAACGTTCTTAATTCAAGCTAAATTGTTGATAGTTCTTTGCGTCTTGAACCCATTTTTATTTATATTTAAAAGACTTAAACAAAATGGAAATTATGGGTTTGTTACATTTATGTATCATTATTTATTTGTGAAGGACTTACAAAAATAAATATGAACATTTCACAAGTTAAATATCAAACTAGGAGTATAGGACAATTACACATTATCTACTTGAACAAATTAATTTGTTAAACGAAGTTAATTTAAAGAACATAAAAAAGTATTTTTATTTAAGGTATTTTATATTTATATTATTAATTATTGAATGACTTTATCATATGAATTTTCGCAGCGAGTCGCAACTGTCGTCAGAGCAACGAGATCTCCTTGGCTGGGACGAGGAGTTTGCGTCAAAACATTCGCTGCACATGGTCAAGGCGATTTGCCTGTTGTCGCATCATCCGTTCGGGGACACATTTGACAAATGGCTCAAATACTTGCACGTGAGCATTAACAACACGCAGTTGCAAATGTTAACAGTTCTATGCTAAATGGTTTTATTTTTTTTTAGCGTATGGTTGCCTTTGGCATTAATATTCCCATACCCGTAGAGCGTTACATTATCCAGCTGCTTGATGAGGTGCCATTCCCAGCCCCAAGCATACATCTGCAGTTGTCCAGCGAATCGAACGATCGCATTCTTTTAACACAGCCCGAGGATTCGCCATTACCACGCAGTGGGGCTGGCTTTCATATGCTGCTCCAGAACCTGGGCACCGACAATTGCCTACATGTGCTGCTACTGGCGCTCACAGAACAGAAGATACTTATCCATTCGCTTAGACCTGCCACTTTGACTGCCGTCGCAGAGGCAATTGTCTCGCTTCTGTTTCCCTTTAAGTGGCAGTGTCCCTATATACCATTGTGCCCGCTGGGCTTGGCCGAGGTGCTGCATGCCCCAGTTCCGTACTTAATAGGGGTCGATTCGCGCTTCTTCGATCTGTACGAGCCCCCTACAGATGTCACCTGCATTGACCTGGACACCAATAATATTAGCGTATGTATTTAGGCATTTTGTTGTCCTGTCTAATCCCTTATCTATTTGTCCCTTGCAGCTGTGCGACTCGCAGCGTCATTTGACGCCCAAATTGTTGCCCAAGCGAGCCGCTCGCCTGCTGCGTCAAACTCTTACTGAACTAGAGAATGCCAAGCCCATTATCTACGACTCGACCAATAGCTTGGATCGTGATATACGCAAACGCAAGCGCGAAGTAAGTCTCAGTATTAAAATCTGTAAATAATTCATTAACAAAATTTAATTGCTGATTCATTGCAGCTGGTGCTCGAGCAACGCATCCAAGAGGCCTTTCTGCTCTTTATGGCGTCCATATTGCGTGGGTATCGTGACTATCTAGTGCCCATATCAAAGGCGCCCTCGGTGGGTGCCACGGACCCAAGTGCCCTATTTCAGCTAAAGGCATTTCTACGCTCCCGCGATAAAGTAAATATCAAATATAATTTGAATTCTCCAGAAATTCACGTGACTTGACAACAGAAAAAAAACATCTATTTTAAGTCCCATTAAGAAGGCCAATTCGAATTTCTTTACTTGACGTTATGTCACCATTCCAATATGTACATAGCATTCGATCGTTTAATCTTAACATATACCATTTCTAGTTTCTACTTTTTTACAAGGCGTTTGAAAGACGCAATTGGTTTCACTCATGGAAATGTTCCTCAATTTTAATTAAAATAGATCCATCGCCATTTCCGTTAATTGATTTTAATTGTTGTTTGTTGTACAATCAATTATGATAAACTAAACCTGTGCCCCAAACATGAGTAACCCGCAGATACCCTGAAGAATTGTGCAATTAGCTTGATCAATGCATTGCAATTTATCCAGGCATTGTAATCTTTTGATAATTTGATTGCAAGTTAATATTAAAATTATTTGCCTAACTGCTATAAGTGGTTTTAATGTGCAATGAAATATATTTTATTTTTATTATTGAACGATAACACTTCAAATTATAACACACATTTGCACAATCTTGAATTACCCATTTCTCTGAGTATTGAAAGTGTGCTACCGCTGAAACAATCGCCAGTGAATCATTTCAAATGATCTCATCAAATGTAAAAGTGGGCAACGTTGATTGAAGCACTATCGAAAAGATCAATTCGAGGAAAAAGAAAATTCAAATTTATTTATTGGATTTGCAAAAAAAAAAAAACCGCGTCACAAATTGTAATGCAACATGAAATCCAAATAATGAGGGTAAACTGTTAACAATTTTGTTTTAACATTTATTGTTTCATTTTGAGTATTCCTTAAATAACCCTCATTATTTGTATGTCGCTTTTGTTAAACTTTTTTGAGGATAAACAAAAGTCATTCAATCAACTTGCAATTGGTTTAGAGCTAAATTAATAATAATAAAATTATAAGCTAGTTTTTTGTTTTTCCTATGGCAGCATAGGCATTCAGCACTATGGTTGTGTTGTTTAGTTTGTGACTTATAATTACAATTATTTTCATTGATATATATGAATATTATTTATAAGAATGTATGTAAGAACATGCTGTGTTGAGTCATTTGCTTATTTTAATTTTGGTTATACAAGATATAGTGATATATAAGTGGCTTTAGGCATGTGTTTAAGGGGTGGGATTGGATAAGCATTGAATGGGGTTGGTATTTTTTAAAAATGATTGTCTTTGGCATTTGAGGGAATTCCAGCTTGTGTTCCATTGATATTGTGTCATTATAAAAGGGGCATAATCTGGGAGACTGGTTATTGTAGTATATGTGGGTTATTCTTATAGTTTAGTCTCAACGCGGGAGGTGTAATGAGCTTACTTTTAAATTGTGATAGCTTTTGAGTTTGTGAGGGTTATTTGTTTGGTACTAGTTTGACGTTTCGGTCAGTCAGGGTTGTTTTGCAGGGCTCGCGCAAGTATCAGCTATTTCATTACCGGGAAGATTTTTTTTCGAGGTGTGGTTGGTTGTGAGTTCTGCAACATTTTATTATTTGATCTATTGTTGAGCTGTATTGTTGTCGTCCACGTGGTCGGTAGGATTTTAGTATTTTATTTGTTGGACAGTTTTTTCATGCATTTTATGAGGTTGGATATTAGAAGTTCACGTCTGTCTTCTTCATCATCGCCCTGATGGGTGTGGTTTTGAAAGCACCGAAAGCGATTCTGAAGCCGGTGTTTATTGTGAATTTTAATTAAATGTTAAATGTTAATACTCTGCAGCAAATATTATTTTCTCAGGTCATCATGTAATATTCCAGAAGATCAACAAACACAATAATTTAATTTAACTTAAAATAATGTAAGCAAATATTAATTCATTTTCATTTCCATTTTCTGCTCAAGTATACCATCTCAATTTACGAAATTACTTAAAATTTGTATACCTTGTTTATGCCATAACTCATAAATGAATTAATTCTTATTTTTCTTCTGAAGTCGTATCAGAAATTCTTTGAGCTTCTGATGAAAACTCAGATGTTCATTAGGTTCATTGAGGAGCGCAGCTTTGTGTCCGACGGCGATCATGGACTGAGCTTCTTTGATGAGTGTGCCGAGAAGGTGGGCGGTTTCGATGAGACGCCCGCCCAGCTACATCTCGTTGACTGGGATACAGGTCAGAGCAGCGAGCGCACCAAATACATTTTTCCGCCGGACAACAGTGCGACAACAGCAACCACGCCTGTGGGTGGCGGTGGCGTAATCTCCTCCAGTTACAGTTACCGCAACTTTACACTGCAGCCGGAATTGTTTCAGAGCTCAAGGAAGACGGCGCTGTCGCACATTATGCAGCTGCAGCTGAATGCATCGCTGTCGCCCGGTTCGCCAATTGCACGGCGCACGAAACACGAAGTGAAGTTGTCCCAGAAGATGGCCAGCCGCTGCCAGCAGCATCCGGAGGCGTGGTCTAAGTACCTGCTGGCCACGTGCTATTCGCTGTACTTTCTGATACTGCCTTCAATGGTGCTGGATACACGCCATGTGGGCAAGGAGCATGACATATTGCGGGCAGCCTATGATGTATTGGTGCGTGCGAGCAAATTGAAGATCACCTGCGATGAGTTTTGCTATCGCATCATGATGCAGCTGTGTGGCATCCACAATCTGCCTGTGCTGGCGGTGCGTTTGCACTATCTTATGAAGCGATCCGGGGTGCAGCCGAACGCTTTAACCTACGGCTTCTACAATCGCTGTGTGCTGGAGTCGCAGTGGCCCAGCGACAGCACCACGCTCAGCCAGATACGTTGGAATCGCATTAAGAATGTTGTGATGGGTGCGGCGCACTTTCGACGCGCCGGAAAACGTCGTGCATCAAATAAGGTCTGCAAATCACTGAGTGCCTCGCATGATCACAATCTCAGCACGCTGGAAATGGTCGATGGTCAGTCGAGAAGCAGCCTCGCCAGCTCTGGCGAGGGCGGTGGTGGTGGCCTGCTTGACTTTGCTGCCTTCGATCGGTTGCGCAACAAACTGGGCAGCATTGTGCGTCAGACGGTCACCGGCGGTGCAGCCGACACGCTGCCCACAGAGGATGTGGTGAACAGCGCTGGATTACTAATCAGCGGCGAGTCGACGACGACGACCACCAATAGTAGCAGTTGCGTTAATGGCAGCGCCTCAAATACCACACCACACACGCCCACCTATGGCGATGGGGGGCAGCTGTTACATCAGCCACGCAAACAAATCATGAGCATAGGCGATGGCGACGACGAGGATGAAGACGAAGACGAAGACGATGACGTTGGAGGTGTACAGAGAGCGAAGACATCGACGCCAGTTACGACACATAAGGTAATGCAGGATCGGAAGTTTTCTGGCGGCGAATATGATCTGGATGTGGACGAGGATGAGAACGAGCAACAGGAGGGTGATGAGCTAGTCGAGCATGTGGCTGCCCAACGATCCAGGCAACATATCCAGAGTCCCACCAAGTAAGTTATCGTAAAATGGCCACGAACGGTTAAAAAGAACCAAATCGGCGTTGGTCAGTTACTCATGGTGCCAAGTATTCCATAATTGTTCATTTCTTTCTATTGCTGACATTAATCCTACCCTTTTTGTGGTTTTGTGACACAGTTTCTGCAATGTGTACATTTCAACTAAGAAAATAGCTATAATTTTCTTACCAACATAAGATATAAAAATTTATATTCTTAATCAACAAAACGATTAATGACAATAAAAGATTAAATTAATCTTAATCGATTTAAAGCTAATGTAATACACAATTTGAATTTTATTTCTACAACATCTAATTATCTTTTGAAAATTCGATGGATGAACATTGAATGTTCACATTTTTGCTCACGTATCCCTAAATTTGCTTACACAGTTTTTGAAAATTTTCGGTAAACTCATTCTCTGTTTCAAGCTAAATAAGTATATTATTTATATAAGTGACTAGATAGTTTGGGCTTCAATAATTCCAGCACTTAAAAAATAACTTAACTTTCATCGATCGTTAAAATTAAATATATTTTTTTATTCCACCTCATCTAATTGCAGTTCGAATTTTTTGCCTCCATAGTCGCTTACGCTGAATTTTATTTAATTTGGATAAATCTCAGGCTAGACTTTTATTGTTCCTAACTATTTTCTTACTTAAAAGTTCAATTTGGGTTTTTTTCAGTTCTTGTAACATTAATAAAAATTCAAACTGTTTCCTTGCACAGAATTTCACCAAGGACGCCTGTGACCCAAAACGATCCACTGGGCGCTCTCAACGAAGAGGAGTCAACGCCCACTCAGCAGAGCGCAGAGACGCAGCCAGAGATGGCAGCCGCAACGACCGCGGTGCAGCTCAACAACAGCAACATGTACAGCGATAAGCCAATTTTGTTTAGAGGTCAACGCAGCGCAACCTTCGATGAGTCCACGCAGATTGGCAAGATCATGCACAGGTCGGAGACGATGCCAGTGGCTAGCAGTGGAGTGACCCACAGTTTGGCCAACATTGGTTCATCGCTAAAGTTCACGTTCGGGTAACTACCAAAATGGCGCCCTAGAAACAAAGCAAACAGATAGAATGACAAGAAAGAATAGGCTATAACTTTTTGTTGTATCATTCGCAACTCAAATCATATACATTCCACACACACTCACACACTTCAGCTGCAATTTCTCGCATTGTTTTCACATGTTTTTTTAGTTTTTAATATGTATACTTTTTGCTTTTTGTTTGATTTCTTATATTACATATCGAAACTCTTAAACCGCTCCAATTCGTTTCTGTGCAAACATTTTTTTTACTATCGTAGACGTTATTCACCCGCACGATTGTCCCTTAAGAAAGAGTTGAAATTGCCCGCCAATATTATAGAAAATATATCGAGCATAAGGTGAGTACGTTATTAAAAACCTCTTCGATTTTTACAGACAACAAACAATGAGCAATGCTTCGCGATATGTACATAACTTATAAACCACATAGATTCCAACTTGGGTTTGTCGCGCTTACAATTTGTGCACAGTTATTAAAAAATTTCTTATCTATTCAATGAATACAAATTCATAAATTTGCGATTACCAAACTATATTAATATATAAAATTAAGTTCATATTGCGTGGCATTTGCTTTTCTATTCACTTAACACACTATTGAATCTAAATACGTTCCACATGAGTTTCATAATTGGAAACAGTTCCTTACACCATTATAGGCGTTTTATCTTTTTGTTATCGGCCATCGATTATCGCCCACGACGTCGTCGTCTTCGTCATCTATCCTATTTCTACTATATCGATACCAGCAAAGTCAAATTCAAAGTCGATGGCATAATAGTGGTTGTTGTTTTTGGTGGCGGGCAATTCAAGGTTTGCAACTAGCCACGCACGCACCAATACTCTCACACACACACTCACATTTATGGTTTACACTCGTACATAACAATGACCAAGCAACATACAAAAAATAATAACAACTCTATTTAACTTCTACAACCAACTTGATCGTTTAAGATATGATTTAGAAATCACCCAACATCAAAAAGGAGAAAGTAATTTGGTTTTAATTTAAAACAAATAAAACTTCATTATTTTTTTTTATTATTAAACAATAAAAACTATTATCCGTAAAATAATTTAAATAATTTAAATTGACTTCATCTCGAAAATTGTGAAAGATTGCGAAAAGTTCCAAATTATTTTGAAGCTAATATTTTTAAACCATAATGCAATTATGTAGTTATCCATTTATCAACATATTTTTAATTTATTTCTATCTTATGTGCTTTACAATTTTCGTTACAATTTTTTTATACCGCATGTCTTGTTCTATTTTTGTATACCATAAATGATCAAGCTGTGCACACCAGCACTCTGCTCCTTCTTTCGCTCACACCCGCTCACTATCTGTCTCTATCTGAAGCTCAGCACAATATCTAACGAGCGAATAGCATTCACATAGCACCACAGAGCTGTTGTTGTTTATGTTGTTTAACGTTCACTCTCCTAACTTGTATATACATTGTGTGTTTTAGTGCCAATAAAATTAATCAATTAGTTGCATCAACTTTATAATTTTCTTTCTCTAAAAAGTCCCAGCCTCACTGGCAAGAAGTCCAATGAACTGATCCAAGGAAGCTTAAGTAGCATAAAATATGCGGCCAATTCGCTGACACGTAAATTTGATGAGATCAAGGGCGCCATATCAGCGAATTCGACGCCGGTTAAGACAAACAATGGCGGTCATCAGCAACATCATCATCACCAGCAACACCATCACCATCATCAACATCAACAGGAATCGTATGGAGGTGGCGAAGAGCATGACGCCGTTTGCGGCACAGAGGAAAGCAAACTACGACGCGTTTCCAGCGATTTGGATCCTTGGGGCAGGCTAAGTGAGTCGCGCAAGTCTAGCTACAATAACCTGGTACCGCTGGGCGAGAACAGCTCCGGTGCAGCGCTACATATGCACGCATTTCCCGCGTTGCCCGACAATCTCTACAGCCCCTTGACTGAGGTAAGTAAAAATAGACTATTTTTATGAATTCCAACTTTATCTGTTATTAAATAAACATTAAAAATAGTCAGAAATCGAAGTTTTCAATACATGTTTCTTTGTTAAGCTCTGAAGTAAATCATATTATGTTTTGCAACCAGTGCATTTAGCAAACTTATTTTTTCAAAGTTAGTAAAATTCGAAATGTATTGGAATGGCGATACTTTTTTTGTACGACTTTAAATTCTTATATTACTTTGAAATGTTTTGCAACTCAAAACTATATTGAGGTTGTAATGCTTGCTGACCGAATCAGCCCATTTTTCATAGTATATCGGGCTTCAACTGACTTACCTTCCTTGAACAACTAAACTCATCTTAATGCACAATGTAATACTTTAAGGGCTCTGCTGGTCCCGATTGCGATATGCTGATACAGCTGACGACCTGTTCGCAGTGCCACAATTGCTCGGTGCTCGTCTACGATGAAGAGATCATGAGTGGTTGGACAGCGGAGGATTCCAATTTGAATACCACGTGCCATGCATGCAACAAGCTGACTGTGCCGTCTCTGTCCGTTCAAATCACGCGACTCTCCACTACGGAGAGTGAGACAGATGTTGGCGATCGATCAAGCGATGGAAGCAGCAAAGGGTTGGCCCATGACAAGCCCTGCCTAAAGTTACCGTATCTAAATCCACTGGTGCTGCGCAAGGAACTGGAGAACATACTCACTCAAGAGGGCGATATGGCGCTCATAATGCCAAACTTTGTTGAGGAGCATCCCATCATCTACTGGAACCTCTTGTGGCTGATGGAGCGCATCGAGAGCAAAACCCATCTCCCGGAACTCTGTCTTCCACCAGCTGTAAGTACAGTAAAAGTGAATAGCTAAGACTTATTAGATTAATCCACATTTCATTTCAGAGCAACGAGGAGCAGCTGGATCCACTGACCAAGGTCAAGACGGTACACATACAATGCCTGTGGGACAATCTTAATCTGCACAGCGAAACCAGTGGACCGCCCATGTACATTCTCTATCGCGAGACGCAGCCAACGAGCCCATTAATCAAAGCTCTGCTCACCGATCAGGCACAGCTTAGCAAGAAGTAAGAATTGTTTCATAACAATTTTATAATATTCGGTTCAAAAACACAGATAAACGTCTTAGTTGCCTAGTAGTCTCTGCACTTGATTAACTTTGACACAATAGAGAATTTGTTATATTCAGGGGTACCTCAGGAATTATTACGCTTACAGCAATTGCGCGGAAATTTCCGCGGTGCTACAGAGCATTAATCAATTAAGTTTTTCGAAATACGCTGCTCTGCGCTGCCATATTGCCTGATAAAATTTGTGGAGTGTTTTTTGTAATTATATCATTGTCTAACAATAGGGTTTTAACCTCTTTATTACTTTAATTAATTTTATTAAATTATTTGACTAATAAATTTCTTGGGGTAATATAAAAAACAAAACATTCAAATTGTTGGCTTGAAAAACAATAAAATAAAAAAATTGGAACCTATGACCCTGAATTTGAAAAACAGAGTCGAAATAGTTAGCAGGATTGAAATCTAGCGGAATGCTGTCTGATTGAGATCGGAATCATTGCGCATAAAATTTGAGAGCGGAATTGTCTGTGTCATCGCGGAATGCAATTTAAGGGTTTTAAGAGTGAAAGCGATGTATGGGACACCCCTGAATATCTTATGTTGTTTCCTTTTATTAATTTGTTTTGTCTACATTCTTTGTTGCAGCGTCATTCAACAAATCCTTTCGGCTATTCGCTGCAATGATCTGGCCACGCCACTGAAGCGTCTGGCCAACGAGCGCCACAAGCTTAAGAACAATGGCGTCGAACGTTCGCACTCCTTCTATAGGGACATACTCTTTCTGGCTCTAACAGCTATTGGACGGGCCAATGTCGATTTGGCTACATTCCATCGCGAGTATGCGGCCGTGTTCGATAAATTGACGGAACGCGAGTGCAACATGTATTACCGCAATCAGGATCTGCCGCCATCAGCGTCCACGATCTTTTGCCGGGCATATTTCAAGCCATTATTATTGCCCTGACGGGGAGCGATAATGAACGATGGCGGCGGGGCTGAGTATAGGGACGATAAGGCGGAAGCGGATTTCTAAAAGACAAGGCCTGGCGACCAAACAAATAAAAAGAAACAACTAAAGACAACAAAATGAAGAACAAAACGCTTAACAAAACCCACTTCAGTTAGCAACAAAGCGAAACAAAAAAAAAAAAGAAACCAGAACCATTTTGACTTGTAAATGACTAACTTAAAATTTAAGTACTTAATATTCGTGTTTTATTCCTTTGTATTGGCAATGATTTTGTTGCTTGGCACTCTATTTCTTTCTATATTTGTCAATATCTATCTATCTTTGTCTATCTCATTTGCACAATGCAGGGTCCATCTCTTTTACACACACAATGACTGGTTTCTAAGACAATACACCTCTCTCCTCCACAAAAAAAACACAAGGAAACAAAAGCAGTCACGACTTTTTAATGGATTCTTCGTCCTTCAACTTGACATCGTCATGTTTGCCTTATTATATATAATATAACGGTACACATATGTATGTCTGTAATTAGTTTGTATATGAATGCTTATTTCTATGTATGCATGCTGTATCTAATTGCATCGATTCGCTTTGTTCTAATTGGCAATCAATTAATTAATATTTCTAAAATATTGCGATTGCGTCACAAAATTAAACCGGGGCTGGGATAAAGTGAGGTTTAGATTAATAAATATATATATTTGGGGTGAAACATCTACAGACAGCAACAACAACGATTACAATAGATATTTTAAATATCAATCGGATAAAAAAGAAAAATATTAAAGATTCATTCACATTGGGTTTATGAAACAGAAACATATAATCCTTCTCACACACACACTGAAGAGCAACATCAACAACGATGGCAAACCAAAATTAAAAAGAAAATCCAAATCAATGTAATTACCTTTTCAGCAATGTTTAGTTTTTTTTTGTCAGGCATATAAGTAAATGTATATTTAATATATTTAAATTATTTTTAAATAATTGCAAAAATTAAAATAAAATAAAATGTTCCCAAATAATCGAAAACTTGCTTTATTTAGTTGGCGGTGATTGTTGAATATTTCAACAGTAACTATCGAATTTTGTACAATAAAAGGGATAGTGATTTTACAACTACAAGTACTACTTTTGTGACTAACAGCGTGAAAACAGCGTGAAAACAGCTTTAGTTTAGCATGCACGCGAAGCACTTTTAAAGATATATTTTCATTTTTTGTTGCCTCCCGCTAAAGTCTCTGTTTTCATGAAAATTATTTCATTTCCATTTAACAAAAAAAAAGATTAATTGTCCCTGAATTAACGATATATATGGATCATCTTGGGCATCGAACCAAAATAACTAAATAATTTAACTTAAATATTCTGAGATTTTCATTTTCTGCTCAAGGAAATGTTCTCAATATAAGAAATTACTTAATACTTGTTTAACTCATTATACCTTAACTTATCAATGTAATAATTCTTATTTTTGTTCCGCAGTCGCATCACGAATTTTGTGAGCTACTGATGAAAACTCTGATGTCTGACGACGATCATGGACTGAGCTTCTTTGATGTGTGTGCCGAGAAGGTGGAAGGTTGGATACAGGTCAGAGTAGCGAGCGCACCAAATACATTTTTCCGCCGGACAACAGTGCGACAACAGCAACCACGCCTGTGTGTGGCGGTGGCGTAATCTCCTCCAGTTACAGTTACCGCCACTTTACACTGCAGCCGGAATTGTTTCAAGGAAGACGGCGCTGTCGCACATTTCGCCAATTGCATGAAACACACAGTGAAGTTGTCCCAGAAGATGGTCAGCCGCTGCCAGCAGCATCCGGAGGCGTGGTCTAAGTACCTGCTGGCCACGTGCAATCCGCTGTACTTTCTGATACTGCCTTCAATGGTGCTGGATACACGTCATGCGGGCAAGGAGCGTTGGTCAGTTACTCATGGTGCCAAGTATTCTATAAATGTAAATTTCTTTCTATGGCTTCCACCAGTCCTGCCCTCTTTTATGGTTTTGTGGCACAGTTTCTAACAGTTGAATTTAATCTTAATTGATTTAAAGTTAAAGTAATGCATAATTCGAATTTTGTTTCTCCAACATCAAATTATTTCTTGAAAATTCGATGGATGTAACTCTGAATGTTCACATTTTTGCTCACATATCCCTAAATTTGTTTGCACAGTTTTTATACCCGCTACCCATAGGGTAGAAGGGTATTATGACTTAGTGCCAACAGGAAATGTATGTAACAGGCAGAAGGAGGCATCTCCGACCCCATAAAGTATATATATTCTTGATCAGTGTCAACAGCCGAGACGATATAGCCATGTCCGTCTGTCCGTCTGTCCGTCTGTCTGTCCGTATGAACACCTAGATCTCAGAGACTATAAGACATAGAGACACCAAATTTGGCAAAAAGGTTCCTCCATACCCTACGCAGATCAAGTTTATTTCAAAAGTTGGATGCCACGCCCCCTTCGCTCACAATAAGCATTAATCTAGAAAAAGTCAAGTTTTTTTTTTATGTAAATTGCGTGTAACTCCAAAAGTTCTTTGTGTAATGATGTGTAATTTGGTAACCCATCTGCGCTTGACACTTTTAATATACCCTGTAATTTTGGTAAAAATCGGATAAGTAGAACAAAAGTTATTCGTTAAATTATTTATCAAAATTGTTGTGCCCAATGCATATGGACGTTTTAAGTGTGTGAATGACCTAGAGATATCAAATTTGGTGACAGTATTCGTGTAGGTCTTACGCATATCAAGTTTGGTTTAGATTTTTGCCACGCCCCTTTCCGCCCCCAAAATCTGTAAAAGCCGTAATAACAAACCTAGAGCATTGAATTTTGGTATGCATAATAATATATATATTCTCAATGATTCCTGTGAATTTGGTTGAGATCGACTTGAAAACAAGGAAGTCATTAAAGAATCAATTTGATATGAAAAATTCACTTGCAGATGATCGCGCTTTGTTTGTTTAGTTGACAGTGTGACCATGTCGGTATGCTATGGATTTTTATACTCGCTATTTTCAAATATATACAAAAAAACAAGTTTCAGTATATTTGGTATATTTTTTGTTAAAATATCATTTAAGTTTTTTGTTTTCTCTAGAAATGGGTTGCGGGTATCATACGGTCGAGCACTCTCGACTGTAGCTTTCTTACTGGTAAGAAAGTAAACTGATTTTCTGTTTCAAGTTAAATAAGTAAATTATTTATATTAAGTGACTGGATAGTTTGGGCTTCAATAATCCCAGCACTTAAAAAATAACTTAACTTTCATCGATCGTTAAAATTAAATATATTTTTTTATTCCACCTCATCTAATTGCAGTTCGAATTTTTTGCCTCCATAGTCGCTTACGCTGAATTTTATTTAATTTGGATAAATCTCAAGCTAGACTTTTATTGTTCCTAACTATTTTCTTACTTAAAAGTTCAATTTGGGTTTTTTTCAGTTCTTGTAACATTAATAAAAATTCAAACTGTTTCCTTGCACAGAATTTCACCAAGGACGCCTGTGACCCAAAACGATCCACTGGGCGCTCTCAACGAAGAGGAGTCAACGCCCACTCAGCAGAGCGCAGAGACGCAGCCAGAGATGGCAGCCGCAACGACCGCGGTGCAGCTCAACAACAGCAACATGTACAGCGATAAGCCAATTTTGTTTAGAGGTCAACGCAGCGCAACCTTCGATGAGTCCACGCAGATTGGCAAGATCATGCACAGGTCGGAGACGATGCCAGTGGCTAGCAGTGGAGTGACCCACAGTTTGGCCAACATTGGTTCATCGCTAAAGTTCACGTTCGGGTAACTACCAAAATGGCGCCCTAGAAACAAAGCAAACAGATAGAATGACAAGAAAGAATAGGCTATAACTTTTTGTTGTATCATTCGCAACTCAAATCATATACATTCCACACACACTCACACACTTCAGCTGCAATTTCTCGCATTGTTTTCACATGTTTTTTATACCCGCTACCCATAGGGTAGAAGGGTATTATAACTTAGTGCCAACAGAAAATGTATGTAACAGGCAGAAGGAGGCATCTCCGACCCCACAAAGTATATATATTCTTTATCAGTGTCAACAGCCGAGACGATATAGCCATGTCCGTCTGTCCGTCTGTCCGTCTGTATGAACACCTGGATCTCAGAGACTATAAGAGCTAGAGCTACCAAATTTGGGGACAATACTCCTATAGGTCCTACGCAGGTCAAGTTTATTTCAAAAGTTGGATGCCACGCCCCTTTCCGCCCCCAAAATCTGTAAAAGCCGTAATAACAAACCTAGAGCATTGAATTTTGGTATGCATAATAATATATATATTCTCAATGATTCCTGTGAATTTGGTTGAGATCGACTTGAAAACAAGGAAGTCATTAAAGAATCAATTTGATATGAAAAATTCACTTGCAGATGATCGCGCTTTGTTTGTTTAGTTGACAGTGTGACCATGTCGGTATGCTATGGATTTTTATACTCGCTATTTTCAAATATATACAAAAAAACAAGTTTCAGTATATTTGGTATATTTTTTGTTAAAATATCATTTAAGTTTTTTGTTTTCTCTAGAAATGGGTTGCGGGTATCATACGGTCGAGCACTCTCGACTGTAGCTTTCTTACTGGTAAGAAAGTAAACTGATTTTCTGTTTCAAGTTAAATAAGTAAATTATTTATATTAAGTGACTGGATAGTTTGGGCTTCAATAATCCCAGCACTTAAAAAATAACTTAACTTTCATCGATCGTTAAAATTAAATATATTTTTTTATTCCACCTCATCTAATTGCAGTTCGAATTTTTTGCCTCCATAGTCGCTTACGCTGAATTTTATTTAATTTGGATAAATCTCAAGCTAGACTTTTATTGTTCCTAACTATTTTCTTACTTAAAAGTTCAATTTGGGTTTTTTTCAGTTCTTGTAACATTAATAACAAGTAAGAAAGCTACAGTCGAGAGTGCTCGACCGTATGATACCCGCAACCCATTTCGAGAGAAAACAAAAAATTTAAATTATTTATTAACAAAAAATATACCAAATATACTAAAATTAGTTTTTTGTATATATTTGAAAGTAGCGGGTAAAAATCACAACACCGTTTTGGTCACACTGTCAACTAAACAAACAAAGCGCGGGCAGCTGCAAGTGAATTATGCATATAAAATTGATTCTTTAATAACTTTCTTGTTTTTCATTCGATCTCAACCAAATTCACAGGAATCATTTAGAATATAATTATTATTATGCATACCAAAATTCAATGCTCTAGGTCTATTATTACGGCTTTTACAGACTTTTGGGGGCGGAAAGGGGCGTGGCATCCAACTTTTGAAATAAACTTGACCTGCGTAGGACCTATAGGAGTACTGTCCCCAAATTTGGTAGCTCTAGCTCTTATAGTCTCTGAGATCCAGGTGTTCATACAGACGGACAGACGGACAGACGGACAGACGGACATGGCTATATCGTCTCGGCTGTTGACACTGATAAAGAATATATATACTTTGTGGGGTCGGAGATGCCTCCTTCTGCCTGTTACATACATTTTCTGTTGGCACTAAGTTATAATACCCTTCTACCCTATGGGTAGCGGGTATAAAAATTCAAACTGTTTCCTTGCACAGAATTTCACCAAGGACGCCTGTGACCCAAAACGATCCACTGGGCGCTCTCAACGAAGAGGAGTCAACGCCCACTCAGCAGAGCGCAGAGACGCAGCCAGAGATGGCAGCCGCAACGACCGCGGTGCAGCTCAACAACAGCAACATGTACAGCGATAAGCCAATTTTGTTTAGAGGTCAACGCAGCGCAACCTTCGATGAGTCCACGCAGATTGGCAAGATCATGCACAGGTCGGAGACGATGCCAGTGGCTAGCAGTGGAGTGACCCACAGTTTGGCCAACATTGGTTCATCGCTAAAGTTCACGTTCGGGTAACTACCAAAATGGCGCCCTAGAAACAAAGCAAACAGATAGAATGACAAGAAAGAATAGGCTATAACTTTTTGTTGTATCATTCGCAACTCAAATCATATACATTCCACACACACTCACACACTTCAGCTGCAATTTCTCGCATTGTTTTCACATGTTTTTTATACCCGCTACCCATAGGGTAGAAGGGTATTATAACTTAGTGCCAACAGAAAATGTATGTAACAGGCAGAAGGAGGCATCTCCGACCCCACAAAGTATATATATTCTTTATCAGTGTCAACAGCCGAGACGATATAGCCATGTCCGTCTGTCCGTCTGTATGAACACCTAGATCTCAGAGACTAAGAGCTAGAGCTACCAAATTTGGGGACAGTACTTCTATAGGTCCTACGCAGATCAAGTTTATTTCCGCCCCCAAAAGTCTGTAAAAGAATAATAGACCTAGAGCATTGAATTTTGGTATGCATAATAATAATTGTATTCTCAATGATTCCTGTGAATTTGGTTGAGATCGAATGAAAAACAAGGAAGTTATTAAAGAATCAATTTTATATGCATAATTCACTTGCAGCTGCCCGCGCTTTGTTTGTTTAGTTGACAGTGTGACCAAAACGGTGTTGTGATTTTTACCCGCTATTTTTAAATATATACAAAAAACTAATTTTAGTATATTTGGTATATTTTTTGTTAATATATCATTTAAATTTTTTGTTTTCTCTCGAAATGGGTTGCGGGTATCATACGGTCGAGCACTCTCGACTGTAGCTTTCTTACTTGTTTAGTTTTTAATATGTATACTTTTTGCTTTTTGTTTGATTTCTTATATTACATATCGAAACTCTTAAACCGCTCCAATTCGTTTCTGTGCAAACATTTTTTTTACTATCGTAGACGTTATTCACCCGCACGATTGTCCCTTAAGAAAGAGTTGAAATTGCCCGCCAATATTATAGAAAATATATCGAGCATAAGGTGAGTACGTTATTAAAAACCTCTTCGATTTTTACAGACAACAAACAATGAGCAATGCTTCGCGATATGTACATAACTTATAAACCACATAGATTCCAACTTGGGTTTGTCGCGCTTACAATTTGTGCACAGTTATTAAAAAATTTCTTATCTATTCAATGAATACAAATTCATAAATTTGCGATTACCAAACTATATTAATATATAAAATTAAGTGCATATTGCGTGGCATTTGCTTTTCTATTCACTTAACACACTATTGAATCTAAATACGTTCCACATGAGTTTCATAATTGGAAACAGTTCCTTACACCATTATAGGCGTTTTATCTTTTTGTTATCGGCCATCGATTATCGCCCACGACGTCGTCGTCTTCGTCATCTATCCTATTTCTACTATATCGATACCAGCAAAGTCAAATTCAAAGTCGATGGCATAATAGTGGTTGTTGTTTTTGGTGGCGGGCAATTCAAGGTTTGCAACTAGCCACGCACGCACCAATACTCTCACACACACACTCACATTTATGGTTTACACTCGAACATAACAATGACCAAGCAACATACAAAAAATAATAACAACTCTATTTAACTTCTACAACCAACTTGATCGTTTAAGATATGATTTAGAAATCACCCAACATCAAAAAGGAGAAAGTAATTTGGTTTTAATTTAAAACAAATAAAACTTCATTATTTTTTTTTATTATTAAACAATAAAAACTATTATCCGTAAAATAATTTAAATAATTTAAATTGACTTCATCTCGAAAATTGTGAAAGATTGCGAAAAGTTCCAAATTATTTTGAAGCTAATATTTTTAAACCATAATGCAATTATGTAGTTATCCATTTATCAACATATTTTTAATTTATTTCTATCTTATGTGCTTTACAATTTTCGTTACAATTTTTTTATACCGCATGTCTTGTTCTATTTTTGTATACCATAAATGATCAAGCTGTGCACACCAGCACTCTGCTCCTTCTTTCGCTCACACCCGCTCACTATCTGTCTCTATCTGAAGCTCAGCACAATATCTAACGAGCGAATAGCATTCACATAGCACCACAGAGCTGTTGTTGTTTATGTTGTTTAACGTTCACTCTCCTAACTTGTATATACATTGTGTGTTTTAGTGCCAATAAAATTAATCAATTAGTTGCATCAACTTTATAATTTTCTTTCTCTAAAAAGTCCCAGCCTCACTGGCAAGAAGTCCAATGAACTGATCCAAGGAAGCTTAAGTAGCATAAAATATGCGGCCAATTCGCTGACACGTAAATTTGATGAGATCAAGGGCGCCATATCAGCGAATTCGACGCCGGTTAAGACAAACAATGGCGGTCATCAGCAACATCATCATCACCAGCAACACCATCACCATCATCAACATCAACAGGAATCGTATGGAGGTGGCGAAGAGCATGACGCCGTTTGCGGCACAGAGGAAAGCAAACTGCGACGCGTTTCCAGCGATTTGGATCCTTGGGGCAGGCTAAGTGAGTCGCGCAAGTCTAGCTACAATAACCTGGTACCGCTGGGCGAGAACAGCTCCGGTGCAGCGCTACATATGCACGCATTTCCCGCGTTGCCCGACAATCTCTACAGCCCCTTGACTGAGGTAAGTAAAAATAGACTATTTTTATGAATTCCAACTTTATCTGTTATTAAATAAACATTAAAAATAGTCAGAAATCGAAGTTTTCAATACATGTTTCTTTGTTAAGCTCTGAAGTAAATCATATTATGTTTTGCAACCAGTGCATTTAGCAAACTTATTTTTTCAAAGTTAGTAAAATTCGAAATGTATTGGAATGGCGATCCTTTTTTTGTACGACTTTAAATTCTTATATTACTTTGAAATGTTTTGCAACTCAAAACTATATTGAGGTTGTAATGCTTGCTGACCGAATCAGCCCATTTTTCATAGTATATCGGGCTTCAACTGACTTAAATTCCTTGAACAACTAAACTCATCTTAATGCACAATGTAATACTTTAAGGGCTCTGCTGGTCCCGATTGCGATATGCTGATACAGCTGACGACCTGTTCGCAGTGCCACAATTGCTCGGTGCTCGTCTACGATGAAGAGATCATGAGTGGTTGGACAGCGGAGGATTCCAATTTGAATACCACGTGCCATGCATGCAACAAGCTGACTGTGCCGTCTCTGTCCGTTCAAATCACGCGACTCTCCACTACGGAGAGTGAGACAGATGTTGGCGATCGATCAAGCGATGGAAGCAGCAAAGGGTTGGCCCATGACAAGCCCTGCCTAAAGTTACCGTATCTAAATCCACTGGTGCTGCGCAAGGAACTGGAGAACATACTCACTCAAGAGGGCGATATGGCGCTCATAATGCCAAACTTTGTTGAGGAGCATCCCATCATCTACTGGAACCTCTTGTGGCTGATGGAGCGCATCGAGAGCAAAACCCATCTCCCGGAACTCTGTCTTCCACCAGCTGTAAGTACAGTAAAAGTGAATAGCTAAGACTTATTAGATTAATCCACATTTCATTTCAGAGCAACGAGGAGCAGCTGGATCCACTGACCAAGGTCAAGACGGTACACATACAATGCCTGTGGGACAATCTTAATCTGCACAGCGAAACCAGTGGACCGCCCATGTACATTCTCTATCGCGAGACGCAGCCAACGAGCCCATTAATCAAAGCTCTGCTCACCGATCAGGCACAGCTTAGCAAGAAGTAAGAATTGTTTCATAACAATTTTATAATATTCGGTTCAAAAACACAGATAAACGTCTTAGTTGCCTAGTAGTCTCTGCACTTGATTAACTTTGACACAATAGCGAATTGATTTTATACACAAGTACCATTCTATAATTTAGTTTTCTTAAGTGCACAATTGAAACCACCATAAGAAGGCTCAGATTAATGTTAATTTGTCGGTAGTGGTGAATGAGACCTCATTACAGGTTTTTGGTAAATTCCTGATCCTGTACATTATATTTGATATTATCAGTGGTGTTGTCTATAAATGAAATAGTTTCAAAGTCCTCCAATGGTGTGTTGAGTGCTTCTGCCAAAACCCTGCTGATTTCATCGGCATCACTAGAGTTACTCAAGAGTTCCTCGTCCGACTCAACTTCATTGAATAAATCCAGCATCTGTTCATCGGTCAATTCTTACAATATAAGACGTCTATGCATTCGCCTTACGCAGCCGCCGGTAAGTTGTCCACATCAGAGATCATCAACAAGCCACCGCAAAAATGTGTTTACTCGTAACTCACGAGTATTTTTGCCATTCGAGTATATTTGTTACGAGTAGCAAAAATGATTGAGTATTTACGGGTGCGAGTGGCAATGGCACTCGTGCTTACCAAGTTCGAGTGCCGATACCACTTGTGCTTAGCAAGTGCGAGTGCCAATGCCGTTCGTGCTTAGCGAGTGCGAGTGCCGAATCCACCGCATCATTTTTATGATCGGCAAAAGGGGATGAAATGCATTCTCGTAATATTTGCTGTGGGTATTTGATGTGCAAGTGAAGATTGTGAGCGGATATTTTGTGTATCCGTAAATGTATTGATGTTGTTGTTGGGTTTTTTGTACTTCATGCTAGTTATTTTTACCTGGTATATTAAAAAAAAAAAAAATTTTGGTTTATTATTTAATTTTTATTTGGGATCTATACTAATACAAATAATAATAATAGCTAAATAAAAAATTTACTAACACACATATACAAATTCAGTGAACAAAGGAAATCCAAATTTGAATTAAACTTCAATTTACCTGTTGTATTGACTAATTATACCCGCTACCCATAGGGTAGAAGGGTATTATGACTTAGTGCCAACAGGAAATGTATGTAACAGGCAGAAGGAGGCATCTCCGACCCCATAAAGTATATATATTCTTGATCAGTGTCAACAGCCGAGACGATATAGCCATGTCCGTCTGTCCGTCTGTCCGTCTATCTGTCCGTATGAACACCTAGATCTCAGAGACTATAAGACATAGAGACACCAAATTTGGCAAAAAGGTTCCTCCATACCCTACGCAGATCAAGTTTATTTCAAAAGTTGGATGCCACGCCCCCTTCGCCCGCAATAAGCATTAATCTTGAACAAGTCAAGTTTTTTTATTTAAATTGCGTATAACTCCAAAAGTTCTTTGTGTAATGAAGTGCAATTTGGTAAGCCATCTGTGCTTAATACTCTTAATATACCCTGTAATTTTGGTAATCGGATAAGTAGAACAAAAGTTATTTGTTAAATTATTTATCAAAATAGTTGTGACCAATGTATATGGATGTTTTAAGTGTGTGAATGATCTAGAGATATCAAATTTGGTGACAGTAATCGTGTAGGTCTGACGCAGATCAAGTTTGTTTTAGATCTTTGCCACGCCCCTTTCCGCCCCCAAAAACTGGAAATGCCATAATAATGGACCTAGAGCATTGAATTGGTACGCATAATAATAATGATAGTCTCAATGACTCCTGGAGAATTCGGTTGAGATCGCATGAAAAACAAGGAAGTTATTAAATAATCAATTTTATAAGCAAAATTCACTTGCAGCTGCTCGCGCTTTGTTTGTTTGGTTGACAGTGTGACCATGTCGGTATGTTATGGATTTTAATAGCCGCTATTTTCAAATATATACATATATATAAAAAAAAACACATTTCAGTATATTCTTTGGTATATTTTTTGTTAAAATATCATTTCAGGTTTTAGTTTTCTCTCGAAATGGGTTGCAGGTATCATACGGTCGAGCACTCTCAACTGTAGCTTTTTTACTTGTTTTTTTTTTAATTACAGGGTATAATAATAGTATTAAGCACAGATGGCTTACCAAATTACAGATCCTTACACAAAGAACTTTTGGAGTTATACGCGATTTGTTCTAGATTTATGCATATTGTGGGTGAACGGGGCGGGCCTCAAACTTTTGAAACAAACTTGATCTGCGTACACAATACAGGAACCTATGTACCAAATTTGATGTCTCTATGTCTTATAGTCTCTGAGATCTAGGTGTTCATACAGGCGGATAGACTAACATGGCTATATCGTCTCGGCTGTTGACACTGATCAAGAATATATATACTTTATGGGGTGGGAGATGCCTCCTTCTGCCTGTTGCATACATTTTCTGTGAGCACTAAGTCATAATACCATTTTACCCTATGGGTAGCGGGTATAAGAATGCATCCAAAGTCTGCTGCAGATCTCGCAATCGCCAAAGAAAATCCCATACAAAACATATTGTTCTTTATTCCCACTAGAATTCCTTGCATAAAGTTGTTTGGTGGCGCAGTGGCTAGAGCCGCAAATCAATTGGAATCCGGGATTATTTCTAGAAAGTCTTCATTAGCAAGACTATGTTATATAGGCCATATGCACTTACATCTCAGAGTCTTTGTGACAATAAAAAAAAAAATCGTTACAAAATTGATTTGTTGTGATGGAAATACAAAGATATTTCCAGAGAAAGGTCTATTACAACGAGAAAAACAATACAATTTTATTTTGAAATGTATGTGTGTTTATTTATGTTAATCATTTATTTCAATGTATATGACTAAAAACTACACAAAAAAAAATATATGTATACAAAAAAATTTAAGGGTATTAGAAATACAGCAGGGCAACCATTTTCGCTAGATTTTTATGGCTTTTTCGATGCTAAAAGTATTTAATTTAGTTTGGTTGATCCGCTTTGAATTATATTGCTTTATATATGTGATGAACGTAGGTGGGTTGACATTGATTTAATAAATTTAAATGCCGTCAAACTCAACATTTTTATTTTATACCGTACGATGTCATCGAGAGATGCGATAGTGAAGTTGCTAGAAATGGTCGATGCTGTAGGCATCTCGTTTGAACAAGTAAAATAATTGTTCCACCATTATTTCGATATGGAAATGGCTGCCACGTTTGCTCAAGATGAAATATAAAGACTATTGTGGAATCCTTCAATGGACTCACAGTGACAATTGTTTGTTACATTTAATAATTGACCAAAAATTGAATAAAGAAAAAAAAAAACCTTCAGTGAGGAGGGAAAACAGTTGTGCTGAAAACTTCGTTCGGAAACATATAACATAGATAGTCCTACTAGAATTACAACCATATATTTGTTTAGTAATCTCACTGTCATATCAATAGTTTGTGTCATATAACAACATGGTTTTTTCGAGACGGTATGGAAGCCAATGTTTGAGAATTGGTTTGCTAAGATTAAACGAGCTTAAATAAGCACCAAGGACAATATATGGAGTGAACAGCCCAAAAAGGCTGTTAGCAAAGAGAACATTAAAAGTCCACAAAATAATGTGCAAGATTTATGAAATGAAGTTGGTCGATATAGCTGAGTTTCTAAAGATTAGATATGTATTGGATGGATCATCAGCCAATTCTTGTGTATGCTAAAGCTCTGCTCAAAATATCAACTCCCAATCGACCAGCAAAAAAGTTGATTAACCGGAATAAACGAAAATTTGTTCGTGGATATGTGACAGTGGACGAAACCAAGCTTTTCATTTCACACTAGAGGCCAATCTACAGTAAGCCGACTGAACTACTTACGATGATCCGAGTCCAAAGCAAGTCAATAAAAACGATGGCTGAATATCTTTGCCACCTCTCGTATTCTTAAGATATTGTTCCCACCAACTTTTTCCTGCTCTCTGCTCATAAATATTGGTCCGAATTAGTGGTAACGGTCGAACATGAAGCTTATTTTTAGGATTGAGACAAGTCGTAAAATAAAAATGGTATCGAAAAACTTATTGACTACTATAATGCTGTATTACCCTAAAAGGCATATATGTATGTATATTGACATTTCGAAAACAAAATGTTTGCCTACGAACTTTTCAGCCTACTTGTTATATAAAATGGGGAAGGCTGAATTTGGAATTCTGGTTGGACATAGTACGTAGTATGCACATTTAAGTGGCCCTAACGATACCAAACCAAAGCTTGTTACGCGCGGATCCCACAATAACCTCCTCCCGCCCAACCGACCGATAGGCGCCATAGGACAAACGAGCAATTTGCGTTCGGACAGGATAGATTCAGGCTTGCAGAAAAAAGATGCAGTTAGCATAAAATATAAATAATTTGAAGATAAGTTATACAAATTTATTATTTTTAAACTCATATATTTTAATTACGTTTTCTAAGTTAGGCCGAATAATTAGTAGCCCACTCTCGTACTCTTCTATTGTGTCTTCATTTCAAGTTTCAAGCTATGTGGATAAATTTCGTAAAATAAATATAAAACATTTTTTATCAGGTGACACAAAAATCGCTTCCGCTTTAAAAACGCTTCAATTCCATTCCGCGGTGACACAGACAATTCCGCTGTCAAATTTTAGATTTCGATGCTTTTACCCATTTTGACTCTAATTTTCGATTTTCAGGATCAACAATGCTAAATTTTCAATTTTGTTTTTCGCGCCAAAAATTCGCGGAAACAAATATATTTTTCTATCAGCTCAAAGACATATAAAATTCTAATAATTGAATAAAATTAATTAAATAAAGTAAGAAGAATACATTAAAACCCTATTATTGATATAATTAAAAAAATTTGCTAATCAAACACTTGAATAATTTAATATTGCAAGGTGGCAGCCCTGGGCTAACTGCTAAAAACCTTAAATTTTTCAAAGCTCAGTATCACACCGGAAATTTCCTCGCGGAATTGCTCTCAGCGGAATTCGATTTCTGTTGAACCCCTGTATATCAAGACAATTTTTGACAACGAAAAACTACTATTTTGACCAAACAATTTGGCGAAAATTCGCAGACTTGCGCAATTTTTGAAATGCAGCCAAAGAATTCTTCCTTTGGATGTCTTTTTGCAATGGGTAGTTTTAAAAAAATGATTGGAAAACGGAGTCAAATCTTGTCTTGCTATAATTGTATAATTTGATTTAAATTGAAAATTTTGCCACATATTTTTAATTGTAAGCGCGTACAAATGTCACGTTTCTCATCCTGGAAATACCCATATACTACATGTAGATAAGATCCGAGAGTTAAGGGACAATATTGGGACGACAATCCAAGTGGATATTGCGATATTTGAATTGTCGCTCATCGCTCACGAATTACAAAATTGTGGAACCTACACGGATAGTTGAGTACACACTACAGCTATGCGAACTTACCGCTTATGTAAATAAGAGCGATAAAGAGTACGGTTTGATGGCGAAAATATTAAGTGGATTGTATAAATTATGCATACAAGGAAGGGAGTGATAAGGCTTCCTTGGGATGATCAGCATTATCGCTAATCGGAAAGGAACTCAACATAGTCGCTGCTTGAAGTCGGTGCCCTTAATGGCTTCTTATTTTCACCGGACTTGGAATTTTGCTTGCGCAGATATTGACTGATGAGAGCGTTTTTGGTGGGCGTATGAAACTGCTGATCACGTTCCACGGACATGAGAAGCGCGGCGCGTTTCTTGGTGCTCGAGGATACTATTCCTATAGGAACCTCTAATGAGGGCGATGGTATGTCTGTTGTTGTCGTCGTTGTATTGGGCGTGCTAGGCAACGATTCGCCTCGCTTCGTTTTCTTGCTGAGATCCTTTGGAGTGACATCCGTCTCAGTCTCTGCAGCAAGCGGTGGCGTTGGCTCATGCAATGCTGTGTCCGCCTTGTTAACCTTAGGCGTCAGCTTATAATTCCATTGATTGAGCAGGCTCAGCTCTACCAGTTGATGCTTTTGCAGCATCTCAGCGCTGACCACCCAGCACAAACGTTTCTTGGGTTTCTTCGATTTCCTTACAGCGAGCGACTGATCGCTGCTCGTGTCCATCACGATGGGCTTCCAGCTGGCCAGCTCATCGAATTTCTCGCGCAGCAGCGTCTTTGGCGGTAATGTGATTGTCTCTTGTGTGATCTGTGCTTTCAAATACTCCAAATACTCGGAGATGAGAAAGACCTTGGCGTTCCTGTTGCCATGTATGAGACGCACCAGCTGCTGCAGCAATGCTTCATCCAGCTGCAGCACTGTTTTCGCTGCCTTGGCTGCCTCAACCGGCTCCTCGTCGCGAACCGTCTCCGGCGGTGGCTCCAATGTCAGCGGTGCCAGCTGCCAGCAGCCATACATATCGATGGTTTGTGTGAAGACGGCTGGAAAGAGCTCGGATTTGTAGCCATTCTCATCCAGCCAAACGGGACCCAGGAGGCGGGGCTTGATCTTTTTGGTCTGTTTCTTCATTTCCTGGGCGAACTCTTGCTGCAGCACTTGGAGCTTTGCTTTCTGGGCCTCGCGTGTGTTGGCATCCTCAAGTTCGCCATCGTTTTGTAGCTCCTCATCGCTGAGATGGCCATGGGGCACATACCATTCATTGTATTCCTCCTCTGACTCCTCCTCGGATTCACGTTCCTTTTCATCTTCGCTGGCGCTCAGCGATTCACCCGGCTCCTCCTCCTCCCACTCGCAATCCGAGTCCACCTCATAGTCAAAGTAAGTCTGCAATAAAACAATGCTAAACGCATTAATCATCTCTTATTTATACTTCTATACTTTACCTTATCCTGTCCGAGTGGACGACGCGCCTTGATCTGCTGACTGCGCTTGCGCCAGGTGCCGTAGAAGGGAGGCCGACGGTTGTCCGCAAAGTGTAAGTACTTGGCCCGAACCCAGGGCAGCTGTTTAGCTCGCTCCTCAACAATCGGTGTACCCGCATTGGCCAGCTCATCTGTAGATATTCAAATTAATTAAATTAAGCTTAAGTTACATTACTACCATTCATGCTGGTCTGTCCACTGTTTGCTTGGTATTTTTATGTCATTCACTTGGCTCAATAGATATACATATAAGTGCATATTTTAATTTATATATGGATGGGATTATGTTGCTGTATTTAGGTTAGGTTAGGTTGAGCAGACGGCTCGACCGGAGTCGTGAGCATCCAGATACCAAATGGTCCATTGTGATGTCTGATATATAAACTGTAGGAATAGGGGAGGGTTTGTTGGGATAGTGGAGGAAAATTCTGGTTATTTTATTGTGTCTGTGTGCTACTGGCCAATCCTGCTGGGTTACGGTAGGCCCTGGAACCAACCGCTAGAGTCAAGAAAAAGCGCCAAGTTTATCCAGCCGAATATTCCCAAGACTGCCCAGTTAGCATACATTCAATTATGTTTTCTAACATTCTTTTGGGTGCAAGGTTTTATTTTTTGAGCACCTTTTGCCGCAAATCCTCTAGGTTTTGTAGAGGTGATAATATTGTCGCAGCCAATATATTATTGCTATAAATTATCAATTGGGTTGAGGTTCAGACTTTGACTTTATTATCTGAAACTTATAATCAGCCAACAAATTTGCACGACTTTCGAGGTATGTTCTGAAACTCCATTCTACTAAAACACTATTTTAGTTTCGGCATAAGGACTTTGCTCTATAAATCTAGGTAAATGGGTTTCCAAAATACTCATTTACTGGTGGTTGCCCACTATTCCATCTATTTTGTGTAGTTGTACAGTGTTCTGGTGAAGCAGATCCAAATATATCGTCTCTACCGTTTAACGCTAAGCATGGTGTAGATGTATGGATTATTTGGGCCAGTGCTAGCAATATTGACTGGAATATTCTAAATGTTTGATTCGTCTGACCAAATAAGCGGATTCCAGTCATCTGGGGTCTTATATTGGTACTGTTCGGCCAAATTTAAAGGTACCTTCACATTTTTTTCAGACAGTTCAGGTCTTACTGCTGAACTATATCAATTGTTCTTGTTTATGTCCACCGCCTGACATACATATGTATTTATTAATGTTTGCAGAAGCAATCTGAGGTTTTTGAAATATATCCTTTTTTATATTTTCATATTGCGAACATTTGCATATGTTAAGACTCGATATCGGTCCCTAGAAAGGGTTTTAAAAGAAACATTACCTTTTTTTTGACTCGTTTAACCACCGACTGGCCTTAATAAAGACTTCCTGCAAAATTGTGATCAAACGGTTCGGACATCATACTTATCAGGTCCATCAAACCTGGAGGATTTCTGGCAAAGTGTGCTTATAGAATGGAACCTTATACCTAAATAATTTTTAAAAAAGTTTTTTGAAAGTATGCTAAATTGATTTGAAAATGTAATAAAAAAAAGGGCTTATGAAAAAATAGTAATCTACATATATATACAAAGTAGTTCATAGACTACTAGTCAGATTTACACGCAGCTTCGCTTGCGAAGAACTTTAAAATATATTGTTTGTTGTTTCTCCCGGTGTAGCCTCGCTATTTTCATGAAAATTATTTCGTTTGCATTTAAAATATAAAAAAATTGTCAGTCGCTGAATTAAAAAGAAGTACGGATTCTATCTTGGATAGAACTTACGATCACATCATCCGCAATCAGGAGCTCTAACCGCTGCACCACAGACATAATAAAATGAATACCAACAACAAAATTATCTCACTGAGTTATTATTTATGTAAACCTATTGTTGCTTACACAACATACATATTTGGTATGTGGTTAGCGACATTTTTATATTTTCTTCAAAAGCCTCAAATTGAAACATATATAATGTCAATATTAAAAAATTAAAACTTTATCCACCAAAACGGCGTCCGACTGCAGCCACTCGCTGCAGCTCTCGGTTCGTACATGAATATTATTTGTTTCCTTTTATATGAAATAATAGCCAGCTGGCCCCGCAGCTTCGCCTCCCGCTGGAAACACTACAGCGTGTAGCCTTTCCATGTTTACATGAAAATTGTTTCTCCACTTCCTCGAAAATAAATGCTATTAGCTTTCATTCAAATTATTCAATACAAATCAAAATAAAATTTCAATTGGAATGTGCAAAACATAATTGCGACGAGCATCAATTTCGTTTGGCGATATGTGCCGATATGGAAGTTTCCGTTGTTTTTGCAGGTATCGGTGATGACGAATGCATAAATTGTTTAGCAAAACACGCAAACTTAAACTATGAATATTATCTGTATTACATTAAGAATGTCATTAAAGTCTAAAACCTTTCTTTACATTGAACCTTATGGATCATCAATACATGATAACTTAATCCCGACATCGATATGTAATTTGGAAAACATCAACCACGATCAATATCGATATTTTTGAACTAAAAATTACATCTCTATCCCAAAATCAAACATGGGACAATTAAATCGATTTATAAACAGTGATTAAAGATAGTTAGAGTGATTATTTCTTCTTCTCAGTTAGCGCATAGATGTTTATATCTAGGTTGTGCGGAAATTGTAGCATTGTAGCTTTTACCGTTTGGGCTGTGTGTCGGAGACCCCGATATCGGCACATATCGCCAAGCGAAATCGATGCTCGACGCATTTATGTTTTGCACATTCAAACATGCAACTCTGATTTGTGCCCACTAAGAGGCAATTTTCTGAAATAATTACTCTAACTATTATTAATCACTGTTTAAAAATATAAATAATTGGCTCCATTTTGTTTTTGGGAGAGATGTAATTTTTAGTGAAAAAAAGCTCAAGAGATTAGTAACAGTGGATCTATGTTTCACAAATCCGTGCTGGTAGGGGGAAATAATAGAACTACATATGTTGTAAATGACTTGTTAATATTTTCTCAAACTTTTGGTATAGCAGACAATTTACATATCCCTCTATAGTTTTTGGCGTCAGACTTACTTCCCTTCTTATGAAGAGGAATAATGAAAGACTCCTTTCATAAAGATTTCAGCAACGGTCTGCATAAAGCCTCGGCTCCGTACCGAAGTACACAGCCAGGAACTCCAACCGGACCGGGCGAAAACACCGGCTTAACGATTTGAAGATATCAGGGACTCCTCACTCATTAAGGGACTGAAGATACAATTCGACCGAGACAGGCTGTAAGGATAGGGCGCGTTAGAGTAGGAAGAAAAATAAGTAGTTTGAAAAATATAAGCAAATATATAAGCGATCGCCTGACCAGAATTTGCATTCGAATTTTCGTAAGATAGACAAGGAGGATAAGAGGAAGGCTTACGCATAGCATTTACAAAATTAAAAAACTTACTTGGATTTTCAGAGAAGCTAACCAGACAGCGAGCTAAGTAATTTTTATAACACACAGCGTTAACCTCGATACAATTAGACCGAGCAATTATATATATGGCGAAAAACTTAAGGTAGAGACCAATTAGACCAATCAATTCCATTAAGAAGTTGGATTAATTTGGGAAAGTTAGCCTTCCGAAAGCAACGAACTCGATCGACAGGTACATCAGAATTAGTGAGTACAGATCTGCTAAGTTCGATCCTTAACTCCAGAGTGGGATGATAAGGGTCTTCAGAAGATGTAAGGGGTTCCGATCTAGATAGAACTACGCTGGTAGGTTCAGAGACAAAGCACAGATCTAATTGCCGGCAAAGAGAATTTCTTATATTGTTAATCTGACCCAAAGATAATTCAAGTAAACCATCAATAAAGTCATGTCGGATCGAAGGAATAAGAAAACAAAAGCTATCACAAGGATACCAAGCTGTTTCAGGAAGGTTAAAGTCTCCTAAAACAGCAATATGATCTTTGTCGGTTAACAAGGCAAATACAGATTTTATTGCTTCCAGGTGATCCTGGTGTACAGATAAATCGGACCACGGAGGTATATATGAGCAAGTAAGAAATAAACTTACACCATAAAAATTTACTTTTATAGATAGAAACTCTATATTATTAGGATTATTATAATGTAACCCTATAGGGTTGTAATGACAAAATAATAATAATAATAATGGCTCTGATGAGAAGTTGGAGTCTACTGCAAATAGAACACCACCCCCTCTTCGGGAAGAACGATCTTGCCTGTAAATAGTGTACTTTGACGGAAAGAGTTAGGAATCAGAAATATCCGAACTTAACCAGGTTTCCGAAAACACAACTACATCAGAAGAAAAAGTGCAACTGTCGACATATAGCTTACTTATTTTACGACGCAAACCACGCACATTTCGATAGGTTATAAGAAATTATGAAATTAGTTTTTATACCCGCTACCCATAGGGTAGAAGGGTATTATAACTTAGTGCCAACAGAAAATGTATGTAACAGGCAGAAGGAGGCATCTCCGACCCCATAAAGTATATATATTCTTGATCAGCGTCAACAGCCGAGACGATATAGCCATGTCCGTCTGTATGAACACCTGGATCTCAGAGACTATAGGAGCTAGAGCTACCAAATTTGGGGACAGTACTCTTATAGGTCCTACCCAGATCAAGTTTATTTCAGTTGTTGGATGGCACGCCCCTTTCCCCCCAAGGAGGAAGTTATTAAAGAATCAATTTTATATGCAAAATTCACTTGCAGATGCTCGTGCTTTGTTTGTTTAGTTGACAGTGTGACCATGTCGGTATGCTATGGATTTTTATACCCGTTATTTTAAAAAACAAGTTTCAGTATATTTGGTATATTTTTTGTTAAAATATCATTTAAGTTTTTTGTTTTCTCTCGAAATGGGTTGCGGGTATCATACGGTCGAGCACTCTCGACTGTAGCTTTCCTACTTATTTGAAGATGAAGAAGAAGAAGTTTGAGATTGAGACTGTACAGGTTCATTTGGTAAAAGACGAATCGGAGTCCGATTTTTAAATTTAGCTTTGAACTCTTTTACCACCAAATACTCAGGCTCAAAAAGTGAAGGTGCGACATTGATCTTGAAATATGCAATTTGTCTATCATAAGCAAATTTAAATTTTTTCACTTTAGGATTGGCATTTTTAATTTTGGCTATAATGAAAGCCTTTACGGCATCTGACGTGAGATCAGGGGCAAGCCTTGAAACAAAAATCTGTTTCATTGGTGGAACCCCCATAAGTGGTTTAGGAGCCAAAGGAGTAATATTTGGTATATTGTCTTTGAAACCTAATAAAGTCAGTGATCCGACAGTGAGAATAGTTGGGGGAGGTGCGGAAGAAATTTTGTTACTAGGATTCGGCTTGCCTCTACTTCTAGTGACAACCGTGGACAATTCAGACACAACTTCGGCGTTAACTAATGTCTGTGGAGCAGGTTCCCCAATGGGAATGCTTTCCGCAGGGGTTGTTGCTACTGGGGTAGCAAACGAGATTAGCTGCGGAACCATCGGAGTAGTGGGTGGGTCAGTCGATGGAAGAGGTAAAAATTTGGATAATTGTAAGTCACAAGAAGTTGATTTTTTCCGCTTTGGAGACTCAGCCATAAGTTTCAAACTATTGAACTGAGAATTCAAAGCACTAAACTGATAGTTTAACTTATGAAAGCCACCAATCAGATTATTAAAACCAACTCTTGTCTGTCTCATAAACATTCGCATTTCACACTCAACTTCTCGACAAGACTCACAGCACCAGTTAAGCCCAGTTCTTTTGGCAATGACATCTGCAACTAGCCCTGAATAACCTACACACTTTACGTGTACTACGTTTTCACAAAGCCCGCAGGTTACGAAGCCGTGATCTGCTTCTGCCAACTCTTCAGACAACACAGAATTTTGCCTTCCATTATAAAATTCAAAAATTAAATCAGGTAATTTACTTTAAAACTATGTACTATGCCCACTGTACAGACTCAAAATAGAAATATGTAAACAACAACAAAACAGTAGAGCAAGCAGAGAGCAGAGAACGCCACTAACGGAATACTGTCAACTGTGAGTTGTTGAAAGAAAAACCATCACACTGCGAGCGGGAAGGAAAGCACAAAGAGTAGACACGCAAAATCTAATGCTTACCACAACAACAAAACTTTGAACTTAGTTTATGTAGAAATAAACAGAGCTCTAAAAAGCACAAATGAAATTCACTATTTTGTGATAAGAAACTAATAACATGCACTATCACAGGATAGAGACGCGATGTAGCAAACGATTAAAGTAATTACTTTAAGGAAATGTATTAAACACCGGTTGTTAGATAGAAAGAGCGGCAGCGATTTTCAAATGTCAAATTTCAAAATCAAATGTGTATGTTGCGTAAGCAATAATTCAATTTATTATGTTTTACATAAAAATAGCTCGGTGAGATAATTTTGTTTTTGTAATTTATTTTATCCAAGTTCATCTTAAAGAGGTAAAAGCGTCTGAATGCGGATGCTATGGTCGTACTATCGATGCATGATAGGATCCGTACTTATTTTTAATCCAGCGACAAAGGTTTTTTTAATTTGAAATGAAAATTAAATAAGCGAGGATGGAACAACAAACTAATTATTTTAAAGTTCTTCGCGAGGGAAGCTGCGTTTTAATCTGGCTGGTGTTTTTATAAATTCGAAATAATATAACTTTATGCTTATAAGAAAAAACAAGTAAGAAAGCTACAGTCGAGAGTGCTCGACCGTATGATACCCGCAACCCATTTCGAGAGAAAACAAAAAATTTAAATGATATATTAACAAAAAATATACCAAATATACTAAAATTAGTTTTTTGTATATATTTGAAAATAGCGGGTAAAAATCACAACACCGTTTTGGTCACACTGTCAACTAAACAAACAAAGCGCGGGCAGCTGCAAGTGAATTTTGCATAGAAAATTGATTCTTTAATAACTTCCTTGTTTTTCATTCGATCTCAACCAAATTCACAGGAATCATTGAGAATATAAATATTATTATGCATATCAAAATTCAATGCTCTAGGTCTATTATTACGGCTTTTACAGACTTTTGGGGGCGGAAAGGGGCGTGGCATCCAACTTTTGAAATAAACTTGACCTGCGTAGGACCTATAGGAGTACTGTCCCCAAATTTGGTAGCTCTAGCTTTTATAGTCTCTGAGATCCAGGTGTTCATACAGACGGACAGACGGACAGACGGACATGGCTATATCGTCTCGGCTGTTGACACTGATCAAGAATATATATACTTTGTGGGGTCGGAGATGCCTCCTTCTGCCTGTTACATACATTTTCTGTTGGCACTAAGTTATAATACCCTTCTACCCTATGGGTAGCGGGTATAAAAATGTCGAAGGTTCAAAATTGAGAACATGCGAGTTTCAATCAATCGTGCTTGTCGAGCATTTCAGCAACCGATCATTCTTGCACTTATGACAAAATCGAAATCCACCTGAATATGTCGGCAATGATTGGGTGTCTAGCCAACTACTCGGGTGTTTTTACCCCACCTCCTTTCTCGAACGTAAATGATTTTGCGATTTCGCGGTTCTATTTTATGTTGCTGTTGTTGTTGCACGCTTTGGATTAATTTTTTATTGGAATTTCCAGAAATTACAGAAATCCGCAAAAACAACTTTTTATTAACTTATTATTTACCACAAAGTCATAGGATTTAAAATGAATACAGGTATCTTCAAACAAATTTTCCCTTTTAACACTGACTGAATTTAAAACTTACGTCAATAAACTAGATAAATGAAGTTTCATTCAAATTCGGATTTTCCCGTTGTTCACTGAATTTGTATATGTATGTGTGTTAGTACATTTATTATTTAGCCTTTATTATTTGAATTTGTATAGATTACAAATCAAAACGAAATTATGAAATCAATAGTTTTATTTTAAATATACCTAGTAAAAATAACTGGCAAATACGGAAAACCCATAAAACGCACAATACCATTTTTGTCTCGAATTGTGTGTGACGTTTTCTATGCATTTAATTTTCGCGAGTGCTTGCGATCGGCATCAATACATTTACGGATTCACAGAAATAACCGCATACCATTTACACTTATGCATCAAAATACCCAAAGCAATGTTACGAATATTCATTTCCACCCCTTTTGGTCATCCCGACATGGTCACACACATAGTCAACTAGACAAACAAAGCCCAAGCAGCTGCAAGTGAATTTTGCCTATAAAATTGATTTTTTAATAATTTCCTTGTTTTTCATTCGATATCAACCAAATTCACAGGAATCATTAGACAGACTTTAATTGTAATTATTATGCATAACAAAATTCAATGTTCTAGGTCTATTATTACAGTTTTCGGGGCGGAAAGGGGCGTGGCAAAAATCTAAAACAAACTTGATCTGCGTAAGAACTAGACGAATACCGTCACCAAATTTAATATCTCTGGTCATTTACACACTTAAAACGTCCATATGCATTGGGCACAACTATTTTAACAAATAATTTAACAAATATCTTTTAATTACACTTATTCGATTTTTAGCAAAATTACAGGGTATATTAAGCTATAAAGCACAGATGGCTTACCAAATTACACATCATTACACATAGAACTTTTGAAGCGATTTACATAAAAAACGTGACTTGTTCCATTTTTATGCATATTGAGGGCGAAGGAGGCGTGGCATCCAAATTTTGAAATAAACTTGATCTGCGTAAGGAATGCAGGAACCTGTGTACCAAATTTGGTGTCTCTATGTCTTATAGTCTCTGAGATCTAGGTGTTCATGCGGACAGACAGACGGACATGGCTATATCGTCTCGGTTGTTGACACTGATCAAGAATATATATACTTTAGGGGGTCGGAGATGCCTGCTTTTGCCTGTTACATACATTTTCTGTTGGCACTAAGTTATAATACCCTTCTACCCTATGGGTAGCGTGTATAAAAATGATGCGGTGTTTTTCGCACACGCTAAGCACGAGTTCTAAATTCTACTAATCCGAAAATACTCAATCATGTTAGACATTTACTCGGAAATACTCAGTCAGATTTGCCACTTGTAACAGCTCGGATAGCAATAATACTTGTGAGTAACGACTACACATATTTTTGCGGTGGCTTGTCGCCGTTCTTTGTTTCGTACTGAAGTGTGCATCATGGAAACATGTACTCATTTTTTGCTTCCTACCGAAAAGATTTATTTTCATAAGAAAACAGCACTAAATTTTTTGACTCGTTTATGAGCTTGTCTTAAATATGGCTCGTGTCAACGGTCTTCCCAATATAAGGTTAATCAGGATAGAATATAATAGGAAGCCACCTCATTTTACTTATACTATTTTGAAACGTTATAATGATGCTGGAGAAACATGTTTCCCAAAAATGAGATTACGTAATTGTAGCTATTGTATTATTCCAATAATTGATCTTTCGGTTCACCTGAGCTGGAATTAACAAATTAATTTAAGGCGTGCGCTCGGAAATACTACAAACATGTTACATCTTTCCTTACTTAATTTTTCCTTCTATGTTATAGCTATAATAATTTCTGTTGACCTGACTGATTGATAAAGATGTCATTTTGGACAACAAAGTTTACCTAATCTTCGTTTAAACAGCATGTCTGTCATAAATGCTGAAGAGAGCCAGCGATCTTTTTGTGCAGTCAGAAACTAAATACCAGTATTGGTTTTTCGTGTTCTTGTTTGACCATGATTGATAATACGTGTTTGGATGTGTGTGATGCGCTGCAATTGGCGGCTGGAACGGCTATTTGATTGACTGACTGATTGAATTGAATTTAATGCAAGCTTTATTTTGGTATATTTTGTTCAAGTGAGGTGGCGATTCGTTAATTTTACCGTAAATAAGGCATCGTATTCTGTTTGAGGAACAGTATCTGGCACAGCCAGGAATAACTTTGTCTGACGCTCCTGCGCCGTGTCAAAGCTCAATATAGACGGCACATTGCCACAACCGATAACAATAGTTTGGCTCGACCAAACCGTGAACAGTTTGCCCTCGAACACGTATTTGATGCCGTCGTTGACCAGTTAATGTGCTCGTCACATTGTGACCAAACAATTAGTCGACACCACGCGGACGCTAGCTTTGGTATTTCATGTCTTCGGGATAGGACCAAGCGATATCACAGAAGGCACTTGTATAGGGTATTTCGCCGTTACGTTCAATTGTGCGTATTTGAACAAACGTGATAATCTCAGGAATTAAGCCACCGTGTACGCACTTCCTCGTCGATATTCGCCGCTACGGTGAACAGATCGAAGACTTTGCAGCAGTATTTCCAGTCATTGGCACTGCCGTACTTGCTGAAGTAGTCGTCGAAGAAGCCGTAGACCGTGGTGATTTGACGTGATTGCCGCGCAGCAACATGATTCGACTCGGGTAGGATGCTTTAAGCGTAAGCAGGCGTTTAAATGTCTCCAGGCTGTAATAATAGCTCATGAATATGTAATTGATGTCGGTCACTAAGCCCCCTGTGCTTGATCACCACTGACGGTGATGGTCGTGCTCACTGGTTGAATATTTGTTTCCTCGAACAGATTGTCGCAGATCATATCAGAGTGTCTTCAATTCATTTTCGGTCAGATATTTGCACTCCTTTACAATCTCCATCCATTTGTCCACATCACCTATTATTTATGTGATTTATTTCTTCCACAGGAATTTATTTGTTGTAATTCCGGAGAAGGCACCAGCAACACCAAAAATGCGCTAAGAAATCCGCACGAATATGCAAAATATACTAGTTTCTTCTATTTCTGCTCTCCATATTCGACTCTTACGTCATATATCTAGCTTGTCACCTCTGAAGATGTTTGGATACAGAATATTCATCTAATGGGATTTTTGTGGCCGTTGAGCAAAATATTACATATTGGACACTTACCAACTATCTGAACATCGTCGTCGTCCTCGTCGTCTTTGGCGCGTCGCTGGAGTCGCCCATCGCGTTTGCTACAAAGTGGCTTACGTTTACCTAGACTCAGCTGCCCAATGTAAAGTTGGGAGCGTGTTGGACGCTTCACCCGACCAATGCTCCCATTCAAATCATTCTCGTCGTCTTCGTCATCTTCGTTTGCATCGTGAAAAAGACGATCCAGCTGACGACGCGTCTCCTTGTCAATAGTTGCCCTTACGACAGGTGCCATGATCATGTCGTCCTTGATTTGAAAGGGTCGAAAAGCAAGCGTTTGGGCAGCGTGCCCATTGCTGGGACCACTGTCGCAGCTGTTCTGATCCAGCTGCTCCAACGAGTCGCCGCCCGTCGAGTGTCGCGGGTGCTTGGGCACAAAGAATTTGCTAAACGTGGCGGCGGCGCGTTTCTTTTTTAGTTCGGCCTCCTCCTTCTCGAGCTCTTTTCGACGCCGATCCTCGTCCTTTTTGCGCTGGATCTCCTCTTTGGCCTCGTTGCGTTTGCGCTTCTCCTCATCCTTCTTGTCCACCTCCGCTTGACGTTTGCGCTCCTTTTCCTCGCGCTCCTGTCGCTTCGCTAGCTCTTTGTCTTCGCGCTCCTTACGCCGCTGTTCTTCCTTATGGTCGCGTTCCGCCTTCTTCTGCTGCTCGCGCTGCTCCTTCTCTTGCTGCTTTAGCGTGCGCTCCTCATGCAGCTTACGTTCCTTCTCCTCGCGCGCCTTGCGTCGCTGCTCTAGCAGCTTCTGCTGTTTGGCCGTCAATTTCTGCGGTTTTTCGGCAGGCCCAGCAACGACACTTTCGTGTATCTGCTGTTCCAACTCCACATCCGTAGAGCTCAGCAACTCCGTGACTGCATTGGGTTCGCTGTCGCTCTCGGCAAGCGGCTCATCAGACTCCACATCCATCATTACTTCGTCCTTGGTCTCCTTAGTCTTCGTCATCGACTGCACCTTGGGACGCTTCAGTGGATTGAGCTGTTCAGCAATGGCTTCGATATCATCGCTGCTGTCACAGCGTTCGACTGTTACCACAGGTGGCGTCTTCTCCACGTCAGCTTCCGACTTCTTCAACGACTTGCGACGCTTGGCGCGTTTGTTGTTCAATGGCAGCTTGATCTGCACCGGCGCCGCCAACTCTGCTGGTTTTTCCTTGCTCCCCTTGACCTTGACTTTTGGCTCAGTCTCCTCTTCTTCGTCCTCGTCGGCGTCGTCGTCATCGTCGTCGATTAGCTCAATGCAATCGAAATTCTCGTTCTCCGTCGTCTTAGGCTTTTTGTTGTTCTTAGGTGTTGAGAGCAGATTTTCTTTGCTGTTGGAGCGACGGAACGACGCTGCCACCTCCACATCCGTCTCCTTGTCCAGGCCATAGGACAATTTCCGCTTGCGCGGCTCCCGTTCTACAACATCCTCTATTAAATCAACGTTCATTGCAGCAGCTGAGGTTGATGCTGTTGCAGTTGTAGCATCAGCAGGTCCTGCAGTTCCTTCACTCGTTGTGGTTCCCGGCGTGATCAGCTTGAAGGGCAGGCGAGTTTGCACAAATTTTTTGCCGCTACTGCCGCCGCTGGTGTTGTTAACATTGCCATTGTTATTGTTGTTATTGGTATTTTTTGCTCGTCCGGAATTTGGGGTTTTATTCACAATGCCTGCAGGCATCTTCCTTACTCCTTACTTATTTTTTTATGTAAATATTGCACAGCTTTGTTTCTTCCTTCCTCGTTGATTTTTTTTCACACACGCACAACCATTTATAGAAAAAGCGCGCCAACAGAAAAAATATACACAGATGTTTAAAGTGCTGCATTCGGCAGATGTATTTCGATATGCGTTATCGATAGTTTTCGACGTGGTTGGCAACGCAAATATGCACGCAGCGTTCCGTTGTTGCCGCTAGAAAGCACCAGTAATTTTTGATTTTCTGCTTTTTCAATATTTACGGTTGTATTTGAATATACAAATATACATTCATGCAATTTAATTAAATTGTGGCAACAGTTCGAATGTCAAAATGTGTAAATGAATTAATGGCATGGGTGGCAACGCAAAACGTACTTAGCTCTGCATTGCATTGTCGTGGCTAGATGGCGCCAGATAAAATTTGGACCCATTTTAAAACTTTTGTAGTTGTATTTAAATATCGACTATCAACTAGAGTTGTTGATAATATTAAAAGATATATTTATATCGTGATTTATTGTTTTCCCAAATATCGGAATTCCGATATTTTTTTATATTTTGGTCTTTGGTCACTCTGAATTTCAAAGCGACATCAAGTGAACGAATTCAAGAGCAAAGAAAAAAAATTAGTGTAAAATCAAACGGAGCAGCGAAGTGCAAACTTTGTGAAAAAGCGATTAAATCAAGCGGAAATACCGGCAATCCTTTAGCTTGCCGAAAGCTGCATGGGAAAGCTATCCACTTGAAGTGTGGAAATTAGTGCTGAAAAAACATCGAGGTTTGGTACCATCGAGGTTTCCGATGTTTAAAAAAAAAACATCGATAGTATCGATGTTTAGAACAATTTTGTTGTAATTATTTGATATACAAGTTTAAAATCTTAAATAAAAGCGAGTTTTTTTTCTAAACCAAAACAAATAATAAATTTAATTCAATGAATAGTAAGCAAATCAAAAACAGCCTTCAAGGCCAAAAGCTCTGCTTTGAGATCTGTTGAGATCGTTGGACTTATAATAAATGTTAATAGTAATAATAATTATTCGTTTATCCATTGATTTTTGCTAAGAAACACTATTTTATCCACATTTGAGGGCTTAAGGGATGCCCTTTTATTTGAAATTATAATTCCAGCTTTGCTGAAAATCCTCTCGCTCTCAATTGACGTTGCTGGAACACACAAAATTCTCTTAGCATACAATTGGAGAGCTGTGTCGTTGATGGCTCGCTGCATGAGATAAAATTACAATTAAATAATGCATTAACTAATAAATAATTTTTACCCTACTTTCCAATACTTCAACGGATCTCGATTTTCGTCAGTGTTGGCACTTTGGTAGTACTGTCGCAGGGTTATAATAGAATCACTTCGAGAGATTAGAAACATGTACTTACGCTTTCTATTTACAGGACTAGCCATCGTACGACCGCCAACACCAATTTAAGCCAAGCTTTTAAAATAATCTGTAATTTATAATGTTACCCAAACCTGCTTCGCGCGCTTTTAGTAAATTTTGTGATGGTAATCCATTCAAACAAAACATCGATAGCGCAAAAAACATCGATGTTTTCTTTAAAAAATAAAAACATCGATAGTATCGATAATGTGCCGATGTTTTTGCAGCACTAGTGGAAATCCCATATGCCTGGCTTGTACAAGCTGGCCATGAAGTATATGTATATGTACATATGTAGTTACCCCAGGTAGTTCGGTGCCTTCAGAGCGGCTAGCGTCCGCCATCAAATGTGTTGTGTACTACGCCAGAAGCAGGATGACGGACGCACACATAACGCAAAGGGTGTTCTTAAAATCCCTAAAAACTGAATACTGGTCATAACATATATGTACATATATAATAATAATACTATTATTTTTAAAATAAACTTATTGTCTTTTTATTGTGGGCGGAAATTTTTTTATTTAAATTTAAATCTTTTTTTATAAAAAAATATCGATACATTTTTTAAAACCCTACTATCAACACAATTTAATCAAAAAGTTTAAATTTTAATTGTTTTTTGTAAAAAATAGCAATTTGTACACTGCTTCTTACACAGTTTAACGAGATATTTTTACTAATCCTGGATAAATAAATGCACAGAGCTCTGTCACCCTTGCACACGGTCACACTGGCTGATAGGGTGACTGCCTTCGCCTGCAGAGGGCGCTGTTGATACATTCATTTAATTACAATTTGTTGCGATAAGCAATCACAAGGAGAACAACCCGAAACCTAACCTCAAATTTGTGTTGGAATTGCAACTGATGGACAAGTGAGTGCTACCCCTTCCAGCCCATCAGTTTGTCAGATACTTTCGCCATTTAGTTGACTACTGCGTAACCCATTTAACTTTCGCCCAAATCTCAAATCTAATATTGACATGTGTAACAGCCGAAGCTGCGCATCTCCTGCTGCGGTTAACGAAAAAAGGGGGTGGACGCACTCCCTCCCGCGTTCTTCCACTCGCTGCTTGACATGTGGCATATTATACGCATTTTGGGAAGTTCGGATTTTGCTGCTTACTAACATCGACTCCTTTAATAATGATAATAAGAATAATTTTTGCGCTGCGTTGACGTTGAGTCCTCTGGGAGCAGCGCAGTTTGCGTAATATTAAAATTCGTTTATGTGCATATGTACATATGTATGTATGTATATATGTATGTATGTGAACGCAGAAGGCGCGGGGCAGGGGCGTTTATGAGGTTGCGCCCTACAGAGGTAATAGAAAATTTATTAGATGAAAACTCTCAAGAGAGCGAGTTTTTGCTTTTTTCGGGTAAACTAACATTCATTTAAAAATGCATTCATCAACAACGCAAACCAAAGCAAATTGATGTCGCGCGAAAGAGAGAGTGAGTGTTTGAAACTAAGAATGAATGTGGAGAAGGAGTCGTAGAAGTCCCTTGAAAGCGTTATATGTACATATGTACATATGTGTATGTACATACATATGTATGTATATATTGAGAATATCGGAGCATTTCCGCGAAAGTATCGTATGTTGAAAAATCAAATTTTACAGGAGAAGCCTTTTTTTGATTTAATGCTTAGCAATGAGAAAATCATTTTTCAAGGTTTCGTGGTTTTAGCTGTAGTAACTAATGACAACTTAATTTTTGTCAATAACGGTACCATTTCATGAAAAAATAAGAATACTAATACATACGATAATTTCGCCCGCTTTGTTTTTATACCCTTGCTCACAACGTGCGACATACGATACTAAAATTTGTTTTATTATGCGAAATAAACATTAGAAGTTTTATTCATTAACAACATTATAACAAAATATTTGTAATATATTTATGGAAAATTAATTTAAAATATCATCGTCTTCATCTGTTTCGTTTAAACAATCAAATACTTTCGTAAAATGTCCCAAGGTTTTGTAGTCATTGTGGTATCTGGGAGGTATACTATTTTGCTTACATAAATTATTAAGATCATCAAATTTTCTCTTAGAAATATTGAGCTTACAATTATATAATGATTTTATGGTTTGGGTGAAATTAGGCAAATTAAAAAGATACTTCTTAGAATTTTCAAAATATTCATAATTTAATTCTATTGATAATGGACATTATTTAATAAATGCGATCCGTGATTTACTTAAATGTAATGTTTTATGCTTAAATAAAGAGTTTGAAAAAAGTTTCCAGTTTTTAAAGTCTGTGTACTGTAATTCTATACAATCATAGCCGGTTGGATTTGTTCTAGCATTTCCAATAAGTGTCGGCCATTCGCTGGGTGCCCATACATTACGATTTCGTACAAAGGATTCAATAGTACTGTGCACCGAGTCCACTGGCATCATAGTGTGTCCAGGCAATAAGTAAATAATTTTTATAGTTTTTAAAAAACTTGAGGAATTTAAGAAATAAATTATCATTGCTAGCACTGCCTGATTCTTATTTTGGCCAGCGCAACTGTCACAATAAAGGCTAAGATGTTCTGTTTTTTTCTTACTATCTAAAATAATTAAATATTTTAAAAGAGCTGAGCATATTTCATTACAACCTCTCTTCCCATCGACTTCACCCCACAAAAAACAATACCCATTTCGAGTCCCACTTTCATACAGACTAAGGTTGTAATATGCGTATTTGCGTGAATAAAAAAGTGTTACATTTTTTGAAAAAGGTGTGTGCAAAACCTTTTGTAAATCAAAACTAACGCAAAGAAATTGTTGACGCATTTTACTGTCATCTTGTTCCTTTTATTTCTTATGTGATTTTAGTATTCTTCCGAACTTATAATTTTTTCTCTCTCTTCTTCGTTTGTATATTTTATGTTTTCGCAAATCGTACATTTATATTTTTTTGGCAAGTGAAACCCTATTGAAAATTCTGTGTTAAAGACTTTTCGAAATATTCGACATGAAACTGATGAGTCATTTAAGTCTTGATCATTCCAATAACTAATGTACAATTTATATAAATTTGATACATTTCTAAATTCTCTGGGTAGATAAACTTTTGTATTATTTTTGCGGCAATAGTGCGAAGGCACAGCAGGCAATTTTTTTATAAAATCTTTTACAATTTCTATTTTAGTCCCATCAGTTTTATTATGTGGTGTTTTCTTTTGGGTCTCACATATGTTTGCCCTTTTTAATGCGTGTCGGATAACCATTTGAGATATATTTAATGTTTTCAAAAACAAATTTTGACAAACTTTGAATATTTTCCCTTCATCTGAAAATGAATATTCGAAGGTCCAATTGCGCCTATGTACATAATTCGTTTTCAGTCCAGCTCGTCTTTTTCTTACTTCCTTGCGCTTTATATTGGACAGTAGCCACGTCACCCTTCTTTCATTCGACATTCCCCAGTATAGCTCATTGATGTTTTGCCTAGAATTTTCGGGCACTGATACGCAATCGTCACCACATTTTTTTAATTCACATGGATTGGGATGTACTGCTTTTTTTATTGAATATTTTTTAACATCTTTCTTTGCAATTTTTCTTTTAAGACCACGATCTCCAACGCAGCACTCTTCGTCATTGTCATCGCTATCGCTATAGGGCACTAATGAGTTTACGGGCTATAATTTTGAACATTTTGTTAGTTGAAATTAATTTCAATGACATTAATCGACACATTTTATACAATAACGAATACTCACTAACATTTAACATGTACACGTAATAAACTACAAGCTAATACAAACAATTATTCAAATATCTCACAAGAATACAAGTATACAAAGAATATTACGATACCTGGACTGGGAATATTTAAAAAAAGCCAAAACTCAATACTTACTCTTTCTTGAGGCCAATCCATACTTAATAAATTGTTTTATAATACAAACTTTGTGCACTTGAAACCAAAACAAAGACTAAAACTCAAAATCGAAAACACTTATTTAAGCTCTAACATCTTCACTTATCAGAAGTAAGATCAGTGAATATCAAAGCGCACACCAAGAATTAACGGCAGAAAGAAGAACAAGCAATAAGCAAAATCATAAGATGTTTCAGCGAATATGAACATTTGTTATTGTATTTCTTTATTTTTGTGCGTTTGAAGTATTTCCATTCACATGAAAACAAATTTTTATTAAAAAGCACATTGACATACGATAAAATTGAAACTTAATTTTTATCGGAACTATAGGGTTTTCAGTTCTAATATTTTACAGGGTAGTGAGACATTAGCTGCCTAACAATTTTGCATTAAAATCTCAATTTCGTAAAAAGTCGACATACGATACTTTCGCGGAAATGCGTCGATATTTTTGCACATAGTGCGAGTACGATAAGTCGCGTGCGTCAATTGACAGTTTTGAGTGATCGGCGGAAACTGAACGAATTCGTTGACACGGCACCATTTTGTTTTCTAACCATTTCTGTTACCACATTTAAATGCAAATGCTGCGATATAAGAAGATGTATACATTTAAAAACAGTTTACGCTCGCAAATTAGAACCACTTTGAACAAACTTGATCAATGTGCTTAAAAGTATATACATATGTATGTGTATGCAGGCCCGGCAGGACATGTTCCTCCTCCCCCAAATTGTTTGCTTGCTCATTTTGCCTGCGCATCGCCTGTAAATCGACCAAGTTGACGATATATGGTATTTGATTATTTCGAGTGGGTAATTTTACCAGCTACCGGGTCCAGCTACCCACTCAACCCACTAGTCCTGCCGGGCCTGTGTATATGTACATACGTATCAGAGATCGTCAACAAGCCTCCGCAAAAATGTGTATACTCGTAACTCACGAGTATTTTTGCCATTCGAGTATATTTGTTACGAGTAGCAAAAATGAATGAGTATTTGCGAGTGCCGAAATCACCGCATCATTTTTATGATCGGCAAAAGGGGTGGAAATGCATACTCATAATATTTGCTGTGGGTATTTAATGCACAAGTGTAGATTGTGAGCGGATATTTTGAGTATCCGTATTTGTACTTCATGCTAGTTATTTTTACCTTGTATATTTAAAAAAACAAACACTTTTGGCTTTATAATTTAATTTTTATTTGGGATCTATACTAATACTAATAATAATAATAGATAAATAAAAAGTTTACTAACACACATATACAAATTCAGTGAACAAGGTAAATCCAAATTATTTGTTAAATTATTTATCAAAATAAATGTGCCCAATGCATATGGACGTTTTAAGTGTGTGAATGACCTAGAGATATCAAATTTGGTGACAGTAATCGTGTAGGTCTGACGCAGATCAAGTTTGTATTAGATTTTTGCCACACCCCTTTCCGCCCCCAAAAACTGGAAAAGACGGATTGTTATACCCGCTATTTTCAAATATATAAATAAAAAAAACAAATTTCAGTATATTCTTTGGTACATTTTTTGTTAAAATATCATTTCAGTTTTTTGTTTTCTCTCGAAACGGGTTGCGGGTATCATACGGTCGAGCACTCTCGGCTGGGGTCGGAGATGCCTCCTTCTGCCTGTTACAAACATTTTATGTTGGCACTAAGTTATAATATTCTTCTACCCTATGGCTAATATAAAAAGACACGGTAAAAGTAAACCAATATATAGTTACAGTGGTCAAACATTTCATTTGCCACACTATAAATGACAAAATCTCTAAGACTTCTCGCTCCACACTTCTCACTCCCAATCTCTTCGCCACACACACTCTCTTTCTCTACCATCGTTGTAGCCCTTGCCGCGTTTGTTGCTGCCTGGAATCACAGTGAGTATTGTATTTAAGTAATTGGAGGGTAAAATGTGTTTTCAATTTGTTGTACCAATGTGTGTTAGCAACATTTTGCCGCCCAACCATCCCGCCTCGTAGTGGGTGGGCAAACTTACATACTGCGATAGAACAAGAAGCTAAAGTAGCAGCAACATGATTGGAATAAGTATTGAATTACATTTATACAACATTTGGTTGAATAGCTTTTGCAAGGGGAATCACTCGCAGCCCACTGTTATCCCACCCCACGGTTTGTGTTTCCTTTTGTTAGGCGTCGAGTGGTTTTCGGTTGGGTGGCTTTATGGGCTGGACCTGGCCACTGTTTAAGCGTCAATCTGTCTGTTTGTCTATTTCTGCCGCTTGTCTGTTTGTGGGTTTGTCTGCCTTGTCTTGCATATTTGTGGCTTCCATGGTCCGTCTAGATGCGTTAGCAGCAACGGGGCACTGAAAGCCATTGGCATTCCCACAGGAATCGCTATGAAAATTCATTAGTCGCCTTCAGTTTTGGCTGCGACGCATGTATCACATATGATGTATGTAGATATATATCCATATGCATCACATTTCTATAGAGACACGCATGCATGCATTTCGTGCGTCTATTGAGGGCTTTGTGATTGTAATATGGACTTACTTTATTATGCTGTTTGAGGCTTGGAGTAGTTGGTGACCGACTACAAGAAAAAGAAGACGGATACGCATTAAAATTGTATCAGCCAAGAAATGGATTGTATTAGCAAATGCTGAAGTAAGTGTCCAACTTGGGCAGGTATAAAACAAAAAAAAAAGCCAGACAGGCTTGTGACGCACTTGCCGGGAGACGCAACCAACAAGCAACAACCGGCAAACGTCCTTAGCACAATGCAACATTGTCCGCCTGTTTCTTTTCCGGATATTTTGTAGAAAACTCGTTTCCCACACTTTTCACTGAATGTCAGGGGCAGAGACAGCTCGGAGCAGCCCACGTTTCGATCTGTTTGATCTGTCGAACCGTCGAACCGTCAAACTGTCGATTGGCTACCATAAATGGCTGTCAAATTCAATTCCGTTTGCTTGCCTCATTTGCTGCCTCATTTTGTAAGCTTCATTGCTACAAATTAGCTTGATTCACATTTTCACATTGCCTTTGATGCGATGACGTGGCGGTTTCTACATTCAGCTTCCCCCTTCTCCCCAGCGCTCCACGTCATTTGCCCCTCCAAACAACTTCCGATCTTCTGGCTTGCCGTGTTTACCAAGTCATGCTTATAAATTGCCAGTCTATCCAAAGCGATGAAAGTTGTTTGTCACATCTCACATCGAGTGCCGCAAGCACCCTGACGTCTTTCTAACTTACCACTGTCGCTGCTCACAGCTCTTTTTCTTTCGCATTATGCAAAAATTTACCGGACTCATCATCGTTCTGAAAGCTCAAAAGCTTTCGTTATTTCCAAATAAATTTGACAATTAGATGAAATACAAATATTCTATTAAGTTTATACAAGTTTTATTAACATAATTTCAGGAAAAATCTGTGTTAATAAATAAAATGATTAGTTTAAGTTATTTTGAATTTTGCATTCCGGCTTATTCAAATACATTTACATATTAAATTCATTTTATTTACATTTGAATCAATATATTTAATTATATTCTTTTATTAAATAATTAAAAATAAGGGCATTTACATAAGGGATTCAACTAAAAAATTTATTTTCAATTACTAAAACTATCTGTATCTTACAGGGATCGTAAAAAAAGATTCTTCATATTGAATTCATCTACGAAAATAACAAGTAAGAAAGCTACAGTCGAGAGTGCTCGACCGTATGATACCCGCAGCCCATTTCGAGAGAAAACAAAAATCTGAAATGATATTTTGACAAAAAATATACCAATATACTGAAATTTGTTTTTTTTTTATATATATTTGAAAATAGCGGGTATAAAAATCCATAACATAACGACATGGTCACACTGTAAACTAAACAAACAAAGCGCGAGCAGCTGCAGAGAGGGAGTGAATTTTACATATTAAATTGAATCTTTAATAACTTCCTTGTTTTTCATTCGATCTCAACCAAATTCACAGGAATCATTGAGAATATAACTATAGTTATGCATATATTCAATGCTCTAGGTCCATTATTACGGCTTTTACAGATTTTGGGGGCGGAAAGCGGCGTGGCAAAAATCTAAAACAAACTTGATCTGCGTACGACCTATAAGAGTACTGTCACCAAATTTGGTAGCTCTAGGTCTTATAGTCTCTGAGATTTAGGTGTTCATACAGATGGACATAGCTATATCGTCTAGGCTGTTGACACTGATCAAGAATATATATACTTTATGTAGTCGGAGATGCTTCCTTCTGCCTGTTACATACATTTTCTGTTGGCACTAAGTTATAATACCCTTCTACCCTATGGGTAGCGGCTTTTTATTATCTGGGTTATAATTCTAAAAATATTGTGTCTTGTGTATTTTATTTAAAGAATTTGTAATAATGATCAATTTGAGTTTTATTTTTTTCGTTCAAAATAAAACTAGCTTTAATATACTACTGTTGATCATTTTAACTTAAATTATATTCGAAAGCAATTAATTTATTAGCTGTGAATTTGTTTCGGTATTCTGAACCCGCTCGTCCTTTGGCTGGTCGGCAAACCATCAAAACAAATTTGTGATCTATATATGCACAAAAAAACTCAGAGATGCGTTACAAAATTTGTTTTGATTTCTATTAGAAAAATGTTTTACCAAAATACATAGAAAATTGCCGTAGCTATTGGAATGCATGAAATTAATATACAATGGGGAATAAGTCTCAGCTCAAAAGATCAAGGCTCAGAGAAAGAGAGAGATAGAAAAAGAGTCTTAGTTAACAGACGAGGGATGGGAAAGGCCACAGGAAGTCAAAGTGTCAGACAAAAACGAAGGGAGAGGAGGGCAATGTTAATGTCGATCAAGAGAACGAGGCGGAAACGCGGCTAATTTTCTGTGCTGTGCTGTCCCCCAATCTTCTGATACTGTTCCAATGAGTCTTCCCATCCTGAGTTCCTGTGCGCACAGTGTTCTTCCTTTTACGGATTTTGGCATTTTCGGGGTCTGTGTGCGAAATTATTAATTTACGAGCTGTCAACAGTTATTGTTTGAGGGCCTCGTGTTTACATCCACACACAGATGGAACTCAGCCGGAGACGTGGTCGCAGACGAGGTTTCTATGGTTGTTAATACCTTTGACAAATTCGGTTTCCATTTGTTCTCTCCCTCTCTCTTTATCTCTCTCCCCTGACCAGCCTGACCCTGGCCGAAGGCGGTGGTGACGAGCATCATCAAGCAATTATTCTCGATTAGCCAATATCATGATGTCGACATTTTCTCCGCTGTGTAGCTCTATTGCTGTCTCTTTAACAATTGTTCTCCCTCTATCTTTTTTATCTACCTCCCTCTCTCTCTTTCTTGTTCTTCGCAATGAATACGATGACTTGTCCAATTCCGATGAGGAGGGTGCGACTTAAATCAACGGCAAAAAGACTTCGATGGCCGATGATCGACAACGAACCGATCGCTGATCATTAGCGGGCTAATTAAATCGAGTGTTGAAAGTTTTGAACCGCGTCATTGTTTGGACAATAGCTGAGCAATTAGCTTGGGCCAATGACCAGCCAGAGCTGCAAAGTTCACGCAACAAAACTTGGTCACCGATCAGCTATCAGATCCCAAAAAATCAGTTTACCGTGTATTCGACAAAATGCGACTTTAATACTCGTTTGCACGATCAAATACCTTAGTTAGTAAATAGAATTCAACTTTATTTAAAATTTTGGTCCTTCCTTCTTTTAAAATGTTTATTTTCTTTGTTCCGAACGTCATTGCGTGTATTATTTAATCGAGATCAGGGAGTTTAATCATTACTAAAATAACAAATTAATAGCAGCAAATTACAATAATTCGCGAAAGGATTTTAAAAAAAACATTCGTAAAATAGTAATGGAAATGCTTTTGATTTATGTAAATCAATTTTTTCCCATGTATGTACGAGGGTGTGCTGATATGTAATCGGCCTTACAAAGGAAACGCAATTTTGTTCAGATTAAGTTATTTTAGTTTTCAAAATATTATCTTTTTAGAACAGTGTGCCAAATTCATCGACCCGCCTTTTATATATGACTACAAAATATAAAATATTCAAACGGTCCATTTTTTTTTCATTTCACGTGTTTTTGTAATTTTTGGTCAACTGTTTATAAAATGTTGAAACAAATATTTGTCATGGAGTGTTAAATCAAGCGTGTATATTCGATGAGTCGAAAGTGTTTGACTGTGAGATACCCGCGTGTATTTAAATATACCGAAAAGTACATTTGTTGGGAAAAATAAAACGCTGAAAATAATCCATAATATACCATTAATGTTTAGTTCCACTTGATTTTTGCTTATTAAAATTGTTTCTTGAATAACTTCTACATTTTCGGCGATCATATCTAAATTTTTTATCTTTTCATTTTATTGTGTGTACCAAAACTATATTAATATTTGATTTTTGATTTGAGGGGCGAAACGGATAAGAGGTGGCTAAAAATTCTTCACAATACCATAAAATTAATACTCCCTACTTAAAAACGAGTACGAAAGAAGAAACCTTCACAAATAACAGAAATTAATATGATTAGTCTTGCAAAAAAGGACAAATTCATGTCCTCTTAGGTAATTTCCGCTCAAATCAGCAATGGAATATCATCTCAAACGGTTTGCTTAGATGTGAAAACGTAGACCTACTAGGCTTCATAGTATTATGTTGCGCAAGTCAGTTTCTTAACTTAAACCCAATTGAAAACTTATGGGGAGACTTGAAATGGTGAATTGGCACAAATGCGTTTCCAACATTTGAAGAATTGTGGAAATGATGTGCAAAAAATGTGGAATGAGATTCCTGTGGAGATTTTTCGCAAAATTATTGCTAGAATGCCTAAAAACATCGCAAAAGTCTTACAAAATGAGTATGACTAAATTGGATATTAAGAATAAATTGCTCAGAAAATAATATAAAAAATTGTTTATGTTTTGAGTTTGTAGAATTGATGTACTTATTATTTTGAGCAACCTTTGCCTACATTTTTTTGATTAAATCGACCAAAAGCTTTAAACTTAAAATGGAAAATTCTTATGGTTACTACTATTATTTATAATCTACTATCAGAAAACTAAAAGTAGATTTGATTTTGTTTTCAAGTTACTTAAAAAAGTCTTACGTGGTGTGAAAGAAATGTTACAAGCGTGTACTTATTATTTTGTCCATTAAGATAAAAACAAAACATTACAAACTAAATATTTCCTATGTAAATAAATATAATATGTTTGAAAAAATAGTTTATAGTAATAATGATTGAAAATATAAAAACAATATTGAATGAATTATTATAATTGCAACTGCTGCAAAATCGACCAAATAATGAGATGATAATGAAAAGTATTCCAAGTGTATCATCTGCTAGTTAGAAACCAATAATATGCGATTTAAGTTCCACGTGTAAGGCGATTATAGGACGTTCTTTAAATAGAGATCAAGCCATGTAAAGACGCAGCCCGTCTTAATCTGTGCTATGTACGAGTAGTCGTGATGTGTTAAGGCCCGCGCTGATCGCTTAGCTTAGCGCTTATCATATTAAGCCGCTGCGCTAATCCTAAGTATAGTTGCCCTTGGGCTTTGCCAAGCGATCTTTGCGCTGCTCATGCTTCGACCTGTGGACTGTTGTCTGGCTGGCTGATAAAGACATCGACTACGACGACAAGTTGGCTGACTAGGAGGCTGTGCACACTGATGACGGCGATGAGAATGTTGAAGATGATGATGATGATGTTGGTGATGGCGATGATGATGATGGCCCCTTAAGCTCCTTGGCAAACTATGAAAGAGCAAATTCCAAAGACAAATATATTCTGTGATAGCTGCTGTTGCTGTTGCTGCTCTGAACGATGCACAGGTGCCACTTGCTCCTTGGGGAGGCATCAAAAGGGGCCAGACCTACTTGGGTCTGTGTGTCGTCAATTGTTTGGCAATATTTTTTTCCTCTACTCGACTCAAGTCGACTCGGCGACTTTGTTGGCCACTCGACACGACGCAATTGTCCTTGTTTTTTGCACTCTCTCTCTTTTCACTCTCTATCTCTATCTCCTTTTTCTCTTTTGCTCTGTCGTGTATTTTTCGTGTACCATTGAGGAGCACTCCACAGCTCCTCGAGTGCTTCTCTAAATCTAAATGAGCAATTCATGTTGTTGGCAACCCTACTTGAGAGTATGCTCTTGGTCCTTCTCGTCCTTCCCCGTCAAGCTGCTTTGCCACTTGGCTTGCTCTCGTTTGCATTACCCACTCACGCTCACTCTCACACACACTCGCTTCTTCTTCTTCCTTTTCCCTGCGACTGGGCGTGTTATTGTCGCATTGCCTTTGTAGTCGCCTCGTCATTATGATGCTTATTATTATTATTATTATGTTTTATTATATACATACATATTTTTAGTGTACTTGTATTTTTTAATAATAAACTGACTTGACTTTTGTTGCTGCACTCTCCTCCATTCAACCACCCAGCTCACACACATGCGTACAAAAAAGCAGTCATTATTGTGAATAACACCCACAAAACCCCACAAACGCCTGTAATGCCGCCCATTTCCATGATAGGTCATTAGTTGAAAACACAATGGAATTAATTGATCATTTTTTGCTCTGCATTAAATATGTATTTTTCAATAATTCATTTATTTACACAAATTCAATTGGCAAAAACTAAAGTATTTAGTAAATAATCAAAGAATTTATTAAGATTTTCGTGTTATTCATATACAATCGAGTCGCGATAATTCGTAATGGCACGGGGATCATATTTTTTACGAATTACGCGAGACTTACGACTTACCGATCGAATTACTTATGGAGTTTTTTTCAAGGGAACAGAAATTTTTCTTATCGGGGAACGAATTATCGCGACTCGACTGTATATCTAGTTGAAATAAATAAATTACGGCTTCAGTGTCAGAGATCTCGTCGACATTACTTTCTTGTAATATGATCACGAATCAACATTCCAGGCTTAAATTGTTTTTTAAAGAATATTTAAAAAAATTTCATGTTTTGTTTTTTTTTTTAAGAAAAATATTATGTAAAACAAAATCTGTAAGTTAATATTGTACAATATAACTAAAAATAAAAACTATTTGACTAATTTTTAAAATATGTCTTAAATTTTATTTATATGCGTATATACATATATATTTGATTTTACTAAATTTTATTCTACGTTACTTGCATTAATAATATTCTAATCGCAGCTGTGTAATTAATTAACTATTAAATACTTAAATAAATACTTTGTTACTAATAACTCAAATTATCTGACATAACTTGTTGTTATTCCGGGGCAAAAATACAAATTACTAAGTTATTTAAAATGTATGCACATTTACGAATTGTCATTAAGTAAGAAGAACTATATTATTTTTCTAGTTAATTTCATATTTTATTTATATTTTATTAACTTAAAGTTTTTCTATATTAAAATAGTTATAAATAATGATGCCTGCTTATCTAGTTTTTGTCTACTTTGCAACTATCGCACTATTTGTGCATAAAGTCTAGTTTTGGCACAAGCTAGTAAAATGTTAATGAAGAATTTTTTATTTTTTATTAATTTTTATTTGATTAGGCCACACCTTCAACCCCCTCCGGCCATACCAAAGGAAAACCAAAAATTTTGAAGATAAATTTATTGAGAAATTTGTATACAGATATGTTTTTTCTTTTTGATCAACTAATACAATATCCAAACTTTCATCAGAATCGTTGCAGTAGTCCAAATGATACATACATTTGTATATATATACAAGCCAGATTTACACGCAGCTTTGTCAGCGAAGAACGTCAAAATAATTTCTTTGTTGTTCCTCGAGGTATAGCCTCTCGCTTATTTTTTGAAAATTATTTCATTTTCATTTAAGATTCAAAAATACAATAATTAGTACTATTGCTGGGTCAGTGTCTACAAACTATTTGATATACATACATATGTATGTATGTATATAGAATATAGACAGATTTCATATTTGCGAAGCAATTGTTTTAAAGTTCGAATAAGATGGTGTCTTAAGAAGATTTACTACTTTGAAATTTTTTTTTTAATTTGTTCTGCCATTTACTATAATTAATGATAAATATTAATGGATCAGAAGAAATCGTAGTTCTATAAAATACATCGCCATGTTGTTTAATCGGCTATTCTTTCGAGAACGTGATTTGCGATCGCTTTTATGAAAATTATTCCTTGCTGATGAGACATTTCCTCTTAAAACCGAGGTCGAATTCAATATTACCATTTTAGGATTCGTCGGTGACATAGGATACCAACAATATCTATCAACATATAGCATATATAACATATATTTGAACAAAAACATACCAGTTTGAGTCGCTCGTTAAAGCGTGCGGCAAACAGTTACACTGCACGGACCACAATCACATTTTTTATATTTAAGCCTCAAAAGTACTTACATCCACAACATTTGAACAGACGCACAACTTTTAATCTACATACCAGTATGATAATTTATCATATTCAGAAGTTGTCTTCACTTTCTCGATAAAACCAAAAGAAAGGTGCAAAGTTTATAATTTTTCACGGTTGCATTTTGATAAGCCAATCTTCCAATCAATTAGATGACTTTGTTAGTTCACCACATTCAAATAGGAGCCTTTAAAAATATATTACATTTTTGTTTCATAATTATAATATTTTGGACATTATGCACAAATTCTGGACCTTTTGACCATAGTGCATTGCCCGATCTGTGACTTAAATGTCCTTATACACGCACACACACACACACACACATACACACATACACACAGACACACACACGTAACGTACACGGAGACAAATCGGGTGCAGTTTGTACACTCCAAATATTCAATTACGCTGCGGGTGGTCGCCATTTACGGGTCCTGAGGGTTGAGTTCGGTCCTTGCTACTGTTTATTGCCTGCCATCAGACCCCTAACGCCCTCTCCTCCTCTCCTCGACTCACTGTGTGTGTGCGTGTATAGTCTCTTGTACCGCTCGGTGATTCTGTTGACACTTCAGCTCTGGTGGTGGTATTTAATATGAGGCTCAACATTCTGTTCATTTCGTTCCGTTGTGTTTCATTTCTCTTTTTATTTTTATATTATTATTTTCGATGCAACAACAAACAAAATTTATAAAACAGAATATAATGAAAAAGGCTGCGAAAATGAAAATCGCTCGACGACACGACAACATCAAGTGTCAAAGTCAAAGACAGCGTACGCTAGAGACAAAGTCAGAGATTCGTTTGCAACGTTGTGCCAACGCTTTGATGATATGATGCCAGCAAGGGCCAACAGCAAATAAGGTCAGATGAAGGGCAGTCGGTGGAGGGGGTTTGGCCATCTACGCTCTCTGATCACTGGCATAGTGATAAGGCAAAGTGCGCGGCAAACTTCCTGCTGATTGCTTAATTGACAAAGAGCATATGCGACGCATGAATGAATAAACGAACATCAAACTCACACACACACACACACACACACATACACACACACACGAACACTCGTTGCTCTGTCATTGTTGGTGGTCTTAAGCTGGTAGTTGTTGCTTTGCTGGTGCTGCTGCTGTGTGGACTACGCATGGGCGTTCAAAATGTTGAAAATGCATTAAGCAAAGCGACAAGAGAGGAGTAGCTCAGTAGGGAACAGGGGGTGGCAGCTCCACCTTTTGGGCAGCCCGAACGTATCTCTGCAGCGCCAAAGATTAAAATCAAAAAACTGTCAATTAGAGCACACACATTTTTCCTCATCAAAACTCAAAACCAACAACATCGAGTTGGAGTCGGAGACGGAGACGAAGACGGAGACCCAGACTTAGACCTGAACCCAGAGACGGAGGCAGGCAAAACTTAAGCTGCGTCCATCAATGTGACGCTGACGGCAATGGCGTCCCACGTTGCACGTTGCCCATTGCCCCATCGCCATCGACATTGCTGTTTGTTGTTGTCCGGCCTGTCTCTGGACCACACTAAGTCGCTGGAAGTCGTCGCCAGGCATTTGGAATTCATTGACATATTTTTTTTTTTTCACATTGTTTTTTTTCATATGTATGTATATACATATGTATATAAACATACATACTTGTACATATGTACATATGTATGTACATACAATATAGAAATATATATTCGCTCTTTTGTTGCTGCTTACTAGTTAGTTGTGTGCGTTGAATTCATATCATTTTTTCATTTTGTATGTTTTTGATTATTTTTAATTCACTTTCAGTTGAAAGTTGTGGTCGAAGCGCAGGTTTTGAATTACATTGCACCCACCCCAGAGATTCAAAGACAAGACAAGACGAGTTTTAGTTTGAGGTGCGAGTACATACAAAATATAAGTAAATACAGATTTATTTAGTTCGATCTTCCTTCACCAGCGCAACAAAACCCCAACAAGCCCAGCAACAAACCCAACCAACCAACGTCAACATCTTTGTCTTCTTCTTCTTCTTGCTCATCGTCTTCGTCGTTGCCTTGTGTCTTGCGTATTGTGTCTGGAAGGGCAGACAATGAGAGGAAGAGCTTAAAAATAATACCTTGGTCGCTTATGTTGGCTTTTTTCTTGGTCGTAGTTACACCAACATTATTCTAAGGCACCCCCCCCCCCCCTCACCCTTTGCCCTTCTCCTACCCCACCCAACCATATATGTCCAAGTATCTGAGCTGAGTATCTGTGTCTATAGCGCAATATTTGTATCTGTATCTGCAGTTGTTGCTGTAGTTAGATTTGCCCCATTGTCACCAGATACCCGTGGCCCAAGCACACTGAATCGGCTACGTTGCATGCCATGTGTTAAAGCTGCAAGTGCTTTATTTAGTCTTCTTTATTTTATTTTTATGTTTTTATTTTCTAATTTACTCTAGAACTGGATCTCACAAAGATGCCTCCATGTGATGTGTGATGACAAAGTCACGGCCAGATACAGCGGCGGACCTCCAAGTGAGTTGGTAGGGATCGACTCTTGAATCAGGTACTGCCAAAGACAACAACAACAACTGAAAATAAAATGGTGGCATGTCACTAGCAAGACAATCATTAATTAATTAACAAATTGGTGTCCTCTGTAAAGATGGCATGGCATGGAATGCATTTTCTAATATAACTATATAACTATTTAAAAGGTCCTTAGGTACTTACTGTGCTAATCTGTTTATTGCTATTGACATAAATGTACAGAATTTATATACTGTGAGGTTTTTAATACAAATATTTTGACAATTAAGAAACTTAAATTTGTCTTCCTTTTTAGTACTCATATTCTATTTCTTTGCTGCAATATGCACTGCCTTCAAAATCAATCATTGCTTGTAATCAAAATCCGTAAACTATTATTTGAAATAAACAAGTAAGAAAACTACAGTCGATAGTGCTCGACCGTATGATACCCGCAACCCATTTCGAGAGAAAACAAAAAAAGTAAACGATATTTTAACAAAAAATATACCAAAGAATATACTGAAACTTGTTTTTTTGTATATATTTGAAAATAGCGGGTAAAAATCCACAACACCGACATGGTCACACTGTCAACTAAACAAACAAAGCGCGAGCAGCTGCAAGTGAATTTTGCATATAAAATTAAATCTTTAATAACTTCATTGTTTTTCATTCGATCTCAACCAAATTCACAGGAGTTATTGAAACTATCATTATAATTATTCCATTATTCCAGTTTTTGGGGGCGGAAAAGGGCGTGTCAAAAATCTAAAACAAACTTGATCTGCGTAAGACCTACACAAATACTGTCACCAAATTTCATATGTCTAGGTCATTCATACACTTAAAACGTTCATATACACTGGGCACAACTATTTTGATAAATATTTTAACAAATAACTTTTGTTCTACTTATCTGATTATTACAAAATTATACAAATAACTTTTGGAGTTATACGCGATTTGTTCTAGATTTATACATATTGTGGGCGAAGGGGGCGTGGCATCCAACTTTTGAAATAAACTTGATCTGAGTACACAATACGGAAACCTATGTACCAAATTTGGGGTCTCTATGTTTTATAGTCTCTGAGATCTAGGTGTTCATACAGACAGATAGACGGACATGGCTATATAGTCTCGGCTGTTGACTATGCGGAGTATACCCTGAATGAACAGAATGCCTGTTACATACATTTTCTGTTGGCCCTATGTTATAATACCCTTCTACCCTATGGGTAGCAGGTATAAAAATCTAAATTCGACATAAATTTGGCATATAAGAATCACTTTGGTCTCAAGGTAATTCTAATTACTGAAAATTTTAATATTCTGGAATTTATAAATAATCAGAAGGAAACAGGCTGCAGCGGGGTGATGCGGCGGGAGGCAACAACTACAAAAACCAGTAAGAAACCTACATTCGAGAGTGCTCGACCGTATGATACCCGCAACCCATTTCTAGAGAAAACAAAAAACTTAAATGATATTTTAACAAAAAATATATCAAATATACTGAAACTTGTTTTTTTGTATATATTTGAAAATAGCGGGTATAAAAATCCATAGCATACCGACATGGTCACACTGTCAACTAAACAAACAAAGCGCGAGCATCTGCAAGTGAATTTTTCATATAAAATTGATTCTTTAATAACTTCCTTGTTTTCAAGTCGATCTCAACCAAATTCACAGGAATCAGTGAGAATATATATACATATATATATATGTATATGTATATATTATTATGCATACCAAAATTCAATGCTCTAGGTTTATTATTACGGCTTTTACAGATTTTGGGGGCGGAAAGGGGCGTGGCAAAAATCTAAACCAAACTCGTAAGACCTACACGAATACTGTCACCAAATTTGATATCTCTAGGTCATTCACACACTTAAAACGTCCATGTGCATTGGGCACAACAATTTTGATAAATAATTTAACGAATAACTTTTGTTCTACTTATCCGATTTTTACCAAAATTACAGGGTATATTAAAAGTGTCAAGCGCAGCTGGGTTACCAAATTACACATCATTACACGAAGAACTTTTGGAGTTATACGCAATTTACATACAAAAAAACTTGACTTTTTCTATATTAATGCTTATTGTGGGCGAAGGGGCGTGGCATCCAACTTTTGAAATAAACTTGATCTGCGTAGGGTATGAAGGAACCTTTTTGCCAAATTTGGTGTCTCTATGTCTTATAGTCTCTGAAATCCAGGTGTTCATACGGACAGACAGACGGACAGACGGACATGGCTATATCGTCTCGGCTGTTGACACTGATCAAGAATATATATACTTTATGGGGTCGGAGATGCCTCCTTCTGCCTGTTACATACATTTTCTGTTGGCACTAAGTCATAATACCCTTCTACCTTATGGGTAGCGGGTATAAAAATAGATGATTTAAACTTTCGCGGGCGAATCTGTATGGAAAACTTCCGAATGATCTTAAAATTAGCAAGGCAAGTGTGATCATTTACGATGAAATTACCCTTTTCAGTTGCAACCTTATGGGGATTAGCCAACTCAGTCTTATTCCACTACCACCATTTTTCGATTTTCAACTGTCTGACAATCAACACCTCGATCACAAAGTTTTTCTGGCGGGATAAACTGATCTCTGCGATTACTTTGCCTGCCGCCTGCCTGCTGATAGTTCCAATTTCTTTTGACGCTCTGAGTTTTCGATCTGGGACTAAGACTAAAACGGGCTGTCAATCAAGCGATCGGCTTTCAAAAATGCAGTCAACTCATCTGTCCAACTTCATGCCCATTGTTTAGATGTTTTGTTTGTTGTGTTGTGTTATGTATTTTGTGTGTTGTGCCTGATGGTGAAACGATCACTGTGGATGATAGTTACAGTTTGGACTGTTTTCAAGAAATATGTTGTTTGAATATATGAAGGCAAAAGGGCCTCCATGGCTTTTGCCATTGACAATTCATATTTCTCACTTGGGCGCGATAAGAGATCGATCTCGAAAACGAAACGCGTCATAAAAAGGAAAACAAAATGGGGTAAATTTTTCAATTAGGTAACATCTGGAAATTTGATATGCCTATGCTTTCATCTCTATCTCTTTCCTTTTCCCTTTCTCAGTCTCTATATCTCTATCTAACAAAATTGCGCTAGACTTAAAACAGCAAACAAAAAATATAAGCGATTATCAGTTGCATGAAAAGTAGTTTAAGCTTTTATTTTGAATCTATATAAGCGTGTTGACAATACTTTCCTATTTATTTAATTTAAGCTGTACATAATAACAGTATAATTAAATGATGGTTTCTCAAAGCTAAAATGTTTGTTTGTCTTTCAAGTAGTTAGCTGCGTTGATTGAATCTTATTAAATAGCCAGTAATTTGATATATGTATGTATATAATTATCGGTCATAGCATAATTAGAAACGATTTTCGATTTATTTTGAATTGAAGAAATGTGACTTAACATACCATACATATGTACATAGCTGCGTATATTGAAACTCATTAATGGGCCACGCTTCCTACTCTTATTTCATTTGATTTAGCAATAGTTAATTTTAATTATGTATTTACCAAAAAGTGCTGTTTAAATTAAATCGAAGAATTCTCTGAAATCAAATTTGAAGTAATTGGAGTGAATCTTAATGATTTGTGAACAAGTATTCCACTGGATTGTTTAGAATTGTTTGCTAAGGCACAAAAGAAATCTTTTGTTTTTTTTTGTTTATAGTAAATTTTCTTCAATTTTAATTTGAATGCGAATAGAAAAAATTTTTAAAACATTTGAATTTTTCTGAAATTATAATTTCCTAAAAAATAAATCGTCTGTTAAAATCTATGAAATATCCATGTTCGGTTAAAGCTTCGGTGGGTTGACTTAAGTTCGTAAAGTCAAATGGAAGGAAAGTATTAAAACTTTAATGAATTTCTTAATTTCATAAATACAAATTTTTCTTTATCTGGTTATGCGTGTTTTACAAAACATAGATGCGTTCCTTAACATCGAATCATCGGAAACATCGATATCGACAGAGACATATGTACACTTTTGTTTTTGTACATCACTACTATCAATTTCATTTTGTTTTTTATTCTTTTGTATATTATACTTGAATTATCTGGTAAATACGGAAGAAATATTGCTAGAAATCTGGTTTTTTTACCCGCTACCCGTATGGTAGAAGGGTATTATAACTTAGTGCCAAAAGAAAATGTATGTACAAGGCAAAATGATGCATCTCCGACCCCATAATAAAGTATATATATTCTTGATCGGTGTCAACAGCCGAGACGATATAACCATGCCTGTCTGTCTGTAGATCTCAGAGACTATAAGATCTAGACACATCAAATTCATTACACAGATCAAGTTTATTTCAAAAGCTGGATGTCACGCCCCCTTCGCCCACAATATTCGTAAATGTAGAAAAAGTCACTTTTTATTTAATGCAAATGGCGTATAAATTAAATAGTTCTTAGTGTACTGATGTGTTATTGGGTTTGCCATCTATGCTTAATACTCTTAATACACCCTGTAATTTTGGTAAAAGTCGCATAAGTTGATAAAAATTTATTTGTTAAATTATTTATCAAAATAGTTGTGCCCAATGTATATGAACGTTTTAAGTGTGTGAATGACCTAGAGATATGAAATTTGGTGACAGTATTTGTGTAGGTCTTACGCAGATCAAGTTTGTTTTAGATTTTTGCCCTTTTCGCCCCTGAAAACTGGAAAAGCCGTAATAATAAACCAAGAGCATTGAATTTTGGTATGCATTATAATAACTATAGTCTCAATGATTCCCGTGAATTTGGTTTCGATCGAATATGTGTGTAATTTTTTAATTTTATTCAATTAAGCAATTTCAAATATTCTCTACATGGCTTCGTAATTTTAACGCGCTGTTGCTCCGTCCAAATTTTTTTCTTGAAGACCTGGCTAAAATTATTGCCTAAGTCGATGCAGTGCACGATTTAGTAGAGAGTGAAATTTATTGTACTAGCTACACAACATCATTTAAATTGCCAATTATTAGCTTAAACTAATTTTAATGATAGTTTAATGCATTCATTTTTGGGGAATTATAGAACGTGAACGGCTCGATCCCCGATTGGAAGTTACTTTGTATACTTGCTGCCTATGGGGCATAAGGGCATATTATAACTTAATCCCAACGAAAAATGAATGTAAAAGCCAGAAGGAGACATAAAGTATATACATACATACATATTACATAATATTGATCAGTGTCAACAGCCTAGACGATATAGCAATGTCCAGATGGACATTTGTCTGTCTGACCATTCGTATGAACACCTACCCACCACCCCATTTCCGCCCCCTAAACTTGAAAAGAATATTACTTGTTTTTCTTAATATATTTTAAAGCAAATGAAATTAATTAATCAAAGTTCATTGCTAGGCAAGCTAGTTTAATGTTGGTATATTTTTGATTAACAAGCAATCGGCTTTTATATTTTTTTTTTTTTCCTAAATATTTGAGTTTTTATTTTGTTGAATCAATGAAAATGCGAATGCTTAAATTTGTTATATTTGGAGTTTGCTGCCATTATCGAATCTAATTTCACATTCTAAACATCGTTTAAGGCATCAATTTGTCATACTAACAGAATCAACGGGCTAGACTTCAAAACAACAAATATTTTACCCCGCGCAAAAAATGTTGACATATGCATAGCCCGATGATAATGCTGATGACGAACTCCTACTCCTACTCCTCTCTGTTCACAGCCCTCTCCCATATTCCCTTCCGTTTTCATTTGTACTTTCTTCTCTGGGTGCGTTTTGTTTGCTTTGCTTAATGCCAGCACCTAGCAACCGAATGCAAAATCTAATCCAAGCTTGCTTCCTTGCCACTTAAATTAGTTACCCCTGATCTAATCAGCCGGCAAACCTGGTTGTCCCGGGTTGCCGCGGCGCCTAATTGAGCATATGCCAATTAGCATAACACACACAGAGTGAGAGACAGCGAGATGAAGTGGGGTGGGCATACAAGGGGGATAGGGGGGTAGGTAAGCGGCTGGTCATTCCCCCATCAGGATGTGCACATTAACAACGTCATTATCGACAATGCACAAAAAATGCTCATTTGCCTTTCGATACCGCTGCTGTAAATTGTTGCCAGCAAGTTTGTTGGAGGTTATGTTTGTTGCCTTGTGGGTTGTTGGTTGGTTGGTTCGTTGGTTGTTGGATGGTTGGCTTGTTGGTTACTCACTGGATTTTAAACTACCCCGCAGGCGAGCTGATCTCTCTCTCAACTCATCGTCGTCGTCGTCGTCGTCGTCGCCTGATTATAACTCTGCGACTCACTGACTGACTGACTGCTTGGCAACGAGGCTTGCTTTCCCATTCGACACAGCTTCGCTTTTTTTTAAACAATATTCCTTGTGTGCCTTCTGTTTTCTGTTTTCCCACTCTGTGCTCAACTCAGCTTGGTGTGGTTGGTTTACCGCTTCCGGCTGCCCTCTTCTGCATTTAATTAATTTAAAAGCGTGTGGATAATACCCTGGCATTTGCAATGAAAAGTCAAATGAATTGAAAACTCTAAATGTTAATTCTCAAAAGCAAACATAATAACAACCAGAACAACCAGCAGCCGCAACAACAACAAATACCTGAACACTAACGACAACTACTTATAGTGACAGGTAGCCATCAAGGGCACCGGCTCAGAGAGCTCTACAGGTACCTCGCACTGTTGTTGTAATCAGCAAATTACAAAAATTAACTCAACAACAAAAACAACAAGCAGTACTCTTCGTCACTCTCAAAATTATAATAATAAACAGCGACAGTTTAGCAGCAGATTAATAAAACTCCAACAACAAAAAATCGCATTATATTTTTGTTGATTTTGTGTGATCTTTGTCAAACTGATAACATAATACATTTGCTGTTGCTGCTGCTTTGGTTTTTATAGAGATTTTACGGATAAATAAATTTATACACGTAGCTCAAACATAATGTAAGTCGTAAGATGCTTAAACTGAGATGAAGACCATACTTTAATGCAGCCGTATTCAACCTGTTTTTGCCTATTTTCGGATGACATTTTCTCTTTATATCAAGTCGAAAATATTTTGCATGATAATCATTGATTTTGCAATTACAAAAATGCTCACAAGTTTAATTAATAAAAATTACTACATAAAATATGGTTAATTTTTAACAAATACTTGGTAACATTTTGTTTAAGAAAATTACATTTACTATTTAGAATCAAATAAGACAATAAATGTTTTTAAGAAACCTTCAATTGGAAATTATAAAAATGATATTGATTTAGTATAAATATAACTTTTTTTGCGTTTTCGTTATAACTTTTTCCCCTCAAAATGTAGTAAATACTCTTATATTTATTGATGATTAATTAATTGATTAAAAAATTGACTTATAATAAAATTTCTATATTTTCATAAGTAGAGTGCTCTACAAACATACAAACAAAAAATTAAAAAAAAATGAAATTGGAAATTCAAATGACATTTTGAAAGAATAAATTCAGTTCTACAAAATGGATTACTTAAAATCAACATAATAATAATAATAATTTATGGAGCAAATATAAGTTAAACAATATACTAAATGGTTGGTAAGCATTTAATTATAGCAATTTAATTATAAATTATGCGATTAAATCTAATTAATCTAAATTACAAATAAAATGTTTCGACTATATTTTGTGGGTCTACTTAACGTCAAATTATATATTAATAAATTATGAGTTTTTCTTGGTAAAATAGAGTGAAATATGAATAAGTTAGGTATCAAACAAATTGTTCTCAATAAGTACACTTATAGCTCTATCTCTCTCTCTGGATGTGTGATTTAAATAATTTGTTGGCATTGTTTACATTTGTAGGTTAATGCGGTCGAGTTACAGTGATCACTTGACATTGCAAACCGAAAGAGGGACGCAATTTAGTTAAGTTATATAATAACTGAGCAATCGGATTGTTTGTTTTTATAAAATTCCTATGGATGCCACTTTTGATTTGTATTATCATTGTTGATTTCCTGAGCAGCAAAAACCAGAACAAAATTGCAGCTCCAAAATAAGGCAAAGCCAAATGTTTTGCAGTTTGCTGGTCAAAAAGGGATGGCCAAAGAATCTTGTGCCTGAATGCAATTTCAAACAGACACATGGCAAAACGTGGAGCTTGTTGCAGTTGTAGCAGTGGTGGTGGTGATGGTGGTATTGGTGTTGTAAATAGCTTGGCCTGCCAAATGAAATCGACTGTGTGGCCCAAAAGGTAGTCCTGGTTACTACAATTCATATGCAGATGCAGATAGAAACACAGATACAAATAGCGGTAGACGTAGAGATACATGTGTGTGAATGTGATTAGATGGATGACGCGTGTGCTGCTAGATAGATGAATGATATAGGGATGGAGATGGGTAGTTTAAGTAGCTGAATTTTGGCAGAACTGCTATTAATGTTTGCTTGTTAGTTAGTTCGTTAAAGCGTGCTGCCCCTATTTCTCCTATTTCCCAACTTCCCTCGTTAGCTCAGCAACAATAACTCCAAAACCATCCTATATCTTCCCTATAACCCCTACGTGCTGCATAACAACCCCGAACCGCAGACGAGAGCTGCCTGTGTGTTTTATGTATAATATTTGGTGGTATGGTTGGGGCGTTGTGACGTTTGCTTATGTATCAGCGAGTTTTTGGGGCACGAGTTGCACAAGGTTCGAGGTTCGGGCTTATGTTCGGTTTCGGGTTAGGTGGCTCTTGGCTTGATTGGCGTTGCCTGTGCCTGGGTAAATGACAAGAAAAATTGCCAGCAAATGAAAAAAACTCAAAGTAGACAAAAATCATACATCCATATATACAAACAAAATATATGTATGAAAATAAAGAGCACAAAAAAGATGAACAGAAAAAGGAGAAGTGTACACACGAAATTTCAAAGCCAAGGAAAGAGAAAAAAACGCAAGATATAAAGAAATAAAAGAAATATAAAAAGCAAGCAAAAAAGGAAAAGTCTCCTTGGCTTGGAGTTTTCCGCCCATTACAAGAGGCGGCAGCAACAACAACAGCGAAAAGTGCTGAAGAAAATTGTGACTTTGAAGAACGTTAAAGGTGGCCCTGGTTAGTTAGGGGGTAGCTGTGACAAGCATTGTGGTGTGAATGATGGGGAGCGCGAGGTACATACATACATGGCACAGGCACAAGCAATCCAACTCTAATATAAGCGAAGAGTGCGTGTGTGTATGTATATGTATTGGGAATCGCCGCGTATGGTATGTTCGTCTCGCTCGCACACGCGCTCAGCAGAGCGCAATAACAACTGCAATGGCGACAATTTAACGGTTGCGTCGACGTCGACGTCGGAGTCGAAGCCGATGCCGATGTCGACGACGCGACATGGCTGGCTGGCAACGCCCCATTGACTGTGCGAGCGAAACGTTGACGGCAGTGCGAAAGAGTAGCGACTAGCATTGGAGGCAGCGCAGCGCATGTGGAACGCATGGAAGCTATTTGGGAACAGTGGGTACAGTTAGCAATGCGTTCTGCCGTCGTTGGCGTGTGGAACATTGTTCTTGTTTAATTTATTTTCTTGCCGGCTTGTCAGCTTTTTCTTTGTTGTGCGAATGTTAAAAACTCAAATTTATGCAATGAAACGAAAGAAAAAAATTAACATAAAGAGTAGCATAAAAAAACTGCATTATTTATCGACGAGTCATTTAAATATGTATTTAAAAACAATAATGCGCAACTGTGTGCTGCTACTTACTGTTGTTGTAAAAATAGCTGCCATCCCCCTCCAAAAAGTTAAAAAAAAACCTTAGCATCGCATCGAATAAATATTTAAACTTAAATCTCACGCTTTATATGCAAACTTATCTCGCATGTAGAGATATAATATTTTAATATTTACGCGAATTTTGTAAGTGATTCTCCTTTCTCGTGGCCATTTTTCAATACAAGTAGCACATTCCAAAAATTTAATGCTTCATTTTGTGGTCCCAGCTCACACACACACCGATACACACGCACACACACTTGCATCCATCGATTTTATGGCCATTTTTCAAAACGCTTTTTTACTAATTAATCAAATAAAGCTGAGCCTTTTGTTAGGCGACTTTGCTGACTTTTGAATCACACAAAAATAAGAATATATTAAATAAAATTATAGGAGGCTTTTGTTCGCGGTTTATTTTTCCGTTTTCTTCCGTTTCTTCAGCGTTTTGTAGCCAGATCTCCATTTGAAACTAATAACTAACTTATATCATAACTCTATCAAGTATTTTTAATTTTGTCAAACTGTATTATATTTTAATAGATGAGTTAAGTCTTCATATATTATATATATATGTATATACATATATCTAGCACTCTCGACTGTAGCTTTTTTACTTGTTACATTTTAGATGATTCTCTCCTTCAAGATTAACATTTTTAAGTAATAAGTTTATCTAAGTAACAATGATATTTATAGACGTTTAATATTATAAACGCTCCTTTGTAAGAACAAAAATTATATGGAACCCCAAGAAAATGTGGTTGAAATTCGTTTGATAATGTTTGTCTGTCCGCCTGTCTGTCCGTCCGTATGAACACCTAGATCTCAGAGACTATAAAAGCTACAGTTACATAAAAACAAATGTTATTGCTGCACGAAGATCAAGTTTGTATTAGAATTTATCCCCGCCCACAAGTTTGCTAAATATTTCAGAAATATTTTCTTGCCCTGCAAAACTGGGTAGCGTAGGTAGGTATTACAGTCGAGCATACTCGACTTTAGCTTTTTTACTTTTTTTTTTTTTTAAGTTTATTTTCGAATATTATTTTTATTAAAAATAATGCAAGATATTCAATTTTAGATGACACCGCATTGAATAAGACAATAATTTTTAATTTGTATCTCTGTTACTAATAATCTGTTTATTTTTTGATAACTCTATTTTTAGCTTTTTGAAAAGAAGCAAGTCTAAATGGAATTTTAAAGGATGCTGCAATGAAAAGCACAAACCAATATATTTTTATTTCTTAAAAATATTTACTAATTTTGAGTTCATTTATCTGTCCATTTATAAGATATTTTCAGCACACGATTGTAAGACATTGACCTCAGGTCATGTCAAATTTATCAGGTTGAATGACAAGAAAAAAACAAACAAACTAACGATTACAAATAATTCTCAAACTATGATTATTAACAAATCACCAATACCCTGAACAATGCCAACAAGCTGACAATTAATCAATTAGAGACAAAAGTGCACAAAATTTCAGCATCAACAACATCGAAGTCGCATTGACAAGTGGATTTCTTCATTTCAATATCGCTATTTAGCATAATGCGAGACTTGGGACTAACTGAGACTTAAACTGAACTCAACAAAACGGCGAACAACATCAAAGTGGATTGATTGTGTGGAGTGGGAAGAGGGAGGAGGAGCGACGTATGTGCTAGAAATCATAATAAACACACACGCCGCATGTTATCAGCAAAGTGCAGCGGCAGTCGCCGCGGTGTCCATTAGCAGAAGCCAAAAATTAAGTTGATAAACAAAATAAAAAAAAGGCAGCATGGTGAAAACCGAACCGAACTGAACCGTTCACAGAGCGGGTGGGAAGAAGACGGGCGGGAAGATGTGGCAGACGGCGGTGCACGTGTCATCAGTCAAAGCGGTAAGCGGCAACCAGCAACCAGCAACTAACCATCAACAACCAGAAAAAAAAGCGCAACTGCAACAATCACAGCAATGACAAATCATGGACGCTATTTGAATACTCTTTAATCTCTTCAGAAGCATTAACACAGAAACATATACAAATAAGACTTAAGGAAATGTTATATACATACATATGTATATATGTATAAGGTATGCGTGGCAAATTTTTTGTGTTCTGTCATCTATGTGTGACCGCACAAAAGATGTCGCAAACTGCATTTTGCTAATAAATGATGTGAGGCCATTAAATGAAATTGACACTAGGCAATCCGGCCGTTTTCACATTATTAATAATTAATAATATTAATAAATGATTTAAATTCCTTTCTTGTTATTTATGAATTAATAACGGAAATTTTGTAAAAATCATATTTGTATAATCGATTTGCGTGCAACAATAAAACGTGTTTCACAAAAAATTTGGTATAGTCTCTGAGGTCTAGGTGTTCATATGGACGGACATACAGACTGACGGACATGGCTTTATCTTCTCGGCTGTTGACACTGATCAAGAATACAACTTTATGTATTTATTATTGTATTTATAGACTATAATTTATTGTGGGGAAAAAATGTTTACAAAACTCCATAAAGTAACGTCTTAATAATGTATTCAAAATAATAAAAAAAAAAATATATATATTTAAGTACAAATAAAAATGTAAATAAACCATAAAATAATTAAAAAATAAACCAATAATAGGCATATGTAGTCGATTTTCAGATTTTCAGATTTTCATAAAGATGTTGTCTAATTAAACTATAATAATAATCAGATGGTTTTCATAACATGTATTAGAGTATATTCTATCTATAGTCTATATCTTATCTGATCCTCATTAAAAACTTCTCATACAAATTTATATTTGATTTGTTCTCTACTCGCGGTCCAAGTGATCTTATCTGCGCTTGCTTATACTCTAACACATATTTCGTTTTGGTTTGGCTTGGGACAGCCTCTGAAAAAATGCCTCTGGATGATATCTAATACTCTAAGAACGACTCACAACATGCAGAAAAAATCAAATAAATAATGAGCTGGGCGGTAATTGTGTATGGTTTATGGTTCTTTGATAGCTTTTGTTGTTGGTGCATCTCCAGTTTTGGGGTTATACGACTTGTGGCATAGCACAGTAGTGTTCGCCCCGCTGTTGCAGATTAAAAACAATTTCAGCCGTCGAGCATCTCAATTTGCAGGCTTCCTATTCCTATGCCAATTGATTGAGCCGGGGCCGAGTTTCAAGCAGCATCATCACCAGCAACAGCAACAGCAGCAGCAGCAGTTCCACTTCCAATGGTAGTCATCGTCCCCACAGGCCGCAAATGCGCTCTACAACGAAGCCTCATAAATACCGAATTAGTTGGTAATTCTATAAGCAACACGCGTCCATTGATGGATTGGCTGCCAGTTGCCTTGCGTTGCCTCGCCTTGATGCGACTTGCCCCTTTTGCGGGGCACACGCTTGACGTGGGCGCGTGCTAGATAATGAAAAGGCACGAGCGGCAAATTGTATCTGAGAGATACACGCTAATAGATTCGCATTGCCGTTTCCCGTTTTCCGATTGTCGATTGCCGCTTTTGCGTGACGGCTGCCGTGTGCCGCAGCGGCGACAATCAGCCGCAAATGGCAAATGAATTTTCATTTTTCATTATCATAATTAACAGAAAGATGAAAGCTCTTACACAAACACACACATGCTTCATACGTATAGTGAGATACTCATACTAATAAGATGTAAGGAGTTTACTGTGCGTCAAGACAATGAGCTGTCCTGAACCTTATCTTAAACTGGTTTTTGTGGCCAAGGTTCATAAAATGAGTGGGAGCATCACAAAAAAAATTAAAAATAAATCTACAATCACCCATGCTTATAAAAAAAAGCTGGGAGGCGTGGCAACTGCGATCGCGTATGCGACTTTGACTTCAACGGTTTATGAGTGGAATTAATAGTTTGTGATGATGATGGCCGCCAGACTCGCCGACGCGCCTCGCCTTGCTGCACGAGAATCAAGCACACACTCATTCTCATTTACATCCACATTTTATCCACACTGTGTCCTCAAGGAACATGAGCATGTTCGCATGATCGCCAGGGAGCTAAAAGCGATCCGCAAAAAAAAAAGACCCCAAAGTCAAAGCAAAGACGACGCGTGCCCACGAATAGCTAAGATACCAGACAGATACTCATACAGATATGCTTATGGATACTGACGACAGTTACTGTATCTCGCCTTATGTTTAAGAAAAAACAATCTAAGAGAATCATACCAATAATCGAATTTTCTCTGATCATTAATTCTTCTAAATAAATAACATGACTAATGTCACATATAAAAATGATTAACTGAACTAAACGTATTGAAGTAATATACTCGTTTATATAATGATATATTTTGTAATAAATTTCAAATATATATTTTTGGGATTCATTATAATTTTTGTTCTTACAGAATAGCGATTATAATATCAGACGTTGATAAATATCTTTGCTACTAGGCTAAGCTTAACATATTATTTGAATAGCTACATTTTGAAGAAGATAATGTTAATATAATAAGTAAAAAAGCTACGATCGAGAGTGCTCGACCGTAAGATACCTGCATCCCATATCGGAAGAATACAAAAATCTTAAATAATATTTGAACAAAAATATACCAAACATATATACCGAAATTTTTTTTGTGTAAAGATATAATTGAAAAATTCCATAAAATACCTACATGGTCACACTGTGAACTGAACATCAAAGCGAGAACAGCTCCATATGAATTTTGCCCTACAAAGTTGTTTGTTGAATAGCTTTCTTACTTGTTTTTGTTTTTACATTTATTAATTATTTATTTAATAAAGTAACAATATTATATTTGGAAACGCTTTTATAAATTGCCAACAAAGATAATAAAATTTTATATTTACAAAAAAAAGTTGCAACAATTTTTAATGTACAATACAATATGTAATGAGAGTATTTTATTCTTATAAGAACGTAGTTTGTTGGCGTAATGGTTAGATCGTACGTCTGCGTCTCAATCATGACTCGGTCCTGGGCTCAAATTATGCTTATAAGAGCTGGACATTTACAAAAGTCTTTTTTTTTTTATACAGTAAACGTATGTAACAGGCAGAAGGAGGCAGTTGCGACCCCATAAAGTATATATATTCTAGATTAGTGTCAACAGCCGAGACGACATAGCCATGTCCGTCTGTCCGTCAGTCTGTCTGTAGACAGATCTCAGAGTCTATGAGACCTAGAGACACCAAATTTGGTACATATGTAGGTTCCTGCACTCATTACGCAGATTAAGCCAATTTTCAATTTTGGATGCCATGTTTCATTCTCTCAGAATATTCAGCAAATGTGGAAAATGCCGTATGACTTGAAAAGTTTCTATTGCAATGATGTGTAATCTGGTTCGCCATCTCTGCTTAATTTAATTTACCCTGTAATTTTGGTATAAATCTGACCAGCAGAACAAAACTGATTTGTTAAAAAATTGTTCTCAAAAAGGTGTGCCCAATGCAAATGCACGTTTTAAGTGCTTGAGTGTAACCGTGTTGTGATTACTAACTAGTATGAACAGGGTATCTTCACTGTAGATTTCTTACTTATTATTGCCAATCAATGATTTGTATTTTATTTGAGCGACAAGTAAATTATTTTTCATTGCGTCATTGACTTTTAAATATAATACAAAACTATGGCTTCAAATCTTCATTTAATTTTAACTCCACCGAATAACAGTCCCAGCCTTTTATTTAAGCGTTTAATCAAAGGAAATAGAATTAATATTTATAGTTTGATCCACATTCGGTTGTCTTTATTTGGATGTATTCCGAACATTTGAACATCTATATGAGTTGGTAAAGCTTGAAGATACCAGTCGACTTATCCCGAAATGTATTTAATAATCGCTTAATGTCCACGTAAAATAAAAGAAAATTACATTTTTGTTTTTATATATATATATTATTCATCTGATCATATTTTTGTGAACTTTTTACAATTATTTTAGTTTATAATTAAAAAAAAAAAGAATTAACCAGTTTGCTTAAACATTAGCATATGTGTCATGTATGTATATATATGTATGTACGTGTATATATATATATATATATGAATACATATATGTATATGTGCACATTTGCATAAATGCATGTAAATGCAGACATATATATATATATATGTATATAAATATATATATATATATACATATATATACATATATTGCTTAAATATACCGCATATGAGTATATACACATATGAGGTATATATACAATTTTATATCCTCTTAAAAGTTAACAACTAATTTTTGCTTGTTTTTCCACATTTTCTTTTTTGCTCTTTTTTCATCCCACATTCAATTTTTCATCTGTTGGTTACTTAAAATATATACCAAAAAAATGCTCTTATATATAGTTATTTGCTAAATGTTTTCTTGTTTCTATATATATCGTAATATCGTTATTGTGTGTGTATTTGTATGTGTATGCAAGTGTGATTGTGTTGTGTGTGTGTGTGTGTGTGTTTTTCAAACAAAATAGATACGCTTAAATTACAATTAAATTGAACTTAAAACTAAGCAAAAGACTAAAGTAAAAAAAAAATTTGTTTGCAAATCATATGTACCTTATGTAGATACAAGAATACATGTGTGTGTATGAGCGTGTGTGTGTACGAGTCGAGTGTTGGAATATTAGAAACAGTTATTTTTATTCTTTTTATATAATATTTATAATTTTTTTATTAGCATAAGTCATGGTGAAGATATACACATATATATTTTTGTAAATATACACATATATATTTTTATAAATATATATATATATATATATATGTACGTACACATATATATGTATATATATATTTATACATACATATATGCTAGATTTATGTATATAATATACACTTGTACATGCACATATGCATGTCCAAGTATATAATTACATATAAACGCCTTAAATGTAACATTTCTATTTGCTTCTTTTTTTTCGTTTTTTTTTGAAAAGATCTTCGCTTGTTTTGCTATTTTATTCAATTTTTGTACAAGTTTAAAATTATTATAATTGTTTTTAATAAATATTCTTTTGTTTGGATTGTGGCTTGTTTTCACACATATATATATATATATATGTATATATATATATATGTATATATATGTATATATATATATATATATATATATATATATATATATATATATATATATATATATATATATATATATATTTTTTTTTTTTTTTTTTTTTGCAATAAAGTTCACTATACAAGTATGTATATTTGTTATATACTATAGTTGCAAATGTTCCGATTTTTAGATGCTTAAGTACTAATACTTTTTGCTTCGAAGTTTGCAATGGCTGCTTTGCTTTGAAAGTCTGAAATGTTAATTCATTTATTAAGTGTTGTTTTTATTTTTAATAATAATATTTACTATATATGTATATATATAAATCTTTTTATATAAAGACGACAAAATTATGCTTTGAACTTTTAACTTGTTGTCACAATGAAATGGATTTCAATTTATGTTTTTTTTTCATTACATATTTTTTTTTATTAGCTATGAAAGGTTGATGTTTTTTTTTAGTTAGAACTGTGAATTAATGTTATTAATTTTAAATGTTTTATATGTTAAAAATTGTATTTCTTTTTGTTTTTTTTTATGATATGACGCGCTGGCTTCGTAGGGGATTCGGAAAGAAAAAGAAATATTTCGAATTATTTTACAATACTAAATGAAGTAAACAAAATTGATTGCAGAGCTTCTCCCACAGCACTAATCAGCTAAGTAGATTATGTATATATATTTTCAGAGCCTTTACCCGCACGCCCACCCCGCCATAAAATGGTCTACGTATTGCAATTTTTCTTATAGCATTTTCGTTATGTTTTAAATTTCGCTCCCATGAAAATGATCATTTAAGAGTTGTTAGTTGTTGTTTTTTTTTTTTCTTATATCACTCAATTTCTTCGTTGATCCTGATATATACACACATGTTTACATATATCTCTATTCTAGAATATACGTATATTTAATAATAGTGCATAAATGTATAAAAAAATGTTATTTACTAGAAAAAAAAAAAAAAATTATATTTATGTATGTATGTATGTATAGATTCCTTTAAATTTGTTGTGTTCGTTTATGAAAGAGAGAATGCAGCGCAGGCGAGAAGACAGCTGGAAAGGAGGAGAAAGATATGTATGTGGAGATAATTAACTAACCATAGCCGGCATGACTATGATCATGCTCCTGTACCAAATCCTGCTGCTGCTGCTGCTGCTGCAATTGCTCCTGCTGCGGCAGATGTGGCTGCTGTTGATGCTGGTGCTGATGTGGCGAATATGGCTGCGGCTGCAACTGGGCTTGCGACTGCTGCTGGGGCTGTGGCGAGCGCCCGCTGCTGGCGCTGCTGCTGGCCCCGCTGCCGCCAGAGCTGCTGCAGTACTGGAAAAGCAGATTCTACACCATGTTCGCATACTTGTCCTGCGGCGACATGTAATCGAGACTGTTCTGCGAGAAGGCCTGCGCCGACACGGTGCCGGTGAACGAGGGGGACGGCGACAGACCGAAGTTAGAGGCCGTATACCCCGAGTGTCCCATGTTGTAGTTGACCTGATTCTGATTGCTAAAGTATTCCATCTGCGAGTAATAGCTGGGCGCCTGGGCGTAATTGTTGGGATACTGTTGATATTGGTTATGCCAGAAGTTGTAGGAGTCGTGGTTGGACATGTACGCCGAATGGGCCGAGTGATGGGCCGATGCCGACTGCGCCGATTGGGCGGCATGTGCGGCGGCTGCTGCCGATTGTGGCGACATGGGGGTGATGGGCGGTGAGGGCGTGGTGATGCTGCTGCTGCTGTCCATAGGCGTTATGTTGCCGCCCGGCTGCAGCAGACGCGGATTACTGGCCGCCGCTGTCCCATAGATGCTATGATGATGATGCGCCCCAGCCCCAATATCCCCGCCCGCATCCTTCAGTGTGTCGTACGGCGAGCGCAGCGCATCGCCCGAAATGCCGCTGACGCCGACACCAACGCCGAGGCCAACGCCGACGCCGCCGACGCCGCCATTGCCACCGCCAACGCCGCCGCCAACGCCATAGTTGCCGCTCAGATGCTCCTTCTTGCAGACGATGCTCACCGGACTGACGGATGTGGCCGGCGTCGGCAGTAGCGGTGACGAGTTCTGATGCGCTGCGGTTACGTTGAGGGCCGCGGCCGCTGCTGCTGCTGAGATGTGGGCGTTGCCGGTGCTGCTGTTCGTCGAGCCGCCATTGTTGTTGCTGTTATTGTTGTTGTTGTTGTTGTTGTTGTTGTTGTTGTTTCCATTGTTGTTGGCATTGAGGAAGGAACTGTGATGTGATTTGATCGATTGCGCTGCCGCAACGGCTGCAGCACTTGCGGCAACTGCTGCCGAGCTGCTGCTACCAGCGCCGCTCGCATTACTCGAGCTGCTTTGGCCGGCTCCGTTTCCGTTTTGTTTCTGGCTTGATTTGTTGCTGCTGTTATTGTTATTGTTGTTGCTGTTGCTGCCGGAACTGTTGTTGTTGCTGCTGCTGTTGTTGTTGCGTCCACTGTTGGCGCTGGAGCTGCTGCAGCTGCCGCTGCCGCCGCTTGCATTCTTGGAGCTGCTCAAACTGTTTGATTGCTGCTGCTGTTGCAACTGTTGGCGACACTTGGCTCGGCGATTCTTGAACCACACCTGTAAGCATAAAGGGACAGCAACCCATTAATTAGAGAGCGCTCATAAATAATAACTATAATAGCCGCAATTAAAAAATATGTGTCAGTGTCAACAGCCGCTACGATAAAGCCATGTGAAGCTAATGTGAATCTCATTTTCAAATCGAAACTCAATTCTAATAAACGTATGTTTTATTTAATTTGCTGCATTGCAGTTGGTTGCTTGGTTTTTTTAAATTTCTATATTTAAAACAAGTTCTGGGAACATGTTCACAATGTTCAACTCCAATAATTACTTAAAATAGACTGCATATTTTGTAATTGATATCAGTTGATTGAATTGCGGTTGGTATTAATCCATCTTAAATTTAAATTTCGTTAATTGAAAGTGAAATTATTGCTATTATTTACAATTTCTGCAAGTAATTATTAATCATGTGCTTCATGGTTCACGTTTTTTTTTTGGGATGTTTTAGAACATGCATTTTATTAAATTGTATTTTTAATTTAGTATAAAGACCCAGATTAGTAGTAATGCTAGTTGTATTCATCATTGACGCATCATTCTACGCAAACCCCAAAACGGTCTGTCTTGTCAATAAAATTGCAAGAAAACAACTGCAAAAATTTGAAACATTTTCTGCAATATTGTCGCGTTCAAAATCGATAGCTGAAGTGTGAGTTCTATAAAATTGTCACGTGTATCATAAGCGACAAGTATTTGCTTAGTCAAGTGTGTTTTGTGTGTGTTTGTGTGTTAAGCGCATCTTGCCAGCGGCTGTGAAATTTTCCCACATCAATTAGCTGGCTGGGCTGGCAATGAATAAATTATATGAATTGTTTGACAAGGGGGCGGTGCCACAGGCTGGGCAGTAGGGCAGCTAACAACTCAGGACACAACAAGTGCAAAAAGTCACGCGTTGCGCCGACGGCCCAAAATAAAGTTACATCAACAGCCGGCGGCGACGTTGACGTTGACGTTGACGTTGACGACGCTGAGGAGTCCGAAAATTGACTCGATTATGTGTGTCCGCCTTCCGTAAGTAACCCCCCTTCCCAATTTGGTAGCAACCACATCCCGCTGAAGACAACAATAAACAGGCCATAAAGCGGCACATTCAAGCGCAAGGAATTCACTTAGCCTTGTTTGTTATGCTTAAGGGGCTGCAAACAATCCGCTAAGTGCAGAGCCCAAGTCCAAGTACCCAACTATACTCTCGACTCCATATCCACACCTCCAACTCAATTCCAATTCCAATTCCAATTCCAATCCCTCAGTTCGCATGCAACCCTGTAAATATCACCCACATCATCACGAGGCAAACGAAATGTTGTTTCAGTGATTTGTTATTTGGGGTTGGTGTTGCTTGCTAATGGCTTGAGCTTTGGTAAACAGTAGAATTTATTACCGTGTTCTCCGCCCTCACCCCTTCCACCCCTTCCACTAAACCACCCGTCTCGATAAAGAACTCGATGGCATATTTCCCAAAGTTAACACTTGCCACGCGGCGGCTGTGGCCACTCGAGCATTTCATTGCAATCGTAACAAGCCCATGACGGGGGCGTCGTGTGACGCTGATTTCAATTTGAGGCAGACGGGACAGAGGGGGGCGTGCCATACGCACTTGACGCAAAAAAGAGCATTAAACAAGGCGTATCAAATTTCATTATTTGTCAGCACCACAAAGAATGTTCTCGTCCCTTCTCCTTGCATTCGCCCCTCGTTTCTTGTTCTTGCTCTAAATTCAATTTCAATTTTCAATTGAATTTTGAATTTTTTTTTGGAAAATGTGCTTTGTGATTTGACTTTGACGACTTCACAAAAAATTCAAAAAAAAAAAAATGTTGCTTCTCTTCGTCATCTTCAACTGTTTTTCGATTTATCTTCTTGCCCATTTTAGTTCTTTTACGTTTGAAATCGTTTAATGAGCTGCACAAATTTTGTAATGTGCATTTAGCCTGGGAAATTTCGCAAGCAAAAAAATGTTGGAGGGGCAAAAATCAAACCCAAACTCAATTGCAACTCTAATGAACGTTGTGAAACATCAAAGCGATATCCTGAAAAGGATAGCCATAATTATAATGTTAATGAAGAGCGTTTCAATAACTTGATCTCCATTGATGTTGATTTCAGTAAATCTAATGACAATTTCCAGCTCATAGTGAACCGCAATTGAGCTGTGCTTGAGTGGATAATAGATAGATGGATATTTGATGAAATGGATAGAAACTTAAGATGCTTCATCGGTTTATATTATCAACTTTAAAGAGTTGTACTTGTATCACTTAAGCATATATGGAAAAATAATGATGCGATTCCAAAATATGTTTATCAGATCAAGTATTTAGCACACTTGGGACTTGGCCTTTAGCTGATCTCAATTTGGTATGAATGTTGGAGAAAAAACTCATCGTGAAAATTGCATTAACCAATTCAGAATTATGCGCGGCTTTGCATAATATTATATATAATAAATCAATGCGCATTGCGTTTTTTGTGCCCTAAGATGCAGATCTAAAAGGAATACGACACCAGAGAGAAAAATAGATGGGAGAAAAGCGAGTGAAATCGAATGTTAATCCGCAATGGGAAAATTAATTTTATAAAACAGCTGGCCGCACAGACACACATAGAAAAGTGGCAACAAACTTTTCAGTCGAATCCTGTGGCATATCCTGTGTGTGTGCCTCGATTGCGTTGCGCTATCATGTGGCAACGGCAGTGACAACGAGACAAATCCTTTTTACAACAACAAAGGCAGTAGCGTGGCTGCTTGGGGAGTGGGAAATGGGAAAATGCCTAGCATAAGAGCTACGAGTTGTACAGCATCCCAGGATCGAGCTAAAACTGTCCCCTTCTCTCCCTCCCTATCTCGCACTCTTTCTCTCTCACTAGGTGCCCGGATAAACTAAAATGGCTGCCTTTTGTATTTGTTGTTGTTGCAGAGTAACCGCGAATTTGAGCGGCGGCTGCTTTAACCCTCCCCGACGGCAAAACAACACAACAAAAAAGGAGAAAAAAAAAATTGAACAGCTGGACGGAGGTGACAATGGTTAAGAAGAAGGTAGGGAACGGTAGGATGGGGAGGCAGCTTCTGCTCGTGTTTGTGATTTATGATTGCGATGGCAGTGCTCAGTCCTCATGCCCAACAAACGATTTCGGCCGGCGAATGAAAACATTAGGGCGTAAATGTTTGCTCTGTTCTGGTGCAGATAAGCTGCGTAAAATTATTACGTTATTTGTATTGGTTGCAATCAACGCCCACCCCATAACACACAGCCCACAGTGGCGTGGCAGCCACCACCACCATTACAGTTCGTGCCCCAGTGCGTTGCTGCTGCCATAAAGATGCCTATCATTCAATTAATATTTGCCAGGCCAAAAGCCTTGCAGTCGTTAATTTTTGCCATTTGTGAAAAATGATTATTTATGTACGAGCCACAACTCAACTTTGCAACTCGACTCAACTCGATGTGGGCGCTGCTTTCTGGTCTGGTGTGTGGCGTGTGGCATGTGGCATGTGGTAGGTGGTAGGTGGAGTCTTGCGGCACGCCTAATGCCAACGCAACTAGTTACACAGCACACTGCTAATTGAGTTGCTTGGCTTCCTCGGGCTTCCAGACAGTTGCATGCAACACTCGATATCCATGTCGCCTTGCTGCCACTTGTATTTTTTTTTTGTTTTTTTCCCGCTTTTTGTGTCGCTTTCGTTGTTGTGTTTTGCGTTTTCTATTAGCTTTTTGGAGGCTTTTGCCGCACTTTTCTAGCTACTACTGTAATTCAATATGCGCCACGTATGCGATGAGTGTGTTTTGTAGGTGTTGCCTTACTCAGCTCGCGTGCACAGTGTGGCAAACACAAGACAAGCTCGATAAATTATTTCAATATAATGAATTAACATACTACAAAATATTCGCAATAAATATGTATGCTATTTTAAAGGTCTATATTTTTATTATAAAATTGAATTGATGTATTTTCAATTAATTTGTTGTACAAAACAAAATAAGTACCATCTGTGTATAATTATTATTGTCAAAAACTATAATCATAAAACTTAATATTTTAATATGCTGCAAGATCGATTACAGTAATCGATATGATAAGTTGTTGTCATTTGTTGCGCACTTAACTAGACAAGCTTGCTCCACTGTGCGATGAGTTAGGCTAGAAACTAAAACTAGCTGCAGTGCAGTAACAGGATGACTTACAAAAAAGCGAAGGAGAAACAGAAAATAAAACGATGACGAGACACGCGTATGTGGAAAATCTATATAATTGTCAATGCTCTTTGTCCCACCCACTCAGAAAGTATTTGTGGTCTCTTTCTAGCAGCTATCACACGCTGGGTGTGCATTACGAAAATCAATTGTTTCAAACACGTAACTGGCAACTTGACCAGAGACAACAGACAAGAAAACTGCAGTCTGCTAATTCGATATTATTTTATTTTGTATTCAGTATATTTTTGTTGTAAATGGTTCTGTACAGTGAAGACTGGTTATGGACAAAAACACAGACTACTCAATGTATGTTACGTGTGTCTCGTGTCGTTTTTCACTTGGGCCACTGCAGGGGCTTCGCTTCTAACTGAACTGAACTGAACTGGGACCAACGACCGGAACAAGACACAGAAAGACTCGTACTCACGGGGCATTTGTAATGTCATGTCACGTCCTTAAATTACAAGCACACGAATAGCAGGCAAAAACAGGAAACAGAGCAAACAAATCAATGCGAACATGCCCACAGAATTGATCAATTTATCGCACACTAATTGTTGTATTTTGCCCTGATCCGGCTGTGTTTGCGCTAGACATTAAGTGACAATCGGACAAAATTGATCTGATCCTCAAGGGATTCCACGAACTCGATTCTGTATAATGTTGTCTCGTTACGTTTTCGATTTCATTTGCCCATTTGGCAGTTTTTGGCTAATGTTTGCCGACGGCGCTAGTAACTTGTTTGCTTAGGCAGTAATTCGGCTGTCATCGCACAGAGAGAAAGAGAAAAGAGAGAACACTCTGGCACCTAAGCAAATAAAGTGATTCCTTCTGCCTTCCTTGCTCACCTATCAGTTGAGTTATCGTTTTCGTTTGCTTGTTGCTGTTAGCCGCAGTTGTTCCCCGAAAAAATTAGCGCAAATTATGCGCAGCTAATGCGGAAAGCAAACTCAAATAACAGTTAACGTGTCCTTGTCCCCCTTCGGTCCTCTCCTGTCCCAATTGTCCAACCCTCGCTGTAAATTGTGCAAATATGTACAAACAAAAGAGAAAAAAGTCGACACTCATCACTCTTATTTTATGGCCCGTTTTCCCATTAAAAATGCCGTGTATACCAAACAATCATGCCCAGCTTCTTTCCAGCTGTATCTAATGCCTCTGCACTTTCTATTTGCATAGCGATTTTCGTAAGGAAAAGTCATGAATTCACTGAGCACACGCCTCACATATGCCACGCCCACCAGCAGCAAACAGCAAACCGACAGATAGAGCGAGAGAAACACAATCTGTTGGCTGTTTGTAATTTGTTTGTTTAAAGGATTTGCCAAGTTTGATTTTCGAGGGCGTATCTTAGCCTAGCTCGGCTCGGCTCGACACATGCTTAATTAAACAATTTCCACTGAGACTTCGCAGTGCAAACTAGACTTAAACAGATAAACGTACACACAAGCATAAACACGCACACGCACGCAATTAAAGCTTTTCCGCACACGCATGATGTCGAAGTTAATCGAAGTCAAGCAGGTAATTATTTAAGGCGAGTACACAAAAGTCAAGGGGTCAAGTAATTGACTTCAATATCATTTCGCAATCCAGAGCTTCTCATTTGTTCAATTGCATTTATTTGTTGTCATTAAATGTTAATGCTGCTGGGTCTGAGCACACGAATTCTTGCAAGTGCAAAATAAAGGTGTTAAATATAACGCCATCATAAAAACTAACAACTAACTTGAAAAACTTGATTTCATCAGAAAATGTCAATTATCTCAACTAGCAATAATAATTGTAAGCTCTGCTTACTTGGGCAATGTGTTTAATGAAACAATATCAAATTGAACGACAAATATTTTAGAGAGTATTTGAAACAATTTTGATTTAATATGAATTTTCAAATGAAATGCAAGAAGATCCAATTTAATGGGACTTTATGTAGAGAATATTTGAAATTATTTGGATTTGTTTTGTTTTTTTTTTTCATTAATGAGACTTTGAGTTGTCACTTTCAAATCCAATGATGACATTCGCGGTGTAATCGATAGGTGTTGAATGATTATTCATTTCAGTTGATTCAAATGACATTCATAATTCGCAGCGAACGTGTCGAATGGCATTTATTTGCTGCAGCTTTGAATTACTTTAATATGTCTATTTTAGATAGAGACATCATATTATAAGTTGCATTTATCTAATGCTTTTTCAAGAAATATATATGTATGTAATGACTCCATGATTATTAATAGGTTGATAAATCAAATCAATAAACTTCCTACTCTTAGCTTTAATTGTTGGTCTAGTCGTTGAATCTCATAATAATATAATATTGATCTCTGAGAAAGTCCGAAATATAGACTTGTTCAAATACAGACTTTCAAAGCGAAAGTTGATTGATTTTGTCAATCAATTCGGTTATGTAAAGTTAGTTTTCAGAGTTTCAAGATAAAATCATTCATTAATATGCAATTAATAAAACTATTGCACTTAGAATCAAAAGTATTTTTTGTTGCTCACCTGTACTCTGGACTCTGGCAGATTGATCTTCAGAGCGACCTCTTCACGCATAAAGATGTCCGGATAACGTGTCTTGCCAAACAGCGCCTCCAGCACATCGAGCTGGGCGCGTGTGAATGTTGTTCTCTCCCGACGCTGTTTTCTCGTGTTGACGCCTACACAAATGCGAAAAAAGCAAACAAACAAATCATATTAATTTCCAATGGCAGCATAAAGTTAGGATCCAGGATCCATTTGCCTAAACGAAATGTACTGAAAGTTGTTGTCGCAATTGCGTTGCGCATACGCCGTGTGGGTAAGCGTGCTTTAACTAATATAAGTATGTACATACATACATATGTACATATATATGTATATGCATAATATGGTATGATGATATTTTTCCCAGTGTTTTTTTTTTCCCATTATTTACGACTGCTCCATGTGATGCGGGCGACTGGCTGGCAACAACCCCCGATGAAAAATGCCACCCCTAAAAAGCATGCTCAGCATTTGAACCAACCCCGCAGCACAACAATCCAAAATTTCTTCATGTGTGTGTGTGTGTGTGTGTGTATAGAACATATACATACATATATTGTACATACTGTCTATATAAAATTCGCTGTGTACGTGTGTGTGAGTGCTAAGCCGCGGCATTGTTTGTTTAATGCCGGGGCAGCCATTGTAGTTGTCGTTGTCGGTGCGTGTCTGTGTCCCAAATATTCAGAGAGAACACAGCACCCCTTTTGCGAATTCCTTTTTAGTTCAAACGTGCCTCCTCTACGAGTACGAATATGCCTCATCTCCTCCCTTCCCATTCCTCCCTCTACCTTCGAAGCTAGCTGACTCTGCCTGTCTCTGTCTAACAGCGACTCTATGCGGCTCTCTAAAAAATTAATGAGTTAGTCATTTTGGTCATGAATTTATAAATTGAATAAAAACTTCACTTCACATGGCTCTCTGCCCTTGCAGCTGCCGCTTTTCGTTTCGTTTCGTTTCATTTTTTTTTCTTCTTGTCTCTTGTCTCATTTTTGTTGCTTTCAAAATGGTCGTCGTCGTTGTTGATGTTGATGTTGCTGCAAAACAAAATTAATTGCAAGTCGTAGTTTGCTACGTTTCGTTCGCTTTTTGCCCGCACAACCAAACCAAAAACTGTATTTTTTTTATATTTATATAAACATATTTTTAGTGCCCAAAACCTTGGGCGATAAATGATACGAGAGCTGTTTAATTAACTGCACCTCTATTCAAAGCTTTATTTTCATATTTATTTGATTTCCTTGTATAGTTATTTTTATATTTACACAAGCATTTCCTGGAAGCTGTCCCGCCGTTCAACCAACTAGACCAAGGCTGGTCTCTGCTAAGATTGTTTGTTTGCTTACTCAATCCATGCTAAGATCTCAACAAATATGAATAAATGAAATTGAGTATATCTTCATAACAAACTAATCACGAAAGCACCTTTAAAATAAAAACATTTCCTAAATCTTTCAAACAAACTCAGTCATTTACAAGAAAACGGTAATAGAAAGTTTAGAGTTTAATAAAATTTGAAATCTGCAAATGTTTCACTTAAAGTTTTAATTGTAGCAAAGCAGATATTTCATTAATTGCAAATAATAAAAAAAGGAATCTTGAAATATGTATATGTATACAAAAATCATATGTATTTTGATCATGTGGAAAATGATTTAAGAACCTGATGATCTATTCTTTGCAGCATGTTTGCGTTATGCAATTCGAGTCGTAATTGCCTTATATAATGATAATATGACAATATCATCAATCGCAAATTCTGCTATAACTTAAGCGTATTACAAGCCCAAAAACAAATTGATTACATTCAATGGCTGCTCTTATTATGTCTTGTCTGCTCTTTTCTGCCCATTTGTAACATCTGTCTGTTTCTTGTTTCTTTCTGCTTGTTTAATATATTTTTCTTTTATTTCTTGAAATTTTTGTTGTAAACGCGCAAGTCTTTTGTTGGCTCCTCAAGTATTTATCTTGTTGTTGTTCGTTTTTTTTTTTTGGTATTGGATTTTTAGTGTTTGCTGCTTTTTGGTATTTTGTAGCATTTATGTCAGGTTTTTGTCAATGCAGCGTCACTGAAATGAGCCAAAACTGGAACCCAAAGCTCGACTCATGCGATCCCAGAGCTGAGCTTCAGCTTCAGCTTCAGCTTTGGCTCATTATTCATTTTGACAATTTAACTGATAATGATGCAATCGATGCGAAACGGCATTGAAAAGCATTTTGTGCGATCACCGGGTGTCTTGTGCTGCTCCTACTCCCAGAAACCAATTCTTGCAATGGACTTTGCACAAATTGAGTTATCGGACACAATATATTTGTATATATGTACATATGTATATCGTATATCATTTATCACACATCATACAGACTTCAACTTTCAGCACATTATTTTTTTTTGTCGCTTACGTGTGTTTTGGTTACCAAAATTGTTATTGCGATATTTACCCCACATACCTTGGGAGAACCCAACAGCCTCCAGTCCATGTGGCAGGCCGAAGGGACCCAACGATGGCATCGGCATGCCCGGCGGCAGCGGACCGTGCGGCACTGAATGATGCGGATGTGGTCCGCCATAGCTATGCGGATGTGGGCCCAAATCGCCAGATTTGAGAAAGCCCGCCGCCATTAAGGCTTCCGTTGAGTGCAGCGCCACGTTGAAGCTGTTAATGTAATGTCCCGCGATGATCCTTCAATCTCTCTCTCGCTCACGGACAATTTTCACTCACTCAGTAAGTTAGGCTGATGTCCTGTATTGTTCACTACAGTTCTTGACGTTTCTTCTGAAATAAAATGGATATATATTGTAGTATTTGTGTAAATATAAATAGCATTTTATTGAATTTACGCAAATGTTAATTATCGCGGCATTTTAAGTTTTGCCTATCAATTGATGAGTTGTAATTGAGACCAGCAAACTCAGCCCATCAGTCCATTTTTCAGGGCAGATGTGTTATTAATTTGCGTGTGCGCGTGAGCATGTAATTTGGGACTCCTTTGCAACGGGGATGACCGGGGAGAGAGAACATGTCGTCGTCGAGTGGCTGGCACTCTATTTGTGGCTTTGGGTTTTGGTTTTGGCTTTGCTGGTTTCCATTTCGATCGCTGCATTTGGATGCATTGGGCCATGAAAACGACATGAGAAAACAAAACAAATTCGGTTGCAGGCCAAACTCGACTCGACTCGATGTGTATGTGTATATGCATGTGCATGTGGTGTTGCTTATCGATATGTACGATATGTGACAAATAGCTGGCTGCATTTGCCAATTTCAAAACAATGAGTGACAGAGTGTCGAGGTGTTCGTGCTAATCCCGCAATTGCTCAGCCTCGTCTACATCCCCATCCACGTCTCCGTCTCCGTCTCAAAAACCAAAACCTATTCCTATCACTATAGTTTTGCCCCTACACTTTGCCAAATAGTGCTAATTTTGTTCGCACGAAAAAAAGAAGTGAAATGGAAATTGATGTTGCAGAACAAAGAATAGCTTACAAAAGAGTTTTAAACTCGTATTAATCCAGGCTCAGGTTCGTGTTGAGGATGAGGTTGTCTGACCTAATCTTAATACCTGACCCATTGTCCCTATCACATATGTCTGTGTATATACATATGTACATATGTGTATGTCTGTCCACTGCCGCTGCTTCTGGCTCTATGTGTGTGTGTTCCTTTTAGTAAGTGTCTGGGCTAATCCAACGGCTAAGCACAGATCAAAGATCTTTAAACCGCAAGACAGAAACCAGTCCAGCAACCCAGTCCAAGCCTAGAACCTAGGGGTTCTTCTTGCATCCGTTTTAGGTAATCTTATCCAAGACGACCCAAACAGCCGACTGTCTACCAACAATTTTTGGCATGAAAGTTGGAATAATAATAAATGTCCTCGCACAATGTCTCTATAATATAGTTATGCTAATGCTAATAAGCCATATAGTATATATTGGGATTCCTGCTTAAAGACGGCGGTATTTGTATACCCGCTACACATGGGGTAGAGGGGTATTATAACTTAATGCCAACAGATAATCTCCGAAATTTGAATATGATCGGTCGAAATTCATAGAAGTTATTCAAGAATCAATTTCAATGGGCAAAAATCAAAAGGAATTGAACATGCATGTTATGTATGTATGTATATTATGATTTATTTTCAACGTAACAGTAATTTAACACCAAATATAGTTTTCTGAATATATGTATGTATATATAGTACATACATATATATAAATACACATATAAGAGGTTTGGCAGTCTCTCAAAACGGGTAGCGGGTATCTCAGAGTCGAGCACTCTCAACTGAAGTTTTCTTACTTGTTTTTATTTGCCAAAATACACGCACAAAATAGACAACCAATAACAAAATGAATCGAGAGCGGCTACGTGATTTTCTCGTCATTTGTTGTCGTTGTTGATTATGAAAAATCATCGCAAAAAAAACACCGTTGGCTTTTTCGTTTCTTGTTTTGTTTTGTTTGGCGTTTGTGGCATATTGTGATTTTGTGCCTCGGGGACCTCGATTGGGAACTGGGATCTGTGATTGTCGCCGGCGCGTCGTTTCCCGAAATCATTTTGGCTCGTCATATATCACGTACAAGCACTTTCAATAAAAATTCATTCGACATTTTGATTTTCACTTTCAGTTTCCGGCCAATGGCGATGCCTCATCTCATTTCTTTCGTTACCTTTCCAATTGTTGCAACTATCCTGTTATGCTGCTGATTGTGGAAGATTCCCGTATATCTGGTTAGACAGAAATACATACATATATGTATATGTATATGCCTCTTGCCCGTAATTACGGTCAAAATAATATTTTCAAACTACGCTGATAAGTGCCAGAGACAGCATTGGCAATGTGAAGGTAAACAGCCTTAGGAAAATAAACAAATTGACTCGAAACTAAACGAACTGAACCGAGCTCCCGAACGTTCCACACACAAATGATTGCCTGCCTGACTGACTGACTGACTGACTGTCTGACTGTCTGACTGTCTGACTGACTGAATGAACGGACTGACAAAGTGACAGATAGAGTGAGTGACCATCGCCCGCACTTTAAACAACTACCGAAACGGTAGCCCTAAAAGATCGTCATAAGCGAGCCGCACTGTGTGTTTTCATTTCTGACGGTACCCTGGGAAAGTGTGTAGCCAACAAAAAAAAAATAAATAACATTATGTTTGTGATCTTCGATCATCTCGGGCTTTGGCTACTGTTAATTTGTGCCATGGGAATATTTGTTGCTCGTTTCGATATTGATGTTTTTTAGCAAAGTTTTGCTGTATGATTAATGGTTTTGTCTCTTCGTCTGGCATTCAAATGTGGTCGAATGATAGTTGTTTTTGGTTTTGACATAGCATTTAACATATATGCTTTTTGGCTTTTGGCAAGCTGTTACTGGCTGGTTCGCATCTCGCTCTATTACCACATGTGTGTTTCGCATCAGACTTAAACTATATACGATGCATATGGCATATCAAATCATGGACACAAAATGCTCATTGTGCAACACTGGCCAAAGCAGCAGCGGCAAATTGCCAGAGATACTTAGACTTAATTCAAGCCATCCAGCGAGTGCAACCAGCTGTCAAAAGTGCTCACTTGTCATACTCGTTGCAATTGCAGTTGCTTTTGCAGTTGCAGTTGCAGTTGTAGAGCTGCCTTAACAAGCTTTATAACAACTTAATATGTCCAAGCGCTTTTTACAGTGCACTGCAGTAATGCTAACATGAATTTAGCACGATTGCATTTTCCCCACAAGACAACTTTCTGTGCAATGTTGCGCTGTGGCATATTCTCTGTTTGTGTTGTGCAGTGTAAAAGTGCGAATAACGCGTTGTGGCAGACGCAAGAAACATTTCTCAGGCTCATTTACATAGCGCATAGAGCAGCAGAAGGAGCAGCAGCAGCTACTGGAATCTGCTGCCAACTCCGAGAGCAGACCGAACTGTGGACGAGCTGCAATTGGGACTGCGACTCGATCTCCAAGTCCAAGTTTGAGTCGGAGGCAGAGCACGACCGTTGCTGGCCTAGCATAATAAGCCGTCTGTCTGTCTTGGAAATAATACAACTTAATAAACGCAACAAAGAACCCGAGGCACGTCCCAGCAACAGCAACTGCAACTATTAATGCAACTGCAACAAAAAACTAGTAAGAAACTTGGTAGCTGGTATCTCAGATCGTGTGCCATTTCTACGCAAATGCATTTTGACATTTAAATTTGCAATTTTGTTATAATAAAATTATATATATTTTGCATTGGTGAAAATGCAACCTTGCAACCCAGATGATAAAGTCGTTGATGTTGATGCTAGCTACTGACTGTAGACTGTAGACTGTTGACTGTTGACTGTAGACTGTAGAGTGGAGACTTCAGCTGAGTCCAACGAGAAAAGTGACATACTGACGTTGACGTTGGTGAAGTTTAATTAACAAACGTGCCAAATAATTGAAAATGTGTGAAGATTTGACAAGTTTAAGACGCATTTAAATATATGTATATGCGGCCATATGGCCTAGAAACCGCTAAGTAACATACTGATATGGGCGACAACTTGGCTTTTTAATTAGTTTTTTTCTCGTATTGCGTTTTTGTTAATCAACACACATTTAAATACATTGACACTTGAGCAATTGCAAGCTGGACGAGTGTTGTTATTTATAGAAATACGAATATGATTGCGAATCCGAATGTGAATTACGAATCATGAATAGCGAGTACAGTTAGCAGTTATTCAGTCGTAATTGGCCAATGATTAATTGGCCAAGAGTCGCCACATTTAAGATAAACTTGTCAAAAAGGAAAACAACAAAATCATGAAATCACAAAACCCAGCTAAACGAGTCGCCTTCTATATTTTTCCCCCACTACCAATTGATCAATCTTCAAACTGAACACTGGACACTCTGGTTTATTGGTGCAGATCGATAAAGCCGCATCATCTTCAGGTTTTTTGATTTGATTTTGCTTTTTTTTTTGTTGCATATTGAACTCCAAGATATAGTAGTCTAGTAAATGCAAATTGTGAAATTTATAACAATTGCAAATTTGTGCTTTAATTGCCGAGCTGGTTTTCAAACGGCCAATTAACAATTTGGCATGCTTAATGGGTTTTTATTTGAACGATCACAGACCTGAAACTGCCGACTAAAGTTGTCCAATAATGTGTTGTGTTGTGATTTCTTGTCAAGATCCGTCTAGAAGGAGGATTGTCTTCGTGACAATTCCATTCAATATCGCAATAAAAGTACAAAATTATAAAATGAGCAAACAAACGTTGTATATGTATGTATAATGTATTGAACTATTGTGAATGAATGTATCGCCTTCGATTCGGACTTGGACTCGAACTGTCTTACAAATGATTGCATCATAGTAAAAATATACCAAAAAACAACAAAACACGCACAGTACGGTAATAGAGTAAAGAGACAGCCCTGACTCTGGCCACAACAACAACAACCACAACAATAACAACAACTTATTATTTGACGCATTGTCAATGTGATCTTGATAACTTGGCCGGTTCGGTCTGGGGTATGGTTTTGGTTGGGTCTTTGAGTGATTTCTATTTAAATGGCTTTGTCAACGAAATTCGAGAAGCAAAAACAACTAAAAAGCTGGGTACAGCCGCGTAATGAGCAAAGAGTGAAGAGAGATAAAAATTAATAATAAAAATAATTGAAAAAAATTAAAAAAAAAAGATCAACAATAACAACAATGAGAATCAAAAATCAAAAGAAAAAAAGTCAATCGAAATTAAATAAAACCTCACTTATGGCAAGGCGAGGCGACTCCTAGGCGTCACAAAGTTGACAAAGACTTTTGAGTCGCAATCCATATCCGAATCCGAATCCGAATCTGAATCCGAGTCCCCTCCTAGATGTCTGTGCGTGTGTTTGTGTGTGTAGATCGATGTATCTATGCTAAACAATGGAACTGCCTTGCTGTTTTTGCCTTTTGGCTCTCTCAGATAAGCTATCAAACTGTCGCGACGCGATCTTGACTCGACTCGACTTGAATTCAATTCAATTCATGAATTGAAATGGACCAACCAAGTAACGGATGTGGATGTGGCTATGAATGAACTCGTAGCTGTGGCAACTTGAGGTACGATTGAAACTGAACTGAAATTTGTAGCTCTCTTTTATTATTTTTTTTGTTGTGGGGGGTGTTTTGGACTTGCTTTGGGCACAGAAGTCTGTGCGGCAGAGTGAAAGAATTTTGAGTCTGTTGATGTTGCTGTTGCTGTTGCTGCTGGTTGCCAGCCGGCCAAAACAAATTGCCTTGCATATTAATTTAAACATGAAAGCATATAGAAAAACATCCATATACATATCTATGCAAATTAATAATACAAAACCGAATGATGAGGCACACAAATATTACAAAAATACTCTCAACGCAACGAAGACGGACAGAAAGATCGCTCGATGTTTTAATTTATGGCCCAGCCGCTTTGAAATTAGCTAATAAAGCGCGGCGGCTACAACAACAATAACAGCAGCAACAACAACAAACAACACAGCACACAAAACTTATCAAAATGTGTGAATAATGTGACCTGAACGAGTCCGTCGGCCAACAACGCTTCAGTTGAACTCAACTCAACGCGGTTCAGCTTCATTGTGCACACTAGTTTGGGTCACAGGTAGCCCATACATACGATTATAGATGGGGATATAGTGGACACAGATATAGCGATACTTAGTCAGTCATTGTTGTTGGTGCTGCTCTGTATCGATTGCTCGGTATTTGCCTAATTAGCACCCCAAAGGGGCGGCTTAATATGCCCATTAAAATTATGAAAATCTATTTTTGATTCTTTGCGTTTTCAGCTAGATTTTTTTTCATTTGATCATTTCTTACATTGTGCAGCCTTTTAACAATAATAATAATAATAAGCAGAAGAATCAGAAGAGGGAAATCAACAATCTGGAATTCTTTACGCGGCCTACATAGCTATTTGGTCCAAACTAATTAATATTGAAGAGGGGAAAACTACAATGTCGTACAAAAAACAAGGACGCTGTAATTAATTAAGTGGTTTTAATTAGTTTTGATATTCCAGTTTTTAATTAATTGCAATATCAGTTCAAAAATTAAGTAATGAATATTCTTAAGTAAAGCCTATTTATCTATGAGTTAACAGATCAGTTTTGATGCATAAACTACTTTTTCTGCTTTTAAATTTACACAAAATCGTTCTCAAATGCAACCCATGTTTATGGAGAGATATCATATCTACCTATAATCCATTCTTAGTCAAATTTTGAAGATAAACTAATGGACAGTTTAAATTCATAGTCGACGGCGAAAACCGATCGTTGCTAATAGTAGAACTGTCTTTAATTTATGCACTTTAATATTTTGGGAAACTGTTCTTCAATTGCAAATATGTTCCAAAAAAAAAAGTTTAAAAAATACAATGTGACTTAAGATTTAATATGGTAAATATATGTAATCCTTGCTGGTTGCGTTGACTGCGTCGATTGGTTGGTTAGTTTCATATATAGATACTCGTATGATAATTGTTAGATAGATTATATGTGGATGGTTTGATATTCAAACTCATTTGATAACAACACTCACCGAAAAAAAAACCAATAACGAACAACTTGATCGATTCCCGATGTTGATATTCCAAACGAGAATGCAACGTTTACAGATATTTATATTTTGATTAGGTAGATTCAATTGTTAGACACTGCATGTATATATATTTACATATATCTGAATGATTCGGATATATATTGGAGTTATTGTGGTGAGTTAATCAGTTGATTTTGCCAGGTTAAGGATAAAGCTAAACACTTTGCGGCAAGACACAAAAAAAACAATTCACTATTTCTGTCGCGCTTTCTCTTTCTCTCTATCTCTCTCTTTCTCTCTCTCTAGCTCTGTTTCCCCCTTTTTATGAAGGAAACGTAATATCTTTTAAACACTTTTGTTGTTTGCGGTTTGTTGTTGTTACACACGCACGTAAATAAATGTTTATAGTCGCTAGTTGTCGTTGTGTGGCAATGCGATTTGTTGTATTTGTTTTTAGAACGATTTTATTATCGATGTGATGTGTGTAAGTGACACGGCGATCAACAAACCCGACGAAATGTTACGATGAACGTTGAACGGTAAACGGTAGACGATGGAAACGCAGTGAACCAACAACAAAACGAGCGAGCGGAGCGACGTACACACAACCCGGGCGGCACGAATGTTACTTTGGAACTGATTTTCGTCGTGACACCTTCAATGCGAGCAGCAGTAGCAGCGGCAACGGCAGCGACGGTGGCAGCGGCATACGAGCGGCAGCAGAAGTCGCTCGACGAGTCGGAATTGTTGTTGTTCTTGCCTCTCACTGCCTTCGTGGTGGTTGTTGTCGTCGGCGTTGTCGTCGAATATCGCCGTCGTCAATCGTCCGCTGTCACGGCAGCAGAAGCAGCAACAACAAGTCAACCAACTTCCTTTTTCCACAGACACGCACACACACACATACACACTCGATGAGTGCTCGTATCGAGTGCGAGAGCGAGAGCGAGAGAGCGTGTTTTGCAATGGCTGACGTGTACAGTGAGCCGCAGTTGTGCTGCGACAGAGCGAGCTAGCAACAGCATCAGCAGCAGCGAATGCCTGGCTGGTTGTTGGACTGCGTGTGTATTTACAAACGCGTGCAGTGCCTACGCTGCTGTCTCGCTCTCATGCACTGTGCAGCCGAAGCAGTGGGAGCGAGTGCGCTGCTTTTGCCAGCTGTATTTACCTATGAGTTGTTGCTGCTTTCTGTGTTTGGTCGAACCACACCCCCAAAAACATTGAACGTTAGCCGTTGATATTGTTGTTTTTATTGCTATCGCTGTTTCTGCTTCTGCTACTGCTGTTGCTGCTGCTGTGTGTCGTCTCTTCGCACTCAGTTCAATAACCAAGCAGAGCGCCAACTTTGCTTTTTTACTTCGTTTTCTCTTGTTGTTTTTGGACAAATTGTTTGATTCCCTTGCTGGTGTTGTTTTTGTTATTGCTGTGTTTTGCGCGCGCAATGAATTTTTAATGAAAATGACAGCAGTCCAAACACGCGCAAAACTCAACTAAAGCAACGCAAAAATTGTTAGTTAACAAGGATGAAAATAAATAACGAAACCGAGGCAAAAATTAAAAGGCAACGGACAGACTGTGCCAGAGTGTCCTGGGGTGAAGGACTCGTTCTCTCTTTCGCTGGTCAGGACAGGCAGCATGTTGGGTCCTAGCCACCAAAATTGTTCTGCATATACAGCAGCAACAATTACAACAACAACATTGATTCTTAGTTGAAGCCGCTTCTTGACAAAGACAGAGACGGAGATGGAACATTAAACATTCGAATAGGGGGCCAGCGTTCTGCCTGTCTAAAATCATTCACATTTCTTGCTGCTTGAAGACTTGCACATTACTATTGCAATAAGTATGCTAGGTCGGGAATGATAAATAAAGTATAGTACCTATTAAAGCATTAGAGCTTGCAGCGAAAAATACATAATAAAAACAGATTTATTGCCTAATAATCAAATACACAACAAAATAAAGATAGTTCAGATTAAAACGAAAACGCATAAATTCAATAATTATTAATTTATAGAGGTTTTATCGATTATATTGATTATATTAAGAAATTTGTAATGTTTGATTGTTGTAAAGCATAAATGTCAAAATTGCGTAAGCGTTAACAATATAAAATTACAGGAGTATAATAATATGTCTACAATTATTAAAAGTAATTGCAGTTACGGCAATGGTGTTATTTAACTTTAAACGAATGTAATTATGTTAATTTCATATTGCTTGATTGTTGAAAATTTTAGATGTAAAAAATGCGAAGGCACCAACAGTTAAATTTAATAGAAGAAGTTTTTTTTATAGTTTACAACAAATACAAAATAAAATAATCGTAAAAATGTAAAATAAATACACAATTCGCTATTGTTGCGGCTTCACTGTATATGATACTATATACATACATACATATGTATTTAGCTCGCCCACCACATCAAAATGGATGACATCGTCCTTGGTCGACTTGACTTTTTTTATTTATTTATTTCAATTTTTCCCCTATTTTTTGCTTCATTTTCAGTATTTTATTGTTTCTGTAGCTGACGTTGTGCGAAAAGAGCGAGTAAAGAAAACCTCATTAAATTTGAATGACAATTTCAAATAGCTGACGACAGTTTTTTTTATTTGATTAATATTTTTTTGGTATATTTCACACATAGACAAATGAAAGAAACATGCACAATGAAAGTTGCACAAACATATTTTTATGGGTTTTCCTTGTACATTTTCTCATTTGGCTGGGCTGCAATTTAATTGTTGCGGCTAATTGATGTGTATTTCAAGTGTCCCCGTCCCCCTCCCCACCCCCTTCCAGCAGTTTCCTTTATCAAGCCACAATCATGGAATATGAAAAAATACAGACACAATTAACATTACGACAGCTTAGCATACAATTTGGGGCGTCCCAACAATTCATGAATTGAAGAGAGGCATCAAAAATAAAAATTATGAATTTCGCATTTAATGTGCTTGCAACTTTAAAATAGAACATCAATCGAGTTTATTTAATTGCGAAAAATGCTAAAGTTAAGGCAACTGGAAAGGTTTTAATTACACATCTGAGCTCTTAGCATTGGGAGGGACAGGAAATGTGTTTATTGTCATTGTAAGCGAAAATAAAACTTTTTCATTGCACTAAGTAATAACGGTTTAATTACGTAACGCCGCACCACACTTGGCTAAAATTACGTTTAACACAGTTTTATTTGTTTACTAATTTATATAATAGCCCTCAGACAGTGTCATTTACTTCGTATTTGCATAACTGGAATACTTGATTCGCAATGCTTCGAAAAAAATATACATAAACAGCTGAATCGGCGACTCTGTCTTGTAAATGCATGTATTATTAAATCAAATCAGCATATACATTTGCTAGAAGAAATTAAAATCACTTTATCTGTTTGATATAAAGAGCTGAAGGATTCCTAAATTTGTTTAAATATTATTACAAATGTTCTCAAAATTACAAAATGAATATATCGCAGAATATTCATTAAGAAGTCATGTGAAACCCCAATTCAGATGTTTTTGATTATATATGTACATATTCATATACATACATATGTATGTGTATATATGTATGTAGATAGTATGTATATTAGTGACTAGATTATATTCGTCATTTCTGTCGGCTTGGTTGAGAAGGGTTTGCAGGTAAAGAGTGAAAAATAAATGCATCAAATTTATTGACTGCTGGATCGAGTAAACAGAAACAATCTTGCAGATAGATAGATACATACATATATTAGATAGCGGAGCCTCAAGGGGTACCAGCTACCTTTCGAATATTTTCATATGTAAAAGTATATTTATATAAACGCTGCCTTATTTTATTTATTTATTGTGTATGCGCATAAGAAATACTACCAGAGAACTAAACTGAGCTGAAGCGGCATGTGAGAATGTGGGTGTGTTTATGTGTATTTGTACAATGTGCATATGTTTGTGTGTTTATTTTGTTGTTGTTGTTGCTGCATTGCACGGTTCGACGCCATTGCCCTGCATATTTTTCATAGGCGACACTTTTGATTGCAGGCTCGAAAGAAACGTCACACTGAGAATGGAGAATATGGGCATTTGCCTGTGTGTATGTGTGTGTGTGTGTGTGTGTGTGTGTGTGTGTGTGTGTGTGTGTGTGTGTGGGGGTGTATAGCTACTGCATTCAACAATAGCAGCAGCAACAGCACAACAGTTCACAACTTTTAGTTGCCAAACTCAACTTCGAGTTCGACTCCAACTTGGACTTGGATCTGGGGACTTTAACTTCGTCATTCGTGCTGAGCGCTGATTAACAACAATTCGTTTGCCTGATTTTTTATTACTAACACTCCAACACTTACGTTGCTTGCATACATCTGCAACTGTTGCACATTCATTAGGCGCTGTCGTAGGCGCGTGTCCAGACTCCAAGTCTTGCAAGCCAGTAAATTTCATTAGCGCCTGAGCCGTTGTCTTTTATTGCCTGCTAGTTGTCGGAGGGACTTGGCGACTCTAAAGGAGGCGTGGCAAAAATATCTTGATTAAGTTGCAAGCAGCGAAAAAAGTGTGAAGTGTGTGACAGCTAGAAATGTCACTAAAATCCACAAAAAAAAAGCAAATAAAAAACAAATATGGCACTTCAATTGAATGGACCTGGCGTATGAGTAATATTTGATGTTTATTGACATCGCTGAAGTACAATTACATATATGGATGATTAAAAAATATGCGGTGATTAATTGCATAGAAAGTCAGTATGAGATTTACTGGGGATGTTTTTCATGATCCTTAAATGAACATAGATAGATAGACTTGGACATGGGGATTATCACGTTGGAAAGTAATGTCATTAACAATAATTTAAGTCTTCTCAATTTGTTTTTAATTACTTGTCATTACATTTTTTTCTTATCACCGTAAACAAATATTGTTTATTTAAAATTTTAGACAGTTTATTATGTTGTAAAAAAATATTAATATTAACAATTTTTTTTTTGTTTTAAATCAATAATAAATATATTTTAAACTAAAATAAAGCAAGTACATTACGTATAATACCATTTGAATTGTTGAAATTAAAGTATAAAACAGAAGTATATGAACAGAATCACACAGATATGAATTTTCTTATTTTATTTGATTAGCGTACATATACAATTAAAATTGGAATTTTCTCAATATTTTAAGTAATTACTCTTTTTTTTGTATTATATTTGAAGTTGTCGATTCAGTCGCAGTCTAGCGCATGTTGAGTTCATAAAATGTGGAAAGCCAGCCATGTTTCAATGTTTTCACCGGCAAGTGGAATTTTAGTTGATGGTGATGAGTTCGTTCATTGAAAGGTTGCAGCGCACAGACTAATGCAACAAAGGATCAATGCAGCTGGTGCAAACGGCGGATAGACGCAGCGGGTGCTCTGAGAGTGCGAGATAGAGAGATATGTAAAAGCCTGGCTGAGACCACCGTCGTGCGTTCGTGATGATGATAATGGTTTACTTTATATTTTGTGATGGTTTTATGATGCGGTTAAGCGCTCAAACCGCAAAGTGACCGGCGCGCGCGACCAGCCCAATGACGAAGGTCCAGTTTGAGGACGAAGACTTGGCCAAGGATGAGGATAAGTGAACGCGTAGGGAGAGATAGAGAAAAAGAGAGACAGCAACAATCGAAAGAGTCGCGTAAGCTGCACAAGTTTTCGGTAATGTCGGCCCAAGACAAGGGCCAGAACAGAGGCATCACACGGGGCAACTACCTGATGGACAGACAGACAGACGGACATATATATAGACAGTCAGACTGGTAGTCGGTCTGTGGCTTTGCCGCAGAGCGTGCGACATAGAAAATAGCAAAAGGATTAACCGCATTCCCGTCGGTTTGGCTGGACCTCAACCTGGCCATTGCGACTTGCGACCTGCGACCTGCAATCGAGTCGAGTGTAGTTGAGGAGCGTCGTCGAGGACGCTGCGGTTAGTAGGATAAACGCCTTAATCGCTTTCATTGTTTCTGGGCAGGCCAAAGCATGCGGAAGCAATAAAAATGCGAGCGCATTAATCGGAGTCGCGAACAAGAGGTAGGACTCCAATTGCGAGCCCTGATAATTACCTGAAGACCGAGGTTATTATGAGTTGCAAGTTGCATTTCAGGTAGCATTCTGAGGAATTTAACTGGAAACAGAAGCAGCAACGACTGCAACAGCGACAGGCAGCATCATCGACGGCTTTACGCCTTTTGCCAAATCCATGCTGACTTAATAAAGATGCCCCAAAAACGTACCAGCTACTTGAGCTAACGGATTTATGGGTTTTTGGTAATTGAAACCCCTGACCAGTTTCAGTCTCAGCCGCAGTCTTCGTGTCTCAATCTCAATTTCAATCCTATACGTGTATCTCTCGATATCACAGTGGAACAACATTGACGATTATCAGCGATTATCACGTTTTCGATAATGAGATTTCGTTTTATGTTTTCACCAGCCAGCGCTCTTACCCCTTGCAACAATTCTCTTCGTATTTCATTTCTTTTTTTAGGTTTGATTTTGTTTGTCTTTCTTCTTGTGGTACGTAGCACGTAGTTTAAGGGAGGTTTCCACACTGGGCTGGCAATTAAGTTATGTCAATCCACTTGCCATATGGCAGCACGACTTCGACTCTGAATTCGAGTCAGAGTGAGGGAGAAAACAACGCACTTAGATTTGTTGAGTTGTTTGCTTTATGGGTGGTTGGATTCATACTCATACTTATTCTCAAACTCACATTTGCACCATAAGCGATTAACACTTAAATGCGACGCTCTTAAGGATTCATCAACTATGTCTTGATTCAGAAGTCAAGGTGACAACCGCTCTTCTGATTATGAGCAATTAATCGAAGGGCTTTTTAAGCTTAAATACGATTCAAGAAGTTGTCTAACAAAGAGAGTTGAAATAATAAAGCGGATACAATATTGGGTAGCACATTTGATTTCTTGCGTTCCTAAGAAAAAATCCATTAACTTAAACGCTTAGAATTGAAGTCACAATCCGCAAATATGACTAAAATAAAGAAAGGTATGGATGAGCAACAAACTAATATGTATTATTTAATTCAACTTGGTTGAGTGTATAACTGAAATTCATTTAGCATACAATTAATAACATAATCAATTCTTAGCAATAGTGAAAATGAAAAATAAGAAACGAATACTGATCATAAGAATTGAGAAAAATCACTGTATTCAATTGCGTCAACTAATTTATTTATTAAAATTTAACTATAATTGTATTGTTAAGATACGACTTTACAAATGTATGCAAAAAATAAATTCAATGTATGAATTTTTCTATGAATTACAAAAGTGTATTTTTTCCATAATCCTAAGTTTAATTTTGCTGAATTGGTCAAGTTAGTAGTCAAAAGTTGAATATATGCCCATAAACTCTAGTACGTTTTTTATAAATAGTTAAACAATCAATTGACTGACTTTAAATAGTCGACTTCCTATTGTTGAACATTTGTATTGATCTATATTTCAAAGATTTATGGCAATCTCATTGCCTCTAAATAATAATCAACGCTAAGAATTAATTTATTTGATTTTTTTATTTTAGATTCAGCTGTCTATTTATCGAAACAAAATAGTTATGCAAAGGTTGAATGATTTTACTATTGTCTGTCTTTACAGCTATTTTAAAAAAGTCTTTAGTTTTTCTTTGTAATTGGTTTATGCGATGGTTATAAGCTATCTAATTCGCTTTGGAGAGTGAAATGCAAATTTCAAGCTCAACCAATTTATAGCTTTAAAAATAATCTCATGTTTAATTTCCTGCTTCCACAACTCATTTCCACGTCGTCCAAAAAAAAGAAAAGAGTCGTTTAAGTATTGTTTCCCAGATGATTTTCCAGTGCACTGCAAACATTGGAAAACTGGGTAACTCAGCGATTTGCATTAATAAAACTGATTTACATTACAAAAACAAATAAATCAGTGAAAAGAGAGCACCAGCAACAATCACAAATGATTGCACGCAGAGAGCGAAGCGAGCAGTAAAAAATCATCGAAGAGGAAGAATCCGCCCAACAACAACAACATCAGCCTCAACTTCCCTTGATCGACAGCCACTGTCTCAGACTCAGCCACAGTCTCAATCTCCAAGTCCAAGACACAGTTTCTCAGTCGAAGTCGCAAGAGTCTTGGAACCATTTGGAGTGCTTTGATATTTGTGGTCGGTCACTGTCTCTGACTATGACTGGCTCACCATCTTGGGGCAGTGAGTTGTTGCACGGCCGTTCATCATATACCCTTCAGTCCATTTAACACGTTTCTGACACTAATCCTGCCTTGATGAAACTAATTTTTTCATGTGCCTCACGGCCTCCACAGTGCCAGTTGATTTATTTCAGCGTGCGCTGCTGGCGACCAACGCTTAGACAAAGTATCCCGTATACACAACATAACAGATATGTATATATGAATATTTAAATATTTGTATATACATACATATGTATGCTATATAGAGTGACTGTTTGACAGACTGACAGTCGAAGAGTCCAGCGATAGCGTCGTCTCTCTGCAGTCAGCTTCTGCTTGAAATCACACGCAGCCAATTCAAGTGTAGCCAACGACGTTTCTTTCGATCCCAAGATCGCTTGCTGTGATATGTATGACTATATCTCTGGCATGATCTTGCCACAAATTAGTTTAGTTAGCTGCTGTTGGTTGCCCGACAACGACGACGACGACGTCGCTGTCTGCCTCCGCGATTTTGCCGGCCCTGTCAATCATTGAAAATATGTATGCAACGATCCGATCCGATCCGATCCGTTAATGTTGTTGTTGCTGTTGCTGTTGCTGTTGCTGTTGCTGTTGCTGTTGCTGTTGCCGTTGCCTGTTGCTGTTTTGTTGATGCCGCAACTGCGACGCACAAAACAGAGACAGCGAGAGACAGTGCAATGTCATGCTTCATTTCCTGAGTTGTCAATTTGTTGGAGCTGCGACTTGAGACTGCCATCAGCAACAAACAGAAAATAAGAAATAGTGAACGAGACAACAAAAGAAGAGAGAGGAGAGATAAGCAATAGCTTGGATGCAGGACGCAATGAGTAGCCAATAAATTCGAGAATACTCGTAAGTTATCCCAAATATTCATAAGCAATATCTTTCTGTTGACCGCCTTTCAATTGATTCATTTAAATAACTGGAGACAACAACAACAGGAACTACCACAACAATGACAACGACAAACGCAACAACTAAACAAAAATTAGTTAGAAAGCAAAACAATTCATAAACAAAATGAAAAGCGAATGCAAAGAATTACCGCTTAATGGCATTAAATGAGCAGCAGGTCCATGACATGTTCGGGTTTAGAAGGGAATCGGGGGGAGTACAAAAACGATATCATCGACGGGTTAATGGGGCTGCGGCAGAGTGAAAGTGTGAATGCCCAATCAAAAGAAGAGGGACGCAACACAGAAAAATAAGAGAGCGAGAAATGCAAGCTAGAGTTTGCATGAATAATATCAGATATGCAGTTCATTCTAGCGAATTGAGTGTGTTCCGAAATTATTTTTTTACGTCTAAATACTACTACATAGACATATGTACATATGTATATAGTATTTTAATCATCAAAATTATTTACATTTGCATTGAAAAAAGATAAACAAGTAAAAAAGCTACAGTCGAGACTGCTTGACCGCAAGATACCCGCTACTCATTTCGAGAGAAAACAAAACACTTAAATGATATTTAACAAAATATATACTGAAATTAGATTTTTTGTATATATTTGAAAGAAATCCATAACATAACGACATGGTCACGCTGTCAACTAAACAAACAAAGCGCGAGCAGTTGCACGTGAATTTTACCTATAAAATTAATTTTTAAATAAAAGGGGCGTGCAAAAAATCTTAAACAAACTTGATCTGCGTAAGACCTAGACGAATACTGTCACCAAATTTGATATCTCTAGGTCATTCACACACTTAAAACGTCCATATGCATTGGGCACAACTATTTTGATAAATAATTTAACAATTAGCTTTTGTTCTACTTACCAAAATTGCAGGGTATATTAATAGTATTAAGCACAGATAGCTTACCAATTTACACATCATTACACAAAGAACTTTTGGAGTTATACGCGATTTACATAAAAAGACTTGACTTGTTCTAGATTTATGCATATTGTGGGCGAACGGGGAGTGGCATCTAACTTTTGAAATAAACTTGATATGCGTAAGGAATGCAGGAACCTATGTACAAAATTTGGTGTCTCTATGTCTTATAGTCTCTGAGATCTAGGGGTTTATACGGACAGACAGACGGACATGGCTATATCGTCTCGGCTGTTGACACTGATCAAGAATATATATACTTTATGGGGTCGAAAATGCCTCCTTCTGCCTGTTACATACATTTTCTGTTGGCACTAAGTTATAATACGCTTCTACCCTATGGGTAGCGGGTATAAAAATAAATATTTTGAAATTATTTAATATATACAAATTTAAAGTATCTACATACATACATATGTGTTTGAAAATATAGTATTATTTTTCTCTGTACACCAGTACAAGGCTCTCAACGATCCATCAAGGTGCTATATTAGCACTTCTGTTATCCGAAATAATTTTAATAAATAATAATACCTATTATTTTGAATTTTACAAAAAATAAGCAACGATTTAAGCAAAACATATGCGCGTTTTTATTATGTTTTTCCGTCCGAAAATCATAAATGGAACTTAAATAAAAGGTTTTAGTTTATGCAAAAATGTATCTTTTTGTTGTTAATTAAAAGGTTAAACTCAAATTCTGAATTAAAACTATGAAGTTACAAGACACTGACAATTGCGTTTACATTATTTTGAATTACAAAATTTAAAATAAAAATTTTTTGTATACCCGCATCCCATAAACAAGGAGGGTATTATAACTTACTGCCAACGTGTGTAACACGCACAACGAGGCATCTCCGAGCCCATAAAGTATATGTATATGTGCATACATATGTACATATAATATATTCTTGATCAGTGTCAACAGCCTAGACTATATAGCCATGTCCGTCTATCTGTTTGAACACCTAAATTTCAGATCTAGGCCTATTCTACTAAGAGTTGACCATGTGAAAATATTGTATTCTCAAAATTAATTCAGCACAGTTGTAAAGACTGACCTTGTGACTTATTAATTACAATTGCAAATGCAAGATTAATCTGAATCTCCGATGAAATTATTTTATATTTTATATACATCATAAAACTTTTCTTTTAATTATGTTGCTGAGATCGCTTTAAGCTGTAATCTTCTCTACTAATCTGGATTTATTATTAAGTTTAGGTTCATAAATATAGCGAAGTATAATAACAGGGGCTCCACTCCTGGCATTTTGGATCATGAAGTAAGTTAAAAATGTTATTAAATATTTGATCATTTCATATGCATTTACAACGGTGTCGCTTTGCTTATATTAAAAATAGTTTCCCATTGAGTGTTCCTTAAAATTGATGAATTTATTGCATTGACATCGTCACCAATATTACTGTTCACATAATACAACTAAGAATGAATACTCCATTAATCCATTAATTGGCATACATCGGACGACAATGACATAAATATTTCAACGCAAAATTGTTAATTAGTGTGAACATTTCGTCTACGTATATTAAGATTTCATAGTTTTTAAAATGAATCAATTGTATTGGCGACCAAAATTGATGGCAACGCCCAGCTTGACACTTTCCGATGACCACACAGACAACAGACAACAAGCCGAGTGGTCTCTTTGAGTGTCCTAACAATAGCATTCAAAGGGCATGCCCACAATGGACGCCCCTTGAGTTTATTCGCAATGCACTGCGAATGCAAAGGACTAAAACGAAACCTCTTGTGATGAACGGGAGGAACAAGTTAAGAAGAACAACGCCGACTGAGACTGGGACAGAGATATGATCGGTGTCAACGCCTCTGGCAAATAGTGTGAAAAAGGAAGGGAAAGGAAAGAAAAGGATAACAAAGTATACATAATGCTCGAAACAGTGCAAAAGGATAGCAGAGGAATAAGAAACGGCAATGATCGATTGATTGCAGATCGATTGGGCAGCTCAAAGTGAGCAGCAAAACACGGGCAGCCCTCAAAGTAATTGGCAAATAATTGCACATCGTTTGGCATACACACATTCACACAAAGGGAAAAACTCTTATCGATCCTTGCCGTAGGCGCTCGTTGCTCCTTTTTTGCGTTTGTTTCTTGCGGTGCTCTCTGCAGGCTATTTGCACATCGGGTTACCAACCAGGCCCACAGTCCCCAGAAAGAGCCTAACGATAAGCACACACACACTTGGATCTTAAATGGGTGTGCGTGTGTGCAAGCATGCGCAATTAACACGAGTGCGAGTGTCAGCTGAGAACTAGTTTACTTGGTAATGCTAATAGAAATGGTTAAGGTTTTGAACTTGAGTTCGGGTTCGGGTTCGGCTTCGGGTTCAGGTTCGAGTTTTTTATATGTGTGCATGGGTTTGAGGTAATTCGAAGTGAGAGGACCCCGCTTGGCACAACAGCAACAACCGCCAACCGACAGCCGACACAGACAACGCGGTGCCTATCCGAGTTTTTAATTGAATGCTTTTTGGCGTAAAAGGTGAAAATACTTTTACCTCCTTGTCGTTTGGAGAAACAAAACAAGCAAAAGATTCAAAAATTAGAATGTACACTACCGCACACCAAATACACTCTCTCACTTTCTCGTCGAGATCATAAATAACTCATCTGCAGTGCTTTATGATAGATCTCGATTTGAATAGATATGTTACATAGTATTTGATTTTAGCTGCATTGCAATTATTTTAGCGTTCAGCAATAAGGAGTTTCAACGAAATTATTGATGTACAGCCGAGCGTTACGACTGTGCTAACGAATACCCTGGTATCAAAAGTTGAAAAATATTTATATGTTTTAAATTTTCATTTGAAATTTTTATTATTATTTATATTTTATAGTTTTTAGTTAGTTTTTTTGGTATAGTACAACATATTACTTTCAAAGAAACGTTTTTTCTCCGAGTCGAGTAGAGCTCGAACCCAGTATGTCCGAACACCACATGAAGAAGAATGCACGACATCTCTACTTACTGAGCTTATATCGATTCTAGCTTAAATAGTCGTCTTAGTATATGAAGATCACTATATAATGATGCATTAAATGACAACTTTTTTGTAATTTTAATGTATTTGTCTAGCGACCTTATGCATCGCTTAAAGCTAACGATTCACTAGCTACTAGTGATTTATCATATGACTATAATTCTGATTGCCTTGACACCAGTCGAACCGCAGGGGAGTTAAACAAAAAATAATATACGAACTTAGTGGTAATATAAATTCTCTGAGGGAATTAAAATTATTAGTATCATATCTGTGTCATATACTAAACATGATCCATGTTTTAAAAAAAATAAAACATCGTCTTAAAAAGCTTTTACAATTTGCCAAAGAAATTGTAGTTGGGTTTTCAGTTTAATTTGTGAGTATTTTGTTGGAGTTTTGTAGAGTATTTATAAACATGTAATAACAGGAAACCTCGCCAATCCAACACGCAACTTGATTCCCAATCTCTTCCGTCTTTCTCTCCCACCCCACCATCTCTCTCTCTCACTTTTACACTAACTCCTTCTCTTTCAGCTGCCATTGCCTGCTCTGTGTCCACCCTCCGGCTGCTCGTTTTCTAGCCCATACCTAGTTTGCTTCGCTTGCTTACCAATTTCCATTTTCCGGTTTTAAGCACACCAGTGCTCACAAACACATTCACATTACACCACAGTACACACATGCTCGCACACACGCATATTGCTGTTGTTGTTGTTGCTAAACTTTGCGTTTGTTGATGTTGCTACTTCTGTTGCCGCTTATACCTTCAATTTGCTTATACATTTTTCATCTGTTGTAGCTTACTTTTATTAAATGTTGTTATTATTACCCACCTCATCTTACTTTTCCATCTTTTCTTAGTCTTTTTCTTGTTGCGCTTCTCCCAATACCTTCTTCATTTTCATGGGCACAAGATAAGCAGTTGTGGTAATGCAAAACAACTGAAGAGGAAAGTAGCAAGAGGTTGGAAAACCCATCTGCCATCAAATATATACTATAATCTATAGTCTCATTGATATCGAAAACACTTCTAATTTCTGTTTTTAGTAAATAATAAAGATTAATTATTATAAGCATCTGCAACCTTATTAATTAGAAAGTAAAAACAAGATCTTTAAAATTACCCTATAAATATAAAATGCAATACTATAGTTAATACTATAGATAATGTTAAATAATATAACAATAACAGTCACTTATTAAAGAATTGCATCATATGTGACATAAGTAAATAAAAGTAGACAAATATATTAATTGATCAAAATCAAACATGTAAAACATTTGTTTTTTTTTCCCCCAATTTTCACTTGAATGTAGTTGCAGGATCTTACTAAACAATTGTAATTTCATTGATATTGCTGTCAAATGAAGCAGATTTACTTATCAGAATTATTAGACTAATAACATAAAATTAGTACTTAAAAGATAAAAAATTCTTAACATGTACTATGATTTAAGTAGAAATGATAAATGTACGGAAGTATTTATAATGATATATAAGTAATACTGTCGCTTGTATTGCATTGGAAAGACTGCAGAGTGTTTCACAAATGTCAACTAAGTTCAAATAATTAAAGAAGATTCCAGTAGAATGTATCCAGCAACTATTAATATTTATGACTGTACTGATAAGAGAACATATGTATAAAGAACGAGAGAGACAAGAAAAAGGCGGAGAGAAACATTGCCATGCAGTAGATGGACTGAAAGCAATCAAATAAAAGTCAATATGAAATTACGTATACGCCGCGTATGCTGTAAGCCAGCAACTGTAAATAATATAAAATGCCAGCACGTCGAATAGCTGCGATTTAGTGTGTGTGTGTGTGTGTGTGTGTGTGTGTGTGTGTGTGTGTAGCTCTATCTATGTCCATTGTGCGGCATTTCCGGTGGCCGGTAAAGGAAACTTTTATGACGTCAACAAGAACGGGGAACGCAACAAAAAAACAATAAACATCGGATAACAAAAGCGAGCAGCAGCAGCAGAAGAAGAATGATATCAGGTAGCTTCTCGGGAAAAGAAGTTTCATCTTTTCGGTTGGTTTTTCTTCGTCTTTGTTTCGCATGGAAACCAATATAACAAGTAAGAAAGCTACAGTCGAGAGTGGTCGACCGTATGATACCCGTAACCCATTTCGAGAGAAAACAAAAAGCTTAAATGATATTTTAACAAAAAATATACCACAGAATATACTGAAATTTGTTTATTTTGTAAATACATATTTATAAAAAATCCCTTAAAAAACGACATGGTCACACTGTCAACTAAACAAACAAAGCGCGAGCAGCTGCAAGTGAATTTTGCATAAAAAATTGATTCATTAATAACTTCCTTGTTTTTCATTTGATCTCAACCAAATTCACAGTACACATTGGGACTATTATTATTATTATGCATACCAAAATTCAGTGCTCAAGGTCTATTACGACTTTTCCAGTTTTTGGGGGCGGAAAGGGACGTGGCAAAAATATAAAACAAACTTTCAAAAACTGCGTAAGAGCTACATGAATACTGACACCAAATTTGATATCTCTAGGTCATTCACACACTTAAAACGTCCATATGCATTGGGCACAACAATTTTGATAAATAATTTAACGAATAACTTTTGTTCTACTTATCCGAATTTTACCAAAATTACAGGGTATATTAAGAGTGTTACCAAATTACACATCATTATACAAAATACTTTTGGAGTTAATTAATGCTTATTGTGGGCGAAGGGGGCGTGGCATCCAACTTTTGAAATAAACTTGATATGCGTAAGGAATGAAGGAACCTACATATGTACCAAATTTTGTGTCTCTATGTATTATAGTCTCTGAGATCTAGGTGTTCATATGGACAGACAGACGGACAGACGGACATGGCTATATCGTCTCGGCTGTTAACACTGATCAAGAATATATATACTTTATGGGGTCGAAAATGCCTCCTTCTGCCTGTTACATACATTTCCTGTTGGCACCAAGTTATAATACCCTTCTACCCTATGGGTAGCGGGTATAAAAATATGGTATAATGATAAAAAATAAAAAAATAATCCCAAAGCTTTAATAACTCGACACTTTCTCAGCCAATCGAGGGCTCGACATTGGTGATGGGTAGAGGCGGGGGAGGGGCTATCATATTGACAACACTTGCTATTTAGCGTAAGAGTTGATGCTTAGGCCCTCTTCGCCTTTTTATTATTATTAGGTTTCGTATTTATTTTTATTTGTAAGTTTGGATTTTTTTGATTTTGTGTTGTTGCCAACATATTTTTTTATGTTTTTGGCAATGGGCCTACAAATTGGCTTGCTTGTCTTGGCCAGAGCCATGCATATATTATCCATGGTCGACGCCTCATAATTACTTTTTGTAGATGTTTTGTGCGCCATGCAGCGGGTTCAGTGGTTGAGCAGTGACACAGCGGTTCAGCAACTGGCAACAAAAATCAATAATACAAAAGATTTTTTAAGAGTTAAAAAAAAAACAACCAAAGATCTGTTGCGACTACAAAACTCATCTGCTGCTACTGCTGTTCAGTCTCAGTTTTATATGCATGTAGATTTTTCTTTATTTTTTTGTATATTTTTTGTGTCATTTTTTCTTTGTTGGCTTCTTTCTGTATTTTGCTTTGCTTTTGCCTTTTGTTTAATAATGAGACGACATTTCGAACGCATAAAATCGTCATAATAATTTTTGATATATGAAGCAGCACAAGCGCTAATATCAAACGAATTCTTTTCAAGATAAAAAAAAACAACAATACACACACACACACACACACACACACACACATACACACAGAAACACGCTTACGCACAAGCAATAACAACAACATCAGACACAGCAGCAACTACGTCTGCGACGCAAAGTCTCGAGCATCTTTACGAAACTTGATTTGGATGCAGCCACGGTAGCTGCATTGCCACAAGCTGGATGTGGGGAGATGAAAAAAGCGGGCAATACTAACCAATTCTTATAAGAAAAGCCAAGGCAGAAGGCAGCAAGCGAGAGCATAAATAAATAAAAGCTACAGCAGAAAAATCGAAAGAAAGCAAAAAACCATATACAACCATACATATACGACGAAAAAAACGGAGCATTAATCGTAACAATGTTATTAGTCGTACAACAGGGGATTAGGCTACCGATTCGTGTGAGAGGAGCTGCTGACCATCGAGCAGCAGCCTCATCTTTGAGTTGAAGCTCTCTTTTCAGCTCTCCCTCTTTGCTTTGCTTTGCTTTATTGTCTGAGCGTTTGGAAACCTGCAACGGTTGCTGCTGCTGTTGCGGCTGCGTTTTTTCTTTTTTTTTTGTCTTTTTTTTCGGGCGCGTTTTATGGACAATCTTATGGCGGTGATTAAAGAAGGTGAGGCCCATGGAGGCGAGGCCCAAAGCCAACGCCAGCTGCCCAGCCATTGCCACCGTGTGCCACACTTTGTTGTTGCTGCTGCTGCTGCTGTTGCTGCCATAGCTGGGCAAAAGTTTACGGTTCCCTTTGGCTCGAAGACATTTTGTTTGGTTTTGCCTTCGTTTAATTGCATTAATTAAATACCGCATAGTCTGTCAGTAGTGGGCGTTCGTTGCTGCTGGGGCGTGGCTGTGCGGCATGCAAGCCCCTGCTTAGTTTCTTACTTAACTCCTTACATATTGTGCACTTTGTTGACCCAGCAGCTCTCACGTCATCTGCTGTGTTTTAATAGAGTGGTGTTTTTTTGGTTTTTGTTTAATGATAATGAAAATACTTGACTTAAGTTTGAAGAATAATAAAATTGCATTTAATTATAGATGCAATGTACTTATAATTCGCAAAATTGCCCCTCATTTATTTAGGCTCGTAGAGTTCTTACATTGATTGCGCCTCAAGGCATCCTGGCATTCTGGAATCCTGGTGCTACGCCCACTCACTAATGGGATATAGTGTCTAGGAAAATAAAAAAAAAACTTAAGCGGCTTTGATCTCAGGTCGTCATAAACTTTAATGTACACATACATATGTAATAACACGACAAGACTACTCAGTATTTCCATTGTTTTTATATCTCATCAGACATCGCTTATTCTGCATTTGTATTTAATAGCAAAAGTGCAAGCAAATTGTTAGATGAACTTTGTTAAATCACTTGCTCTACAAAACTGGGTATCGGGTATTTAAAAGTCGAGCACACTCGACTGTATCTTTCTTACTTGTTTCATTTACAAACGGTATTTTAAAAACACAGCATTGGTTTATATTAATGCACATGCAATAAATAAATCAAATATTAACAAGCGAGTGCTTAAAGCGAATAACATTTGTATGCGTTCAATATGTATGATGTTCAATTTAGTGCATTAACGTTTCAATTTAGTAACTTTGAGTTCTCCAGTCTGTTCTCATAAAGCTAAACTATAGTTTGGGTAAACTGCATTAGATTTTGTCCAGATTAGGCGCCGTCTGCCGGAAAATGAACGCAACAGCAACAAAATTGCGTTACTTACTTGTGACTTAACCAGCGCTCCCAAGCTGTTATGCGACATGCAAATAACAACGAGCACAGCTGCTAAACAGAGCTGGTGTGTGCGGGCGTGTGTGTCTTATTGAGTGTGCGTATGTGTGTGTGTGTGTGTGTGTGTGCGTGTGTATTTGACTTATCAAAAACAAAGCGCAGCGTCAATCAAATTTGGTTGCTCTTTGATTTGGGCTTGTTGGGCGACTGCTGACAAAACATTGACATGATCAACAATAGATGATCCAAAACCGACGAGGCGTACAGTAAATGTTAAGAATGCAACATATAGAAAGAGGGAGAGAGGGAGGTTCACGTGAGTTGGTGCAACGGTTTTGTGAGATTTACTGTTGCTGCGGTTATCTGCGGCGACGTACATTGGGTCGACTAGAACCAATATCGCGCCAAAATATATTATTTTCCCAAAATATCAAATAAAGTTTAAATGGAACTTCAAAATTAATTAAATTTTACATAATAGTACAAAAGATGAAGTGGATGTTTGGATTTCCTTAAATACTCATTTAAAGTTCACCTTTCGAATTTCGTATAACTCAGTATTCAAATGTTTTTTCGGTGACATTTTTTGTGAATATAAAACATTTCTCTATCAATTTAAACTATCTTATGACATAAATACTGTTTTCTTAAAAACTCATATTATATTTTTTCATAATTTTTTGAAAAATGAAAAAAAAAAACGTTTTGTTTTATTGTTGGACATATTTCTCTAAATTATTTTTAAGCAAAATTTCTATATAAAACTTTATGTCTTTTCTGGGGAAATACAATTTTTTGAATTTTTTCAAAATTTAAATATCGCCAGCGCTGGAACATTCGCGCGTATTTTAAGCATGCAGATTAGCCCAAATAAAAAGCCGTTAGTCGTCTGGCTTAACTACTGTCTTATATGTTTACTTTCTCAATCACCGCAAGTGTCTTAAATTTTGAAATAAGTATAGTATTCTTTATTAAACTTCAAAAGAATTAAATCGAGAACATTTTTCGAGAAAATGTAGAAGAAATAAGTGCAGACTCGACTTTCTCAGTAGAATTTTTTATTTCGGATCATCTTATATTGGGGCATTTCAAAAATAAAGAAAAAAATACCTAGAGCTAACGATGAATTATCTAATTTTAGTTATTTTCTTGAAAGTAGTGATGAAGAATTAATTAAATGTTGAATACAATAATAAATTAATTGTTTCAAAAGGAATACAAAAAAAAATAGAATATAATTTCTATAATATTCAATACGTTAAGAATTTTAATAAAGCTTCTTTTGATTGCAAAACAAAATATTTTTGAATAAAAAATAATATTTTTTGGCCTTTTTCGCCTCACTGTGCGACGTTTCCAATTGTTGTCACTATTGTTTTGTGTTGTTGTGCAACCTTTTTTGATTGACACTGTTTACTTGCTTGGATGGAAGACAACCAAATTTTAGAGCTCCAGTTGAGCTGTGAGCTGTGAGTTGCCCACGCATACTTATGAATCGATGAGAAAGTAATTGTTTTGCTCGAGATCAAATTGATTTTTACTTTCCTTTTGTGCGCTCGACTCACACGGACTCTATCCCTATTCCTGCTCCCTACTCCCTATTCCCATTCCTTTCCCTTTCCATTTTCATTTCCATTTTGCCTCAAAACTCCCTTCTTTGTTGCTTCGTCAGTCGTCGTTGCCGTCTTTGTTTTGTTTAACCTTTCAATTTCTTGGGCTCTACGTTTACAAGTTGCTTTCCGAGTCTCAGCCGACGCCGCCAACGCCAACGCTAACGTGTTGTATGTGCCCACTGTGCAACATGCATAGACAATATGCCCATATTGATATGTCTTCATTCTTTCAATATTGATCATTGCCGGGATAATCCTTCTTTTTAGCTGCAACAACTTGGAATTGAAATTGGGTCTTGGTCTCGCTCTCTTTCTGCCTCCGTCTCCTTCTCGTTCTTGGTCTCAGGTTAGGCAACGCCGACTGGCAGTCTACCTCATTCTTTGGCACTTGGCTCAGTCTCAGTCTCTGTCTGTGATTATGTTTCACCTTTCTTTCCCTCTCTCACTCCCCATCTCTCTCTCTCTCTCTCTCTCTCTCTCTCTCTCTCTCTCGCAAGCTACTTAGAGCACCCGGCTCCGGTTTGATGTCCAAACAATGCGTTGCGTTGAAAGGCAACATTGGCATATTGAGATGAATTGTTTGGCCCATTTTGATATTTACTCTCTCAGTATCGTAGTTGAAATGCCTCGAATTTCAAAAAAAATCTTGGTTGATTTGTTGTCGATTTGTTCAATTGTTCATCACTTTAATTGTAGCTGCCCAGCTGCCTATTGCCAATTATCCATTTGCAATTGTAATTTCCCCGTGCTATGCTGTGAAATTGCAGCTCATATTTTGGCGCAACTCTATCTGGAAACTGTGTCACATCTCCGATTTCAAAGTAACGCTTGGTCGACCCTAATACGATTGCAATCGTCAAGACTGAAACAAAAGTCAAGATAGATTAAACTCTTGATGGGCTTTTGACCGTGCGAAGCCTTTCATTAATTGTTGTGATACCTTCAGAGGTCAGAGATCATAACAAGTGCTCCAGCATAAGTTCAAATTTGTTATTAACTTTGCAGCTCGGAAGCAAGATCTGAAACTTAATTTCCATACAAACTTTGAACTAATTTCAAATAGTTAGGGTAAGGATTGGAAGAGAATGTCTCTTAATATTGGATGAGTAAATGTGAAAATGATGCTTTTTGCAAAATTTCAGCATAGGTACTTCAGTCAGTGAGGACAACGAATACAGTATGTATATAAACATATGACATCTGCATTATCGCTAGTTTTATTTGTAAAATAATCAACAGTCATTGAGTCAAGTCGCAATTACCCAAATCAATTAGATTAAATTACACGCTTGAATAACATAAGCAAATCAAGCAACAATCATTGACATCTAAGGTATAGACTTAATTATGATAGAAGAGCGTCCAAAATTTAATAATCATAATGTGTATTGTGGCAGTTTTAAATGTATTATACCCTGTTCCCATTGATAGTGGGGTATTCAAGCTTTGTGTCCGTTTAGCCATGTCCGTCTGTCTGCCCTTCCTTCAAAAGTGTATCCTGTAGTTCACTTATCCTAACCATCGCAGTTTGGAACCGTTGATGAGCCTGGAGTCCGATGTAGTCAACTTCACTTCAAGGATGCAACGTGTATGTCAGTTTCGGAACGTCTACGCTTTGCAAGTGTAGGGACATTGATAATACAACGAACTATTTCATAAAGTATTAAGTTCAGCATTCAATAATGGTCTTACAAACCTGTTTGCATTACACGGCAATTTACATACCTCAAAAATAAAATATCGAGAAAATATAGGAAGTTCGGGAAAACTAGCACCTTTTTTGACTTCTCTTGCTATTTGATTCACATGGGGTTCCGGTATGTGTGCTTAGCCATTCTTCTTTAAAGTGTGAAGGGGTTCTTTAAAGTCGTTTATGCAATCTTATTAATTTGTGAATGGAGTTATGTTCATATTTAAACTTTGGAAGGAATTATGAAAACTGCATAAAAACGGAAACAAGTCCAATGTTGATTGTCTGTCATTCCAAAACTGTTTGAGAAATTAATACCCTCACATTTACAACATTTTTGTATGCCAGCCAGAGTTAATAATATATATCTACTACCTTTTACTTACTTGAATTCACTTATTTGGTAATTAAAGGTTTCTAAATGGTAACTGAAGTTATCTATACTGATTTCCGTAAAGCTTTTGACTTTGCCAAATCACTTTTAGTTACTACATAAACTTCATCTTTTGGGATTTCTAAATAATTATCTGGATATCCAGGTATTAAATTTCAGAGCCCAGAAAATGTATTTTAACGGCTTAGTCTCCAATTCAGTTATGGTCACTTCCGGCGTACCTCAAGGAAGTCACCTTGGGCCGCTTCTTGTTGTACATTAATGCTCATCCACCCGTTATTAGATTTTCTCGCGTGTTAGTGTATGCTGGCGATGTCAAGCTCTGTTTATCATCATCTGATTCTCAATTAGGTCATAGATTGCAAGCTGATCTTGACAGCTTCTTATCTTGGTGTCACCTAAACCTTTTAAATCTTAATTGTAGTAAATGCAACGTAATGTCCTTTTGCAGGCGTTTGCCTTTTATCAATTCTTATGTTCTACATAAAAAAACCTCTTGAACATATTACGTCGATTAAAGATCCGGGTATCATTATTTTAGCGATAGCGAATCGTGCGATAGGTGTCCTTGGTTTCATTAAGCCTTGGCCGAAAGAATTTAATGATCCCTACATGACTACTTCTACTTTATACTTCACTTGTTCTGTTCATTGCCCTTCGAAGCCGTAACTGGAGTGCTAGCACTCCTTTAATTTCCTATCGTAGTAGACTCTCATAAATCTTCCCTCCAGTTTTGATCGTAGAACTATGCTTGGTATAATCTTTTGAGAAAAGCGGTTAGATTGATTCAGTTGTGAGATTGATTAAGCTGTATTGATTGATAGCCAAATTCTTTTTAAGGCTTCGACCAAAAAATACAATGCCATAATTAACGTTTTCCGTGTTCTATGTTCATCCTATAATAGTTACAATTTAGTAATAAATAATTCAACTTCTATTTGCACTCTTAGAAATTTTCTATTATGTCATTCGTCTAGTGTATATCCCCCGTAATACATTATTAAATTTATTTGGTGCATTTATTTTACACTTTTTTGTTGTGTTTGCACTCATTAGCCATTTTCGAATTTTCCATAGTTATAATATACAACATTTCAACATATGTTATGTTGAACCCAGTGTAAATGAGTCTGGTAAAAGAACAACCTTGAGATTATCAATTCAATTCTATGCACTAGCATTCTGGCATGCACCGCCTCTAAGGGGTAAGCCACACCCATTTAACCATGGCCACTGCAATCAAATAAAGACAGCTACTGTACATTTCCGATGTAACATATCAACGGCGAAGTAGATGCTTCGGAAAATGGATCAACGTGCCCCAATCTTATGGCAAGGGACAGCCGCACCCATGTATGTATGTGGCATCTAACTCATGGCAAGCTTGCTAGCGGGCTGGCTGGCTGATTGACCTGGCTTAGTCGAGGCGTTGCTGTGGCTGTATTGTTATTGTGATTGCGATGGTTATTGTTGAGCCAATTGACTGTTGTTGTCCAGTGTCCGCTATCTGCAGTCTGTGTGCTGTTGCCTGCCGCTTGCGGCATTGGCTTTCAGATGTTACACCTTTCATGTTGTCACCGCAGACAGAGTGAAAAGAAACCAAAAACCAGAAGCGTATCGAAACAGATCGAAGCGAACGCGTCAGACAACCCAAAAAAAAGGCAAGCCAAGTCGAAGTCAAAGTCACAGCCTCAAATCAGAGACCAAAGCAAAGTAGAGCGAACTGAGCTGACCCTATACACACGCGCCCGTAATTAGATGGAAGGGAATTGGAATTGGAATTGGAATTGGACTGGACAACAGCGACTACAACTCTCGACTCGAGACTGGAGACTGGAGACTGGACTGGAAGCGCTTTTGGGCGTGTTGCCTGAACAAATTTGTTAAGAGCTCCAACAGCGCGAGCGGCTCCTTTTTAGTGTGCTGCATGTTGCCGTCCTTGCACCTTTTGGTATGCAAAGTGTCTTTGTTGTTGTTGTTTCGAGGTGACTACACCGACACCAACACCAAGCAGCCACAGCTGAAAAGGCACTCGACAGTCAGAAATTCAGGCAGAAGAATGTGCATAAATTTTGCCAGTGTTTATTTGGAGAGATGTGGAGAGGTGGAGGGAGCTAAGGGGGCTTCTAAAGCAGCTCCCATAAAATTATGAGCAACTGCAGAGCAACGAGGGGAATGCTGGTTGGGTGTCCAGGGACACGGACACGCATTCGCATTCTCAAATTATATTCGATCATTAAATGTCTTCGAAAAAAATGAGCATAAAAATCGCACGCGGCCCAAATGAAAATAAATGAATGAAAGCCAAAGCAAAAGCGTCAACTTAAATGGCACAGGAGAAGCACTCTTATTGACAAACTCCTCGATACCCTATAGCCCATCACTGCAATTAATTGAGATTTAAGATTTGTTATCAACTTAGTTTCTGTATTCTATTCGAGTAATTAGTCAATATTCAATTATCATTTATTATACATACATATGTATTTGAAAATTCTTTGAATTTGTATGCCCTGTTCCCATTGAAAATGAGGAAAAGAGAGTCATAGTTTTAGTGAAAATGTTTGTAACATGCAGAAGGAAGCATCTCTGACCCTATTAAGTATTCTTGATCAGCATACACAGCAGAGTATGACCGACCGTGTAAGTGCATGGATCTCAAAAACTTTTATATCTATAGACAGTAAATCTGGTATGTAGGCTCCTGCGTTTATTACAGTGATTCAGTTTTTTTTTTTCAATTTTGAATGCTTCGCCATTTTTCCCACAATATTAAAATCAAAAAACAACTCAGGTTTGAGATGTTGTTAGTGTACTTATTTGTTATTTGGTAAGCAATTTATTATTTACTAGTTGACCTAACTTATTTTCTTTTTGAAAATTCATATCGTATTGCATGTTGAACATGAAAATTAAAATTAAATTTGATTGTTGCTTACACAACATTACACATATTTGCTACGTTGTCAGGAAAATTTTTACATTTTCTATAACCTTCTTTAATGAATATGTACATAATACTTCATCCTCCCAATACAGCCTGCGACTGCAGGCATAATACTACATAATAATTTCCCCAAAAATAAATGGACTTCTTAGCATTCAATACAAATCAAAATAGAATAACAAGTCCGGATGAGCAAAGCATAAATGCGTCGAGTATCGATTTCGTTTGGCGATATGAGCCGATATCGATGTTTTTACCCACTACCCATAGGTATCATAACTTAGTACCAACAGAAAATAATAGGCAGAAGGAGGCAACTGCGACCCCAATGGGTATACATAAATATATATTCTTGATCAGTGTGATCTGCCGAAACGATACAGAAACGTTTTTACGCCTAAATGTATGAAAACACTTGCAGCTATCCAAAATTTGGATGCCACGCCCCCTTCGCCTACAATATGCATAAATTTAGAACAAGTCAAGTTTTTTGTGTTGTCGATTTTTACCCGCTATTTTCAAATAAATAAAAAAAAAAAAGTTTCAGTATATTCTTTGGTATATTTTTTGTTAAAATATCATTTAAGTTTTCTGTCTTCTCTCGAAATGGGTTGCGGGTATTATACGGTCGAGCACTCTCGACTGTAGCTTTCTTACTTGTTTTTTTTTTGAATGGATCGCACAACATTGATATCGATCATTTTACTACAAAATTACATCTCTATCTCAAATACAAAAAAAATAAGCCATTTTATTTAATTTTTAAACAGTGAATAACTATAGTTTAAGTAATTACTTCTGAAAATAGCTCCTTAGTGGACGCCTATATTTTCATATCTACGTTGTGTGAAGCAGCATAGTAGCTTTTGCCGTTTGGGCTGTGCGTTAGAAGTAATATAGCAGGATCAGTTTCTACGAACAACTTTATAAATAGTACATATTTAGATGATTTTAATTTTAAATAGAATTTGATTGCATAATCTCAAAATAAAATTGTAAGCACTGGCTTACAATCAAGGCCGCATCAAGGCACCGCCACAGCAAAGCGCTGCTCGCTCGATCTCCTTCGCAGTCGCGCACTACTTCTTGCTTCCTCACCTTGGAACTCTCTCTTTCGCTGATGAGTCACGGCAAAGCTCTCAACTGGTCAACAGTTCAACTGGCCAACTGGCCAACTGGCAAAGCTTTATAAAAAGAAGAATGAATCGAAAAAGACAAGAAACCTGCAACAGATTCGTTGCCTGATCCCCTAACAACAACAAGTTGCAGATCGACTTGCCTCCATGTTATTCTGATTCCTGTGTGGCTCGGCGGATCGACGAGCTGCATTCAGAAGCAAATAAGTCACGTGAGTAAGATTTCTCGAATAATAAATTATACTAGCTGGCCAGTGGCCACCGTTCAAAAGAGGCAACAGCAGCTGGTAGAGCTTAAGAATGCGCTTCTGTGCAACGCCATACAAGTTTCAACAAATGCCTCATGAGACAGAGCTCAGAGCTCGAACCAAGCAGAGTAGAGCAGAGCAGATCGGAGACCGAACCCAACACACTATTGTGACCCGTAAATGATACAAAAATTGTGAGTCATTAATAAGCAGCACAGCGTGGCATCTCCCGGACTCCCTCTTTGCCCAATTGCCAACAGCAAGTTGTAGACTGCCCGGTACCAGAGACCAGTTGCAGAGGCAGAGACGACTAACCACAAGCCCAAATCGAATTCTAGCCGGGCACAGGGCGCGCCCAGGGTGGTCGTTGTTGTTGTTTTTCTTGATACTCTCCACCTACTTGATTCTCGTTCCTGTTGTTCTAGAAGTTTCAGATGTTTTTTTTTTGTTTGATTGATTTGCAGAGTTAACATATTTTTTTTCCGTGCTGTCCACAATGTCAATGATTTGTTTAATGATTTGCCTAATGTCTGATATTGCATCGCAGCTTGAGGATTACAACAAGGCTCACAGCAGTAGACATCGAACATTCCCACAAAAATAAAAACATCCAACTGTGTGTCTCACTCCCACCGTAACACTCATCCGACAAGTTTCTGTACAAAATAAAAATAAAAAAAACAGTCAAGAACCTGTCAGCCAGTATTCTATAAGTCCTTGTCGCCAATCAATTTTTTTTAAATAAAAGTGTTGTTATTAGAGCAAAATCATATCTAACTAATTAGATTCTTTATTAATCTATACTACATAAATGAATACAAATTGTATTCACTTGAAGACCATATTAAACAAGCTTTTAGTTTAAGTTTAAAAACTAAAAACAAATGATATACACGTAAGCTATTAGAGAAAGAGAAAATATGAAAAATTAATCAAATGGCCAATTTCGTGCAAGTTGAAAAAATATGATTATTTAAATGTTATTGTAGTCACTTTTAAGCAGCCAATGGTACAACATAAGTATATGAAGGGCAATGGTTTGAAATATTTAGATTTAGATTTCTGAGAAAATGTGTTATTTTTGCTGCAATTGTAGTCAAATAATGTCACATATGTACATATATATAATGTTTAATTAATATGTTAGTTTTAGTACATAAAATATGTACTGTTTTCGTAAACAATTTTTAGAAAAATTAACGCATTTTCCTAATAATATTACAATAAAATCAACGTGTGAATTCTTGTTGTTCTTTAGTTGTAGAACGACAACTCAAATTATTATTAAGAAACTAATCAAAAATCTTGAGTATAAAATTCAAATTCTCTTCAAAAATTATTTTTATTATGATCCACAGATACTATGTATTATAGAGCATTATTGCACACTTGTCGTCGTTATAAAAGGACGACGGCTTTAACTATGCTGGTGGTGGGTGTGGGTGGGTGCTTGATGGATACAGGAACTGCCGAAAGGATGCAGGATGCATTAAGACGCCGAGACCACCCCAGAGTCCGCGCATATCCGGTCAAGGACGGAAAAGACCGGACAAGAGGCAAGTGTCATCAATGGAATTTAACTGCAGAAAGCCGCACAGTTTCTACGATAGTCATGGGGCAAGTGAGTGCAACACTGAGTGTTTAAATACATTTGATTTGGTTCGAAATACTCATGGTAAGAAACTGCGGATGTTTTTTTTTCCTGGACTTCCTGTTGCATTATTGTGTTGCTGCATTGTTGTGTTGTGTCCCATAATTGGCTGGTAATTGAAAATTTATGATGCGAGCCAAGCGGCACCTGAGCCAATGACCCTGAGATGGAGTGACCTTTGACATCGCGGAGCTGCGGAGCTGAGTTGAGTTGGGCAATACTAGAGAGACGAGACCGAGCCGCATCTGAAGACCAGTTGCAGTCGCGCAATTGTTCAACTTGACAGCGGCACATAAATTATCTCACAAAATAAATTGGGCAGCTCGTAACCCGCACCCGCAACCTGCCCTTTCACACTCGGTCCGTTGTTATCTGAGAAATGTGGAAATTAGAAAAGTGAATTAGTGATGCAGCGATTGACGACGAACTTTCGCTGCTTCTCTATGATTTCTTTCAACATTTATCTCGCTCTCACATGCCCATTTTTTCGTTCATAAATACATAGAAATAAGAGAAGAAAAAACAATTTCATAAAATGCATTTTTCCATATGCCTTCGATTCATTAATGCAGAGCAGCTCCGTGATGATGATAATGACGATGGAGAGAGGGAGGGTGGGAGGTAGGGATTATGATCATCATGGGGTGACCCCCAATGGTTAGTTGAGTTGAGTTGAGTTGAGTTGAGTTGAGAGTCGGTAGCCAGTTCGATGTGTGCTTAATATCCGTTTTATTGCCTTTGAATTAGTGCCCTTTGTCAGCATTTAGGGATCTTAATTTATATATGAGCACAGCAATGAGCGTGACTCCATAACGAGCACGGCTTCCTGGCCCCTGTCCATGCCCCTGCCCCCAGTCTTTGCCTGGCTACTGTTGCGACCTCTGGCAGATGCAAAAGGTCAACACACACTTTCACACACACTCGCACACTAATCCCAAATGATGGCCGGCTTGCCAGACTGACTGTCGTCGTTGTCGTCGTTGTCGAGCGTCGAGCGTCGAGCGTCGAGCGTCCTTAGCCAAAACAATTATAGTTGCTCATAAAAAAACCGACACGAAAACAAGACTGAAAGCGAGCAAGAGAGAAAACGAAAGAATGGCATAGCTAGCGGGGGGTAGCGAAGAGGAAGTTGCTCAGGCATAAAAAATAGTAGTTGCCGAAGGCTTAGCGACGATGTCAATGTCGATGTCGGTTCCCCCCACCCCCCCTTACATCACCCTGCTCAATTGCATTCCCAAATTTGATGCCGCATTCCGAATCCCAAATTCGTCGCGGGCGGCACCGAACGTGCAAAAAACAACAACTCCGATGCTCCGATGCTGCCTTCTGACTCAACTCGACCCAACACAACCCATAGAAATTGAGTTCCGGGCTAGCACATGCGTGGCCAATGTTTGCTGCCAGCAATTGAACAGGACATTTAGCCAGCCTCGCACCTCCAAAGCCTTCGTTCTCTGTTTCCTTATCATGTTTGCTCTCAGTTTTTAGGTTTTTTTTTTTTTGCAACTGCCCACGACTTTTGAGCTCATTAATCAAAACTTTAATTGATAAGAGCAACCAAACTGAAAAACATATTACTTACATTTTAAATATATAATTTATTAACCAGCTTATAACATACTTTATTTATATTTTGTCGATCGCTGTTTGATTAATTACTTCAACTTCCATTGAAATTTGTCGGGTATTTCATTAATTTCATAGATCTGCAATTTACTTCCGTAGGAATCTACATGCCTTATTATATTACATTTTTTTTTTAATATAATTTAGAATTATTTTTTTTTTTTGTTTATATAATTTTTTTTCATGTTTTCATGTAATAGTACAATATTAGAGTATTCATTTTAAAAGTATTCTGATTTCATTGTTTTACAAAATTTAAGCCGCTCTTTCTGATTCAAATTATTTAATTACAATGCGTCAAATGATGGGGTTTGATCTAGGCAATTGGTTTCTTTGCTTACAATTTAAAATTGGCATTATCATAATTATTTGTTTCCGTTAATTTGCAGTGCAAAAAGGGACGCGAAGGAGTCGAGAGGAGGTGAATGAAATTTTTTGTTAACTCGACGTTTCCAGCTCACCGCTTTCTAATATAAAGCAAAAATGTTTAAAAAAAACTATTTGAAATGAAGAGAATGAATAGAATCAGCCAGGAGGCTGCACTCTGTTCATTTGTATAGTACTTTATAGTATTGTGTATTTACATTGAGTATCCTCGACTCGATTCTCTGCTACTCAGTCGAGTATGCGCATATTGTTCAGGTAGGGCGTGAGTCGGTGGAATGATGAGAAATGATGAGGTGAGAATGTAAATGGGTGATGAGATTTGTGAGGTTCGGTAAATTGCACTCGAGACGCCTGCGGAGCTGTCGACTAAAGTCAGAAGTCGATCATGTGTGGCTGCGACGTCCAAGTACATGAAGGATGCAATGGATAGATGGATGTAGGGACAGAGGGACAGAGGGACAGAGGAATGCATGTTTTTGTTCTGGAGGGATGGCGTCGTATTTTTCTGCTCGTTCCCATTAATGTTTGTTTGAGAAATTATCAGCAACAACAAATATTACGCGTAGCTGAGTTCTGCAAGACAAGTAAATATAATCAGAATGCTAAAGCCTATAGATTTCTTCCACTCTTCCAGTTCTTGCTGGGTTGTAGATACATATATTTGCTTGCTAGGTCTCTCTCATCGCTTTCTTCTCTTTCGCATGTTGTTGTGTTTAACATTTTCAATTGTTTTGGAAAACATTCTACTGGAAATCCTTTAAGGGATTGCGCCTACAATACAGTCTTCCTCTCCCCTCTCCTCTCTCTCACTTTTTGTAGGCACCAGCACTTTTTACATTGTTTGTTGCGTTTGGCATGCAAAATTTGTTTGCAGTTTTCTGTCATTGTTCGCCTTTTGTTCGTTGTCCTTAGACTGGTGCTTCTGGTGCTGCTTCATCCTGCTCCTTCTCCGTCCCCTACCAGCTTCCCATCGGCCTTCAACTCAACTGCATGTGTTTCGGTTTGCTCCGATTCGGATTCGGATTCGGTTTCAGTTATATTTTTGCCAGCAAGAGACTGTTTTGCATTGTTCCGCATTTCTTTCCTTCAATTGGTGCTGCAATTTGCATGCGGCAGTTTTCCTCACTTGTAATTTTTGTTGTTGTTGCTGTTGCTGTTTTTCATATTATCAATCGCAAACTCCTATTGAGGCCTTTTGTGGCATGCATTTCCATCCATTTCCATTGTCCGACAATCATCAAGCAAATTGTCTGGGCAGTGTTTGTATTTGTGTTTTTCCATGATCCCCAGATAATGAACTCCCCCCTCCCTTTCCTCCTTTTCCCTTTTCCTGTCAGAACAATTTGCATTTTTTTTATTTTTTATTTATAGTTGAAAAATACTATATAGCTTTTTGAGTCTATATTAATTATATTATATATACATATGTATGTACATATATTTATGTAAGCGCTTCAAGGTTAATCAGCGATAAAGATAACAAAAATCAATTACAATATTATATAATATACAAAAAATATAAATATAAAATATGAACAGGGTGATTTACTCAGAGTTGGTTATAAATATTAAGTCAGTAACAGTTACTTATAACAATGTATTACAAATTATAAGATAAAACGTTAAAGAATTCATGTATAATTCGTTCAAATACATACAAATAATAATTCGCGAAAATTATTACATATTTTAAACTGAAACTATTTTTAATTATGCAATTATTTATAATTCGGTCAAATGCATATTTTACTACAACAATACAATTAAAATAAATTTGACGAATTTTGTCTCAATCTTTGTCCTTATCTAGAAATATTAATATTAAACTATACATTTACTTTAATAAAGTATAGTTGGAAACATTTTGTTGGCCCCTCTATTCGAGAGTGCTCGATTATGAGATACCTTGCGCCCATTAGTTTGCAATCAGAATAGACGTATAGGATAGAAATTACAGGGTATATATCACCAAATTACACTTGATAACACTATGAGCTTCTCAAGTTATACGAAATAAATAAATTCAAAATTAGACTTGTTATTGATGTTCGTACACGGACAGACGGACAGACAGAGAAACATGACTAAATCAACTCAAATATACTTTATAAGGTTGACGATGTCTTCTTTATATCATGTTGAGGGTGTAGAAAGTTTCTTAGCCCGAAAATTCTAATTCGTTTGAAAAACTTCAAAATAAAGGAGCAATGTAGTCGAGAAGCCCATTAATTATTTTCATAAAAATTAATGTTACATGAATATTTATTTAACATTTAAGTAAATAAATACTCTTAATTTGGTATCGTTGTTATAGTATCATTTTCCGAAACAAAATTAAAATTGCTATAACAGAATGTATAGAGAGAAAAATATCATATTTACATATTTTCGATATCAATCCTTTTGAGTTTTCAATTCAACAATTATATTAATACATTTTAGTAAAAAGCGTTTGGAGAAACTACGAATTTGCCAAATTTCGGATTGCCATTTTTCAGTCAGAAGAAAGAGGGTTATTCATTTAGTGATGCTGCAAGCAATGCGTTGTTATTATTATAACAATAAAATATAGTTTTTAAATCCGAAATAAATGGATTTTGTTTTTTGTTTTCCATAATATTTATTTGTTAAATGAAACTAACTTTGGAACTCATGTGTCTGTATTTATATATTTTTAATAATTTAATTTAGCTATTCTTATAACAGAAAAATAAGGTAATAAAAGTGACAGCGATTAAAAATTTTCTTTTTTTCTTAGGGCCGCTTTTCCTTGAACGCCATCCACATTATAAGCCAAGACCACATCATTGGCTAAAATATTTTTGACGTTCACTATACATTATTGTAACTGCTTGTCGTACTTTTATTGTTTAATTAATATTACACATTAGTACACATATATTACAAACATATATTATTTTTTAAGTCACTCACCTAATAATCGATTGATCCGCTTTGCACTTCTCAACTAAAATGCTTGCAAAAATTTCGTCAGCCAGCACAGCTGCGTTTAAGCGAAAGAGTAGCACAAAATAAAACAAACTGTTCTTTCTGGACAATTGTTTTTGTAAGCAGTGCACCGAAGACGCGTCAACAAACAGCGATGTAAAGCATAATCGAAGTTTTGTCTTTAATCTTGTGTGTGCTCTTTCCACAAAAGAACAAAAACAAAAGCGATGCTTGCCGTTATTTTGTACTTATACTTTAATGCGCATATACTTATTAACTAGGTGGTTCGACGTTCGATTACTATAGGGTTAATCTAGTAAGTACCAATGTAGTGATCGACGAGGTAAGCACTTACCCAGGGCCAATCGCAAACTCGAGTCGACTAGGTGGTTCGACGTTCGTTTACTATAGGGTCACTTTAGTAAGTACCCATGTAGTGATCGGCGAGGTAAGCACTTACCCATGGCCAATCGACACCTCCAGTTCTGCAGGGAATAGTAGAATACCCATTGGAGCGCCTCAAAGTAGACAACGTAATTCGCAATGCAAAATTCAAAGCTAAATCTGTGTGTGTGTGTGTGTGTGTGTGTGTGTGTGTGTGTGTGTGTGTGTGTGTGTGTGTGTGTATAAGCAGCAGAGCAAACGACTGCAGTCTGAACAGAAAAAATTTGATGGAATCAATCAACTTTATTAATTACAAGTAATTAAAGTTTAATTAACAGACAAGAGCCGCGTTGTTGTTGTTATTGTTTTCAAGGTTGCCCATGTGTGTGTTTGGAAATAAATGCAAATATTTGTTAGGCATTTAACTTGTCGATGCGGTTGTGTTTTTCATTTAATGCCCATCAAAGCTGCAAACAACACCAACAGAAGTCATGAATACAAGAAGAAGCATCAGCTGTAGCCACAGCAGCAACAAAAATATCAAATGTAGTGCATTGCGAATATTGTTGCAGTTGTTGTTGCTGTTTCAATTTTGTTTGTATGTTTAATTAAAGCAATATGCGGCCTCGAGGAATGTTGGGTTAATTGACTCATCACTTACATACATATATGACAAACGAAGCACAAACAAACAAGCAAACAAACCAGCTACACACTCACACACACTTTTACATGCATCACATACAAAATGGGGGAAATATCAGATCAGCGTCACAGTCAGCGGCGATGCCAACGCACATAATACGCTGGGGCGTGGCCAATAGTACTTCTGTCAACTGTGGAGCTTGTGCGCAGCGTTGAGTAAACGGTGGCCAATCACAGTTGTGTGGACATCGTTGGCCTACACGCCCCAATCTTTGAGGTTGAAGCGAATGCGTCCCACATACATTGAACAGAAAACTGGTAACAACCTCACAAAAATAGTGGTAATGCTTAATAGTGGGTCTGGCGGGTGGCGCATCCAACTTCACGTGAGTGCTCAATTTGCGCCCAACAAAATTCATGAGAGTGCTCGATTTGCGCTCGCTTCACGTTGCCAACTAACTTAAATATCGCAGCGGAAACAACTGCATGCGATGGTTCAAATATCGATCAAATTGTGCTAAAATTCAATGTTTCAAATTTTTTTTAGTGCATTTTGTGCAGTAAATTAATTTGTTAATTAATATTGCAACTGTTCAAATGTCAGACATTGACGCTTTTGCTGATTTAAAAAATGAATATGTTATTAAATACAACACTACACAATGCTAAATAAATAATTGCTTCTTAAATACATATTGGTATTAAAATACTAAAATGTGCTTCCAACAGTTGTCATTTAATAATCTTCGCAGACAATAGTTTTTGAGTTTAGACTATTATAAAAAAAAAATGATCGCAAGAAACAATGGCATCCGAATGTAGAGAAAAAGCCACGTGGTGAAATCGTGCTGTGACGAACCTATTTATAAGGGAGTTTGAAATGTAGTGGATGATCAAAAAAGTGTAACCAGGCGGCGATTATTGAGGTTTCTGTGTAGAATTTCGGATTGCGGTCACACTCCATCACAGATGTTCAATAAAACAATTTTAATATCTTTTTTTTTTTAATAAACTATTCAAAAAGTTTATTATTTTCAATAATTAAGAAAGCCGAAACACTAAAATTTAAATAATACTTTTTCGTTGTACAGAAAATGCGTTTAACATCAAGTTGCAGTTGTTATTAACATAGCCAAAAACAGCTGTCACACCATGTTAATCATCGCAGATTATGTTAGCAAGTGTAGATCGCTTAACAACAAAACAGTCGGATAGCTGTTTATGCGAGCAATAATACACAGCGGACAGATCATTTGAGCAGCGAATGGCAATCCACAAAATAATTTTAGCAAGCTTTCAAGATTTATGAGAGCCCAACAAGTTGTTTGATGTTAAAATACTATTGTGGTTTCGGATTGTTAAACACAGTGTCAAGTGCTCGTTTGGTTCGCGTCGTGTCGTTTTTTTTTAAATATTTTTTTTTTTTTTTATTGTTTTTGTATCTGTCGCCTGCCAGTCACACAGTTTGCCTATATACATACATACTTTTGTAAATATGTATATTCATTGCCGTCGCAAGCGAGAGCTGGAGAGCGCAACAGTTCATGAAAAGACCAGAGCGACAACAGTAACAGCAGCGACAGCGAACTGCTGTTTGTGATAAAAGTGCTGCGCTAGTGTTGTGTGCGTGTGTGTGTGCTTGAATATGAATCATTCATCAGCCCATTCGGCGACTACAACAAGATCGAAAAGTGCGAGGAGTAATCATAAATAAATAAGCTGTCCAGCCAGCAAATGTGAAACGAAACGATAACAAAGCAGAAACAATCAGCAGTCAACATTCGACTCTCCCATACACATACATACATACATATCAGTACTCTCATCGGATCGTCAATTAAAATACTACGCTGCTGTTTGTTGTTGTGTGTACAGAATGCATTTAAGTTATCGTCGGGACAATAAATGTGTACAACGAGCGCAGCACTTTAGCGCAGATAATTCGCCTTGTTTTACTTCTATTCTGTGAGTTTGTGTGTGAACCACTTGGTGTTAAATGTAGACCAAGCAACAACAACAACGACAACAAATTCGCATAATTGCAAAGAAATTTTCTCCGACTGCAAAAGCGAAAGGTAAAAGTTAATTTGTAATTTACGACAAATGTATGTTTCATTTGCATAAGTTGTTAACAAAAAAAAACCATCAATGCGTGTCGTAAACACAAACACAAAAAAAATATCAATAGGAAATCAAAATATATCTAAAGAAAACGAAAAAGAAAAAACACGCAAATCTGTTGTTCTCTCTTTCCTTTTGCGCTCGCGCTCTCTTCCCTTAATATTTACGCATGCACCCGCAGCTTCGTTAAGCAATATCGTACACGTCTTAAAAGTGCATCGCGTGTGTGTGTGTAACTGTAATCCGGATTACAGTACGCTAGAGTACTCGCGCACTACCGAATTCGCTATACCCAATGGCACCACCACTACTTACTATGGAATACATTGGAAGGGGACAATTGACAAGACGTCGTTTACCATTGTAGTACCTACTTCGGTACTCTAATTCGAGTACCTATTTCGGTACTCTAAATCGAGTAACTCTTTCGATACTCTAATTCGAGTACCTGTTTCGGCGTTAGTACCGAATTGGGTTTGATACATGATTAGTACTCATTGAGTACTTACTAGTGTTGCAAATCATAAATAGGGAAAAAACCACGTGTTATTTTATTTTTGAGCACTTATTGTTTTATTCATGATTTGATTGATATATATATATATTATATTATATTTTTTATTATATATTAATAATTTTCTTAATAATTCTAATTATATATATATATTTAACTTACCACTTTGTAATACATATATTCCATGAGCGATCAGCACAAAATAAACAAATGTATGGACCATTCCGGCACTTCACTTTTTTAATTGTTGATTTCACAATACACACCAAGCAAAATACGAGATGAAAACTGTGTGACCACTCGTTTTTGAAATATTATGAGTTTCGTTAGCCTCCACTCTCGTTTCGACTAATCCGATGGTCATATTTATTCTCGTTTGACGTACGATGTCTACCAAGCAGAGAGACTTTGCTTTACCACTAGAGTGACGAAATCTGTATACCGAATGGGTACAGTGAATTCGGTAGTCGATTGTGGCTATCGCCACCAAGCGTACTGCAGGGCCACTAACATTTGAATAATTGGTTCTTTAACACAGCTTAACATTTGTCTGCGCACTTAAGAACTTTTGACCATGTTTTCTGGCCAAAACCCATTTTTCGAAAATTGTTTAAGCTTTTTTTTTAAAGCGTTGTTTTAACAAAAGTCCAATGTGCAATGTTACGTTTTATGAATTTCGATAGAGGGCGCTGGTGCTAAGATAACAGTGTTAAGACAGCTGCAGTGATTAGTTTTAAAAAGCAAAAAAATAGATTTTTATAGCGTTTTACGTAAAATTTTATAATGAGCTTTAAAAAAAGAACAGTATGCTTGTGATTTTATTTTTGAGAAATTGTTCTTGACGTCCCCAGAATTCTGTGTGAAAGTAAGTCTAATTTCTATATAATTGCTAAAAACTAACTTTTAATTAGACCTACAAAGTGAGTACCACGGAGTCCCACGCTAAAACTCCATTTAATTTGTAGAGTATTCAATTCTTGTTAAAAGTCATCAGTAGTTATCGGAATATCAACTTTTACCCATCTTCTCCAGTCGAGAAATTTCTTTTTTTTTTACTCACTAAAAAAACGAAAAATATGACAAAACACCTATTCCCAAAAACCGATATACATACATACATATAGCAAAGGGTAACTATGGAAAATGTCCAAAATCGACAATTTTGGATTGATGATTCGCATGGCAGCTTGGAATATAGTCATCTGATTTTGACGAAACTTTTATTGCAATGAAACTGTCTTTATTAGCTATTCCCAAACTGTCAAGCAATGCAAAAATTGATCCGATTGTTCCTATGGCACCTACATATATGATATAACTGTCTGATCCGAACCATTTTTATACACAATATACCTATAGATATGTTAAGATATAACGATTTGTAAAGTTACGTGAATTTATCTTTATTCTGTTATTAATTTTGGTCAGAAAAAGTGGTTAAAGTTCCTATAGCGCTGCGCTTGGTTTTGCTTTACCGCTTATCGCTCCGACATTCAAGGGAGAAAGACAGAATCAAAATTTTAAACTCTTCGGTGTCGACACTTAATGCTCTCTCTTTCTCTCTCCCCTTTCGTCCGTAAGTGACACGCTTTGTGGCCATGGGGCACATTTCGCGTTATTGTTGACTTGTTCTCTTAACGTTGTTAAATGTTTGGCAATTAAAACAATTAAAAACATATTAAGCTTACTCCGGTTGACACACATATCATGCATCTGTGCGTGTGTTGATGTTCTGTTCGCCTTCAGGAAATGTCATCGATATCGTTTCGATAATGGATAATTGATATCGTAAACCATAACGGCACAAAATATGACGTAGTATAGTAATGGAAAAATTAATAGGGACGCATTTTATCAGATTCTTTAACATCATATTTTAAAGTCAATCTAATCTTAAGGTCAACTTTTTAATTTTCTTAAATAAAAATATATAAAGTTTAAATAAGTCAAGTTTAAAATTAACGGTAATGTTACAATTATTGGGGATAACAGAAGTGTAAATATAGCAAATTCAGGTAGATCTTATTATTCAATTATGTTATTTTAAATAAAAATGGGTCGTGAGGTAATATTGCTATAGGATGTTTATCAGCTTTATATGTTGTACATTGTACATTGAATACAGGGCAATTTGGCGCCCGTGGCTATATCACTATCATTAACTATGGTATGTAACCATATGCCCAAGAAGATATCATGCTAAAGTTTAAATTTTAGCATAATACCAATCCCAAACACTCGTTGTAGCTTGCCAAAAAGTGGTTCCCTGATAACAAAGTGGATGTTATGAAAGGGGCTGCTCAGTCACCTGCCCTAAATCCTATTGAGCATTTGTGGGGATATTAAAAAAGAAAATTGGTAGATTTTATGCCAAACAAGTACGAAAGCTACAGTCGAGAGCGCTCGAACGAAAAAAAGCCGCTATCATTATTACAGAGTATATTAAGAGTATTAAGCACAGATGGCTTACCAAATTACACATCATTGCACAAATAACTTTTGGAGTTATACGTGATTTACATTTAAAAAAACGTGACTTGTTCTAGATTTATTCTTATTGTGGGGCGTGGCATCCAAATTTTGAAATAAACTTGATCTGCGTAAGGAATGCAGAAACCTATGTGCCTAATTTGGTGTCTATGTCTTATAGACTCTGAGATCTAGGTGATCATACAGACAGACAGACGCACATGGATTTTTTTTGTTTTATCAATCAATTTTTTTTTTTTTTTTAACTTTTTTTTATCTGTCGAACAAGAAAAACAGATTCTGTTTTGATTTTTAGCTTAATTTTATTGTTTATTATTATTATATTGTTCACGGTACATTTTACTCTTAGCCTAGTGTTGCTTTTTGTTATACCCGCTACCTATAGGGTAGAAGGTTATATAAGGTGCCAACAGAAAATGTATGTGACAGGCAGAAGGAGGCATCTCCGACTCAAAAAAAAAAAACATGTTATATATCCATGATTAGCATAAACAGCTGAAACGATATAGCCGTGTTCGCATGTCTGTATGAACACCAAAATCTTAGAGTCTATAAAAGGTGGAGCTACAAAATGAAATAATTAAAACACGTGCTAGGTTTGTCTTAGAATTAAGCACCCACACTACCGCCTTCAAAAATAACAAAAAACTATATTGTGAAGACTTTATAGCTGTCGTTGCTGTTGCTTTATAGCTGTATCTGTGATTTTTATCACACATGTAAAATATACAAGCTTCCCGCTCTAGACAATTTTATAAAAGTAATTATGGATATTATAGTTGAAAACGCCTAGTAACATAATAAAAACAAGTTAAAATTTGAAGAAAAAAAATGTATCCAATTTTGACTTGTCTATATTTTTTTCGTGTATTTTACAGTCGAGCACACTCAACTGTAGCTTTCTTACTTGTTGATACATTTTTATAGAGTTTAAAACAGAAAGCGTATAAGACTAAAATTGTCGATGTGAGTGACCCCAGCACACCATTTTTCAACTTGTTGTGCAAACAAAGCACAATACAACTGGCTGACAAGCCCAAAAGCCAGATGGGTCACCATTTGCTACACGTTGTAGATAAACAAATAAATAAATTCATACATAGTTGAGTATGTGAGCAGTTACGTTTGAGCTTTCTAAGTCTTTGTCAGCTAATCATGCAACGCATGCAAGGTCTCCTTCTTCTTCCTCGTCTACTCGACTTCACTCTCTTAATGTCTGTCCCTCTTGCTCTCTTGCATGGCTTTCTGCATTTAAATGTCTGAGCCGACTCTTGGATAAATCACATCAAAATCGCTGCAGAATACGATAAAAAAATGCCGTCGAGCAAGTTAAAAATCGATGTGAGAATGCAACCATAAGAAATAATTGGAATAATATACTCGTATTTCTGTCGCGAATAAACAAAAAACCTACAGTCGAGAGTGCTCGACCGTAAGATACCCGCAACCCATTTCGAGACAAAAACAAAAAACTTAAATTATATTTGAACAAACAAATATACCAAAGAAATATACTGAAAGTTATTTTGTTGTAAATATTTGAAAAAATCCATAACATACCGACATGGTCACATTGTCAACTAAACTAAACATTGATTCTATAATAGCATCCTTGTTTTTCATTCCATCACAACCAAATTCACAGGAATCATTGGGACTATAATTATTATCATGCGTGGCAAAAATCTAAAATAAACATCTGCGTAAGACCTACACAAATACTGTCACCAAATTTGATATCTCTGGGTCATTCACACACCTAAAACGTCCATATGCATTGGGCACAATTATTTTGATAAATAATTGAACAAATAACTTTTGTTCTATTTATTCGATTTTCAAAATAACAGGGTATATTATGAGTATTAAGCACAGATAGCTTACCCAATTACACATCATTACACAAAGAACTTTTGGAGTTATACGCGATTTACATAAAAAAAAACCGTGACTTGTTCTAGATTTATGAATATTGTGGGCGAAGGGGGCGTGGTATCCAACTTTTGAAATAAACTTCATCTGCGTAAGGAATGCAGGAGCCTATGTACCAAATTATGGATAAATTTAGTGTCTCTATGTCTTATAGTCTCTGAGATCTAGGTGTTAATACAGACGGACAGACGGACATGGCTATAACGTCGCGGCTGTTGACACTGATGAAGAATATATATACTATATGTCGGAAATGCATCCTTCTGCTTGTTACATACATTTTCTGTTGGGACTAAGTTATAATACCCTTCTACTCTATGGGTAGCGGGTATAAAAGAATCAAATGCAACTTCTTAGCCAATAAACAGTCTCCCGTTAGTCTCCGATCTTTCACATTCAGCGTTGCCAGACAGTAATACGGACCACAACAGCATTAAGATAGCTGTGCGTCTGCATTTCGTTGTGTAATATTAACAGTAAAAACACTGCAACTTTCAATGTATCAATTTATCGATGATTAATCTAATTATTATAATTAAAAAAGTATCTTAATATTATGTGAAAACTTATTTTATTAATAGTTTTTATTATATCCTATTTGGTAATTAGTTCAATATGTTTGGTTACTACAACTATAGTATACTCTTGTTCTGTGTGTGTGTGGTTGCCAGCCTGTGTTGGCGACACAGCATTGCCACCTTGATAAACTAGGGCTAGCAGCTGATCTGTATGATACCACCCTACATACAAACATATATTTGATTATGAATAACATTTGATAAATAAATATGATTTTAAATTATGAGTTTGTTGTACATCAAAATTATAATTTATATTATAAATCAAGTGTGACATACAAAAAAATTGTATATTTTCATATTTCCATTGACAATTGGAATAATTAACTTATTCACCTTAAATTACATTTTGCAGAGCATCGCTCTGATTATTCATCTTATCAACATTACTCAAGTTTGCAACATGAACTCTTGAGTCCAGATAAACAACAAACAGTAAGTTAAAAATACTTGTATGAATGCTCGTTCATGATGCATCATGATTCACCAAATGAAACAGTCGCAATATATAGCCAGTAAGAAAGCTACAGTCGAGAGTGCTCGACCGTATGATACCCGCAACCCATTTCTAGAGAAAACAAAAAACTTAAATGATATTTTAACAAAAAATATACCAAATATACTAAAACTAGTTTTTTTGTATATATTTGAAAATAGCGGGTAAAACCCCACAACACCGTTATGGTCACACTGTCAACTAAACAAACTAAGCGCGGGCAGCTGCACGTGAATTTTGCATATAAAATTGTTTCTTTAATAACATCCTTGTTTTCAAGTCGATCTCAACCAAATTCACAGGAATCATTGAGAATATATATATTATTATGCATACCAAAATTCAATGCTCTAGGTTTATTATTACGGCTTTTACAGATTTTGGGGGCGGAAAGAGGCGTGGCAAAAATATAAACCAAACTTGATCTGCGTAAGACCTACACGAATACTGTCACCAAATTTGATATCTCTAGGTCATTCACACACTTAAAACGTCCATATGCATTGGGCACAACAATTTTGATAAATAATTTAACGAATAACTTTTGTTCTACTTATCCGATTTTTACCAAAATTACAGGGTATATTGAAAGTGTCAAGCAGATGGGTTACCAAATTACACATCATTACACGAAGAACTTTTGGAGTTATACGCAATTTACATAAAAAAACTTGACTTTTTCTAGATTAATGCTTATTGTGGGCGAAGGGGGCGTGGCATCCAACTTTTGAAATAAACTTGATCTGCGTAGGGTATGAAGGAACCTTTTTGCCAAATTTGGTGTCTCTACGTCTTATAGTCTCTGAGATCCAGGTGTTCATATGGACAGACAGACGGACAGACGGACATGGCTATATCGTCTCGGATGTTGACACTGATCAAGAATATATATACTTTATGGGGTCGGAGATGCCTCCTTCTGCCTGCTACATACATTTCCTGTTGGCACTAAGTCATAATACCCTTCTACCCTATGGGTAGCGGGTATAAAAAGTGCTTTAAAAAAATGGAGCGAAAACAATAATTGCATAAACACAGAGACTGTCGAATAGAAGGGCAAGTGAATCATTTCCCTATTACCATTTGCATTTCCACTTGCCACTTTGATTCCTCAATCAAAATCAAAGCAAATGACTTCTTTCACCAGAAAACCCAATGAGGGTTCCCTATTATAATACAACAACTCTTAATTACTCGAAAAAATCTGTTTATTTAGCGAACGTTTTCACTCACGGAAACTATGCTCAATTAGTCGCCAAGATAATAATAATAATAGTGGTCGTAATGCTATTGCATATGTAAAATAAACTGTGAAAATTTTGGACGGAGCAATAAAATAGCGAAATTATGAAATTGCAACCAAGACATTAGCTGAAATAAATTCCGAACACTCATATAACCACATATTCCATGCGAACGATGTAACGATGAAAATAACATAGATATTGAGGAGACATTTTTACTGTCTTTAATATATTAATGCGGAGTTTCCAATACATCAAAATTTAGTCAGTCTTGTGGCACTTCTCGCTTTTTCCCGGGACACTTAGAATTCCTCGATTTATTTTGTGCAGTGGACTTGCATTTCGCGACTTCCATATTCATTATAATCAGCTGATAAAAGAAGCAACGCAACTGAACATTCTGAGCGCCTAGTGCAAGGATAATACTTAAACAGGAGGGGCTACATTACAAATACTTACATATATATATAATATAAGGAAAGCTATCACCTTATATTGAAGCTGTGGGGTTAACTCAAAGGTTGTCAATGATTTTAAATATAGAAACAATTTATTCCCAAATATGCAGGGTATATTTTAGATAACATATTTGTAACATTCAAATGTAAGCAAGTAAAAATCGAAAAAATAGATAATGATTATATTTGTTTTCATAAACTTCAAAATAACACACTTGGAAGAACGATGTGAGTTAAACAAAAATATATATAATTGGAATAATTTTTGTACGAGAAAAAAAGACTTTTGGTTTAATTTGATAAAATATCCAATGTTGAAGTTGAAACTTCCTATTTTTTTTTTTTTTTTTTGTTGAAATATATATGCTAAGAATGTTCATCTTCACTATCAAATATCAATTACTTTATGTTTTTGTTGCGTTATTAATGAGTCAAGTGGAGAATCTTAGGTATCCGAATTAATTTTGTGCTGACTGTATGTAAAGTAGTTCGTAGACACTGATCAGATTTAGTACGCTTTGTCCAAACGGTAAAATCTACGATGCTACAATTTTCACACAACCTAGATATGATCATATCTTTAATCACAGTTTGAAAATGCAATGTAATACAATGTATTAATGTTTAGCATTGCAACCAGCAGCGACGGTAGTGGCTTTGGTGCTAGAGTTGCAAGGTCTTAGTCGAGCGGTGGACCAACCACTCCATTCTGCCGCAATTTTAGTTTTTAAAACAAGTAAGAAAGCTACAGTTGAGTGTGCTCGACTGTAAAATACCCGCTATCCAGTTTTGTAAAGCACGAAACTTGTTAAATTTGCTAAAAAAATGTAATGTCAAAAATTTCACAATCGCGATTCGAACGCAAGCAACGACGCATACTGCAACACGCATACGTGCGCTCTAACCACTGCACCACCAAACAAGCGTAATAATAGGAATAAAGTTCCCATTACTTATTGTTTGAGTTTTTTTAAGCAATTGCAAGATTTACAGCATACTTTAGGAACATTATTTTTTTTTTTCAAATTTTAACTTTTGCTTATTACTTGGCAATTTAAGATTTTAAGATTTGAGTTTTTTTAAGCAATTGCAAGATTTACAGCATACTTTAGGAACATTATTTTTTTTTTTCAAATTTTAACTTTTGCTTATTACTTGGCAATTTAAACCAGTATTTCCAACTATTATATCCATTATAAATAAACAAAAAAAACATAATTTTATAAATTTAAAAAAAAAATAGTCTGGAGCGTCACTCAAACCGCTGTTGTCTGCTTAGCTGTAAGTGTTTTCATACATGTAGGCGTAAAAAAGGCGCAATTATAATAACATCTTTTTGGCTTGTAAAACATGGAAGAGTTTTTCACCCGATTTCACTCAAATTTGGTCTATTTCATAGGTGTGCGAAAATCACAGCTGCACCTATACGGCAACACCTTTAAAGTATGTTTTTATACCCGCTACCCATAGGGTAGAAGGGTATTATAACTTAGTGCCAACAGAAAATGTATGTAACAGGCAGAAGGAGGCATCTCCGACCCCACAAAGTATATATATTCTTGATCAGTGTCAACAGCCGAGACGATATAGCCATGTCCGTCTGTCCGTCTGTCCGTCTGTATGAACACCTGGATCTCAGAAACTATAAAAGCTAGAGCTACCAAATTTGGGGACAGTACTCCTATAGGTCCTACGCAGGTCAAGTTTATTTCAAAAGTTGGATGCCACGCCCCTTTCCGCCCCCAAAAGTCTGTTAAAGCCGTAATAATAGACCTAGAGCATTGAATTTTGATATGCATAATAATATTTATATTCTCAATGATTCCTGTGAATTTGGTTGAGATCGAATGAAAAACAAAGGAAGTTATTAAAGAATCAATTTTCTATGCAAAATTCACTTGCAGCTGCCCGCGCTTTGATTGTTTAGTTGACAGTGTGACCAAAACGGTGTTGTGATTTTTACCCACTATTTTCAAATATATACAAAAAACTAATTTTAGTATATTTGGTATATTTTTTGTTAATATATCATTTAAATTTTTTGTTTTCTCTCGAAATGGGTTGCGGGTATCATACGGTCGAGCACTCTCGACTGTAGCTTTCTTACTTGTTTAAAGATTGTAGTCGGCGTGACAAAAATCTAAAACAAACTTGATCTGCGTGCAGTCATAACTAGTGTCTTAGAACAAATTTCGTAGCTCTAGCTCTTTTAGTCTCTGAGATCATACAGACAGAAGAACATGGCTATACCGTCGGCTGTTGACACTGATCAAAAATATATATACTTTATGGGGTCGGAGAAGCCTCCTTCTGCATGTTACATACATTTTCTTTTGGCACTAAGTTCTAACACCCTTCTACCCTATGGGTAGAGGGTATAAAAATATGTCAACTTAAGTACTTTACAGAATAAAATGTACAAATGCTGCTTACATAATAACGTTGAAATATATATAATAAGGAACAACGAACATTTTTATACCCGCTACCCATAGGGTAGAAGGGTATTATAACTTAGTGCCAACAGAAAATGTATGTAACAGGCAGAAGGAGGCATCTCCGACCCCACAAAGTATATATATTCTTTATCAGTGTCAACAGCCGAGACGATATAGCCATGTCCGTCTGTCCGTCTGTATGAACACCTAGATCTCAGAGACTATAAGAGCTAGAGCTACCAAATTTGGGGACAGTACTCCTATAGGTCCTACGCAGGTCAAGTTTATTTCAAAAGTTGGATGCCACGCCCCTTTCCGCCCCCAAAAGTCTGTAAAAGCCGTAATAATAGACCTAGAGCATTGAATTTTGGTATGCATAATAATAATTATATTCTAAATGATTCCTGTGAATTTGGTTGAGATCGAATGAAAAACAAGGAAGTTATTAAGGAATCAATTTTATATGCATAATTCACTTGCAGCTGCCCGCGCTTTGTTTGTTTAGTTGACAGTGTGACCAAAACGGTGTTGTGATTTTTACCCGCTATTTTCAAATATATACAAAAAACTAATTTTAGTATATTTGGTATATTTTTTGTTAATATATCATTTAAATTTTTTGTTTTCTCTCGAAATGGGTTGCGGGTATCATACGGTCGAGCACTCTCGACTGTAGCTTTCTTACTGGTTTGCATTGGAACTAAAAATATTATGAAAGGCTTAAAATTGTGTTTGGAAGCCAATCGCGTTACGGCAGTAATGGTCCTGAAGTTAGAGTGACGGTGTCTCAGCTGGGAGAAGCTGTGTTCGAATCACGCAAGGGGAGAAGGGTATACTCGCCGTGAAGTTTTTGAATTTTACAATAATCAAATTCTAATTGATTCGGTGCCCAAAGAATCAACATCATACAAATACAAATAATTATATTAAAACCAAATGTAAGGAGAACGAAGGTGCGTGTGAAACTGGCTATTCATTAAATACATGAAGAATGTAAAATAATAAATATATTTACATATGTTAGTCGATTATTCTATTCCATTTATTAATTTATTGATTTGTTTTAGATTCCCTTTGAAATACAATGTTTCGTGTTTTTGTAGATAATAAAAATAATAATAACCAATTATATATTAAAGGTCTACATGAATCGCAAAAAGAGCAGATTTATATTATCACTGCAAAATGATTTGAATGAAATTGAATGCGAAGCGGAACACGATTGAGTGGATGAGTCCGCTCGCGTAAGACTCAGCCGCACAACGTTGAAATTAAACAAATTGAGTTGAATGAGTGGGAATGCTTTCAACTGCACTCTATTTAATTGTTGTTGTCCTTAGCCAGCATTTAAAGAATTGTTTGTTTATTATATTCGAGTCTTTTTCGACTCCTCTTACTGATTGAAATAGTCACAAGTGCGCTCGTTTTCCGATCCGAAATGACTCCTTTGTCGGGAGAAAAAGATACCCTACCCGCGACTGCTCTGAAAGAGTCGTTTATGACTCTTCCGAAAGAGTCTTTTTTTGAGTCTTCCAAAGGAGTCATTTATGACTCGCCCTTCCGAATCATTTTCGAGTCGTTTTACCTATCAGTTTCGACTCAGTTTCGAAGCGTTTTACAAGTTTTTGCTTTAAATAAAATTATTAATATTTAAATTAAGAAATAATATATATATAATATATATTTATATTAACAGATTTTAATTGAATGTATTAATATGAACAAAACTATTTTAATTAATTTTCAAAAATACTTACATATGTATATACATATATAAGAGGTTAAGTTCTTATTATTAGAAAACTGAGTTAGTAAAGATAAAAATAATATCTTTTGAATTTATTCTATGTGTTTTCTCTTTGTCAGCCTATCTATGGCGTGCACAAAATGCTTTTGGAGGATAGCATGGCACATATCTAAAAGAAAAAATATTTATTATATTTTGCCTTTTTTGCCAATCGTCTCAATTGCTTGGCTGACATTATATTATTCAATAAATTATAAATTATTATTAAGTTTAAAATGCATTAACTTTAATTTACATTTATTTCGTACTCAAAATTACACGCTTGTTTGACCTTCGCTTCACTTTGCAACTATAATAATGAAGGAAAATTCAGAATTTGATTTGAACTTAGAAAGCACCGTTAGTAACAACAATCATTATTCAATCACCCGCGCGACCAATTTTCGGTTGCTTTACGTTTTGTTAGTCTTCTTTCAATGAATCACATCTAAAGTATACGCACGAGTCTCTTTCGAGTCTTCTTTTAAACACCAATCTATTTTTAATAAGCAAAGCGACTCGAAAAAGACTCCTCAAAGTGATTTTTGTAAAAACGATGTTCCAAATGCAGGCTGGGTCCCATCTCTGGTGACCACTTTATCAAATGACGATTCGAATAATTTCGGCTTCGTCAAACTCGAAACTCCGTTTTTTGTTTCATTCACTCTTACTTATTCCACTGAACACTATGGGACATAATACACACTCATATTTTTACAAAGTCGTTTAATTTAGACATTTTCAATCACTCAACTCAATTAAATTGGAATGCATTCATTTTAATGTATGTTCTAAGTCCAGCCACTATATATGTATGTATATACATAATTATTTTATTTATTATTATTGTATATATATAATAGCACAGAACTTGTATTGAGTTGCCAGTTCGATGACCGAATGGGATCTTAATTCAAGTATTGAATTAATTGTTTCATTGACGTGCAATACAAAGCTAAGAAACTTTAATAGTTGCATTGTGAATTGGACTAATTTAAGAAGAAAGCTAGAGTCGAGCGTGATATTTTAACAAAAAATATATCAAAGAATATACTGAAACTTCTTTTTTTATACCCGCTACCCATAGGGTAGAAGGGTATTATAACTTAGTGCCAACAGAAAATGTATGTAACAGGCAGAAGGAGGTATCTCCGACCCCATAAAGTATATATATTCTTGATCAGTGTCAACAGCCGAGACGATATAGCCATGTCCGTCTGTCCGTCTGTATGAACACCTAGATCTCAGAGACTATAAGAGCTAGAGCTACCAAATTTGGGGACAGTACTTCTATAGGTCCTACGCAGATCAAGTTTATTTCAAAAGTTGGATGCCACGCCCCTTTCCGCCCCCAAAAGTCTGTAAAAGCCGTAATAATAGACCTAGAGCATTGAATTTTGGTGGGCAAAATAATAATTATATTATCAATGATTCCTGTGAATTTGGTTGAGATCGAATGAAAAACAAGGAAGTTATTAAAGAATCAATTTTATATGCAAAATTCACTTGCAGCTGCCCGCGCTTTGTTTGTTTAGTTGACAGTGTGACCATAACGGTGTTGTAATTTTTACCCGCTATTTTTTCATGGACAGACAGACGGACATTGCTATATCGTCTCGACTGTTGACACTGATCAAGAATATATATACTTTATGGGGTCGGAGATGCCTCCTTTTGCCTGTTACATACATTTTCTGTTGGCACTAAGTTATAATACCCTTCTACTCTATGGGTAGCGGGTATAATTAAAGGAAGTGTAATGAAGTAATTTGATATGCCATTTATCTATATGAATGTCAATGAAGTGAAGTTCTCTGCATAAAAAAATATGCTGTATTGAATGATAAATAACTGTATGTTATTTGTGAAAACATTGGATGGTCAGTAAAATTTGCGAGCAGCCCATTCATGACAACACATACAAATGTACAAACTAATATACATACATACGTGGTTTATAAATGTAGCAATCGAGTTGACGTCGCCTTTTTTTGTTGGCGTTATCGCTGAGTCGACGCTAAAAATGTAGCCACATAACGTTATACGATATGTGGTCTGCATGGATGACAAGTACACGAGTATATAATATAAAGAGAAATGTATATAGTAAATATGATTTTATATAGAATTGATTCACTGTGAAATTTGAGTGTGAGAGCGTGCAACAATTGCCTGAAACAGCGTTCCGATTATTCATCAAATCAACTTGAAACATTTGTCGAGTAGGCGGCAGAGTTCCTATCTCATTCCTAGTAAATGCTTCCCCATGCTGTGAATAATAAAAAAAAGACTATCAAACAGATCAACTTGGTTTGATTTGATATTCGATGCTGATGTCGCGATGTTGCATGGATACATTGAAATGTGGCAATATCGATATCTTTGCTTCCCATGTGCCATGTTGCAAGAAAGATCATGTATCTCACTTTCAATACCAGCAGCAATACCAATAATTGAAGATAATTTCATTAAATAATGTAAACAAAATCATTGCAGCCGGCAGAACATCATCCATTTATTTGAAGTGCTGGCCACTTAAACAACAACTGCAACATGAATTCGCATCAAAGATTCGCTGTGCTGGAATTCCGATTCTAGTCGGAGTTATCCCGAAATTTAAGTAGAAACAATTTGATCAATTAAGATGATTGCAGAAGTTGTTAATCATATTACTGATAATTCTTGAGATTATTGCTTTTTATATCCTTTACCCATCTCCGACCCGATAAAGTAAATATATTCTTGATCAGTGTCAACCGCTGAGAAGATATAGCCATGTCCGTCTGTCTGTTTGTACACCTAAATTTCAGAGACTATAAGAGCTTGAGCTACGAACACTTACTTATTAAATAGTACAGCGCGGACGTTTCGTGAAAATTAGAAAATTGTGAAATTGCGTGATAAACAATGATGTATAAGCCAAAAAAAATATCATTTTAATAGCAACTTTTTTACGTCTAAATGTATGAAAACACTTGCAGCTAAGTAGGCAAAAGAGGAACGAGTCTAGCTCAAAAAATTTGTTTTTATACCCGCTACCCATAGGGTAGAAGGGTATTATGACTTAGTGCCAACAGGAAATGTATGTAACAGGCAGAAGGAGGCATCTCCGACCCCATAAAGTATATATATTCTTGATCAGTGTCAACAGCCGAGACGATATAGCCATGTCCGTCTGTCCGTCTGTCTGTCCGTATGAACACCTGGATCTCAGAGACTATAAGACATAGAGACACCAAATTTGGCAAAAAGGTTCCTTCATACCCTACTCAGATCAAGTTTATTTCAAAAGTTGGATGCCACGCCCCCTTCGCCCACAATAAGCATTAATCTAGAAAAAGTCAAGTTTTCTTTTATGTAAATTGCGTATAACTCCAAAACTTATTTGTGTAATGATGTGTAATTTGGTAACCCATCTGCGCTTGACACTTTTAATATACCCTGTAATTTTGGTAAAAATCGGATAAGTAGAACAAAAGTTATTCGTTAAATTATTTATCAAAATTGTTGTGCCCAATGCATATGGACGTTTTAAGTGTGTGAATGACCTAGAGATATAAAATTTGGTGACAGTATTCGTGTAGGTCTTACGCAGATCAAGTTTGGTTTAGACTTTTGCCACGCCCCTTTCCGCCCCCAAAATCTGTAAAAGCCGTAATAATAAACCTAGAGCATTGAATTTTGGTAGGCATAATAATATATATATTCTCAATGATTCCTGTGAATTTGGTTGAAATTGGTAAGAAAGCTACAGTCGAGAGTGCTCGACCATATGATACCCGCAACCCATTTCGAGAGAAAACAAAAAAATTTAAATGATATATTAACAAAAAATATACCAAATATACTAAAACTAGTTTTTTGTATATATTTGAAAATAGCGGGTAAAAATCACAACACCGTTTTGGTCACACTGTCAACTAAACAAACAAAGCGCGGGCAGCTGCAAGTGAATTATGCATATAAAATTGATTCTTTAATAACTTCCTTGTTTTTCATTCGATCTCAACTAAATTCGCAGGAATCATTGAGAATAAATATTATGCATGCCAAAATTCAATGCTCTAGGTCTATTATTACGGCTTTTACAGACTTTTGGGGGCGGAAAGGGGCGTGGCATCAAACTTTTGAAATAAACTTGATCGGCGTAGGACCTATAGAAGTACTGTCCCCAAATTTGGTAGCTCTAGCTCTTATAGTCTCTGAGATCTAGGTGTTCATACAGACGGACAGACGGACATGGCTATATCGTCTCGGCTGTTGACACTGATCAAGAATATATATACTTTATGGGGTCGGAGATGCCTCCTTCTGCCTGTTACATACATTTTCTGTTGGCACTAAGTTATAATACCCTTCTACCCTATGGCTAGCGGGTATAAAAAGTATATACGTACTCGTTTGTTTTTGCCCCTAATAGCTTTGCTTTGTTTGCTAACTTGCTGCATAGATCAAGTTGTGGGGCCATTATTTAAGCCTCTTCTATTTCCACTGGGACAATAGAGACAGATACCCACAGCAATAACAACAACAGCAACAAGGGCGATAGCGACAAAAGGTTCAAAGATCGTAAACGATATAAAGAAAGTGAAAGATAATTGGACAATTAAATATGTCTGCAGCATATCGATGCCTGTTGTTGGTGCTGCTGCTGACTTAAGTAATTTGCCAGAGGAAATACGGCAAGAGGAAACACGTGTCTGTCATTTTCGCCCAGCTTTGTTGACTATGCAATTTCAATTTCAATTAATTAAGCTGTTCAGAGAGCTTTGCTTGACTTGGCTTTGATATTTATATATGTATGTATGAATATTTATATGAAAGACAATTTTATATTTTGGACGCCTTTAATAATTGTCATGATCATAATTTGGGCAATATTGTGGCGTTTGTGGCCAGTAGATTTATCAATTCCGAAAATGTATAGCCTTAAAATGTCAACGAAATTAATATTTTTAATTCTGGCTTTTTAACAAATTTCTTCTTTCAGTAGATTAAGATTGATTATGTTTTTATATGTATTTGTATATTTTGTTTTTAATTTTATTGGTCACTCTTGATGGATTTTTTCTATAATTCTACAGGATCAAAATAATTTGTTAATTGGTTTCTTTTTCTTTTGATCGATAATGCTAATTGTACAATAAATTTTTTAAAATTTATTGATCACTTTCGTTGGATTTCTATGATAATTACCACTTAAATAAATAATAATGGCAGCTAATTACTCAATTTAACGTCGGGTTGCCGATGTCGCTGTTGCTTTTGCTGTCTCGCCAGAGCAAGTTGCACCAGACGACGCTGTTCCAGCTGCTGCAACTGTTGGGCCACTAGCATCCGATGTAGCAGCTCCACTTTAGCATGTTCTGTGACCTGTGAGTGCTGCTGCTGCTGCAAACAAGGCAGCTGCAATTGTTCCTTATGCATTTTTGAACTTAATTTGCGGCTAAATATTTGGTCAAACAACTGCGCTATCAAGCACAACAAGAGTTCCCAAATATTATGTTGTATTTGGTAAATGTTGCCTTTTGCCACTTGGTGCATGTTACGCCTACGAAGTTATCTCTTGAACTGTGTTGCCGCCATAGGGCTGAAGGGACTTTTATATGTAGCAATACATAGAAGAAGGGACTTTTATATTCAGGTAGCAATAAACTTGAAACTTGACCTGGGCCAGGCATAACGAACCGTTCAGCCATATGGCGTTGGTCTTTAATCTCCAAGTCCTAGGTAAAAAGGCGAAGAAAAAAATTTCCCAGCAGTTGTATTTCTAATTGCATAAAGTCATCAAGTCACACACAATGTATTTATTTACGATAGCAATGCTTATGTTTTATTAGAACGTCTAAAGAGATGCTGTCTAAAAATTGCATTAAAATATTCAAAAACAGTAGGCCTGAGCTTGTATTTTGTAATTTCTTTGCTAATGCACAACTGTTTTATTTAGTCTCTGTATTTGTTCTGCTTTCAGTGATTGGACATGAAACGGGCGGAAACGCAAGCTCGTCCCGTGCCGGCTCCGCGTCGCCTTTACCCGGAGATGCGTCCAGCCAACTATGAGAATATCGAGATCAATGTAAGCAGCAGCAGCAGCAATCAAATCAATCAAAGTCACAATCACAATCCCAGTAACAACAATAATGGAAAAGAGCTAAACATCGATGTGGAGAATATACATGGAAGTTGTGGCGAGAAGAAGCTGCCGGCGAACATTCACTGCAAAATGATACTACAGGAACTTAATATAGAGCAGCCGATTTATGGTCCCGATGCCAATGTGAATGTGCCGCCAGAGCCGCTGTATGCCACGCCCAAGCCGGCGCCTAGGGACCGAGCACGGGCTGAGCTACTAGAGAAGGAAGAGGAGAGGGAGCAGCAAGCGGAAGCGGTGTCAACAGAAGAGAAGCAAAGAACAGAAAAGGCATTGCGTGTTGCTCCTAAAGTTCCATCGAAACAGCTAAACATTGAGCTGGATCGTCGGCGTCCGGATCGATGCTCCATCTCCAGTGAATTCTCCACAACGAGCATTGGCTGCAATGGGCCAACAGAAGATGATTCGCGTTACGCATCGAATGCGTCGCTAGACTGCAGCGAAAACGGCTCACAGAGCGGCAAGTTCAAGTCGCCATCACCCGGGTACGTAGACGAGGGTGAGCAAAAGGATGTTCAGCAGGATCATGGCCATGATTCTTCTGATTGTGAAACTGAAACCGAAACAGAGGCCGAGGCGGAAGGCGCCGCCTCGTCCGATCTAAGCTGTGACGACCACAAGTAAACTTTTTCAACAATTTTTTATTTGCTTTTCTCACTCCTTGGTGTTTTTGTTAATTCGAAAGGGTTTCCAACTTTTACTATGTATAGACGCTCACAAATTAGAAGCACGTTGTTCCAGCAGGTAATTTAAATTGTCTGACTATTAATTCAGGAAATTTACTTAAATATACAAAATTGCACTTACGTTAATTCTTTTTAAATTTCTTTATTATTACATACAAAATGAAGATAACCAACTCAACAAAAACCATTTTTTTTTTTTTTGCTTTATTTCTTTAATAAAAACTAGTAAGCGAAGCTAAATAATCCAGTGCACAAATTTAACTTATATTTGTTTTAACTTCATGCAAATGATTTATTGAAAATATCATAATTAATAGCTTTTATTATGATTTCTGGAAGATTTGAACTTCAGAGAATTTTAATTTGTGAGCTTCTATCACTAAATGCACACCATTTAACTAATACAAGTTGTATGGAACAAGTAATTAACTTCGTAGTTTATTTTAGCTTACTAAACATGTTGTTCTCGCTCCGAAATCCCACCCATGGTCGTGGCACTACTTTAAAGTTTAAACTTTTAACTATGTACATAAAACAATGGTTTTGTTTCACTTTTGACAGTCAACATTAAGATTTTTTATCTATTTAGTTGGCAAAAGTAGGTTTACATCTACAATTTAATTTCTATGTAAATCAATAGCTGATTTTCGACTGCAAACATGAATCCGATAAATATTATTGAAAGTGTGGTAACCGTGAACTTTCCAAGTATTTAATGATCTACACAATAAATTAGCCCAATACTGGTACTAGATAATTAAATCTTATATATTTATATATGTACATATATATTGGTACAAAGTATACCCAGAGCAACTTTTTTTCTGATTCATATATCACTTATTTCCAATATTAAAATAATATATTATGATATTTGTACAGTAAAATGGCGATGTGCTGTCCAGAGTCGAATTTTTTTAAAGTATATTGTTAATACGTATATGAATTCTCTTTCCTTCCTCACTTCCTTCTTTGTCGACTTTCCCTTTTATGCATATACATATAGTATGTAGTTGTCGCAAGGGGGTTGATATTTATTTTATATATATAAAATATATATATTCAAAAAAGCTCATATCTTGTCATGACACATTGAAGTGCGGTGCTATCAGCAAACAGTTTCTTTTGTAAGGCATCTCTTTTCACTTAATGAGATTGGAGAGGGGCGACAGCGAAACTGTATACCTGTAGTTGTTAAGGGCGTGTGATCCGTTTTAATGCTCCCATTTATAGTGACAAACGTGAGTTGGGAGCTGAATTTCCGGCGTTGTCCAATTAATCACCGTCCTATCAACTCGATCTTAAAATATAGTCAATTGACCTTCAAGTCAATCTGTTCTATTTATACCCGCTACCCATAGGGTAGAAGGGTATTATAATTTAGTGCCAACAGAAAATGTATGTAACAGGCAGAAGGAGGCATCTCCGATCCCATAAAGTATATATATTCTTGATCAGTGTGAACAGCCGAGACGATACATGTCCGCCTGTCCGTCTGTATGAACACCTAGATCTCAGAGACTATAAGACAAATAGACACCAAATTTGGTACATAGGTTCCTGCATTTCTTACGCATATCAAGTTTATTTATCAAGATCAACTTATATTATTAAACACAGATGGCTTACCAAATTACAGATCATTACACAAAGAACTTTTGGAGTTATACGCGATTTGTTCTAGATTTATGCGTATTGTGGGCGAAAGGGGCATCCAACTTTTGAAACAAACGTATACCCTTCTACCCTATGGGTAGTGGGTATAAAAAGTAATTATTTTTTGTTATATATCTATATTATTTTGTCCAGTAGTGTACATATGTATATACATAGTTATAGAATGTACCGCTGTTAATTGTTTTTATTTTCAAAGGTTATAGTTTCTTAAACATTTAATTCAAAAATTAAGGCTGGGAACAAGGTTTTTAATGCTAAGATGAAATTTGTGCTTGATGAACGTTTTGGTCTGGCCAAAATAATAAGTGTGTAAAATGAAAAATCTTTATTTATTCTCCTAAATCAATTTCATCCTCTTCAAAGTAATTCCCTCCCAATAAAATATACTTATGCCAACGTTTTTTCAAATTCTCGAAACATGCCAAATAGTCCCTTTCTGGAATAGCCATTAGCGACCTCTTCGATTCAGCTTTTATCTCCTCAATCTACTCGAATCGCGTTCCCCGGAGTGTTGTTGTCTGTTGTTTCAGGGTCGTAAGCATAACCCCAAGTCTCATCTCCCGTAATTATGCATTTGAACTTGTCCTGATAGTCAGAAAGCATTGTTTCTCACACATCAAGCTTGTGACTTTTTTGCAAGAAATTTATCGTTTTCGGTACCAAACGAGATTTGACTTTTCGGAGGCCCAAATGGTCTTTCAAAATGGTTTTCACAGATACTTCTGATATTCCAATCATATCATACAGTCAACCGACGATTTTTGAGCACTAATTCCTTCACTTTATTGACGTGTTGGTCATCTGTTGACGTCGATGGTCGTCCGGAGCGCTCCAAGTCATCAACTCATTCGCGACCCTCTTTGAAGTATTTGTACCACTTATAAACATTTTTCTGGGACATGGTCGAATCACCAAAGGCCTTCCGCAACATTCTTAACGTTTCTGCAGCGGAAAACTTCATTCCGCAAACAAAATTTGATGGCACTTCTCTGCTCAATTAAACCAGACAATGTAAAAATCTAAAAATTCACTCTTGCTCGTTTGGTAAACACAAGCGTTAATATAGTTCTTATACTGAAATTGGCATGACATTACCCCCAGATGTCATCAACAGTCCTGCCAACTCAAGAACAAAATAACCAGTCCGAAATGTTAAGCCCGCAAATTTTAAATTCAAAATTACTTACTTTTTTCCCGCAATAGTACACTAGTGTTATTTTTATATTTTCTAGTATTAAATGTATAAATTAGGTAAGGAATGTTGGTTTATTTTGACTTTTCGCATATTTAAGTACATCCGAGTTGAAAAATTATTTCGAAGAAACAAAAAGTGCATTGTACTGTTAAAGAAAAGACTATTGACGTGAATCTTCGAAAAAATGATAAAAGTTTTCCAGAAATTGGGAAAACTCTTAAAAGCTCAGTACATTTCGTTCAGAATGCCTTGAAATTAAAACTGGCTACTAAAAATGGATGATGGAAGAAGAAATCTTTACAAACATCAGAAATTCGCCAGGTCAGTCTTGCAAAAAGGACATATTCATGTCTTTCAAGATCATTTCCGGTCAAATCAGCAATGGAATATCATCTCCGTAGATGTGAAAAGGAAGATCTACTGGACCTCATACCCCAAAAATGTCCTTTTCTATGAGAAAAAAGTTTGAAGATGAAGCAACAGTGCGGCGTCAATTATTTGTCATGGTCTAGGCTAGAAGGTTATACAATCTGGAATACAATTTTGTGGAGCAAAGAAACATATCTAAATCTTGTTGGTAATGACTAGAGACGATATGTACATTGCTTAAAAGGCTAAGAATTCTTGTTCCGGTGCCCAAAGAAGAATGTTAAGGATGCAGGCTGATGCATAATGGTTACGGGCACTTTTTGTTGGCATGACGTTGTGCGGATTCAACGGTAAACTGATATAATGACCATATTCGGATATAAAAACAAGTAAGAAAGCTACAGTCGAGAGTGCTCGACCGTAAGATACCCGCAACCCATTTCGAGAGAAAACAAACAGCATAAATTATATTTTAACAAAAAATAAACCGAATATACAGAAATTTGTTTTTTGTATATATTTGAAAAAAATCCATAACATTCCGACATGGCCACTCTGTCAACTAAGCAAACAAAGCGTGAGTATAAAATTGATTCTTAAATAACTTCCTTGCGTTTCATTCGATCTCAACCAAATTCACAGGTATCATTGAGACTATAATTATTATTATGCATACCAAAAATGCAATGCTCTAGGTCTATTATTACGGCTTTTCCAGTTTTCGGGGGGCGGAAAGGGGCGTGGCAAAAATCTAAATCAAACTTGCTCTGCATAAGATCTACACGAGTACTGTCACCAAATTTGATATCTCTAGGTTACTCACACTTAAAACGTCCATTTGAACTGCCTTTGTCTAGATTTATGAATATTGTGGGCGAAGGGGGTGTGGCATCCATCCTTTGAAATAATCTTGATCTGCGTAATGAATGCAGGATCCTATTTACCAAATTTGGTGTCTCTGTATCTAAGGTGTCTCTGAGATCTAGGTGTTATATAGGTGGCTATATCGTCTCGGCTGTTGACACTGATCAATAATATATATACTTTATGGGGTCGGAGATGCCTCCTTCTGTCTGTTACATACATTTTCTGTTGCCACTTTGCCTCTCTGGACCATCCAACTTCGAACACTATCCTCTAAAGATCCGAAAAAGAGCACTGCGTGGATACGTGCGTTCTACGGAGAGAGAGTCACAGTTAGTCGCTAGAGTTAAATCAATAACCTCTGCTCGGTTCTTGTTGCGGAAGGTGGGGTGGCTACCCCGGTTACACACATTAAGATTTGTAAGCATTACGAACTTGCTCCTCCAAAAAGTACTGTCGGCATTAGCATCACACCCAAGGAATAGATCCATGCCCTCTTTCTGCTCATGCTGAGTTAGGGCTCGGATGCTCTCCGACGGTGGATCCTTTTCTTCATATAGGAGGTATGCCGTGTCCAGGTATAGTTTGGGACCGTTCCTTCGCTCGCATAACGCTACCGTCAAGTCCCTGTTGCTGTAACGGGAAGAGAAGAGCACATTAAGAACGGTGCTTACCACGATACAGGTTCTGGACTTACCCACAGTTGTCGGGACAAGGAGAAGGTATCCGCGGGCACCCAAACCACAAACCTACGATCCAGGGTTCTTGGGTGAGAGCCATATCCACCCTCTCTACGTCTATGGAAGGAACCCTCGAGTGGTGCAGATTAATCTACACTACCCGAATTCTCTCCGGTCGATCTAACATCTCCGCGCCCGACTGAATTGGATACTACCATTAGATTGCATTTACTAACAAAATAATACACAACATTTTTTATGTTTCGAGTGTTTGGCTTTTCAAATTAGTGTACTTATTATTTTGACAAAGCCATGCCTATGATTTTTTAATTAAATATATCACAAACTTTTAACTTGAAATGGAAAATGTTCATGTTTACTATTTTTATAATATACTATGTATCGGAAAACTAAAAGTAGATTTGATTTTTTTTTTTTAATTACTTAAAAACGATTTACGAGGTGTGAATGATGTGAATGCTTAAGCGTGTACTTATTATTTTGTTGAGTAGTGTATATCTTAAACGTTTATATTTGCTTGGGAACAACTTCAATGAAAAAGAGAAAACTTCTCAAGTTAGACGGAATTTGCATGGAAAATATAAGAATAGTTATAGATATTCTTAATTTGTTTGTGAAGAGAGCCTGGCATCCAACATTTGAAATAAACTTGACCTACGTCATGAATGCAGGCTCCTACTTACCAAATTTGGTGTCTCTAGCTTAATAGTTTCTTCTGAGATCCACACACGGACGCACAGCCAGTCGATGCTGATCAGACATATATATAGTTTATGGGGTCGGAGATGTCTCCTTCTGCCTGTTACATCCATTTGACAAACAATTCAAACCCAACAAAAGAAACTAAACAAGTAAGAAAGCGAGTGAGCTCGACTGTGAAATACCCGCTACACATTTAGAGAGAATACAAAACGTATAAATGATATTTGGAAAAATATATAAAAAATTTGTTTTTATACCCGCTTCCCATAGCCATATATATGTACTTAATGGGGTCGGAGATGCCTCCTTCTGCATGTTACATACATTTTCTGTTGGCACTAATTTATAATACCCTTCTATCCTATGGGTAGCGCGTCATTATTTGGGAACTATATTTTGTTCGCTTAAATAAAATCTTTTGACATTTCAATAATGTACAAAGAAAGTGCACACCTTATTTCAAGCAGCAGCAAATGAATTTTAAAGCATTATACTAAGAAAACTGACCAAGTTTTCAAAAAAGTGTTTATTCATATTTTTCCATATATTTAATAAAATATATCCACAAAAACATAGGAAACTTCGATATCCACACATATCGCCGAAAGAATTAGATACTTGCAAATCTATTTTAATTTATATTGATTGTATTGACTGAACGAAATTTTTCAAATCGTCAAGTTTTAACTGGAGAAGAGATTGTTGGAAAATGCCCTGAAATAATTGTCATGTATACATCGTGAGGTTGCAACGTCGCATTGACATTACGAATGTTTTAGTTTAAAAACCTTGCAGAAAATGTAAAAATGTTGGTAACAACATATTAAATAATTGTAATGTTGTGTGAGCAACAATCAATTTTATTTAGTATTACATGAAAGAAGCTCAATGGGCAAACTTTGTTTTTGGTATTTGAACGCAGATGATGTGGTCGTAGTTTCGATCCCTGACAGCATCCAAACTTCTTGTCAATTCAGCGAATGAAAAACTTATTTTATTTTAAATGGAAATGAAATACTTTTCATGAAAATACCGGGGAGCTTCAGCGTGATGCAACAACAGCAACAAATTAAAATGAATGTTATCAAACGATTCGCAGTTGAAGCTGCTTGGAAAACTGGCTAGTTTGTCTATATAAATTTAATTGAAACAACAAGGAAAATTGTAAAGCATAGCGAAACTTTAGAGTTATTGAAATAATTAGAGCGCAAACTTTTAGTGTAATATTTTGTCTAGAAATTCAATATTTTAATTACTTTTTCACTATTTATTATCTATGTAAATGCAATTACGGTCCCTGGTTCACAGTGTTTTACTGTGGGTACTATCAACATTCTTCCCCACACGTCTGTTTTGCACTATTCAGCAATCATCCCCAATAATTTCTTTATTTAATAAAAGGAACTTGTTGCGCTCGCTAGGCAACACTTCAAAGCTACTCGGCGAGGCGATTGGCGAACGAGTCGCGTTCAAAGCGAAGGGCGCCAAGAAGCGCATCGACAAAAATTTAAAGAGCTCCACGGAGGCGATAAGCAACCTCGGAACCGATTTGCGACACGCCAGCAAACGTTTCGGTTCGAATTTCTCGCTGGGACGACGCGACAAGACCGAAGCAGTAATAATAGACAGCCAAGTGGATTTGAAGCAGCAGAAGATGGAGCTCGATCGACGCCGCACATTGCCCAACACAGATGTATTTAGTGCGATACAGTTCAACAGTCCGCTGCATCGCAACGCCAACTGTGACGTTGCGGATCTCAGCCGAGAGCAGCAAGAATTGGCCTACGAGGTGCCACAACCCAGCAAGGCACAGCCGCCCAGCTACGACGAAGCATTGCGCTCGCGTCCCACGCCGCCCTTGCCCGCCGCAACAGGGGCCAAGCACCTGGCTCTGGAGGCGGCACAAAAGGTGCAGCAGCGACAGACGAGTAGCGGCGAATCGACAGGCGAAGAGCTGCCTATGCCCGCATTTCCAGCGCCGCGTCTCTCGCAACATCTGGACGCGCTGCAGCCACCGACGCGACACAAGCGTCGCAAGAACTACGAGAATATAGAGCTGCGACGTCCGCAACTTGATTCCGCCGAGCTGGACGAACTGAAGCGCTTGGCAGCCGCAGCGGTACGCGAGGAATCGCTGCTCATCTCCGCCAGCATTGCCGCAGAGGAAGCGCGTGCCCCGAAACCCGAGCGCAGCGACTCCTGGCAGTTCTATGACGAGGCAGTCGGCGGAGAGCCAGAAGCGGAATGCGACTCCTGCTCCTCCCCAGAACCTCTGTACGCCAATCAGGAGGCTACATACGGAAAAATGTTCGAGATGGCCACCAGTAGCAACAGTCGCAGCAAGCTGCTGACCCCGCAGCTGGAGCTGGCGTGCATCAGGGAGGATGGCGAACTGGACAGCAGTGAGGGCGCTGTGGGTGGCATGCCGCATGCCGAGCTAATTGAAGAGTTTGATCCGTTGATACGAAGCAAATCGTCAACGCTGACGCGATCCAACAAGAGCAACGAGCTGCTGTTGCTGGAGCATCTGCTTGAGGAGGACACTTATGGCAGCATCAAGCGCGAGCAGGACGACGTCAGCATGTGCACCTCCGAGGAGGATGCAACAAAAACTGTTTTGCCACAGAATGCGCTGGACGACTCCAATGCGCTGGAGACGCGCCCCAAACCGATTCTCAGTCGCCTCGAGAAAAAACCAACGTTGGCTGTCGATTTGTCGGCGCCTTCGCGTAATCGCACCAATTGGTTTGTCGCCGATAAGGCGGGCGCACATATTGAGGGCGACAGTCCACCGACCTATCTCGAGGCCATTGGCGGCGATGGCCAGCCATTAACAACAGCAGCAGCTACAGCAGCATCAACAACGGTAACAACCACATCGCCAACGGAGACACGTTCCACTCTGGGCTCGCGCTTCCGGCAAACGATGAACGCCTTCTCCAACGTGAAGCTGCGCATGGACGCGATGAAGCGACGTGCCAGCTTCAAGGGCTCCGCCCAGCGGCAGTCTGGGGACATCAAGGTGGCACTGCAAATGGTGCCCCGGCCCTGTCTGTCGCCAATGCTGGTGCGCTACGAGGGTCCCTTGGTGCGTTTTCCCTCTGGCGTTGTGGAGGACATACTGAAGGAGATGCAGAATCGCAAGGCCATTCTGCGTGATCGCCAGTTCCAGACGTTTCTCGATCAGGATATGAAAACGGCCAAGGAAGTGATACCGCTCGACACCATAACCACGCTGCAGTGTGTCAGCAACAGTCGCGTCACCGACAGTGCCACACATTTCTATTGCTTCGAGTTGACCACTTCGCAATCGAAGAATGGCAGCTCTACATCGGATAATATGTCCTCGAATCCGAATCTTTTGATGACCAGCAATGCATGTGGCAATGTGAAGCAGCAGCGTGTTGCGCATCTCTATGGTGTGGGCAAGGAGTCGGAGCGCGGCGTCTGGATGCAAAAGATCCTAGAGAGTCTCACGAATAGTGTGCCCGTGAAATATACCTGCCACTATTATCGCGCCGGTTGGTGCTACCTTAAGGTGAGTATCTCTATTAGAATTGTTATCCCACACCCCTAACGATCGCATTTAATTGGCACAGAACTCCATCACCTCCGAGTGGAGTGGCACTTGGCTGGTGCTGCGCAAGAGCCAACGACGTCTCATCTTTGTCAGCGAGGCCAACGGAAATGTCGAGAAAATGGATCTGCGAAAGGCACGTTGCATCGGTCAGTATACAAATTTTATTAATTTCTCGCTTTTCTGCTATTTCTTGCAACATTTTTAGCTCAGAGAAGTTGGGTCGAGTATAGTGAGATATGCAAAAAATGATTAGTGCAATCGTTTGTCCATCGTTAGCCCATGATTGCCCAGGAATAGTTTCGTTTGCCCACCTTTGTTTCCAAAATATCGAAAATTTTCGAAAATTCAAAATTTGTTTTTTTTTTAAATTTGATCAATGATTTGATCAAATTTTTTTAGAATTTTTAAATTTTCAATACTTTAGAAAATATTGATAATTAAAAATTTAAAAAAAAATTTCATCTCGAAAGACCTAAAATCTGATAATTTCGAACATTTTTAAACTGTAATAGTCTGCCCATCAAAAGCCCAACAATGTCCAGAAACTTTCGTTTGGAAATTGTTCAAAATCTAATATTGACAAAATTCAAATTTTCATTGAAATAGTTCGCTTGATATTTAGGCATGGGTATACTGAGTGTTTAAGTTCCATTATCGTTTGCCCATTTAAAAATATTTGAAAATTTACAAAATTCGAACAATTTTGAGACTTTAATAATTTGTCGATTTCTCTGAATTTGAAAATACTCTGGGAAAACGAAAAAATACTTGGACAAACGATAATGGAACTGAAACAGGCAGTATACTCATGCCTGAGTATCGAGCGAACTATTTCAATGAAAATTTTGTCAAAAACCAAACATTTAATTTTTCCTATTTTAGAGTTTAAATAATTTCCAAACTAGGGGTGGGCAAACTGAACAGTTTCTGGGCATTGTTCTGCTTTCGATGGACAAACGATTACGGTTAAAAAATGCAAACGTGGACAAACAATTCTTAAGCGATTGGCATTGAAAAAAATTTCAAAATTTTCAATATTTTGGAAAGTAGAGGTGGGCAAACGAAACTGTTCCTGGGCAATCATGGGCTAACGATGGACAAACATTTTTTGAATGTCTCACTTTACTCGACCCAACTTCTCTGAGCTAACATTATTGACTGTTAACAAATGGTAAATGGGCACGATGCTTTGTCAACACCAACTTTAGCGTAAGAAGTATGTAACAGACAGCAACAGAATTCGAATATTTCATTGAAATTTTAAGCGTCATCTATCGGTTTATTAATCCATGAATTCTCTTGCTGCTTGCAATTGCATCTGGTTGGTGTCCGTGCTAAATATTAGTTAAAGTACTTGCTGTTAGATTGTAACTTGGTTATGGGTAAAGCCTACTAATAATTTGATTAATAAATTAAGATATTTGAAATATGATTTTTGAAGATTTTTTTTTGTTGAAAACTATGTTGTGAAAGAATTGCGGGTAACTAGCATTTAGTCAATGAAAGAATCAGTCAGTCAGTCGTCACAAGAACTTTGAGCAAGCTGTGGACAAGGTGAAATTGTTTTCAAAATAAAAAATCTTTATTTATTCTCCTAAATCCATTTCATCCCCTTCAAAGTAATTCCCTCCCAATAAAATATACTTATGCCAACGTTTTTTCAAATTCTCGAAACATGCCAAATAGTCCCTTTCTGGAATAGCCATTAGCGACCTCTTCGATTCAGCTTTTATCTCCTCAATCTACTCGAATCGCGTTCCCCGGAGTGTTGTTGTCTGTTGTTTCAGAGTCGTAAGCATAACCCCAAGTCTCATCTCCCGTTATTTAGCATTTGAACTTGTCCTGATAGTCAGAAAGTCAAGCTTATGACTTTTTTGCAAGAAATTTATCGTTTTCGGTACCAAACGAGATTTGACTTTTCGGAGGCCCAAATGGTCTTTCAAAATGGTTTTCACAGATACTTCTGATATTCCAATCATATCAGTAAGATCTCTTACAGTCAACCGACGATTTTTGAGCACAAATTCCTTCACTTTATTGACGTGTTGGTCATCTGTTGATGTCGATGGTCGTCCGGAGCCCTCCAAGTCATCAACTCATTCGCGACCCTCTTTGAAGTATTTGTACCACTTATAAACATTTTTCTGGGACATGGTCGAATCACCAAAGGCCTTCCGCAACATTCTTAACGTTTCTGCAGCGGAAAACTTCATTCCGCAAACAAAATTTGATGGCACTTCTCTGCTCAATTAAACCAGACAATGTAAAAATCGAAAAATTCACTCTTGCTCGTTTGGTAAACACAAGCGTTAATATAGTACTGATACTGAAATTGGCATGAAATTACCCCCAGATGTCATCAACAGTCCTGCCAACTCAAGAAAAAAATATCTAGTCCGAAATGTAAAGCCCTAGAATTTTAAATTGAAAATAAATTGCTATCCTTTATTATGTATTTAAAAATATTGGTATTCTCCCTAATTCTATAATTATTATAACCAAAATATATATAATATTTATTCGTTTAGGATACAGGAGAATGGAGATTAGTTAATATTGACATTCTAAGAGTGCAAGTGATAAAAAAAATATGAATCTGTTTTACTTAAAAATTTGTTGTTGCCATTCTTACTCCTTTCTAAATTCACTAGCTAGTAAATTTATTTGCCTGTTATTTGAGTTGAACTTAAATACTAATCTTACTGACGACTCCATAATTTATTCAATGTATTCTACCCGTCTCATGCAAAGTTGTTTCTCTCTTTCTATTTCATTATCGCAGTTCTGAAGGAGAGTGATGATTCAATTGACAACCTGCATGTGGAAAGCGGACCCCTGCTGATGATCGACTGTCCACCGTATTCAGTCTACATGATCATGAGCTCGGCAAGGGAGACCAAGATCTGGCGTCACATTATACGCGAGGTGGCCCACAACAATGGCTTCTCACTTGGCGATCAGCAGCTGACCCGCTACGATGTCCCCGTCATTGTGGACAAGTGCATCAATTTCGTATACATTCACGGCTCCATGTCGGAGGGCATTTATCGAAAGTCTGGATCGGAGAATTCCATGCACAAACTGATGAGCGCATTTCGTGCCGATGCCTTCAATGTGGAAATCACACGCAACGAATACAATGAGCACGATGTGGCCAATGTCTTGAAACGTTTCATGCGGGATCTGCCCGAACGATTGTTGGGCAAGCTGACTGACAGCTTTGTGTTCGTCACCGAATTGGCTGTTGCCTCTGAGAAGATACCCATCTACAGGGAGCTGCTCGGAAGGCTCAGCACCATTGAACACGAGACGCTGCGGCGCATTGTTGGACATCTAGTATTCATCAGTTCGCAGCAGGCAAAGAACAAGATGAGCATACAGAATCTAACCATGATCTGGGGTCCCACACTACTGGCGAAAAAGGTAAGTTTATTAGTGCGGTTATTTATTTATTTGGACTTAATCTAGGGCTAATCTAATGACTCTTTGCTCTTGCAGTGTGACGAACTCATTTACTCACAGAAGGAGGCTGATGTGCTTAGCGATTTGATTGTGCTCTATAAGAATCTATTTCCCTGCAGTGCCGATGAAATGGTAAGCTGTTAAATTAAAATTGTTTCATTGAATTTAGATACGATTTCTGTAGTTTTTGAGAAAGCCAAACCTGACCTATCAGAAGTGCTACAGAAATAACAAGTGAAATGGATTTCCGCTGATGGTATTTCTGCGTGGAAAGTTTCAGTTTCACCAACTTTTTCGAACTTGAATCCTCACCCCTAACTTGTCAGATTATGACTTGCTTACTTTAAATACGTTTTAATAAACTATATCTCTTTACAATTTTCAAATAAACGCAAGCGTATGAACATGGCTTTGAAAGTCAAATAAAATAAGCAGTTGCAATTGCCTAAGGGTAGAGTGTTGATTTGTCCTGGAACATCTAGGCGCCCAGTAAGAAGCGATTTTCCGAAGTAATTAAATCTATCTAAAACTAGCTTTAATCACTGTTTAAAAATCGAATGAATTGGCTTATTTTTGTTTTTCCATATTATCCATATTGATGTTGATCAATGCATTCAAAATAAAATATCGATGTTGGGTTAAACATTTGATGGATTGATGATCCGGAAGGTCCAATATAATTAAAGGTTTTAAATTTCGTTAACCATAACTTCTTAACTTAATAAAGATAATATTTCTTTATTTGGTTTTGCGTGTTTTACAAAAAATTATATGCATTCCTGAATCGCAATATCTACAACAACATCGATATTAGCATATATCACCATATGATATCTTATCACGACGCATTAATGTTTTAAACATACCTATTTACAATTCTGTATCGATTGTTTTGAACAAAATCATTAAAATCGACAGGAGGCTAGAGTGCGAGGATAAGGTTTTAATTTTGAAATATTTATATTGTTTCAATTAAAGAACGTTGAAGAAAATGTAAAAATGTTGCTTAGAACAAATCAAATATGTGTAATGTTTTGTAAGCAACAATTCCATTTACATATGTACGTATTAAGTTTTACACGAAAATACCTCGGTGGGCAAACTTTGTTTTTGGAGTTGATTTCATCCATGGCTATGGTCCAAGGGTTATAGCATCTGAACCCGGATGGTCGTAGGTCCGATCCCTGAGAGGATCCATAAATCTTTTCAATTCAGCGACTGCCAAATTTTTATTTAACTTCAAATGGAATTTTTTTTTTTTTAAATACTTTGCTTTTATTTATTGGATCTTCTCTTTAAGTTGAGACTAACAATAAGTTATCAAATCTTATAACTAAACATTAATTAACAATTCAAATTCAATTGTTTTAGGGCTCCATGTCCCTAGATTCTATCGCTGGGTTGGTAGATTTTTACGACGAAGACGGGAGCGGCTGCACAGCCGTGTTAGCCCTCGCACGAGGGGATTAGGGTGTGAGGAAAGCTTGATGTGATACTTCTCTTTCTGTTCAGCTATTACATCTTATTGCGAACGTACCACGGTGCCCCGGTGATAGTTCTCAGGATCTTTGATTGAGCTCGCTGGACAACATCAATATTGCTACTACTAGCGCTCCCCCATAATTAGGAGCCATAGGTCCAGATAGATTTAAGGACGGAAATGTAGAGCAGGACCTTGTATTCAAGACTAAGGACCGTTAATAAGCCAATGAAGTCTATTGGCTTTTAGTTTTAATTGTGTTCTCTTGGCTTCGATGTGCCTTCGCTGTGTCGTCTGTTGAAGTGTACTTCTAACTACTTAATGTCGTTCGCATACAGGAGTGCGGAATTGTTTAGTCTGAGCTGTGGGCAATTTTGCCTGTTTAGAGTAAAAATAAGATGCTTGCATTTTTGTTCGTGTACTTTTATTCGCCAGTCAGATAGTCACTTTTCCACTTCGACTAGATGACGAGCCAGTTGCGCTGATGCTTGGAGTGTTCCAAGTGTCCTTGGAACGGCTGAGATGTTATTAGATGTTATAAGTCGTCTGCTTGTTTGGATGTCTGCTGTGTAGAGGACGTACAGCGTTGGCCCAAGTACGCTGCCTTGGGGGACTTTAGCCCTAATCGTGTAATCGTCTGATATAGCAGTATTGCATCTCACTGCGAATTTCCTGTCGTTTGGGTAAGATTCTAATAGTTTGTGTGTATTATTAGTAAGCGCTGTTTTGATCTTTGACCTTCTTACCAAACTCTATCGAATGCTTGGGCTACATCTAACAAGAAAGCTACAGTCGGGACTGCTCGACCGTAAGATACCCGCTACCCATTTCGAGAGAAAACAAACAACTTGAATGATATTTAAACAAAAAAATATACCAACGAAATATACTGAAATTTGTTTTTTTTAATATACTATATTTGAAAAAATCCATAACATACCGACATGGTCTTACTGTCAACTAAACAAACAAAGCGCGAGCAGTTGCAAGTAAACTTTGCCTATAAAATTGATTCTTAAATAACTTCTTTGTTTTTATTCGATCACAACCAAATTCGCAGGAACCTTTGAGATTATAATTGTTATTATGCACACCAATATTCAATGCTCTTGGTCTATTATTACGGCTTTTCCAGTTTTTGGGGTCGGAAAGGGGCGTGGCAAATATCTAAAAGAAACTTAATGTGCGTAAGACCTACACTAGTACTGTCACCAAATTTGATATGTCTAGGTTATTCACACACTTGAAATGTCCATTTGAATTGGGCACAAGTTTTTTGATAAATAATTTAACAAATAACTTTTTTCCTACTAATCAGATGTTTACCAAAATTACGGGGTATATTAAGAATATTAAGCACAGATGACTTACCAAATTACACATTACACTAAGAACTTTTCGATTTATACGCGATTTACATAAAAATATGTAACTTGTTCTACATTTATGAATATTGTGGGCGAAGGGGCGTGGCATCTAACTTTTGAAATAAACTTGATTTGCGTAAGGAATGAAGGAACCTATTTACCAAATTTTGTGTCTATGTTTTACAGTCTCTGAGATCTAGGTGTTCACACAGACAGACGGACATGGCTATATCATCTTGGCTGTTGACACAGATCAAGAATATATAAACTTTATTGGGTCGGATGTGCCTCCTTCTGTCTTTTACATACATTTTCTATTGGCACTAAGTTATAATACCCTTCTACCCTATGGGTAGCAGGTATACAAATCTTGCAGTGCAATGGAAATGAAATAAATTTCCTGAAAACGCGTAGGGGCTTCGGCGGAGGCTGCAGCGGAAGGCAACAACATCAACAAATTAAAATTGGCAAAATTGGCTGGCTAGTATTAAATAAATTAATTATTTATATTGCCTATATGTGTAAAACACATTTTCTGTTCTACAACTCATACTTAATGTTATAACCTTCTTCTGTTTTTTAGAAAAAGGAGCAAGCCATGCTAATGTGCTTACAAAAATATTATGCGGCCGCAGAGACACTCAAAGATGCTGTAAAGCAGTCTGGTGATATTAAGATCTGGATCAGTCTAAACCCCAATCCCGACAATACAACAGAGGTGCGATCCATCTCCAATATTTGATCATTGTATAGTACTAAATGAAGGATTTGTTAATCTTGCAGGAGAAGTCGCAGGTGAATGCGACAATCTCACCGACAAAGACCGCCTATGAGCTGTGTCGAGAGTACTCGGAGAAGATGCGATTGCCCACACATCAGTTGACACTGTACGAAGTTATACTGAACGATAGTCTAGAGCGACCTCTGCATCACGATACCAAAGTCTTCGATGTCATATTGAACTGGTCGTACTGGCCCGAAGAGGATCGCAAGCACAACTATCTAGTGGTGCGACCCATTGATATGTTGCGCGAGGTGCAGCGTGCTGTGAAAAATCTGGCGACAGTGACGCCGGGCAAGGAGCTGCGCTTCGCTGACTATCGCACCAAGTCCTTTAAGACGCTGCAGTGTGAGCTACGCGATGGCAAAATTGTTGTATCGAAAAAGGATAAGAACGACAAGACGACCATAATACGCGAAATATTCCTGCACAGCTCGACAGCATATTTGGGCTGTGAACGCAAGCGCGACTTTCCTTGGAGCTGGGCCATTACATTCGTGGAACGCACTCAGGCGCAAATCATGAGGTAATCGATTGCCTTACTATCTATTTCAATAATTACATTTGGCTTGTGCAGATCGCGTGATGCTCCTTACATTGGTCATGTGCTGGCAGGCAGCGAATGGGTTGATCGCACCATCTGGTACTCCAGCATTTGGTATTGCTTACATGGCGACAATATATCGCCGCCCGCGGAGATCATTATCAAGTGAACAAACAACAATATGCCAGATTATTCTGCCATAAATATTAATTAATTTAATTCTCACTGCTCTTTCTTAATTATTATTATTTAAACATTTTTTTAAAATTTTTTTTTATAATACTAAATTGTTTTTTTAAAGCGTTGAGGATTGTAAATAGTTTTTAATAATTACTCTAAACACTAGTTAATCGATCCAGAGTAAATACATTCATGTGTATATTTTGATTTTCCATAATGATCGTGATAAAGCAATTTGCAATTGTGTTTGTGCAATACGTAACTAATTTCCATCTATGTAACAATAATTTAATTTAGCAAATTGTAACAAAAGAATTTAAAAATTCCCCATCACATCAATTCAAGTTCATCGCCTTTTCTTGCATATTTGTGCATTCTGATTTATTTTTTTAGTTTTCGATTTTTAAAGGAATGACCCATTTATATAAGTATATTCTTGAATTTATAATTAAAAAAAATATCGTAATTTTTTGAGTATTATATTTGATTTTGTGCATTTAACAATACTTAATTAAAAAGTATGCCATCTGTTTTTAATGTATCTAGTTCCTTCAAGGCCTTGGTCAATGCATATGGCGTAGCACTAAATGAATTTCACATCTATCTTCACAATTTCGAAACTTCTCAATCTAACTATTAGTAAAAATATTAAATTAAAAACACATTTTTTTTAATCATTATTTAAGTGTTTCATATGATTACATTTTAAAATTAATAGTGGTAAACATTCTAATTACACGAAAATTGACAAAAATATATGTAAATGAAAACATAAACGCAGTACATGTATATTTCAAATTTGGCATTATGTAATGCTATTATATATTAATTTCTATGAACAATTTCACAATAAAAATACAAAAATCTTCGCTATTTTATAACTTTTTTAACATATGGATAGGCCTTCGAAAATTACTTTTTCTGATGCAATTAATTTCGTTGTAAACTACTCCACGTTCCAAAGCGGCTTAACGTTAAATCTGAACATGCTGACGTAATGCTGCTACTACATGAAATAGTCATATTATTAATTGAACAGAAATTTGTAAACATAAATAATAATAAGCACAGATGGCCTTCCGAATTACACAACATTACACAAAGAACTTTTGGAGTTATACGCGATTCACATATGCATATTGTGGGCGAAGGGGCGTGGCATCCAACTTTTGAAATAAACTTGATCTGCGTAAGGAATGTAGGAACCTATGTACCAAATTTGGTGTCTCTATGTCTTATAGTCTCTGAGATTTAGGTGTTAAATTATTTAGTTCTAGTTATTTGTTAAATTATTTATCGAAATAAATGTCCCCAATGCATATGGACGTTTTAAGTGTGTGAATGACCTAAAGTTATCAAATTTGGTGACAGTAATGTGTAGGTCTTACGCAGATCAAGTTTGTTTTAGATTTTTGTCACGCCCCTTTCCGCCCCCAAAAACTGGACAAGCCGTAATAGTGGACCTAGAGCATTGCATTTTGATATGCCTAATAATAGAGATAGTCTCAGTGACTCCTGTGAATTTGGTTGAGATTTGTTTGTGTGTTTAGTTGATAGTGTGACCATGTCGATATGTTATTGATTTTTATACCCGCAAATATATATATAAAAAAAAAACAACGGTATATTTTTTGTTAAAATATCATTTAAGTTTTTTGTTTTCTCTCGAAATGGGTTGAAATGTGAGTATCATACAGTCGAGCACACTCGACTGTAGCTTTCTTACTTGTTTTTTTTAATTGTATGAAAATTGAAATAGGCCATACTTACATATGTATATAACATCTTGAATCAATTAACACATGAGTTAAGTGTTATAAATAGTGGCCCTTTAGTTGAAATCTTAAACGAATATTCCACAAATGAACGAATGTGAAATGTGATCCTAAAAATAATGATAAAAATAGTTTTATTTATAAGTAACATATAATAACACTTTTTTTTTTCTGTATTATGACTATCAACGACTTCAAGTGATATACATTGGGAGACTTTGTTGCCACGCAACCAACACAATGCGCAATCGTATAAACATATGCATTAAAATGCTTATGCAAGTGAAACGCGATCGACTACATAAGATTGTTTGTATGTACTTTATGTTAGGGACTAGACGATCAGTGACAGGGGCAAGTAAAATCGCCGCGTCTGCAATTAGCCGCATAGCCAGCTGGCGATTTCCTTCTTCTCAAGTAAATATCAGTATCATATAAACCACAGGCAAGACCAGTTCAACAAGACAAATCAAAATTTATCTATACATATATATGAATCCCTCGGACAATCGATGAAATCCATCCAAAATATCGAGGGAACACACAGAGTATTAAACAAAACACTGTTCAGAATGTTAAAACTAAAAGTGATTATTTAATTATAATAAAATCCTCGAAAAAATGTAAATTCTGAAACAGAATCGTTAGAACAAATCCACATGATCTAAGTGCATTTAACTCAAACTGGAAGTGGCTTAGCATAAATCAACGCATTTTATGGAGGAAATCCTCAAACTATCAAATATACCCCTGTTCAAAAAGTTAAACCTGAAAACGTTATTTTAAATTATATTGAACTCTTCGAACTAACTTAAATTCTGAAGCAATAAGGTTAAAACAAACGCACATGATCTAAGTGTATTTATAACAATCTGGAAGGTGATTTAGATGAAATTAACGCAATGGCCTTTCTCAAAAGACCATAAAAGCCAAACCTGAGTGAGTATAGGGATAAGCAGTTGAGTCCTTGAGAAAATAAGAGGCACGGACAAAGAAGATCTGAGTCAAACTCCTATATACATATGTAAGAAAATACTCTGTAATGCAAAGTGAACTCCCACATTCCATACAAAGAGTCGCTGTTGCAAAACAAAACCTCAAATTCATTGTACAGCTTAATGAACTTAAATTAAATCAAACCTCAAGCCTCTCCAAAAAACTACGTATAGTTAGAAAAAATTAAGGATCATAGGTCTACTATATGCATCTTGCACCGGTCGCCCAATCTCTACAATCAGTGTCAACTAGAGACCAAGCCCTGAAGACCGAATGTGCCAGACCGCCAGCGCTACAATGAGCGCACAGCACATTAAAATAACATACTATATATAGTATGTACATATATGTATATAGATTAATTTGTCCCGCAAGCACATTGGGCCACAAAGCCTAACAAAACAACATAGATAGGACAAACTTAACGTTCACATAAGTGAGTTAGTTTTAAGCCCATTTCAAAGCTAATTTAAATGTATTTCCTTAGTATCCAAGAAAGTTAATGTCGCAAAAAAAAGTGCAGGTAATAAGAGTTTATAAGAAACCTTTTTCAATGCACAACATTCTCATAACTGACCTTCATTTTATAATCAATTCTTAATATTATGTCTCAATCTAAGTACATAACGTTTTTTATAGTGTCCACTAATCATTTTGTTAAAAGCATATATCGGTGTGACCGTAATTGTTAAGGGAATTTTCGTATTCGTATGATTCCTGTGAATTTGGTTGAGATTGAATGAAAAACAGGTACGTTATTTAAGAATCAAAATATACGCAAAATTCACTTGCAGCTGCTCGCGCTTTGTTTGTTTAGTTGCTAGTGTGACCATGACGGTATGTTATGGATTTTTTTCAAATATATACAAAAAAATTAATTTCAGTTTATTTTTGTATATTTGTGGTTCAAATATCATTTAAATTTTCTGTATTCTTTCGAAATTGGTTGCGGGTATCTTACGGTCGAGCACTCTCGACTGTAGCTTTCTTACTGGTTTTTCTATGAGCTTTGTTCATTTCTGGCATTATTGTTTTGGCGATTATTATCATATCTGCTAATATTACACCAAGCTCAGTTTTTATGGTTGTTTCCTCTATGGCATTCTTTTTCTAGTTTTGTAATATTGTAATTTGGACCTTTGCTTTTACGATTATAGCCACGGCCATTGCCTTTACAACGGTAATTATATCTATTATGAATTATTTTATTTTTTTAATTTTATATTTTGCAAATTAAGACACACCGATTTTTAGGACTTTGTCAATTTGAAGAGGTCTTAAAAAATTGGCGTATTTCAACATGGAAGAATATGGGTTTGCTGGAGGGGATTGTAAACATCATGAACGCTTACGTAGTTTAAATGGCTTCAATATGATTAAATTAGCTAAGAATGTGATGACAACATAAATTACGCTGCTGCAAATCTAACTGACTGTGATCTTATTATTATTTCCCGTTTGCTTGACATGCGTACATACTATATGTCATAATGCAACCGATTTAGTAAAGCATACATTTACCGTAAATGTGTAATATTTCGCATATTTCCATTTTTTGCTTTTGGTAATTTTTCCATTATTATTTATATTATATTTATATTATATATATTATATATATATTTCCACACAGCTTTGCCACGTAGCGCTTTTAAACATTTACTATTGTAATTTTTTGTTTTTGTTGTCTCTGCATGAAGCCACTCGGTGATTTCAAGAAAATTATTTAATTTTCATTTAAATTAAAAAAAAAAAAAAATGTTGGCAATCGGATTGAAGTTACGAACAGCACTCAGACCCCTTGACCACAGTCTTGAATGAAATAAAATCTATACACATATTATTATTATATTATTATTTGCTTTGTTAGAAACATTTTTTGATTTTGTTTAAGGTTTTTAAACCACTTCCTCCCACTGCAGCCTACCGTTGTAACGTCTCGATGGTTACATGAAAATTATTTAAGGTAAAAAAATGAATGAACTTAGCTTTCATTCAATGTAGTTTAAGCTTGACAATTTGAAAGATTTCGTTTAGCCAATACCAAGTCAAAATAGAATTGCAAGTAGGGATGTGCAACAAAACATGCGTCCACCATCGATTTCGTTTGACAATATGTGCTGAAATCGATGTTTCCGTTGTTTTTATTGAAGTGCATCAATCTTTATTAAATTAAGAAATTAATTTAAAAATAAATTTTAATTTAAAATTTTTGATTATATATGACCTTACGGATTATCATTCATCAATGGAACCAACATCGATATTTTATTGTGAAAGCATCGCACAACATCGATATTGATATTTATACTAAAAAATGACATCTCTATCCCAAAAACAAAAATAAGCCATTTTATTCAATTTTGTACACGGTGACTAGAGATAGTAAGAGTAATTATTTCGAAAATCGCTCCTTAGTAGGCGCCTAGATGATTATATCTGGGTTTTTTGAAAATTGCAACTTCGTAGCAAAGCGCAACACAAAACTTTTTGATTGTGAAAAATTTGCCATGTAGAAATTTAGAATTCGTGCAATTCTTGCGAAATGTTTTAAAAGTGGTTGATGAAGAAGAACCGAATGAATTAAATGAAAATTGGCACAAGGCAGAAAGATGTGCAAACAGCACCCTGATTGAGTACCTCAGCGACTCGTTGCTTAATTTCGCCATAGACAATCAAACGGCGCGACAGTGTTTTAAGAATTTAGATGCAATATACATACATATCGACGCATTTCCGCGAAAGTATCGTATGTCGACTTTTTACGAAATTGAGATTTTAATGCAAAATTGTTAGGCACCTAATGTGTCACTACCCTGTAAAATATTAGAACTGAAAACCCTATAGTTCCGATAAAAATTAAGTTTCAATTTTATCGTATGTTACAGTGGTTTTTAATGTGCGCGCGAAATTATCGTATGTCCATACAAATTTTTTTTTGAAAACATTAAATATATCTCAAATGGTTATCCGACACGCATTAAAAAAGGCAAACATTTGTGAGACCCAAAAGAAAACACCACATAATTAAACTGATGCGACTAAAATAGAAATTGTAAAAGATTTTATAAAAAAATTGCCTGCTGTGCCTTCGCACTATTGCCGCAAAAATAATACAAAAGTTTATCTACCCAGAGAATTTAGAAATGTATCAAAGTTATATAAATTGTAAATTAGTTATTTGAATGATCAAGACTTAAATGACTCATCAGTTTCGTGTCGAATATTTCGAAAAGTCTTTAGCACAGAATTTTCAATAGGGTTTCACTTGCCAAAAAAAGATAAATGTACGATTTGCGAAAACATAAAATATACAAACGAAGAAGAGAGAGAAAAAATTATAAGTTCGGAAGAATATCAAAATCATATAAGAAATAAAAAACTTAGTATATCAATGTTTCTCAAGGAACAAGATGACAGTAAAATGTGTCAAGAATTTCTTTGCGTTAGTTTTGATTTACAAAAGGTTTTGCATACACCTTTTTCAAAAAATGTAACCCTTTTTTATTCACGCAAATACGCATATTACAACCTTAGTCTGTATGAAAGTGGGACTTGAAATGGGTATTGTTTTTTGTGGGGTGAAGTCGATGGAAAGAGAGGTTGTAATGAAATATGCTCAGCTCTTTTAAAATATTTAATTATTTTAGATAGTAAGAAAAAAACAGAGCATCTTAGCCTTTATTGTGACAGTTGCGCTGGCCAAAATAAGAATCAGGCAGTGCTAGCAATGATCATTTATTTCTTAAATTCCTCAAGTTTTTTAAAAACTATAAAAATTATTTACTTATTGCCTGGACACACTATGATGCCAGTGGACTCGGTGCACAGTACTATTGAATCCTTTGTACGAAATCGTAATGTATGGGCACCCAGCGAATGGCCGACACTTATTGGAAATGCTAGAACAAATCCAACTGGCTATGAATGTATAGAATTACAGTACACAGACTTTAAAAACTGGAAACTTTTTTCAAACTCTTTATTTAAGCATAAAACATTACATTTAAGTAAATTACGGATCGCTGTTATTAAAAAATGTCCATTATCAATAGAATTAAATTATGAATATTTTGAAAATTCTAAGAAGTATCTTTTTAATTTGCCTAATTTCACCCAAACCATAAAATCATTATATAATTGTAAGCTAAATATTTCTAAGAAAAAATTTGAGGATCTTAATAATTTATGTAAGCAAAATAGTATACCTCCCAGATACCACAATGAATATAAAGCCTTGGGACATTCTACCAAAGTTTTTGATTGTTTAAACGAAACAGATGAAGACGATGATATTTTAGATTAATTTTCCATGAATATATTACAAATATTTTGTTTATAATGTTGTTAATACATACAATTTCTAATGTTTATTTCGCATAATAAAACAAATTTTAGTATCGTATGTCGCACGTTGTGCGCAAGGGAATAAAAACAAAGCGGGCGAAATTATCGTATGTATTAATATTCTTATTTTTTCATGAAATGGTGCCGTTAATGACAAAAATTAAGTTGTCATTAGTTACTACAGCTAAAACCACGAAACCTTGAAAAATATTTGCATGATTTTCTCATTGCTAAGAGATTAAATCAAAAAAAGGCTTCTCCTGTAGAATTTGATTTTTCAACATACGATACTTTCGCGGAAATGCGTCGATATGTATGTATGAGCGAAAAAGTCTAGCGTCTTAACTATCAATTCGCAAGCGTCTTTTATCGCTCAAATTAGGGAGCGACATAGCACTATTGAGTCACTTCAGTGTGTTCGATGAATTGATGAGTGAATTAGTTGCTGCTGGCGCCAAGGTCGAAGAGATGGACAAGGTGTCTCATTTGTTGTTAACTCTGTAATTACCGCAATAGAAACCTTGCCTGAAGATATTTTAAATTTGGCATTCGTTAAAAACATATTTTTAGATCACGCAAGAAAGATGAGTGCAATGGTCAATAATATTCAGTATAATAATTACATAAACAAAACATATAAATATGTCGCAGATTAATTCAAACATTCAAATTATAACGATTATTTGTTGGTACACGTTTGTTTTGTTTCTTTGTGGTTCCCCTTTCTTTCGCGCGAGGCAGATACAGAATTCTGCCAACGTAGTTTGGCCGTGGGCATGAGTGAGACAGATAGTGTTTGTCATAACTCACCACACTGTGCGTGTGTATTAGAGGGTGAGAAAGAATTGAAAAAAGATCGACATGAATTAAAAAGTCAGTCGAGTTGTGAAATTCAATCAACATGCCACGTGCCAAAAAACGTTTCGCCGAAAGTCCGGTAAAAGACTCGGATGATGAATCCTCGTCATCAGAAGTGGGATTACCTCCATCTCCAGCCGATGATACAAATCTTTTGTCAAGTTTGGAGATGCATCGTAATTTCGCTAAGCTAATAAAACAAGTGCAGTGCTCTCAAAATTAGTCAAAAGATGTTAAAAACATTGTTCTGCCAAAGTTCAACCCTGAACGTGCAGGATCAGACGCTCTCTCCTGGTGTTCAACGGTCGACTACATCTTGTCTGAAAACCAGCTAGTGGGCAGCGCTCTTGTAATGTCCCTCAGCAAATCACTGGAAGGCAGCGCATCTCACTGGCTCTCGCAGACAAGTTTTCCCGGCATTACATGGACACAGTTCCGAGAATTATTTTTGCAATATTTTTCTGGAACGGAAACTTTGGCCGCAACCGTTATGAATTTGCTAAATGGACGCCCAAACGAAGGAGAGTGCTTGTCGCTGTATGGAAGCAGAATGGTCACATCACTTATGGCCCGCTGGAAGTCACTTAGCGTCGAGCAGATTACAGTATCTGTTACGTTGGCACATGCAGCTGGGATAGACAAACGATTGCGCCGTTTGGTTTTTACGACGGATATCGAAACCAGAAACGAGCTGCATCAGGAACTCAAAGCCTTTTCGTTCGACGCTAGACAGAACCAGCATTCGAGTGACAACATATCAGCACCCCAAGGAAAAAGAGTCAAGACTATGTCTCACATCACGTGTCATAATTGTGGCAAACTCGGACACAAGAAGGCGGAATGTCGCTTTAATAAAGAAGCGACTTAGCGTCAGCAGCCCCGTAATCAACAATCTGGAGCAAAAGATCGATCGTCTGTGATCTGTTATAAATGTGGAAAAGCTGGACATGTATCTACTGTGTGCCCGGATCGTCAGGAGCGTCCGCCGATCAAGAGCAATACCATCAAGGATGTAAACATATGCACGGTACTTGAGCCCTTAGGAACGTTGCTGCAGTTTGGTGAGTCGTTCCAATTTTACTTCGACTCCGGATCCGAGTGTTCACTCATCAAAGAGACTGCATCACTGAGATTATCTGGCACTAGAATAAACAACATAGTGACATTGAGGGGTATAGGTGGCAATTCTGTTTGCAGCACTTTACAGATATTGGCGAATGTTTTAATTTGTGAGCGTACTTTCGAAATCTTGTTTCACGTAGTTTTAGACAATCATATCAAATACGACGCTCTGATTGGTCGGGAAATTTTGAGCCAGGGCATCGGCGTGACAATTACATCAAGCGCGCTTACTATGTTTAACGAAAAGTCTGTATTACCTGTCGTAGTCTCCGAATGCACTCCTGACCTAGCTGGTGTCGATACCGATTTACATGGACAGGATAAAGATAAACTGCTCTCAATATTACAGGGCTATTCAAATTCTTTTATAAATGGTATACCACAGAGCCGCGTGACTACGGGACAGTTAGAGATTCGCTTGATCGATCAAAATAAGACGGTTCAGAGGCGCCCTTACCGATTGAGTGTGGAAGAAAGAGAAAAGGTTAGACATTCCATTCAAGAGCTCTTGGAAGCAAACATAATAAGACACAGCTCCTCTCCTTTCGCGAGTCCGATGTTACTTGTCCGTAAGAAAAATGGTACAGACCGTCTGTGTGTTGATTATCGTGAGCTTAATGCCAATACTGTTTCCGACAAGTACCCGTTGCCACTTATATCTGACCAGATAGCTAGGTTGAGTGGTGCCAGGTTTTTCACGTGCATTGACATGGCGAGTGGCTTCCATCAGATCCCAATACATACAAGCTCTATTGAACGGACAGCGTTTGTAACCCCAGAAGGGCAGTATGAATACTTGGCTATGCCTTTTGGGCTAAAAAATGCGCCTTCTGTATTCCAAAGGGCCATTAATCGTGCCCTAGGTGATCTGACTCATACATATGCCATCGTTTACATGAACGATGTAATGATAGTTGCAGGCACAAAGGAGGAAGCTTTTGACAGGCTACAAATTACTCTACAAGCACTCGCCGAAGCAGGATTTTCCTTCAACATAAAAAAATGCTCCTTTCTTAAATCGTGTGTAGAATATTTGGGCTTCGAAGTTAGAGCAGGTGAAATTCGACCGAATCCTAGGAAAATACAAGCTCTTACAGATTTACCGCCTCCGCAATCTGTGACTCAACTGAGACAATTTCTTGGACTGGTCTCGTATTTTCGTCAGTTTGTACCCAAGTTCTCACAGTTACTAAAACCACTCTATGCTCTAACTTCGAAAAGCATGTAATTTTCATGGAAATTAGAGCACGAGCAAATACGACAGAAGGTAATTTCTATCCTGACTAGTGAACCTGTTCTTACTATCTTCGATCCACAATTTCCTATTGAGCTTCATACAGATGCGAGTGCCGATGGCTATGGCTCAATTTTGTTGCATAAAATCGAAAACAAGCCACGAGTTATCGAATACTTTAGTAGACGGACTTCATCAGCGGAATCGCGTTATTACTCGAATGAGTTGGAAACACTTGCAGTTTTCAATTCTATTAAGCATTTTCGCCATTACTTGCATGGTAGACATTTTATCGTTTTTACCGATTGTAATTCGCTCAAGGCATCTCGCACAAAAGCGGAACTGACTCCAAGAGTCTATAGGTGGTGGTCGTACATGCAATCTTTTGGGTTTGACATTCAGTATAGGCCAGGCGAACGAATGGCTCACGTAGATTTTCTGTCTCGAAATCCCATATCAAAAGATCGCATCCAGTCAAAAGGTACAGTGGAAAAACATATAAATTTGACAGAGATTACTGACAATTGGTTGTTAGCTGAGCAGCAACTAGACGAAGAAACGTCGTCTATTGTTTCTAAATTGCGTAACAATGATCTTTCTGAGGATTTGGCCAAAACGTACGAGTTAAGGGCAGGAATACTGTATAGGAAAATTCAAAGAAATGGAAAAACTCGTTGCCTCCCTATCATCCCAAAACCATTTAGGTGGTCAGCCGTAAACAATGTGCACGAGTCAATTATGCACCTTGGTTGGGAAAAAACCCTTGAGAAAATGTACGAATACTATTGGTTTGACAGGATGTCCAAATACGTTCGCAAATTTGTCGACAACTGTATTACATGCAGATTGTCAAAGCCCCCATCTGGTAGGGTGCAAGCCGAATTGCATCCCATACCGAAGGTTAACATCCCGTGGCATACAGTCCACATCGATATTACAGGGAAGCTTAGTGGTAAAAATGAACAGAAGGAATACATAATCGTGTCAATAGACGCCTTCACGAAGTTTCTCTTTTTGTCTCATACATCAAGGCTAGACACAGAGAACTGTATTAAGGCATTAAGATCACAAATATCATTGTTCGGCGTACCTTCCCGTCTGATCGCAGATCAGGGACGTAGTTTTTCTAGCACAGCATTCCGTGGCAAGATGCTTTATGCGAAATTCAGCTGGCTCTTAATTGTACGCCCAATAGAGTGACTAAGGTTATCCCTTTAGAACTACTTATTGGCAAAGAAGCAAGGCCGTTTGGTCTCGTACCTGTTGTTGAAAATAAGAACGATGTTGATATCAATAAAGTTAGAGAAATGGCTAAGCAAAACATGGAAAAGAATGCCAATTACGACAAGGCTAGATTTGATAAAGATAAGGCTACTATTGTAAGACATAAAGTTGGTGATCACGTTTTGCTTAAGAACGACGAGCGTCACCAGACAAAATTAGACCCTAAGTTTAGAGGACCGTTTTTAGTAACCGAAATATTGGAAGGAGATCGGTATAAACTTAAGGCACTAACTAATAATAGAACATATAAATATTCTCACGAATTTTTGAGACATATGCCTGAGAAGGAGATTACCACAGAGTTGGATGATGAGTGTGATGATGAAGAAATCCCAGAACTGAATGATGAAGCCAGTGATGAAGATGCAACAGATCAAGCCGGTGAGGGCTGTGATCTTGAAATAGAATAAAGACATTGTAAACGCCCGGATCGGTTCCATGTTTCATGACTTTCTGTAGAGGTGAGCGTCTGAGTTATGTGGTTTGCCATTTGCTGCATTAATACTGAAATTTTGGTGCTGATCGGACGTGTGTTATTTGGCCGCCATATAAACTAAACTGCGAGCTATTTGTGATGGTCGGTTTGTCTGGATATAAGCTGTGGGTTAAATTAACTTGTTTATTGACTGGCCAGTTTATTTTGTTAATGACTGTGTGCTAGTTGTTGGCATGATTTTTGTAAATGAAATGAAGAATATGATCGCCTTATGAAAGAAAAGGCTGAATTGTTTGTTTTTGTAATCAATTTTTGTAAATGAAATGAAGAATATGATCGCCTTATGAAAGAAAAGGCTGAATAATTTTAATTGTTTGGATTTAAGTTGGTGGTAATCTGGATCTCATGGCAAACGGTGTATAAGAGTAAGAGATAATTTGTTCAATTTTGATTTGAGAAGAAACAAAAATGTATTTTTGCGAAACCGGCTTAAATTTGGATTCGTATTAAAAGAAAAATAATAATAATAATAAGAGAATATTTTGTAAAACGTTTATGTTGTAAACTCACGAGGACGTGAGATAGGTCAGGAAGGCCGTGTCGCAGATTAATTCAAACATTCAAATTATAACGATTATTTGTTGGTACACGTTTGTTTTGTTTCTTTGTGGTTCCCCTTTCTTTCGCGCGAGGCAGATACAGAATTCTGCCAACGTAGTTTGGCCGTGGGCATGAGTGAGACAGATAGTGTTTGTCATAACTCACCACACTGTGCGTGTGTATTAGAGGGTGAGAAAGAATTGAAAAAAGATCGACATGAATTAAAAAGTCAGAGTAGTGTGAAATTCAATCAACATGGCACGTGCCAAAAAACGTTTCGGCGAAAGTCCGGTAAAAGACTCGGATGATGAATCCTCGTCAAATATAATAAAGGTAATGCTGATCGCAAGCCATATAAATCAACCTTTAAATAAAATATAAAATGCCATCATTGTATAAAGGTTGGATACCTAAAAAAAGATTGCTATGCTATATAAAAGCAAAATAAATGAACAAAATAAAGAAAACAAACAGTCACAACTTTGCATTTATGGTGAAAAGGGTTTCAAATAAAAATACTACTAAAATTTGAAACTTCATCCTCGATTCTGGAGCTTTTGATACCTTAATTAATAATGTGGAGATGTTCGCTGACAATATATTTTCGCTAGCAAACGAGGAATCGTTCAATTATTCAATGGAAATCCAATCACTCTTGAACACTTTCTGTATGGCCAAGAAGTTGGTAAAAATTTGATGTCGGTTAACCATCTGTTGAATATAATTAAACTGGAGCGAAAATCACTAAAAGCGGTGTGATTATGGCTTAAAGTGCAGGTATGTACAATATAGTATACTAGTTATTACATTTACAGCATACACATTAAATGCATACAATAACAATATGTATCGTTTATGGCATGAAAGGTTGGGGCATATTAGCAAAGGAAAAATGTTAGAAATGAAATGAAACAGTTATATTTTTTAATAATAGTCTTCTAGATTATGTATACCCTGTAGATGATATTTGTAAAGCTTGTTTAAATGAAAAGCAACGAAGACTACCTTTTGAAAAATGTAAAATATGAGTTTCATAAGATGAGCATTATTCGTTGTTCACTCAGACGTGTGTGGCCCTATAACACCAACTACAACTAATGATAAAAATTATTATGTAATTTTTTTCGATCAAGTTAATTTCCAGAAGTTTGGGTGTTGATAATAATGTTCCTTTATTGATGGAATTACGAATTGAACTAATTTAACAATCTAGCTGTAGGTCAGTGGCGGAGACGTTGGCGGTGACGCTGGTGTTGGCTGCGACGTTGCTGGTGTAGGCGGCTGTGGTGCTGATCTTGCAGAATTCAGCACTTCTGCATTGTGGCTTCTGAGAATGAATTGTTAGCGTAAACATCGTCTGGGCGGATATTTATGCCAATAGACTCTTGGGTTCATGTTTAATTGTTGCACAATGTTGCTGGGGTTAACTTACACCGTATTTAATGGGAAATAAATCAGATGAATTTAATATGTTCAAAGACTTGTACATTTCAATCTCAAAATTGTCAATCTTTATATGGACAACGGTAGAGAGTATTTGTCAAATGATATGCATTAATTCTGTGTTCAAAAAGGTATCAGTTACCATTTAACAGTGACTCATACACCACAATTGAATGGTATATCTGAATGAATGATTCGAACTATTACTGAAAAGGCTCGTGATATGGTAAACGGTGCGAAACTTGAGAAAAGTTTCTGGGAAGAATGTGTACACACAGCAACATTCTTAATAAATAGAACTCCAACTAAAGCACTTGGTAATAGTACAACAAGTAAGAAAGCTACAGTCAAGAGTGCTCGACCGTATGATACCCGCAACCCATTTTGAGAGAAAACATAAAACTAAAATGATATTTTAACAAAATATATACCAAAGAATATACTAAAATTTGTATTTTTATACCCGCTACCCATAGGGTAGAAGGGTATTATAACTTATCAACTCCGAAATAGATGCTCACGAATTAATTAATACATGGACTATTATTAAGAGGCCTAAGAATATTAATATAGTAGATAATTCTTCTTCTCTTTAAAATATGATAAATTGGGTAATCCAATTAGATATATAGCAAGATTAGTAGCCCGTGGTTTCACACAAGAATATCCAATTGATTTTGACGAAACATTTGCACCTGTCGTTAGGATTACGAGGTTTAGATTCTTATTCAAATTGACAGTACAATATTGTTTAAAGGTACATCATATGGATGTAAAAACTGCCTTTTTAAATGGAACATAAATATAAAAATTCCTCATGGTGCTTCAAGTGACAATGAAAATATATGTAAATAAAACAATTTTCGGACTCAAACAAGCTGCCTGATGGTGGTTTGAAGTGTTTGATAAAGCTATAAAAGAGTGTGGGTTTGAAAATTCATAAGTTGATCTCTGCATATATATTCTTAATAATGGTTCTTTCGAGAAAAATATATATGTATGTACTACTATACGTAGATGATCTTGTAATCACTACAGCAGACATGGAAAGAATGACGAATTTCAAAAGTTATTTCATGAAAAAGTTTAGAATGACAGACCTTGATGGAATTCGATATTTTATAGGCATAAAGGTAGCCAAGATACAATATGTCAGTCCTACATTAAATCAATTTTAAACAAGTTTGAGATGAATGATTGTAAATCAGCCGATACACCTCTTCAACGTAAACTTAATTACGAACTATTAAATTCAGACGAAATTGGTTTTTGATTCAAAAAGATTCAAATGTTGAGAACAAATTTATTGATTATGCAGACTCTGACTGGGGTGGAAATAAAACTGAAGAAAAAATACTACTGGGTACCTTTTTAAAATGTTTAAATCAAACTTAATTTGTTGGAATACAAAAAGGCAAAATTCTGTAGCTGCTTCATCGACTGAAGCAGAATACATGACCTTATTTGAAGCAGTCAGCGAAGCATTATGGTTGCAATCCTTATTAAGAAGCATACATATACAAATTGAAAAACCGATAACAATGAATGAATTATGAAGATAATCTAGGCTGCGTTAGTATAACTAATAACCCATCATGTCATAAAAGGTCGAAACATATTGATGTAAAATATCATTTTGTAAAAGAACGAATAGAAACTAATGATACTTATCTTCAGTATATGTAAGTTAATTATTTATTTTGAAATAATAACAAAAAAATTTGATCAAGGTTCCAACTGGAACCGTTCTTTATTGATTCAAATTAGAGACTAAAAACTAAAGTCTAAGCTGGCCCTATATAAAGCTGTGAGTTTCAGCAGCGGTGTTGACTGCGCTGCTTCTGGTTGGCGAGTTGGGTGCAATTTGCGATGTTCTTGGAATTGGCTTGCACCGGCATGTGGCGGATGTGTTGGGCAACTTGGTTTTGGTCTTCTTCGAATCTTACAGGTGCACTCGGCGCGTGCAGGAAGTTGGTCAGACGCTGAGTCTGCATATTGGACGTGTGGGATTTTAGTTGATAATATTTTGAGTGTTAACTCTTCCCCCTCTAATTCGTGCTTGTCCTCAAGCCATCTTTTTAGAAATATGGGATGTTGTTGAACTGAGGTAGCGGGGCTTTTTGTAAATCCTCTTGCTTGTAAAATGGTGTGTCGATGGGTTTTGCTGGATCTGGTGTTGGTCCAAGTTGAAGAGTGATTGTGTTCTTCTTTCGACTGCAAGCGTGAAGTCCTAACGTCGTAATCAAGATGATGCCGAAGAGTGTTAACAGTGTAATGCTGTTGACCATGGAGTGAGTCTGTATGTACTGCAGCTTGTTGGTGTTATTAAGATGCAGTGCTTCCAGTGCTTCTAGTGATAGGATTCTTAGATGTTCAGTCTGCTCTGGTATTATCTGTAAGATTGGTGCTCCCGGTTTCATGATAACTGGCTCTATGTTGTTGAATTGCCGCTCCCTGATGCGCATAGAATCGTTGATTAGACGGATTAGAAATGTACCTTCTGCATGGTTTTCGGTTCCATTCCAGACCAAATTGCCGTTGAAATCGTTGAGGAGAATTAGGCCGTTGTTAATCTCTTGTATCTCCTGAATGTGATCTGCATTGCTGAAACTGCACAGTGCTTTCTCTCCCTTGACTAATTTCGGAATACAATTTGTTTGACTTATATTAATTACATTCTTTTTATCGCAAACTTTTATATTGAAGTAAGTTTTACAGTTATTTGGTATGCCATATACTACATCATTATACAAAAATATTTGATTGGTGTCTAGGTGTACAATTGTGTTATTTTTAACTATTGGTTTTAACAAAATGTCTTGATATTCTATGTATTCCAAATTGGGAATTTTGACAATATACAAAAGTGTGGTTTTATTATGAAGCATTAATATATCGCAGAATTCCATTATTTCTTCGATTGACATTGGTGGCATATTGCCTTCTCTGAATATATTTCCTATTTCATTTAATTCGTTATTGTTTAATAAAAGGGTATTTGCTAAGTTTAATTTAGCCCATTGAGTGGCATACTTGATATTTATTATTTCTTCCTTTAATAGTCTGATTTCGTTGTGAAGAATAATGGCTGCTTCATTACTGAGAGAACTACTTTTTTGTATTGAATTTGCAAGGAAGTTTGATATAGATGTGAGTTTGTTTATTCTTTGTTCCAGCTGTATGTCAACTATGACCTGTCGATTATTATTACTGATGAGATTATTAAGATTATCTTTTAACATGAACCATCCTGAACCTATCCAGTTTAAAGACCTAGATTTACGTTTGCATGGAGAATCTGTTAATGTCTTGAACGCGCTAATAGTTGCGTTTATTTCATGATGCAGTGTAGAGTATAATGGACTACGTTTCAAACCCTCCTCTGTGTGTTCATTAAGTAGGTGCAGCGCTTCTTGAATTTGACTCAGATCTATTACATGTACTAGCTTTGTCGTGGATGTCTGTAGCTTCCCCAGTCCCCTATGAATAGACACAGTTTGAGCGTTCGTATAGTTCGTAATGTCCATCGTGGCTTCGGTCATTGTCCATAGTAATACCCTGTGAATATTATGATTTGGTGTTACTTTTATGTACGATTTTTCCAGATTCTGTTAAAATGTTTGTATTTTTGTCTTCCTTAACAAATTCTTTCCTGAATCTAGGTGAAAGTTTTGAACCTAGACGGGTGTTGACCTTTACGTATATTTCTTGTCCTGGTTGATAAGTTATTATCTCGTTTCTATTTTTGTTATGAAACTGTAAGTTTTTATTTTGTGTTATTTTAAGTCTGTGGATATTGTCTTGTCTGGCCTGTTCGTACTGGTCTGGTTTTGTCGTAACTGTCCTTCCGAAGAATACCTCTAATGGTCCCTTTTTGGTTGTGGAGTGAAAAGAGTAATTATATTCGTATATGGCCCTATCTAGAAGCTCTTCAAAGGTTCTATGGATGTTTTCTTTCTTTAGGCATCTCATCACTTCGGAGAGTGTTGAATGAAACCTTTCTACTTGTCCGTTGACCGTACTCTTATATGGGGGTGTTGTATAAATTGTGATATTTAATTGATGCTCGAGCATGAATTTAATGGACCTTGAATTGAGAGATTTCTCATTATCTAGTACAATGAACTTAGGAACTCCATAGTAGAAAATAATGTCTCTAAGTGGTGTTCGAATATCTTCTATTGCCTTAGACTTGATTATGCGTGCCTGTGCTAGTTTTGAGAATTTATCTATTGCTGTAAGCACTAAATGACCTTTGGTGGAGTAAATGTCGATGTGAATAATGTGACCGGGGTATTCCGGTATTGGAGTTCTCTTTAATTCCGGATTAGGGGGATGCCTGTCATATTTAGATTCTTTAAAAATTTTACATTGTTTTAATATATTGCTTATTTTTTGTTTCATTACGGTGTGCTCTATTATGGATTTTGAGGATTTCTTCCTCTTGTCTAGATTCATTAGTGAGGTCTTCGGTTATTGATTGAGAAAAACGCGTTTTGACATTTTTGAAGTATTTAGGATAGATTAGTTGCATTTTTCCCATGATATCCTCAGTTGTTTGGATGCAGTTTATAACTGAAGGATTGAGGTATTTCTTAAGGGTTTCTACTAATTCTTTTTCATTGAATTCTTTTCGGTGTAGAATATTTCATAATCATATTCTTCTAGGTAGGATTTCCACCTTTTAATTCTTGCAATTCCATTCCAACTACTCAGAGAGTGTGTTAAGGGTTGATGGTCGGTGAATATTTTGACTTTCGCTTTTCCATACAGGTAATTTTTCAAAGCTTTAAGTGACCAGATAATGGCCAACATTTCTTTTTCGTTAGCTGCATAGTTTTCTTCAGCTTTCGAAAGTGTTCTTGAGAGAAACGAAATCGGTTGGTTGTTCTGCGAAAGGACTGCTCCTATTGCATAGTTAGATGCGTCTGTCGTCAAGTGGAACTCTTTAGTAAAATCCGGATAGCGAAGGATTATTTCCTTTGAGATAAGGCAACTTCGTAATTTTTTAAAAGCCTCTAATGCTTCAGAGTCAAGCATAATTAATTTCTTTGATGACATTTTTTTGGACACGTGTCCATCTTCCCCTCTTAAAAGAGACGTAAGGGGTTTTGCTAATTTAGCATAACTTTGTATAAATCTCCGGTAATAGCCGGAGAGCCCGAGAAAAGATCTCAGCTCCTTTAATGTTTTAGGACAGGGATAGTTAGCTATTGCTGCGACTTTACTTGGATTTGTTTCGATGCCTTTCTCGGAGACTACAAAGCCCAGAAATTCGACTTTATTTTTCATGAACTCGCTCTTGTCCAACTGACATTTCATGTTGGCATCTTGTAAAGTTCGAAAAATTAACTCCAAGTTTTTGTAATGAGATTCATCATCTTTACTGAATATGATGATATCGTCTATGTAAATGAAGCATATTTTACCGATATGCTCATGAAGTATGTCATCCAAAGCTCGCTGAAATATAGCGGGCGCGTTTTTGAGACCAAAGGGGAGTCGTGTAAACTCAAACTTTCCGTTATTTACGGAGAATGCGGTCTTTTCTATATCCGAAGGTTACAATGTGATTTGATGGAAACCACTTTTAAGGTCTAGAACGAAAAATACTTTATTATTGCCTAGCTGTGCAAGTACTTCGCCTATCTCAGGAATGGGATATTTGTCTGCAATGGTTACTTTATTTAATTTACGATAGTCTATTACGACGCGATATTTCTTATTTCCTGAAGCGTCAGCTTTCTTGGGTACAATCCATACAGGAGAATTGTATGGAGACCGAGATGGTCGAATTATTCCATCTTCTAAAAGCTATTTTATCTGTTTATTCACTTCGTCTTTCAGTGTCATTGGATACTGATAAAACTTGGAATATACAGGGGTGTCCGATGATGTTCGTATTGTCGCTTGTACGTTCGTAGTATAGGTCTGTTTTTGGTTTGGGTTGGCGAAGATATTTGGAAATTTTTTCAAGATTTGATTTAGATTTGTTTTCTACATTTCAGACAAGTGGGTTATTCTTGGGACTATTGTATTTACTGCTTCAAAGATTTGTTCCTTCAAAGGGATTCTTATATTGCTCCTGACTATCATTAGGTTTTTACTAGGATTAATTTCAGCTCATAATTCCTTTAGAGTGTCATTACCTAAAATAGCGTCAAAGGTTTCTAAATATTTTAATAAGAAAATGTTTACCTCAACATCCGTTATGTTGAACAAGTTGGCAGTTTTATGGTGTGTTACAAGTGTATTGCCTCCTATCGAGACGGCATAAAAAGATTGTTTATTTTTAATGGGGGTTTCTACGAATTTTGGTTTTATATAGTTTCTGTTGGATCCAGTGTCAATGAGAATTTTTATTATCTGGCCGTTCCTCAGTCTACACGTAAAGTATGGGGGAGAGGAACTCTTTATTCCAAAAAAATTAAGTGCAGAGTAATCATAAAATTCGCAAGTGTCGTCGTCATAGTTGTTGTCATAGTGGTCCACCTGTTCGATGTATTCTTCTATTGTTTTGTTCTATGTCTGTGTGAGTCTCGTATTCAGCGGCTGCTTGTTCATAGTTAGTTGTGGTGGTGTAAGTTTCTGCACCGGATTCAATAATTTCGTCGTTGTTTGTCTGTGTGTTAAAGTTTCTCTGTCGTTTCTGTCCGTCTGGTATAGGACCCGGGGGTCTTTTTCCAGTTTCGAATCGTGGTCTGTTCATGTAATTGACAAATTTCGTTTGTACGCTGGAATCCACATCCATTGGTTCTGCACGCGGAGGCGGTTTCGGGGCCATGGGCCTAGGTGGTGCAACCTGTTGAGATGTTGTGGCAACGGTGTATTGCCGTGGGGTAGCAGTTGTCTGGTACCCAGAATTCTGAAAATATTGTCTTGGTAGTGGAGTCGGTGGTTGTTGTCCATAGTGTATGTATTGTCGTGGCTGTTGTCTAAAAGGGATTGGTGGTGGTTGTCTACTTGGGGAGTTGACGTTCGATGGCGCTGGTATGGGTCTACCACCACTGTTTCTGAAATGTGACATTTGTCCTTTAAACGTGGCATGTTTTGACCTAAAGGCTTGATTTTCCATATTTAAGCAGAGATGCAGCGCAGTGGGTAGGTCTGCTGGCTCTTTCATGCCTAATAGCCGAGCCAAGTCACCGTGTAGCCCTCGAATGAAAGTGTCTAGCGCTTTGTCTCTGTATAATTTTGTCAACATTGCTTCCCCGTTTCTGTCAATCTCCATGCTGTTTGTTTTATTCAAAATTAGGGACAAGTGTCTGTAGACGTCCTTGTGGAAATCTTCCACTGATTGATTCGGACCTTGTACTAGCGTAGTCATTTCGTACTCTAGAGTGGCTATGTCTCGTTTATCTGCATAATGCAGCGAAAGACATCTGCACATGGCATCCCAGTTAAGCGGTACCTTATATGCTTCTAACGCTTGGTCTGCACCTTTAGTTATCTTGTCTCGAATTGTGTGCAAGATATTATGATATTTGGGCGCACCCTGATATGAGTTGTGAGCTTGTAGGACACGCTCTACGCTTTTTTTCCATGAGCTGAATTCTTCAGGGTTTCCGCTAAATTCTCGTAAACCTTTTGCTATGTCGGGTACCCTATCTAAATCTGTCAAATTTCTTTGATGTTCTGGGGCAATAACATGATCTGGGAGACTTAGAAAATCTTCTGCAGGATTGGTATGCTGTCTTATTAGTCTTGGCAGTTGTTCAGCCAATATGTCGCTTACAGCGGCCATTAACGCAGCTCTGTTGTCTTCTTTCATGATGGGTCTATTTTGTTGATGTTCTAACTGCCTATTGTTTTGTCTTTCTATTGTACGGTGTCTTTCCGCTTCGCTGACTTGTTCTATTTCTTTTGGATTTAATATGGGGGGTCGAGTTAAGTTATTACGATTGGCCATAAGCGATTTGAACGAATTATTTTATTATTAATTTTTTCGTTTCTTTTTTGTAATTTTTTTCTTTTATATTATTAGTTTTATAACCAGTGGATGGTTTTTTTCCTTCTACTTTAGAGGGTCCCTTAGGAATCGCAAAGTTGGAATAAGTTATACCACCGTTGTGATCTTTTTGTTTTATTTATCGTTTTACACAGATTTATGTACTGTTTTTCGTATTTTGGACTTTTAGCTTTCCTTTTTCTAACTTTCAACTTTCATTTATTTTTCATTTGTTCTGAATGTTCCGTTTTTTTGTTTTCTTATTTGCTTATTTCTAACTTACATTAATAATGATGTGGCCGCCTTTCCTGATGGGACGGGGTTGTTCCTCTTTGCAGCTGCTACTAGGGCTGCGTGATCCATACCTCCTGGAGAGTATTCTGTGAACGGATCTTACAGAATTTGCGGTCCACCGATGCAGTTCTTGCAGTCTCACCCTTTCCACTAGCTAACTTAATTGCTTTGGTGTGGGTTTATATTGGCTAACTTAATTGCCGAGATTGTTTGAACTGTTCCTTCAACTGACTAAATTAATGGTCGTAAAGGATTGCAAAATTAATTGCTGTTGTTGCACTGGTCAAATTAATGTCCTTTGGCTTGTTATTATTTCCCAGTGATCTTTTTACAATCACGAGTCTCTATTTGGGATAATAACTTTATGTGAATCGCGCACTTAGTTATGTTTTATACTTTCGTTATGCGATTTGTTTACACGCACTTAGAAACTGTTTTGTTCTATCGATACGCGGTTTTGACCGAAATGTTCTTGGCGCACTTAGAAACTGTTTTGCTCTATCGATACGCGAACTTTCCGGTCCCTGCTCGGGCGCCAGTTAATTATTTATTTTGAAATAATAACAAAAAAATTTGATCAAGGTTCCAACTGGAACCGTTCTTTATTGATTCAAATTAGAGACTAAAAACTAATGTCTAAGCTGGCCCTATATAATGCTGTGTGTTTCAGCAGCGGCTTTGACTGCGCTGCTTCTGGTTGGCGAGTTGGGTGCAATTCGCGATGTTCTTGGAATTGGCTTGCACCGGCATGTGGCGGATGTGTTGGGCAACTTGGTTTTGGGCTTCTTCGAATCTTACAGGTGCACTCGGCGCGTGCAGGAAGTTGGTCAGACGCTGAGTCTGCATATTGGACGTGTGGGATTTTAGTTGATAATATTTTGAGTGTTAACTTGTATACCCACAGAAAATTAATTTGTTTTCACAAAGCTGTTGAGAGCAGCTAAATTTTTTAATCTACGTGGAAAACTTGGTATCATCAATTAAAACAAAAAAAAAAAAAGTTTAAATTAATTACTATTCCATTACATACATATACTTATGTACATATATATTTATAAGATAATTTAATGTTAAACAAAAAATTGAAATTGAAGAAACTCCAATTGGAAATAATTATATTTTATAAAAAAATTATATATTATCAAAATTACCAACATTTAAATGAAAAAAAAATTTTGTTTAAAGTTATATTAATGAACTTTGATTTGTGAACTCATTACAATGAATTTAATGTTTGAAATTTATTTGTTAGAAAAATGGAAATATTATAAGGTCTAACAATGATTTGATTGGGTTTTCCCAATCCGTGCAGCGAATGCTGAATCATTATATTGTAAATGCCCAGATATGCACACAAGCCAAAATTATTCAAGAAAATGAAATATAATTAAATATCACTATTTGTAATGTAATTTTTGAAGGAACGTGTTGAATATATGTCAACGTATTGTTCAGCATGTCAACTTATAAATTACGTCTGGTAGCATTACAAATCAATTATTGAATAGTCACACTTGCATATTTTTCGTCCTTGTTGTTAAAAATTTCAAAATGGCTGGTTATAGGTTTGTGATAATATAAAATATATATGTATAAAATAACAAAATACAAAATAATATTATTTATTTTTAATCTTATTAATGGTGATATTGATTCTTCAGAGTTAATATCGCGACTATCCTTTTCCGTTCCATTTAGTAGACTAACCCGTTGTTACATTCCGCCTGCTCTTCCCCTATGTAGATCTAATTTTGCATTGAATTACCCTTTTAGAGTTTTATGTTATAACCATGTATTTTTTAGCACTTACACTGCTTTTAATCTTAAAACTTTAATACTAACCCATTTAACTAATAATTAGACTGAATTAAGCTTATAGTAATAAATTAAAATTTGTCCATTCACCCGTTTCTTTCTTATGTCCTGTAACGAAACGTCACAATGCCGGGATAGCCAGCGGCTGTCCAGGGTTCGAAAACAAGAATATTTGTATTTGGTCAGATGGACCGTCAGATGGGAGGGATTCGCGGAGCAGACGCGATCGTCTCTACGGGGTTGGAAGGCTCTTCTCGTACTATGCGTTACGACGTTGTCGTCGTAACAGTACGGTAGCGAGATCGGCGGATTTGGCGTAGTCGCTAATGGAGCTAGCAGTAGGGATTCGTCCGCTGAAAGTTCCCGCCCCAGAAACAAGTGCGCGTTAGTTCGAGACTATTAGTTCGTTTATTAAAAATGTTTTTAATCAACTTGCCTACGTTTTAATTCTACAAGGTCTGCGCAAGTGCGTAGCCGCACTGCTCGAGGTTGCAACGGTATGTCGCAACCCAAGAGGGAGGGGGGTGTTCACGGCTCGCTGTCTTCGTTTGTGTGCATGTGTGGTCACATACACTCAAGGTACAAAGCGTGCACACGGTCGGCGCAACTGCGTAGTTGCACTGCTAGCCTCAGTGCTGACCAGTGCTGCCAGAATTTCATGGGCTGAAATAGCTAAATTGATAAAAAAAATATGCTAGAAATAGCTAAAAAAAATGTGAAACTGCTAAAAAAAAAATTGCTAATTTTTGTGGGGTATTTTTAAATGGTTTTTATTAAAATAAAACAGAAATGTTGTCAATATCGATGGTGTCCTCGACCGAATCTTTGTATTTATCTGATTCAGATATCATTTTCAAATATTTTGTGGGCAATGTGTAGCTAAAACAGCACATCCCACTTCTTTTGAGTATATATATAATTTATAATAATTATAAATCTTAGAATTGTAGTTATTAATGCTCCTGCTTCCTACACCGATGTTTTAGTGGACACCTCTGAAAACTGGAGTTTTTTTTTTTTGTTGGAAGCTGCCACTCATTGAAAAGTGTTTTTTTTTTGTATTTGCATGCGACTTGATATAATGCAGCTTGGCGCCAAAACTGCATTTGCAGTAACAGCAATATGCCTTTGTTGTATCTGTCATATCTTTGCGTATCCAATCCTTTAATTCCGCATTCTGCCACCACGCGTCGCGAAAATTTTGTTTATAGATAACTTTCGGCATTATCGAACTTGTCTTTTGTAGCTTAATATTTCCAACGGTATTTCTCTTCACAGCTTCACAGTTTCACAATTTGTATCTAGCTCATGAGTGAACGAACTCAGTTCGGACATGAGCTATAAACAGAATCGATAATGCACATTTTTTGAGTGAATCTCAAAATACATCCAATCGACACAAGAGCTAAATGAACTATTTAAAAAGTGCCAAAAGTAGCCGAATCATTAAAAAAAAGAAGCTGAATTTCTAGCTAATAGCATTTCACAAAATCTTATAGCTTTTGCAGTTTCAAAATAGCTAGATCTAGCAATAATATAGCTAAAGTGGCAGCACTGGTGCTGACACTTCGTAGACACGAGGGGAAGGGGGTGGTCGCGGCTCTCTGCTTGTGTTTGTGTATGTGTGTGGTCACGTATACACAAATCTAGCGTGCGCGCAGAAACTACGCAGCTGCGTAATCGCACTGCTAGAGTCCGTGCGGCACTTCGTGGGCGCGAGGGGAGGGAGTGGTCGCGGCTCTTTTACATCTGCTTGTGTGTGTGTGTAGTCACACTCACACAAGGTTAACAAATTGCGTACAGAATCTGCGCAGCGTGTTGTTACACTGCTAAGAAACTGTAACGGCACTTTGCAGACGAGGGAGGGCAACGACGACTCGCGAAACGTTGGTTATGTACGTGTGAAGTCACACGACAAGCGCCCGGCACGTGCAACAATCTACGTCAGTATGTAATCACACTGCTGCATTGCTGAGCCGGCACCGTTGTAGGCTAGAGGGGGGAAAGCAGAATTCGATCTATGGAATCACTCGCGTAAGCAACGAAGAGCGCTCGAAGTTGCGCTGATCTAATTGATTTTAGTTTCACTTGACACGATTGATTTGTGAAGGGAGGGTATTTTGGTACTAGTTGTACTTGTTGACATACATACCTGTACCTCTTCTCCTTGTACTGCGCACTTGGTGTACTTGACTTTGGCTTTTGCTGTTGTTTGTGTTGTCACGACGATCGTTTTTCAAAGAGTGAGAGCCTGTGCCGCGGCATCTCATTAAATAGGTCAGTTTTCTACTTAACATAGCCCTGTTAAGCTCACTTGGGTCTGCTATCGTTAAGCTCCTGCTGACTCAAGTGAGCTGTTAACTCGCGTGAGCGATCCTAGTTCTTAAAGACCGTATATTTACGATGTTTTAGTATTTTTGATTTATTTCTATCGACTTTGAAATGTGTGGCCAGATTTTTGGGCCGTCACAGTCCGATCCTGTTTTTGTATATTATGCTATCCGGGGTTTTTTTTTTTTTGCATGCCCGAATCTATCCTGTCCGAACGCGAATCGTGTCGTTCGTCCAGCGACGGTGACTCTCGGTCGGTTGGGCGGGAGTAGGGTTTATTGGGATCCGCGCGTAACATTCATTGGCTTGGTATCGCTTGGGCCACATGAATGTGCATACTATGTACGTCAACGTCCAACAATAATAAATCAGTGGTTTAATTAAATAAATAGGTTCAATTTACAACAGACAGTGGGACCATGTCAAATATATATAACAAAAAAAAGTTGGTATATTTTTGTTCAAATATCATCTTAGTGTTTTGAATTCTCTTGAAATGGGTAGCGGTTATTTTACAGGCGAGTGTGCTCGACTTTGCTTTCTTAGTTGTTAAAGAACCAATTTTATAGTGCAAAATTCACTTGCAGCTGCTCGCGCTTTGTGTGTGACCATGTCTGTATATAATGGATTTTTTTTAAATAAACACAAAAAAACAAATTTAAGTATTTTTCTTTGGTATTTTTTTTGATCAAATATCATTTAATTTTGTTTTGTTTTCTCTCGAAATAGGTTGCGGGTATCTTACGGTCGAGCACTCGCGACTGTAGCTTTCTTATTTGTTCTTTACAATATGGGTCACTACTTTAGGTACTTCGTCATTGTTGATGACTTCATATACGTTGGGTTTTGAAGATATTTCTATATATGTATATATATCCTGCGCAGGATTATTGCCCACTTTGTTATCTTTACATATTTAGTTAAATTTTGTGGTTCTTTGATGGTTATTCTAGATAAGGCATCCGCTACATAATTATCTTTACCCTTCAAATATTCAACGGTGAAATTATACTCCTCTAATTAAAGTCTCATACGCGCTAGCTTTGAGCTTGGATTTATCATTGAGAACAAGTATGTTAATGGTCTGTGATCTGTTGTGATAGTGAAGTCTACCATAAACATATGGTCTGAAATAAGTTATTCTGTGTTGTTCTGCTGTACTTTTATTACTTTCGCGCTTAGTAAAAGATCTTGATGCATAAGCAACCGGTAGTAGGAGTCCATGTTTGTTTTAAGTTAAAACTGCTCCACATCTTTTTTTTAATTGCATTTGTTATTATGCAAAATTCTTTGCTGATATATGGGTATTGTAATAATTTTGGATTTACTAGGGCCGATTTGAGATGTTCGAAGGCCTGCTGACAATCAGCTCTCTATTCGAATTTAACATATTTTTACATACATTTTTCAGGATGTAATTTAAAATTGTATTTCCTTCATTTCTCAAAAACATTTAAGTTTCTGAGCATATGTGTTTCTCTTAAAGAAATTTATTTTATTTATTTATTTAAAGTCGACTATGAACAGTGGACATTGATGAAATTATAATATGAAATTATAACTAGAAGAGTACAATTATGATTAAAAATATTTTTGTAGCTTAAAATTAAAAAAATAATTCAGTCAAAATTAAAATCTGAAATCTCTGGGGGTATTTAATCAATATTAATCTAACCAACACCATGTTAGTTGCTAATTATTGTTAGCTAAGAATGATAGAATACAATTTTTATTATTTCGAAGAGACGCATCGGCGTTGAAAACACAGTAGACTCTGTTGTAGTCAGCACAGATAACTCGAAAAGGTTCATGCTTAGAATAGTTAGTTGTTAAGGGATAAAGGTGTGAAGTTACGTGTATGTCTAACTGAGACAGAAAGGTTTATATGGCTACGAAGGTAGGAAGAATCAATATCACCCTTTAGAAGTTTGACTATAAACATAATAATAACGATGGAAGATTAAGTAAAATAAGTCTACTATTATAAGAGGGTAAGTCAATATCTGAAACCCAGTTAAAGCCTCTCAACGCAAACAGCAGAAATTTCTTTTGTACAGACTCGATAAGATTGTTATGATTTGAGTATTGTGGTGACCAAATACAAGAACCGTATTCCAGAATGGGACGGACAAGCGAAACAAATAGAAGCTTTGTCGTATAAGGGTCATCAAATTCCTTTGCCCATCGCTTGAAGAACCCAAGAACTTGAGTCGCTTTGTTGACAGTAATTGAAATATGTTTGTCAAACTTTAGCCTATGATCTAGAAGAACTCCTAAATCATTCACATCGTCTACTCTAATCAGAGGTAGCATATTAAAAATATAATTACTGGTGTTAGCGGAGTTTCTGTAAAACGACATAACCTTACATTTCGAACAATTTAGTAGTAGATAATTACATTTACACCTGGAACTAAAACAATCAAGATCAGCTTGCAATAGAGAGTTAGAAGCTATATTATTATAAGTTAGGCAAATCTTCACATCATCAGCATACATTAAAATATTAGAATTTAAAATAACATTGGGAAGATCGTTAATGAAAAGATAAAAAAGAAGAGGACCGAGATGACTAATCTGAGGAACACCTGAGGTTACAAAGACAGGTTTAGAAGTTGCGAATTTAAATATTACTGTTTGAATTCTATTATTAAGATATTCAGATACCTATAACAGAAACTTATATGGAAATCCTATAATGTTTAATTTTTTAACTAAAAGGAAATGGTTAACAGAGTCAAAAGCTTTACTAAAGTCAGTATAAATAACATCAGTCTGCAACTTATTTTGAAAACCTTTAATCACTAGAGAAGAAAACTCTAATAGATTGGTAGTCGTAGATCTCTGTTTCACAAAACCATGCTGGAAAGGAGAGACAATAGATCTACAAAAATTACTAAGGTATAGCAGAAATATAGTCAATTGAGTAAGTAGATTGAAAGAAATCTGCAAACAGATCGGCATCGGCCTGATCACTGCATGCAGTCTTATCTTGAAATGAAACTAAGGAAGGTAGTGAAAACATTTTCGTTTAGAGTTAACAAAATAATAGAACTGTCTAGGATTCTGAGTAAACTGTAACCGACACCGACGCAGATAAATATTGTAAAGCTGCGTGTTAAGTGAAACGAAATTCGATTTTGCAATAGCATATCGCGCGAAATCAGAAGAATTTCCTGTGCGTTGATATTTTTTGAAATATCGTGACTTTACGTTTTTTAATCCACTTAATTCCCGAGAAAACCAAAGTGGCCTATTAGACTTCAATGGATATCTGCGAGGAACACACTTTACAAAAAAATGTTGTAACGTATTATTAAAAATAGTCAAAGCAGCTTCTAAATTAATGGAATTAGGAAAACTAGGAGCTATTATTAATCCAAAAAGTAATCGCGTGAAGCGATATGAGCCATTGCTCGTTGAGAAGGACGTTCCATCTCTTGAACTTTTTTCGAGTCCAATTTGATGAAATCCTGACATGAAGTCAAGGCATGAAAAATATTTTGCTCGACCTAGTTGATCCAAAATATCATCAATTCTAGGGAGTGGAAATTTATCCGACAACAGTTTTTTATTAACTTGACGATATTCAATTACTAATCGGCATTTTTTCTTGTCAGAACCGGGAAGAGATTTCTTCGGAACTAACAAAAGTGGGCTGTTATAAGGTGATACAGACGGTTCGACTATTTTATTGTCGATTAATTTTTGTACTTGTACTTGTATCTCTTCTTTGTGACTGTGAGGGTTTCTATAATTTTTTATATAGACTGGTTTATGGTCCTTTAATCTTCGTTTTTGATTGTATAAATTGTTTATTGATATTGATTCGGTTTCAAGTCCACTGTACTGTGTGCATAAATTAGTTAATTCGTTTTTAAGACAGTTTTTTCTCTATTTTCTGGATTGTTTTGAACTATGTCGTAGTTCGAACAAATTTTTAATATTTACTATTTGGTCGGAACTGATTGTATTCAGTAATCGGACAAATGCGTTTTTGGTTGTTGCAACCGTATTTGCAACATAAATGCCTTCTTTAATTTCCTGGTTTGGAATTAATACACTATCTTCATCTGATGATAGGTCAATCTTTCCGACTACTTTGGATCTATGCTGGTAAAATAATGGAGTTATTACCAGAACTGTATGTTATTGAAACTTAAATTGGGAAATTCAGATTATTTGGTCTCCTTATGAGCCAATCTTCATTTGGTTTGAAATCTAACTGGCAATTGAATTTCTTGATGAAATCAATGCCTATTGTTCTATCATATGCCATATGACATATGGTATTGTGAAATGCAAATCTACTATGTGAAAATCTTGTGGAATTATATATTTACCTGTCTGTATCTCTATTGAAATTAGTCCTTTTGACTGTATTAGGTCTTTGCCTATGCCTTAAATATTTATTTTAAAGATATCTGAATTTTCTTTCAAAAGAGAAATATCTGCACCAGTGTCTATTAGAAAGACAAGATTTTGATTGGTTTCTACATTGAAAAAAGTTACAAATATATTGAGCCTATGATTGATGGTGTGAACCTTATAATTTACTCTTGAGCATCTGAGGGTTGTTGGGAGTTTCCCGAGTTATTTTGGGCTACTCTATCACTGTTGGTTGTCATTGCTTTTACTGCTTGTTGAGTCGAATATTTTCTGGCTAACTCCAGGGTAGTACCATCTTTTATGTACGCACCTTCCAAAGCTTTTGCCATTTGTTCAATCTCCAATGTATATTGGTTAGCAGTTTTATTGCGTTGCTGTAGGTTCATTAGTTTTGCTGACATTTCCAATTAGAATATTAGCCAGAATATTTTCTGGCTAACTCCAGGGTAGTACCATCTTCTATGAACGCACCTTCCAAAGCTTTTGCCATTTGTTCAATCTCCAATGTATATTGGTTAGCAGTTTTATTGCGTTGCTGTAGGTTCATCAGTTTTGCTGACAATACTTCCACAGTTTCGTCTTTGACATTGTTTTTTAATTGGGAAATTACTTCAGTTAGGTTAGGTTAGGTTGAGCAGGCAGCTCGACCGGAGTCGAGAGCACCCGGAGACCATATGGTCCATTGTGATGCCTGATCTGAGTGGAACTGTAGAAGGGATTGGGAGGGATTGTTGGGATATTGGAGGAAAATGCTCTACTGGTCTACGTGCTACTGGCCAGTTCTGTTGGGCTGCGGTAGCCTATGGAACCAGCCAGTAGAGTCGAGGAAAAGCGCCATGTTCTCCAGCCGAATATTCCCAAGACTGCCCAGTTCCGCAAAGAAAGGCTGGCCCAGAAATTGGGTCCGCTTTCTAAGAAGTGCAGGGCAGTCGCAGAGAAGATGCTGGATACTCTCGGTTTCCTCTTCGTCTCCGCAGCTGCGACAGAAGTCCTGTTGGGGTCCACCGTACCGTTGGGCCATACGGCCGATGTAGCAGTGTCCCGTTAAGACTCCTGTCAGTAACCTTATCTTGTTCCTTTTAAAGTTTAAGAGCTCGGTTGTTCGCTTGGGACGGTATCTTGGCCAGAGTGCTTTTGACACCTCGCAGCCCAATGATGCTGCCCAGTGTCTTTCAGCCGCCGTTCTCATGGAACAATTAAGTTCCGATAGCACGTGCTGAATAGGTCTCTTTATATCGTTCACCGCGAGAGTTTCTGATGACGCTGATCCCAGCCGAGCACATTCATCAGCCACCTCGTTACCTGGCACTCCCATATGCCCAGGTACCCAGACAAGTCTGATGGAGTGTGGTTGGCATAGGTTCAGTGACATCACTGTGTCTCGGGTTAGTTTACTCTTAATGGTGTTCGATGCGAGTGCTTTTATCGCTGATTGGCTGTCGACATAGATGGACACGTCCCTCGGGCTCCCGCCCAGTGTCCGTACCAACTTGGTCGCTTGCCAAACAGCGTAAATCTCCGCTTGAAACACACTACACCAGTCAGGAAGACGAAAGGAAAGCTTGGTTGCAAGGTCTTCGGAGAAGACCCCCGATCCAGTGCCTTCTAACGTCTTTGATCCGTCTGTGTAGATTGACAACTCATTCTGCCTCAAAGGAGATTCCTGTTGCCAATCGGATCTGTCGGGGAATTCAGCTGTAAACCTGTCATCCCACTTATGTTCTGGTACCCAGTAGTCGTTCTCAGCCACAGTTAATTCTACTGTACGTAGAATGGAGTTGTGACCTGCACCAGGCTTAAGGAGGCATTGGGCGTGAAGCCTGACCGCACTCCTTGCTGCCGCGTGCTTGAGGAAGACTCCGATGGGCTCCAGATTTAACATTACATCCAGCGCTGCTTGGGGGGTAGAACGAATACATCCTGTTATTCCCAAGCAAGCTAGTCTCTGGACTTTGCGGAGATTGTTTAGATAGGAGTCGGTGTGCCCCGCCTCCCACCATACAAGAGCCCCGTACGTCAGTATAGGTCTGACAATTGCAGTGTAGAACCAGTGAAGGATGTACGGTTGCAATCCCCATCCTTTACCAAAGGTCTTTTTGCACACAAAGAAGGCTTGTAACGCTTTCTTCATCCTTTCCTCCGAGTTTCTCCTCCAGGAGAGTTTGGAGTCCAGGATTACTCCAAGGTACTTAGCCTCCTTTGATAACTTGAGCTCTGTCCCTCCCAGTGATGGAAGCTTGAAGCTCGGTATCTTATATTTTCGAGTGAACAGAACAAGTTCGGTCTTTTGTGGGTTGGCCCCAAGACCGTTGTGTTCTGCCCATCGCAGAGTTTCACTCAGTTCGGCGCTCATTAGCTCACTGACTGTTGGCAGGAATCTGCCAGTTACCATTAGAACCAGGTCGTCCGCATAAGCAGTCACTCTGCATCCCTTATACTTCAGTTTGAGAAGAAGGTCATTAAGGACAATGTTCCACAACAAGGGGGATATCACACCCCCTTGCGGGGTACCCCTGGTTGCCCTTCTCCTGATAGTCGAGGCGCAGAGTTGGGCGTTTATCATTCTTTGGCGAAGCATGTTAGGGTAGAACGAATACATCCTGTTATTCCCAAGCAAGCTAGTCTCTGGACTTTGCGGAGATTGTTTAGATAGGAGTCGGTGTGCCCCGCCTCCCACCATACAAGAGCCCCGTACGTCAGTATAGGTCTGACAATTGCAGTGTAGAACCAGTGAAGGATGTACGGTTGCAATCCCCATCCTTTACCAAAGGTCTTTTTGCACACAAAGAAGGCTTGTAACGCTTTCTTCATCCTTTCCTCCGAGTTTCTCCTCCAGGAGAGTTTGGAGTCCAGGATTACTCCAAGGTACTTAGCCTCCTTTGATAACTTGAGCTCTGTCCCTCCCAGTGATGGAAGCTTGAAGCTCGGTATCTTATATTTTCGAGTGAACAGAACAAGTTCGGTCTTTTGTGGGTTGGCCCCAAGACCGTTGTGTTCTGCCCATCGCAGAGTTTCACTCAGTTCGGCGCTCATTAGCTCACTGACTGTTGGCAGGAATCTGCCAGTTACCATTAGAACCAGGTCGTCCGCATAAGCAGTCACTCTGCATCCCTTATACTTCAGTTTGAGAAGAAGGTCATTAAGGACAATGTTCCACAACAAGGGGGATATCACACCCCCTTGCGGGGTACCCCTGGTTGCCCTTCTCCTGATAGTCGAGGCGCAGAGTTGGGCGTTTATCATTCTTTGGCGAAGCATGTTGCTAAGCCATCGAGTGATTGTCGGGTGTGAGCCTATGTTGACAAGTGCTGCCGTTATAGACTCGATCCTGACATTGTTAAAGGCACCCTCTATGTCGAGAAATGCCGCTAACGTAAACTCCTTCCTTTGCAGTGTGCCTTCAATTGTGCTAACCACCTCGTGCAGAGCAGTCTCTACTGATCTACCTTTGAGGTAGGCGTGTTGGGACTTGCTAAAAGTGTGAGGTGTTAGCTTACTTCTGAGATGAAGGTCCAGAAGTCTCTCTAGTGTTTTCAATAAAAACGATGAGAGACTTATGGGCCTATAGTCTTTTGCTGAGCAGTGGTTTATCTTTCCTGCTTTGGGAATGAATGCCACCCTCACTTCTCTCCAGGATTTTGGAATGTATCCTGTAAGGAGACATCCCCTGAAGATTTCTAGCAGCCATTGCGACAGATGTACGCATACCATCTGTAACATGACCGGTCTGATGTCATCCGGTCCTGCTGATTTGTAGGGGTGGAACGACTTGATAGCCCAGATTATCTTCTCAGTGTTGACAATTTCGTCGATTAGGACTTGACTCTCATGAAGCGGGTTTTCCTCCGGCTCGCCGCTGATGTGAGAGGAGGGGATCCCATTCTCGTCTTCAGCTTGTGTGCAGTCTGGAAAGTGTGCGTTCATGAGGAGTTGCAGAGACTCCTGACTATTTTTGGCGAAAGTGCCATCCAGGTTGCAAAGCAGACCCGGTGTGGCTGGATCTTTCGCCAACAGCCTTCGAAGTCTGGACGCTTCAGTGGTGTTGGTTAGTTCCTCGCAAAATTTAGACCATGAGTCTCTTTTTGCCCTTCTGATTTCCTTCTTGAAGGTCTTGAATGGTAGGCATTCCAGTCTACCTGGCAGTTTCCGTCTTTTGCTCTATTGTAAAGCTTTTTCGTTTCCTTCCGTATCTGGCCGAGTTCCGGAGTCCACCACTTGTTGCGGTTTGATTTCGGTGGACGGCTGATTGGACAGGATTTGATGAAGGCCTTACATAGAGTATCTGTGACATTCTGGGTCGATTCCTCCAACTTGTCTGGGTTGTCTAGCCTTTCCACTGGGTGGTTGGGAATAGATTCCATAACAAGCTTTGAGTATTTGACCCAGTTAGCCTTTCGTGGGTTCCTGACGCGCCTTTGCCTCTCTGGACCATCCAACTTCGAACACTATCCTGTAATGATCCGAAAAGGAGCATTCCGTGGATACGTGCCAGTCTTCTACGGAGAGGGAGTCGCTGTTGGTCGCTAGAGTTAAATCTATAACCTCAGCTCGGTTCTTATTGCGGAAGGTGAAGTGGCTACCCCGATTACACATATTAAGATTAGTGAGCATCACGAATTCAAGCAGCGACTCCCCTCTCTCGTTGGTGTCTTTGCTCCCCCAAAAGGTATTGTGGGCATTAGCATCACACCCAAGGATTAGATCCGTGCCCTCTTTCTGCGCCTGCTGAATGAGGGCTCGAATACTTTCCGACGGTGGATCCTTTTCTTCGTACGGGAGATATGCTGAGGCTAGGTAAAGACTGGGTCCGTTCCTACGCTCGCATAGCGCTACCGTCAAGTCCCTGTTGCTGTAACTGGAAGAGAAGAGCACATTAAGTCCGGTTCTTACCACGATACAGGTTCTGGACTTACCCACAGTTTTCGGGACAAGGAGATGGTATCCGCGAGCTCCCAAACCGCAAACCCTTTCACCTACGATCCAGGGTTCTTGGATGAGAGCCACATCCACCCTCTCCTTGTCCATCCACCGTAGTAGGTCTGTGGAAGGAACCCTCGAGTGGTGCAGATTAATCTGCACTACCCGAATTCTTTCCGGTCGACCTAACATCTACGCGCCCAGCGCCTCCAGGAATGATTGCCCGAACGCAACCCATTCCCATCTTCAGCCGGCCTTGCTTACTAAGGAGTTGGCTCTTGGACTCTGGACCAATGCTGATCCATAGATCCTTGCCGTTTCCTTTGTCTCGGGCGAGACCTCTATTGATCGTCCAGTCCGCTGTGTGACAGTCCGCATTCTGGCTTTTGATCAATATAAGGGTGGTTCGATCCTCCCTGATGGGAGGTGGGATCCAGACCTTAGTGATCGTCCGCTCAGGAATTTGGTCTACAGGGACGACGTCAATTCTTGCTCCTGGCCACGGCGCTTCCAGTTTCAGCAGTGTGTCTTTGAGGAATCGCAGGGATTCCTCGTTGGCACATGCCACCACTTTAACACCTTTATACCAGTTGATGCCATCAAACTCTGCCACGAACGGATTCAGCGGTCGAGTGATAGCATCAGCAATCCCCTGGTCAATTAACCCTTCCAGGATAAGCCAGTTATCAATAGAAAGCTTTCCATCCGGGTTGCTTCTGTCGATGATGGCTACCTGTAGCTCCGGCTTCGTGCTCAAGCTGGCCAGGATGTCCCCTGGACAAACCCGCTTGCTCTCCGAAGCCTTTGCCGAGTCGTCTGACCTCTGCCTCTTGCTGACAGGTGGGTTGGCCTTTTTCGGTAGCTTGCTCACCGTTCTCTCCTTTCCAGGAGGTGTGGTTGTTGCAAGCATACCTGGTGCACGCTTTTTTCCTTCTAAGGGTGACTTGGGTTTCTTTGGTTCCACCAACTTCGACGTGGAAGGTTTGACTTCCTCCGTCGGGTTGGCTACGGCTACTGCCTGAAACCCCTTGTCCCCCTGGCACCGTGCACTCATACTCGGTTCAGCGGACTGAGTGTTGCCGGTCACGCCAGCGAGCCTCAGATACCGCCGCACGTTGTATTCGTGCTTTTTGCGCAATTTCCTCTCACGCTCGTTCAACGACTCTGGGTTGCGGCCTTCCAGTCCCTTAAGGAACTTGAGAGAGCTCTTATACCCTGAGCGTTGTTTGCGCTTGAGGTTTGCGCCTTTCTTGTTGGATGGTCCCTGGACTACTGTCACTTCGTCTTTATCAGTGCTCGATGACTCATCCAACGGCATCCTCGCTAGCGCAAGCGCTAGCTCGGACTCCGTTATCGATGAGCCTGTGAGGAAAGACTCCGACTCCGTGGCAGCCGTTTCCAGGTCCACACCCTCCTGTCGATGGAGTTTGTCCACTCCACCATCGTGACCACTGGCGACACGCAGAGAGGATTTCTCCTCCCCGTGCCCGCCGGTGGTAGCGGTCACACTTCCCTCCGACGTTTGGGCTGACATCCCAGCCCGAGTTGACGCCTCTATGTCATCCTCCATTGTTGAATCCAAGGATTCATGCATTTTATACTTGCTGCCAAGTACCTCTGACCATGGTCCTGGACGTCAGCTTTCCAGAGTAAATCTAAAAAGCTTGGGCCCAGTCCCTTAGCTAGAAACTGCAAGGTCTCATGAGCGAGCAAGTGATGCTGACACCTCTCGGTCGCCCGAGACGATGCAGTATCCATTGCCCAGCCGGCACCCTCGTGGAGGGTTCAGTCAGAGGATTTTCGCCAGCCAATTACTTCAGTTACTGTTGTTTCATTTCCAATTAAATTTCTTGCAACACCCTTTAGCTTTGTTTAAATACCCGCTACCCATAGGGTAGAAGGGTATTATAACTTAGTGCCAACAGAAAATATATGTAACAGGCAGAAGGAAGGCATCTCCGACCCCATAAAGTATATATATTCTTGATCAGCGTCAATATAGGGATCTCATAGACTATAAGACATAGAGACACCAAGTTTGGCACAAAGGTTCCTGCATTCCCTACGCAGATCAAGTTTATTTCAAGAGTTGGATGTCACGCCTCCTTCGCCCACAATATGCATAAATCTAGAACAAGTCAAGTTTTTTTTTATGTAAATCGCGTATAACTAAAAGTTCTTTGTGTAATGTTGTGTAATTTGGTAGGCCATCTGTGCTTAATACTCTTAGTATACCCTGTAATTTTGGTAAAAATCGGAGAAGTAGAACAAAAGTTATTTGTTAAATTATTTGTCAAAATAGTTGTGCCCAATGCATATGGACGTTTTAAGTGTGTGATTGACCTAGAGATATCAAATTTGGTGATAGTATTCGTGAAGGTCTGACGCAGATAAAGGTCCCCAAAAACTGGAAAAGCCGTAATAATAGACCTAGAGCATTGAATTTTGGTATGCTTAATAACAATGATAGTCTCAATGACTCCTGTGAATTTGAAGGAAGTTATTAAAGAATCATTTTATATGCAAAATTTACTTGCAGCTGCTCCCGCTTTGTTCGTTTAGTTGATAGTGTGACCATGTCGGTGTTGTGGATTTTTACCCGCTATTTTCAAATATATACAAACAAAACACAAGCTTTAAAGCTTAAAGCTTTTTATCAGTATTTCAGCACGTTTTGTAATTTTGACTTTTGAAGTACCCTATTTTGTGTCAACGACTTATTTGACTTATCGAATTCAATTTTTGGTTTATTTAATTCGGCAGAATCCATTATATTATGGATATGAACTATTTTATAAAGACCATCATCATCAATTATAATTTAAGTCAATTAGAAAATCTTCTGAAGATGTACTTATACCATTACTGTACATAAGTCTAACAGTTTTCCTGTCTATGGTTTCGTTTAGCTTTGATTAAATTTAAATTTTAATTAAAAAAAAAATTTTTTTTTAGCATTGTAACCTGCCTAGTATTTTAGTTTGGCTTTATGGGCCTCACTGCTCATTGGGCAAAAAATGTCCTGCTCAATTTTACAATAATTATTGTATAATAATAATAATAATTGCATCATCAACTGCTTCAGCTGGACGTCGCCGGATATAGCACGCTGATGCTCCTTCGTTGGTGCAAGAGACGGTCTGCCTCTTGCAGTTGTAGGTTGTCCTGGGCCTATGGGCTCAGGCGGAAGCGGGGTCGGTCTTCGCACAGGTTATTGCCTTACCAGACAAGTCGATCTGCAGTTTGGGCTGTGTAGAGGTCCAGGGCAATCAGCTGGGCAACGCTCGACGTACTGAGGCACTGTTTTTTTTTTTTTGAGATCTTTTGTACGTTGCATTTTAGGAGTTTCTTGATTTTGGTTGGGTGCCTCTCCTTTTAGCTTGCGGTGTTTCTGTTTTTGTATATGCGCTTTAGTTCCAATGGCCGGTCCTCGTTGCCAATGTCACGGACGCCATGTTATAAATTATTATATACCAAATGAAGTGTTTGAGTTGTGGAAGACGTGTGTCTTCCAGTACGGTTCTTTATTGATTCCTCTTCTTAGTTTATAGCTGTGCGCTGCGAAGCATCGAGCGAGTTACGGGGGCGGACAGAGGTTGTTGTGGTAACTCGCTCGCTATGCGCTGCGTTCGAACTTGGAATTTCGAAATGAGCCGAATGCTCTGGGGTTCCAATCGGCTTCGCTGGGGTTCCAACAACGCTCTTGCAAATGAATAAAATTCGCTCTATGAGTTGACGTACCTATGTATTGTTAGTGGTTGTAGGTTTCCAACACAGTTAGAAATCACTTCTTTTAGTTCAGGAGTGGCTATGGGGGTGCTGGCTCCTGTCGGAAGTGTTTTCTATGTCATATCTTTCAATGTCAAGTCCTGTCATTGCTTCGGACAAATCTTCCTGCATTTTTTTTTTACTATTCCTAGAACACTAGAATGGAATAATACAAATAACACGATTGAACGCTTGAATAACGGTGAGGCATGATTTATAAATGGGTTTATGTGTGATAAGGTTTTGTTTTTCTATTGATGTTAAAGCCAGTAGCTGGTTTGCTCCTTCTATCTTGAAGGGTCCCGTAGGAATTGCAAGATTGGGTATTTTTTATACTACTGATAAGTAGGGAATTTTCTTAGTTATAGTTTTACATTTGTTAACTGATAATATTCTTAACTCTCAGTTTCTTTTCTTGTTGTTTTTTTATATATGATTAAATTTATTTAGCTTTTTGCTCTTTTGGTTTTCGTTTTCATTTGTTTTCTTTTCTTTTCATAATAATAAATTTGAATTAAAAAAAAAAAATTTTTTTAAATTTAATTTAATAGGTACATCCGGTGAATCTCCTACGACGGTCCTCCTTTTTATCCTGTGACAACAGCGACTGCGGATTACTTAGGTCCCTCGATAACACTACGTGGTGTCCTGCGGACGGGCACTATAGGACGTTAGAGGTAAAAACAGTTTTGTTGTTGGCCAAGAAGACTTGGTCTCACGATCGAGTGCTATGCAAGCCGCTGTCCGTTCTCATGAAGTTGATCCTGGTAGCGCATGGAGATGGTTATGTGGAGGTACGTCTAATATTTGGTCATTGCTCCCGCAGTGGCCTTTGTTAGTTCGGGGCGAATGTTGCTTCGGTGCATTGCCACTGACAATGGGTCTTAGTAATGTGTGGCCTTAACTTATATGCATTAAGAACACAAGTTCTCTTGAGTTTTAAAATAATTTTTAAAAGTAACTTAAATTCTGTTCGTTTTTCGGGAGTCAAGTTACCGTTTGGTTTTCAGACGTTAATGACCAAAATATCGCCGACGCCGCGCACTTGTCGTTGGTTATGCGCTGCAGTGTGTTTCGTAACCTGCAGTTCGATGTATACCTCATAATCAACTCTGTCTCTCTTAACACCTCCCCCTTTAACCGCTGACGTCCTCGGATGCTATGTAGAAATGTTTTTGAATTTAAGATGATTCCGTAGTCTTGCTTCTTATATCTACTACAACATCGATATGAGAAATATTCCTAAAAGTGAGAAACTGATTGTTGTCGATGTTAGGTTGCCCTTCTTTAGCTTCTCAAATTTTCTTGTGTTGCTGATATTACGTTCTTCTAGCATCTGTAGCGATAGTACTTCCTCAGATTTTTATTACTTTGCCATCATCTGGAAGAGTGGTTTAATCGCATGTTGCCTCGCCGGGTTCGTATTCGTCATCGGCAATTCTTTTTGTGGAATTTTTGAATTGTATGAGGTGGACTATTTTTATGCTACCAGTGTAGTCGTTTAGGAGGATTGTACCAATCAGTATTTTCTCGTGGCCTGGTTTTGTTTGACAATTCGTCTTTAAAAATTTGGATTTTATATTTTAGTCCAGCTATTATTGGGACCGGAAATTCCTTATGTTCAATAGTTGTTTTTAATATAGCATTGGATCTCATGCTTAGTTCAATTATTCTTATACTTAGTTCTTTAATAATTATTACTTGTCTATTGTTGTTTTCTAGGTATTCGTTAATTTTTGATGCTACAAGTTCGTGGTCATTTTGTCCGTCGTGCCGGCCAACCATTTCCAGGCTGTCCCTAGAAAATCTATAGATCTTGTCGCTGTTTTATTGGGCTTGAGTCGACGACAATCTGTTTTTATTTTTTTGAGTTCGTGTTCTTGGAATGGGCAAAGCTTGTGATTTTGGTTCACATTTCTGAAAGTTTCTTCCAATTTTCATGCAGCGTTTTCGTCCTCTTCTATATTAAAAACATGGATGACCCTGAAAAGGAATTTCAATAACGTAAACTTGTGGCCAACCCGTGGCATAACGGCAAGAAAAATCTGTGAGCGGGTATTATGTTTTGATATTATTTTTGTGTACTAATTTGTCTGAAGGGTGTTATAACTTAGTGAGAACAGAAAATGTATGTAACAGGCGAAAGGAGGCATTTCCGACTCCATAAAGTATTTATCAGATGTGTCTAACTAGTTATGCTTGCACTGTAATGTACCACTTGTGTCTTGAGTTTCGGAGCTTTCGATTTGTACACTTCTAGCTACTGCTCTTGCGAACTCGCCGGTGTATGTCAGGGTTCTTCCTACTATCTCCTGAGTACACCGTCATAATAAATAAGTCCACAATTTCGTGTGATTAACAAAAATAGAGATATAGGAAAATCTGAACCAATTTAACACTGTATAGGAAAACGATCAGAAGATTGAAGTTAATTATTGCGTACTTTGTTGCTGCCTTTAAGGAACTCTGATGGTATTGAGCTCCGCGTCATTACCCACCCTACCTACACGAACAGTTGTCTCGTGGCCTTTTATAATAACAACTTATAATATCTTTAGGTTACTACTTTTATGGCCATGGTTTACTCGGGAGGAATAAAATCAATTTAACACATTAAGTTACTTTTCAATTATATTAACATTTTTTGATTTCCAATATCTCTTTAACATTTTTAATACTTTAGTTTTCTTACGATATTAATCATTTACTTTATAACTAGATAGACTTTATGGCTAAGATAAGGAATTCGTTGGCAAGATGGGCAATAATAATAATAATAGAGGCAATAAAAGAAATTTTAAATTCTTGTTCTCACTTACAAATTTTTGATTAATTTTTAAACATACTCCGAAATCGATGAGTTCATGGACGACGTTGCGTTATCATATGTATAACGTGGCTGTGAAAAAAGTCGAATATACAAGTTAATAAGACGGTAATTTCGGTATTATTTAATTATTTTACGACTGAGCGATTTCAATTGAGCTTTCAGAAATCTTAAGCTGACATTGTGACCACTTCCTTGATGTTGCAGTGCGGGAGTCATATTTCGCAAGCGACTTAGTTGCAGTCGCGCTGACGTTATGTCAACCGCGTCCAATCTTATCGCGGAGTTAGTTATTTGGGCCTTGCGCGTGTTAACTCTGTTAACTCCTCCCCGCGGTAAGCTAAAGTCGTCCTTGGCGTTTTGGGAAGGTACCGCAATGGTGACGCAGCTGCTTAGAATGGGTCTTGAAACGATGTCGGTTCTCAGACTACTAATATGTTGCAGGTTCTTTAGTGTTAGCTCATTCAAGAACGTCAAACTCAGTTGTTTTCGATGACGAGTCATACTCATGGCTGCACTGCATTCTTTGTTGGCGTAGATTCGTGCACCGCAATCAGCTACTACATTGTTATTCTCAAAAAATAATATTATCTTATTTTGTTGTTCTGTAAAAACTTTAATTTTTGTACAAACTATTTCTGGCCTAGGATATTTTATAGGGAATACAATATATCGTTATTCTGAATGGCTTTTTATTTAATTTATTTAAAGTCGACTACGAACAGTCGAAATTGAAGAAATTAATATAATTATGACTAAAAGAGTAAAATTATGATTAAAAATATTTATATAGTTTAAAATAGAAAAAAAATAATTCAATTAAAATTAAAATATGAAATCTCTGGGGGTGTTTAAGCAATATTAATCTAACCAAGCATTCGCTGCATGGATTGGGAAAAACCCAGGAAAAACCCAATCAGGTCAGATGATAGGTTAGTTAAGTAGTATTTTATTTTTGTTTTAATTACCAACACCATGTTAGTTGCTAATTATTGTTAGCTAAGAATGATGGAATACAATTTTAATTATTTAGAAGAGACGCATCGGCGTTGAAAACACAGTAGAGTCTGTTGTAGTCAGCACAGAGAACTCGAAAAGGTTCATGCTTAGAATAGTTAGTTGTACATAGGTTAAGGGATAAAGGTGTGAAGTTACGTGTATGTCTAACTGGGACAGAAAGGTTTATATGGCTACGAAGGTAGGAAGAATCAATATTAGCCTTTAGAAGTTTGACTATAAACATAATAATAACGAAGGAAGATTAAGTAAAATAAGTCTACTATTATAAGAGGGTAAGTCAATACCTGAAACCCAGTTAAAGCCTCTCAACGCAAACAGCAGACATTTCTTTTGTACAGACTCGATAAGATTGTTATGATTTGAGTATTGTGGTGACCAAATACAAGAACCGTATTCCAGAATGGGACGGACAAGCGAAACAAATAGAAGCTTTGTCGTATAAGGGTCATCAAATTCCTTTGCCCATCGCTTGAAGAACCCAAGAACTTGAGTCGCTTTGTTGACAGTAATTGAAATATGTTTGTCAAACTTTAGCCTATGATCTAGAAGAACTCCTAAATCATTCACATTGTCTACTCTAATCAGAGATAGCATATTAAGAGTATAATAACTGATGTTAGCGGAGTTTCTGTAAAACGACATAACCTTACATTTCGAACAATTTAGTAGTAGATAATTAAATTTACACCTGGAACTAAAACAATCAAGATCAGCTTGGAACAGAGAGTTAGAAGCTATATTATTATAAGTTAGGCAAATCTTCACATCATCAGCATACATTAAAATATTAGAATTTAAAATAACATTGGGAAGATCGTTAATGAAAAGATAAAAAAGAAGAGGACCGAGATGACTAATCTGAGGAACACCTGAGGTTACAAAGACAGGTTTAGAAGTTGCGAATTTAAATATTACTGTTTGAATTCTATTATTAAGATATTCAGATACCTATAACACTTATATGGAAATCCTATAATGTTTAATTTTTTAACTAAAAGGAAATGGTTAACAGAGTCAAAAGCTTTACTAAAGTCAGTATAAATAACATCAGTCTGCAACTTATTTTGAAAACCTTTAATCACTAGAGAAGAAAACTCTAATAGATTGGTAGTCGTAGATCTCTGTTTCACAAAACCATGCTGGAAAGGAGAGACAATAGATCTACAAAAATTACTAAGGTATAGCAGAAATATAGTCAATTGAGTAAGTAGATTGAAAGAAATCTGCAAACAGATCGGCATCGGCCTGATCACTGCATGCAGTCTTATCTTGAAATGAAACTACGGAAGGTAGTGAAAACATTTTCGTTTAGAGTTAACAAAATAATAGAACTGCCTAGGATTCTGAGTAAACTGTAACCGACACCGACGCAGATAAAAATTGTAAAGCTGCGTGTTAAGTGAAACGAAATTCGATTTTGCAATAGCATATCGCGCGAAATCAGAAGAATTTCCTGTGCGTTGATATTTTTGAAATATCGTGACTTTACGTTTTTTAATCCACTTAATTCCCGAGAAAACCAAAGTGGCCTATTAGACTTCAATGGATATCTGCGAGGAACACACTGGGCAAAAAAATGTTGTAACGTATTATAAAAACCAGTAAGAAAGCTACAGTCGAGAGTGCTCGACCGTATGATACCCGCAACCCATTTCGAGAGAAAACAAAAAATTTAAATGATATTTTAACAACAAATATACCAAAAATATACTGAAACTTGTGTTTTGTTTGTATATATTTTCACAACACCGTCATGGTCACACTGTCAAATAATCAAACAAAGCGCGAGCAGCTGCAAGTGAATTTTGCAAATAAAATTGATTCATTAATAACTTCCTTGGTTTTCATTCCATCTCAACCAAATCACCACAGGAATCATTGAGAATACAATTATTATTATGCAAACCAAAATTCAATGCCCTAGGTTCATTATTACGTCTTTTACAGATTTTGAGGGCGGAAAGGGGCGTGGCAAAAATCTAAAACAAACTTGATCTGCGTAAGACCTACACGAATACTGTCATCAAATTTGATATCTCTAGGTCATTCACACACTTAAAACGTCCATATGCATTGGGCACAACAATTTTGATATATAATTTAACGAATAACTTTTGTTCTACTTATCCGATTTTTACCAAAATTACAGGGTATATTAAAAGTGTCAAGCCAGTGGTTGCCAAATTACACATGATTACACAAAGAACTTTTGGAGTTAGACGCAATTTACATAAAAAAAAACTTGACTTTTTCTTGATGAATGCTTATTGTGGGCGAAGGGGGCGTGGCATCCAGTTTTTGAAATAAACTTGATATGCGTAGGGAATGCAGGAACCTATTTACCAAATTTGGTGTCTCTATGTCTTATAGTCTCTGAGATCCAGGTGTTCATACGGACAGACAGACGGACATGGCTATATCGTCTCGGCTGATGACACTGATCAAGAATATATATACTTTATGGGGTCGGAGATGCCTCCTTCTGCCTGTTACATACATTTTCTGTTGGCACTAAGTTATAATACCCTTCTACCCTATGGGTAGCGGGTATAAATAGTCAAAGCAGTTTCTAAATTTATGGAATCATGAAAAAGAGACCAATCATAATTTAAGATGAGGTCATTTAATTTATAAAAATTTGCAAATATTAAGTCAAGAAGACGGTTATTGCAGTTATAAATATGGTTAATTTGTGATAGAAAAAGATCAAGAAGGCCATTTAGAAATTCATGCGGAAAAGAAGGAACTAGAGTATTATTTTCAGCAGACCAAGATATATTTGGTAAATTAAAATCACCAAGCACAAACAAAAATTCGCTATCTAGTAGTTTAGAGGATATAGACTTTAAAATAGACAAGTGTTGAAAATAAACAGAAATATCAGATTGAGGTGGGATGTACGAACAAGTGATATAGGCTGAAGTTTGACCAAACGTTGTCTTAATGGCGACAAATTCAATGGCGGACTCCGAGCAGATTAATTCCGATTTAAGATCAGAATCAACAGCAATAAGAACACCACCACCAATTCTAGACAAACGATCACATCTATATGACGTAAATTTATTACTAAAGAGAGATAAGTTAGAAATTTCTGGCTTTAACCAAGTTTCAGTAAACACTAAGATACTATGTTCAAAGCAGAAACTATCTAGAAAGACTTTAGATAGTTTTGATTTAATGCCCTTTACTTTTTGATACGCTATACGAATAGGGGAGGTAAGCTGAACAGGATTAATATTTAGTTTTTTGAAGCATTAGTGTTAGTTTTATTAACAGTAGGAGCTTGAGCTAAGGTGATATTAGGTTGAAAATTTACTGGGATGATGTTACGTTTCTTTGGCCTGAACTCATGTCCCACCATATGAGGTGGCCAGAAACTCGGGTCACACAATTTCCCGAGGAGTTGAGAAATTGAATTTTTGTATGGCTACCGACGCCGTGGATTTTGTGGCGATATCGGCAGATAATCGAGAAATGAATATCTGCTTTCTCGGAGCCATAACAGAAAATAAGGGGGTGTTAGTATTAACAATAATATTGGGAGCAGTAGATGGTGAGGCAATAATCGGACAATAAGGAATAGAGGATCCGCCCGAGGCCTCAATACACACATTTGGAATCGGGGGTATTAAAGAAATTGTGGTTCGTTCCGCGGATGAACGATTGCCACCACTAATTAAAGTAGTTTTTTAGACTGAATGGAGGGGGGTGGCTCTTCAGGAATGCAAGGAGAAGAAGACAGCGGTGAAAATACAAGAAGTGGAGGACCATCAGGCTTAGGAGCAGATTGCAGGTCCGAGCAGGGCTTTGTAGGCGTCTTAAATTCATATTGACCAAGCAATTCCATACTATTATCAAATTCACTTGATAGAGACTTGGTCATTGTACAAAGTTTGGTAAATTGGTTTTTCACGTAGTTATACATACGAGAAAAATCCAATTGCTTTTCAATGCATACCGGACATGACCACTTAATACCACCGCTGCCCTTTTTCACAGCAGCGTTGATCTTATCATGATCGCGCCCGGTAATGCCTGCACATTTTATATGCATCAAGCTATCACACAGCCAACAAGAAACAAATTTAGGCTGGTCTCCATCACGAGACGGCCCATAGGTACAATTTAATTTGCAGCACTGCATAATTATATAAATATATATGTATAACAGAAAATGAAAATAGATTAAATTAAAATAAAAATTAAAATATTTGCAAAAATTTATGTTATGGCTTTGACGCTAGATACTCCTAAAATATCTACTTAGCTAGTATTTGTGAGATGTTCATTGGCTAACTCATGAATGTCGACTCTATCCAAAATAAGGCGACTTTTTAAATTTATTTTGGTTAATGTTACTGACACTATTAAGTCTTCTAGATTTGTAATGATTATTCTATTTTTTACAAGAATACCTTCGAATAGGTGATCTGAGTCCGTGATATCTGTTTCACTTATCGAAGTTATTGATCTTGTGATTTCATTTAATCGCGATTGAGGTTTCGTGTTTATTTCTATCTGTCTATTTGCAGAGTCAATTAACTGTCCTTGTTTGAATTTAATTTGTTCCCAGTCATCAAAGTCTGCGGTTCTGGATATTACTTTAAGTGCAGTACCTAGTAGATTTATACTGCGAGAGTTATGTATATTAGTTAATATACGGAGTAAATAAGTATGCGAATAGGTATGTTTTGTTCTTTATAGTTGCGGATATACTTTTATTCGACTTAGTCGTCTCAGCTCAAAAATAGGAATGAATACAAAATGATAAGGCGTATATATTATATAATATATTACCCTATGCTGGTTCGGCCGGAAGGACAGAACGAATTGTTGTTGTCGTTCTCCCGGGGTGAAAATCGTTGTATTCCTTTTCAGCCATCCGATGCTGATTACGATGATGGTTGTAATTCCTAGCCATTCCTTTGAGATGAGATGCGTCGTTGTTGCTTCTTTGATTTCGATGATCTCCCTAATGCTTTTAAGGCTCTGCACCTCCAGGTTCTTCGTGTTGCTCCATGCTCATGATATTTGGTCTAGGAGTGGTGACTCTTATCTCCTCGGGGATATTTAATATATAATCATCGTATGTCATATTATTGATGTTAATTGTGCAATTTTTAAAAGAAATTATGGCTGTGCCATTGTAGCCATCCTTCCAGCATGCGCCTGATGCATGCTTTATTTACCGTCCGACCAAACTCAGCATTAATACAAATATACGTATTAAAAATTGTAGGGCATTTAATGTCTACGTATTTTAGAGTAAGTTTTTGGTTGTACAATAAAAATTTTGGAAGTATTACAAGTTTTGTCTTATTAATAGGTAGTAGAATCATGTGGGCTAGTGTATATGACTCTTTTTCCAATATATGTAGGTACTTTAATTTTGAATATAATCTTGCCTTTTTTAGTGCTAGTTTCCAAATAGGATAAGTCTGTAAATGTGCTCCTCCGAGGCATCCATGTTGCCTGAAATCGTTTTTATTACGTTACCTAGGCCGTTAATGGCTCAACGCCCTTTCCTACTATATGGGCGTATATAAATGATTCCTTCATTTTTGATTTTTAATTGTAGAGTAGCGATTAATTCGCCAAAAAAAGGTTACATCTTTGGTCGTTTTAATATTTTTTTCGATATTAATGATAAAATCGTTTAAATTAACAACGTGATTGATAGTCCGGAAGGACTTTATTACTTTTGCATCTCCCATATCGATTTTAATAAAGGGCGTATCAGGAGCTGGGTGACATATTTCAAGTTGTTGGGCCGATAAGTAGCCCACGCTGGAAGATGTTATAGTATAGGGAATTGGAGGTTTTGATTAGGTTGGTTGCTTCGTTCGTTTCTTGAATGTTAGTAACTAAAACCAAGATTCTCACAACATAAAATTCTCGAAGATAACTAACTTAGTTTATTTCTTCTATTTTCTTTTCTGAAACCTAAGTCGTCCTGTTTCAGTTGAATTGGATCTTCCCAATCTGTACTTAATTTTTATATCCGCTACCCATAGGGTAGAAGGGTATTATAACTTAGTGCCAACAGAAAATGTATGTAACAGGCAGAAGGAGGCATCTCCGACCACATAAACTATATATATATATATTCTTGATCAGTGTCAACAGCCGAGACGATATAGCCATGTCCGTCTGTCCGTCTGTATGAACACCTGGATCTCAGAGACTATAAGAGCTAGAGCTACCAAATTTGGGGACAGTACTTCTATAGGTCCTACGCAGATCAAGTTTATTTCAAAAGTTGGATGCCACGCCCCTTTCCACCCCCAAAAGTCTGTAAAAGCCGTAATAATAGACCTTAAGCATTGAATTTTGGCGTGCATAAAAATAATAATAATCTCTATGATTCCTGTGAATTTGGTTGAGATCGACTTGAAAACAAGGAAGTTATTAAAGAATCAATTTTGTATGCAAAATTTACTTGCATCTGCCCGCACTTTGTTTGTTTAGTTGAAAGTGTGACCATAACGGTGTTGTGGATTTGATTACCTAAAAGAGTGAAATGAATTCAGAGAAAGACTTTACTCTGAGATTGCATTAACAGCGCAGGAAACAGTTAAAAACAGAACCGAACCAGTAAGAAAGCTACAGTCGAGAGTACTCGACCGTATGATACCCGCAACCCATTTCGAGAGAAAACAAAAAATGTAAATGATATTTTAACAAAAAATATACCAAAAATATACTGAAACTTGTGTTTTGTTTGTATATAGTTGAAAATAGTGGGTAAAAATCCACAAAACCGAGATGGTCACACTGTCAACTAAACAAACAAAGCGCGAGCAGCTGCAAGTGAATTTTGCATATAAAATTGATTCTTTAATAACTTCCTGCAAATTCACAGGAGTCATTGAGACTATCATTGTTATTGTGCATAACAAAATGCAATGCTCTAGGTCTATTATTACGGCTTTTACAGTTTTTGGGGGCGGAAAGGGGCGTGGCAAAAATCTAAAACAAACTTGATTTGCGTAAGACCTACACGAATACTGCCACCAAATTTGATATATCTAGGTCATTTACACACTTAAAACGTCCATATGCATTTGGCACAACAATTTTGATACATAATTTAACGAATAACTTTTGTTCTACTTATCAAAGAGTATTAAGCATAGATGGCCTACCAAATTACACAACATTACACAAATAACTTTATAAGCGATTTACAAAAAACTTGACTTTTAATGCTTATTGTGGCCGAAGGGGGCGTGGCATCCAACTTTTGAAATAAACTTGATCTGCGTAGGGAATGCAGGGACCTTTGTTCCAAACTTGGTGTCTCTATGTCTTATAGTCTCTGAGACCCAGGTGTTCATACAGACAGACAGACGGGCAGACGGACATGGCTATATCGTCTCGGCTGTTGACACTGCTCAAGAATATATATACTTTATGGGGTCGGAGATGCCTTCTTCTGCCTGTTACATACATTTTCTGTTGGCACTAAGTTATAATACCCTTCTACCCTATGGGTAGCGGGTATAAGAAGTGATAATGTTGGGTTGCGGCAATCGGCCGGAGCAATATATTTCAAGACTTTGCTTGTTTGATTCAAATATAAAACTAAACTTATGAAACACTAAGAAGTACAGTCACAGCTAAGCTTGGCCAGTGGAAAAGTACTGACCAGCGACTCTCCAATAATTCCGCTCAGCAAAATATGTCATAAGCACGAAGTTCTGCATTGCGACATACGATCCGTTGCATGCGCGAGTTATGAGTCTTGAGTCCAAGTTATAAATAGAAATATGAGATTGAGTCCCAAGATAACCTTCTCGTTTGAATTGCTTGTTGAGAATGAATCTTCATTGTCAAAAAGCTTAGGTTCTATGGTACATGAAATATGGAATAATGCAATGATGGAAACGAAATCTGCATCGTCGGCAGATTTCGACAGGCAGCTGGCTTGATCGCTGCCGTTGGGCTACTTCGCTTAGTCGGCAAAATAGCCCAGACGTGGATCAGCATATCCAGCGGATGTCAACAATGTTGCAACATGCTAACATATCGAGTTACCCCTATGGGTCGCTCGTGGCGGTTTGTTGGGCGGAGGCGAGACAGAGGTAGGGGAAGAAGCAGTGGTGGTAAATCTTCCCCCCCTGGAATATAGTGACGGCCAGAACGAAGGAACGGTCGGAACGACGTGTTGTTGTGTCTCGCCTGGAGTGAAAATTATGGTTCTTCCTTTTAGCAGACATATGATGATTAGCAGTACACTAGCTATTCCTAGCCATGTGTACAGAGAGATTAGATGACTTGTTGTTGCCTCCTTGACTTCTAAAATTTCTGGAGTGTTGTTCAGATTTTGCAGCTCCAAGTGACGTAGATTAAGTTTTCTTGTGTTATTCTTAACCAGTATTAGGCTTGGGTTGGGTAAGGAGATCTTCACATCTTGTTGTTGCCTCCTTGACTTCTAAAATTTCTGGAGTGTTGTTCAGATTTTGCAGCTCCAAGTGACGTAGATTAAGTTTTCTTGTGTTATTCTTAACCAGTATTAGGCTTGGGTTGGGTAAGGAGATCTTCACATCTTGTTGTTGCCTCCTTGACTTCTAAAATTTCTGGAGTGTTGTTCAGATTTTGCAGCTCCAAGTGACGTAGATTAAGTTTTCTTGTGTTATTCTTAACCAGTATTGGGCTTGGGTTGGGTAAGGAGATCTTCTGTAATGTTGTTCCTTTGGTTTCTATTGGAGTAACAAGTTGTTCCTTTGGTTTCTATTGGAGCGTTCGTTGTTGCCGCTCCAATCTCTTTATTTCAATTGATTTCTTAAAGTAAAGCTGTGTCGCTGTGAAGCAGCGAGTGCAGCCGTTTTACATATTTTGTATATAATGAAAAGCAACAGAGACGTTGCTGGGGGGCAGAGAGTGTTATGCATACACATATGTATGTATGTAGGCGGTCAGCGTGAGAACGCTGATTTGGCTACTTGGCCAGCGTTACTTATCTTAAGCGATCATATTTCGTCTGCACATGAAGTGTGCAGCGAAAGCCGCGCTACGACAAAGTTGCCGTAATGTGTTTATAATACAACAAAGTGTTGCTGCTCAATGTTTAGGCTATGCGCATATGTGTATACACCACATCTCCCTCCTTTTGAAAAATAACGTAATCATATGGAGTTATTTTAATTCTTATTATTTCTATTATTTCATTTTTTTTTTTACTTTTATTATTATATATATTTTTTTTCTCTTTTTTTTTTTTTTTTTTTGTGTATACTTAATAACGTTTAAGAAAATGGAATGACGAAAAGTATTTATTGAAAATATTCAATATATGTATATATTAACGTATGCATTTTTATTTTTTTTTTTTTTAAATCTGTATTTCTTATGTATGGCCATACTAAATGTTATTATGAAATAAAAAGTTTTAATCTATCCTTATGAACTGTCTGTTTTTTGTTTTTGTTACTAACTATTATAATATTATTTCTATCTCCTATTTCCGTTACTTTGTACGGACCAGTATATTTATAGTCTAACTTATGACCTGTTTCATTTCTTAATAAAACTTTATCTCCTACAGTTATGTCTATATTGTTTACTTTTTTATCATATAGTTCCTTATTTTTATTCTTATGCTCTTCTATCATTATCCTAGCTCTTTTATATGCTACTTCTAATCTATATTTACTTTCTTTAGCATAATCATCTATGTTATATATTGCTTCTATGCTATCTATGCTATTAAATTCTATTGGTAAATTATTTGTTTTACCAAACACTAGCTCATATGGACAATAATTATGTGCCATAGAGGGGGTCGTGTTGAAACAAAAGACAAAATATTGAAGCCATACGTCCCAATCAGTTTTATCAACTGATATATATGAACGTATGTATTCATTGAAAGTTCTGTGACTTCTTTCTATTGTTCCTACTGTCTGGTGGTGGTGTGCTGTAGATGTAATATTTTTGATATTTAAAAATTTGCACAAATCGTCTATAATTGAATTCTTGTATTCTGTTCCCATGTCCGTAATGAACGTCTTCATCGGACCGTACTTCAGAATAAATGATTCAAAGATTGCTTTAGCGACAGTATTAGCGTTCTTATTTGGTACAGGTATGGCAACTAAATACTTAGTTAGGTCACATATTAAAGTGACTGCATACTCGTTACCATTTTCTGATTTTGGTAGTGGACCTATAGTGTCCACTATCACTCTGTCGAAGACTTTTATTGGTGTGTCAGTTATTGTTAGTGGGGTCTTGCTATGTTTTGTTATTTTAGCTTTCTGGCATTTTTGACATTTTCGTATGTACTCAGTAATATCACGAGTCATATTTTTCCAAAAATAGTGTCTTTTTATTTTTGCTAATGTTTTTGAAATGCCAGTATGACCTCCTTGTATAGGATCGTCATGGTATTTAGACAGAATAGCTTCTTTATCTTTTTGCTTATCAATTAGGGTCACCGGGATGAGTAGCGCTACTCTTAATGTTTTCAATGTTTTATTGCCCAATAATTTGAAAGTATCTATTGAAACATATTCAAAGATGTTTTCCCACGGTGCCACTTTGAGTTGGCTAATTTTATGTATACCGGCTTGCAGTTCAAGCCTTTGGAAAAATTGACCTAAGTCTAGAATTCCATTGGTATATAAATCGCCAACATCAAATCTTGCAGTAATTTTTCTGCCATGTTTGAATATACATAGCATATCTTTTACATGCAATGTCACTACTTTACGTACTTCATCATTGGTTATGACTTCATATACGTTGGGCCTAGAAGCTGTATTTAAAGATTGCGTAGGCAATTCTTTTTTATTGTTTTCCGCGCGGATTTTCTGTCTATTCTGATATCTTGTAGTGACTTTCTTTATTGATCCATTTATTTGTTGTAGCTGTTGAATGGTTATTCTTGATAACGCATCCGCTACAAAATTATCTTTACCCTTCAGATATTCGACTGTAAAGTTATATTCCTCTAATTCAAGTCTCATACGCGTTAGCTTTGAGCTCGGATTTACCATTGAGAACAAGTACGTTAATGGTCTGTGATCTGTTTTGACAGTGAAGTGTCTACCATAAATGTATGGTCTGAAATAAGTTATTGCCCAATGAATTGCTGCCAATTCTTGTTCTGTTGTACTTGTATTACTTTCGCCCTTAGTAAACGATCTTGATGCATAAGCAACTGGAAGTTGGAGTCCATTTTTGTTTTGAGTTAAAACTGCTCCACATGCTTGTTTACTTGCATCTGTTATTATGCAAAATTCTTTGCTGAAATCTGGGTATTGTAATAAATTCGGATTTATTAGTGCCGTTTTGAGATGTTCGAAGGCATGCTGACACTCAGCTGTCCATTCGAATTTTACATCTTTTTTACATAATCTTGTTATGTGACGAGCATAGTCGGCAAAATTTTTGATAAAACGTCTATAGTAATTGCAAAATGCAACGAATCGTCTAGCGCTATCCGCATCATGTGGGACTGGGTAATTTTTAATGACGTCGTATTTTTTGTCGTCAGGTAAGATTCCTTTATCTGTGCATTTGTGTCCCAAAAATGTGACTTCATGCATGAAAAATGAACATTTTTCAGGATGTAATTTAAGATTGTATTTCCTACATTTCTCAAAAACATCAGTTAAGTTTTTGATCATATGTGTTTCGGAACAACCAATGACTATTAAATCATCCATATAAAGGAAAGCTTGTGAAGGTTCTAATCCGGAAAATGCTATAGTCATCATTCTCTGGAAAGAATTTGGCGCTATTTTTAAGCCGAATGGCAATCGCGTGAAGCGATACGAGCCATTGCTTGTTGAGAATGACGTTATATCTCTTGAACTTTTTTCAAGATCAATTTGATGAAAACCAGACATTAAGTCTAGGCATGAGAAGTATTTCGCTCTTCCTAGTTGATCTAAAATATCATCAATTCTAGGTAGCGGAAATTTATCCGACAACAGTTTTTTATTAATTTGACGATAGTCAATTACTAATCGCCATTTTTTCTTGTCAGAACCTGGAAGAGATTTCTTCGGAACTAACAAAAGTGGGCTGTTATAAGGTGATACAGACGGTTCGACTATCTTATTGTCGATTAGTTTCTGAACTTGTACTTGGATCTCTTCTTTTTGGCTATGAGGATTTCTATAATTTTTTATATAAACAGGTTCATCATCCTTCAATCTTAGTTTTTGCTTGTAGAAATTGTTTGTTGAAATAGATTCGGTTTCAAGTCCGAATACATCAGAGTACTGAGTGCATAACTTAGTTAATTCGTTTTTAAATAATGGTGGAAAATTTTTAGTTAATTGAGATAAGACAGTTTTTTCTCTATTCTCTGGATTGTTTTGAACTATGTCGTAGTTCGAAAGTGGTTCATATGACAATTTTTTAATATCTACTACTTGATCGGTACTGGTCGTATTCAGTAATCGGACAAATGCATTTTTGGTTGTTGCAACTGTGTTTGCAACATAAATGCCTTCTTTAATTTCCTGGTTTGGAATTAATACACAATCTTCATCTGATGATAGATGAATTTTTCTGATTACTTGGGATCTTGCTGGTAGAACAATGGAATTATTACCAGAACTATATGTTATTGGAACATAAATCGGAAAATTTAAATTATTTGGTCTCATTATGAGCCAATCTTCATTTGGTTTGAAATCTAACTGGCAATTGAATTTCTTAATGAAGTCAATGCCTATTATTCCATCACATGGTATTGCGAAATGCAAATCTACTATATGAAAATCGTGTGGAATTATATATTTACCTGTCTGTATCTCTAATGAAATTAGTCCTTTTGACTGTATTAGCTCTTGGCCTATGCCTTGAATATTAATTTTTTTATTTCCTTGAATATCATGAAAGATATCGGAATTTTCTTTTAGTAGTGAAATATCTGCACCAGTGTCTATCAGAAAGACGAGATTTTTGTTTGTTTCTACATTGAAAAAATTAACGAAAATATTGAGACTAAGATTGATGGTGTGAACTTTATGGTCTACTGTTGAATATCTGAGGGCTGTTGGGAGTTTCCCGAGTTGTTTTGGGTTACTCTTACGCTATTTTGATTATTATTGTTATTTCTGTTTTGATTTCTGTAGCCTCTTGAGTTTCCTCTATATTGGCCACGTCCATTATTATTATTATTATTATTATTATTGGTATTATTTTCGTTGTTGTAATTGTTGTTACGACCACGAAAGTTACCTCTATTATTTCCATAATTTCCACGTCCGCGGTTTCCGCCACGTTGTGGATAATTTTTGAAATATAGTACTGAGTTTTGCTGTCCGGTGGCTTCTGTACAACTGTTTACGAATTTGGACACAGCCTCATTCATTGTAGAGAAAGTACCAGCTTCCATGATAAGTTTTACCTTCTCATTTGTGCAGTTCTTAGTCATTGCTTTTACTGCGTGCTGGGTAGAATAACTTCTGGCTAACTCTAAAGTTAACCCGTCAGTTATATATGCATTTTCCAAGGCTTTTGTCATCTGCTCAATCTCTGCTATATATTGATTGGCAGTTTTATGGCGTTGCTGTAGGTTCATAACTTTTGCTGATATTACTGCTACAGTTTCGCCCTTGACGTTGTTTTGTAGTCTGGAAATGACTTCAGCTATTGTAGTCTCATTTCCGATTAAATTTCTGGCAACACCCTTTAGCTTTGTTTTTATCATTGACACAGCTAATTGTTCGTGTTCGCCTTTTATAGAGTCTACAATATTTAACGCATCTAGAAAACTTGTTAAGTTTTCGGCTTTACCATCGAAAACTGGTATAAGCTTGGATGTCGTGTTTATGAAATCAATATTTGACTGAGCCATGGTTATGTTTGTGTTTACTTTAGTCTCTATAATATTGGGACTATCGGAATCTATTGAATTTCCCAAATCTGTTATTAAAACGGCAGGGATGGTAAGATTATTTAAATCTTGCTCTTCTATTTTTTGACTTGTTCCAGCCAGTTCTTCCGAATCTGCTGGGTCACTGTCGATTGCTTCTATTGACCCTGTTCTAAAAGTGAGGGTCGTATTAAGAATATTGGGTACTGATATGTCTAAATCAAATTTTTGTTTGATTAGTATTAAATTGGATCTAAGCCTGATCAAAAGTTTTGATACTTGAGACCAGTGTTCTTGATTCAATTTTTCTCTTTGGCCGTGTATTAGTATACGTGCTTCATTAAAGCCGTTTACTAATATTTCTACATGCTTTTTAACCGTATTGATTTGAATAGGCCTATTTTGAGCAAGTGACTTGTATGATCTTTCAAAATCAGTTTTTATCTTATTCAGTTCCCCATATATTTGGTTCCATTCCATATTTTTTTAACTGCTTTTCCGTTGGCATTTTTTGTATATATATATTTGCAATTTAGTTTTTTTTTTTTTCGTTTTATTCAATTCATTTTCTTGATACTAAAAAAATGTTTTTATTGTTTTAATAATTGTTGTTGTTGGCGCTTTTTTTTTTTGTATATTTTAAATTTTGTCCAGGTCGTTTGCCTGACTCATATATTTCTTTTTTAAGCACTTGTTGTGCAGTTTATAAATTTTGTAAAAACAATTAGCGCACATTATTACAACAATAATTATTAACAGTATCTTTACTAAGTCTAGATCGATATTGTTAGGTTCTACCTTATTTATTACGTTAGCAGTGGAATCCACTGTCTTAACGTCTACTAAACCCATTTTGGGTGTGTTTTTATATGAATCTAATGATGTTTGAAAGGTTGAACCTTCTTCTAGAAATTTACTTATGCTATTGTTATTGGTGTACATGTAACAAATGTCCTGCCTAATATTTCGTATAGCTTTACAGGCTATACTGCTAATGCACGGAAATGGCTCCGCGCAAGTTTACAATTGTATTTAACATATATATATAATTATTCTATATTCATGCTGCTTGCTGCCTGCTGCTCCGCATCAGATGGTCGTCAACGGCCTGGTTACTCTGATGCTCCCTCGCTGGCACAAGTGGCGGGGTTCCACTCGCGCTGTATCTTCTCTGCTGCAGCTGTCCTGGGCCTATGGGCTCAGGCGGGGCCGGTGCCGGTCTTCGCACTGGTCGTAGGTCTCATGCAAGTTGATTTGCATGCCGCACTGTTCAGCGGTCCTGGGCAATCTGCTGGGCACACTTCTGGTCGTCTTGGTAGAGGCTTTGGAGTATTAATGATTGTTTTAATGTTCTCTTTTATAACTTTAATTTTATTCTCAGACTGAGATGTGCCGTGTGGTACTCTGTTGCGGAGGGTCTCTTTTAAAAACTCAAGCTCACTATTTAGTTTTTGAGCTGTTGCCCATGGGGGTGGGGGCGATTGAGTATACAGCAGCCACTTTATGTGCGCTATTCTCTTATTAATCTTATTTTTGAGACCTCCGCGTGCCATCACTCACACATTTTATTTTTATATTTTTTTCTCCTTTTTGCCTGTTTTATTGTTGCCTCTCCAAAGTCCTCAATGTAGTGGTTGCTTCCATTGTTGACGTTTTTACTTCAAGTTGCGGATTCCTGAGTCATCTGTCACGGTCGCCATGTAATGTTGTTCCTTTGGTTTCTATTGGAGTAACAAGTTGTTCCTTTGGTTTCTATTGGAGCGTTCGTTGTTGCCGCTCCAATCTCTTTATTTCAATTGATTTCTTAAAGTAAAGCTGTGTCGCTGTGAAGCAGCGAGTGCAGCCGTTTTACATATTTTGTATATAATGAAAAGCAACAGAGACGTTGCTGGGGGGCAGAGAGTGTTATGCATACACATATGTATGTATGTAGGCGGTCAGCGTGAGAACGCTGATTTGGCTACTTGGCCAGCGTTACTTATCTTAAGCGATCATATTTCGTCTGCACATGAAGTGTGCAGCGAAAGCCGCGCTACGACAAAGTTGCCGTAATGTGTTTATAATACAACAAAGTGTTGCTGCTCAATGTTTAGGCTATGCGCATATGTGTATACACCACACTTCACATCCTCAAGGAAATTAACTTCGGAATCGTCATAGGTGATATTATTTATCTCTACGGTGCAATTCTTGTAGCTAATAACCGCTGTGCCGTTGATAGTGGTATAAGGGCCGCACGAAGAGTTGATGTTGACGTTCATGGCGTTCATGATGATAATGTGTCCAATTTCCGACTCGATTATATTTTCGTCGTTTCCGGATTCTTCCATGTCGCAGGTAGCAGGCCATCCCTCCAAAATTTTCCTGATGCAGTCTCCGTTGCTCGTCCGCCCAAACTCCGCATTATTATAAACGTACAAATTATGAATTTTAGGACATTTAGATTCTAAGTACATAAATTTAAATTTTGGATTGAACAATAAAAACTTAGGAACTATTACAAATTGTGTATTATGTAAGGGTAATGGGACCATGTGTGCTAGGGTATAGACTTCTTTTTCGAATATCGGTACTTTAATTTTAAAAATGATTTTATTGTTTTCATTAGTTGTTTCCAAGTTGATGAGCCTGTAAATGTGCTCCTCATTTTCTATGTTAATGTTTTGTTCCGAAAGAATGTCTTTAATAATTTGGACTTCTAATGGACTCAAAATAAATTTCGGAATGATCTGTAATCTAGCTAAGAGAAGACTTTCGGCAATATTATTCAAATGATTACTTAAAACGTCTATACTATAGCCCATGCGATTAAAGTATTGTAACATGTGTATTTCTCTGTGTTCTTGTGTTAACTTAGTATATACGTTGTCTTTAAAATTGTTTACAAATGTGTTGATAGTGTTTTGTTCATTGTTTATATGTTCAGTAATATTCTTAAATCTATCGATTATATTGTTATTAATAATAAGTTGATTCTTAATGGTATTACTCAAACAAGTAAGAAAGCTACAGTCGAGAGTGCTCGACCGTATGATACCCGCAACCCATTTCGAGAGAACAAAAAAAATTTTAATGATATTTTAACAACAAATATACCAAAAATATACTGAAACTTGTGTTTTGTATATATTTGAAAATAGCGGGAAGAAATCCACAACACCGACATGGTCACACTGTCAACTAAACAAACAAAGCGCGAGCAGCTGCAAGTGAATTTTGCATATAAAATTGATTCATTAATAACTTCCTTGTATGAACACCTGGATCTCAGAGACTATAAGACATAGAGACACCAAATTTGGCAAAAATTTTCCATCATACCCTACGCAGATCAAGTTTATTTCAAAAGTTGGATGCCACGCCCCCTTCGTCCACAATAAGCATTAATCTAGAAAAAGTCAAGTTTTTTTTATGTAAATCGCGTATAACTCCAAAAGTTCTTTGTGTAATGATGTGTAATTTGGTAAGCCATCTGCGCTTGGCACTCTTAATATACCCTGTAATTTTGGTAAAAATCGGATAGGTAGAACAAAAGTTATTCGCGAAATTATTTATCAAAATTGTTGTTCCCAATGCATATGGACGTTTTAAGTGTGTGATTGACCTAGAGTTATCAAATTTGGTGACAGTATTTGTGTAGGTCTTACGCAGATCAAGTTTATTTTAGATTTTTGCCACGCCCCTTTCCGCCCCCGAAAACTGTAAAAGCCGTAATAATGAACCTAGAGCATTGAATTTTGGTATGCATAATAACAATGATAGTCTGAATGACTCCTGTGAATTTGGTTGAGATCGAGTTAAAAACAAGGAAGTTATTAATGAATCAATTTTATATGCAAAATTCACGTGCAGCTGCTCGCGCTTTGTTTGTTTAGTTGATAGTGTGACCATGTCGGTATTTAATGGATTTAAAAAAAAAAATGTATATACAAAAAAAACAAATTTCAGTATATTCTGTGGTATATTTTTTGTTAAAATATCATTTAAGCTTTTTGTATTCTCTCAAAATGGGTAGCGGGTATCATACTGTCGAGCACTCTCGACTGTAGCTTTCTTACTTGTTATAAGTTATAAAAGTTTCTTTCAAAATGTCATCATGATTGATTTCTAGTTTTTCCCTCTTTTTACCCTCATATATAATACGGTAAATTTCTGTCAATGTGGAATGGAGTCTTTCGACTGGAGCGTTGCTTGAAGACTGTTGGAAAGAAGTAATGTGTCTGTTGTATTGAGAACAGAAGTCTTTAAAAATCTTCCCAGAAAATTCGGCTCCTTGGTCATGTACTATTTTTTGGGGTATACCGAATGTATTCAAAAAGTTTGTAAGAGCCTTTACAATATTTACACAATCCCTAGCTGGCACTGTATAACCACTAGCGAATCTAGAGAATTTGTCGATTATGGTTAAAATTGTCTTTCCGTTTATGGTATACAAGTCGATATGGACAATAGATAATGGTAGTTCCGGTGTTTCGCTTACTTGGAATTTGTTTTTCTGGGGCTGTCTGTCGTATTTTAGGGACTGGCAAATGTCACAGTCATTTATAATTTTGGCAATTTTCTGTTTCATATATGGGAAGTACGCTTGTCGTTTAAGTTGATTATGTGTTTCATCTATACCTCTGTGGTTTGTGCGGGAGTGATATTCTTTGATAAGAGTGTCTTGCTCCTCTGTCGTAGTTAAATCTTTTAGTAGTACGTTACACCTAGCTATTCTGTATAACCCTGAATTCGCAAAATATTTTGTATATGTTTGATAGAAAATGTGGAATATGTCGTTATTCGTCATGATAGCGTAGGTCTTATGCGGGGTGATTTGATCTTTGAAGATTTTGACCATAATCTCTTCTGTAAATTCTTTTTCGGTGAAGGTTTTCCTGATTTTGTTCTTGAATATTGACTGCGTGAGTTTGTTTGGTTTGGGTCCTATTTTGAGTATAATTTGTAAATTGAATTCGTTCAGGGGGGAATTGGAGCTTTTAATGTCCTGGTTGTTTGTGGGCGTCAAGTCGTGGACGTTAGTTTCGACGCGACTTAGCGCGTCAGCCACTACGTTTTCAGCTCCCTTTTTGTATTCCACTTCATAGTCGTACTCCAAAAGTTGGAGTTTCCAACGAACTAACTTGGAATTGGGTTCTTTAAAGTTCATTAACCATGTCAAGGGTCGGTGGTCCGTCTTGATTTTGAATTTATTGCCGAACAGGTATGGTCTGAAGTATTTTGTCGCCCAGATGATGGCTAACATTTCCTTTTCCACTGTAGAGTAATTTCTCTCTGTGTCGGACAGTGTTCTACTAGCAAATGATACGGGTCGTTCTATACCTGTTTGGCCCTGCGATAGTACTGCCCCGATTGCCACGTTGCTGGCATCAGTTGTTAGTACAAATGGTTTTGTAAAATCAGGGTATTGTAAGATTGGGTCATTGCGAAGTAAGATTTTGCATTTTTCAAAGGCTCTGATGTATTCTTCATCAATCTTGACCATTGTCTTTCCTTTTAGTTGCTGTGTCAAAGGTTTGGTGATTGAAGCAAAGTCTCTAATGAATTTCCTATAATAACCTAAGAGGCCTAAGAATGATTTAATTTCCTTCTTGGTTTTGGGAATTGGAAACGCTTTAATCGCGTGAATTTTCTTTGGGTTAGGTTTTATCCCCTCATTCGTGACTACGTGTCCCAAATATTCGATTTCCTTACGGAAAAAATCAGATTTGTCCGGTTGAAGTTTAAGGTTTGCCTCAGCTAATTTCGAGAGTACTCTGTGTAAATCATTTATGTGTTCTTGCAATGATGATGAGAAGACAATTATGTCGTCTAAATATACTAAACAACATTTGCCCTTGAGATCGGCTAGAATATTATCCATAATACGTTGAAAGGTAGCTGGGGCGTTAGTAAGCCCAAATGGCATTCTTATGAACTCGTAGTGACCACCTTCTGCCGTGAAGGCTGTTTTGGGTGAGTCTTTTGGCTCCATTTCGATTTGGTGGTAACCACTTGCTAAATCAAGGGCCGTGAAATATTTTGCTCGACCGATCTTGTCTAGCGTTTCGTTAATATTCGGCATTGGATATTTATCCTTTATGGTCTTCTCGTTAAGCTTTCTATAGTCTATGACCAATCTCCACTTCTTTTTTGTAAGGTTATTCGATTTTTTGGGCACCAGAAATATAGGAGCGCTCCAGGGGCTATGGCTATGCTTAATTATGTCTTGGTCGAGTAATTTGTTTAGTTGCGTTTGCATTTCCTGACTTTCGACTCTACTGTATCTAAACGGTCTATTATAGATAGGAATGTTGTCAGTGGTTTTGATTTGGTGTTTAATGTGGTTTGTAAAAGAAAGTTTTTGGTTTTCAATATGGAAGAGATTAGCTAACTCTTTGAAAAGCTTCCTTAAAGCAGAGTCTTCTTCGGCATTTAAATGATCGCATTTAATGCACATTGATTCGTCTTTTACATTTTGTGGTTGGATCGTCTTTGATTTGGTTTTAGGATCAAATTCTAAAAATTGATCTCTATGATATTGATCGACTTTTTAATGTGAATCTAGTACAAAGTTCTGTCTGTGGTCGGCATAGTTTACCACCTCCATCAAGCTATTATTATCTTTGGCTTCATAAAGGCCACCGGAAATTATCAAGTTGTTATTAATTTGAAGATCCTCACAGAAGAAAGTGCCGTTAGTCAAATTTACAGGTAAAGGTAACACGACCTTAGAAAATTCTTCGATTATGTGAACTTTGGTAGCGGGGTTTTTTTCTTGAAAAATCTGTAATTTGGATAGTGTAATTTGGAGACTTGATTCAGGCAGGTTGAGAACGGCGTTAATTGGTGAGAGTATGTCCATGCCTATTAAGCCATGGAAGAAATCATGGAAGTGAAATAAAATCATGGAGAAGCGTTGGTGGTGTTTGAATTCTTTGAATAGCGGAACATCGACCTTTGTGTAGAGTTTGTGTGTATTAATAACTGTCTTTATTATGACGGGATTGGTCAATTCTATGTGTTCTGTTATAGGGATTAAGTCAGGGTTAATAAAAGAGACGGAGGACCCTGTGTCTACCAGAAAACGTAAAGGTTTGTTATTCAAATTGATAACTACGTAGGGAAGTATAGGGCCATATTTATCTTTGTTTAAGTACCCTGATTGTGGATCGAGGCCGGTCCTTGAAAATTTGCTTCCTCGTTAATGTTGTGCAATTCGTATTGTTGTTGTTCGGTAAAATATGAGTTTGCGTTTCCTGACGATGTTGTGGGAGTAGGAGGGCCTTGAATTGTCCTGGTATTAGAATGATTCTTCTGATTAAAAGGGTTGCTATTGTTGTATCCCTGTTGGCCATTTCTGTTCTGATTATTACCCTGTTGGTTATATTTGTAACGATTATTTCCCTGTTGATTGTGTTTGTACTGATTATTTCCCTGTTGATTATATCCGTATTGATTGTTTCCTTGTTGATTGTCTTGGTTATTTCCCTGTTGATTATGTTTCCACTTTCTAATTTGGTTATTGTTTGAGTTAGTGTCTGGAGCTGAATTAGCACTATTCCAATTCCGCTTTCCGGAATTGTCTTGTCTCTGTCTAATGTAAATATCCCTTTCCTTAATTGCCAATCTGTAAGCTTCTCTGAGATTCTCTGGTCTCATAGACCTAATCGTGCCTCCAAGTGGACCTCTAAGGCCCGTCAAAAATACGTGCAGACTTGCACTGGAAAACATTTGCTTTTTAGTCTTAACCAATAATGGTTCAGACTCTTCGTTTTCCGCTAACCTATGGAGTGCTGCATTGCAGCTTGAAATCTGGTCATAAAGGTTTTGAATAGAGAGGTTCTTTTAAGCCAAACCGTGCAGTTCGCACATTAAGGTTGGCTCGTCTCTTTTGTCCGTACAGTGAATAAGTAATGTTTCTTTAATGTCGTCCCAATTAAGAGTAGTTCCTACTTCTTTCAGAATGTCGTTGGCTTTCCCTTCAATCTTGTTCCTGATTGCCCTGAGGAGCATTTGTCCGTAGGGGGTCTGATCAGTCCCCCTGATGAACAGTAGAATCTCTTCTACATTGGAAATGAAATCGTTAAGATCCTCGGGTTTACCGTCAAAAACCTTCAAAAACCTAATAAGTCTTGGTTCAAATTTGGTGCACTGTTCTCAGGTAAGTTACTCGTAGCCCTATTCCTGATGCTCGGTAACAGTTTGCCCTTTATTGTCGACATTAAATAGAAAGGGTGTCCGAGTACTGAACTTTTAATAAAATTACTGTGTGCTCAAGGTGTAAGTGTAGCTTAAAAGTAGCTTAGTATACTATCTTAATGGCTTACTCGCCGTTTACTTAGGACAATGAGTCGGATTCTGTAATTAAAATATCAAAGTTAGTATAAGCCTTAGAATTCAGTGAATATTTGTTATACTTGCGAATTGTGTTTTAGCACCATTAGGTGCTGTGTGATAGACCGGTAGTGTTGTTATGTTTTCATTTACTAAAAATAAAGCAATATAAATTAGCTTTATATTGATTGTTTCGTTTGAGTGTATATAAGTGTGTTTATTATTTGTCACATATATATTCCCTTTTTTTATAATTTCGTTTCAGAAAAAGAATTTTTTTTTTTTTTTTTTTTTTTTTTTTATAACCGCTCATCTATCGCCAACGCATAAGTGCATATGTGGGTACACGATCGAGTTTTCCTATCTTTTGTATTGAACCTTGTGTACCCTCATGTTCGCACTGAACATGTAACATCATACAGAAATAGCATATTCGCACTGAATAACTTTTCCGCAGTCGTTGCGTTGGAGCGGCGTAATACATGTTCGCCCTGAACCTGCAGTAGCAACCCCAACACACGACATCGAGTAGCTCAAACCATTTGCCCTAAATGGCTGTGCACTTGTTGTCATTTGAGCCAACACCAACCTCACAACATGTTGTATCACACCAACTGTCGACACATGTTCGCCCTGAACCTGCGTCAGACCGTATCGGATGCAACAAGAAGTTTGATTCGAACATTTGCACTAAATGATCAAACCAAATTGTTGGCACAACGTTCGTGCGGCGGCTAATGCGTCGGCTAACTCACAATTTTCTCGATTGACGTTGAAACTAAATTACACTTTACACATACATAAACAACTTTTGTTTCACTTATTCTTGTTAAGAGTTCACTGTTTGCCATTTATTACAACTTGATATTTCCGTACTCACTGTCCAACATTTTTTTAATTCATTATTATGTTATGTATACATTCTTCTTTTGCACATAGTTTCTTTTCTTTCTTTCTCTTTTTTTTTTTTTACACACATTTTGTTAACAACTATCTTAAATTAGAAATACTATCGTTATCCTCATCCTCCGGGAGAAGTTCGTAAAGCGGCTGCGCCAGTTATGAGTCTTGAGTCCAAGTTATAAATAAAAATATGAGATTGAGTCCCAAGATAACCTTCTCGTTTGAATTGCTTGTTGAGAATGATTCTTTATTGTCAAAAAGCTTAGGTTCTATGGTACATGAAATATGGAATAATGCAATGATGGAAACGAAATCTGCATCGTCGGCAGATTTCGACAGGCAGCTGGCTTGATCGCTGCCGTTGGGCTACTTCGCTTAGTCGGCAAAATAGCCCAGACGTGGATCAGCATATCCAGCGGATGTCAACAAATGTTGCAACATGCTAACATATCGAGTGACCCCTATGGGTCGCTCGTGGCGGTTTGTTGGGCGGAGGCGAGACAGAGGTAGGGGAAGAAGCAGTGGTGGTAACTCGCGTGGGTTGCTCTATATGTTTGTGGTGCGAGCATGCGAGGGTAGTTTGATGTTTACTAGCGAGTGACGCTTGTTACCTACTCCCCTTCAAGTTCGTGGCCGTCTTCGGTACCGTCAAGTTGGGCGATGGCTCTTTTTAGTTTTATAGTGGCACGTCTCCTGTGGCAGTATTGTTGAATGACAACTGCTCCGCAAAAAACAATGCTGACGCCAACTCCAATAAGGAACCAGATTTCTGTCGATCCTCCTGACTCGACCCTTTCTCTTAGTTGCTGGATGAAATAAATATTTTGTTCCTTCATCCGGTGTAGTGACGAGAGGCTGAGGATTTGGTCGTGTCCAGTGATATTGAGGAGTGGGGAGGCAGGATTGCTAGGCGTCTTCTGCATATAGGCGTTGTGGTTCACGTACTTGGTGTTGTTAATCACCGCTTCACGAACGTGACGAGATGCGTTCCTTCCAGAGACACAACAGGGCCACCGTCGATGCTGATTTTAGCACGTTGCTCATTAATGACGATCATTCCCTCGTCCACCAGCGTAATCGGTAATAGGTGGCTCGGTTGCGTGCGGCAGTTGGCCAATCCTCCAGAATGTATTTCGCGGGCGCAGCTCTCTTGCGTTGCTATCTTCCAGAACGTTGCGTAGTTAGTGCGCTCGCAGTTGTTGACAGCAATGATTTCATCGTCACACTCGGCGACTATGCTATCTAAGATTTGTAGTACGGTGTGGTTGTGGGAAACCGGGAGGATTAAAGTTTTCTTACATGATTTCTTAATTTTAGGGTACTTAACTAACATGTGTATTTCATTGTCGGATTGTAATATTTTAATTTGAGATACTTCCATAAGATTTACTATTGGGACTTCTGTGAGCTGTTCAGTGAAAATTGACTTTAAATCATTTGTGTCAAAAATTGTAGGATTTATGATATCGGCTTTTGCAAGTATGATTATAAGTATCAAGTTTTGAATTTCAGTAATAAGCATTCTATTACGTGTCATAAGAGTTTCGAATAAATTTGGAGTATCTAAGAATTCGCTTTTTTGGCTTGGATTATCTTGTTTACTGCACCCGTTAGTTTTGTTGATTTGCTTTTGAGTTTCTGTGTTAATTAGTTCTTGTCTGTTGTTCGAATCTATCAACTGTGTCTCTGTTACCTTTATTCTCTCTAGGTCAGCAGCGTCCGGGGTTCCGGCTACAACTTTTAACGCTGTGCCTAGTAAATCTAAACTCCTAGCTATTCTGTGGTGAATTGTTAGAGCGGACACAAGTGATTCAATGTGTTCTATATCTCTAACAGTTTTCGCATGTGCCATTGTGGGAATAACTCGGACATTTTTTTGGTATCGTCTACTATCTTAAAGAAATTACTTAAGCTACTTGAGTGTCTTACATAATTAAACTCTTCCCATACAAGAATATTACCATCGATGATGGGAATGTAATTCGCATTCGAGAAGTCGGTAATCCGAGCTTGTGTCGCTGTTAACAATGTTAACAAGATCAGAACTACCATCATGGAGTAAGTATTAGATTTTATTAGGTTTACTGATTGGAATCTACTTAAGGTTGTCCTTATGGACCACCCTCCCTCTAATAAGAACGGTTGTTCCTAGATCAGCTTGTACCTTTTCTTCGGAGCATAAAGGTGACAGTTTATTACCTAGTCGTTTATTGTTTTTGACATAGACGATTTCGCCTACATCGAAAACCCTGTTCTGCCTATCCGGGTTACATCTGCGTAACTGATCTTGCTGGGCTTTTACTATCTTATTTCTGATAGTTTGGTGCAATTCGTCTGCGACTGCATGAATAACGTCCAGTGGCCTCTGTTTGGTCACTGAATGCAGGCTTCTGTTATATTCAATAACCGCTTTGAGAATTGCTTGAGTTGTGTCGCAGATCTTTTGATCGATTTTAAGACATCTTGCAATCTCGATTAGAGTACTGTGGAATCGTTCCACTTGCCCGTTAGAAGCAGGGGTGCATTGACCCGATCAATGTTGAATTGCAAGTCAAAAACAGTTTTTTGTCGGTTGAAAATATGTCGATATGCAAAATTTCGCCTACGCGAGTTGGGATGGGCGTTTCGCCAAGTTCTTGCTTCCTCGGGTGCTTGTCATATTTACCCTTGGTGCATATTTTGCAGTTTAGCACTACTTCGTTAGCTATTTTGGTCATCTTTGGAAAGTAATAATCCCTCTTAATCTGTTTTACATTTTCCGGTATACCCCTGTGTGCTCGATTGTGTTCGGTGTTGACAATCTTCACCTGCTCGTTCTTGTTGGTGATGTCCGCCACAATGCTTTTGCAGTGGGGAAACTTCGTTGAAGGGAACAAGGTGACTAACTCATGCTGCACAGCAGCCAATGTTGGTAAGTCACAATGAATTGGGTTAACAACATCTGGGTTGACGGCAGTTTTTAACGTGTCGATTAGGTGATATTTGTCCGTAAAATGTATTATGTGGCGAATCTTGCTGCCAAACATAATGATTTTTTGGTGTAACGCATAGCGCGCTTCTTCTAGGACCATCTGGTTTCTAAAACCATTCATAGGTTGGTCGATTGTCTGAATTGTCGAAGTTAGCGACTCTTCACTGTGTATGGTAGCTACGTTAGACTGGGGTTCCTTATGCAAAGCGTTTATGGTCTGACGTGACAATGCGTCGGCTACGAGGTTGTCTTTCCCTGGTTTATAGAAGATTTTGGCACTGTGTTCTTCTATAAATGCTTTCCATCTCTTAATTTTTGCGTTAGTGTTTTTTTCAGACACTGCAAAAGTGAGTGGCTGGTGATCCGTGTAAATGCGCAATTCTCTGGTACCATACAGATAATTCTGCAATTTACCGAGTGCCCACACGATCGCTAGAAGGTCCCTTTCATTGGTAGCATAATGAGTCTCACTCTGTTTTAACGTGCGTGAGATCATCGTAACTGGCCTCCCCTCTTGGGATAGCACTGCTCCAATACCACTTGCGGAAGCGTCAGTGGTTAGCTCAAAGGGTTTTTTAAAATCAGGGTACATTAATATGACATCTTCTGATGCCAAAATGTTTCTTAGTCGTTCGAATGCGTCACGCTGTGTGCCGTCGAACTCTATCGAAATCTTCCTCGACATGTGTTTACTAACAGACCCATTTTCGCCTTTCAATATGTTAGTTAATAGTCTAGCTATCGAGGCGAAGTCTTTCACGAACGCTCTATAACAGCTAGCTAGGCCCAGAAATTATCTCAGTGAGTATAAGTTCGCCGGTTCGACATACTCTTGAATCGCTTTGACCTTTTCAGGGTCCGTTTTGGCCCCGTCTCTGGTTACGATAAAGCCGAGGTACTGTACAACACTATCTTTGAAAAACTGGGTTTTCTCTTTTGTTACTCTCATGTTGGCTTCGAGTAGGCGATGTAATATTATATCAATATGTCGAACATGGTTATGTTCGTTTTCTGAAAATATTATTACGTCATCAACATAGACGTAGCAACATTTCCCTATCTGTTCCCTAAGGACGTCATCAATTGCTCTTTGAAAAATGCTTCCAGCATTCTTCAATCCAAAGGGCAATCGGCAGAATTCATATTTGCCACCGTTCACAGAGAACGATGTTTTTCTCGGTTCTTTTCTACTAGGTATATCTGATGATACCCGCTCTTTAAGTCGAGAGTTGTGAAAAATTTTTCCTTACCCAGATTCGCTAGAACCATTGGGATGCTTGTCATCGGATATCGGTCGGCAACCGTACGATCGTTCAACTTTCTAAAGTCAATTACGAGTTGTTTGTTTTTGTTGCCTGCGGCATCAAATCCTTTTTTGTCGACAACCCAGGCTGGGCTGTTGTACGCAGATCTTGACGGTCTGATGATACCGCCTTCCAATAGTTGCGAGATTTCGTTGTTGACGGGTAGAGCTTTGAATACACCGGGTCATTATCCTCGGTACGAATTGTGGCAATAACTGATGTATTGAATAGCAACGCCTCGTTAGAGGTCGAAAATGCCTTTATTATTATACCCGCTACCCATAGGGTAGAAGGGTATTATGACTTAGTGCCAACAGAAAATGTATGTAACAGGCAGAAGGAGACATCTCCGACCCCATAAAGTATATATATTCTTGATCAGCATCAACAGCCGAGACGATATAGCCATGTCCGTCTGTCCGTCTGTCCGTCTGTCCGTCTGTCCGTCTGTCTGTCTGTATGAACACCTGGATCTCTGAGACTATAAGACATAGAGACACCAAATTTGGCAAAAATGTTCCTTCATACCCTACGCAGATCAAGTTTATTTCAAAAGTTGGATGCCACGCCCCCTTCGCCCACAATAAGCATTTATCTAGAAATAGTCAAGTTTTTTTTTATGTAAATCGCGTATAACTCCAAAAGTTCTTTGTGTAATGATGTGTAATTTGGTAAGCCATCTGCGCTTGACACTCTTAATATACCCTGTAATTTTGGTAAAAATCGGATAAGTAGAACAAAAGTTATTCGCGAAATTATTTATCAAAATTGTTGTTCCCAATGCATATGGACGTTTTAAGTGTGTGATTGACCTAGAGATATCAAATTTGGTGACAGTATTCGTGTAGGTCTTACGCAGATCAAGTTTATTTTAGATTTTTGCCACGCCCCTTTCCGCCCCCGAAAACTGTAAAAGCCGTAATAATGAACCTAGAGCATTGAATTTTGGTATGCATAATAATAATTATATTCTCAATGATTCCTGTGAATTTGGTTGAGATCGAGTTAAAAACAAGGAAGTTATTAATGAATCAATTTTATATGAAAAATTCACTTGCAGCTGCTCGCGCTTTGTTTGTTTAGTTGACAGTGTGACCATGTCGGTGTTGTGGATTTCTTCCCGCTATTTTCAAATATATACAAAACACAAGTTTCAGTATATTTTTGGTATATTTGTTGTTAAAATATCATTAAAATTTTTTTTGTTCTCTCGAAATGGGTTGCGGGTATCATACGGTCGAGCACTCTCGACTGTAGCTTTCTTACTTGTTTTTACTATCATCTGCCTGAACTCATCTTTTACGATTTCAGGAACTACTATGTCACCGACTTTGGTGAAATTTACATTGTCACATAAGTGGAATTTTAGTGGCTCGCTCTTGTTTTCGTAGCTTAAACAATTGTTCATCAGATTCAATGTGGCCCCTGCCTGCGTTAGCAGATCGAAACCAATGATGGATATGAATTTTCATTGAACATTTCCTGTTTATTTCACTGGATCCATGTATGGAGTTCACACAATAGTTACGTTTTTCAACTCCTTTGCGGGTCTCACGTAATTCTTTGCCGCGCCGGTATCTATCAGAATTTTTAGTTGCTGCCAGCCAACTGTCGTTCGATGAACGGCAGTTGGGAGCGTCCCCTAAAAAATTGAGCATATCGGTTCCGGCAGTCAAATTGACCTCGTCTTCGATATCAGCGGCTGCTGCTTCAGCTGCAGCCGCATATTGTTGCCCATTATCAGCGCTTTGTTGAGTTATATTATCAACTCGTTGGCGCCTCTGACCAGACACGCGCTCCGACGTGTTCTGTCTGCGCTCCTACCACATTTGCAGCGCTCTGAGCTTTACCCCAATTGGTTGGCTGCCGAAAGTGTGATACTGATGGGTCGACCTCCATAGGCTGAGGCTGACTTGTCTGACTGTTTTTGGGGTTCTCTTGAGCCTTATTTTGAGCCTGCTTCCCTACGTAATGGGGATTTCTTTCCTGGCCTTTGTTAAGTTTTGGTTGCTGACGCTGTGCCTGCCTACTGTTCTCGCTGACATGCTGCTTGTCTTCAATTGCCTTAGCGTAAGAAGCAGCGAACATGCTTCTTTCGATACTATTTTCGGCTTCTCGGGCCAAGGCTAATGCCGATGGCAAGTCCTTGGGCTGAGCAGGCAACACAAATGCTTTCAATGATCTCTTCAGACCAGACATGAACGCGTGCAAGGCATCGCTTCTAACCTCGTTGTTGAGGATCGTGGCCGCTTGTTCGTCGTGTGTCATCACAACCTTGTTGGTGACCAACGTTAGCTTCCTTTCGACCTCGTCATAGTACTCCATCAAGCCTGAATCTCCCTGTCTAACCATTTCTAGCTGCTGCCTGAGTACACGCAGGGACGTTTTGTCCGCGTATGTGCAATCCAATCGTGCGATAATCGCATCGATATTTAGCACAGTACTATGGGACGTCAGGACTGCCCTGGCCGTTCCGCATACTTTGTTGCGAAGGATAGCGACGGCCTCATAATGCGCCTCGCTTCCCTTGTATCGCCTGAATATCTCATATGCGTCCAAGGCAGCTTGCCTCCAAGACACATAATCGCTTTGTACCCCGTCAAAATTTGGTACAGACTTTACAATATCAAGTCTCACATCGCACTTGACATTTACGTCTATAGTCACTTTTCGAAAACTTCAATATTTGGAGCGCCTATCTGCAGTGCGTCAATTTGCGATTTGACTGCGTTTAGCTGCTCGTCAAACTGCCGCCTTAAACGTTGCTCTTGTTCAGCCAACGCGGTATTGACTGTGCCGTTCACAAATGCTTGCAATTGCTCGGCATCCATTTCTGTATTGGTATTATGTAACTGTTGAGGGCGGAAACCTGCTTCTTCACTATCGTCACTATCAACTTCCCGTTAAATTTCTTTATATGCCCAACTCATGGGCATAAACGTAAGCACTTATTAACACACGATATTGTTCAGCGGTCAGAAACAAGATAATCTTCTTACTTCTTCGTTTTTCTTTTTAGCACAAATTCAAAACTAAGTTCTACAATGCACTTGGGAATTTATCTCTTTATTGATTGATTTATAAGTCAAGAAACACTAAGAGCTCACTTACATGTTTACTTTCTTTGGGTCGTTTGGTTTTTATTTTAAGTATGTTGGGCGCCAGTTATTTGATCTCGTCCTCCAGAGCGTCGCCAGTTCCAGGTTACTAGAGAGAGTTTCGTGATCCAGAGAAGATGATGATTAGGATGAGGAATTGTTAGTTCCTGATATGCTTGCCTTGTGGCAGAAGCAATAATAAAAAGTGATAATGTTGGGTTGCGGCAATCGGCCGGAGCAATATATTTCAAGACTTTGCTTTGTTTGATTCAAATATAAAACTAACCTTATGAAACACTAAGAAGTACAGTCACAGCTAAGCGTGGCCAGTGGAAAAATAGTAAAAAGCGACTCCTCCCATAATTCCGTTAATGCTAGCTCAGCAAAATATGTCATAAGCACGAAGTTCTGCATTGCGACATACGATCCGTTGCATGCGCGTGGGTTGCTCTATATGTTTGTGGTGCGAGCGTGCGAGGGTAGTTTGATGTATACTAGCGAGTGACGCTTGTTAACTTAATGAACGTCTTCATTGGACCGTACTTTAGAATAAAATTATCAAAAATCGCCTTTGCTACTGTGTTAGCATTTTTGTTTGGAATTGGAATCGCGACTAGATATTTAGTCAGATCACAAATTAATGTGACTGCGTATTCGTTTCCATTTTCGGACCTTGGTAGTGGACCAATGGTGTCTACTATAACCCTGTCGAAAACATATATTGGCGTATCAGTTATTGTTAAAGGAGTTTTTATTTTTGTTATCACTTTTGTTTTTTGGCATTTTGGACATTTTCGTATGTACTCAGTAATATCACGGGACATACCTTTCCAATAATAATATATTTTGCCCTTGGCCAATGTTTTTGAAATGCCTGTGTGACCTTCTTGTATTGGATCGTCATGGAATGTAGACAATAGAGCTTGTTTTTCTTTTTTTTCTTTTATTTGGGTCACCGGGTTGAGTAGCGCTACTCTCAATGATATTAAAATTTTATTGCCCATATTTTTGAAATTATTGATTGAAACGTGTTCAAAGATATTTTCCCACGGTGCCACTTTGAGTTGGCTGATTTTGTTTATACCGGCTTGCGTTTCAAGCCCTTGAAAGAACTGACCTAAGTCGAGAATTCCATTGATAAACAAATCTCTAACATCATATCTTGCAGTAATTTTCTTACAATGTTTAAAAAAACATAGCATATTTTTTACATGCAAGGTCACTACTTTACGTACTTCATCATTGTTGATGACTTCATATACGTTGGGCTTTGAAGCTTTTTCTATAGATTGCCTTGGCAATTCTATTTTTCCTTTTCCTGCGCAGGAATTGCGTCTACTTTGATATCTTGTAGTGACTTTTTTTATCGATCCTTTTATTTGTTGTAGCTGTTGGATGGTTATTCTTGATAACGCATCCGCTACAAAATTGTCTTTACCCTTCAAATATTCAACTGTAAAATTATACTCCTCTAATTCAAGTCTCATACGCGTTAGCTTTGAGCTCGGATTTATCATTGAGAACAAGTATGTTAATGGTCTGTGATCTGTTTTGACAGTGAAGTGTCTACCATAAACGTATGGTCTGAAATAAGTTATTGCCCAATGAATTGCTGACAATTCTTGTTCTGTTGTACTTTTATTACTTTCGCCCTTAGTAAAAGATCTTGATGCATAGGCAACTGGAAGTTAGAGTCCATTTTTGTTTTGAGTTAAAACTGCTCCACATGCTTGTTTACTTGCATCTGTTATTATGCAAAATTCTTTGCTGAAATCTGGGTATTGTAATAAATTTATATTTATTAATGCCGATTTGAGATGTTCGAAGGCCTGCTGACAATCAGGTGTCCATTCGAATTTTACTTTTTTTTTTACATAATCTTGTTATGTGACGAGAATAGTTGGCAAAATTTTGGATGAAACATCTATAGTAACATAGTTGCAGAATGCAACGAATCGTCTAGTGCTGTCCGCATCATGTGGGACTGGGTAATTTTTAATGACGTCGTATTTTTTGTCGTCAGGCAAGATTCCATTATCAGTACATTTCTGTCCCAAAAATGTGACTTCATGCATGAAAAATTAACATTTTTCAGGATGTAATTTAGGATTGTAATTCCTACATTTCTCAAAAACAACATTTAAGTTTTTAAGCATATGTTCTTGGGAACAACCAATGACTATTAAATCATCCATATAAAGGAAAGCATGCGAAAGTTCTAAACCGGAAAATGCTAGTCATCATTCTCTGGAAAGAATTTATTTTTAAGCCGAATGGTAGTCGCGTGAAGCGATATGCGCCATTGCTTGTTGAGAAGGACGTTACATCTCTTGAACTTTTTTCGAGTCCAATTTGATGAAATCCTGACATTAAGTCAAGGCATGAAAAATATTTTGCTCGTCCTAGTTGATCCAAAATATCATCAATTCTAGAGAATGGACATTTATCCGACAACAATTTTTTATTAATTTGACGATAGTCAATTACTCGCCATTTTTTCTTGTCAGAATCGGGAAGAGATATCTTCGGTACTAACAAAAGTTGGCTGTTATAAGGTGATACAGACGGTTCGACTATTTTATTATCAATTAATTTTTAGAAGGGTATTATAACTTACTGCCAACAGAAAATGTATGTAACAGGCAGAAGGAGGCATCTCCGACCCCATAAAGTATATATATTCTTGATCAGTGTCAATAGCCGAGACGATATAGCCATGTCCGTCTGTCCGTCTGTATGAACACCTAGATCTCAGAGACTATAAGAGCTAGAGCTACCAAATTTGGTGACAGTACTCTTATAGGTCCTACACAGATCAAGTTTATTTTAGATTTTTGCCACGCCCCTTTCCGCCCCCAAAAGCATGTAAAAGTCGTAATAAAAGACCTAGAGCATTGAGTTTTGGTATACATAACGATAATTATATTCTCAATGATTCCTGTGAATTTAGTTAAGATCGAATGAAAAACAAGGAAGTTATTAAAGAATCAATTTTATATGTTGTTTTCTCTCGAAATGGGTTTCGGGTATCATACGGTCGAGCACTCTCGACTGTAGCTTTCTTAGTTGTTGTCTTTATGTTGGCGGGTGTTTCACCGACAACTACGGCTTTTAATTTTGATATAATTCCATCTATTGTGGTTTCATTTTTAATTTTATTGAGGGTTGTGCCCGTTATTTTTGATTTAATCAACTCTATGGCAATTTTCTCATAAGTTCCTATTAGGTTAACATGTCTTAATGCCGTTAAGAATTTTTCAAGACAGTTTATCTTTCCGTCAAATTCTGGGACTGCTTGTGCAATTTCCCTAATATATGCCCTCTGGGCGGCGGCTGTGTCAACCATTATAAGGCTGTTATCGGCACTTTCCTCACTTTCAGATAAAATCTCTTTGGAATCTAGCGTGATAACAGCAGGGATTGTTTAATTGGTTAAATCTTCTTCTTCTAATTGTATATCCTGAGCCTGAACTTCTAGGTTTTCAGTAAGTTCAAACTTCACCGGTGTATTCAAAATAGAAGGGACTGTTAAATTCAAGTTATGCTTGTCTTTTATGTTTGGAGATTATCTCTTTGTCTTAGTAGCAGCCATGACGTTTCTGACCAATGTTCACTGGTTAATACGTCTTTATGTTCATGTATCAATAATCGAGCTTCGTTAAAGCAATCGACTAATGTTATGGCGTGCCTATCGACTGTATCTTTTTGTGTTTGTCTATTTTGTCTAGCATCATGCTTGCCTGATTTTCTTTTGACTTTAGCAAATACAGGGTATTTGCTCAGGCCTTTCGAGCAGCAACATACCAGCGGAGCGGGACTCATTAATTCCTAGCTCTAGCGGGATGTAGGGGGGTTGTTGCTGGTGCTGCTGTTCCAATGCTAAATGTTATATTATAGAGTCCCTTCTGAAACTAAACCATGAGACGATCCTCATGTAAAACCACACATGGCCAAAGCACCAAAGCCTTAATGCCACAACAACAAAAAAAAATCTAGAAAAAAAAAAGAAAAGTTACGCAATAAAATAAAGAGAAACAGAAAGTCAAGAAAATGAAAGTAACAAACGGGTAGTGAAGCCAAAGGGGGAGAACTAAGGTGTTGATCGTCACTCCCCTTTTTCATTACCCTCTCTGCCATAGTCTTCAAATAGTTTTGGTCGAAGACCCCAAACGTAACGTCCTATTTATGCATTACTTATGCTCCCATGTCAACAGAAAAAATAACAATTAGTTAACGATTCATTTCCATTTCAAAAATTTTAATTAAATAAACAACAAAAAAGAAGCAACATAATCCATGTTGAAAATTATAGAGAAACTTAACAAATAAATTTCCAAGTATAAGATTTCATCACTAACATATTTTCAAATTTTTATTCATTATTTTACTTTGTATTCTTGTATAATACTGTGTATGCTATTATGTTTTTTTAAAGTGCATCAATTCTGCATTTGGTTTTAATTACTGATTATCTTCTTTTACTTGGTAGTGTACAACTTGGTATATCCGATAAATTTGGATTTCATTTCTTATTTACAATTTGAATATATTCATATTCTTATATTGGACAAATTTACCTTTGCTTTAGTGCCTGAAAGAAACAGAAATTGCTATAACATGTTAATTCGAAGATCACTTGATCATTTACACAGAGTTCTATTATTTTTATATATTATTATTTATAAACTTGTATTCACGAAAGTGCTCAAAACAAACAAAACAATTGATCACACAGAACACAGATAGTCCGCGCGAGCTGCTGACAACGTAAACGACAGTTACACTGGCCAACCAAGTTGTGGAAGCAGACTCGACTTGATGATGTGGTTTTGATACATTTTTTTTTTTTTTTTTTTTTTTTTTGTAACTTTTAATTCTACATTAACAATAGGTTCTAGTTGTTTTGGTGGCACTTTCCATTGTGGACAACAATTTTACTGTACTATATTTTCTTTATAGGTGTATTGGGATATTATTGTTTTTGTTGTTTTTCTTTTCTTTTACACCTTTGATTTAATTTCAATTAATAATTTAAGTTCTATAAGCAAATATTTTATCGTGCACAAAAAACATAATTAAGTTTGTCCAGTGTACAATTTCGTTTTTATATTTCTTCTTTATATTGTCACCACCTATGCTTAACACTTTTATCTTTGTTTTTGTTGTTTTCTTTTACAATTCGAATAGCTTTATATTTGGCTTTGGTTTTTGTTTGTCGCACATTTGCAATTATTTTAACTGTCTTTCTAATAATTCTCATCCATTTAGTTTTTATGATTTGATTCGCACTATATCTGCCTCCAGCCTCATTATGAAAATTTTTCCACTGCCGTTCCAATTTTCCTTCGATGTTCCGCTGCCTCACTTGATATCTTTTTCTTGAGACTGGCTAAAGTTGAAATGTTGACCCTACCAACAGGGCACGCCTAATTATATGAAATAATATAATAAGTCAATTGGACTTTTGATGTATACACTTTTAATTTTTTTCAATAATTACCTTGCCGGCACGGCACGAAAAAGCATAAATTATTTTGTTTTTATATATCTCACATCTCTGCAGGATCGCTGAGATATGTAGAGATTATTCTTCCCTCTCCTAGATTGAATTTTCAACTTTGAGTTTTTTTGTATAACTCTTTGGGGGTCTTGTGGGAGCGCCTACATCTGATGCGCTTGGCTATTGTGCAGAAAAGAAAGATCTAAGCCGGATTTGAATTCAAATTGCAACGGCCGAATTGATTATTCTTCTCTGTTTCATGTAATCATTAATATTCTTTTATTTGTTTTATTTTATTTGGGGCCATTACATTTGTACTAGACATTTGTACGATTTGTCAAATCTTGTTTTTATATTAAGGATTCGCTCAGAAAGTTCTGGCCATTCCATAATATTGACAGTTTGACTAGTTGACTAGTTTTTCAAGATTATTCTGGGATATTCGTACTATTCATCGTACTGTGTATTCATTATCTATGAATACGAACGTAGTATGACGTTGATATACCCAGCATCGTATGTTCTTCTAGTATTGGTTTTATTAAAACATACGGAATAATTGAAAGTATTATAGATTTCTCTTTTATACCAAAGTTGCTTAAAGGACTGAAGTCAAGAGCATATGTTTCCATATACTCTTCTTCAAATTGTCGAATTAGTATCAATTCCCTAAATTTTGATAGAATTTGTATGGCTTGCATACGAAAGTCTGGTTTATTGTCATAGAATATATCTATTCTATTATCTATCATATCTGTTTGATGTATTATGAATTATGTCAATTCTGATTAAACATTGTTGTTTGTGCTGTGCAAATTTAAATTTTGTCCAAATCATTTGCTTGGCTCATTAATCTTTTCTTTAGGCATTTATTATGCAGCTTATACAATTTAAAAAAACAATTCGCACACATTATAACAACAATGATTATTAATAATATGTTTGTTAATTCCAAATCTATGCTGTTTGATTCAACTTTATTTATAACGTTAGCAGTGGAATCCACTGACTTAACGTCTACTAATCCCATTTTGGTTGAGTGTTTCTTTTTTATTGTGATTCTATTAAGACTTCGGCCTCTCGGCCAACTTGTTTCTATATAATGGTCTTGAATTTTATTTCTATTCATCAAAATGAAATTGAATTGAAAACTTTTTCTTTCATTTTTTTTTATATTTAATTGAAAACATTTTTTTTTTTTTAACTGTTTTTGTTTTTAAACGATTATTTGAAAAAAAATTTTTTTTTGTTATTATTGCTACTGGGTAATATATAAACCCAGTGTCAGAGACGTGGAAATAGTTTTAAGTAATACTGCCATCTGCCTGTCTGACAATTTTTATGAATACTGTAAGAAGTCGCAGGTATTTAGACACTTTTATTTTTGTGTATTTAGAGGAGAGCGACTGTTCTAATCGCTACTCCGGTCTTCATTCAACTGTTCTTTAATTATTCTATCCTAAGGCTGCATGCCTCTGTCAGGCACGACAGTGCAGCCGTTTTATGTATATCTTATAAGTTAAGTTACTTTATGTATTGGAGAATGTTATGCATGCACTTATGTATATAAGCGATCAGCATAGAAATCATGCTGAGTCGGCTTTAAAACGGTCAGCGCTAAACGGTGCGTATTATGTTACCGTTGCACTTGAAATTGTGCAGGGCAATTCACGCTGCCGCTGAGTGACAAGGTTAATGCCTTTTCGTTTGTTGATATTCCGACAATGTGTTATGACATGCGTCTGACAAAGTGTCGCCGCTCAATATGTATGTAATATGTTAAGTACGTATATGTGCATACACTACATCTCCCTCCTTTTGAATAATAACGTAATTATATGTAGTTATTTTAATGCTTATTATAATATATGTATTTTTATTTTTATTTTTTTTTTTTAATTATTTTAATTTTACATATTATTCTTTTAAATCATTCTTAATAACGATAAAGAAAATGAAGTGTTCAAAATTAATTATGTATACTTATGGAATATTTAATATATATATATATATGGATATAAGTATGTATGTATGTATGTATGTATGTATGTATGTCGCCATAAGAAAAACAATTATGAAATAAACTTTTTTATCCTATCCTTATGAACCGTTTGTTTTTTATTGTTACTCATTATTATAATGTTATTTCTATCTCCTATTTCCATCACTTTATATGGACCAGTATATTTATAATCTAGCTTATGACCTGTTTCATTTCTTAATAAGACTTTATTGTCTACTGATATATCTATGTTATTTAATTTTTGATCATACTGTATTTTATTCTTTTTCTTATGATCTTCTAGCATTAATCTAGCTCTTTTGTATGCTACTTCTAATCTATATTTACTTACTTTAGCATAATCATCTATATTATATATAGTTTCTATACTTTTTTTACTATTAAATTCTTTTGGTAAATTATTTGTTTTACCAAATACTAGCTCATATGGACAATAATTATGTGCCATTGAGGGGGTCGTGTTGAAACAAAAAACGAAATATTGAAGCCATACGTCCCAGTCGGTCTTATCAGCCGATATATACGAACGTATATATTCGTTGAAAGTTCTATGGCTTCTTTCTATTGCTCCAACTGTCTGGTGGTGGTGTGCTGTAGATGTTATATTTTTAATGTTTAGATATTTGCACAAGTCATTTATAATTGAATTCTTATATTCTGTTCCCATGTCCGTAATGAACGTCTTCATTGGACCGTACTTCAGAATAAAAGATTCAAAAATTTCTTTAGCTACAGTGTTCGCGCTCTTATTTGGAACTGCTATGGCTACTAAATATTTAGTTAAATCACATATTAGAGTAACTGCATATTCATTGCCATTTTCTGATTTGGGTAGTGGACCAATAGTGTCCACTATCACCCTGTCAAAAGCATTTATAGGGGTTTCGGTTATTGTTAAAGGGGTCTTGGTATGCTTAGTTGTTTTTGCTTTTTGGCATTTCTGACATTTTCGTATGTACTCAGTAATATCTTGAGTCATACCTTTCCAAAAATAATGTCTTCGTACCTTGGCCAAGGTTTTTGCAATGCCTGTATGACCTCCTTGAAATGGATCGTCATGGAATGTAGACAATATAGCTTCTTTTTCATTTTTATTTTTTATAAGGGTCACCGGGTTGAGTAGCGCTACTCTTAATGTTTTTAATATTTTATTGCCGATATTTTTAAAATTATCAATTGAAACTTGTTCAAAGATATTTTCCCACGGTGCCATTTTGAGTTGGCTGACTTCATGTATACCGGCCTGCATTTCAAGCCTTTGGAAAAACTAACCTAAGTCAAGAGTTCCATTGGTATATAAATCGCTAACATCATATCTTGCAATAACTTTTTTACCATGCTTGAAGAAACATAGCATATTTTTTATTAGCAAGGTCACTACTTTACGTACTTCATCATTGTTTATGACTTCATATACGTTCGGCTTAGAAGCTTTTTCTGTAGAATGCGTAGGCAATTCTATTTCTTTGTTTTCCGCGCGGAATTTCTGTCTACTTTGATATCTAGTGGTGACTTTATTTATATTTCCAGTTATATTTTGTAGATCTTTGATGGTTATTCTTGATAACGCATCAGCTACATAGTTATCTTTTCCCTTCAAGTATTCGACAGTAAAGTCATATTCTTCTAACTCTAGCCTCATACGTGTCAGTTTAGAACTCGGATTAGTCATTGAAAATAGATATACTAATGGTCTGTGATCTGTTTTGATTGTAAAATGTTTACCATAAATATATGGTCGAAAATGTATTATTGCCCAGTGTATTGCAGCTAATTCCTGCTCAGTTGTGCTTTTATTGCTTTCTCCTTTAGTAAACGCTCTTGATGCATATGCAATTGGAAGTTGGAGTCCGTTATGGTTTTGAGTTAAAACCGCTCCGCACGCTTGCTTACTTGCATCAGTGATTATACAAAATTCTTTGCTAAAATCTGGATATTGCAATAAAGTCGGTTCCATAAGTTTTCTTTTTAAGTATTGAAATGCGTTTTGGCATTCATTTGTCCATACAAAAGGAATATTCTTTTTACATAATCTTGTTATGTGCCGCGAATAGTCGGCGAAATTCTTTATGAAACGTCTATAATAATTGCAAAAAGCTATGAAACGTCTAGCGCTGTCCGCATTATGCGGTGTTGGGTAATTCCTAATGACGTCATATTTCTTGTCGTCTGGAAGTATTCCTTTATCTGTGCATTTATGACCGAGAAAAGTCACTTCGTGCATAAAAAATGAGAATTTTTCTGGATGTAACTTTAGGTTGTATTTCCTAGATTTCTCAAAGACATCTGTTAGGTTTTTGAGCATATGTTTTTCGGAACAACCTATAACTATTAAGTCATCCATATAAAGAAATGCTTGTGAAGGTTCTAGTCCAGAGAATGCAATAGTCATCATTCTCTGAAATGAATTAGGCGCTATCTTTAATCCGAAAGGTAATCGTGTGAAACGATAAGAGCCATTGCTCGTTGAAAATTACGTTATATTTCATGAACTTTGTTCAAGTTCAATTTGATGAAATCCTGACATTAAGTCAAGACATGAAAAATATTTTGCTCGTCCTAATTGATCCAAAATATCGTCTATTCTGGGGAGTGGAAATTTATCAGAAAGTAGTTTTTTGTTTATTTGACGATAGTCAATCACTAATCGCCACTCCTTTTCTTTTGAACCTGGAGATGGTTTCTTAGGGACAAGTAATAATGGGCTATTATACTCAGATACAGATGGTTCTAATATTCCGTCGGTGATCAATTTTCCGACTTGCTTCTGTATTTCGTTCAACTGACTGTGTGGGCTTCTATAATTTTTAATATACACTGGCTCATCATCTTTTAATCTCAGTTTTTGTTTATAAAAATTATAAGTACTTATTGGTACGGTTTCTAATCCAAATATATCATTATATTGGGTACATAATTTTGTAAGCTGTGAATTGAATTGTGGAGGAAAGTTTTTTGAAAGTTGAGATAGTACACACTTTTCTCTGTTTTCTTGATTGATTTGGACTACTTCGTAGTCCGAAAGTGATTCATAAGCTAAATCATTTGTGCTGATTACTTGATCTGGTGCTATGGTGCTATGGTGTTTGCTAGGTAAATGCCATGCTTAATTTCTTGATTTGGAATCAATACACTGTCTTCCTTTGAATTTAATTGAATTTTCCTAATAACCTGGGATCTTGCTGGCAGAAGTATTGAATTGTTGCCAGAACTGTATGTTATTGGAACATACATTGGAAATTTTAAGTTATTAGGTCTAATAATAAGCCAATCTTCTGAAGGCTTGAAGTCTAATTGACAGTTGTATTTTTTTATAAAATCGATTCCTAGTATGCCATCGCAAGGGATAGCGAATTGTAAATCCACGATGTGAAAATCATGCTGGATTATGTACTTAGTGGTCTGTATCTCAATAGAAGTCAACCCTTTTGATTTGGTAACTTCTTGACTTATTCCTTTTATATCTATAATGTAGTTTTCTCGTATGTCTTGAAAGACATCAGAATTTTCTTTAACTATTGAAATGTCTGCACCTGTGTCCACTAGAAAGACAAGTTCTTTTCCTGTAGCCACATGAATAAATGAAACAAATATGTTTTGACTGAGATTAATAGTGTGAACTTTTGCATTTTTTACTGTTGAGTGGTTGAAGGGCTTTGTGAGTTTCCCGATGTGTTTTGGACTACTCTGACACTATTGGTGTCATTATTATGGTTTCTGTTTTGATTTCTATGGCCTCTTGAGTTTCCTCTATATTGGCCACGTCCATTATTATTATTATTATTATTGGTATTATTTTCGTTGTTGTAATTGTTATTACGACCGCGAAAGTTACCTCTATTATTTCCATAATTTCCACGTCCGCGGTTTCCGCCACGTTGTGGATAATTTTTGAAATATAGTACTGAGTTTTGCTGTCCGGTGGCTTCTGTACAACTGTTTACAAATTTGGACACAGAGAAATTTGCTGAGAAAGTACCAGCTTCCATGATAAGTTTTACCTTTTCATTTGTGCAGTTCATAGTCATTGCTTTTACTGCATGCTGGGTAGAATAACTTCTGGCTTACTCTAAAGTTAACCCGTCAGTTATATATGCATTTTCCAAGGTTTTTGTCATTTGCTCAATCTCTGTTATATATTGATTGGCAGTTTTATTGCGTTGCTGTAGGTTCATAAGTTTTGCTGATATTACCGCTACAGTTTCGCCTTTGACATTGTTTTGTAGTCTGGAAATGACCTCAGCTATTGTAGTCTCATTTCCGGTGTGACCAGTGTTCTTGATTAAATTTGTCTCTTTGGCCATGTATTAGTATACGTGCTTCATTAAAGCCGTTTACTAATATTTCTACACGCTTTTTAACGGTATTGCTTTGAATAGGCCTATTTTGAGCAAGTGACTTGTATGATCTTTCAAAATCAGTTTTTATTTTATTCAGTTCCCCATATATTTGGTTCCATTCCATATTTTTTTTTCTTACTGCTTTTCCGTTGGCATTTTTTTGTATATATATATATATTTTCAATTTAGTTTTTATTTCGTTTTAATGAAAATTAATTTTCTTAATGCTATACAATGTAATTTCCAAAATAATATAAAAAATGTTTTTTTTTTTTTTGAATAATTGTTGCTGTTGGCTTTTTTTTTTTATATTTTAAATTTTGTCCAGGTCATTTGCCTGACTCATATATTTCTTTTTTAAGCACTTGTTGTGCAGTTTATAAAGTTTGTAAAAACAATTAGCGAACATTATTACAACAATAATTATTATCAGTATCTCTACTAATTGTAGATCGATATTGTTATGTTCTACCTTATTTATTACGTTAGCAGTGGAATCCACTGTCTTAACGTCTACTAATCCCATTTTGGGTGTACTACTTATGAAAATTTTTATGGTTTCATATAAATTTCTTTTTGTATATTTTAAATTTTCATCATTTTTACTTATACTATTATTCATAGAGTTTGCTTGCCTTGCTTTTTCATTAAGTTTGCTTGCAATTAGTTATAAATTTGTTTAACATGTATTTTCCTACTTAATTGTGTATGGTTTTCAGGCCATACTCTAGTCGGGCAACTTTAATGTCGCTCAATTTTACAATTATCTTTTATATGTATAAAAAAAATATGCATCGTAGTGCATTCAAAAAAATTATGCAACGCAGTGTTTAAAAAAAATGTTTGCGCTCTTGGCAGCGCTGTCGGTTCTCTTCACTTGTGGTGCCTTTCCCTTCGTTGGTACAAGCGGCGGTTTGCCTCTCGTACTTAGCCTATGTTGTTGGAGGGGCACCGGTGCTGGCTGCACAGGTGTACTCACAACGTACTGAGTAAAGTGGTCCCTCGCAGTCGGCAGGACAGGTCTTCCTTCGTGTTGGCAAATTTATCTTTTGGGGTGGAGCGTTTTTAGTATTTTGTTTTGCAATATTATTTATCGCATGGTAGGTGTATGTGTGCGCGGTTTTGGTTTTGCGGTTGGTCAAATCTTCTTTGATTTGTTCGACCTCTGCGTGAACTTTGACTGATTTATCCCAAGATAAATCAGTGCTTGTATTAAGTAGCTTTAACAGTTGGGCTTTTCTCGCTCTCAACCGTTTCACGACTCCGCTCCGCTTTGCACACATATCACACTACTCACTGCGTTTGTCTTTTAATTCCGTATTGCATGGGTTTTTCCAGTGTACATCAGCTCGTTGTATCCCGCGGTGATTTTTTTTTTTTGTTTTTGGGTTGCTTTTTTTCATACGAAGACTGTCATGGTCGCCATGTAAGAAGTCGCAGGTATTTAGACACTTTTATTTTTGTGTATTTAGAGGAGAGCGACTGTTCTAATCGCTACTCCGGTCTTTATTCAACTGTTCTTTAATTATTCTATCCTAAGGCTGCATGCCTCTGTCAGGCACGACAGTGCAGCCGTTTTATGTATATCTTATAAGTTAAGTTACTTTATGTATTGGAGAATGTTATGCATGCACTTATGTATATAAGCGATCAGCATGGAAATCATGCTGAGTCGGCTTTAAAACGGTCAGCGCTAAACGGTGCGTATTATGTTACCGCTGCACTTGAAATTGTGCAGGGCAATTCACGCTGCCGCTGAGTGACAAGGTTAATGCCTTTTCGTTTGTTGATATTCCGACAATGTGTTATGACATGCGTCTGACAAAGTGTCGCCGCTCAATATGTATGTAATATGTTAAGTACGTATATGTGCATACACTACAATACAATGATTTGTACAGACAGATGGTATTAGTATAAAAGCCTATCAGTGGTTAGTATTTGCCAAGCAGGGCTTTCGCGCATCCGCTTGTAAGAGTTTATTATTAATATTGGCAGTGCAGGCATTGGCTCTTAGAGCAGCCTTATCTGCGTTGCTTCGCACCAGTGCTAAGAAGTTTATCTAATGCATCCAGCTGTTTTGGGTAATCTTCCTTCTCTTTTGAGGTTGTGGCGAGGTTAAGTAAGTCCTTGATTAGCTTCCTCTGTTGCAGCAGCTTGACACGTCTGCCGCTTCTTTTGTGCTTCTTCTTCTCTACTTTTGTGTTCCGAGCCCGGTACTCAGCTATCGTGAGAGGGCGAGGTCCATCGCTGGGCACACTTCCAAAGCTTCTTGTAAGCTTGGTGCGTCCCTTTGCTCAGTGGGAGCAGCTCATATAGTAGTTATTTTTTTTTTTTTTTTAATATTTTTGCATTTTAAAAATCATTCAGTTTCCACCGTTGGCGTAAGGGGCGGATTGCCTTTCACACTTGTAGACTGCTGCGGTAGTCCGGGGCCTATGAGCTCAGGCGTTGCCGTTGCTGGTCATCGCACAGACAAATATATACCATATATACAAAGTATATAGTTTTACTACTCTCAAATGTTCTCTGGCGTCGCATTACAGTTTGCACACTGTTGGTTTTTTTTTTCTCCAGTTTAATAAATGCACATTGTTTTTATTAGTGGATGTTTATTTGTTCCGGTAATTTTAATGTTGCAAGGTTTGTTGTTTGTTAAGTTTAAAAGGACTTGGGTTTTCATTTTTTTCATTTTCATTTTGCACTTTTTACGTTTTGTTTTTAACTGTTTGTTTCATTGGTTGTTTGAAGTTCTTGTTACCGAGTTGAGTATTATGTTCTTGCTCTGGTCAAGGCCAAGACCATGTCACGGTCGCCATGTATTGATGTTGCCCAGCGATGGATTGAATCAATTGCCATTCTTTGAGAAAGACGTCCGTCTTTCAAGAAGTATATGTATTCATTCATTTCTTAGCTTAGAGCTTCGCGCCGTGTAGCAGCGAGTGCAGCCGTTTTACATGTATTGTATATAAGAGCTTATATGAAGCAACGGAAACGTTGCTGGAGAGTGTCGTGCCTTACATATGTATACACATGGACGGTCAAGCGTGAGACTTAGCTATTTGGGCGGTCGCTGTTATCAAGTGCGGATCATATTTCGTCTGCACTTGGAGTGTGCAGAGTGCACTTAGCGTTAGCCGCGCTGCGACAAGTTTGCCGCTTATGTATATTGTGTTGGCGTAACAACAAAGTGTTGCAGCCTTGTTTATGCTTAGGCAACTTACGTGTTGCTGCCCAAGATGTACGCATGCTACAATTTCTTGTCAGTGGAAAAGATGTCTACGTGTAGCATCTCCCCAATATGTGAAGGAACTGGCGTATCGCCTAGTTCTTGTTTTCTAGGGTGTCTGTCGTATTTGGCCCTGCGGCATACCTTACAATTCAACGTTATCTCGTTCGCGAGCTTGGGAAATGATAGTCTGTTAGGACCTGCTTGACGTTCTCTTGTGCTGCCCTGTGGGCGCGATTATGTTCATCCGTCAAGATTTCCCTTCTCTCATTGACGTCGAAGATGTCAGCGACTATCTTCTTGCAATGCTGGAACTTCGTAGCTGGGAATGTTCTGACCAGTTCATCTTGAATATGGGCGAGGGTGTGGAGGTCGCAATGGATTGCGTTGACCACCTTGGGGTTGACTGCAATTTTCATTTCCCTAATTAAAGATTTCCTGCCTACGAATTGAAGTGTATGCCGTGTCTTTTCTCGGAACAGTATGACTGATTCCTAAAGCAATTTACTGGCTTATCGGAGGTCTCAATGGTGTAAGTGGCAGAAGCCTCGCTGTGTATCAGAGCGGCTTCAGAGCTGGGGGTGTTGTCTACAAGGGAATTCACGTTTTGCCGTGATAGTGCATCAGCTACGTGGTTTTTATTCCCGGGCTTGTAGAACATTGGACTGCCCCAATGCCGTATAGTCAGATCGAATGGCTGCTTGTAGTCAGGGTACATTAGCATGACCTCTTCCGACGCCAGAATATTTGTCAGTTTTTCAAAAGCATTACGCTGTTTTTCGTTGAAAGACACAAGAATATTCTTTGATTTGTATTTGCTGATTGGGCCGTTCTCACTTTTTAATATGTCGGACACTGGTTTTTTGATGGATGCAAAGTCTTTTACAAAATACCTATAGTAGCTGGCTAAAAAAGATCTAACCTCGTACAGGTTTTTAGGCTCAGGGTAATGCTGGATGGCCCTTACTTTTTCGGGGTCAGTTCTAGCTCCCTGATAAGTGACTATAAAACCAAGGTATTCTACGCTTGTTTTGAACAACTTAGATTTTTCTTTAGCAATCCTCATGTTTGCTTCATTTAGTTTTTTCAAAATCTCGTCAACGTGTTTGACATGATCGTTTTCGTTTTTCGAAAAAATTATGACGTCATCTACGTAGACGTACCACGTCTTGCCGATTTCTTCACGGAGCACATCGTCGATGGCTCTCTGAAAGATGCTTCCTGCGTTCTTCAGACCGAACGGAAGCCTACAAAATTCGTACTTGCCTCCATTTACAGAAAATGAGGTCTTTTCGCGATCACGCTCCGACAGAGTTATCTGGTGGTAACCTGACTTCAGGTCTAGTGTCGTGAAATACTTCGCTGGTCCGAGGTTCGCCATTGATCATTGATATGTTTGGCATTGGGTATTTATCGGCAATGGTTTTTGTGTTCAGTTTTCTGAAATCTATTACCATAACCTTTTTTTGTTACCCGCTTCGTCCACACCTTTTTTGTGGACAACCCAAATTGAGTTTTTATATGGGGATCTGCACTTCTGTATGATTTTGTCTTTAAGGAGGTTTTTTACCTCTGAATCGACGAAGTCGGCCACACCCATAGGATAAGGGTATAGCTTAGAGTATATAGGCTCCTCGTTCTCCGTTCGTATGGTTGCTACAACCGAAGTATTGAACGGTAACGCCTCGTCTGGGTCGGCGAAGGCCTTGACCCTGAGCTTTAGCATCTGTGCGAATTTTTCTTTAACGCATGATGGAGCTTCTATATCTGCGGCCGTCGTGAGATTAACGCCTTCGCATTTATGATACTGGATAGTCTCAGATTTGGAGCCTACCCTTAACTGTTTGTTTTTTAAACATAACTACTACTCTACTCCTGCTTAAGATAGCAGGTCATGGCTTATAATGCCATCAAACGTCGACAGGTTGTTTAGTAAAAAAAATGGAGCGGTTACGCCGAAGATTTGTAACAAGCATTTTTCTGCAACCTTGTTTGAGCCATGGATTAAGTAAATCGAGAATGGCTTATGACTTTATGTAGCTTTTAGCGGCGCCCGTGGTAATTAAAAATTTTTTGCTGATTCCTGCTACTCTGCGCCGAATGTACGGCAGCAGGGACTCTCCCCTAAAAAATTTACTGCGTCTTTGTCTGAGTCTGCGTCGCTGTTGATACTGCTGACGGCTGCAGTGGCTGCCTCATTGTAAGGGGCATGCGTTTGTGCCTGTGATGTGTGTGGAGCAATGTGATCGATTCTTTGTCGCTGCCCTTGTCCAGACGTGCGCTGAGAAGCGGATCGGGGTTTTCGGGGTAGTTATTAGCCGAGGGACTTGGTTTTGAAAACGCTGTTTGTTGCCGAAGCTTGGATGAAGACGGGTCTACGTCCATTGGCTCGGGTGTGTCTGAGTTATTTGACCTGTTCTGTGTCTGGTCACCTTGCTTGCCACCCTGCAGCTGCTTAAAATGTGGGGACTTGGACTGTTTCGAGTTTGATTTTTGGTCCTTCCCTTGAATCTTCTGTTCCGCTCTGTTGGCTTTTTCTTCTAGGCTTTTAGTGAAGTTAGCCGCGAAAGCGTACCTTTTGTGATTTGATTCAATTTCTTGCGCAAGGGCTAAAGCCGTAGGTAGGTCTTTAGGTTTTGCAGCAAAAAGTACATCTGTGTGACTACGTTTGAGCCCAGAAACAAAAACTCGCAACGCATCGTCGCGGAATTTGTCACGTAAGCCCTCAGCTAGGGCTGGCTCATAACTCATGTTGACTTTGTTTATCAACAGGGTGCGCTTTTTCTCGACCTCATCATAATATTGTAGCAGTGGCATGTTGCTCTGCCTCAATGTACCAAGCTCCTGTTCAATGACATGCATTGGGTGCTTGTCACTATATGTGAAGTCAAGGCGACTTATGATTGCTTCGAAGTTCAAAACTGTGCCAAAAGAAGCAAGAACTGCATCTGCAGGGCCTCGAATTTTACTTCTAATTATGATTACTGCCTGATAATGGCGTGAACTACCATTATATGTCTTGAAAATGTCGTAGGCGGCTGACGCCGCTTGTCTCCAAGAGACATACGACTCTTGGACCCCTGCAAATTCTTGCAGGAATTTGACGGCATCCAATGGCTCGTCACAACATACATCGTTTCTTATTTCTATTGCAGCATATGTCTGCACTTCTGGTTGTTCAACGCGCATCGCTGCCATCTGACTTGACAGTTCGTTGATTCTCTGTACTAGCTCTTGTTTCTCTCGCTGGTTCGTGGCTGCTTGCTCAGCTAAAGCGTTGGCGATAGCTGCTTCAACTACAGCTCTAAGCTGCGCTGGGTCCATGACTGCCTGAGGGTTTCTGTGACTGACCCTACTTCTAATAACTCTACTTCTAAGAATTCTAATGTGGCTTTCAGAGTCTGACTCTGAACTGCTAGATTCTTGTTAAAGGTTTCTGTAATTAAGGAAAGGTGAGCTCATGGGTTGTGACACTGAGCGTAAGGTCTGCTGGCGTTAAAAAAATAAACATGGGCCTATTCACAATCAATCAAAAGAAATTGATTATTGTTTAACAACGAATATTGAATTTGTGAGTTACAAAATATAGGGCTTGTGGTTAATCTTGGTGAACCGGCTTAAGTTGCAGACTTAAAAGCACTTTGCTATAAGGAACTCCACTTACATGACTTGTTAAGGAAGTGAATTTGAATTGAATTTTATGTAGGTTATTGTTGTAGGGTTTAGTTCCCGCGCAGCAGTCACCGATTAGCGTTGTTAATTATTATCTTGTTTTTAGTGTTGTCACTTTTATGTTTTTTATTCAGAAGCTATGGCTTTGAATGTTTGTTTGCAAAACCGCACTGCGTTTAGCTCGTTACGTTAGATTGATCAATAAGATTACGCCTGATACCAAATCGAGTTGTGGAATAAAAGTCGGAGTTTGCTTTTCTTATTTTATTAATTGCGAGGGCCGAAGTGACTCTCCGCAATGTAGAAAATGAACTGACTACAAAGACAAATATAAAGACAAACAAAGCAATCCCGAGACTTATGGTTACGAGATCGCTTCATAGCGGCCACGCAAATATGCTGTGGTTGCCGGCTATGCAACGACATCCGGTCAACTGCTTATTCAGCTATTTGGCCAGTGTCGTACTCGGTCAGCGAACTTAGACCGTTTACTTTACTTAACTTATACACATAGACGGTCAAGCGTGATATCAGCTATTTGGCAGGCGCTGTTATCCAGTGCGATCATATTTCGTCTGCACTTGGAGTGTGCAGAGTGCACTAGCGGAAGCCGCGCTGCGACAAGTTCGCCGCTTATGTATATTGTGTTGGCGTAACAACAAAGTGTTGTAGCCTTGTTTATGCTTAGGCAACTTACGTGTTGCTGCCCAAGATGTATTGAATATAATTCATATACATATGTACGCATACTACACAAGGCCGATTATTCCATCAAAGGAGGATAAGTCCGGTAGTAGGAAGAACGTACTCTTTAAATTAAATAATGACACAAAGTATTTCTTTGTGATTGTCGTAACTCCATGGAGTGAATGAATGGTGAAAGGGGAATCGACGGGGCGAACGCCTTTGTGAGGTCGGATGAAATTTTTCGACGCGCCCGTGTCGATGAGGAACTTCATTTGAAAAATTAATCATTTCTAAATTGTATTCGGAAATGGCGCCATCGTCGACTTTGGCCGCCGCGCTGGAAGCGCCCTTTGTCTTTTGTGAGGGCCTGATCGACCGAATGTGGCCGGCTTCCCGTTTTGGTAAGCCTGTGCCTTGGTAGGTTGTTTCATCCTGGAAAGAGATGAGTCAATCTCCATCGGTTCCTTGGTATTATCTTGCGGTACAGAATGTACTTGCGCCCTGTGCTGTTTGCTAAAGTGCGGGTTTTCACCGGCACCGAACTGCTGATTTGCGTGGGAAAAGGATTTTTCTTGTTGACAATCTTGTGGCTTTGGGGTTTGCCTACGATCCCTTTCCTCATGGCTTATTGCAAACGAAGTTGCGAAGGTGTATCTTTCGGCATCGCCGAGAAAAGGACATCGGAAAGACTACACTTGAGCCCCGAAATAAATACACGGATCGCGTCATCCCGGAACTTTTCGCATAGAATTCTTGCCGCCGACGCTTCGTACGACATGGTGGCTTTATTAGTGAGCAAGATCTAACCTCGTCATAGTATTGTAGGAGAGTGAGGCTTCCCTGTCTGAGGGTACCCTTCTCCTGATCGATGACGTGTATCTGGTGTTTGTCACTGTATGTGAAATCGAGGCGGTCTATGATCGCATCGAAATTCAATACAGTGCCAAACGAGGATAACACTGCATCAGCACAGCCACTTATTTTACTTCTAATTATTACAACCGCCTGGTAATGGCGTGAGCTATTTACGTAATTTCTAAATATAAAATATGCGGCTACTGCCGCCTGCCGCCAAGAGACATATATATGTGCATATCTTGTGCTCCCGTAAATCCGGGCAGGCATTTAACGGCATCCAGGGTCTCGTTGCATTGGACGTTGCCCGTGATATCAATGGGTTCGTACACCTTGATTTTAGGAGCTGCCGCCTGTGCGAGTGAGATTTGCACCGCTGCAACTTGGGTGGCCAACTGCTGCGGTTTTGCGCATTTCTTCTTGCCTGAGTTATCCCTCGGAGCTTAAAAGGACGTCGTCGTGACCAAGGTTTTCCAGGTAGGTTTTCCAGTTAGGTTTTCCAGTTATATGTATTTGTTGAAATAATAAGGCTTGTTATAAAACGTTTTATTAAAGCGTGTGCTCTCCTTCTTAGTCAAATCAGAAGTGAGTTTTATTTCAAGCAACTCAAGCTACCATGTAGTGCAAAAATGTATATATAAGTATTTCTTAATGTGCTGACGCTTCCTCTAAAAGCTATCATTGTTGTGCAAAATGTATACATAAATATTTCTTGATATGCTGACGTCTACTCTAAGACCACCAAAGTGCTGGCTCTGCAGCAAGCCGGATGCATGTGTAGCATGGTTTCTTGCAACATCGTTGTCATTGCCCTCTTGGTGTTGAAATGCTGATCGCTCTAGTTGTAGGTGCGGGGTGGCTTGGCTGGAGGGGTGGTGTATGATACCGATGGGTCGGTAACTCCTGCGCATGGCTTCGCCGGCCGCTTCTGCTGGAAATCCGCCAGATGTCACATCATCCTTGAGTTCCTGGATGCTATGTAGGTTATGCTCATTCATCCGTTGCAGTAGTGGTAGGCTTAACACATGATCGTGTCCCGTGATATTCAGCAGGGGTGACGCAGCGATGCCAAGGGTCTTGCTCACAGCTCCGTTATGATTTACATACTTGGTATTATTATTATTAGCGAAATGAGCTCCTCTTGTGGTCATCATGGGCCCGTCATCTACGACGACTCTCGCAACTTGTTCGTTGATGATGATTATTCCCTCATCCACTACGGTGATTGGCTCAAGGTGACTGGGCTGCGTGTGGCATATAGCTGAGCCACCTGAGGGTATTCCTCGGGCGCAGTTATTTGCGCTGCCTTTTTGCAGACGTCGCATAATTTGTTGTAGCGCATTCCGTAACAGCCAGGATCTCCTTGTCGCATTCTGCCACTATGTTGTCGTGTAGTTGGAGTACGGAGTTGTTGTGTGCCTTATGACCTTGTTGCAAATAACTTTAACTTTTGGATACTTAATTAATATATCGATGATACTATCGGACTGGAAAATTTTTATATCTGATACTCCCATCAAACTAACCATAGGGACTTCTGTGAGCTGTTCATGAAAAATTGACTTTAAATCATTATGGTAAAAATCGTGGGGCTTATTATATTTGATTTGGCAAGCGTTATAGTGAGCATGAGATTTTGTATTTCTGTGATAAGAATTCTGTTTCTTGCTAAAAGCGTTTCATACAGATGCGCTGTGTCTACTAAGTTACCTTTTTTTTCTTCAAGAAATTTGTTCACTGTATCGGTAAGTAGGTTGATTTGCTTTTGCGTCTCTGTGTTAATTACTATCTGTCTATTTGTCTGACGTTATTAGCTGAGCTTCAATAATGTTGAATTTTTCAAGATCCAATGCGCCGGGAGTACCTGCTACGACTATTAATGCTATTCCCAGGAAATCCAGGCTTCTAGCTATCCTATGGTGTATCATTAATGCGGGCAATAAATTTTGAACATGGTCTATATCTACTTCTAGCAATTTTCGCATATGCGACTATGGGAATAGATCGGTCATTTTTATAGTGTCATCTACAATGTCTAGAAGGTCGGTCAAATTTGTTAAATGTCTTACATAACAATGTTGTTCCCACACTAATACTTTACCGTTCAATACGAATAAGTCGGGTCTGTAGTGAAAAATTGGTAATTTTATAGTTATCTGAGGTTGTCCTTATGGACCATCCTCCCCTTAATAAGTACAGACGTTCCCAGGTCTGCTTGTATGTTTTCTTCTGAGCATAAGGGGGATAACCTATTGCCCAATAGTTTGTTTTTTTAAGTATACCTTTTCGCCTACACCAAATACTGTCATTACGTTTCTTAACTCCTTTATGGGTCTAACGTAATTTTTTGCCGCCCCAGTGACGATTAAAATCTATAATGTTCGAGCATCCAATTGTCGCTCGACGAACGGCAATTGGGAGCGTTCCCTAAAAAATGCAGAGAGTCAATGCCTGTTGATGAACACCTTCATCATCGATGTCGTCAGCTGCTGCTTCGGCAGTGTTCGCATATTCTTGTTTTTCTTGGCTAGAAGCCGTTTAAATGACATTGTTTACCCTTTGTCGTCTTTTCCCTGATATGCGCTCTGACGTATTCTGTCTCTTCTGCGGTTCGCCATAGGTGGCGTTACCTTGCGGTTTACCCCAATTAGTGGGTTGCCTAGACTTTGAGACCGATGGGTCGACTTCCATAGGTTGGACCTGGTTTTGGCCTGAAGCCTCTTTGTCAATTTGTTTTGTTACAGACTCACCATGTTGCCTGTTTTGACCCTGTCTCGCGACGAAATGCGGGTTCTGTCCGAAGCTTTTCCCTTGTCTAGCTTGGGTGATTTTTCCTTGCCTATCACTTCCACCTGCATGGTTCTTCTCTTCAATCGCCTTAGCGTAAGTCGCAGCGAACATGCTTCTTTCGTTGCTATTTTAGGCTTCACGAGCCAACGCTAAGCCTGATGGCAAATCTTTGGGTTGTGCTGGTATAACGTAAGACTTTAGAGACCTCTTAAGGCCTGACATGAACGCGTGTAGGGTGTCACTCCTAATTTCTTTATTAAGAATAGCCGCTGCTTGTTCGACATGATTATTTTGTTTGTGACAAGAGTAAGCTTCCTCTCGACTTCGTCGTAATAGCTCATAAGATCTAAGTCACCCTGCCATTTCCAGTTGCTGTTTAACCACGCGTAGGGACGTTTTGTCTGCGTATGTGCAATCCAGTCTAGCTATGATTGCATCGAAGTTGAGGACTGCATTGTGTGACGATAGCACTGAACGTGCTGCGCAAATTTTATTTTTCAAAATTACAACAGCCTCCTAATGTGTTTCACTGCCGACATATCTTTTAAAGACTTCGTATGCGTCTACGGCTGCTTGTCGCCAAGACACATAATCTTCGTGATTCCCATCAAAAGTTGGGACCGATTTCACAATTTCTTATCTCACCTCACATTTTATGTTTGGGTCACAAGTTACTCTTTGATAAACTTCTACTTGAGGTGCCTCTACTCTTAGGGTGTCGACCATATTCCTTACAGCAGCAATTTCTGTATGAAATTCACTTCCGAAACGCTGCTCTTGTTCATGTAGGGCGGTGTTACCTGCCCCCCCCCGATTAAGGGGGGTCCATTTCGATCTGATTTTGTTCTTGTGGACAAACCCCTATTTCTTCACTATCGTATTCAAGTTACACTTGTCTGTACTCCCAACTCATGAGCAGTCAGACAATTGTTTATTTAATTTTGTCACAACACAAATCAAACGACCACCAATGTAGGATAAAATTTAATAGATATATTTGTTTGAATATCGCAATGCTCACTTTCGCGTTGCTAATTTCTTAACTTCTTTGTTTCTGATTTAAGTCAAAACTTTTAGAACAGTCACTTACATGTTGTTAGTGATGTGGATTCTACTTAAGATAAACTTAATTCCGTCCTCCAGTGCTTCGCCAGTTCCAGGTTGCCGGGGCGAGCGTCGTGGCGAATTCTCAGAGGTCTATGATAGTTTCCAATATGCTTGCCTTTAGGCAGAAGCAATAATAGAAATTGTAATATCTGTTGCGGCAGTGGGCCGGAGAAGTATATTTTCAAGACTTGGCTTGAATGGTACGAATATAAGACTGACGATACAAAAGACTAAACTAAAACTAAAGCTAAGCGTGGCCAGTGGAAAAGTACTGGCAGACGACTCCTCCTCCAATTCCGTTGATGCTGGCTCAGCAATATACGTCACAAGCGCAACGGTCAGCATTGCGACAGACGATCCATTGCTTGCGCGGGGGTTACTCTAGAAGTTTGTCGAACGAGCATGCGAGGGTAGTTCAACGATTACTAGCGAGTGATGCTTGCTAACTTGACTGACGCTTCAAGAACAATCGCGCCACGTTCAGCCCATATAGCCATCTCGCTCGGACCCCGCATTCACAAATTAACCAACACTATATTCTTCTGTCAATCTTAATTTATCGTTTCTTAGCATTAACAATGTTCCTAATGTTATGCAAATTCAAACTTTACATTACAACTGTCTGTTCCACAACATATATATATTCTTGATCAGTGTCAACAGCCGAGACGATATAGCCATGCCCGTCTGTCTGTCTGTATGAACACCTAGATGTCAGAGTCTTTAATACATAGAGGCACCAAATTTGCTGCATAGGCTCCTTTCATTACGCAGATTAAGTTTATTTCAAAAGTTGGATGCCACGCCCCCTTCGCTCACAATACGCATAAATCTAGAAGAAGGCACGTTTTTTTATGTCAACTCCAAAAGTAATTTGTGTAATGATCTGTAAGTTGGTAAGCTTAATACTGTTAATAAACCCTGTAATGTTGGTAAAAATCTGATTAGTAGAACAAAGGTTATTTGCTAAATTATTAATCAAAATAGTTGTACCCAATGCATATGGACGTTTTAAGTGTGAATGACCTAGAGATATCAAATTTGGTGACAGTATTCGTGTAGGTCTTACGCAGTTCAAGTTTGTTTTAGATTTTTGCCGCGCTCCTTTCCGCCCCCGAAAATTGGAAAAGCCGTAATAATGGACCTAGAACATTGAATTTTGATATACATAATAATAATTATAGTCTCAATGATTACTGTGATTTTGGTTCGATTCAAAAACAATGAAGTTATTATATAATCAATTTTATAGATAATATTCACTTGCAGATGCTCGCGCTTTGTTTGTTAAGATGACAGTGTGATCATGTCGGTATGTTATGGATTTTTTCAAATATATACAATTAAACAAGTGCTCACTGCACAGCACAAGTTCGTTGCTTTGCACTTCACAGTTTTTAAACCCGCTATCCATAGGGTAGAAGGTTATTATAAATTAGTGTCAACAGAAAACGTATGTAACAGGCGGAAGGAGACATGTCTCCGACCCCATAAAGTATATATATTCTTGATCAAAGTCAACAGCCGACATAATATAGCCATGTCCGTGTGTCTGTATGAACACCTAGATCTCAAAGACTATACGAGCTAGAGCAAGAATTTTTTTTTAAAACACTAGTTATAACTACACGCAGAACAAGTTTGTTTTAGAAATCGCGTAAAAAAAAAAAATATTAGCCAAAAATGTTGTCATATTAATTTCGCCTTTCTTACGCCTACATGTGAAAACACTTACAGCTAAGCAGACAACATCGGTTCGAGTTACGCTCCAGACAATTTTGTTTTTAACTTTTTTATTTAGTTTTTAAAATTCTGTATGTTGTTTGTAATGAATATAATTGTTGAAAACACTATTATAAATTGCCTAGTAGTAAACAAAAGTTAAAATTTGAAAACAAAAAAAAATTTAACAAGTTTTCGTAATATCTCAAAAATATTTTCGTGCTCTACAGAACTGGATAGGTGTATTTATTACGTTTTAAAAATATGCATGCTATTTATAATGGATATAATAGTTAGAAGCACTTTTATAAATTGCCTGGGAATGGGAACATTATTCTTATTAGATTGCTTAGAACAGAGTTGTTTGGCGGCGCAGTGGTAAAAAACTGGGAATTACAATCGACCACACTCGACTCTAGCTTACTTACTTGTTGGCTCAATTAACAGTGATGGGCGGTTGTCGCACGGCACCGACGTGCTATTTTTACCCCTTGATGTTTTAACTTCACCGTTTTATAGTGTTTTAAAAAACATACAGAGAGACAAACAGAGAGTACCCGTTGTACAGCACTGACGTGTTATTTTTAAAGAACGCGTGGACGGTATTTAACCATTAGTTGGGCGCCAATTAGTTCAATACTTATTGTAATGATGTTTATGCGTTCAATAACTAGGAGGAGCCTCAGCAATGATATATTTTTATACCCGCTACCCATAGGGTAGTAGGGTATTATGACTTAGTGCCAACAGAAAATGTATGTAACAGGCAGAAGGAGGCATCTCCAACCCCATAAAGTATATATATTCTTAATCAGTGTCAACAGCCGAGACGATATAGCCATGTCCGTCTGTCCGTCTGTATGAACACCTGGATCTCAGAGACTATAAGAGCTAGAGCTACCAAATTTGGGGACAGTACTTCTATAGGTCCTTCGCAGATCAAGTTTATTTCAAAAGTTGGATGCCACGCCCCTTTTGCGCCCCCAAAAGTCTGTAAAAGCCGTAATAATAGACCTAGAGCATTAAATTTTGGTATGCATGATAATAATTATATTCCTGTGAATTTGGTTGAGATCGAATGAAAAACAAGGAAGTTATTAAAGAATCAAGTTTATATGCAAAATTCACTTGCAGCTGCCCGCGCTTTGTTTGTTTAGTTGACAGTGTGACCATAACGGTGTTGTGATTTTTACCCGCTATTTTCTAATATATACAAAAAACTAATTTTAGTATATTTGGTATATTTTTTGTTAATATATCATTTAAATTTTTTGTTTTCTCTCGAAATGGGTTGCGGGTATCATACGGTCGAGCACTCTCGACTGTAGCTTTCTTACTGGTTTTGAGTTAAAATATAGCATATTTATGAGCGATAGCGGTTGCTACATAACAAAGCTGTCCGATTACAGCGCCCAGCAGCAAAAATGCTAACAAGAAATTTCTTTTCGTCAGCACTTTGTTTGCAACACTTGTTTAATTTGTATATACAATTTAAACATATATGTACATATATAAATCTACGCACAATTATGTGAATACATACATATGTATGTGCGAGTGTCTGTAAACAGATGAATTTATAATTTTACATACGCACTTGTTTGTTTAATCATATGTCCATTTGTCTCTTTAACCCCAGCAGAGCTCTATCAGGGGTAGGCAATCCTTTGGCCAGATAATGAGTGGTTAAATTAGAGTTCTGCATGAATTGCAAAAATAACACATTCAAATGAACTATGCGCAAAATAAATTGAATGAAACGGAGTGCGAAGCGGAATTCGATTGAGTGAGTGAGTGAGTTCGCGTTAGACTCGGACGCACAACGTTCAAGTGAAACAAATTGAATTTAATGAAGGGGAATGCTTGAGATAAATAATAAGCGTTCTTGTCTTGTCACACAAAAAACACAAAGACACGTCATAAGTACACAGAACAACAATAAACACACTAAATAATAACTGTAAATACGCATAGAAATACATATGTATGTATGTAGAATCTCGTCTGCTTTGTTTTCTCCATCAATCTCTGCTGATCACCGTAACATATGACGACTCTAATAATTCGAATGTTTTCGGCGTCGTTAAATTTGTCATTCATTTCAATTTACGTTGTAAGTCCAGTCATGCAGACCTGTAGTCTCAATCAAAACAAGATATACATATGTACATTATAGCCTCAAATAAAATAAACACTTTACGACACACCCACATATGTACATATGTATATACATATACATATGTATATACATATATAAACATAACTATTATTGATTTTTCCTATTGAGATAATTTATATATATTATTAACATGTATTACACATCATATTCATATATTTAAATATATATACCTGCTAACAATTAATATATATGGTCGCGCCGGCTGATTTAAGGCGTTGCCAGAAGGTTCGATGTAGAATCCACCGAGAGACGTCACAAATTAAAATACTGAAATCACACTAGGCAGACCAATTATACCAGCAATTAAAAAATAATAAGTTTATTAATTATGTCTAAATTTATAATTCTAAATGTTAATTAATCGTTATATGTAAATTGAAATGAAATCTATGAAATAAAGGAAATGATACTCGACTCGCCATATATCGAGGTCTTACACATCCCTGAGTTTTGCCGATAGCTAGCCGACCATCGATATATGGTTGCGATCGAAAAGTCGGATCATGACAAATGGCGCCCAATTATAAAATTACTACTGCCAAAAACAGGCGGAAAATTAATATGTTTTATTAATAACTATTAAGAGTCTCACTCAGAGTGCATGCGATAGTCGGCTTAGATTGAACCGTGGGGAGGGCGACCGAGCCTCACCCGTTGCTGCCACGGTCGTGCTCTCCAGTGTCGCACGGGAGTGAGGTTGTTGACCATGAGCAGTGAGATTAAGGGCTGGTACCAGAGGGAAGTAGTTGTCTACACCCAAATCTGCATAACCGCGCCTTGATCTCATGAATGTATGTTGTTTTTTGATCATTATCACATCATTATCCGCAACAAATCCATAACTTAAAAATGGCGATATTGCTGGTAGGTAGGAGCGACAAAAATAAAACCATATTCATTTGACCCAGTTTATTGAACTATTGTACGTCTGGAGATTTTCAGTGTTTAATTTGTGAATTTTAATGCTTTATAACTTGTTACTATTATTGTTCGATTACAATCAATGTCTAACAAAGAGAAATGCGAGGTGGTAACGGTTATTTCGGTGGTCATATTTCTTATTGATTTTTAGAGATTTATGTTATTTCGTTAGGAATGGTATTATTATTTTGCTGTGAATGGTTAGGAGACTAAGTACAGTTAAGAAACGGAATATTAGGAGTTTGGTTAATAAGTATAGGGAGGTTGAACAGCTGATACAACGAGGTAGAGGGTAAGCTTTCGAGACAAGGGTAAACAAGAAGTGGCACGTAGGGTTAGGCGCAGTATCGACTATTTTCGGAATAGAGAGTTGGAGGAAATGGTTCCCATAACGCGGGAAATGCAGCCAAGCACTATTCTGACCCTGAGTCAGGAAGACGCACTTCTTTGTTCACGACGTTGGACGAGTCGGTGCAGGGCGCTGTTGGCGGCGCACATCATCCTTCTGGAGCAATACCGAAACACCGAAGCGGCGATCAACTGGATAAAGTTAGACCTAACGCAGACTAGGTGTCGAGCGAAATAAAGTCTGCAATCAATGTCCCTTTGCTCCAGGCGCAAGAGAATTATTGGTCGGTGATGTCCACTGAGCTTGCCGAATTCCAAGCTATGATCCGCCGCGAGATGATGGAGTTTGTGTTGGGAATACTGAGCATTACTCCAAGCACGAAGCAAGCGGATCAGCTACCTGCAAAGCCGAAGCAGACTCCTATCGATCAGCTCACGGCAAAAGCGCGTCGGGCTATCCCAAGCACTAGGTCGATTGTTGCGCATTCGAAGCGGAGCAAAGAGAACAGGCCAAGTGGCAAGTGGAAGAACGGCAAAACTCAGAGTCCAGGCATCCCGATTATGGCTCGGCACGCATGGAGCCACGCCCAGAATACGGACAGGTGCGACGATGGGGTCTGTCCTTTGACGGCAGCCCGAAAACGATGCCGATGAAAGAATTTATTTTCCGGATAGAGCATATGTAGAAAGCATACCAGTTCCCATGGACGGATGTCATCCAGGAATTGGTTTTTGATGCAGATGAAAACTGGAGAGACGATAAGCTGGCCTAACTCATGGAGATGCTGGCACTTTGGTCCAGGCTGGAAACGCATTTTTCAGATCCTCATCTCATCCTAATGATAAATGTGAACTTCAAGGATAGCATCTCCAGGATAATTTATCTGATGTACATCAGCAGATGGGAGATGGTTCGGGATGAGTGTCAGACCACCAAGTGGACCGCCGCCAGCAAAGACTGTTTCGTGAGTGTCCCCAGGTCCACGAAGTTGGTGTTCCAGAACCAGAGGAAGATCCTAGGGAGCCCGTCAGTCCGCGTAAAGGCGGCAGCGACAGGACCTGCTGGAATTGCGGAGACCTCGGCCACACATTTTGGGAGTGCGAGTCCTTGGTGCGTAAAATATACCTGTGCGGTCGGCCCGATGTGATGGTCATAAAGTCCCCGTAGTGTCAAGCGTAGTGTCGATATATTAAAAAGAAATAACAGTAATGAGCAAGAGCCGGGGTGGTCGGTGAGATATCCTCTAGGGGTCCTAAAGTCATAATGAAGCCCGATCACGCATCTATACAGCAGTCGAAAAGCCGTCAACCGAAGCCACGTCAGGTGTGCAGGCCGCAAGAGCGCAAAACACAGAGTGAAGCAGAGAACGTCGACGAGTGTGTGTTTCGGAGAAAATAACAACGATAGGCGATAGACGCGCTGTTAGTGAGATACAGCTATGCCACATGAAGGGTCTTCTGGATACAGGAGCGTCTGTAAGTTTGCTTGGAGCGAGCCGCCCAGAGTTAATATGGGCACTAGTATTGAGGAAGACCAATTCGAATACCACAGTGCAAGCAGCGGGAGGCACGAGGCACCAGATTGTCGGTAAGGTGGAGGCTACAGTAGAGTACGGTCGTAGGACGCGACCGCTCTCCTCTATACTTGGGCATCTATTTCTGGAGTCGGAGTTCATGACGAAGAGTGGCCCGTCGAACCGCATGAATTGGACGCGACTCAACAGATGAGAGTCGACTCAGTGATCAGCCAGTTCCGTTCGTACGATTGCGAAGGTCTGGGAAAGACCCCAATGGAGCAGCACATTATTCAGCTGGTAGACGGAGCCGTGCCCGTGAAGGAACGCTTCAGCAGTTGCTTTTTGCAGAGGTGGATGAAATGCTGCGTTTTGGGGTGATTGAACTTAGCAAAAGCCCGTGGAACAGTCAGACACCGGGAAAAAAAAGCTATGTTTGGATGCCCGGAAGCTCAATGCGGTTCCGGTAAAGGATGCGTACCGACTGCAAAACATCGAATCGATCCTGAACCAAGTAGACGACACGGTGTACATAATCAGTAAATCGAGCTGGATCCGAAAAGCCGCGAGTACACCGCGTTTACTATCCCAGGAAGACCTCTCTATCAGTTCCGAATGATGCCGTTTGGGTTATGCAACGCCGCACAGAGACTGCATCGCCTGATAGATCGTGTTATACCCTAGAAGCTAAGAAGCAAGTTATTTCTGTAGGTGGATGACCTCCTGGTGATATCCAGACGCTTGACTAATGGAGTTGGTGTCCGAGGTAGCCAAATGCTTGAGGATGGCGATCTTGACTATTGGCCTAAAGAAGTCGAGGTTCTGCTTCAAGTATCTGCGATACTTAGGGTATGTGATCGGAGGTGGATCTCTACTGAAGATTCGTTCGAAATTTCTCGGGACTATCGGTACCAATAACTGTTTGCTTGAGAGCACCAATTTCGAGGTGTCGGAGGAAGCTATTGCGGCGTTCCATGCGCTGAGGAATGCACTTACAGGTGCGCCAGTCCTGGTACACTCGGATTTGCAGCGGCCGAATTTCATCCAATGCGATGCAAGTCACATGCACATCGGCACAGTGCTGTTCCAGGTGGATGAACAAGGATCAGACAGGCTAATAGCGTTTTTTTTAGCAAAGTTTTGAGAAGTTGAAGTTGAATTAAAGCGTTACGGAGAAGGAATGCATGTCCGCTGTAAAATCTGTGGAGAGGTCTAAGCCATATGTTGAAAATCGCCTTTCAACATATTCACTGACCACGTTTTTCCACAGTGGTTGATGACGCTCAAGGACTTAAGTGGAAGATTGGATCGATGGTCGTTGGCGTTGCAGTCTTTCCAGTTCACTATTGGACATCTTTAGGGTAAGGACAATGTCGTAGCTGACATGTTGTCCCGTTCTTTCGAACTGGATGAGTTGAACCTCTTTGATTTCCAAGCCACAGCCTTTGAAAAAGAGAAATATTTCCGCTTTCCGGACCTGTGAGTCGAGGAGCGACTCCTGTTCAAGCGGATGCAGTTTGCGCGCGAAGGCAGAGAGGAATTCCAGTGAAAGTTGTGGATCCCCGAGGCCACCATCGGATGCATGGTGGTGTGGCCAAGACACTAGCGCCTCAGGAAAATTGTATTACTGGCCGGGAATAACCGAACAGGTGAGGAATGCCTGCAAGGGTTACCCATGCAAGGAGACGAAGCACACTACCCAGATATCCAGTCTTCCAAACGCATAGGAAGTGTTCACAGGCCGCCCTACGCCGAAGCTGTATTTGGATTTCCACGGTCTCGACGGGACAACGCGTATATATTTATAGCACTAGAACACTTGACAAAATATGTCTGGCTCAGGGCAATGCCAAAAGCAACGGCGTTGGCTACGGTTAAAATATTAAAAGAGGACATATTTCCACATTTTTGACTACCGAAGGCTATACATACAGATAACGGGGAGCAATTTATGTCGCGTGAGTTTGGCGATTTAATGCAGCATAACCGGATAGATGCTCGATCCAAATGCCAATTACTCGCCCCACGCAAACGCATCGGAGCGCATAAGCCAGTCAGTGCTGGCGGCAGTCCGTATCCATGTGACTCAGAATCAAACTACGTGGGAAGAGAAGTTGCCAGAGATCCAGTCGGCATTATGCAGCACGATTCATTCTACCACTAGAGTTTCATCCTACTTCGCCATGTTTGGACAGAATATGTTCCTAAATGGAGGAGACTATACGTTGAGAAGAAAGCTGGGCGCTCTGGAGGATCCAAGAATTGCCTCATTAGCTCGTTCCGACAGACAACAAGTGTATGGACAAAGGATCCAGGAGACAGAGTAGCACCGCACAGCCTACGAGAAAGCGGAGAGGAGTTACAATGTCAAGACACGCTTAATCCGATACTTACCTGGAGGTAAGAGGTTTTAAGGCGTTACTTCGTCCTAAGCGATTTTAGCCGCAATGTAAGCGCAAAGCTCTGCAGAAAGTACACCAAGTGTCGAGTCGTAAGGCCAGTTAGAATCAGCCTTTACGAGCTAGTAACGGTACAAGGTCGTCCGCTTGGAGTCTTCCCCGCGAAGGACTTTAAACAGTAGAGAAGATGCATTAATGACCACGCTACCTCAATCTGAGTATAACACTATGATCTCAGGGTTGGGGAGGTGGCCTACGACTGCGATGTAGAATCTGTGGAACCCATCTCTCTATTCTACCAAACCCCCAAGGTGGTAGTGTGATGTTATATTCGCCTCTTTTGTATCGATACATCGATAGACGCCCAGCTGTTGTTAGGCTTGTGTGACGACAGGGGGCGCAAAAACAGCTGAGCCAATCAGAGGGAAAAACTACTTAACAGAAAAGGTGGAGATTGGGAAGAAAGAACAGGAGGGCTAGAAAAAAAGGAGGGCGGCTTAGAGGACAGTTAGTTAAAATTTTTCGTTGGACTCACGTGCCTCGTGAAAGACTTTTTCTGAGGTGTGCAAAACAGCAACTTCTGCGGCAGCCACAAGCAGTAGCAGCAACAGAAGCAGCCGTCACACGCAGCAGCAATCCAGTCTACACAGCAATCCAGGCCGAAGTAGCAGCATACGGCACAGCAGCAGCTGCAGCCACACGCATTAGCTAGAATTAGAATACACGACAGCGAGTCCATTGCCTTGGGCTTGATGATCACCCATGCCCTCCAACGGGCAAAGTTACGAGTAGGCATGTCCCTATATTCCTAGCGAACAAGAAAACCGCATATACTCTTTCTTAGTCGCATTGAATCGACGCAGGCGCAGCCACACTTATAGCCCGGCAGGCAAGTGGCTGTATATATTGATACACCAGCTGATGCCGACAACAAAACAAACTCCATATCGATGTGTATCTACAATTTAAGCATATATATTAATCTACACACGATGATGTGAATGCATACATATGTATGTATGTGCGAGTGTCAGTAAATTATTAATTGTACATACGCACTTGTTTGTTTAACCATATGTTCATTTGTCTCTTTAACCCCAACAGAGCTCTATCAGGGTTAGGGAATCCTTTGGTTAGAGAATGATTGTCTAAAGAAATCAAAAAAGATATACATTACAGCCTCAAATAAAATACACACTTTACGACACACCCACACAGATATATATATAATGAAATAGTGGTTGTTTTTGAGTCGAACTAATTACCGGGCTGCGTAGCCTAAGGTCAACGTTAACAAAAATCCGAAAAAAGAAAAAGAATCCGAAGTTTTTCGAAAGAAACGTCTTCTTTATTTCAGCATCAGCTTAAGACTAAATTAATGGTGCACAGCAAATCTTACGTCTACTTAGTTAGTTTTATTTGTTTACAATTCTTGATTATGTGGCTATTTCGCTTATATTTACAATTTGAGTGCGATGCGCAGCTCCAATTGAATATTGTTTACAGTGATGAGTGCGATGCGCAGCTCTAAATAAATATTGTGGCTATTGTGCTTTTGTTTATGATTATTGGATTTGAGTGCGATGCGCAGCTTGAAGTGAATATTGCGAAGCCCAGAAGCTGTCGCGTTATTGTTTATTTTCTTTTATAGTTTATTTAAGGTCTCGGACTGTTGTCCTAATGCAAAAGTAGTGTGGACGAGAATACGTCACTTCCCTTCTCTTAGGCTAGAACTGTTGGGTAGAATGTGGGCAACAGATTTTGTTGGATTTCTTATTCATTCACTTCATTTTTAAGTATAAAAGTATAATTGGGTTTGTGATTACATATTTTGAGTATAAGTATGTCTGCTATTCCGAAACTGTTTGAGAAATTAATAACCTCACAGTTACAACATTATTGTAGATCTATTATATCACCATGCCAGCATGGGTTTATGAAATACAGATTTACTACCACTAACTTACTGGAGTTTACTACTTTGGTAATTGATGGTTTCCAAAACAAAATGCAAACGGACGTTATTTATACTGATTTCAGTAAAGCTTTTGACTCAGTTAATCACTCACTATTAATACATAAGCTTTACCTTTTGGGATTTCCAAATAACTTAATTATCTGGATATCTAGCTATTTAAACCTCAGAACACAGAAAGTGTATTTTAACGGCTTAGTCTCCAAGTCTGTTAAGGTCACTTCCGGTGTACCTCAAGGGAGTCACATTGGCCCCTTGTTATTTATATTGTTTATTAATGATCTTCCATCCGTTATTAAATTTTCTCGTGTGTTAATGTATGCCGATGATGTCAAGCTTTGTTTAACGTCAGTTGATTACCAATCTGGTCAAATGCTGCAAGCTGATTTTGATAGCTTCCAATCTTGGTGTCAAATAAACCTTTTAAATCCTAATTGCAATAAATGTTACGTAATGTCTTTTTACAGGCGTTTGCCTTTTAACAATACTTATTTTTTAAATGCAAAACCTCTTGAGCGTATTGAGTCTGTTAAAGATCTAGGGTTTCTGCTCGATCCCAAACTTAAATTTGACAAGCAAATCTTGGCTATAAGTAATCGTGCAATAGGTGTCCTTGGTTTCATGAAGCGTTGGTCGAATGAATTTAATGATCCCTACATCACTAAAACTCTTTATACTTCTCTTGTTCGACCTATTCTTGAATATGGCTCTTGTATTTGGTGTCCCCAATATAAGGTTCATCAGGAAAGATTAGAGTCCGTACAAAAACAATTTCTTTTGTTTGCCCTTCGATGCCTTAAATGGTGTGCTAACACTCCTTTACATTTCTATCGTAGTAGACTTTTACTTATAAATCTTTCTTCCCTTTCTGATCGTAGAACGATGCTTGGTGTAATTTTTTTGCATAAGCTCATTAGTGGTGAGTTCGATTCTTCCAAATTAATTTTAGCCTAATTAATTTTAAGGTTCCGATCAGAAATACAAGGAACTTTATACCTCTTTCCCTTCCACTTTGTAGTGAAAACTATGTTTTACATAACCCTTTCCGTATTTTATGTTCTAACTACAACGATTACTATTTTATTATAAATAATGTTTTTTCGTTTTCTACTCTTAGAAATTTGATATTAAGTCATTTGTCTAGTGTGTAATGATGTAATTTTTAAGTTAATTAAAATATATTTTAGCGATATGTTCGCGATTGTCCATTGCCACACGCTACGTGGTGGCCCGCGCGGTAACAATCCCTTAGGCTGCAAACATAGTGTGCGCTGAAACGAAGACGAAGATGAAGAATTTCATCATTTATTTAATGAGCTGCGATAAGATGAAAAAAAATTTATGGAGTATACCAGAATGAAAATCAGCACATTTGATTACGTTCTGTTAAAAATTGAACCGCTAATTATTAAAGTCTGGACAAATAAAGCAAAATAGCAAGCGATTCGTCTTCAAAAACAGTACCGCGCCGTTTGAAGCTGACCGCTTGCGTTTCGTCTTCATCTTCGTCTTCGTTTCTGCGCGAGTTATCAGTTAGAAGACTGATATTTCTTAAGTGGGTAGCTGTACCCAACTTTGTGTCAATATTTAGGGAGTGAATTAAAAGATGCTTTTGGAGTTTTTTTTTTAAAGACTTGCGTTTATTCTCGCTGGTATTTCTAGACTTGCGCTCAGAGTTCTCTGAGTGTTCATATTTAGCGTTCAGCTTAGACAGTCGGGCCATGGCGTGATCGCCATTCCGGCTAGTCAGCATTCTTGCATTGCTGCCAGAACACAAGTCAGCAGAAACACAGGATGTGCTACTGTTTATGTTCTCAGCAATACGAGTGGCCTACTTGGGTGGCTCGTGGTGGCTTGCTAGGCGGGGGCGAGGCAGAGGCAGATGTGGTAACTCGCGAGTTATGGTATATCGCTGGGATATACGGGTGAATTAAAACTCAAGGAGGTGGTTTATGTTTTCTTTGTAGTAAGTATATTTGTATATCAGCAACAACCTTCTCGTCTTAGCTTTTGTGCCCTAATGAATTATATTATATATCTGCATTATATTATTTTACAATAACTATACACCCAAATAAAAGCCTAACTTTTATTTGGTGAACTTTATTGCTGAGTTTCTGGAATTAGTTGCATCAGCTGACTGCACTGCTTGCTAATTGCAACTCGCACGACACACAAACTGCTTGAAGCTTTTTGGCCTTCTGCTGATCGATTCACCAATGTTGTTTGTGTGGTGAATAAATATTTTAAACCTGGCTTCAAACTGTCTGAGCATTAAAAAAAAAAAAAAAGAAAATAGGGTCAAAAATAAATAATTATTTATATTAATTATATATTAGTTTTATATAATGTATTTATAAGTCAATTATAGTACCTCTTACATGCGTAAATTTATTGTTTAGTATGTCAATTTTAATTGTTTCTTTGTTTTCTTTAGTTAATAAATGAGGTAATATGTTCGCTTAATTTTTCATTGTTTTTGAAACCATGCATCGCTGAGCAGGAGTAGGTCGGCCGACCAACTCGTAGGGATCCTGATACTTATTGAACTGGAAAACAGGATCATGGTAGGGTGGGCAAAGGCACACAACAATATCTGTGTTGCCAGACGAGTGGACTGATACCCTCTCCAACCTTGTTCTGTCGTTCTGACTATATCTTTGTTCTATGTTTATTGCACTCTCTATTCCCATCCCCCCCAGTACGCGAAATATTCAATGTAATATGAATTAAAACCGGAGCAAAGCTGTGAGATGGCATTTCTTTTAGTTACCCCTCATGTCAGTGAGCAAAGCCGTGGAAGCAAGCGCGTATGCAATCGCATACAGCTCCCCCATCAGCTCTTTGGAACGTTGTTCACTACAATCTTCTACATATTCAATGAACTGCGTGAGTTCGTATGCGATAGTATTATAGTGTAAATAGTATACTATATACAATAGTATTATTTTCCAAATACTTATTATATCATTTAATTTATGAAGTTTAATTGAATTTTGAGCAAGTGTCTCTAAATTTTGCTGAATTTCTGCTCTATAATGTTTAATGTCTAATGTTTACTTTTAAGCAGTGATGCTCAAGTACTGATGGCATTTGAATTGGTTTACTTGAAAAGAGAAGGTAGCCATGATTGGTATCGATATTGTTTATTTGAATTTGTTGAATGTAGCATGTGGTGATTAACAGAAACAATAACATCACTGTATACCAAGGACCTGCGGGATTGGAACTTGATTAATTTTTGTTGATTCTTAAACTGTGTTTTATAATAGTAATCATCAGATCATAATGATCAGAATCAGAGTTTTCTCCGTTTTTGGTTGCTTTAAAGGGATTTTCTAGTTTTCCTTTCTGAAGGGGACCGATCATTATTTAGATGGTTAATTTTTTGTTCTTTATTAATTTGGGTATTTAGTATTGGTTGTCCAGCACAAAGGAATATGTGGGCAGGTGTCTGTCCAGTAGTGTCATGCTTTGATTTTGTGATTGTATATGTAGACAATTGTTTCTATTTTACTTACATTGGTTTCCTTGTCGTTGGATGATTTAATTATGCGAATTTTCTCATTTATTGTTTTGTGGAGTCTTTCTACGTCTGCTATGCCTGTTTTTGCTGTATTAAGCTGTAACTCGATACCCTCACTCTCGAGCCATCGCTTGAGAGCCAAGCTGGAGAATGCGCCATGCATGAACAATGCATATGTTCAAGAGTGGAAAATTTCGAATATGATTAATAATAATATCTATAACAAATTTTTCGCGACAAAGTTCAGGTTTGGGTGTGATTTTAAAAGGCATTTTTGTGTCTCTATGTTCTGTTTTTGCTAAGTTGCACACGTTGCATCCTTTTATTATGTTTTCAATTAACAGTTGGCTATTTGGAAAATAATGATTTTCTTTAAATAATTTAGTCATGTTTTGGATGGCAGGGTGTAGAAGTTTTTCATGAGATTCCAGTATGATTTCTTTGAATTCGGCATATGAGCTAACGTTTTTTAGTAGGCTCAGACTACGGCTCAGACTTAGTATGTGAGGTATTTATGATTTCTTTGTGGGCGCTAGTTATGATATATCGCTGGGATATACGGGTGAATTAAAACTCAAGGAGGTGGTTTATGTTTTCTTTGTAGTAAGTATATTTGTATATCAGTAACAACCTTCTCGTCTTAGCTTTTGTGCCCTAATGAATACAGTACAAAATAGCTTATATATACTACTTTATGCTGGTTCGGCCGGACCATGGCGTGATCCACACAATGCGCTGAGCCAGCATTCTAGCAACAGTCTTGCAACAGTCTTGCAATTTGCTAGTCAGCAAAAAGACAGGATGCTATGTGTGGCTGTGTTTACCGAATGACCTAGATGTTCATTCGTGGCGGTTTGATAGGCGGGGTGCCGGGGCAGCTGTGCTGGTAACTCGCTTTGTATGAGTTCAAAATCACCATTACTCACAAGGTAATATTTTTGAGAATGAAATGATCAAGTGAAAATTGTTTAGCTTTTTCAAGGGTCATTTCATCGTAATGGATGGTGGTTATGCCAAATATAATTGAATGTTCTACCTTGTTTTGATCTGATTTTATGAAAATTATTTGTCGTTTTGATACATTTATTGGTTTTTCTGTTAACTGAACTTGAAAATGTCTTCCAAGTAAGTAATGACGAAACATTTTAGTAGCCCAAACCATGGCACAGTAATTTAATTCATGTTTGTTTAGGGTTCTGCTTATGAAAGATATGGGGTGACCATTTTGAGAGAGGACAGCTCCAAGAGCTAAATTACTAGCCTCTGTGGTTCATACAAGTCTTTTTTCGAAATAAGGAATTTTTAAAATTGAATCACTTGTTATTAAAGTTTTAAGCTTCTCAAATGCTTCTACATATTCGTGATTTTTATACCCGCTACATAGGGTAGAAGGGTATTATAACCTACTGTCAACATAATATGTATGTAACAGGCAGAAGGAAGCATCTCCTGGGTATCATACGGTCGAGCACTCTCGACTGTAGCTTTCTTACTTGTTGTATTTGTAAAGGTTAAAATATCTCCTTCTTTATATTGAAGATTTTTTAATTTATTTAAGACTTGTTTTAATTTACAACTTTCCTCTTGATTGAGATGATCTAATCGAAATTGTTCAAAATTTAAATTTTGAATTGGAATATATGTATATACTTTATGTGGTCGGAGATGCCTCCTTCTGCCTGTTACATACATTTTCTGTTGGCACTAAGTTATAATACCCTTCTACCGTATGGGTAGCGGGTATAAAAAAACAAGGACAACCTTAGGTTGTCCTTGTGGACCATCATCCCATTAATGAGGACCTCGGTCCCCAGGTATGCATCCACGGCATTCTCATCATATAAAGGTGAGTTTGTTTCCGAGCCGTCGGTTGGACTTGACCAAAACTTTGTCACCAACGTCGAAGACTATTCGGCCGCTTTGCGTTTTCCCTAGCTCTGAGTATCGTCTGAGCGTCTCTGATTGTTTTCTGTATATTTTCTTGTGGCTCATCTGAATTCGCCTGAACCACATCAACTGGTCATTGGTCGATGACCGAATGGATCGACTTATTGTACTCAGTTGTAGCCAGTAAAATGACTTCTATAGTGTCGCTTATGCCTTTATCAATCATTAGGCATTTGGCTAACTCTAATAGAGTGCTGTGAAAGCGCTCAACCTGTCCATTCGAGATGCTATGCAATGGTGGTGCATTTGAGATGCTGACCCCATAGTTATTTATAATCATTGTCACGATGGTAATTAAGTAATGGTTCATTGTCACAGTCAATGGATCTGGCCTTTGGGAAAAAATTCATTAGTTGCATTACGGCTGGCTTCAGACAATGGCTCTTGAGGGGACCGGCTGAACAATAGCCAACTTAGAGAATTTGTCGATGCAAGTGAGAACAAATTTCTTGTCAGTGGAGAAAATGTTGATATGTAACATCGCTCATACATGTGAGGGAATCGGAGTCTCCCCAAGCTCTTGTTTTTCAGGGTGCCGATCATATTTATCATCTATCATATTGTCATCTTTGGAAAGTAGTACTCGGAGAGTACCTGCTGTATTGATTTGTCCCGTAATGAATTAAAACACTTATCATTCTTTGGAAAATACGTCCGTCTTTCAAGAAGTATATATGTATGTATATTGATTGAGTTTCGTAGATTAGAGCTGCGGGCTGTGAAGCAGCGAGTGCAGCCGTTTTACATGTCTTGTATATAAGAGCTTATATAAAGCAACGGAAACGTTGCTGGTTAGCTGAGAGTGTCATGCCTCACATACATATGTATACACTGCGACGGTCAAGCGTGAGATCGCTGACTTAGCCATTTGGGCAGGCGCTGTTATCAAGTGCAGATCATACTTCGTCTGCACTTGAGTGTGTTCAGAGGGCACTAGCGTCGCGCTGCGACAAGTGTTGCAGCCTTGCTTATGCTTAGGCAACTTACGTGTTGCTGCCCAAGATGTATTGAATATAATTCATATACATATGTACGCATACTACACCACCGTAATTCATACTCTTCTAAATCAAGCCTCATTCTGGTTAATTTTGATGTAGTATTAACCATTGAAAATAAATATGTTAACGATCTGTGGTCTGTTTTGACTGTGAAAAGTCTATTATATATACATATGTATGTGTATGATTTGAAGTGATTAATTGCCCAATGAATTGCTGATAGCTCTTGTCTTGTAGTTGATTTATTACTTTCACCTTTTGTGAAACTACGAGATGCATATGCGACGGGTAGCTGAAGACTATTGTAGTTTTGAGTTAAGACTGCTCCACATGCTTCTTTGCTAGCATCTGTGATTAAATTTGTGCTAAAATCGGGGTATTGTAATAAAGTTGGATTCATTAATGCTGTTTTAAGATGTTCAAAGGGATTCTGGCAATCAGATGTCCATTCGAATTTTACATAATTTTACATCATATTTGGTGTCATCAGGCAATATACCTTAATCGGTGCATTTGTGTCCATGAAAAGTGACCTCTTTCATGAAGAATGGGCACTTATCAGGATGCAATTTGAGGTTGTTTTTTCTGGACAGATCGAAAATGTTTGTGAGATTTTTGGTCATATGCTTTACAGAACAACCAATGACAATCAAGTTATCCATGTATAGAAATGCTTGTGATGGTTCAAGACCAGTAAATGCGATTGCCATCATTCTTTGAAAATAATTAGGCGCTATTTTTAAACCTTAAGATAATCGTGTAAAACGATTAGAGCCGTTGCTCGTAGAAAAAAACGTTATATTTCTTGAATTTTCTTTATGTATTATTTGGTGGATTCCAGACATAGGGTCTAGACACAAAAAATAAATTGATCAAGAATATCATCTATTCTAGTGAAAATTTATCAGCTAATAATTTCTTATTAATTTGACGATAGTCTATTACTAAACGCCATCTTTTCTCATTTGCGTCCGGTCAGCATTTCTTTGGAACTAACAATAATGGGCTATTATATTCAGACACAGAGGGTTCTACAATGCTATCCTGTACAAGTTTGTTTACTTGTTTAGCTATTTCAGCTTGTTGAGAATGAGGAGTTCTGTAATTATACCCGCTACCCATAGGGTAGAAGGGTATTATAACTTAGTGCCAACAGAAAATGTATGTAACAGGCAGAAGGAGGCATCTCCGACCACATAAACTATATATATATATATTCTCGATCAGTGTCAACAGCCGAGACGATATAGCCATGTCCGTCTATCCGTCTGTATGAACACCTAGATCTCAGAGACTATAAAAGCTAGAGCTAGAGCTTTGGTGACAGTACTCTTATAGGTCCTACGCAGATCAAGAATGTTTTAGATTTTTGCCACGCCCCTTTCCGCCCCAAAAATCTGTAAAACCCGTAATAATGGACCTAGAGTATTTTGGTATGCATAATAATAATTATATTCTCAATGATTCCTGTGAATTTGGTTGAGATCGAATGAAAAACAACGAAGTTATTAAAGAATGAATTTTATATGCAAAATTCACTTGCAGCTGCCCGCGCTTTGTTTGTTTAGTTGACAGTGTGACCATGTCGGTATGTTATGGATTTTTATACCCGCTATTTTCAAATATATACAAAAAAAAACAAGTTTTAGTATATTTGGTATATTTTTTGTTAAAATATCATTTAAGTATTTTGTTTTCTCTCGAAATGGGTTGCGGGTATCATACGGTCGAGCACTCTCGACTGTAGCTTTCTTACTTGTTTTTATTACTTCACAACGATATGGTATATTTATATCGTTGTTGTTGATACTATGGAAAATTGGAACTTGTATCGAATGTGTAATGTTATTTGGTCTTATTTGGAAATTATGTGGTATAATGAAGTTACCGGTTCTCATTTCGAGAAATGCTAAACCTCAAGAATTTATTGTTCCTTTTCCGATTCCTGTAATTTGAGTTATATTGTTATGATCAATATCTGAAATTTGATCTGAAGATTATTTTAAGACTGATATGTCAGCTCCTGTATCTATTAAAAATGTTAGCTTCCTACCAGAATGTTCATTTTGTACACTAATGAATGTGAGTATGAACCGGTGTTTCTATTGGTTTTGAGTGCGTAAGGGAATCTGTTGGTTTTCCGACGTGCCTTGTGCGTGTCGTACATTGCCATTGTTGTTGTTGATGCCTCGATTCGAGTTACCACGGCGTCTAGAGTTTCCCCTATATTGGCGTCGTCCACCATTGTTATGATCCCTATTATTGTAGTTATTGTTGTTACTACGATAGTTATTTCTTTGATTTCCACTTCCGCGGTTTCCGCCTCGCTGTGTATAATTTTTGTAGTGTAGGACAGTGTTTGACTGTCCAGTTGCTTCGGTGTAACTATTTACAAATTTGAATATTGCATCAAATGAATGTACCAGCTTGCATGATAAGTTTTACATTATCGATTGGGCAGTTTTTAGTCATTGCTTTGACTGCATGCTGAGTTGAATAACTTCTGCCTAACTCCAGGGTCAAACCATCAGTTATATATGGACCTTCTAAAGCTTTTGTCATCTGCTCAACTTCTACTGTATATTGGTTGGCAGTTTTATTGCATAGCTGTAGGTTCATCAGTTTCGCTGACAATACTTCTACAGTTTCGCCTTTGACATTGCTCTTTAATCGGGAAATTGCTGTTGCTTCATTTCCGATTAGATTTGTGGCAGCACCCTTTAGCATTGTTTTTATTATTGAAACGCTTGGATGCAGTGTTTATAAAATGAATATTAGATTCTGCCATTTTGTTTTATTGTTGCCGAATTTTTGTTCTATGACACTAGAGCTCGTATCGAAATCCGTAAAGTTTTCGTCTGATAACAGCAGGAATTGATAGATTTTTTAAATCTTTCTTTCAATTTCTGGATTTGACAATTCAAGATCTTGTGTCTCTACCAAGTCAATCTCTGCTGATTTATCACCAGTTTCAATTTTCAGAGGTGTGTTTAGTATAGTTGATACTTCTGCTTTACGGATGTCAAATTTGCTCGAAGTCTGATCAAAAATGTTTATACTTGAGACCAATGAACTTTATCTAGTTTTTCTTTCTGGCCACAATTTACTAATATATTCGGATGCTTATTGATTGTATTACTTTGTATCGGTCTATTCTGATACAATGACTTATAAGATTTGTCAAATGTATTTTTCAGATCATTCATTTTTGTATATAATTCATTCCATTCCATTATAGATTGAAATGAATTTCTTTTTAAAAACTACCAATATTAGATTTCTGCTTTATATTCGATGTTCATCTACAACCGATCTCACTTGTACGCCGGGATTTGTGGTCAACACAATTGCGTTCTGTGTTTGTGTACAGTGAATTAATGGTGAAAAGTCTAAATGGAAGGTATTCATATACAAATGTTCCAATTCTTGGATGCTCGTTGGTGTATTTAGGATTATTTCTTGAATTCGTTCTTTTAAACAAGCACCTATTATATACTAACCTTATTGCTTTCAGTGTGCTCATAATCAAGCTTGATAACGCGATATATGTTAATTAAATTTAAAAAAAATTTTTATTCATATTAATTAAATTCTGTCGAGGTTGTCTGCTCTACTCGCGTAGCGTTTCTTAATGATTTTATTATGTTTATTAGCTGAGAGAGTCATGCGCGAGTTATCGGTTAGAAGACTGATATTTCTTAAGTGGGTAGCTGTACCCAACTTTGTGTCAATATTTCGGGAGTGATTTAAAAGATGCTTTTGGAGTTTTTTTCTATTTATTTCTAGACTGGCGCTCAGAGTTCTCTGAGTGTTCATATTTAGCGTTCAGCTTAGACAGTCGGGCCATGGCGTGATCGCCATCCAGCCTAGTCAGCATTCTTGCATTGCTGCCAGAACACAAGTCAGAAGAAACACAGGATGTGCTACTGTTTATGTTCTTAGCAATACGAGGGGCCTACTTGGGTGGCTTGCTAGGCGGGGGCGAGGCAGCGGCAGAGGCAGAGGCAGAGGCAGAGGCAGAGGCAGAGGCAGAGGCAGAGGCAGAGGCAGAGGCAGAGGCAGATGTGGTAACTCGTCCCCCCTGGAATAAAGTGACGGCCAAAACGAAGGGAGGGACGGAACGAATAGCTCTTGGGATGGTTACCTCGCTGTGAACAGTGTCGTCTTCTTTCTTATTACTACGATGACGATTATGACGATGCTTGAAGCTGCCAGCCATGCGTACATCGAGATGAAATGGGTAGTTGTAGTCGCCTTAATCTCGACGATTTCCTTGATGTTTTTGGAGTTCTGCATCTCCAGGTGTTGTAGATTAAGACTCCTCGTGCTGTTCTTCACCGTTATTGGATCAGAACTCGGGAGTGTCACCCTTACATCATCCATGATGTTTTGTGCCGAGTCGTCGTAATTTATGTCATTGATAACAACAGTGCAGTTTTGGAATGTGATAATGGCCGTGCCATTTAGTATGTTTAGTTGACACCATAACGGTGTTGTAGATTTTTATTCGCTATTTTCAATATATACAAAAAAAACAAGTTTTAGTATATTTGGTATATTTTTTGTTAAAATATCATTTAAGATTTTTGTTTTCTCTCGAAATGGGTTGCGGGTATCATACGGTCGAGCACTCTCGACTGTAGCTTTCTTACTAGTTATTATTGAAATAGCTAATTATTCGTGTTCGCCTTTTATTGATTCTATAATTTCCAATGCATCGAGAAAACTTGTTAAGTTTTCTGCTTTACCATCAAATACTGGTATAAGCTTTGATGCAGTGTTGATAAAATCAGTATTTGACTGTGCCATTGTAATCAATTTTTCGTCAACTACATTCGAGCTAGTGTCTGAATCTGTAAAATCGTCCAAATCAGACATTAATATAGCTGGGATAGTGAGATTATCTATTTCTTCCTCTCCCAAATCGTTTTGGTCGATATTAATAACTTCTTTTGATTCTGCATCTCCCCCAGTTTCAATTATTACTGAAATATTAAGAATATTAGGTATTGATATATCGAGCTTGAACTTTTTTTTCTCTAATAGTTGGATCATAGTCTGATCAAAAACTTTGATACTTGAGGCCAATGAATTTGATTAAGCTTATCTCTGTGTTCATATATTAGTATTCGTGATTCATTAAAGCATTTAACTAATATTTCCACGTGTTTTCTAACTGTTGTTTTCTGTATCGGTCTATTTTGGGTTAGTAACTTATGCGATTTGTCAAATTCTGATTAAATGTTTGATAACACCTTCGATAATTCATTCCATTCCATTATATTATGGATTTGAATTATTTCTTAGATACCATCAAACCAATTGCTCTACCTAAGATTGGATGTTCGTCTATTCTTGATCTAACTTGCACACCCGGAATGGTTGTTAATACTATTCCTTTTTGGGTTGCAGTGCAGTGAACCAATTTCAGTTAAATGTGTCTATATAGAGGATTTCTAACTCGTATATACTAACAGGGGTTATAGATACTAACTGCTGAACTCTTCTACTGAAGTATGGGTCCCTTTCATATGTTTTGTTTATGGCTCTTTGTGTATCTATACTATAATATAAATTAACAAAAATGGATTAGATTTTTGTTTTTAGTCAGTAAGAAGTAAGAAAGCTACAGTCGAGAGTGCTCGACCATATGATACCCGCAACCCATTTCGAGAGAAAACAAAAAACTTAAATTATATTTTAACAAAAAATATACCAAATATACTAAAACTTGTATTTTTGTATATATTTGAAAATAGCGGGTAAAAATCCACAACACCGACATGGTCACACTGTCAACTAAACAAACAAAGTGCGGGCAGCTGCAAGTGAATTTTGCATATAAAATTGATTGTTTAATAACTTCCTTGTTTTTCAAATTCCAAATTCCAAATTCACAGAAATTATTGAGAATATAATTATTATTATGCATACCAAAATTCAATGTTCTAGGTCCATTATTACGGCTTTTACAGGTTTTTGGGGGGCGGAAAGGGGCGAGGCATCCAACAACTGAAATAAACTTGATCTGGGTAGGACCTATAAGAGTACTGTCCCCAAATTTGGTAGCTGTAGCTCCTATAGTCTCTGAGATCCAGGTGTTCATACAGACGGACATGGCTATATCGTCTCGGCTGTTGACGCTGATCAAGAATATATATACTTTATGGGGTCGGAGATGCCTCCTTCTGCCTGTTACATACATTTTCTGTTGGCACTAAGTTATAATACCCTTCTACCCTATGGGTACCGGGTATAAAAAGCCAAGTGCTTTATTTAAGAGTTGGATTAGAACTAAATTAAACAATCTGAATTATTAAACATAAAGCTTCTGCTGCTGGAGTGACTTCTTGTGGTCGTCGCTGTCGCTGTCGCTGCCGCCGGATGTAGCCGCTGCAGTTGTCGCGTTGGGTGTTAGGTGTCCGAGACTCTGTACCACAGTTTGTGTTGTGTTTGTGTTGTTTGCAGGTGCATCGTTGGTTTGGTCGTTGCTCCTATGATGTTTTATGCTGAATCGGAGCGCGTGTTGTCTCGGTGCATTGGAGTGCATAGGCACTGGCGATGCATGGTTAAGGGCTTTGATAAAGTGTAGCCTTAACTCCTCCGCCTTTAAATGCGGACGTCCTCGGCCGCCAGTTGGAATAGAATTCGACTTAGCCCAATTAATTGCATAAATCATGTTTGTTAATTCTTCTTTAAAAATTTTCAATTTGTACTTTAGAGTTTCAATTTCGATATTATTAGTTGATTGGCTTTCTTTCGTGAATTTTAATATAGCATTTGCGCTTTCTCTGATTTCTTTAATGTTTTCGCTAAAAAGTCGGTTTATTACTACTTGTTTATTATTATTTTGTAATTGTTCATTTATTTTATCCTGTTACAGGATTCCTGTATGATCTCATGATCATGGTGGTCTGGGCTTCCGGCTAACCATTTCCAGGCAGAGCCGAGCATATTTATCGACCTTCGTGTTCTTATTTTATTTGGTCTTAGCCTATTTATGTCGTCTCTTATTTGTGTTAGTTCAAGTATAATGAATGGGGTGAGATGATTGAGACGGGATGAGTTGATGGTGTTTCAATCATTTGTAATGCTTCTTCGCATTTTTGAATATTGAAGACATGTACTATTTTAAATGAACTGCTTTGAATAGCTGCGGGACTAATTTAAATGGTTACCAACTGTGAGCTGGTGTAGTCTAATATGGTCGCCGCTCCGAGGCATGACGGTAAGAATAACAACCTGTAAATATGAATTAATTTTTTAAATTATTTTTGTGAACTATTTTACCTGATTTCGTTGTTATGGTAGAGTTACCGTTTTCTGCAACTATTTCTTTTTTATATCTCATGGAGATTTTAGAGCCTAATCTTTTATTAATTTTTACATAAACTTCTACTCCTATTCAATAGGCTATTGCGTGTAATCTGGTGTATTTTTGTTAGCATTGTGATAGTTTAAATCTGTTATCTGTGTACCTGTAATTTTGTTTCTAATTTCTTCCCTTATTCTTTCCTTTGATTCTGTAGTGTTAGTTATATTACTCCTGAAAAATGTTTCTATGGGGTTTTCTTTAGTTATTGAATGTATAGACTGGTTATATTTATTTGCTTTGAATAATAGCTCTATGAGGGTAAGTTCTTCACGGTCTTTTTAAGACATCTGAGAATTTCGGTCAATGTAGAATGGAATCGTTCTACTTGTCCATTGTTAGTAGAAGAGTATGGCGGTGTCGTGAAGACAGATATTCTTAGTTGGTTTTCCAACATGAATTTAATGGACGCCGAATTTAAGGCTCTTTCGTTGTCCATTACGACTACTTTGGGTATACCAAAAGCTATCAACATTTCGCTCAATGGAATCATTATATCTTGGGAAGCTCTGGACTTCAAAACCTTCACTTGGGCATATTTAGAAAATTTGTCGATGCCTGTCAAGACATTGAGTTTTTCTGTAATATGGATGTCAATATGGATCAGTTGACCGGGATATTGTGGAATTGGAGTGGATTGTATAGCACCTTTTGGAGGATGTCTATCATACTTTGATTCTTTACATGTTAAGCATGTCTTGGCTATTGCAATTACTTTTTTATTCATTTGGGAAAAGAAGACTTTTCTAATGATTTGTTCTTTATTTTCTTTAGCGCTGCGATGCGCTTTTTTATGTTCCTGTACTATTAAATCATTTTGTCTATCTTCTGAATTAACGTCTTCTAATATACCCTGAGCAAATCGGATTTTATATCAATTAAATTGTAATGGATAAAAGTTTTGGTGTATTAAGGTGATCCAGCGATGAAGTGAAACCAATTTGTTCTTTATGAAAGACGTCCGTCTTTCCAGAAGTATCTTTATTAATTAATTTCTTAGTTTAGTGCTGCGCGCCGTGAAGCAGCGAGTGCAGCCGTTTTACATGTATTGTATATAAGAGGCTTATATAGAGCAACGGAAACGTTGCTGGAGAGTGTCGTGCCTTACATATGTATACACATAGACGGTCAAGCGTGAGATCGCTGACTCGGCTATTTGGGCAGGCGCTGTTATCAAGTGCGATCATATTTCGTCTGCACTTGGAATGTGCAGAGTGCACTGACATTAGCCGCGCTGCGACAAGTTCGCCGTTTATGTATATTGTGTTGGCGTAACAACAAAGTGTTGCAGCCTTGCTTATGCTTAGGCAACTTACGTGTTGCTGCCCAAGATGTATTGAATATTCATATACATATGTACGCATACTACATCTCCCTTCTTTTAAAAAATAACGTAATTTATGAAGTTATTTTAAGTATTAATGTTAAATGATTTTTTTTTGTATTATTATTATTTTTATATTTCAAAGTTTTTTCAAATTAATTTTTTTTTTCGTTTTTTTTTTTTTTCTTTGTATTATATGTTCGAACAATTTTTCTGTTTATATAAAAGTTGTCAATTCAATTATTATACATTTTTAATCTATCCTTATGTACCTTTTGCCTTTTCTTTTTTGTATCTCTTATTATTATATTGTCTTTATCTTCTATCTTTCTACTGTGTAAGGTCCTAAATATGTTTTATCTAATTTATGTCCTGTTTCATTCTTAAGTAGGACTTTATCTCCTACCGATATATCTACGTTTATTACTTTTTTATCATATAATTCCTTATTATTTCTCTTATTTTCTTCTAACATAATTCTAGCTCTTTTATATGCTACTTCTAGCCTATATTTACTTTCTTTAGCGTAATCTTCTATGTTGTATATGGGTTCTATATTACCTATGCTATTAAAATGCTTTGGTAGATTACAAGTCTTACCAAATACTAATTCGTATGGACAATAATTATGTGCAATTGAAGGGGTCGTGTTGAAACAAAAGACGAAATATTGAATCCATACGTCCTAATCAGTTTTATCAACCGATATATAAGATCGTATGTATTCATTAAAAGTTCATTGACTTCTTTCGATTGTTCCAACTGTCTGGTGGTGGTGTGCAGTTGATGTTATGTTATTTATTTGTAAATACTTGCACAAATCATTTATTATAGAGTTTTTATATTCTGTTCCCATGTCCGTAATGAACGTCTTCATTGGACCGTACTTTAGAATAAAATGCTCGAAAATCGCCTTTGCTACTGTGTTAGCATTTTTGTTTGGAATTGGGATCGCGACTAGATATTTAGTCAGATCACAAATTAATGTGACTGCGTATTCATTTCCATTTTCAGACCTTGGTAGTGGACCAATGGTGTCTACTATAACGTTGTCGAAAACATGTATTGGCGTATTAGTTATTGTTAAAGGAGTTTTTATTTTTCTTGTCACTTTTGATTTTTGGCATTTTGGACATTTTCGTATGTACTCAGTAATATCTCGAGTCATACCTTTCCAATAATAATGTCTTTTGACCTTGGCCAAGGTTTTTGAGATGCCTGTGTGACCTCCTTGTATTGGATCATCATGGAATGTAGACAATAGAGCTTCTTTTTCTTTTTTTTCTTTTATTTGGGTCACCGGGTTGAGTAGCGCTACTCTCAATGATATTAAAATTTTATTGCCCATATTTTTGAAATTATCGATTGAAACGTGTTCAAAGATATTTTCCCACGGTGCCACTTTGAGTTGGCAAATTTTGTTTATACCGGCCTGCATTTCAAGCCTTTGAAAGAACTGACCTAAGTCGAGAATTTCATTGGTATACAAGTCGCTAACATCATATCTTGCAATAATATTCTTACCATGTTTAAAGAAACATAGCATATTTTTTACATGCAAGGTCACTACTTTACGTACTTCATCATTGTTGATGACTTCATATACGTTGGGCTTTGAAGCTTTTTCTATAGATTGCCTTGGCAATTCTATTTTTTCTGTTCCTGCGCAGGAATTTTGTCTACTTTGATATCTTGTAGTGACTTTTTTTATCGATCCGTTTATTTGTTGTAGCTGTTGGATGGTTATTCTTGATAACGCATCCGCTACAAAATTGTCTTTACCCTTCAAATATTCAACTGTAAAATTATACTCCTCTAATTCAAGTCTCATACGCGTTAGCTTTGAGCTCGGATTTATCATTGAGAACAAGTATGTTAATGGTCTGTGATCTGTTTTGACAGTGAAGTATCTACCATAAACGTATGGTCTGAAATAAGTTATTGCCCAATGAATTGCTGCCAATTCTTGTTCTGTTGTACTTTTATTACTTTCGCCCTTAGTAAAAGATCTTGATGCATAAGCAACTGGAAGTTGGAGTCCATTCTTGTTTTGAGTTAAAACTGCTCCACATGCTTGTTTACTTGCATCTGTTATTATGCAAAATTCTTTGCTGAAATCTGGGTATTGTAATAAATTTGGATTTATTAGTGCCGATTTGAGATGTTCGAAAGCCTGCTGACAATCAGCTGTCCATTCGAATTTTACATCTTTTTTACATAATCTTGTTATGTGACGAGAATAGTCGGCAAAATTTTGGATGAAACGTCTATAGTAATTGCAAAATGCAACGAATCTTCTTGCGCTGTCCGCATCATGTGGGACTGGATAATTTTTAATGACGTCGTATTTTTTGTCGTCTGGCAAGATGCCTTTATCTGTGCATTTGTGTCCCAAAAATGTGACTTCATGCATGAAAAATGAACATTTTTCAGGATGTAATTTAAGATTGTATTTCCTACATTTCTCAAAAACATCATTTAAGTTTTTAAGCATATGTTGTTCGGAACAACCAATGACTATTAAATCATCCATATAAAGCAAAGCTTGAGAAGGTTCTAAACCGGAAAATGCTATTGTCATCATTCTCTGGAAAGAATTTGGCGCTATTTTTAAGCCGAATGGTAGTCGCGTGAAGCGGTATGTGCCATTGCTTGCTGAGAAGGACGTTACATCTCTTGAACTTTTTTCGAGTTCAATTTGATGAAATCCTGACATTAAGTCAAGGCATGAAAAATATTTTGCTCGTCCTAGTTGATCCAAAATATCATCAATTCTAGGGAGTGGAAATTTATCCGACAAGAGTTTTTTATTAATTTGACGATAGTCAATTACTAATCGCCATTTTTTCTTGTCAGAACCGGGAAGAGATTTCTTTGGTACTAACAAAAGTGGGCTGTTATAAGGTGATACAGACGGTACTTGTATCTCTTCTTTTTGACTGTGAGGGTTTCTATAATTTTTTATATAGACTGGTTCATCATCCTTCAATCTTAGCTTTTGTTTGTAGAAGTTATTGGTAGACACTGGTGCAGATATATCACTTTTAAAAGAAAATTCCGATATCTTTCATGATATTGAAGAAAATAAAAAAATTAATATTCAAGGCATAGGCCAAGAACTAATACAGTCAAAAGGACTAATTTCAATAGAGATACAGACAAGTAAATATATAATTCCACACGATTTTCATATAGTAGACTTGCATTTCGCAATACCATGTGATGGAATAATAGGCATTGACTTCATTAAGAAATTCAATTGCCAGTTAGATTTTAAACCAAATGAAGATTGGCTCATAATGAGACCAAATAATTTAAATTTTCCGATTTATGTTCCAATAACATACAGTTCTGGTAATAACTCCATTATTCTCCCAGCAAGATCCCAAGTAGTCAGAAAAATTCACCTATCATCAGATGAGGATAGTATATTAATTCCAAACCAGGAAATTAAAGAAGGCATTTATGTTGCAAACACAGTTGCAACAACCAAAAATGCATTTGTCCGATTACTGAATACGACCAGTACCGATCAAGTAGTAGATATTAAAAATTTGTCATATGAACCACTTTCGAACTACGACATAGTTCAAAACAATCAAGAAAATAGAGAAAAAACTGTCTTATCTCAATTAGCTAAAAATTTTCCACCACAATTCAAAAACGAATTGACTAATTTATGCACCCAGTTTAGTGACATATTCGGACTTGAAACCGAATCGATCACTATTTTCTTCAATATCATGAAAGATATCGGAATTTTCTTTTAAAAGTGATATATCTGCACCAGTGTCTATTAAAAAGACAAGTTTTTTATTTGTCTTCACATTGATAAAGTCTACAAATATATTTAAACTAAGATTGATGGTATGAACCGCATAATTTCCTACTGCTGAACATCTGAGGGTTGTTGAGAGTTTCCCTGATTGTTCTGGGCTACTCTAACATTGTTTGCATTATTATTATTAATATTTCGGCCTCGATTGGAATTGTTGTTTGCATTTCCTCGCCCTCTACGGGAATTATTGTTTTGATTACCGTAGTTCTGATTTTGGTTGTTTTGGTTATTTCCCGTGTTTTGGTAGTTACCATTGCCTCTACCACGATACCGCGGTAGTTGTTATTTCCTCTTTTAGAGTACATCACTGTATTCACACTACCAGTAAGTCTTGTACTAGTACGGATGTATGCACTAACGGCAGCATCCATGGTAGTGAAAATACCAGACTCCAAAACGGTTTTAACACTTTCGTGACTAGTTTTACTAATCATTGTGTTAACGGCTTCTGTAGTGCTGAGCATGTCAGCATTTTCAGATGGTATGCCTTGGTCAATGTAAGCAGCTTCAAGAAGCTGTCGCAGATTTTCTAGTTCAGTTGTGAACTGAGTGGCTGTTTTGCCTTTCTGCGTTAAAGTGTCCATTTTTGCCTTTATGTTGGCGGGTGTTTCACCGACAACTACGGCTTTTAATTTTGCTATAATTCCATCTATTGTGGTTTCATTTTTAATTTTGTTGAGGGTTGTGCCCGTTATTTTTGATTAAATCAACTCTATGGCAATTTCCTCATAAGTTCCCTTTGTTAGGTTAACGAGTCTCAATGCCGTTAAGAATTTTTCAAGACGGTTTTTCTTTCCGTCAAATTCTGGGACTGCTTGTGCAATTTCCCTAATGTATGCCCTCTGGGCGGCGGCTGTGTCAACCATTATAAGGCTGTTATCGGTACTTTCCTCACTTTCAGATAAAATCTCTTTGGAATCCAGCGTGATAACAGCAGGGATTGTTAAATTTGTTAAATCTTCTTCTTCTAATTGGATATCCTGAGCCTGAACTTCTAGGTTTTCAGTAAGTTCAAACTTCACCGGTGTATTCAAAATAGAAGGGTCTGTTAAATTCAAGTTATGCTTGTCTTTTATGTTTTGGAGATTATCTCTTAGTCTTAGTAGCAGCCTTGACGTTTCTGACCAATGTTCACTGGTTAATACGTCTTTATGTTCATGTATCAATAATCGAGCTTCGTTAAAGCAATCGACTAATGTTATGGCGTGCCTATCGACTGTTTCTTTTTGTGTTTGTCTATTTTGTACTAGACATTTATACGACTTGTCAAATCTCGTTTTTATATTTAGGATTCGCTCAGAAAGTTCTGGCCATTCCATAATATTGACAAGCTAGTTTTTCAAGCTTATTCTGGTCAAGAGCATATGTTTCCATATACTTTTCTTCAAATTGTCCAATTAGTATAAATTCCCTAAATTTTGATAGAATTTGTATGGCTTGCATACGAAAGTCTGGTTTTTCCTGATAGAATATATCTATTCTATTATCTATCATCTCTATTTGTTGTATTATTAATTATGTAAAATATAATTAATCATTGTTGTTTGTTCTGTGCAAATTTAAATTTTGTCCAAATCATTTGCTTGGCTCATGAATATTTTCTTTAGGCATTTATTATGCAGCTTATACAATTTAAAAAGACAATTCGCACACATTGTAACAACAATGATTATTAATAATATGTTTGTGAATTCTAAATCTATGCTGTTTGATTCAACTTTATTTATAACGTTAGCAGTGGAATCCACTGACTTAACGTCTACTAATCCCATTTTGGTTTTGTGTTTCTTTTTAATGGAGATTTTATAAAGACTTGGGCCTCTCGGCCAACCTGTTTCTATATAATTATCTTGAATTTTATTTCTATTCATCAAAATGGAATTGAATTGAAAACTTTTTCTTAAATTTTTTTTTTATTTAATTGAAACCATTGCTTTTTTTGAACTGTTTTCGTTTTAAACGATTATTTGAAAAAAATTTGTTTTTGTTATTATTGCTACTGGGTAATATATATATCCAGTGCCAGAGACGTGGAAATAGTTTTAAATAATACTGCCATCTGCCTGTCTGACAATTTTTATGAATACAATAATTTGTACAGACAGATGGTATTTGCCAAGCAGCGCTTTCGCGCATCCGCTTGTAAGAGTTTATTATTACTATTGGCAGTTCAGGCATTGGCTCTTAGAGCAGCCTTATCTGCGTTGCTTCGCACCAGTGCAAAGAAGTTTATCTAATGCATCCAGCTGTTTTGGGTAATCTTCCTTCTCTTTTGAGGTTGTGGCGAGGTTAAGTAAGTCCTTGATTAGCTTCCTCTGTTGCAGCAGCTTGACACGTCTGCCGCTTCTTTTGTGCTTCTTCTTCTCTACTTTTGTGTTCCGAGCCCGGTACGCAGCTATCGTGAGAGGGCGAGGTCCATCGCTGGGGCACACTTCCAAAGCTTCTTGTAAGCTTGGTGCGTCCCTTTGCTCAGTGGGAGCAGCTTCTTGGAGTATGATGTCGCTCATATAGTGTTTAATTTTTTTTGTATTTTTGTATTTCAAAAATCATTTAGTTTCCACCGTTGGCGTACGGGGCGGATTGCCTCTCACACTTGTAGACTGTTGCGGTAGTCCGGGGCCTATGAGCTCAGGCGTTGCCGGTGCTGGTCATCGCACAGACTTATAAGATTTCTCTTCACAACTTAAACACTTCGGTTCTCACTTTTTATAATGTTTGGGTTCTCACTTTTTATAATGTTTAGGGTGCGCTCACTTGCGGCACCAACTTGAAATATTTCAAATATTTTCATTTCTCACTTTTCACGTTTTGTTGGTTGTTTTATTTATTGAATTGGTGTGGACAACGAGTTGCTTGGTCAAGACCATGTCACGGTCGCCATGTATTAAGGTGATCCAGCGATGAAGTGAAACCAATTTGTTCTTTATGAAAGACGTCCGTCTTTCCAGAAGTATCTTTATTAATTAATTTCTTAGTTTAGTGCTGCGCGCCGTGAAGCAGCGACTGCAGCCGTTTTACATGTATTGTATATAAGAGGCTTATATAGAGCAACGGAAACGTTGCTGGAGAGTGTCATGCCTTACATATGTATACACATAGACGGTCAAGCGTGAGATCGCTGACTCGGCTATTTGGGCAAGCGCTGTTATCAAGTGCGATCATATTTCGTCTGCACTTGGAGTATGCAGAGTGCACTGACATTAGCCGCGCTGCGACAAGTTCGCCGCTTATGTATATTGTGTTGGCGTAACAACAAAGTGTTGCAGCCTTGCTTATGCTTAGGCAACTTACGTGTTGCTGCCCAAGATGTATTGAATATTCATATACATATGTACGCATACTACATTGGATCTTTCCCATGATATTTTCGGAAGTATGAATTCCGTTAAATATCTTAGGGTCTAATCTTTGTTTCATTATTTCAATTAGATCTTTCTCTGTATAAGATGGTCTTTTTACCATGAGCCCATGATAAGTGGGAAATGGGATTTCGAAATTGTATGATGGGTCATCAGTGAGTAAGAATAATTGATTTTTGAAAACATTGATGGGACTTTCTACGGAATATATGAGGTTATGGGACGAGCTATCGTCACTATGGACCGTTGCTGAGGAGGATAGGATGATCATCTCATGTTTTTCCGGTGTTCTAGACAATGCATCTGCTACTACGTTAGAAGTGCCTTTCCGTTATGGTTCTTATTGCTCAATGCAAAGGTGAGAGGTTGGTGATCTGTGTATATCACAACCTTAGCAGTACCATATAGGTGTGTTGTCAAGCTTTGCAATGCTCATACGATTGCTAGCATTTCTTTTTCGTTAACGGCGTAATTTTCCTCCGTTTTTGACAAGGTCCGGGAAATGAATGGGATCGGTTTGCCCTCCTGTTCTAGTACAGCTCCGATCGCGAAGTTCGTTGCATCTATTGTCAGATGAAACTCCTTCTTGAAATTCGGATAGCTTAGAATAACATCTTCTGAACTAAGAGACCTTTTAAGTTTATTGAAAGCTTCAATAGCCTCTTGGTTTAGCTGAATCTGTACTTTGTCGGACATTCTTGTTGAGATTCGACCGCCTTCTCCTCTGAGAAGTGTGGTAAGGGGCTTTGCTAGTTTAGCGTAGTCTCTTATAAAACGTCGGTAGTATCCAGACAAACGTAGGAATGATCTTAATTCTTACAGAGATTTGGGTCTAAGGAACTCGAAAATTGCTTTAACTTTTTCCGGATTCGTCTTAACGCCATTTTCGAATATTGTGAATCCCAAGAAATTTACTTGTTTCTTATAAAATTCGCATTTATCCATTTGGACTTTCATATTAGCGTTTTGCAACGTTAGAAAGACTTGTCCTAAATAGTTTGCATGCTCCTCCTCTGTTGTGCTGAAGATGAATATGTTATCTTTATAAACATAACAGATCTTTCCAATATGGTCTCTAAGAATATCATCTAGAGCTCTTTGGAAGATGGATGGTGAATTTAAATTTTCCTCCGTTGACTGCGAATGCTGTCTTTTCAATATCTTGTTCTCTTAACAGAATTTGATGAAACCCACTCTTTAAATCAAGCACTCTGAAAAACTTATTGTTTCCCAATTGCGCGATGATTTCTCCTATCTCAGGCATTGGATATCTATCAGAGATTGTTTCAGCGTTAGGCTAAGCGTCTACGTTTTTTGGTACAACCCAAACTGGGGCATTGTACGGGGATCCAGAGGGTCTGATTATACCGTCATCTAACGTCTCTTGAAGCTGCCTTTCAACTTCTTGTTTGAGTGATATAGAATACGGATAATGTTTTGTATGGATGGGTTTATCTGACGTAGTTCGAATTTCTCCGACTACTTTCGTGGAGTATGTCAATTTTTGGTCTGGTTCTGCAAATAACGTTTTGTAATTTGCGGCCAGCTTGTTTATTATTGTCCTTTGGTTTTCGGACATATGTACGGATATTGATGTTATTTACTGATTGAGCCGGGAGTTGCTTGATGCGAAATTGTCTGTCACCATTCACTTTAAGAATGTCATTTCTGACATCGATAACAAAATTAAGTTGTTTCATGGTATCGTTACCAAGGATAGCATGGAAAGTTTTTAAAGTTGGTAGTAAAAAGAATCGGATTGGTATGTCGTGAAGACTAAACAAATTCAAGAATGTGTGGTGGGTAATCGCTATTTGACCTCCTATGGAGTTTGCGAAAAAAGTTTCTTTATTTGGCTTAGGGGAATCTATTAATGAAGATTGAATGTAGTTTTGGTTGGAACCGGTATCTATTAGAAAATTAAGATGTCTTCCGTCCCTCGTTCTACATTGAAAATACGGTAGTGCGGAACGGTTTAAACTAAAAAATTAACATCAGACAAGTCTGTTGTTCCTATTTCTGGGTCATGGCAAGTTTGTTCCATATCGTCATATGTGTCTGAGAAGCCTGCTGACTCCATACATGCATAATATTCTTGTTCAACACTATTGTACGCAGATGCGTCTGCATTAAGTTCTTGTTCTGTTAGGTTATCAAAGTACGCTTGCTCTTCAGTATATTCTTCTGTTGGGTCTCCTGTATTGATGTGGAATTGTCTTTGGAACTTTTGGGGTGGTCCCGAAAGTGGAGGGGGACGTTTACCAGCCTTATAATTTTATTGTTCATGTAATTTACCCTGGCTGAATGGATTGATCGACATCCATTGGTATTGGTTTTGTTTCTGGCTTGGAGGCTAGTGGACGCGGAGGCGCTGAATATAGTGGTCTATATTGAAACTGTTGTTGTGGTATCATCTGTCGTTGAGTTGGTTGAGAGAAGTGTCTTGCCTGATTAGGGTTTGGTTGATATAGCTGGTTAGCGGTGTATTAAGGTGATCCAGCGATGGATTGAATCAATTGCCATTCTTTGAGAAAGACGTCCGTCTTTCAAGAAGTATATGTATTCATTCATTTCTTAGCTTAGAGCTTCGCACCGTGTAGCAGCGAGTGCAGCCGTTTTACATGTATTGTATATAAGAGCTTATATGAAGCAACGGAAACGTTGCTGGAGAGTGTCGTGCCTTACATATGTATACACATAGACGGTCAAGCGTGAGATCGCTGACTCGGCTATTTGGGCAAGCGCTGTTATCAAGTGCGATCATATTTCGTCTGCACTTGGAGTATGCAGAGTGCACTGACATTAGCCGCGCTCCGACAAGTTCGCCGCTTATGTATATTGTGTTGGCGTAACAACAAAGTGTTGCAGCCTTGCTTATGCTTAGGCAACTTACGTGTTGCTGCCCAAGATGTATTGAATATTCATATACATATGTACGCATACTACAGCGGGACGCGGTGCATAAAAGAGTCTGGGATTTCGAAACTTCGCCATTGACTCTGGTTATTGTTATGCATCGGTTTGATCGCGGTATGCTTACCATACGTTTGATTTGTAAATTGCCTAGGTGGAACCGGTGGTGGTGGAAGTCTACCTTTTGGCAAGAAAGCATTTCTGTGATCCTGGTTGTCAAGCAGGTTGCACAGATGCAATGCGTGGCTAAGGTCTCGAGGTTCCTTAACGGCTAAAAGACGGGGCAAGTCTCCATTGAGACCTCGTACGAAAGTATCAATGGCTTTTCCTCGTTAACTGTTCGTCAAAGCTCTTATAGAGTCTGCAGAATCTTCTTGTGCGCTAACTTGATTGAGAATCAAGGATAGTTGATGGTACTCGGCTTGGTAATGTTCCATGATGGACAATCTGGCTTGAGTTAACGAAAACAATTGGTATTCGAGAGTCTTTAGATCTCGCTTATCCGCGTAATGTTCTGTTAAGCACTTGGAAATAGCTTTCCAATTCAAGGGGGTGTTGTATGATTCCAACACAGTTTCTGCTTCGCCTACTACCTTCATGCGTACGGCTAGCGTAACTAAGTAGTACTTATGCGTAAGCTCTTGTCCTGCGAACATGGCCATAATTCTGTCGACATTTTTCTTCCAAGATCCGAAAGAAGTTCTGTCTCCAGAGAATTCCTTTATTAGACGTGTTACGTCTGGTACCTTTTCTAGCTCACTATTTTGGGTAGGACTTACGTAAGGTATGTCGGTTAATGGTTCCTCTGCCTCTACTCCTAAAGCTTGTCTGATAACATGACCTCCCTGAAGAGTGTCAGTAATTAAGGTTCTTATGACCTCCCTTAACTCTGGAGTGGCTATAGGTGTGCTAGCTCTGGCCGGAACAGCTCTCTGACGGCTAGGGCCTGCAATACCTAACCCTGCCATTGCTTCGGACAAATCTTCCTGAATTTTTTCTTGGTTATTTTTTGTACAATTCAGAGGAAAAATACGAATAGCACGGTTGATGATTTTAATGAAGGTGAGATGTGATTTATGGTTAGGTTTATGAGGTTGAAACAGTGTATATTTTTTTTATTCGAATTTAAAACCAGTGGCTGGCTTGCTCCTTCGATCTTCTTTGTTATGCGGGGTCTAATATTTAGTTGTTTTACTTAAGTTGATCTTTTTGTTCTTAAGACTAGCTTAGTTTTATTGTATGCTTTTGTATGTTTTGTATATTTTGTATATTTTGTGTGTTTTGTATGTTCAAAAAAATCTTAATTATTAATTTTTTTTATTAATTGCTTTGTTCTCAAATATTTCTTTTTTATTTTGATTTCAACTTCATATCTTATAATATTTCGTTTTTTGAATAGTATTCTTTATTTAACTTTGTATTTATAAATTTGATTTTCGTTTTCTTTTTTTCGATAATTTATTTACGTTACTTGTTTTAATTTCTTTTCACAATTTCACTTTTAATATTCTTTCTTAATCACTATGCTTACGCTAAAAGATACTTCCGGCGAATCTATCCCGCGTCGGTCCTTCGGATGGCTCCTTTTTCTCCTATTGCTGTGCGGCGGAGGGGCGGTGCAACGGCTACTGGGGATCCTCGGTGACACTTTAATTACGCGGCTGTCTGCGAACGGATACTACAGACTTTGTCGGCGGTTATGGTTGACCAAGAGAAATAGTACAGTTCAATCGCAAGGAATAGATTTTATTCCTTATAGATCGCACTCACGTCGTGGCTTTCGTAGAGGCACTTATAGCTAGTTACACTGTGTGGCTACTTGAGGCACTGGTACGCGACGCGAAAGTCTTCTGTTTATTTCTATTCACTTGGTCCCTGCTCGGGCGCCAATTAACAAAAATGGCTTAGATTTTTGTTTTTAAAAAAAGCCAAGTGCTTTATTTAAGAGTTGGATTAGAACTAACTTAAACAATCTGAACAAGTAAGAAAGCTACAGTCGAGAGTGCTCGACCGTATAATACCCGCAACCCATTTCGAGAGAAAACATAAAACTTAAATGATATTTCAACAAAAAATATACCAAATATACCAAAACTTGTTTTTTTTTGTATATATTGAAAATAGCTTTTGCTTTTTTTTTGTATATCCTCCTGTCGCCTTGTATTGTTGCCACAGATGTAGGTTGTAGATGTAGCTGCCTTTTCGATCCGCTGCTCCTCGTAACTCTAGTCACGGTCGCCATGTAGAATGAAAATCCACTGTTGGACAAAGGCTTGCTAGCTGTCGGCGCAGCGTAAAGTAACAATATGTAAGACGGGCAGAGAGAGTTATGCATGCACGTATGTATATAATCGGTCAGCATGGGAACCATGCTGACTCGGCTCTAAGCGATGAATGCAATGAGTGCATATCATATTAAGTTTGCACTTGAAAAGTGTGTGGGCATTTGGCACGCTGTCTCTGAGTGACAAAGGCAAACCCCTTTGTACATTATTGGTATAACAACAAAGTGTTGTAACTTCGGCTAACAAAGTGTTGCCGCTCAATATTTATATTGTGTAATAAGAACTCATATGAGAATACACTACACTAGATTTCAATGTTATTACTTGAGCATACCAGTGAAAAAACTCTGTTTTTCTTTAATGGAAATATCGATATGAATTAACTTTCCGGGATATGTTGGGATTGGAGATGCTTGAATTTCCCCTTTGGGTGGGTGTCTATTATATTTTGCCTCTTTACATGTTAAGCATGTTTTCACTATTGCATTAATCTTTTTTTGCATTTGCGGGAAAAAATATTTTTTTTAAATTTGTTCTTTATTTTCTTTGGAATTGCGATGTGCCCTTTTGTGTTCTGATGCTATCGTATAATTTTGTTTTGTTTCGGAGGATTGATTTTGAGTGAATCTAATTTTGTATGAAAGTGCAGTGGGTAGATATTTTGGATTTTTCCCATTACACCCTCGGAAGCAAATATTCCGTTTAGTAATTTTGGGTTCAGCCTATGCTTGATAATTTCTATTAAGTCAGATTCTGAGTATGTGGGTCTTGATACTATGTGTCTATGGAAACCAGAGAATGGAATTTCAAACTTGTATGAAGGCATATCGTTAATGTGGAGAAATAATTGGTTTTTAAAGACGTTAAATGATTATGGGAAAAAGTTTCATCATTATGAATTGTAGCTGAAGACGAAAAGGTGTTGACTTCATTCTGACAGGGATTCTAGACAATGCGTCTGCTCCCACATTAGATGTACCTGGTTTATATTTTAACTCGTAGTTAAATTCTTCCAGATAACTTTTCTAACGTTAGAGCTTCCCGTTATGATTTTTATTGCTCAAAGCGAAAGTAAGGGGTTGGTGGTCTGTGTAAATTATTACTTTCGCAGAACCGTAGAGGTATGTTCTTAAACTCTGCAAAGCCCATACGATGGCTAGCATCTCCTTTTAATTTGTAGCGTAGTTCTCTTCTGTTTTTGACAGAGTGCGAGATATAAACGTAATTGGCTTGTTTTCTTGTTCGAGCACTGCTCCAATTGCGAAATTTGATGCATTTGTGGTAAGATGGATATCTTTCGCAAAGTTTGGATAGCTTAACATAACGTCAGCCGAACTAAGTGTGTTCTTGAGTTTTCTAAAAACTTCTACAGCTTCATTGTCTTAATGAATCTTTACTCTTTCTGATGTTTTCGTCGACGTTCTTCTTCTCCTCTGAGTAGTCGGGTAAGTGGTTTTGCCAATTTGGCATAATCCCTTATGAATCGTCGATAGTATCCTGAAAGTCCTAAGAATGATCTGAGTTCTTTGAGAGAGGAAGGAGTTGGGAATTCAGAGATTATTTTTACTTTTTCCGTATTTGTTTTTACGCCTTTATCTGAAATTGTAAAGCCTAGGAAATAGACTTCTTTCTTGAAGAATTCGCATTTGTCTATTTGGACCTTCATGTTAGCGCTCTGAAGTGTTGTAAACACTTGTTCTAAATGATGAGCATGTTCGTTTTCAGTTTGACTGAACACGATAATGTCATCGATGTAGACATAGCAAATTTTTTCAACATGATCTCTCAGAATGTCGTCTAGAGCTGTTTGGAATATTGAAGGTGAGTTTTTCAAGCCAAAAGGGAGTCGAGTGAATTCATACTTCCTTCCATTGACGGCGAATGCTGTCTTCTTTATATCCTCTTTCTTTAGCAGGATTTGATAGAATCCGCTATTTAAATCGAGAACAGAAAAAAGCTTATTATTTCCCAACTGGGCGATAATTTCTCCGATCTCGGGCATAGAGTAACGGCCGGAGATTGTTACCATATTTAACTTTCGGTAATCTATGACAATTCGGTATTTTCTCTTCCTGATGCGTCCAATTTTTTTTGGTACAACCCAAACTGGTGCGTTGTACGGTGAACGAGAAAGTCTGATGACCTCGTTGTCTAGCATGTCTTTTAGTTGTTTAGTAGTGTAGGTCAGTTTTTGGTCTGGCATAGCAAAAAGTGATTTGAAGGTAAGCGAGAGGGTGTTGATAATGGTTTTCTGGTCCTCGGACATGTGATCTTTTCGTACTTTTATGTTGTTGACGGATTGAGTTTGTAGTTGCTTTATTCTAATTTGTCTGTCGCCGTTCGCTTTCAAAATGTAATTTTTTACATCTGTGACAACGTTGAGTTGTTTCATGGTGTCATTACCTAGAATGCCATGGAATGTTTTGAGAGTGGGTAGAACGAAAAATCTTATTGGTATGTCTTTGGGACCAAAAAGATTTAAGAACGTATGGTGCGTGATAGCTATTTGGCATCCTATGGAGTTTGCGAAAAATGTTTCTTCATTTTGCTTGGGGTTTTCTACTAATGAAGGCTGTATGTAATTCTGATTTGAATCTGTATCTATTAAAAAGTTGAGATGATTTCCGTTCCTCGTTCTACATTGAAAGTATGGTAGAGAGGAACGATTTAAGCTAAAAAATTTACATCAGACAATTCTGTTATTTCAACTTCTGGATTATATTTGCGGATATTCTCCTGAGTCATATATTTCTGGATCTATGCCAGCAAAGTAATTCTGTTCACCAGTGTATTGCGTATATGGGCCTCTTCTTCAGCCTGGTTATAAGGGTCGGTTTGTTCTTCAAAGACTTGTTCGAATGGTTCGCCTGTGTTAATATGGAATTGTCGTTGTATTTTTGGTGGTGGACCAAAAGGTGGGGGTGGACGCTTGCCAGCAAAATTGTTTGCTTGTGGGTGATTCATATATTTGATCTTAGCTGATCGAATAGAACTGTCAACTTCCATTGGTACTGGTCATGGTTGTGGTTTTGGGGCAAAAGGGCGCGGAGGCGCTGCGACAAACTGGTGCATAAAACTGCTGAGGTGCATATTGTTGCTGTGGTTGGTAAACAATTAGTTTTGGTGTATGGTAATGTGTTTGATCAAAACTTCTTAATTGGCCTTGATTGTTATTGTACGCTCTCACTGGTTCTTGTCTGGCGAACATTGGATTCGGGAACTGCTTGGGTGGAATTGGAGGTGAACCTGGTCTTATTTTGGTTGAAAATTTATTCCTATGTTCTTGATTGTAAAGTAGGTTACACAAATAAAGTGCGTGGCTAAGATCCCTAGGCTCTTTGATAGCCAATGAGCGTTGCAGATCTCCATTAAGACCTCGAACAAACGTATAGAGAGCTTTGCCTCTGTAACTAGTGGTCAACGCTCGAATGGCATCGGGAGTGTTTTCTTGGACCGCTATCTTATTGAGAATCAAAGATAGCTGGTGGTAGACCACTTTGTGGAACTCCGTGATCGACATACGATTTTGACTTAGCGAGAACAACTCATATTCCAGAGTTTAGTTTTAAGATCTCGTTTATCGCCGTATTCCGCAGTCAGACATTTGGACATGGCTTTCCAGTTTAATGGGGTATTGTGTGCTTTTAGTACGGTTTTTGCCTCACCTATACTTCTGTTTCGTACGGCTAGAGTCATTACGTAGTACTTGTGTGTGTTCTCGTGACCTGTAAATAATTCCATTACTCTATCCATGCTCTTAGAGTTTGTATGCAAGAATGAAATAGTTTGAATAGATTAAAGATTCTTTTTGTGTTTTTTATTGTGCTAAACCCAGTAGCTGGGTTGCTCCTTCTACTCTGGAGGGTCCCGTAGGAGTCGCAGAATTGGAGAAAGTTATACTGCAGTTAGCAGTGTTTTTGTTGCGCTTATATTTTTTCGTTATGTTATGCTTTTTCGGATTGCGATTTGACGGAGAGAATCTTTCTTAAGATTTTCGTGTTGTGAATTAAATTCTAACATAGGTTGTAAAGTTGCAAAGTGTAAATTCCAAGTCGTAAATTATAAATGGAATATTGTGGATTTTATATAATATTTATATTTTTTGTTAGACTAATATTTCTTTTCTTTTCTTCTTTGTTTATTTTGAAAATATTTTTTGTATTTGTATTTGCTTTTTCACTTAATTTCTATGCTTACAAATATAGAATCATTCCGGCGAACCTTCCCGCGTTGGCACTTTGAATTACTTCTTTTTATCCTGCGGTGGTGCAGCAGGCGACTCGGGATCCAGGTGGGTGCACTGTAGTTTACGCGGAAGTCTGCGAACGGGTACAACAGACTTGTCGGCGGTGTTTTGTTTTTTTTTTTTATTAGGCCGATAATCTGTCCTTGAATGGGTCGAACGCGGGTGAGGTTTTATTTCACTTATTTGCACTTGCGGATGTAACTCTATTAGAGGCACTTGATCGCGATGCAATTGACTGTGGCGTATTAAGGCACTCAAGTCTGATTCGATTGACTGTGGCGTATTAAGGCACTTAGTTCGATGCGTGATCCTTTAGTCCCAAGGAAGTTGATTACTGGTCCCTGCTCGGGCGCCGGGCGCCAATTAGAAACGCGGCTGGGTTTTTAGTTAAAAAAATATAAACAGCACTTATTGAGAAGTTGATTAGAACTAAAACTTAAACATTAATATAAAATAATGCCTCTGCTGCTGCTGTTGCTACTTGTCGCTTGTCGCTGTCGCTGCTGCTGCCGGATGTAGCCGCTGTGGTTGTCGCGTTGAGTGTTGGGTATCCAGACGTGGTGCGCGCAATGTACTGGCTGAAAGTGCTGATCCGGCGATCGCACGGATAAGCGGAAAGGCCTGGTCGGTGCTTGTGGAGTTGCGTAAATGTTGTTGAAGTAAATGAAGAAAGTGTATAGTTTGTCGCCATGTAAAGTTGGTCGCCATGTAAAGTTGGTCTTCGTTTTAAAGGGTTCTACTGGAGCGTTCGTTGTTGCCGCTCCAGTCTCTTTATTTCAATTGTATTCTTAAAGTAAAGCTGTGTCGCTGTGAAGCAGCGAGTGCAGCCGTTTTACATATTTTGTATATAATGAAAAGCAACAGAGACGTTGCTGGGGGGCAGAGAGTGTTATGCATACACATATGTATGTATGTAGGCGGTCAGCGTGAGAGCGCTGATTTGGCTACTTGGCCGGCGTCGCTTATATTAAGCGATCATATTTCGTCTGCACATGAAGTGTGCAGCGATAGCCGCGCTACGACAAAGTTGCGTAAATTTGTTTATATTACAACAAAGTGTTGCTGCTCAATGTTTAGGCTATGCGCATATGTGTATACACTACAAAAGATTCATGGCCACTCTCTTTGTAGTGGACATGAATTCGTGGAATGTCTGGCCTTAACTTATATATACTATATATATATATTTTTTTTTTTCTTAATTTGTTGGCAAAAAACTTGTGTTGCTGTGAATACAAAATACTACGTGTAGGTGCTACCAGATATTATTTGACAATTTTTGCGACAATTTTACTTAGAACAATTCTACCCGTTTTAATGGAAAACGGGCCTCCTCTAGCACTATCTGATTTTGAAAACAGTTCAGCGGCTTATCTGTTGTTTCCATAATGTGAGTGAGGGACATTTCATTGTGGACTGTCGTAGCACGAGATTCGATCTCCTGGACAGGGCGTCCGCAACGAGGTTCTCTTTGCCAGGTTTGTTAATCTTCGCATTCGGATTTGATACCGATCCCGCAAAGATTAGAGGCTGTAGGTCGGCATGGATGTTGATGTCTTTGACTCCATATAAATAATGTCACAATTTGGCCAATGCCCAAATCATAGCCAATAGCTCTCTTTTGTTCGTAGCATAATTGACTTCCCTTTTGGGACAGCACTGCGCCAATACCGTACGCAGAAGCATTGGTCGTTAGATCGAATGGCTTCTTGTAATCAGGGTATCTGAGCACGACATCCTCTGATGCTAAAATGTTGCGTAGTTTGTTAAACTCACATTGTTGCGTTTCGCCAAAATGTACTGCTATATTCCGTGACTTATGTATGTCTACTGACTGAGCCATTTTCTCCATTGAGAATGTCAAAAATAGGTCTTGGTATTGCTGCGAAGTCTTTGATAAAACATTTGTAATAGCTTGCGAGACCCAAGAATGACCTAACCTCGAATACTGTCTTCAGCTCCGAAAATTCTTAAATAGCTTTTTCAGGGTTTGTCGTTAAACCGTTGCAGGTGACAACGAATCCAGTGAAGTTCACGGTTTTCTTTAAAAAACGTGATTTTTGCACTGAAACCCTCATGTTGCCTCTAATAGGCCTTTTAGCACCCAGTCTACATGTCTGATATGAGATTCCTCGTTTTCACATCATCGACATAAACGTATCAAAGTTTGCCAATTTGCCTCTGTAAAATGTCGTCAATGGTCCTTTGGAAAATGCTAGCTGCATTGTTTACACCAAAAGGGAGTCTTCGAAACTCATTGTAAAATGAATTGATTTCCAAGGAAGAAAACCAATGTGTTTATTCATCTAGTTGTCTTTATTGAATGAATCCTTAGTTCTAAAGCTGCGCGCTGCGAAGCCGCGAGCGCAGCCGTTTTACATGTCTTATATGTATATAAGCAACGGGCACGTTGCTAGCTAACTGAGAGTGTCATGCGCGCACATATGTATGTATGTATACAGAGAGACGGTCAAGCGTGAGATCGCTGACTTGGCTATTTGGGCGGTCGCCGTTGTCAAGTGCGGATCATATTTCGTCTTCACTTGAATATGTGCAGAGGGCACGACAAAGTCGCCGCTTTATGTATATTGTATTGGCATAACAACAAAGTGTTGCAGCCGTATTCGTAAGTATGTATATACATATGTACGCAAATTAATCAATGCTGTTGTACAGTATTGAAAAAAATAATTTTTATTTAGTGGAGCTCAACACATCCGTTTATTATGAAGCCGAGATTAGAATTAAAAGTACAATTGTATCTTATGCTGCAAGGCAGCTACATTATGAAAAAGCTTCTTTCTAGAAAGCTCGCAAAGGGCGGCTGACGCGATCGAAAGCTCTATTGTGAAATTCGATTATGTTTATGTTTATAGAAGGAGTTGCGCAGCAAAGGCTGTGTTTACGTTATTTGGAAAATGCGCAATCGTATTCTTTAAGTGTTGTTTACGTTAAGTGCTGCAGCTGGCTTTAAATCTAATATCGCCAAGCGAGTCAATTAGCAATTTGTTTATTGTTTATATTTTGAATAAGAGAGACTTGGCGAGCTGGGTGATAACTCGCATGCTACCTCCCTCCATTTATCGAAAAGGATGTTTTTTCACAGTCACGCTCCGGTAGCATGATCTGATGATAACCAGACTTCAAGTCTAGAGTCGAGAAAAATCGGGCTTTTCCCAAGATCCCCAATATCATTGAAATATTTGGCATAGAGTACTTGTCGGATATAGTTCTCCAGTTTAACTTGCAAAAGTCCATGACTAATCGCATATTCCGATTGTCATCCTCATCAGTGCCTTTCTTATCCACCACCCATATGGGGTTGTTACATTTTCTATTTCTGGACTATGCCGTTTTTGAGCAAATCTTGAATTTCTTTATTTACAAAATCAGCTACACTCATTGGGTATGGGTACAATTTGGCACAAATTTGTTGCTCATCTACAGTTCTAATGGTGACTACCACCGAAGTGTTGTAGGGCAAGGATTCATTGGGCTCTGCAAAGACCCTTTTCTGCATCTTATCATTTTGAAAAATGCATATTTTACAGGGGGGGGTTGTGCGTCTGAACAATCTACATTAGTAAAGTAAACATCAGCGCAGGTATGGAAGGAAATTTCATTTCAACTTCCGAACCCCATTCAAGCTGCCCTGAGGCTAAGCAAATTGCTGCCCCTGCCTGTGTTAACAAGTCAAGGCCTATTATTCCATCGAATGTTTATAATCAGATAGAATGAAAAATATTGCCTTAATGCCGAACATTGAGTCAAAACATTTCTGTGTAATTCTGGTTGTGCCATGAATTGAATGAATTGTGAAGGGACGTTCTGCTGAGCGGACGCCTGGTAACCCTCCATGTGGTCGGATAAAATTCTTGGATGCGCCCGTATCTATGAGAAATTTCATGTCAGCCCCCGCTACGGGTAGCAAGTATCTGCCCCTAAAAAATTGATGGCATCAGAGTCATACCCGCTATATTCAACGTCATTGACCTGTGCTTCTGCGCTGGAGGCCCTTTTTGAGAGACATGATTCAGCCTCTGCTGCTTATTTTGGTTACCTGAGCGGTCAGACGTGGCATGCTTTCTATTGGTGACAGCAGGCGATGGGTTGGCAGAAGGACCCTGGAAACAGAAGGGTCAATCTGTTCTCTTCCACTTCACGGGTCTGTCTGTCCCTGTGGGTGGCTGTTTCTATTATAGTGCAGACTCTTTGCACCGCCTGTTTGTAACTCGCACTGCATCATTGCGGAATTTTTCGCAAAGGCCCTTTGCCAGGCCGGTTCATACGACATATTAACCTTATTGGTCAGAAGTGTACGTTTTTGCTCTACTTCATCATAATACTGAAGCTGAGATAGCCCCCCCGGTATCACAGTGCTTAGCTCTTGCTAAATGAGATGGATTGGCCGTTTATCGTTATAAGTGAAATCAAAGCGATTGATTATCGCATGATAATGATAATTACTGCCTGGTAACATTACTGCCTACAACATCGCTGTCACTCTTTGTAGCAAACAGACGTGTTTTTTTGTGCGCCCCGCAATTTTTTGCTTTTTGTATTCTAACAACCGGTGTTTAATACATTTTCTTTAAAGTAATTACTTTAATTGTTTGCTACATTCGCGTCTCTATCCTGTGATGGTGCATGATATTAGTGTTTTTATTACATAATTGTGAACTTTATTTGTGCCTATTTTGAGCTCTGTTTACTTCTAAATAAACTGAGTTCAAAGTTTTGTTGTTGTGGTAAGCATTAGATTTTGCGTGTTTATTCTTTGTGCTTTCCTTCCCGCTCGCAGTGTGACGGTTTCTCTCTCAACAACTCTCAGTTGACAGTATTCCGTTAGTGGCGCTCTCTGCTCTCACTGCTTGCTCTACTGTTTTGTTGTTGCTAACATATTTTTGTTTTGATTCTGTACAGTGGGCATAGTTCCTACAATTTCAAAGTCAATTTTTTTTAATTTTGTAAATTTTTAATTTGCTTTTTTTTTTATTTTCATTTATAATGGAAGGCAAAATTGTGTGTTGTCTGAAGAGTTGCCAGAAGCAGATCACGGCTTCGCAACCCAGTATGGCCTGCTGGCTCTGCGGTAACGTAGTACACGTAAAGTGTGTAGGTTATTCAGGGCTAGTTGCAGATGCCATTGCCAAGAGAACTGGGCTTAACTGGTGTTGTGAGTCATGTCGAGAAGTTGAGTGCGAAATGCGGATGTTTATGAGACAGACAAGAGTCGGTTTTACTAATTTGATTGGTGGCTTTCATAAGTTATACGATCAGTTTAGTGCCTTGAATTCTCAGTTCAATAGTTTGAAACTTATGGCTGAGTCTCCAAAGCGAAAAAAAATCAACTTCTTGTGACTTACAATTATCCACATTTTTACCTCTACCATCGACTGACCCACCCACTACTCCGTTGGTTCCACATCTAATCTCGTTTGCTACCCCAATAGCAACAACCGCTGTGGAAAGCATTCCCATTAGGGAACCTGCTCCACCGACATTAGTTAACGCCGAAGTTGTGTCTGAATTGTCCACGGTTGTCACTAGAAGTAGAGGCAAGCCGAATCCTAATAAAAAAATTTCTTCCGCACCTCCTCCAACAGTCGGATCACCGACTTTATTAGGTTCCAAAGATAATATACCAAATATTACTCCTTTGGCTCCTAAACCACTTGTGGGGGTTCCACCAATGAAACAGATTTTTGTTTCAAGGCTTGCCCCTGATCTCACGTCAGATGACGTAAAGGCTTTCATTATAGCCAAAATTAAAAATGCCAATCCAAAAGTGGAAAAATTTAAATTTGCTTATGATAGACAAATTGCATCTTTCAAGATCAATGTCCCACCTTCACTTTTTGAAACCATATGCTCACCAAGTTTTTGGCCAGAGCATTTGGTGGTAAAAGAGTTCAAAGCCAAAGTTAAAAATCGGACTCCGATTGGGCTTTTACCAAATGGACCTGTACATTCTCAATCTCAATCTTCCTCTTCATCTTCAAAAAACTAATCTCATCATTTCTTATAACCTATCAAAATGTGAGTGGTTTGCGTAGTAAAATAAGTAAGCTATACGTCGACAGTTTCAGTGGGCCAGCGTTTACTTGAAGAGTGACATTCTCTTTTCGTCTGCATAAAATGTAGAGTCACCAATGAAAAAAGAGTTACCAGGCTGATTGTGTTTAACTTGGTTTGCTTGAGGAGGTTTCGTACTCGGTCTATGTTGTCTATATGTAATGCCTCCAAAGCCTTTAGAGACAAAATCTTGACACGCTGTTCCTCTGTTGGTGTCATCTGTATAATGGGAGTTCCGATCTTGGTTATAGTTCTTTCAAAGTTGCTAAATTGTAGTCTGTTGATTAGCATTGTGTCATTGGATAAGTGAATTAAATAGGTGCCTCTAAGATGTGTTTCGTTATTGTTCCATGTTATGTTACCGTCAAAATCGTTGAGTATGATAATTCCATTGCCGACATCTTCTATTTCTTCCGTGTGTTCCGCGTTGCTGAAGTTACAATGTGCCCTAATACCCTTAGCTAATTTAGGAATACAATTAGATGTAGTTAAATTAACAATTTGATTTCTGTTACATATTTTAATATTTCTAACATTTTTGCAAGTATTTGGTATTTCATAAAAGATATTTTTAAATTTAAAATATTCGTTGTTTTTCATATGGATTACAGTGTTATTTTTCTTGACCGGCTTAATTATAATATTTTCATAATCTATTGATTCAAGTATAGGTATTTTAACAAAATAGAGGAGTACAGTTTTATTATGTAATATGGAAACATCAGAAAATTCTAGTGATTCTTCTATTGTTAGTGATCTTTAAAATTTTGACTTATTATTTCTAATTCCTCTTCATTCAGGAGTATTGAATTTATTATATTTACTCTTGCCCATTGTATTGCATACCGAATGTTTATAATTTCTTCTTTTATCAATCTCACCTGATTCTGGAAACTTATGGCTATTTCGTTGCTTAAGAAGCTATCTTTTGTGATAGCGTTAGATAAATCATTTGATACCTTAGTGAGTTTGTTTATTCTTTGTTCCAACTGCCTATTTATAATGATTTGCTGATCGTTATTTGACATTAAATTATCGAAATTATTTCCTATTGTAACAAGATCATTATGATCGGGGGTGCCGGCCACATACTTCCATGCCGATCCAATCCAATCTATGGATCTAATTTTCCTATGACCAAATGATGAGGTTATCGCATTGAAATTAGTAAGAGCAAGTTCTATTTCGTGGTGCAAGGTATTATATAAGGTATTCGTTTTTAGATCATTATTTGTGTAATCGCGTAGTTTGTTGAGGGTGGTTTCTATCTGCTTTAGGTCTATTACATGGACTATTGTAGTTGTAGAAATTTGTAATTTCCCTATACCCTTAAAAATGGTTATTGTCTGTGCGTCAGTGAAATTTGTTATTTCCATAAAACCATTTGCTGGACTCAAATGCAGCATCAGTAATCTGTAAAAAGAAGTTATTGTGTTTTTATATTACTTTTATGAACTATTTTCCCAGATTCGGTTAGTATGGTTGTGCCCTTATCTTCTTTAACTATTTCTTTAGCATATCTTGGTGAGAGTTTTGTCCCTAATCTTACATTTCGTCTGATGAAAACTTCTTGTCCTGTCTGAAAATTTTGAATTATCTTTCTGGTTTTATTGTGGTTTTGTAAATCTAATTCTTGTTTTTGCCTAATCCTGTCAATATTATCCTGCCTCGATTTTTCATAGCTTTCTGGATTCGTAGATATTTTCCTTCCAAAAAATATGTCAAGTGGTTTTTTTGCCGTTACTGAATGTACTGTGGAATTGTATTCATAAATGGATCTATCCAATAGTTCCTCGAAAGTTCTTAACTCCTGTTTAGCTTTGAGACAACGCATGATCTCTGAAAGTGTCGAATGAAATCTTTCTATTTGTCCGTTTACGGAACTCTTGTAAGGTGGGGCCTTGTAAATTTCTATATTTAATTGGTCACGGAGCATGAATGTTATAGTCTCTGAATTGAATGATTTTTCATTGTCGAATACAATGAATTTTGGAACTCCATAATAAAACAAGATATCGTGCAACGGTTTTTTTATGTCTTGAATTGCTTTTGATTTGATAATTCTGGCCTGTGCGAGTTTCGAAAACTTATCTATTGCAGTTAAGACCAACTTCTTTTCTGTTGAATAGATATCTATATGAATTATGTGACCTGGATACTGTGGGATAGGGGTCTCCTTTATTTCTGGGTTTGGTGGATTCCGATCATATTTTTGCTCTAGACATACTCTACATTGCTTAATGAGATTAGCGATCTTTTGTCTCATTTTTGGGAAATAGAATTTATCTGCTAACTGTACTTTATTTTCCTCCACTCCCCTGTGTGCTCTATTATGAATTTTGAGAATTTCCTCATCTTGTTCAGTTTCTGTAAGTAGGTCTCTTGTCTGTAAAGTTGTGAATCTAATCCTGATATTTCTAAAATGTTGTGAGTATAATCTTTGAATTTTTCCCATATTTTCTTCTGTAGTTTTAATCCCGTTTATGACAGATGGGTTCAAATATTTTTTTAAAATTGCTAACAATTCCTGTTCAGTATAATCCGGTCGATCTATTATGTGCCTATGAAAGGTTGGGAATGGAATGCTAAACTTGTAGTCATTTAATCGGCTATTGTTTATAAAAAGTTGATTTTTGAATGCATTGATGGGGATTTCTATACTAGGGATGAGATGTTCACCTGAGCTTTCTGCGCTATGTTGGGTTGACGTCGTTGAATTAATCGGTCCATTTCTCGATAATGCATCTGCTACTACATTCGTTTTCCCTGGTTTGTACAATAATTCATAATCGTATTCTTCGAGATATGCCTTCCACCTTTTTACTCTAGAATTTCCATTCCAGCTACTCAGGGAATAAGTCAGAGGTTGATGGTCTGTGAAAATTTTTATCTTTGATTTTCCATATAAGTAGTTTCTGAGTGATTTCAAAGCCCAAATTATGGCCAGCATCTCCTTCTCATTGGTGGCGTAGTTCTCTTCGGCTCTCGACAAAGTCCTAGATATGAATGAAATTGGTCTCCCTCCCTGTGATAATACAGCTCCTATGGCGTAGTTAGAAGCATCCGTTGTTAAATGAAATTCTTTTCCGAAATCAGGATATTGTAAGATAACTTCTTCTGACAAAAGAGCAGTTTTGATTTTAGCAAAGGATTCTATAGCATCTGTGTTCATGTCAATAAGTTTTTTTTCTGGATTCTTTTTTGGACACACGTCCGTCTTCCCCTCTTAAAAGAGAGCTAAGGGGCTTAGCGATCTTAGCAAAATCTCTTATAAACCTTCGGTAATATCCGGCTAATCCAAGAAATGCCCGTAGGTCTTTAACCGTTTTTGGTTGAGGATAATTGGCAATTGCCATGACCTTATTCGGGTTGGTTTCGATACCTTTTTCAGATATCACGAATCCTAAGAATTCTACTTGATTTTTGTAAAACTCGCATTTGTCCAATGTACATTTCATATTGGCTTCTTGCAGAGTTTGAAATATGGTTTCTAGGTTTTTAGTATGGGAATTAAAATCTTTACTGAAAATTATTATATCGTCTATATAGATAAAACATATCTTACCGATATGTTCCCTTAATATATCGTCGAGTGCCCGTTGAAAAATTGCAGGTGCGTTTTTGAGACCGAAGGGGAGTCGTGTAAACTCGTATTTTCCGTTGTTAACGGAGAAAGCGGTCTTGGGTATATCGGAAGTTTTTAGAGGGATTTGGTGAAATCCGCTCTTAAGATCGAGGACAGAAAATATTTTGTTATCTCCTAATTGTGCCAGAATTTCATTTATTTCAGGAATAGGGTACTTATCTGCGATAGTTACTTTATTAAGCTTTCGATAGTCGATGACCATCCTGAATTTTCTTTTTTCAGAGGCGTCTATTTTTTTAGGGACAATCCATACTGGTGAGTTGTATGGAGAACGAGAAGGTCGGATTATACCATCCTCTAGAAGTTCTTTGATTTGTCTGTCAATTTCGTCCTTTAAGGACATTGGGTATTGATAGAATTTTGACCAAATTGGGTTTTCGTTGGTTGTTCTTATTTCTGCTTGCACCTTGGTTGCATATGTCAATTTTTCGTTGGGTTTTGAGAAAAGTTTTGGGTAATTACTTAAGAGTTGTTTAAATTCTGTCTTCTGTGATTCTGTCATGTGATTTGTTCTAGGTGTAATAACGTTTACTGAATCACACTTTTCTTCTTTTATCTTAACTTTGATTGTTTTTTTTACTGTCATTATCCCTCGTGCTGTATCTATTACTGCGTTTAATTCACGTAGGCTATCGTTGCCCAGTATTGCGTCAAAAGTCTTAAGTGTTGGTAACAAAAAAAATTTTACAGTTAGGTCGGGTCTTTTGAATAGATAGGCCATTTTATGATGGGTGATGGGTATACTTCCGCCTAACGTTATGGCTTTAAAAGGCTTCTCATTGGGTTTAGGGTCAGTAACTAAGTTTGGTTTAATGTAATTTTTGTTAGAGCCTGTATCTATAAGAATTTTGATAGTTTGATCCCCCACTCTACAATCGAAATAAGGTAGGGTGGAGCACTTTACCCTAAAAAATTTAGTTCTGTATTATTGCATTGTTCTGTGTCTTCGTCATAGTCTTCAGCATACTGTTCTGCTTGTTCTACATATTCTTCCAGATTTTGTTCTTCTGTTGTCTCTGTCATATTAGTTTCAGCGGTATTCTCTTGTTCTGTTAGGAAGACCTCTTCTCCATGAATGTTAAAGAGCCTTGGACGTTTTCCCATTGGATCTATTGGGAAGGGAGGTCTCTTTCCGACCTCAAAGTTCGGCCTGTTCATGTAATTGACATTTTTTGTTTGAATACTACGATCGATATCCATGGGTTCGGGCTTGGGTTGGGGTCTTACTGCGCTTGGACGTGGTGGAGCTATAGGGTTTTGATACTGGTTCATGAATGGTCTTGGTGGGTTAAAATAAGCTTGTTGGTTCATCTGGGGTCGCGGATAGTACATTGGTTGGGCTTGGTTATAGCCAAATTGTCGGGTTTGCTGTTGAGGGAAACTCCTCGGTGGGAGCGGAGGGGGTATTTGATTGGGATGACGATATATTGCATTATTAAATGGTATTGGCTTAAAGGGGACCGGATTATTCAAATGTTTCTGGTTGTTATTCCTAAAGTTACCGGCGGCATTCCTACTAGTCGCATAGCTTGTTCTATAACTTTGGTTTTCTAATTTTAGACATAAATGCAAAGCCTGAGGGAGGTCTGTTGGCTCTTTGATGCCAAGCAGACGTGGCAGATCACCTTGTAGTCCTCTCACAAATGTATCTAAGGCCCTATCTCTATACGATTTGGTCATTACTATCTCTGTCTGTCTGTCTAAATTCATGCAGCTTACTTTGTTCAATATAAGAGATAGATGCTTGTAAATGTTTTGATAATACTCCTCGACTGTCTGATTTGCGTTTTGTATCATTGTAGTTAACTGATATTCTAAAGTACTCAAGTCTCGTTTGTCAGCGAAGTGCAATGTTAGGCATCTAGCAATTGCTTCCCAATTAAGTGGGATATTATAAGAATCTAACACTTGATCAGCGTGATTAGTGATCTTGTTGCGAATGGTCTGCAAAATTGAAAAGTACTTAGGGGTGCCTTTTTTACTAGCATAGGCTTCTAGCACTCGATCTACAGTTCTTTTCCATGAACTGAATTCTGAAGGCTCCCCTGAAAATTCTCTCATACACTTCACTAAGTCAGGTACCCGATCTAATTCGCCAATGTCATTTACATAGGATGGATCTATAGTGCAAGGCGTTGCCTCTGCAAAATCGGTCGGTGCATTATTTAAATTTAATTGATTTAGTATTGCTGATAACTTTTCATTAATTCTCTGCTCAATATGTTCTTCTAACTGAGCTCCTTCCATATTTCTATTCATTACAAATTCCTGTTGTCTGCTTTCCACTCTCTGTGCTTGTCTACTACCTGTAGAAGTCTGTGGCTGTGATGCCGTTTCCAAAACTGGTGGTCTAATTAAATTGTTATTATTTGCCATGAAGGAATTATAAATATAGGGCTTTGTTACTTTGTTAATTTTTCGTAAAAATATTATGTCCAAGTACCTTCCACCACCAACTATTAATATTACGTTTAAGAAAATGAAAATGTGAATTCACTTGTTAAATATATTTGTTCTTAATTCCTATTTTCGATTTATAATTTTTCAAAAATTTAAAAAAGAGTGAGCACTAGTCGTTGTAAAATAAAAAAAAATCTGCAGCGCACTTGCTTCACGTTGTCAAAAGATATCAAATTTCACTGCACCACTGCAAATTCCTTTTACGTTTTACTTATTCTTTTATTCTGTTTTTATACCCGCTACCCATAGGGTAGAAGGGTATTATAACTTAGTGCCAACAGAAAATGTATGTAACAGGCAGAAGGAGGCATCTCCGACCCCACAAAGTATATATATTCTTGATCAGTGTCAACAGCCGAGACGATATAGCCATGTCCGTCTGTCCGTCTGTCCGTCTGTCCGTCTGTATGAACACCTGGATCTCAGAGACTATAAGAGCTAGAGCTACCAAATTTGGGGACAGTACTCCTATAGGTCCTACGCAGATCAAGTTTATTTCAAAAGTTGGATGCCACGCCCCTTTCCGCCCCCAAAAGTCTGTAAAAGCCGTAATAATAGACCTAGAGCATTGAATTTTGGTATGCATAATAATAATTATATTCTCAATGATTCCTGTGAATTTGGTTGAGATCGAATGAAAAACAAGGAAGTTATTAAAGAATCAATTTTATATGCAAAATTCACTTGCAGCTGCCCGCGCTTTGTTTGTTTAGTTGACAGTGTGACCAAAACGGTGTTGTGATTTTTACCCGCTATTTTCAAATATATACAAAAAACTAATTTTAGTATATTTGGTATATTTTTTGTTAATATATCATTTAAATTTTTTGTTTTCTCTCGAAATGGGTTGCGGGTATCATACGGTCGAGCACTCTCGACTGTAGCTTTCTTACTTGTTTAATTCTTGCTTTGTTTCTTTACTTTACTTAACTATGTAATTATTTTTTTGTTTTATTCACTAGTTCTTATTTGCACTAACTCAAAAGTTTTCTTTACTTAATTTTCGTTTGATTTTGTTTTTTCACTTAATTAATGTTTCTTTATATTTTTCTTTTGGCTTAATCTTTAATCTTTTAATTGATTTTTTATTACTTAGTTACACTGTATTTTTTCTTACACTAGTATTATGACCACTGCCTCCACCGATGGTGCAGAATTTCTCCGTTTTGGGTTTCCTACTAAGGTTCCACGATCCATACCCTGTTGTGGAGTGTTCTGCGAACTGATCATACAGAACTTGCTTTGGCCTTCCGCAGCTACACTTGCGATTGTTTTTCTTTATATTTTATTTTGCACGAACCACTGTTTAGGTGGTGAGTTTCTTCGTAGCAAAATTTACACGTGCTCTTAGTAATCGTTTTGTTCTTTCGAGACGTGAGTTTATTTTTACACTTAGTGGTCGTTTTGCCCTGTCGTGTAAAAAGAATACCGACTTCGCGTACGTAATGATCGTTTTGCCTTATTGTAAACGCGAGACGGTCCCTGCTCGGGCGCCAGTTAAATTTATGTTTTATTAATTAAAATAAAAACATTTAACAAGTTGATTTACGTTGTTTATTAATTGAATGTCATTTTGAAACTAAAGAAACTTAAAACAATTCTACCCTGAGCCAGCTAAGACTTCTTGGCAGCGATGTCGGCAGCGATGTCGGCAGAGCTGTTGCAGCGGCGAAGTTTGGTGGCGTGATTCTTTACTTGGAACTCTAGCGGATGCACTAATGCTGAATCGGCGTTTAATGTTGCGGCTGTTGACATTACTCCACATTCTTGTGGTTGTTGACCTGATCGGATTTCTGCATAATTTGTTTATTGTTAACTTATATGTGCATACACTACAATCTTCATCAGTGCTCGATGACTCATCCAACGGCATCCTAGCTAGCGCAAGCGCTAGCTCGGACTCCGTCATCGATGAGCCTGTGAACACAAACTCCGACTCCGTGGCAATTCGCTCCAGGTCCACACCCTCCTGTCGATGGAGTTTGCCCACTCCACCGTCGTGACCACTGGCGACACGCAGAGAGGATTTCTCCTCCCCGTGCCCACCGGTGGTAGCGGTCACACTTCCCACCGACGTTTGAGCTGACATCCCAGCCCGAGTTGAAGTCTCTATACCTTCCTCCATTGTGAATCCGAGGATTCAAGATGCATTTTATACTTGCTGCCAAGTACCTCTGACCATGGTCCTGGACCTCGGCTTTCCAGAATAAATCTAAAAGCTTAGGCCCAGTCCCTTAGCTAGAAACTGCAAGGTCTCATAAGCGAGCAAGTGATGCTGACATCTCTCGGTCGCCCGAGACGATACAGTATCCATTGCCCATCCGGCCCCCTTGTGGAGGGTTCAGTAAGAGGATTCTTGCCAGCCACTTATGCTATTACTTCTCATTAGAAAAGAAATTTAAAAAAAATCTTAGTTTTTCTCTAACATCTTTTTCCTACCTATTATTTGTACGGCTATACGGACCATACCTTATAATTGGGCAAAAGAGGTTCCGCTCAATTTTTCAAAATATTATATTATATATAAAAAAAATATGCATCGTAGTGCAATCAAAAACCAGTAAGAAAGCTACAGTCGAGAGTACTCGACCGTATGATACCCGCAACCCATTTCGAGAGAAAAAAAAAAATTTTAATGATATATTAACAAAAAATATACCAAATGTACTAAAATTAGTTGTTTGTATATATTTCAAAATAGCGGGTAAAAATCACAACACCGTTTTGGTCACACTGTCAACTAAACAAACAAAGCGCGGGCAGCTGCAAGTGAATTTTGCATACAAAATTGATTCTTTAATAACTTCCTTGTTTTTCATTCGATCTCAACCAAATTCACAGGAATCATTGAGAATATAATTATTATTATGCATACCAAAATTCAATGCTCTAGGTCTATTATTACGGCTTTTACAGACTTGTGGGGGCGGAAAGGGGCGTGGCATCCAACTTTTGAAATAAACTTGATCTGCGTAGGACCTATAGAAGTACTGTCCCCAAATTTGGTAGCTCTAGCTCTTATAGTCTCTGAGATCCAGGTGTTCATACAGACGGACAGACGGACAGACGGACATGGCTATATCGTCTCGGCTGTTGACACTGATCAAGAATATATATACTTTATGGGGTCGGAGATGCCTCCTTCTGCCTGTTACATACATTTTCTGATGGCACTAAGTTATAATACCCTTCTACCCTATGGGTAGCGGGTATAAAAATTATGCAACGCAGTGCATGGGTAAAAAAAATTTTCAGCTCGGTTGGTTTCCTTTTTTCCTTCTACGTCAGCTGGTCGTCGCCGGTTTGGCTACGCTGACGTTTCCTCGGTGGCGCAGGAGGTGGCGTATTCCCGCACTCTATTTGCTGCTGCTGCTGTCCGGGGCCTTTTGGGTTCAGGCGTTACCGGTGCCGGTCCTCGCACAGGTGTGGTTGCAGTGGGGGCTGTCCAGTGGTCCAGGACAATCCTTCGGGCATGTTTTTTTAAGTTTTGGTAATGGCTTGGGTGATGGAGGTTTTGTCGTTATTAGTTTTTCATTAATTTTTCTTATTGGCACTGAGTGAGTGGCGGCAATTTTTGGGCGTTTATTTTTATACCCGCTACCCATAGGGTAGAAGGGTATTATAACTTAGTGCCAACAGAAAATGTATGTAACAGGCAGAAGGAGGCATCTCCGACCCCACAAAGTATATATATTCTTGATCAGTGTCAACAGCCGAGACGATATAGCCATGTCCGTCTGTCCGTCTGTCCGTCTGTATGAACACCTGGATCTCAGAGACTATAAAAGCTAGAGCTACCAAATTTGGGGACAGTACTCCTATAGGTCCTACGCAGGTCAAGTTTATTTCAAAAGTTGGATGCCACGCCCCTTTCCGCCCGTAATAATAGACCTAGAGCATTGAATTTTGATATGCATAATAATATTTATATTCTCAATGATTCCTGTGAATTTGGTTGAGATCGAATGAAAAACAAGGAAGTTATTAAAGAATCAATTTTGTATGCAAAATTCACTTGCAGCTGCCCGCGCTTTGTTTGTTTAGTTGACAGTGTGACCAAAACGGTGTTGTGATTTTTACCCGCTATTTTCAAATATATACAAAAAACTAATTTTAGTATATTTGGTATATTTTTTGTTAATATATCATTTAAATTTTTTGTTTTCTCTCGAAATGGGTTGCGGGTATCATACGGTCGAGCACTCTCGACTGTAGCTTTCTTACTTGTTATTACTTATTAATTGTTCTTGCAGAAAATCAAGTTCTGATTGCAGTTTTTGGGCCGTAGCCCACGCGGGAGGTGGAGTATTTACGTAGAGTAGCCACTTTAAGTGTGCTACCCTTTTCTTTATTTTTTTCGCAACTCCTCCGCGATTGCCCATTGTTTTCACTCTACTCACTCAATTTTTTTTTTGTCGATTTACCCATTTCGCATTTTCCAGTTAAAGTTTTTTTTTTTGTAGTTTTTTTTTTTTATCCTCCTGGGTATATCCTTCTAGTCCCTCGATGTCCTTCCAGTCCTGTCACGGTCGCCATGTCATAGGATTTGTAGTGACTTAGTATTTCTTTAGTCAATCAACTCCTTTGTAATTTCAAACACAAGGGTTTACTTTTGTTGTTGGTTTATTGAGGAGCGACATGTACGTGTCGCTCCAATTGTTGGACAATATCTCCTTTATACAAATTCATTTAAGGCTATACTTAGGCTAACCCGGGTAGCAGCGCTGTCGGTAAAGCCGGCAACGGCGCGGCTGCATTATGTATACATATATTTATGTTAATATATATTAGCGGAAGGAATGTGTTATGCGCGCTCTTTGTTAAGTATGTAAGAGTGCGACGACCACCGAGGAGACGCGTGGTCAGCCCTTTAGGTTCATAGCGCACATACATATGTGCTTATGTTACACGTGCACTTGACTTGGGATGTTTACAATAACACTGCAACAAAGTGTCACAGTGTATTCATACATATAAATTATGTATGTTTTGGTGCTGCGTATAAGTACAGTAGAGATTCGATAAGTGCGCATAGTACATCTCCCTCCTTTTGAAAAATAACGTAACTAAGTGAAGTTATTTTATGTTATATTTTTGATTATTATAAAATGTAAAAATTTGAATATCATATAATAATAATTTTTTTTTAAAGATGTTGTGTTTTTAATTAAAAAATAATTTTTTTTTTTTTTTTTTATGTAAATTTTTATATACGTATATATATTTTTGCATTGTATTGGGTTTTTATTCAAGTTTAAAACAGTTGATATTTTGAAGTTAAGAATTAAAAATTTTTATTCTATTCTTATGAACTGTTTGTTTTTTGTTATTGTTTCCGGATATGATTATATTATCTCTGTCTTCGAGTTTTTCTATTCTATAGGGCCCTGTGTATTGGAAATCTAGCTTATGTCCTACTTCATTTCTCAGTAAAACTTTATCTCCTATGGATAAAAGTATCTCCTTGGCTTTTGAATCATATAATTTCTTATTTTTATGTTTATTTAAGTTAATCATATTTCTTGCTCTTTTATAAGCTACTTCTAATCTATATTTACTTTCTCTAGCATAATCATCTATGTTATATATATGTAGGTTCTATACTACTTATGGTATTAAGGTATTCTGGTAGACTGCTTGTCTTTCCAAATACTAATTCATATGGACAATAGTATGTGCCATAGAAGGGGTTGTGTTGAAACAATAAACAAAATATTGAAGCCATACGTCCCAGTCAGTTTTATTAACTGATATGTAGGATCGTATATATTCATTAAATGTTCGATGACTTCTTTCTATTGTTCCGACAGTTTCATGATGATGTGCAGTTGATGTTATATTTTGTATTTTTAGATATTTACACAAATCATTTATAATTGAATATTATTCCGTTCCCATGTCCGAAATGAACGTCTTCATTGGACCGTACTTGAGAATAAAAGATTCAAATATTGCTTTTGCTATTGTTGCTGGGCTTTTGTTTCCAACTGGTGTAGCTACTAAATATTTAGTCAAGTCACATATAAGTGTGACTGCATATTCATTTCCTTGTTCTGACTTTGGTAATGGACCAATTGTATCCACTATAACTCTGTCAAAAGCTTGTACTGGTGTTTCAGTTATGGTTAATGGGGTCTTATTATGTTTTATTATTTTTGATTTGTGGCATTTTTGACATTTCTGTATATGCTGTGTTATATCACAAGTCATACCTTTCCAGTAATAATGTCTTTTGACCTTGGCCAAGGTTTTTGTAATGCCTGTATGACCTCCTTGTATTGGATAATCATGTAGTGTAGACAGTATAGCTTCTTTCTCTTTATTTGTATTTATTACAGTCACCGGGTTGAGTAGCGCTACTCTTAATGTATTCAATATTTCATTGCCCATATTTTTGAAATTATCTATTGAAATTTTTTCAAAGATATTTTCACACGGTGCTATTTTTAATTGGCTTATTTTTAATATACCGGCTTCTTTTTCAAGCCTTGGGAATAGTTAACCTAAATCAATATTTCCATTTGTATATATATCGCCAATATCTATTCTTGCTATAATTTTCTTACCATGTCTAAAGTGACATAGCATATCTTTTATATGCAAGGTCACTACTTTACGTACTTCGTCATTATTAATGACGTTGTATACGTTGGGCTGAGAAGCTTTTTCTGTAGATTGCCTTGGCAATTCTACTTTTTTATTTTCTGCGCAGAATTTCTGTCTACTTTGGTACCTGGTAGTGACTTTCAGGATTTTATTTTGTATGTCTTTTAATTCGGATATTGTTATCCTGGATAGAGCGTCTGCTACAAAATTGTCTTTACCCTTTAGATACTCGACTGTAAAGTTATATTCTTCTAATTCTAACCGCATACGTGTCAACTTCGAGCTTGGGTTGACCATAGAAAACAAATATGTTAAAGGTCTGTGATCCGTTTTAATTGTAAAATGTTTTCCATATATATATGGTCGAAAATGTAATATCGCCCAGTGAATTGTGCTAATTCCTGTTCTGTAGTACTTTTATTGCTTTCACCTTTTGTGAACGCTCTCGATGCGTATGCAATTGGAAGTTGGAGTTCGTTATAGTTTTGGGTTAAAACTGCTCCACATGCTTGCTTACTTGCATCAGTGATTATGCAAAATTCTTTGCCAAAATCGGGGTATTGCAGCAGGGTTGGTTCCATAAGTTTCTTTTTTAAATACAGGAATGCTTTTTGGCATTCGTCTGTCCAAAAAAATAGGAGTTTGGTGCTAGTTTTAGACCAAATGACAGTCGCGTGAAGCGATATGATCCATTGGTTGTTGAGAATGACGTTATATTTCTTGAGTTTTCTTCTAGCTCTATTTGATGAAAACCTGACATAAGGTCAAGGCATGACAAATATTTAGCTCTACCTAGTTGATCTAGAATGTCGTCAATCCTGGTAGGGGAAATTTATCGGAAAGTAATTTTTTATTTATTTGGCGATAGTCTATTACTAATCTCCATTTCTTAACGTCTGAACCTGGAAGTGATTTTTTGGGTACTAATAAAAGAGGGCTATTATACTCGGATACAGATTCTTCAACTATATTGTCTCTTATTAGCTTATTTACTTGTTTCTTTATTTCATCTTGATGACTATGCGGTGTTCTGTAATTTTTTATGTACACTGGTTCTTTATCCTTTAGTCTTAATTCTTGTTTGTAAAAATTATTTGTTGTGATTAATTCGGTTTCAAGTCCAAATATATCACTATATTTTGAACATATTTCAGTGAGTTGTGACTTAAATTGTTTTGGAATATTTTTCTTTAATTGAGCTATGACTTCTTCTGTTCTCGAACTTTTGTTTGTTTGAATTATTTCATAATTTGAAAGAAGTTCATAATTGATATTATTTATGTCGACTAATTGGTCGGTACTGGTTGTATTCAGTAAACGGACAAATGCGTTATTAGATGTTGCTACTGTATTTGCAGCATAAATACCAGATGTAATTTCTTGGTTAGGAATTAAGACGTTATCTTCTGTTGAGTTAATGTCTAACTTTCGGACAACTTCGGATCTTGCTGGTAATAGTATTAAATTATTACCGGAGCTAAATTTTATTGGTAAATAAATGGGGTATTTAAGGTTATTTGGTCTTAGTATGAGCCAATTATTTTCTAGTTCACAGTCTAGTTTGCAATTAAAGGTTTTTATGAAGTCAACTCCTATTATTCCATCACATGGTATTGCAAGATCTTTAGGGACTAAATGGAAATTATGTGGAATAATATATCTGTCTGTCTGTAGCTCAATTTGGATTAAGCCATTGGACGTGAAAATGCCATGTCCAATGCCTTGAATATTTACAGTTTTTTCTTTTTCGATGTTATTAAAGACATCTGAATTTTCTTTAATTAATGATATATCTGCTCCTGTGTCCGTGCAGAAATGTGAGAGTACTGTTTGTAGAAGTGTTCTTAAAGGTTACAAGCATATTCAGACTAAAGTTTATTGTGTGTACTTTTTTATTTAGTTTTGGGTACCTAAGGGTGTCTGGTAGTTTTCCGAATTGCTCTGTGTTACACGTACGTTAGAGGGGTTATTGTTACTGTGGCCGCGACTTGAGTTACCGCGACCCCTGTTATTTCCTCTGTACTGTCCTCTGCCTCTATTATTATTATTGTATCGGCGATTGCCGTTGTTGTTGTAATTGGCCCTTCCTCGGTAGCTTCCACGGCTACCTCTATTATTATTTTGTTGCCCACTGAAGTACAGGACGCTATTAGCGTGCCCTGTTGCTTCTGTGCAACTGTTAACAAATTTTGATGTGGCATCGTCCATGGTGCTGAACGTGCCAGCTTCCATGATGAATTTTTTTACCCTGTCTATAGAGCGGTTTCTGACCATTGCCTTAACAGCATGTGCTGTGCTGTATTTGGCAGCTATGTCTGAAGTTAGTCCATCGTCGATATAGGCTCCTTCTAAGGCATTTGCCAACTTCTCTACTTCCTGTACATATTGGTTGGCCGTTTTCTGTTTTTGTTGTAGATTCAGTAATTTTGCTGAGATTACTTCTACTGATTCTCCTTTTACTTTAAATCTTAGTTTGTCAATTATGGCTGTGATTGTCGCTTCATTTGTTATTAATTTTCTTGCATGGCCTTTTAATTTTGTCTTTATAAGACTAATAGCAACTGTTTCATGAGGACCTTTCATTGAATCAATTAGACTCAAACCGTCTATGAAACTCGTTAGGTTTTCTGCCTTTCCATCTGCCTTTACATCAGGTATTACCGATGAGGCTAACCTTAGATATTCTAATTGTGTCATAGCCATGTTTACTGGTTTTTCTATTACGGACTCTGATTCAGATTCGGACAACTCAGGTGAAATTATTACCGCTGGTATTGTTAGGTCATGTATGTCTTCTTTTTTTTATTATATTTTCTGAATCCCTTGCTATTTCGGAATCGCTAACAAAGTCTAAATCTGGATTTGTATCTTCTTCGACTACTGCTGGAGTGTTCAATATTGAAGGTATTGTTATATCCAATGAGTACTTTGTTTTAATGTTATTTAGATTATTTTTTAATCTATGCAAAAATCTTGATACATACGACTAATGGTTAGTATTTAGTTTTTCCCTGTTGTAGTGTATCAATGATCGTGCTTGATTGTAACAGGCAACTAATATCGATTTATCGAATTTCAATTTGATTTCAATTTGATTCCATTTCATGGTCATAGAGATATAAGATATAAGTGTCAAACGAAAGAACAAACATAGATTGGATAAGAATTTAATAATTTAATAATGAATTCAATTTTTATATATATAGTTATAATGCAAAAATATATTTAGCATTTTGTTTTTTTAAGCAATCTTCGTTGCTGTTTTATATTTTTAAAGAAAAATTTTTTTTTTAATTTTATCCAGGTCATTTGCCCGGCTTAAGTATTTTTTCCGTAGGCACTTATTGTGCAATTTATAAATTTAAAAAAAAACATTAGCAATCATTATTATTAATGATAATCAAAAAAATCGTTATTAAACCCATGTCTTTGTTCTCAACTTCAACTTTGTTAATGACATTTGCAGTGGAGTCCACTGTTTTACTGTCTATTAACCCATATCATTTGGATTATTTATTTTTATAAATGCATTTTATTTTTTAAATGGGTATTGACTTGTTTCAGGGTCTGGATATTTACTTATACTATTGGTGTTCATAACCTTATAATTTTCGTTTTCATTTTAAAATTTGTTTTTTGTTTAATTTATAGTTGTCATTTTAATTTATAATTTTCATTTAAAAAAAAATTTTTTTTTGTTTTATATATAATTTTCATTTTAATTTTCATTTTAATTTAAAATTTTCATTTTAAAATTTTTTTGATCATTTTGACAGTTTTCTACCTAATTTTTCGTACAGCTATACGGGCTGCACTGCTATCAAGCGAAAAGGGTTTTGCATGATTTTATAATTTGGTTTAATATTAGTAATATTATATTTATATTATATATTTATTAGTTGGTCCCTCGCAGTCAGCAGGACATCTCTTCATTATTTTCGGCAATACTGCTGGTATGTGAACAGGTTTAATTTTTGACAAATTCTTTATCTGATTATTGTTATCTGACGAGTTCGAGTGAGAGGCTTCTTTTTTTTAACTCGTAGGGTCTCTACGAGATGGTCAAGCTCAGTTTGTAATTTCTGTGCTGTAGACCATGTAGGCGGTGGCGATTGTTTATATATTAGCCACTATAGTTTGGCTATTCTTTTATTTATTTTATTGTTTATACCACCGCGCTGCTTGCCCATTACTCAACTCTACTCACTCAGATGTGGTTTTTTTATATTGTTGTCCAGTTTCCTTTGCCGATGCTGCTTCTTTGCCGATGTCGCTGTTGCGCCTGTTGTCCTTGGTCTTACAAGGTTTAGAAGGTGTTAGGTTTCTATTTAGAAGGAGCAGCTGAGGTGCCGCTCCAACGATCAAAATGTCTCTGTTCTTTTACAATATTTCTTAAGTCTGAGTAAGGCTAAGTCTCGTAGCTGAGCTGCCCGCAGGAGGCGGCAGAGAGACGGCTATGTACTTATGTATAAAGGAATATAATAATATACGTTGTTATGCACTCTCAAATGGAGGCGCGAGGGGTATGCAAATTAATCAATGCTGTTGTACAGTATTGAAAAAAATAATTTTTATTTAGTGGAGCTCAACACATCCGTTTATTATGAAGCCGAGATTAGAATTAAAAGTACAATTGTATCTTATGCTGCAAGGCAGCTACATTATGAAAAAGCTTCTTTCTAGAAAGCTCGCAAAGGGCGGCTGACGCGATCGAAAGCTCTATTGTGAAATTCGATTATGTTTATGTTTATAGAAGGAGTTGCGCAGCAAAGGCTGTGTTTACGTTATTTGGAAAATGCGCAATCGTATTCTTTAAGTGTTGTTTACGTTAAGTGCTGCAGCTGGCTTTAAATCTAATATCGCCAAGCGAGTCAATTAGCAATTTGTTTATTGTTTATATTTTGAATAAGAGAGACTTGGCGAGCTGGGTGATAACTTGCATATGCTGACCGTTTGTTACGATTATGCTGACACTAGCACTTTCAGTGTGCGGGCTAAGTCACAACGATCGGTTCATATATCAGCCACTTAGGGTTTTATGACCAGGACTTTGGATTATGTAAACACTGCAGCAAGTGTAACCTTTAAGTACTCTCGGTACAGTGGGTATTCAATATATGTGCATATTACACTTGATCTGCGTAAGACCTACACGAATACTGTCACCAAATTTGATATCTCTAGGTCATTCACACACTTAAAACGTCCATATGCATTGGGCACAACAATTTTGATAAATAATTCAACGAATAACTTTTGTTCAACTTATCCGATTTTTACCAAAACTACAGGGTATATTAAGAGTGTCAAGCGGAGATGGGTTACCAAATTACACAACATTACACAAAGAACTTTTGGAGTTATACGCAATTTACATAAAAAAAATTGACTTTTTCTAGATTAATGCTTATTGTGGGCGAAGGGGGCGTGGCATCCAACTTTTGAAATAAACATGATCTGCGTAGGGTATGAAGGAACCTTTTTGCCAAATTTGGTGTATCTATGTCTTATAGTCTCTGAGATCCAGGTGTTCATACAGACGGACAGATGGACATGGCTATATCGTCTCGGCTGTTGACACTGATCAAGAATATATATACTTTATGGGGTCGGAGATGCCTCCTTCTGCCTCTTACATACATTTTCTGTTGGCACTAAGTTATAATACCCTATGGGTAGCGGGTATAAACATTTTGAATTCGCCGGGAGAACATTGGCCAAAAGTCTGGGGCAACATGGTTCTCGATGACTTTCCTGTGACTGTCTACCTAACGAGGAAGAGGATGAACTGGAGGACATAGATTCGTGAGAGTCAATACATTCTGCAAATTGCAAAATGCCGTTCTGAAGAATGTTGTGGAGAATTTAGAAGTGGATTACTTCAAATTCTACCAGATCGATTTTTTCCTCCTCCTATACGTATTGTTCAGGGTGTCTCTGAAATAATTGTTTCCGAGAACAATGAGATGGGCAATTTTCTAGACCTAATGCAACGCAGAGCTCTCGTGTTATCAATAAATAAACACAACAAATATTAGGAAGTAAGCCTTATCTACATTTTATATATTGAATGTGCTAACTTTTCGCCTTTATTATTATATCACAAAAATCAGCTACTCTGCATTCAATAATCAACAAAAATTTAGCTGTAAACTTGGGCGCAAAATCTAAGAAACCCCTTTGCCGTGTGGCTGGACGGCAAAAGGGGGAATGTCTAGTGGTTCAGTCATACGAAGGTTGCGAAGACCTCGAATGGCTTCACAAAGAGTCTTTTGACAAGCCAACTTCCAATAATAAATAATATTAAAGATTGGTTGGAATATAGATAATTTAGAAATATAGAAAAAATAGATTAAAGGAACAAATTTGCTTATTTTTCTTTTCTTGTGATTACGTAATCATTGTGGGCGTGGTCATTGAATGATTACTTTTGATTACAAGGGGGGGAGGGGGTCAAAAATTGCCGAAAACGTGATTACGTAATATATGGACAGCCCCTTACATGTTTTGTAATTTGTGTTTGAAAGATCTGTTGCCGGCAAGAAAATTCTATTACGTGCACTGATCTGCTTCTAGTTCCAACGCTGCAGTCTTCGTTGCCCGAAGAGCTCCAGCGGCTTCGGTGAACAATTTTCACAAACGCTAAAGGCGCTATATGTCACTCGCTATGAGCGAATGGGTTAGTTCAGAACACAGTACTTCACTTTGTCTATGATAGCGAGTGCTCGCTGGATAAACCAGGTTTCGTATTTTTCACTTTACAGTCGTTTTGGCTCACAGTGGTGGGCAGTTGTTGCACAGCACCGACGTGTTAGTGTTCACTTTTCCGTTTTATGTTTCTAAGAGTTTTCAAATAACAGACGTGTTATTTAAAGAACGCGTGGATAGTACTTTGCCACCAGTTGTTCTAACTTCGCCGTTTTATATTTCGGAGTGTTTGTTTTAGATAACATACGTGTTATTTAATGAACGCGTGGATGGCATTTTACCACTAGTTGGGCGCCAATTTTTTCAATAGCCAAATTATTGGCTTGGTCTATCTTTAATACTAGGCTTTGCCTTAGCAATGAAAGACGTTGAGTTTAAATATGATCTTTATTTCACAGAGCTGAGTCGTTGTGCTCAAATGTTCAATCAAATTAAAACTAAAGTACAAAAAATGATCAAAACGTGTTTTAGCAAAATTGTCAGAGTGACAATGTTGGGGATCAGGCAATTATATAAACATAATTCGTCGTCGGCAAGCCGACCAAGCATATTTGTGAGCGACAACGGATGCTACATAACAAAGCTATCCGATTGCAGCGCCCAGCAGTCGCAACCCAAATGCTGACAAGACATTTTTTTTCGTCAGCACTTTGATTACAGTACTTAGATAACTTATATACATTATTTGAATCAATAAAATTGTTTTACTTTAACCAAGAGTTTGATTAAATTGATAACGCCTGAAATCCAAGAACTTGAAATGAAAGGCGGAGTATTTCTTATTACTGTTTATTACAGGGCCGATGTGCCTCTCTTCGAATAAAGAAATGAACTAAAACATAAAATCAAACAAGACAATCTCGCAACTTATGGTTACGAGATCGTTTCATAGCGGCCACGCAAATATGTCGTGGTTGCCGGCTATGCAACGACATCCGGTCAAATGCTTATTCAGCTATTTGGCCAGTGTCGTATTCGGTCAGCGCACTCAGACCGTTTGTTTGTCTTAACTTATACATATGTATGTACGCATGCACACTACCATCTTTCTTTTTTACCAAGAGCTTTGGACTGGCAAAAGGTGAGCTACTTGGGCGAATCACTTTGGCATCTAACATCTGCTGTATTTTTACTCTGACAAGCTTCTTTTCATCCGCACTAAGTCTGTACGGGCGTGGCTGAACTGTCTTATTGATATACAGTTGTGATACGTCTTTGAGGTATTTCATTCATAAAACTATCAGAATATGGTTCCAGTATATTTATTAAAGTTTGCTTGTCCTGCTCACTTAAATCATAATTGCTATTAACCATATTGTCTTCTGTGGATTTGTGCTGGACTACACAAACAGTTATAGTCTTAAATAAACTTAGCTTATCTGAGTCCATTGTAATGCCAAAATGATACTGTAATATTTCCCGACCAATCATTATGTATTTGTGTATCTCTAGATAAAATTCAAAAATTTTAACTGTGGCTAGAATTTGCAAATTGTTTTTAACAATATTTTCTCCTATGCCTCTTAAATTCACCATATTATTAATTCATTGCCAGCAATCTTGTCACTTGATTTATCCTTAACCAATAAGCACTCTGCACTAGAATCGAAGACAAATTGGAACGGCTCACAATTTTGGAAAATCACTCCCTGCGAATTTGACACAGCACATATGTACGTCGACTCTCTTAACGCTACTTCCATTTGCTGTAGCTGCACCATTGGTGCACGTAGATGCGATGTGTCCTACATTACCGCATTTGTAGCAGGATACGCCTGATCTGTCGCGTCCAGTCACCGGTTTGCCATATGATTGTTTTGTATAAATTTCGGGTTTCTCTTCAGCTTTCCTCTTATGACACTCTCGTAGCTTATGCCCAAGCTTGCCACAATAATGACACTTAACTGGAGTTTGCGTTTTCTGCTTCTTTGGCTCGGGTCCATGATCCGCACCAGAATATTCGACCCGCTTGCCGAATGAATAAGCCTGTAATTGCTGCTGCAATTCGCTGCGCGTTGTTACGTTTTTTCTGTATAGGAGATTCTGTAGTCTTGTGTCAATTTGCGATGCGTGTGCCATCACGGGTGACACTGCCACTTCTTCAGCTGTCATCGAACTCCATTTTATCATCAATGACGTCACAAGGCTGCAACAGTACACAGACAAGCACTCGTTGCATCAACATATTAAACAAGATGGCGGATGGCGTCTCTATGCTTTCATATCTCTGCATGAGTTCTTCAAATTGTGTCCAAGTCATTCCCGCAAAGCAAATTTGCGACAGCCATTGCGACGCGCTTCCAATTAGATATTTACGTAGAGTCATCACCAATGCACTGCCCCCTAATGGACGCTCAATCAGAATCATATTCGCAGTTTTGCACCACGCTGCCGCGTCAGCACCAGCAGCTTCGGGGTTAAACGTAGGCAGCGTCACAGAAGTCTCATGCATTGTTGCTGTTGTAGTAGTAACCGGCGTATAAATTATTAAATTCGTCCTCCGGTCCCTCGGCAGTTCCAGGTTGCCGGGGCGAGCGTCGTGGCGAATTCTATGAAGACTTGGCTTGAGTGGTGCAAACATAAGATTGACAATACAAAAAATTAAGAACTAGAGTTAAAGCTAAGCGTGGCCAGTGGAAAAGTACTGGCAGACGACTACTACGTCACAAGCGCAACGGTCATCATTGCAACATACGATCCGTTGCTTGCGCGTGGGTTGCTCTAGAAGTTTGTCGAACGAGCATGCGAGGGAAGTTCTATGTTTACTAGCGGGTGGCGCTTGTTAACTACTCCCCCCTCAATCCACCATTGATAGGAGAGGATGAGGCAGCAAAATATAAGGCTGACTGCAACTCCGACTGCGAACCAAAATAGTGGAAATCCGCCAGATGTCACATCATCCTTGAGTTCCTGGATGCTATGTAGGTTGTGCTCATTCATCCGTTGCAGTAGTGGTAGGCTTAACACATGATCGTGTCCCGTGATATTCAGCAGGGGTGACGCAGCGATGCCAAGGGTCTTGCTCACAGCTCCGTTATGATTTACATACTTGGTATTATTATTATTAGCGAAATGAGCTCCTCTTGTGGTCATCATGGGCCCGTCATCTACGACGACTCTCGCAACTTGTTCGTTGATGATGATTATTCCCTCATCCACTACGGTGATTGGCTCAAGGTGACTGGGCTGCGTGTGGCATATAGCTGAGCCACCTGAGGGTATTCCTCGGGCGCAGTTATTTGCGCTGCCTTTTTGCAGACGTCGCATAATTTGTTGTAGCGCATTCCGTAACAGCCAGGATCTCATCGTCGCATTCTGCCACTATGTTGTCGTGTAGTTGGAGTACGTTGTTGTTGTGTGCCTTATGACCTTGTTGCAAATAACTTTAACTTTTGGATACTTAATTAATATATGGATGATACTATCGGACTGGAAAATTTTTATATCTGATACTCCCATCAAACTAACCATAGGGACTTCTGTGAGCTGTTCATGAAAAATTGACTTTAAATCATTATGGTAAAAAATCGTAGGGTTTATTATATTTGATTTGGCAAGCGTTATAGTGAGCATGAGATTTTGTATTTCTGTGATAAGAATTCTGTTCCTTGCTAAACGCGTTTCATACAGATGCGATGTGTCTACTAAGTTCCCTTTTTTTCTTCAAGAAATTCGTTCACTGTATCGGTAAGTAGGTTGATTTGCTTTTGCGTCTCTGTGTTAATTACTATCTGTCTATTGTTTGACGTTATTAGCTGAGCTTCAGTAATCTTGATTCTTTCATGATCCGATGCGTCTGAAGTACCTGCTACGACTTTTAATGCTGTTCCCAAGAAATCCAGGCTTCTAACTATCCCATGGTGTATCATTAATGTGGACAATAAATTTTTATACCCGCTACCCATAGGGTAGAAGGGTATTATGACTTAGTGCCAACAGGAAATGTATGTAACAGGCAGAAGGAGGCATCTCCGACCCCATAAAGTATATATATTCTTGATCAGTGTCAACAGCCGAGACGATATAGCCATGTCCGTCTGTCCGTCTGTCCGTCTGTCAGTCTGTCCGTCTGTCCGTCTGTCTGTCCGTATGAACACCTAGATCTCAGAGACTATAAGACATAGAGACACCAAATTTGGCAAAAAGGTTCCTTCATACCCTACGCAGATCAAGTTTATTTCAAAAGTTGGATGCCACGCCCCCTTCGCCCACAATAAGCATTAATCTAGAAAAAGTCAAGTTTGTTTTTATGTAAATTGCGTATAACTCCAAAAGTTCTTTGTGTAATGATGTGTAATTTGGTAAGCCATCTGCGCTTGACACTTTTAATATACCCTGTAATTTTGGTAAAAAGCGGATAAGTAGAACAAAAGTTATTCGTTAAATTATTTATCAAAATTGTTGTGCCCAATGCATATGGACGTTTTAAGTGTGTGAATGACCTAGAGATATCAAATTTGGTGACAGTATTCGTGTAGGTCTTACGCAGATCAAGTTTGGTTTAGATTTTTGCCACGCCCCTTTCCGCCCCCAAAATCTGTAAAAGCCGTAATAATAAACCTAGAGCATTGAATTTTGGTATACATAATAATATATATATTCTCAATGATTCCTGTGAATTTGGTCGACTTGAAAACAAGGAAGTCATTAAAGAATCAATTTTATATGAAAAATTCACTTGCAGATGCTCGCGCTTTGTTTGTTTAGTTGACAGTGTGACCATGTCGGTATGCTATGGATTTTTATACCCGCTATTTTCAAATATATACAAAAAAACAAGTTTCAGTATATTTGGTATATTTTTTGTTAAAATATCATTTAAGTTTTTTGTTTTCTCTCGAAATGGGTTGCGGGTATCATACGGTCGAGCACTCTCGACTGTAGCTTTCTTACTGGTTGAACATGGTCTATATCTACTTCTAGCAATTTTCGCATATGCGACTATGGGAATAGATCGGTCATTTTTATAGTGTCATCTACAATGTCCTGAAGATCAGTCAAATACTTTATCGCCCAATACGGGAATATAGTTCGCATGGAAGAAATCGGTGATGCGAGCGTTCGTTGCGGTTAGGAGTAAAACGACTATTCTGATAAACCTATGGAAATGAATAAGTCGGGTCTGTAGTGAAAAATTGGTAATTTTATAGTTATATGAGGTTGTCCTTATGGACTATCCTCCCCTTAATAAGTACAGATGTTCCCAGGTCTGCTTGTATGTTTTCTTCTGAGCATAAGGGGGACAACTAATTGCCTAATCTTTTGTTTTTTTAAGTATACCTTTTCGCCTACATCAAATACACTGTTCTGGATTATGTCTGGTAAGCTGGTCTTGTTGGGCTTTTATTAGTTTGTCCTTTAGTGTTTATTGCACTTTGCTAGCCGCTGAGTGTCAGCAATAGCTTTTGATCGGTTGAAAAGATGTCAATATGTAACCTTTCTCCGGCATACGATGGTATTGGTGTCTCCACGAGCTCCTGTTCTTTTGGGTGACGGTCGTATTTAGCCTTACAGTTTAAAACTACCTCTCTAGCCAGCTTGTTCATTTTTGGAAAGTAATAGTCACGAAAGATTTGTATTACGTTTTCCTGTGCTGCTCTATGCGCACGGTTATGTTCGGTATTAATTATTTCCAGTTGTTCATCTTTATTGGTGATGTCTGACACCATATTCTTACAGTGCCAAAATGTAGTCGAACGAAAAAATGATACTAACTCATGCTGGAAAACGGCCAAAGTTGGGAAGTCACAATGGAACGCGTTTACAACATCAGGATTCACTACAAGTTTCAGAGTCTCCATAAGATTATTCTTGTCAATTAATTGTATCACATGGCGGGTCTTATTGCCGAACATAATAAGTCTTCGATGCAACGAATAACATGCCTCTTCTAGAATTACTTGATTTCTAAAGCAATTTAAGGGCTTGTCAGTTGTTTCGATTGTGTATGTCAAGGAAAGCTCACTGTGAACGGTGGCTGCATCTGATTGCGGCTCGTCTTGTAAAGCGTTAATGTTTTGTCGGGATAAGACCTACCCCCTTGGGATAATACAGGACCGATACCACTTGCGGACGCGTCGGTGATCAAATCAAACGGTTTTTTGAAATCTGGGTACATAAGCATGACATCCTCCGATGCCAATTCGATGTCGAATCGTCGATTTCTACCACCGTTTTCTTTGACATGTGTTTACTAACAGTACCATTTTGACGTTTAGAATGTTGGTCAAGGGCCTCGCTATTGCAGCGATGTCTTTAACAAATACTTTATAGTAGCTGGCAACGCCTAGAAAGAACCTTAGAGAAAACAAATTTTTCGGATCAACATATTCTTGGATAGCTTTGACTTTTTCAGGATCTGTTTTGCTTCCTCTCTAGTAACCACAAAACCTAAGTATTCGACACTTTCATTGAAAAATTTGTTTTTTCTTTAGAGACTCTCATGTTAGCGTCGCAAAGCCGCTGGAGCACTATGTCAATGTGTCGGACATTATTGGCTTCATTCTCTGAAAATATTATTACGTCATCAACATAGACGTAGCATATCTTGCCAATTTGTTCTCGGAGTATGTCGTCGATTGCTCTTTGGAAGATGCTGCCAGCATTCTTCAACCCAAAAGGCAAACGACAACATTCATACTTTCCGCCGTTAACTGAGAAAGAAGTTTTCTCACGATCTGTTTCAGCTAGATAAATCTGGTGTATCCAGATTTCAAATCTAGTGTGGTGAAAAACTTTGCCTTTCCAAGATTCGCTAGAATCATAGGAATGCTTGGCATTGGATAACGGCGATAGTTCGCTCATTTAGTTTCCTGAAGTCCATGACGAGGCGATGGTTTTTGTTGTCATCGGGGTCTACGCCTTTCTTATCAACAACCCATGCCGGGCTGTTGTCAGCAGATCTTGATGGTCTTATGATGCCATCTTTTAATAATTGAGCGATTTCGTTGTTAACGAAATCTGCTACTCCTATGGGGTATGGGTATAGTTTTGAATATACCGGTTCGTTGTCTTGGCGATGATTGAAGTATTGAAGGGCAGTGCTTCGTTAGAGGTCAAAAACGCCTTAATTCTTTTCACAATCATTTTTTAAATTCGCCTCTTATGATGGGAACCACTATGTCATCGACACGTCTGAAATTCACGTTATCGCATAAATGCTATTTCAACATTTCTGACTTGTTGCCGTAGGTAATGTTGTTATTGAGAAGATTCAAAGTTACACCAGCCTGCGTTAGCAGGTCGAAACCTATAATAGCATTAAATGTGTCGAGCGTGTCTGATATGAAAAACGTGGCAACTTTTCCAAAAATTTCCATTGAACATTTCTGGTTGATTTTACTGGATCCATGTATTGAATTCACAGTAAATGGGGAGTCGACAGTCATTACGTTTTTTAACTCCTTTATGGGTCTAACGTAATTTTTTTTCCGCCCCAGTGTCGATTAAAATCTTTAATGTTCGAGCATCCAATTGTAGCTCGACGAACGGCAATTGGGAGCGTTCCCTAAAAAAAGCAGAGAGTCAATGCCTGTTGATGAATCACTTTCATCATCGCTGTCGTCAGCTGTAAGTTAGTGGTAGTAGATCTATATTTCATAAACCCATGCTGGCATGGTGATATAATAGATCTACAATAATGTTGTAACTGTGAGGTTATTAATTTCCCAAACAGTTTCGGAATAGCAGACAATTTTGATTTTCCTCTATAATTCTCGGCATTAGACTTATTCCCGTTTTTATGGGGAGGAGTACTAAAAGATTCCTTTCAATAGTTTTGAAAAGATCATAACTCCATTGACAAATTAAAAGGAATGTATAAAGGAATTAATATAGCCTCAGCACAATGTCTAAGCACACATGCTGAAACTCCATCTGGCCCTGGTGAAAATACAGGCTATAGAATCTTTAAATTATTTAATAGTGAACTTTTAGTAATTAATGGTTTAATAATGCAATTAGCGTCATTTAGCTGATACGGATAAGGCAAAACCAATCGATCGTTTTGAGATCTATATGTAGTTTGAAAAAAATCAGCAATAGACTGATTGGTTTTCGCTGTATTCTTAAAAAAAAACAGTCGATGCAAGCGTTGATGAACCACGTTTCATATTAACAAAGTTATAGAATCTCATCGAATTACTGCAAAACCGCCGTCCACAATTTACGAGGTAGTCATTGTAACATTGTGTATTATGGACAATAAATTTTTTTCGTGCAATCGAATAACAAGAGAAGTTAAAGGAGGTGTTAGATTCCTTAAACTTCTTGTAATTTCTCGACATTTTATTTTTAAGGTATGTCAATTCCCGTGTAAACCAAACAGGCTTGTTAGACCTATTTGGTTTACGTAACGGGACGCATATGTCGAATGAAGAGTTTAATGTAGTATAAAACAGTTCAGTTGCACTATCAATGTCCCTACACTCGCAAAGAGGAGACCAGTCAGTGTTCGACATGATCCGATAGAGTTCATGGAAATCCGTGTTACGAAAATGACGCACGTGTTGCAATCTCGTAGTAGTATGCTACACGGGTCTCTAGGTTCATCAACACTTCTAAAGTAGGATGATAAGGATCTTTAGGAAGGGATAAAGGTTCAGATCGGGAGACAGATGTAAGGGAAGGATCCAAAACAAAAACCAGGTCAAGCATTCTATATAAAGCATTTGGGATAGCATTGATTTGACTCAATGATAATCCAAACAAATTATCTATAAAATCATGCTGGGTCGCAGAATTTAATGCGTTGGAGTCAGAATTTGATAGCCAAGTCATTCCTGTAATGTTAAAATCACCAAGAACAACAAGACTGGCCAAGGTCTGGTTTACAGAGAACGAGGTAAAGATTATAAGTTGGCCAAGTCACTTTCCTGGCTCAAACAAAATAGAAAAAATTTGTTATGTTTCGAGTTTTTGGCTTTGTAAAATTGGTGTACTTATTATTTTGACCAAGCCTTGCCTATGAATTTTTGAATTAATCGATCACAATCTTTAAACTTGAAATGGAAAATGCTCATGTTTACTATTTTTATAATCTACTATGTATCCGAAAACTAAAAGTAGATTTGATTTTTTATTCAAGTTACTTAAAAGCGGTTTACGAGGTGCGAAAGAAATGTTATAAGGGTGTACTTATTCTTTTGTCCAGTAGTATATATATTCTTGATCAGTCTCAATAGCCGAGACGATATAGCCATGCCCGTCTGTCTGTCTGTATGAACACCTAGATCTCAGAGTCTTTAATATAAAGAGGCACCAAATTTGCTATATAGGCTCCTGCATTCATGACGCACATTATTTTATTTCAAAAGTTGGATGCCACGCCCCCTTCGCCTACAATATACATAAACCTTTCATTATGTCAACTCCAAAAGTTATTTGTGAAATGATCTGTAAGTTGGTAAGCTTAATACTGTTAATATACCCTGTAATGTTGGTATATCTGATTAGTAGAACAAAAGGTATTTGCTAAATTATTTATCAAAATAGTTGTACCCAATGCATATGAACGTTTTAAGTGTGTGAATGACCAAGAGATGTCAAATTTGGTGATAGTATTCGTGTAGGTCCTACACAGATCAAGTTTGTTTTCGATTTTTGACACGCTCCTTACCGCCCCCCGAAAACTGGAAAAGCCGTAATAATGGACATATAACATTGAATGATATGAATGATTGATATGCATTAGAATAATTATAGTCTTAATGATTACTGTGATTTTGGTTGTGATTAATTCAAAAACAATGAAGTCATTATATAATCAATTTTATAGGCAATATTCACTTGCAGATGCTCGCGCTTCGTTTGTTTAGTTGACAGTGTGACCATGTCGGAATGTTATGGATTTTTTTCAAATATATAAAAAAATAAATATCAGTATATTTCTATGGTATATTTTGTTTTCAAATATCATTTAAGTTTTTTGTTTTCTCTCAAAATGGGTTGCGGATATCTTACGGCCGAGCAGTCTCGACTGAAGCTTTCTTACTTTTTTTTTGTTTTTAAATATAAAGATTTGATGGTATTGGTATAGAAGAATCCACTTACATGTTTTTGCGAGTAAAAAACTTATTGTCGGCAAGAAAATTCTATTACACAGACAGTTCCGCGCCTCACTCAATGGACTTGCTTGTAGTTCCAAAGTCGCAGTGTTCGCTGCCCGATCAGCTCCAGCGGCTTCGGTAAACAATTTACACAGCGCTATACGTCACTCGTTATGACTGAATGGGATGGTTAAAAACACAGCGCTTTACTTTGTTTATGATAGCGAGTGCTCACTACACAACACAAGTTCGTTGCTTTGCACTTCACAGTTGTTATTATACATGCTACCCATAGGGTAGAAGGGTATTATAAATTAGTGCCAACAGTAAATGTATGTAACAGGCGGAAGACATCTCCGACCCTATAAAGTATATATATTCTTGATCAAAGTCAACAGCCGAGATAATATAGCCATGACCGTGTGTCTGTATGAACATGTGGATCTCAGAGTCTATAAGAGCTAGAGCAAGACATTTTTTTTAAAACACTAGTTATAACTGCAAGCAGAAAAAGTTTGTTTTAGAATTTAAGTGAAATCGCGTGAAAAACATTGAAATTATTAGCCAGCAATTTTGTCATAATAATTTCGCCTTTCTTACGCCTACATGTGAAAACACTTACAGCTAAGCAGACAACAGCGGTTCGAGTTACGCTCCAGACAATTTTTTTTTAAACTTCTTTTTAGTTTTTAAAATTGTGTATGTTATTTGTAATGAATATACTTGCTGGAAACACTATTATAAATTGGCTAGTAGTAAAAAAAGTTAAAATTTGAAAACAAAAACTCACCCAAAGTATGCTAGAAGTCTTTCAATTTCCAAAGAACAACTTTAACAATAACTAATCAAAGCTTTATTCTTATTAGAACCATTCACACGAAGTCGTTTGGTGGTGCAGTGGTTAGATTGTCCGTATGCATATCTCAGGTGTACGTCGGGCCCCGAACTCGAATCCGCACTTGTGATTTCATTAATTAACTTTGTTATTTATTTTAGAAAATTTAACAAGTTTTCGTAATATCTCAAAATTATTTTCGTGCTCTACAGAACTGGGTAGGTGTATTTATTACGTTTTAAAAATATGCATGCTATTTATAATGGATATAATAGTTAGAAGCACTTTTATAAATTGCTTGGGAATGGGAACATTATTCTTATTAGATTGCTTAGAACAGAGTTGTTTGGTGGCGCAGTGGTAAAAAACTGGGAATTACAATCGACCACACTCGACTCTAGCTTACTTACTTGTTCGCTCAATTAACAGTGATGGGCGGTTGTCGCACGGCACCGACGTGCTATTTTTACCCCTTGATGTTTTAACTACACCGTTTTATATTTCGGAGTGTTTTAAAAATTATATAGAAAGACAAACAGAGAGTACCCGTTGCACAGCACTGACGTGTTATTTTTAAAGAACGCGTGGACGGTATTTTACCACTAGTTGGGCGCCAATTAGTTCAATATTTATGAGCGATAGCGGTTGCTACATAATAAAGCTGTCCGATTACAGCGCCCAGCAGCGAAAATGCTAACAAGAAATTTCTTCTCGTCAGCACTTTGTTTGCAATACTTGTTTAATTTGTATATACAATTCAAACATATGTATATATTAATCTACGAATTATTAATTTTACATACGCACTTGTTTGTTTAATCATATGTCCATTTGTCTCTTCAACCCCAGCAGAGCTCTATCAGGGGTAGGCAATCCTTTGGCCAGATAATGAGTGGTTAAATTAGAGTTCTGCATGAATTGCAAAAATAACACATTCAAATGAACTATGCGCAAAATAAATTGAATGAAACGGAGTGCGAAGCGGAATTCGATTGAGTGATTGAGTGAGTTCGCGTTAGACTCGGACGCACAACGTTCAAGTGAAACAAATTGAATTTAATGAAGGGGAATGCTTGAGATAAATAATAAGCGTTCTTGTCTTGTCACACAAGAAACACAAAGACACGTCATAAGTACACAGAACAACAATAAACACACTAAATAATAACTGTAAATACGCATAGAAATACATATGTATGTATGTAGAATCTCGTCTGCTTTGTTTTCTCCATCAATCTCTGCTGATCACCGTAACATATGACGACTCTAATAATTCGAATGTTTTCGGCGTCGTTAAATTTGTCATTCATTTCAATTTACGTTGTAAGTCCAGTCATGCAGACCTGTAGTCTCAATCAAAACAAGATATACATATGTACATTATAGCCTCAAATAAAATAAACACTTTACGACACACCCACATATGTACATATGTATATACATATACATATGTATATACATATATAAACATAACTATTATTGATTTTTCCTATTGAGATAATTTATATATATTATTAACATGTATTACACATCATATTCATATATTTAAATATATATACCTGCTAACAATTAATATATATGGTCGCGCCGGCTGATTTAAGGCGTTGCCAGAAGGTTCGATGTAGAATCCACCGAGAGACGTCACAAATTAAAATACTGAAATCACACTAGGCAGACCAATTATACCAGCAATTAAAAAATAATAAGTTTATTAATTATGTCTAAATTTATAATTCTAAATGTTAATTAATCGTTATATGTAAATTGAAATGAAATCTATGAAATAAAGGAAATGATACTCGACTCGCCATATATCGAGGTCTTACACATCCCTGAGTTTTGCCGATAGCTAGCCGACCATCGATATATGGTTGCGATCGAAAAGTCGGATCATGACAAATGGCGCCCAATTATAAAATTACTACTGCCAAAAACAGGCGGAAAATTAATATGTTTTATTAATAACTATTAATAGTCTCACTCAGAGTGCATGCGATAGTCGGCTTAGATTGAACCGTGGGGAGGGCGACCGAGCCTCACCCGTTGCTGCCACGGTCGTGCTCTCCAGTGTCGCACGGGAGTGAGGTTGTTGACCATGAGCAGTGAGATTAAGGGCTGGTACCAGAGGGAAGTAGTTGTCTACACCCAAATCTGCATAACCGCGCCTTGATCTCATGAATGTATGTTGTTTTTTGATCATTATCACATCATTATCCGCAACAAATCCATAACTTAAAAATGCCGATATTGCTGGTAGGTAGGAGCGACAAAAATAAAACCATATTCATTTGACCCAGTTTATTGAACTATTGTACGTCTGGAGATTTTCAGTGTTTAATTTGTGAATTTTAATGCTTTATAACTTGTTACTATTATTGTTCGATTACAATCAATGTCTAACAAAGAGAAATGCGAGGTGGTAACGGTTATTTCGGTGGTCATATTTCTTATTGATTTTTAGAGATTTATGTTATTTCGTTAGGAATGGTATTATTATTTTGCTGTGAATGGTTAGGAGACTAAGTACAGTTAAGAAACGGAATATTAGGAGTTTGGTTAATAAGTATAGGGAGGTTGAACAGCTGATACAACGAGGTAGAGGGTAAGCTTTCGAGACAAGGGTAAACAAGAAGTGGCACGTAGGGTTAGGCGCAGTATCGACTATTTTCGGAATAGAGAGTTGGAGGAAATGGTTCCCATAACGCGGGAAATGCAGCCAAGCACTATTCTGACCCTGAGTCAGGAAGACGCACTTCTTTGTTCACGACGTTGGACGAGTCGGTGCAGGGCGCTGTTGGCGGCGCACATCATCCTTCTGGAGCAATACCGAAACACCGAAGCGGCGATCAACTGGATAAAGTTAGACCTAACGCAGACTAGGTGTCGAGCGAAATAAAGTCTGCAATCAATGTCCCTTTGCTCCAGGCGCAAGAGAATTATTGGTCGGTGATGTCCACTGAGCTTGCCGAATTCCAAGCTATGATCCGCCGCGAGATGATGGAGTTTGTGTTGGGAATACTGAGCATTACTCCAAGCACGAAGCAAGCGGATCAGCTACCTGCAAAGCCGAAGCAGACTCCTATCGATCAGCTCACGGCAAAAGCGCGTCGGGCTATCCCAAGCACTAGGTCGATTGTTGCGCATTCGAAGCGGAGCAAAGAGAACAGGCCAAGTGGCAAGTGGAAGAACGGCAAAACTCAGAGTCCAGGCATCCCGATTATGGCTCGGCACGCATGGAGCCACGCCCAGAATACGGACAGGTGCGACGATGGGGTCTGTCCTTTGACGGCAGCCCGAAAACGATGCCGATGAAAGAATTTATTTTCCGGATAGAGCATATGTAGAAAGCATACCAGTTCCCATGGACGGATGTCATCCAGGAATTGTTTTTTGATGCAGATGAAAACCGGAGAGACGATTAGCTGGCCTAACTCATGGAGATCCTGGCACTTCGGTTCAGGCTGGAAACGCAATTTCCAGAGCCTCATCTCATCCTAATGATAAATGTGAACTTCAAGGATAGCATCTCCAGGATAATTTATCTGATGTACATCAGCAGATGGGAGATGATTCGGGATGAGTGCCATGCCGCGGAGAAGTGGATTTCCAACCGGTGGAGTAGACCACCAAGTGGACCGCCGCCAGCAAAGACTGTTTCGTGAGTGTCCCCAGGTCCACGAAGTTGGTGATCCAGAACCAGAGGAAGATCCTAGGGAGCCCGTCAGTCCGCGTAAAGGCGGCAGCGACAGGGCCTGCTGGAATTGCGGAGACCTCGGCCACACATTTTGGGAGTGCGAGTCCTTGGTGCGTAAAATATACCTGTGCGGTCGGCCCGATGTGATGGTCATAAAGTCCCCGTAGTGTCAAGCGTAGTGTCGATATATTAAAAAGGAATAACAGTAATGAGCAAGAGCCGGGGTGGTCGGTGAGATATCCTCTAGGGGTCCTGAAGTCATAATGAAGCCCGATCACGCATCTATACAGCAGTCGAAAAGCCGTCAACCGAAGCCACGTCAGGTGTGCAGGCCGCAAGAGCGCGAAACACAGAGTGAAGCAGAGAACGTCGACGAGTGTGTGTTTCGGTGAAAATAACAACGATAGGCGATAGACGCGCTGTTAGTGAGATACAGCTATGCCACATGAAGGGTCTTCTGGATACAGGAGCGTCTGTAAGTTTGCTTGGAGCGAGCCGCCCAGAGTTAATATGGGCACTAGTATTGAGGAAGACCAATTCGAATACCACAGTGCAAGCAGCGGGAGGCACGAGGCACCAGATTGTCGGTAAGGTGGAGGCTACAGTAGAGTACGGTCGTAGGACGCGACCGCTCTCCTCTATACTTGGGCATCTATTTCTGGAGTCGGAGTTCATGACGAAGAGTGGCCCGTCGAACCGCATGAATTGGACGCGACTCAACAGATGAGAGTCGACTCAGTGATCAGCCAGTTCCGTTCGTACGATTGCGAAGGTCTGGGAAAGACCCCAATGGAGCAGCACATTATTCAGCTGGTAGACGGAGCCGTGCCCGTGAAGGAACGCTTCAGCAGTTGCTTTTTGCAGAGGTGGATGAAATGCTGCGTTTTGGGGTGATTGAACTTAGCAAAAGCCCGTGGAACAGTCAGACACCGGGAAAAAAAAGCTATGTTTGGATGCCCGGAAGCTCAATGCGGTTCCGGTAAAGGATGCGTACCGACTGCAAAGCATCGAATCGATCCTGAACCAAGTAGACGACACGGTCTACATAATCAGTAAATCGAGCTGGATCCGAAAAGCCGCGAGTACACCGCGTTTACTATCCCAGGAAGACCTCTCTATCAGTTCCGAATGATGCCGTTTGGGTTATGCAACGCCGCACAGAGACTGCATCGCCTGATAGATCGTGTTATACCCTAGAAGCTAAGAAGCAAGTTATTTCTGTAGGTGGATGACCTCCTGGTGATATCCAGACGCTTGACACATGGAGTTGGTGTCCGAGGTAGCCAAATGCTTGAGGATGGCGATCTTGACTATTGGCCTAAAGAAGTCGAGGTTCTGCTTCAAGTATCTGCGATACTTAGGGTATGTGATCGGAGGTGGATCTCTACTGAAGATTCGTTCGAAATTTCTCGGGACTATCCGTACCAATAACTGTTTGCTTGAGAGCACCAATTTCGAGGTGTCGGAGGAAGCTATTGCGGCGTTCCATGCGCTGAGGAATGCACTTACAGGTGCGCCAGTCCTGGTACACTCGGATTTGCAGCGGCCGTATTTCATCCAATGCGATGCAAGTCACATGCACATCGGCACAGTGCTGTTCCAGGTGGATGAACAAGGATCAGACAGGCTAATAGCGTTTTTTTTAGCAAAGTTTTGAGAAGTTGAAGTTGAATTAAAGCGTTACGGAGAAGGAATGCATGTCCGCTGTAAAATCTGTGGAGAGGTCTAAGCCATATGTTGAAAATCGCCTTTCAACATATTCACTGACCACGTTTTTCCACAGTGGTTGATGACGCTCAAGGACTTAAGTGGAAGATTGGATCGATGGTCGTTGGCGTTGCAGTCTTTCCAGTTCACTATTGGACATCTTTAGGGTAAGGACAATGTCGTAGCTGACATGTTGTCCCGTTCTTTCGAACTGGATGAGTTGAACCTCTTTGATTTCCAAGCCACAGCCTTTGAAAAAGAGAAATATTTCCGCTTTCCGGACCTGTGAGTCGAGGAGCGACTCCTGTTCAAGCGGATGCAGTTTGCGCGCGAAGGCAGAGAGGAATTCCAGTGAAAGTTGTGGATCCCCGAGGCCACCATCGGATGCATGGTGGTGTGGCCAAGACACTAGCGCCTCAGGAAAATTGTATTACTGGCCGGGAATAACCGAACAGGTGAGGAATGCCTGCAAGGGTTACCCATGCAAGGAGACGAAGCACACTACCCAGATATCCAGTCTTCCAAACGCATAGGAAGTGTTCACAGGCCGCCCTACGCCGAAGCTGTATTTGGATTTCCACGGTCCCGACGGGACAACGCGTATATATTTATAGCACTAGAACACTTGACAAAATATGTCTGGCTCAGGGCAATGCCAAAAGCAACGGCGTTGGCTACGGTTAAAATATATTTCCACATTTTTGACTACCGAAGGCTATACATACAGATAACGGGGAGCAATTTATGTCGCGTGAGTTTGGCGATTTAATGCAGCATAACCGGATAGATGCTCGATCCAAATGCCAATTACTCGCCCCACGCAAACGCATCGGAGCGCATAAGCCAGTCAGTGCTGGCGGCAGTCCGTATCCATGTGACTCAGAATCAAACTACGTGGGAAGAGAAGTTGCCAGAGATCCAGTCGGCATTATGCAGCACGATTCATTCTACCACTAGAGTTTCATCCTACTTCGCCATGTTTGGACAGAATATGTTCCTAAATGGAGGAGACTATACGTTGAGAAGAAAGCTGGGCGCTCTGGAGGATCCAAGAATTGCCTCATTAGCTCGTTCCGACAGACAACAAGTGTATAGACAAAGGATCCAGGAGAGTAGCACCGCACAGCCTACGAGAAAGCGGAGAGGAGTTACAATGTCAAGACACGCTTAATCCGATACTTACCTGGAGGTAAGAGGTTTTAAGGCGTTACTTCGTCCTAAGCGATTTTAGCCGCAATGTAAGCGCAAAGCTCTGCAGAAAGTACACCAAGTGTCGAGTCGTAAGGCCAGTTAGAATCAGCCTTTACGAGCTAGTAACGGTACAAGGTCGTCCGCTTGGAGTCTTCCCCGCGAAGGACTTTAAACAGTAGAGAAGATGCATTAATGACCCCGCTACCTCAATCTGAGTATAACACTATGATCTCAGGGTTAGGGAGGTGGCCTACGACTGCGATGTAGAATCTGTGGAACCCATCTCTCTATTCTACCAAACCCCCAAGGTGGTAGTGTGATGTTATATTCGCCTCTTTTGTATCGATACATCGATAGACGCCCAGCTGTTGTTAGGCTTGTGTGACGACAGGGGGCGCAAAAACAGCTGAGCCAATCAGAGGGAAAAACTACTTAACAGAAAAGGTGGAGATTGGGAAGAAAGAACAGGAGGGCTAGAAAAAAAGGAGGGCGGCTTAGAGGACAGTTAGTTAAAATTTTTCGTTGGACTCACGTGCCTCGTGAAAGACTTTTTCTGAGGTGTGCAAAACAGCAACTTCTGCGGCAGCCACAAGCAGTAGCAGCAACAGAAGCAGCCGTCACACGCAGCAGCAATCCAGTCTACACAGCAATCCAGGCCGAAGTAGCAGCATACGGCACAGCAGCAGCTGCAGCCACACGCATTAGCTAGAATTAGAATACACGACAGCGAGTCCATTGCCTTGGGCTTGATGATCACCCATGCCCTCCAACGGGCAAAGTTACGAGTAGGCATGTCCCTATATTCATAGCGAACAAGAAAACCGCATATACTCTTTCTTAGTCGCATTGAATCGACGCAGGCGCAGCCACACTTATAGCCCGGCAGGCAAGTGGCTGTATATATTGATACACCAGCTGATGCCGACAACAAAACAAACTCCATATCGATGTGTATCTACAATTTAAGCATATATATTAATCTACACACGATGATGTGAATGCATACATATGTATGTATGTGCGAGTGTCAGTAAATTATTAATTGTACATACGCACTTGTTTGTTTAACCATATGTTCATTTGTCTCTTTAACCCCAACAGAGCTCTATCAGGGTTAGGGAATCCTTTGGTTAGAGAATGATTGTCTAAAGAAATCAAAAAAGATATACATTACAGCCTCAAATAAAATACACACTTTACGACACACCCACACAGATATATATATAATGAAATAGTGGTTGTTTTTGAGTCGAACTAATTACCGGGCTGCGTAGCCTAAGGTCAACGTTAACAAAAATCCGAAAAAAGAAAAAGAATCCGAAGTTTTTCGAAAGAAACGTCTTCTTTATTTCAGCATCAGCTTAAGACTAAATTAATGGTGCACAGCAAATCTTACGTCTACTTAGTTAGTTTTATTTGTTTACAATTCTTGATTATGTGGCTATTTCGCTTATATTTACAATTTGAGTGCGATGCGCAGCTCCAATTGAATATTGTTTACAGTGATGAGTGCGATGCGCAGCTCTAAATAAATATTGTGGCTATTGTGCTTTTGTTTATGATTGTTGGATTTAAGTGCGATGCGCAGCTCTAAGTGAATATTGGGAAGCCCAAAAGCTGTCGCGTTATTGTTTATTTTCTTTTATAATTTAGTTAAGGCCTTGGACTGTTGATGTCCCAATGCAAAAGTAGTGTGGACGAGAATACGTCACTTCCCTTCCCTTAAAGAGAAGCCTATGCTTAGCCCTCTAGTGCCCAAATTTTCGTTTGAAAAAAAAATTATTTTTGGATTCGGTATGTATTAAAAGTGAATATTTGTTTTAAAAAAAAGATAGGCCAACAAAAAATTAGGTAATCAATTCTTTTGTTTACATGTTTTATAATAAATGATATATAGATGAGCACCAAAAACAAATACAATAACAATTAAAACTAAAGTTACTTAAATTCACAAAGCTTCAAATATTTGTGTACAAAAAGTTCGTTTATTTATTTGTGCTAAAAATCATAGAAACTTTTTTTTTCTGGGAAAAGCACAGGATTATATTACATTTACGGCAGACAATTTGAGTTTCGGAAGTACATCCAGGAAGCTTACAGGTTATTTTTGTCAGCGCGTGATAAAAACATTGGAAAATGCTCGACGGTAACTTGTCGCGGGCGCCCGGGTCCTTTTGGCAGATTAGGAGTTTGTAGCATGCAAAGCACATATGCGACCTCTGATCGGAAGTTTGGCAATTGGTATTTTGCGTTATTAACGTCGGGCTGGTTTATTCGGTGGAACAAAATGTAAGCGTTTACCATGGCCAAATCAAGCATATGCGTAAATAGTCGATTTGTATACTTGTTGCTCTTTACGGGAATTTTATATTCGGAACGAACAAAACGAGAAACCTGACAAATGGAAAGGCTTTGTCCTACTGCCTTATTGTCCTTCCAAATCGTCAAAGGCAGTTCGACTCCTGATACAGATCTACAAAATTCTGTAGAATATCCACGCACTTGTTTTTTTGAGGTCGCTGTCGGTTGGCAGCTTACAATTTGGAATGCGATTCGAGCGAATAGTTCCCAAAGAAAATATTCCCCGGGACTTGAGATATAGCATACATGAAGCGGCAACGAAGTATAATAATTCTCAAAGTAAATAATCTGATTTTTGAAACCCGGAACATTGCGTGACAATCGAACAACTACATTTGCTGCCACATCAAGATCTGGTGAGCCAGTTTGAACAACGTTGTCACCTGCTCCACAATATATCTCGAAATTATAGCAAAAGCCAGAAGAGTCACACAAATTGAAGAATTTCACTCCCCACTTGTGTGGTTTGTCTGGTAAGTATTGTCTAAGAAAGGTAAGTATTGTTCATCGACAGTTAAGCGTTGGCGCATCGGAACTAATTGAAACTTGTCATTGAAATGATTCACGAGCGGCCGTATTTTGTATAAAGGATCGTGGTCGGCAGAATCCTTGGAGGGCAACTTACTGTTATCATTAAAATGCAAATTTTCTCGTATTTTTTCAAAGCGATTTCTTGACATTGTGATTTGTAATGTTCCAAATGCGTAGTCCCCCCAATATGAACGAACATTTGGGTAGCGAAAAACTGACATCAAAAATAGAATGCCAATAAATTGTCGAATTTCTAAATTTGTTGTGGAAAACGAAGTACTGACATCCATTTGGGCAGCATACAAATTTGTTTGCTGGGTGATATGTTCAATAATAGTATCATTAAAAAAAATTGAAAACACTTGAATGGCGTATCCAGTTTTTTAAGTTCTCCGAGGTTCATTAAAGGATATTGCAGATTTATCCATGAATAGGTTCGTTTGGCGCCACAACATCTTAACATCATAACATGAGCAGTTTTATGCTCAGCAGGCGCTTTACGTTTGCGTTTCTGCGCTTCAGGTGAATTGGACGCAATCGAACTTGCGGGTGACAACAATTTTGCAAAAGGAGTAGGACTTCCGCTTGAAGTTACACAAATCTCTCTAGCCAACAAAGAATCCGACATATGTAGCACTCATTGACAGGGAATTCCTGCCTCGCAGACATCATTAGTCAAATTGTCCTCCAATTCTTCTTCTCCATCCGTATCAATGTCAAAATCAATGGAATTTAATAATTTTTCAATCTCCACGTCGGAAAGAGCTGATAGTTTATTCACTTTTCTTCGTTCCATGTCTATTGAAGCAATTATTTGTACTTTCCCTTTCAAACTTACCTTATACATTTTTGTTCACGAATTGTCCCAAGATCGCCTCTAGACGGGCTACTTTATAAATGCAATAAAAACTAACGAAAACTTATTTTTAGTGTGGGTTTCGTATTTTGCGTCCTTGAGACTATCAGCAACACGGTACAATTTTTTTCCAGCAGCAAACTATAATTTTTTAAAAAATATTTACATTTTGCACTTCTTACAAAATAATTACTTTGTCCGATTTGCACAAATTTTCTGCTTCAAATGAATACAGCAGCTTGCGCAAGCTCTAGTATGTATTCCAAACGCAACCAACTTAATTTTTGGACTTCCCCGAATTAGAAAAAGTGCAAAACCGAGTCAAAAGGAATGAAAAGAATAAAATAACGGTGCTTTAAAGGTGCTAGAGGGTTAGGCTGGAACTGTTGGGTACAATGTGGGCAATGAATTTTGTTGCATTTCTATTTCTTTTTAAGTATAAAAGTATAATTGGGTTTGTGGTTACATATTTTAAGTATAATTATAATGCAAGAATTGTTGAAATTATAATTGCTATAATAATGTAAAGTGTGTTATTATTTTGTGATATTAGTTTTATAACATCATTGTGTTTATTAGTCTTTATCTTAGTTATATAATATTAGGTGGTCTTGCGGTATTTTCGCTAGTTGGCGCTGAAAGCGCGTAGTTCTAGTTTTATTCGTCGCATCGGGTCATGCTATACCTTTTTGGTAAGCTCATTTCACGCGCTAACACGTGTTTGATTCTTTTCGTTTCTTTTAAGTCGTTCGTGAGTTATAGCGTCGCAAACATGGAGCAAAATAAAGAGAGAATACGGCATAATTTACAGTACTACTACGATAAAGGCAAAAATGCATCTCAAGCCGCCAATAAAATTTGTGCAGTTAATTGACCCGATACAGTTTCCATTTCCAACGTACAACGATGGTTTCAACGTTTTCGTTCTGGTGTAGAGGTGTCGAAGATCCGAAACGCTCCGGAAGGCCTGTCGTCGAAAATTGCGATAAAATCGATGAATTGGTCGAAAGAGACCGGCATTGTAGCAGCCGTAGCATCGGTCAAGAGCTGGGCATGAGTCATCAAAAAAACAAAAACAAAATAATCAAAAAATAATAAAATAAAAATACCGCAAGACTTTTATATATATATATATATATATAATTAGTTATTCGCGGTGCACGAACAGTAAAAAAAAAGTAAAACACAAGGATTTATTTTTTGTTTACTTAATAGACTACTTTATTTTTATTTATAAGCTCGCGGGCTACGCGTCTTAAGTGAGGAAAGTGTCTTTAAAAAACTAAACTCACAATATGCTGAGCTCTAACATGAAAGTTCTTATTACGACTTAGGGCTAACATACGTGTGATGTTTTGTGTTTGTGTTAGTGCAGTAATGCTGAGTCCTCAAGTTGCAAATGGAAAATTTTAATGGACTTTGGATTTTTTGGAAGTGGCACGATCGCCAATGTAATAGGATCTTTTTGTTTGTGACAGTTGGTGCCGTTGCGACAAATGTTTATGTTTATGATATGATTTGTGGGAAAGAATTTGGAAGGGGAATAATTATGAGTGTTTGTCATGTACGAGAAATTATTCTGGTGGTGGATATATTACTCCCCCAACCTATAGAGGTTATCTTGTCCTCAAGCGTTTAGTTCGGGGTACATAAGTGGGATTGGAATTACAATATTATCGGTTTCAGCATTAGCACTTATGCCTGTGTCATGTGTTCTTACAATTTTTTGTGTTATTATGTTGAATAGTGTTTTAATTTTCTTATTCACTAAGTTGTATATAACAATGAGAATTAAAATGAATACAATCATAATTATTGGATATTTATAATTATTGTTTTCTCTATTGTTATACATAATCATTTCTTTTATTTCAATGTGTGATAGTGGTTCTATTTTAGTTACATTGTATTCTGTAAACATAATAGTTGTAAATTGTTGCGCTCTATTTGAAATTTTAACATTTTTTAATTCAATGGTACAATTAAATATTTTTATTATTTTATCTTTTTCGATGTATATTTCTAAATCATTACAATTTTGATTTAGTTTGGTTCTGGTTAAGTTCCAGGTTATTATGATGTTTGGTTCTACTATTTGTATAAATTCTTGTTTACGATATTTATTAAAGGTGCAAACTGGAGTTTCATGTTTTATTATATTAGTTATGCATTGGTCATTTATGATCTTTTTAGAGATTGAATTCGAAACAAAGTTATTGTGTAAATAAAATTTTCCTTCAACACTTTCATTGATGATTTGTCCATTCTTATCTGGGTAAGGGATTACTTGGAAAGTTTTGGTTTCAAGATTACTCAATGGAATATGGGACATGATGAAAATTTCATTTGTAAGTGTACTGAACCAAGCAGAAGTTTTAATATTCATCAACTTTTCGTGATTAATGTGATCTATTTGATCGTGTTTAAGTAATTTTGGATTAAATATTCCTAAGCGAGTTAATTGTAGGCTTAGTTCGATGTCTTCTATATATTCGGTAAAATGTTCAATGTTAAAAATTAATTAATTTAATTGTTTTTCTTCTTCCAAAATTTTGCTTTGATTATTTATAATATTAATACCTTGATTAAATGTATTTATAAAATCATTAAGATTATTTGCCTGAATTGAATTATGGGCAATAATGTTAATTTGGTTTTCAAATTGTTTCTTATCTTCTTCATCTAACGTGCCAAAAAGGAATTTAAGTGATGATCCTATGAAATCGAATAAACCTCGTTTAGTACGACTTGTTATTCTGATACCTGCCATTTGCTTTTCTAATTTATTCATTAAATATTTTATTTGGGGGTACTAGGATATGGCTTTGAGTTAATAATAAATCAAAAGAGTTCTCTATTTGTGTTACGTTTATAGTTAAGCAATGATGTTCGAAGGATATTGGTAAATTAATTGTTCCTGACTCAAATAGGATGAATCCTTGATCATTTTGAATGGGATTTACTTCGACTTGTTGAGTGTTTACAGTTGTACAAATAGTTGACAATATGAGTAACATCAGCAATTTAGGATGTTTCATCATTCGGGCTGGAATTAACATATTTACTTTTGTTAATTATTTTTTCTTTTTAAACTTCGATCTATAGTGTGTAACTTTTCTACCTCTATTAGTTTCTTCGTAATGTTTTTCATCAAGTTTTTTAATATTACCTGTCTTTTTGAAAGGATTTGTTGTTTTTGATTTAACCAATGGAGCTTGTCTAAATCGTGTATCTACTTCAAAATCACTTCTGTTTTTATTGAGGTTATTTATTTGATTTACTTTATTCTCTTGTGAGTTATATTCAGGGGTTCCTGCATAAATAAAAATATCTGCTGGAGTTCTATTAGTTGCCTTATGTTTTGTTTTATAATTATAAGTATATAATATTGTTTCAAACTTTGTTATTTTATTCTCTATATTATCGTCGCTTCCTATTATTCTTAACTTTTCATTTATAGTTTTATGAAACCTTTCTATATCTGATATTCCTGTTTTACTTGTTGTTATGTTAATTTGTATGCCTTCTTCTTGTAACCAAATTTGCAAAGCCACACTGATGAATGCTGAATCTTTGTCTGCTTTTATCTCTATGGGTTTTCCCATTCATTCATTGAAAACTTTTAGTAAAGCTCTTTTAGCTTCTAACCAATCTCTACTTTGAACTTCAACTAATGTTGTGAATTTAGAATAAACATCTATACAAGAAAGAAATTGTTTCTTATCTATCATATAAAAATCTATAACATATTTATCCCTAACATTAAGTACTTCGGGTGTTATCTCGAACGTGAGTTTTGTATCTCTATGTTCGGTTTTAGCTATGTTGCAAATTTCACATTCATCAATTAGATTTTGTATTAGTTTTTGGTAATCAGGGTAATAATATTTTTCCTTAAACCAATTTATTGTTTTTTCTATACCTGGATGTAACAATTTTTTATGTGTTTTTAAAATTAATTCTTTAAACTCTGCAAAAGTTTGTAAGTCAATTAATTTTAAGCTTGTTTTCATTATTTTAGTTATATTACTTGGATTTATTATTTCTAAATAAGCTCTTTGGAAAATTGGAAAATCTCTTTCATTGTGAAAATAGACAATACTCTTTTTCGAGCAAAGATATTCCTTTATCATATCTTTAGCATATTGATTATTCATTTCCTTATAAGAAATTTTTATGTTAAGTTTATGAAAATAGTGGTTTGTTTCAACTTTATTATCGTCACCTTTTATGAATTCTATTTGCCTATTAAAGTAGTTTAAAGGTCTTTCGGTTATTGGTATGTGATATTGACTGTCCTCTTGAGCACTATGTATAGTTGCTCCTGTGCTAATTGCATCTTCTCCTAAGAAATGCTCTTCTATTTTTATACGTGAAAGTGCATCTGCTACGTTATTTTCTTTTTCTGGTAAATACTTGATTTGATAATCATATTCGTTTAATCGGATTTTCCATCTTTGTAATTTCATGTTTGGTTCTTTAATGTTACTGAGCCAAACTAGTGGTTTGTGATCGCTTAAGATCTGGAATTTTCTACCGAATAGGTAAGAACGGAAATATTTGGTTGCCCACACGATAGCTAATAGTTCTTTCTCTATAGCTGAATAGTTTGATTCGTGTTCGTTTAAAGTTCGACTTGCATAGCAAATGGGTTTGTGTTCCTGTGATAGAACGGCGCCTATAGCGAAGTTGCTAGCATCTGTAGTCAATGAGAATGGTTTCTCGAAATTTGGATAAACTAGTATCGGATCGGACGTTATTAAAACTTTGAATTTTTCAAATGCTGACACATAAGTGGGATCTTTTATGTTTATGGTGGCGTTTTTCTTCAACTTTGTTGTCATGGGTTTTGCAATATTTGCGAAATTGGGTATAAATTTGCGATAAAGTCCGTGCTCTTCCAATGAAGTGGAGTAGATAATAATATCATCAGATCTTCAAGTAGGTTATTCATACAGCGCTGGAAAGTCGCTGGAGCATTTTTAAGCCCAAAGTGCATACGAGTAAATTCGTAGTGACCATGCTTGGTTGAAAAGGCAGTTTTTGCAATTGAATCGGGATCCATTTGGATTTGATGGAAACCCTTTGCAAGATCGATCGTAGTGAAGTATTGGCATTTGCCTAACTTGTCTAGGATCTCATCCATATTTGGTATGGGGAATTTGTCGTCAATGGTTATTTCATTGAGGTTTCGGTAGTCAATGACTAACCGGAATTTTTGTTTTCCTGAAGCGTCCATTTTTTTTGGAACAATCCAGATGGGTGAACAATAAGGGGATTTTGATTTTTTAATTATGCCCTGCTCTATCATTTCGTTGATTTGTTTATTGACTTCTTGATCGTAAGCCTGTGGGTATTTATAGGGTCTTTTATATAACGAACTTTTATATTGCGAAATTCACGTAAAACCTTTTTTAGTTTTTCTACCTCTTCTGTGTTAAGATGTTCAAGTCTGAGCTCATTACACTCTTTTAATTCATCTTCGATTGCGAAGTTGAATGGCCTATCTTCGGTCAAGGGTGGATTTGCACAATCTTCTGTGTAAGCTTCTTCAGAATTTTCTTCTTTGTTTTGAAATGTAAATTTATATTCTCCTAATGTAACTGTGCCATTTTCGTAATCAATTTGGGATTTACTGGCTTTTAAGTATTCTCTTCCTAATAGCATATCATAATTTTCAGAGAAATTATGAATGTAAAATTTTTGTTTTGTAGGGCAAAGTCTGCTGGGACCAAAAAGTATACTTTCTGATAATTCGGTAGTGCCATTAATTGTTTGAACATTGATTGGAATTTTATGAATTGGAAAACTGAAAATATTTTGTTTTAAAAGGTTTATTGAAGAACCTGTATCAATGATACATTTTAGGTTTACTTCATTCATTTTGATTCTTATGTATGGTGTGTTTGCTCTGCATTTAGTTCCGAGGCACTTTGATGAAACTTTTCACCTTGCTCCATTTTAAACTGGCCACTTTGGCTTTCCCATTGTCTTTTTACCGGTGGGTTAGGCCCACGGCTTGTTGAGGGGTCCCTCGAATAGTTATAAGGGTTTTGGGTTTGAGCTTCTTTTTAGTTTTTTATTAATTTTTGGTGAAAATTTTAATTATTCTGATTTGAATTTGAGTAATTGATTTGTGGTTTTGAATTGGACGACTCATCTGAATGAGAATTGTTTGAATAGTTTGCGTAAGATTTATTTTGATTCCTACGACTATTGTTTTCACTTTTATGGTTATTTATAAGACTCATAAATACCTTCTGTTTGAGCTGTAAGATGTTGCCAGTATTTAGACACTTTTATTTCGTGGATTTAGAGGAGAGCGACTGTTCTCATCGCTGCTCCGGTCTTTATTCAAACTGTTCTTTAATTATTCTATCCTAAGGCTGCATACCTCTGTCAGGCACGACAGAGCAGCCGTTTTATGTATATCTTATAAGTTAAGTTACTTTATGTATTGGAGAATGTTATGCATGCACATATGTATATAAGCGATCAGCATGGAAATCATGCTGAGTCGGCTTTAAAACGGTCAGCGCTAAACGGAGCGTATTATGTTACCGTTGCACTTGAAATTGTGCAGGGCAATTCACGCTGCCGCTGAGTGACAAGGTTAATGTCTTTTCGTTTGTTGATATTCCGACAATGTGTTATGACATGCGTCTGACAAAGTGTCGCCGCTCAATATGTATGTAGTATGTTAGGTACGTAACATATATGTGCATACACTACATCTCCCTCCTTTTGAAAAATAACGTAATTGTATGTAGTTATTTTAATGCTTATTATAATATATTTGTTTTTATTTTTATATATATTTTTTAAATCATTCTTAATAACGGTAAAGAAAATGAAGTGTTAAAAATTAATTATGTATAAGTTATTAGATGTGATCCTTCCAGTAATGGGATGATCCTTCCAGTAGTGTGATCCTTCCAGTGATGGGATGATCCTTCCAGTAGTGTGGTCCTTCCAGTGTAGTTGGAGGAGATTAGGATGGGAGGTAGACTGTACCCCCTATTGCTGGCCTCGGGCTCAGACAATGAAACAATTATTTTTACGGCAAAGTGCCGGAGTAAATATTTATTAAGCGACTTACATTGTGAGCGCTGTATTCCAAAACTAAACATATAAAGAACTAAGAACTACAGTTACAGCTAAGCGTGGCCAGTGGAAAAATACTGGCAAGCGACTCCTCCCATAATTCCGACAATGCTGGCTCAGCAAAATACGTCATAAGTGCGAGGCTCAGCATTGCGACATCCGATCCGTTGCATGCGCGTGGGTTGCTCTATATGTTCGTAATGCAAGCATGCGAGGGTAGTTCGATGTTTACTCGCGAGTGACGCTTGTTAACTACTCCCCCCTCAAGTTCGTGGCCGTCCTCGGTATCGTCAAGTTGTGCGATGGCTCTTTCTAGTTTTAAAAGGCACGTTTCCTGTGGCAGTATTGTTGAAAGACAACTGCTCCGCAGAAAACAATGCTGACACCAACTCCAACGAGGAACCAGTTTTTTGGCGATCCTCCTGACTCGACCCTTTCTCTTAGTTGCTGGATGAAATTAATATTTTGTTCGTTCATCCGATGTAGTGACGAGAGGCTGAGGATTTGGTCGTGTCCAGTGATATTGAGGAGTGGGGAGGCAGGATTGCTAGGCGTCTTCTGCATATAAGCGTTTTGGTTCACGTACTTGGTGTTGTTGATTACCGCTTCACGTTCGAACGTGACGAGATGCGTTCCTTCCAAAGGCACAACGGGGCCACCGTCGATGCTGACTTTAGCACGTTGCTCATTAATGACGATCATTCCCTCGTCCACCAGCGTAATCGGTAATAGGTAGCTCGGTTGTGTGCGGCAGTTGGCCAATCCTCCGGAATGTATTTCACGGGCGCAGCTCTCTTGCGTTGCTATCTTGCAGAACGTTGCGTAGTTAGTGCGCTCGCAGTTGTTGACAGCAATGATTCCATCGTCACATTCGGCGACTATGTTATCAAGGATTTGTAGTACGGTGTGGTTGTGGGAAACCGGGAGGATTATCGTTTTCTTACATGATTTCTTAATTTTAGGGTACTTAACTAACATGTGTATTTCATTATCGGACTGTAATATTTTAATTTGAGATACTTCCATAAGATTTACTATTGGGACTTCTGTGAGCTGTTCAGTGAAAATTGACTTTAAATCATTTGTGTCAAAGATTGTGGGATTTATGATGTCGGCTTTTGCGAGTGTGATTGTAAGTATTAAGTTCTGAATTTCAGTAATAAGCATTCTATTACGTGTCATAAGAGTTTCGAATAAATTTGGAGTATCTAGGAATTCGCCTTTTTTGGCTTGGATTATCTTGTTTACTGCATCTGTGAGTTTGTTGATTTGCTTTTGAGTTTCTGTGTTAATTAGTACCTGTCTGTTGTTTGAATCTATCAGTTGTGTCTCTGTTACCTTTATTCTCTCTAGGTCGGCAGCGTCCGGAGTTCCGGCTACAATTTTTAACGCTGTGCCTAGGAAATCTAAACTCCTAGCTATCCTGTGGTGAATTGTTAGAGCGGACAAAAGTGTTTCAATGTGTTCTATATCTATTTCTAACAATTTTCGCATGTGCGATTGTGGGAATAACTCGGACATTTTCTTGGTATCGTTTACTATCTTAAAGAAGTCACTTAAGCTACTTGAGTGTCTTACATAATTAAACTCGTTCCATATTAGAATATTACTGTCGATGATGGGAATGTAATTCGCATTCGAGAAGTCGGTAATCCGAGCTTGTGTCGCTGTTAACAATGTTAACAAGGTTAGAACTACCATCATGGACCTGTAGGTATTAGATTTTATTAGGTTTACTGATTGGAAGCTACTTAAGGTTGTCCTTATGGATCACCCTCCCCTAATAAGAACGGTTGTTCCTAGATCAGCTTGCACCTTTTCTTCGGAGCACAAGGGTGACAGCTTATTACCTAGCCGTTTATTGTTTTTGACATAGACGGTTTCGCCTACATCGAAAACCCTGTTCTGCCTATCCGGGTTACATCTGCGTAACTGGTCTTGCTGGGCTTTTATTAACCTATCTCTGATGGTTTGGTGCAATTCCACTTTTCCGACTTTTTCCGGGTCCGTTTTGGCCCCGTTTTTGGTCACAATAAAGCCGAGGTACTCAACACTATCTTTGAAAAACTGGGTTTTCTCTTTTGCTACTCTCATGTTGGCTTCGAGTAGGCGATGTAATATTATGTCGATATGTCGAACATGGTCATGTTCGTTTTCTGAAAATATTATTACGTCATCAACATAGACGTAGCAACATTTCCCTATCTGTTCCCTTAGGACGTCATCAATTGCTCTTTGGAAAATGCTTCCAGCATTCTTCAATCCAAAGGGCAATCGGCAGAATTCATATTTGCCACCGTTCACAGAAAACGATGTCTTTTCTCGGTCCTTTTCTGCTAGGTATATCTGATGATACCCGCTCTTTAAGTCGAAGGTTGTGAAAAATTTTGCCTTACCCAGATTCGCTAGAATCATTGGGATACTTGGCATCGGATAGCGATCGGCAACCGTACGATCGTTCAACTTTCTAAAGTCAATTACGAGTCGTTTGTTTTTGTTGCCTTCGGCATCAAATCCTTTTTTGTCGACAACCCAGGCTGGGCTGTTGTACGCAGATCTTGATGGTCTGATGATACCGCCTTCCAATAGTTGCGAGATTTCGTTGTTGACGAAATCCGACACACCATTTGGGTATGGGTAAAGCTTTGAATATACCGGGTCATTATCCTCGGTACGAATTGTGGCAATAACTGATGTATTGAATAGCAACGCCTCGTTAGAGGTCGAGAATGCCTTTATTCTTTTTACTATCATCTGCCCGAACTCATCTTTTACGATTTCGGGGACTACTAAGTCACTAACTTTTGTGAAATTTACATTGTCACATAAGTGGAATTTCAGTGGCTCGCACTTGTTTTCGTAACTTAGACAGTTGTTCTTTAAATTCAATGTGGCCCCTGCCTGCGTTAGCAGATCGAAACCTATGATGGCATCGAATGCGTCGAGGTTATCCAAAATGAAGAAAGATGCACTGCGTCCAAGAATTTTCATTGAACATTTCCTGTTTATTTCACTGGATCCATGTATGGAGTTCACAGTGAATGGGGTATCGACAATAGTTACGATTTTCAACTCCTTTACGGGTCTCACGTAATTCTTTGCCGCCCCGGTATCTATCAGGATTTTTAGTTTTTTTGCCAGCCAACTGTCGTTCGATGAACGGCAGTTGGGAACGTCCCCTAAAAAATTGAGCATATCGGTTCCGTCAGTTGAATCGACATCGTCTTCGATATCAGCGGCTGCTGCTTCAGCTGCAGCCGCATATTGTTGCCCATTGTCAGCGCTTTGTTGAGTTATATTATCAACTCGTTGGCGCCTCTGACCAGACACGCGCTCCGACGTGTTCTGTCTTTTCTGCGTTCCTACCACATTTGCAGCGCTCTGAGCTTTACCCCAATTGGTTGGCTGCCGAAAGTGTGATACTGATGGGTCGACCTCCATAGGCTGAGGCTGACTTGTCTGACTGTTTTTGGGGTTCTCTTGAGCCTTATTTTGAGCTTGCAATATCTCGGTATCCATTTCTGTATGGGTATTATGTAACTGTTGAGGGCGGAAGCCTGTTTCTTCGCTATCGTCACTATCAACTTCCCGTTTAATTTCTCTATATGCCCAACTCATGGGCATAAACGTAAGCACTTATTAATACACGATATTGTTCCGGCGGTCACAAACAAGATAATCTTCTTCGTTTTTGTTTTTTAGTACGAATTCAAAACTTAGTTCTCACTGCACTTGCCAATTTATTTTTTATTGCTTGATTTATATGTCAAATAACACTAAAAGCTCACTTACATGTTCTCTTTTTTTGTTTGGTTCTTATTTAAGTTGGGCGCCAGTTATTAGATGTGATCCTTCCAGTAATGGGATGATCCTTCCAGTAGTGTGATCCTTCCAGTGATGGGATGATCCTTCCAGTAGTGTGGTCCTTCCAGTGTAGTTGGAGGAGATTAGGATGGGAGGTAGACTGTACCCCCTATTGCTGGCCTCGGGCTCAGACAATGAAACAATTATTTTTACGGCAAAGTGCCGGAGTAAATATTTATTAAGCGACTTACATTGTGAGCGCTGTATTCCAAAACTAAACATATAAAGAACTAAGAACTACAGTTACAGCTAAGCGTGGCCAGTGGAAAAATACTGGCAAGCGACTCCTCCCATAATTCCGACAATGCTGGCTCAGCAAAATACGTCATAAGTGCGAGGCTCAGCATTGCGACATCCGATCCGTTGCATGCGCGTGGGTTGCTCTATATGTTCGTAATGCAAGCATGCGAGGGTAGTTCGATGTTTACTCGCGAGTGACGCTTGTTAACTTATACTTATGGAATATTTAATATATATATATGGATATATGTATGTATGTATGTATGTATGTATGGCGCCATAAGAAAAACAATTATGAAATAAACTTTTTTATCCTATCCTTATGAACTGTTTGTTTTTTATTGTTACTCATTATAATAATGTTATTTCTATCTCCTATTTCCATCACTTTATATGGACCAGTATATTTATAATCTAGCTTATGACCTGTTTCATTTCGTAATAAGACTTTATTGCCTACTGATATATCTATGTTATTTAATTTTTGATCGTACTGTATTTTATTCTTTTTCTTATGATCTTCTAGCATTAATCTAGCTCTTTTGTATGCTACTTCTAATCTATATTTACTTACTTTAGCATAATCATCTATATTATATATGGTTTCTATACTTTCTTTACTATTAAATTCTTTTGGTAAATTATTTGTTTTGCCAAATACTAGCTCATATGGACAATAATTATGTGCCATTGAGGGGGTCGTGTTGAAACAAAAAACGAAATATTGAAGCCATACGTCCCAGTCGGTCTTATCAGCCGATATATACGAACGTATATATTCGTTGAAAGTTCTATGGCTTCTTTCTATTGCTCCAACTGTCTGGTGGTGGTGTGCTGTAGATGTTATATTTTTAATGTTTAGATATTTGCACAAGTCATTTATAATTGAATTCTTATATTCTGTTCCCATGTCCGTAATGAACGTCTTCATTGGACCGTACTTCAGAATAAAAGATTCAAAAATTGCTTTAGCTACAGTGTTCGCGCTCTTATTTGGAACCGGTATGGCTACTAAATATTTAGTTAAATCACATATTAGAGTAACTGCGTATTCATTGCCATTTTCTGATTTAGGTAATGGACCAATAGTGTCCACTATCACCCTGTCAAAAGCATTTATAGGGGTTTCGGTTATCGTTAAAGGGGTCTTGGTATGCTTAGTTGTTTTTGCTTTTTGGCATTTCTGACATTTGCGTATGTACTCAGTAATATCTTGAGTCATACCTTTCCAAAAATAATGTCTTCGGACCTTGGCCAAGGTTTTTGTAATGCCTGTATGACCTCCTTGAAATGGATCGTCATGGAATGTAGACAATATAGCTTCTTTTTCATTTTTATTTTTTATAAGGGTCACCGGGTTGAGTAGCGCTACTCTTAATGTTTTCAATATTTTATTGCCGATATTTTTAAAATTATCAATTGAAACTTGTTCAAAGATATTTTCCCACGGTGCCGTTTTGAGTTGGCTGACTTCATGTATACCGGCCTGCATTTCAAGCCTTTGGAAAAACTGACCTAAGTCAAGAGTTCCATTGGTATATAAATCGCTAACATCATATCTTGCAATAACTTTTTTACCATGCTTGAAGAAACATAGCATATTTTTAATTAGCAAGGTCACTACTTTACGTACTTCATCATTGTTTATGACTTCATATACGTTCGGCTTAGAAGCTTTTTCTGTAGAATGCGTAGGCAATTCTATTTCTTTGTTTTCCGCGCGGAATTTCTGTCTACTTTGATATCTAGTAGTGACTTTATTTATATTTCCGGTTATATTTTGTAGATCTTTGATGGTTATTCTTGATAACGCATCAGCTACATAGTTATCTTTCCCCTTCAAGTATTCGACAGTAAAGTCATATTCTTCTAACTCTAGCCTCATACGTGTCAGTTTAGAACTCGGATTAGTCATTGAAAATAGATATACTAATGGTCTGTGATCTGTTTTTATTGTAAAATGTTTACCATAAATGTATGGTCGAAAATGTATTATAGCCCAGTGTATTGCAGCTAACTCCTGCTCAGTTGACTTTTATAGTCGGCGAAATTCTTTATGAAACGTCTATAATAATTGCAAAAAGCTATGAAACGTCTAGCGCTGTCCGCATTATGCGGTGTTGGGTAATTCCTAATGACGTCATATTTCTTGTCGTCTGGGAGTATTCCTTTATCTGTGCATTTATGACCGAGAAAAGTCACTTCGTGCATAAAAAATGAGCATTTTTCTGGATGTAACTTTAGGTTGTATTTCCTACATTTCTCAAAGACATCTGTTAGGTTTTTGAGCATATGTTTTTCGGAGCAACCTATAACTATTAAGTCATCCATATAAAGGAATGCTTGTGAAGGTTCTAGTCCAGAGAATGCAATAGTCATCATTCTCTGAAATGAATTAGGCGCTATCTTTAATCCGAAAGGTAATCGTGTGAAACGATACGAGCCATTGTTCGTTGAAAATGACGTTATATTTCTTGAACTTTTTTCAAGTTCAATTTGATGAAATCCTGACATTAAGTCAAGACATGAAAAATATTTTGCTCGTCCTAATTGATCCAATATATCATCTATTCTTGGGAGTGGAAATTTATCAGAAAGTAGTTTTTTGTTTATTTGACGATAGTCAATCACTAATCGCCACTTCTTTTCTTTTGAACCTGGAGATGGTTTCTTAGGGACAAGTAATAATGGGCTATTATACTCAGATACAGATGGTTCTACTATTCCGTCGGTGATCAATTTTCCGACTTGCTTCTGTATTTCGTTCAACTGACTGTGTGGGCTTCTATAATTTTTAATATACACTGGCTCATCATCTTTTAATCTCAGTTTTTGTTTATAAAAATTATTAGTACTTATTGGTACGGTTTCTAAGCCAAATATATCATTATATTGGGTACATAATTTTGTAAGCTGTGAATTGAATTGTGGAGGAAAGTTTTTTGAAAGTTGAGATAGGACAGACTTTTCTCTGTTTTCTTGATTGATTTGGACTACTTCGTAGTCCGAAAGTGATTCATAAGCTAAATCATTTGTGCTGATTACTTGATTTTTATTTGTTGTATTAAGTAGTCTTATGAAAGCGTTTTTTGATGTTGCTATGGTGTTTGCTATGTAAATGCCATGCTTAATTTCTTGATTTGGAATCAATACACTGTCTTCCTTTGAATTTAATTGAATTTTCCTAATAACCTGGGATCTTGCTGGCAGAAGTATTGAATTGTTGCCAGAACTGTATGTTATTGGAACATACATTGGAAATTTTAAGTTATTAGGTCTAATAATAAGCCAATCTTCTGAAGGCTTGAAGTCTAATTGACAGTTGTATTTTTTTATAAAATCGATTCCTAGTATGCCATCGCAAGGGATAGCGAATTGTAAATCCACGATGTGAAAATCATGCTGGATTATGTACTTAGTTGTCTGTATCTCAATAGAAGTCAACCCTTTTGATTTGGTAACTTCTTGACTTATTCCTTTTATATCTATAATGTAGTTTTCTCGTATGTCTTGAAAGACATCAGAATTTTCTTTAACTATTGAAATGTCTGCACCTGTGTCCACTAGAAAGACAAGTTCTTTTCCTGTAGCCACATGAATAAATGAAACAAATATGTTTTGACTGAGATTAATAGTGTGAACTTTTGCATTTTTTACTGTTGAGTAGTTGAAGGGCTTTGTGAGTTTCCCGATGTGTTTTGGGCTACTCTGACACTATTGGTGTCATTATTATTATTTCTGTTTTGATTTCTATAGCCTCTTGAGTTTCCTCTATATTGGCCACGTCCATTATTATTATTATTATTATTATTATTGGTATTATTTTCGTTGTTGTAATTGTTGTTACGACCACGAAAGTTACCTCTATTATTTCCATAATTTCCACGTCCGCGGTTTCCGCCACGTTGTGGATAATTTTTGAAATATAGTACTGAGTTTTGCTGTCCGGTGGCTTCTGTACAACTGTTTACGAATTTGGACACAGCCTCATTCATTGTAGAGAAAGTACCAGCTTCCATGATAAGTTTTACCTTCTCATTTGTGCAGTTCTTAGTCATTGCTTTTACTGCGTGCTGGGTAGAATAACTTCTGGCTAACTCTAAAGTTAACCCGTCAGTTATATATGCATTTTCCAAGGCTTTTGTCATCTGCTCAATCTCTGTTATATATTGATTGGCAGTTTTATGGCGTTGCTGTAGGTTCATAACTTTTGCTGATATTACTGCTACAGTTTCGCCCTTGACATTGTTTTGTAGTCTGGAAATGACTTCAGCTATTGTAGTCTCATTTTCGATTAAATTTCTGGCAACACCCTTTAGTTTTGTTTTTATCATTGACACAGCTAATTGTTCGTGTTCGCCTTTTATAGAGTCTACAATATTTAACGCATCTAGAAAACTTGTTAAGTTTTCGGCTTTACCATCGAAAACTGGTATAAGCTTGGATGTCGTGTTTATGAAATCAATATTTGACTGAGCCATGGTTATGTTTGTGTTTACTTTAGTCTCTATAATATTGGGACTATCGGAATCTATTGAATTTCCCAAATCTGTTATTAAAACGGCAGGGATGGTAAGATTATTTAAATCTTGCTCTTCTATTTTTTGACTTGTTCCAGCCAGTTCTTCCGAATCTGCTGGGTCACTGTCGATTGCTTCTATTGACCCTGTTCTAAAAGTGAGGGTCGTATTAAGAATATTGGGTACTGATATATCTAAATCAAATTTTTGTTTGATTAGTATTAAATTGGATCTAAGCCTGATCAAAAGTTTTGATACTTGAGACCAGTGTTCTTGATTCAATTTTTCTCTTTGGCCGTGTATTAGTATACGTGCTTCATTAAAGCCGTTTACTAATATTTCTACATGCTTTTTAACCGTATTGATTTGAATAGGCCTATTTTGAGCAAGTGACTTGTATGATCTTTCAAAATCAGTTTTTATCTTATTCAGTTCCCCATATATTTGGTTCCATTCCATATTTTTTTTAACTGCTTTTCCGTTGGCATTTTTTGTATATATATATATTTGCAATTTAGTTTTTTTTTTTCGTTTTATTCAATTCATTTTCTTGATACTAAAAAATGTTTTTATTGTTTTAATAATTGTTGTTGTTGGCGCTTTTTTTTTGTATATTTTAAATTTTGTCCAGGTCATTTGCCTGACTCATATATTTCTTTTTTAAGCACTTGTTGTGCAGTTTATAAATTTTGTAAAAACAATTAGCGCACATTATTACAACAATAATTATTAACAGTATCTTTACTAAGTCTAGATCGATATTGTTAGGTTCTACCTTATTTATTACGTTAGCAGTGGAATCCACTGTCTTAACGTCTACTAATCCCATTTTGGGTGTACTACTTATGAAAATTCTTATGGTTTCATATAGATTTCTTTTTGTATATTTCAAATTTTCATTATATTTACTTATACTATTATTCATAGAGTTTAATCGCAATTAGTTAAATTTTTGATTACATGTATTTTCCTACCTAATTGTGTATGGTTTTCAGGCCATACTCTAATCGGGCAACTTTAACGTCGCTCAATTTTACAATTGTATTTAATATGTATGAAAAAAATATGCATCGTAGTGCATTCAAAAAAAATTATGCAACGCAGTGCATTAAAAAAAATTTTTGCGCTCTTGGCAGCGCTGTCGGTTCTCTTCACTTGTGGTGCCTTTCCCTTCGTTGGTACAAGCGGCGGTTTGCCTCTCGTACTTAGCCTATGTTGTTGGAGGGGCACCGGTGCTGGCCGCACAGGTGTACTCACAATGTACTGAGTAAAGTGGTCCCTCGCAGTCGGCAGGACAGGTCTTCCTTCGTGTTGTCAAATTTATCTTTTGGGGTGGAGCTTTTTTAGTACTTGGTTTTGCAATATTATTTATCGCATGGTAGGTGTATGTGTGAGCGGTTTTGGTTTTGCGGTTTGTCAAATCTTCTTTGATTTGTTCGACCTCTGCGTGTACTTTGACTGATTTATCCCAAGATAAATCAGTGCTTGTATTAAGTAGCTTTAACAGTTGGGCTTTTCTCGCTCTCAACCGTTTCACGACTCCGCTCCGCCTTGCACACATATCACTCTACTCACTGCGTTTGTTTTTTAATTCCGTATTGCATGGGGGGTTTTTTTTTTTTTCGTTTTCCAGTGTAGCTCGCTGTATCCCGCGGTGATTTTTGTTGTTGGGTTGCTTTTTTTATACGTGTCCTGTCACGGTCGCCATGTAAGATGTTGCCAGTATTTAGACACTTTTATTTCGTGGATTTAGAGGAGAGCGACTGTTCTCATCGCTGCTCCGGTCTTTATTCAAACTGTTCTTTAATTATTCTATCCTAAGGCTGCATACCTCTGTCAGGCACGACAGAGCAGCAGTTTTATATATTTATAAGTTAAGTTACTTTATGTATTGAAGAGTGTTATGCATGCACATATGTATATAAGCGATCAGCATAGGAACCATGCTGAGTCGGCTTTAAATGGTCAACGCTAAGCGGGCAATTCACGCTGAGGCTGGGTGGCAATGCCTTGTTGTTTATTGATATTACAACAATGTGTTGTGACGTGAGTCTGATAAAGTGTCGCCGCTCAATATGTATGTTATATGTTAAGTACGTATATATGCATACACTACATCTCCCTCCTTTTTGAAAAATAACGTTATTATATGTAGTTATTTTAATGCTTATTATAATATATACATATGTATTTTTATTATTATTTATTTTTTTTTTTAAATATTTTTATATTATATAAAATTTTTTTTCTTTTTTTAATCATTTTTAATTACGATTAAGAAAATGAAGTGTTCAAAATTAATTATGTATACTTATGGAATATATATATACTTACGTATTCAATACTTTAAAATATTAATTGAGTCGAATAAATGACCGGGCTAGAGGGCCTAAGGTCAACGCTGAAGATAATTAAACTCGAATAAGAAAAAAACACAAGAGCGAATTTTAATGTTCGTGCACTTTATTAAAAATCAGCTTAAGACTAAATACAATGAATGAATTTTTGCTTGAACAGACCTGGGTTTTGTTGCATAAATGCATGTCAGCAATTTTTGTAGTTATGCGCATGCTTTCTGGCTATTGAAATATGATCAAGTTGTTATGTTTGTTTATTTGTGGAGTTGACAAAGTAGCGATGCATAGCATGTACTTATGTCACTTCCCTCTCCTTAAAATTGAAGCCTATGCTTCGGTGGAGGTGGATGGGTATAATCTAGGTAACGCGATAGGATTTGCTTCTTGTTCTATTATTTTTCTCTTTCTTAGCTCTAAACAAGTGTATACGGCCAAAGGTGTAAGAGCCATTACTGCGAGAATTACATAGATTAAAAAAAGTATTTTTAATATTAGTTTTTCGATGTCCCTATGTTCTATTGGCTTTATTTTAATTATTTCTAGTGGTGTGTAAATTAATCTAATACTTGTAGTATTAGTTTGTGTGATTCAATTAGCTAGGCTGTGCCGTAGCAATGAAAGACTTGAGTTATAATTGATATTCTTTATTAAGAGAGCTGAACCGATCTGGTCAGTTGCTTGTCGAATTTTTAACTGAATACAATTTGCTTAATCTAAGTGACAGAATGACAATATTGGGGATCATGATTTTACGTAAACAAAAGACGTGGTCGGCAAGCCGACCAAGCATATTTATGCGCGATAGCGGATGCTACATAACAACGCTATCCGATTACCGCGCCCAGCAGTTGCAGCGATAATGCTGACAAGACATTTCTGCTCGTCAGCACTTTGTCTGCAATATTTAGTTAACTACTCCCCTTTCAAGATTGAGGCCGCCCTCGGCCGACCCTAACTCAGCGACGACCTCTCTTAGTCGACGCGCAGACTTTTTTGCCATGATGATTCGCTGGCATATGACGCCGAGACCGATGAGAGCACAGCATACGGCTACTACGACGAGCATCACCCAATACGTGCGGTCAGCTTCAGTTGACTCCCTAAATTTCTGTATCTCCTCCAGATTACGTTCATTTAGACGATGAAGGTAAGGGAGGCTGAGAACATCTTGGTTGGCTGTGATGTTCAATAGAGGAGAGTTGGCGATTCCTGGAGCTCTATTCTGAACGTTATTATGGTTGGTGAAGAGAGTTCCATTGATCGTAGCCCAGTCATTGAAGGTGATAAGTTGTGTACCGTGTATCCAGATCTTGGTACCATTGTCTAACTGCACCTCTGCAGGTCTGTCGTTGATAATGACAATTCCGTCGTCCACCTGGGTGATCGCATCCAGATTACTTGGCTGGATTTCGCAGTGTGCTCAAGAGAGTGGGTTTCTCCGTTGCATTCGGCTATGACGTTGTCTGGTAGGCGTAGTATGAAGCTCTTGTGAGAGACGGGGAATATAGTTATCTTTTTACAAGCAAATTTAATTATTGGAAATTTTATGATAAAGTAAAGCATGTTAGTCGATTGGAGAACTTTTACGGACGAGACAGACATAAGGTCCCCTATGGGAGTATTGGTGGGTTCCTCTAACCAAACCGATTTTAAATCTGCATGATCCAAAATGTTTGGGCTAACAATGCAATGTTAGCCTTTGCAAGTGTAATAGCAAGCATTAAATTTTGCAACTCCATCATCAACATTCTATTTCTAGTCAACAGCGTTTCATACAAATGGCCGGTGTCGACTTCTGCTCTTTTAGCAACTTTGAGAATTTTATTGACAGTGGAGGTTAATAGATTGATCTGATCCTGTACTTTAGTGTTTACTTCTATTTGTCTATTGTTAGAATTTATTAATTGGACTTCTATGATTTTGGTCCTCTCTAAATCTCCAGCATCGGGAGTGCCCGCTACAACCTTTAGCATGGAACCAAGGAAATCTAAACTCCTTTCAACCCTATGGTGTGCCACTAAGGCTTCTAGTAGGTCGTGGAGGTGAGCCGTGTCCACGCTCAATAGTTTCCTCATGTGCGATTGTGGGAACATGTCGTTAGCATTTACTAAACTGACTGTTTCGTCCACAACTCGCATGTATTCCGAAAGATTTGCCGAATGTTTCACGTAGGCAAACTCTTCCCATACTAAGACTCTGCCATCCACGATGGGGATATATTTGGCATGTGAATAGTCGGTGATATGTGCCGAGGCTAAGGATAACGAGAAGAGAATGAGTTCAAACCTGTGGAAGAGAGTTTTTTACTTGTTTAGCTATATCTCGTCCAGAAAGGGGTAACCCACCAGCAAAAATAACTTAAAATAAGTAATGCCAAGTGGCTAGAAAAAGTAATATTATCTTATAGTAATTTGCCTAGTGGCGATAAAAAGAAAAGGGTAGGGGTTCGCTATGATGGTGTTACTTTAGGTTGTCTTTGTGAACCACCCTCCCTCTAATGAGGACCGTGGTCCCCAGGTCCGCTTCTACAACTCTCTCTTCGCACAAAGGCGTGAGTTTGTTGCCGAGCCTTCGGTTGGTCTTGACTAAAACCTTTTCACCAACTTCGAACACCCTGTTTTGCCGCGACACATTTTCTCTGGCCCTGACAGCAACTTGAGCATTTCGGATTCTGCCTTCTATGGCCTCTTGGGGCTCACTCGGGCGTGCCTGAACAATGTCGACTGGTCTCCTGTTAATAATGGAGTGGATTGACTTGTTGTACTGAGCTGTTGCTAACAAAATGATTTCTACTGTGTCACTGATTTTTTTATCAATTTTAATACATCTGGCGAGTTCTAGCAAAGTGCTATGAAAACGCTCCACTTGTCCGTTAGAGACACTGTGTAAGGGAGGGGCATTTGCAATGCTAACTCCAAAATTGTTGTCCAACATTGTCACGATTGTTAGAGAATTCAAAGCTGGCTCATTGTCACAGTATATCATTTTGGTCTTGGGGAAAAAATTCATTAGTTGAAGAACGGCCGGTTTCAGGTCCTCTATGGTCCTTGAAGGGATAGGCTGTACAACAGCGAATTTGGAAAACTTGTCGATACAAGTTAAGAAATACTTTTTATCTGTAGAAAAGATGTCGATGTGTAACATCTCTCCTACTTGCGATGGGACCGGTGTCTCACCCAGTTCTTGCTTCTTGGGGTGCCTGTCATATTTAGCCCTAGCACATGTCTTGCAATTCTGTACTATTTCGTTGGCTAATTTGGACATTTTGGGGAAATAATATTCAGATAATACTTGCTTCACATTCTCTTGAGCTGATCTATGTGCTCTATTATGTTCTGTGATAAGTATTTCTTTTCTTTCTCCAACCCCGAATATATCAACTACACGAGTTTTGCAATGCCAAAACTTTGCAGCTGGGAATCTTCGGACCACCTCATCCTGTATTATTGCAAGCGTGTGCAAATCACAATGGAGGGCGTTAACACCTTTGGGTGTGATTGTGTCCTCAAGCTCATCTAGCAAGGATTCCTTACATGTGAAGCTGATTGAGTGTCGTCTTTTGTTCCCAAATAGAACAAAAGTGCGCTTTAATGGAAAACGTGCCTCCTCTAGCACTATTTGATTTTGGAAACAATTCAGAGGCTTGTCTGTTGTTTCTATAGTGTGAGTAAGGGACATTTCACTATGGACTGTTGCAGCGCAAGAGTCGCTTTCTTGTCGTTCTATGGCGTTAAGCTGTTGCCTGGACAGGGCGTACGCAACAAGGTTCTCTTTGCAAGGTTTGTAAAAAATGCGCGCATTGGATTCGTCAATGCGCGCTTTCCACCTCTTAATCTTTGCATTCGGATTTGATTCCGATACCGCAAAGGTTAGAGGTTGATGATCGGTAAAGATGTTGATATCTTTAACTCCATACAGATAATGTCGCAATTTGGCCAATGCCCAAATGATAGCCAATAGCTCTCTTTCATTAGTAGCATAATTGACTTCTCTGTCCTTCAATGTCCTTGAGATCATTGTGATAGGACGCCCTTCTTGGGACAGGACTGCGCCAATACCGTACGCAGAAGCATCGGTCGTTAGATCGAATGGCAAGCCGACCAAGCATATTTATGCGCGATAGCGGATGCTACATAACAACGCTATCCGATTACCGCGCCCAGCAGTTGCAGCGATAATGCTGACAAGACATTTCTGCTCGTCAGCACTTTGTCTGCAATATTTAGTTAACTTGTACAATGGTGTTAGATTTATTTCGGGACTTAATTCATTTTCATTTAAAGTCGTGTTACCTATTTTTATTCTACATTGTTTTATTGTTATGATTTTATTGCCTTTAATTGTAATATTTAAGTTTGGTTCTTGACAATTTTGATTTAATTTTGTTTCCTCTAGTTTCCATGTTAGGATTACATTTGGTTCGATATATTTTATTAATTGGTTTGTTATTGTAGGGACAAAATTACGTATTGGTTTTTTCCTTTGAATAATGTTTTTTATACATTTATCATTTACTTCCTTTAACTCTTGGTTGTAAACTTTATCTTTTTCTTCAAAGTAATAATTTTTTTCTACATGTTCAAGTTGAAAGCCATTCATATCGGGATAGGGTATGATATTAATAGTAGGGATGGTTTTTAGAATGATAGGGATGTGTGAAACTAGTAAGATTTCGTTGTTATTAATCCAAGTTGATGTTTTTGTTAGAAGGATGTTTTTGCTGTCCACGTTATCTAGTTTGTCATAATTAAGTAATTTTGGATTGAACAGTCCGAGTCTGGAAAGTTGCATTCCCATGGCGACGTCTTCTATGTATTCGGTAAATTGAATAAGTTCGTATATTAGGTTTTCGGTGCGGCTATGTTGGTCCTCGGTTTCTTTGATTTTTTGCATGTTGTTGTTAATTAATTGTATAACGTCATCTATTTCGTGTAAGCTAGCTGTGTCTGTAGTGATGGATTCTAGTTTTTCTTGTATTTGTATTCTGTCGTCGTTGTCTAACGTTCCGAATAAGTATTTGAAAGCGGATCCTACTATATTTATTAGTCCTCGTTTTTGTCTGTTAGTATGGTGTATGGTTAGGCTATTTAGTTCCCTTAACATTTTGTTATGTAGTATTTTAATTTGCGGGACATTTGTATAATTGTTAATTTTATTATTAAAATAATTTGTTAGTTGTTCTATACTTGTTAAATTAATACGAAGACAATGGTGTTCGTACTCGGATGGGATACTTATCGGTTTGTAGGAGAAAAGGAGGTATCCGTGGTCGGAGTCAATATTGTTAATCTGGATTTGTTGGGATTGGCATGCGTTGATACAGGTAAAGAGGAGTATTAAGGTGAAGAGTCGGGAACCTGTGGGATGGAGACTTCGTTAGTTTTCTTTTTCTTTTTAAACTGAGTTTTGTAGTAGTGTGTTTCTCTATTTCTATTGGTGATTTTGTAGTGATCGGCGTCCGTTTGTTCAACGTTCTTTGTCGATTTAAATGGGTTCTCAAGCTTGCCCTTTTGTAATGGTCCTTTTCTGTATCGCGTGTCTATCTCATATTCTTGTCTATCTTGGTTTACTTTGTTAATTCTCTCCTCTTTTAGCCTTTGGGTGTTAAAGGATGGTGTTCCTGCATAGATGAATATGTGAGCGGGTGTCTGTCCTGTAGAGTCGTGTGTTGTTTTGTGGTTGTGTATGTAAAGGATGTTTTCTATTTTGCTTAGGTTAAGTTCACTATCGTTCGAGTTTTTTATGATTCTGATTTTTTCGCTAACAGTTTTATGCAACCTTTCTATATCTGCTATCCCTGTTTTAGCGGTATCTTTTGAGTGCCAAGCTCGAGAATGCACCATCTCGATCAGCTTTAAGTAACCTAGGTTTACCTAGGTGGTTAAAAATTCTCATTAATGCATTTTTGCATTCCAGCCAATCTTTAGTGGCTATTCGCTCTAGTGTGGCGAATTTTGAGTAAACATCCATACAGCTGAGGTAGTGGTTACCCTCGGAAGAATAGATGTCTATAACGAACTTATCACGAAAGTGTTCTGTTTCTGGGGTGATTTTAAGGGGCATATCGGTTTTTCGATGTTCTGACTTCGCTAGGTTACATATGTGGCATTCGTTTATAATGTTTTGTATGAGTAACTGGCTATTTGGGAAGTAATAGGTTTCATTAAAAAGCTTATTTGTTTTCTGAATACCGGGGTGCAGAAGTTTTTCGTGCGTTGTTAGAACTAATTCCTTGAATTGAACGTATGTTGGTATATTATTGAGAAGGATGAGGCTACGGGAAATTTTTGTGTATTTGGGATTGATTATTTCGCGATGAGCGCTTTGGATAATTTGAAAATCTGCATCGCTGCCTATGTAGATACAGCTGGTTTTCGAACAAAAATGGTTCAGTAAGTAAGTTTTTGCTGCCTCCAGTGTCATTTCTCTGTATTTGATATGGGTAATTTGTTTTTTAAAATAGGTCTCGTGTTGGATGTTATCTTGACCTTTAGTAAATATGACCTGTCTTGGGTGGTAGTTTATAGGTTTTTCGGACAAACTTATTAAATCACTACTGTCTTCTTCGGCGCTATGCTGTGTAGCCTGGCTAAAGAAAGCTTCTTCTATTGTTATTCTGGAGAGGGCATCGGCTACATAGTTCTCTTTTCCTTTGATATACTTGATATCGAAATCGTATTCAGAGAGCCTAATTTTCCATCTTAAAAGTTTTGAATTTGGTTCTTTAAGTTTGTGTAACCAACATAATGGTTGGTGATCGGAAGCTATCTCGAAATGCCTTCCCAGTAAATAATGTCGGTAGGTTTTTGTAGCCCAGACAATTGCCAATAATTCTTTTTCCATAGCACTATAATTTACTTCGTGTTCATTGAGTGTCCTACTAATATAGCTAACCGGGTGTCCCTCCTGTGAGAGAACAGCTCCTAGGGCTACATTGCTGGCGTCTGTGGTTAGTATGAATTTTCTATCGAAATTAGGTATTTTTAGGACTGGATCTTCTGAGATTAGGAATTTTAGTTTTTGGAATGCTTCTACAAAATTTTTTTCTTTTGTATCTATTTTTGACCCTTTTTTAATACATCTTGTCAGGGGTTTTGCTATATCAGCGAAGTTAGGTATAAACTTTCTATAATAACCTGTCAGGCCTAAGAAAGCTTTGATTTCTTTTGGTTTTGTTGGCAAAGGGTATTTTACTATAGCTTTGATTTTATCGGGATTAGGTTTTATTCCGTCTTTAGTGATAATGTGCCCGAGGAAGGTGGTTTCTTTTCGTAAGAATTCACACTTGTCTAACTGTAGTTTGAGGTTTGCTAGAGATAGTTTTTCAAAGACTGCCTTTAATGACTGTAAATGTTTTTCAAAAGAAGTGGAAAATATTATAATACCGTCTAGGTAAACGAGGCAATTTTTGTTTAGAAGCGGAAGAAGGAGATTGTTCATACATCGTTGGAATGTGGCTAGGGCTGGCATACGAGTATATTCGTAATGTCCATGCTTAGTGGAAAATGCAGTTTTCGGAATTGATTCTGCTTCCATTTCTATTTGGTGGAATCCCTTAGCAACATCTATGGTAGTAAAGTAGTTACATTTGCCTAATTATACCCGCTACCCATAGGGTAGAAGGATATTATAACTTAGTGCCAACAGAAAATGTATGTAACAGGCAGAAGGAGGCATCTCCGATATAGCCATGTCCGTCTGTCCGTCTGTCCGTCTGTATGAACACCTGGATCTCAGAGACTATAAGACATAGAGACACCAAATTTTTTTTTTTTTTTTTTTTTTTTTTAAGCTTGGTTTGTTTTTATTGGATCTTCTCTTTATGAGTCTAACAATAAGGTTGCAAATCTTAAAATAATACAATTACTAACAGTTTAATTTGAACTGAATAGAGACTACATGGTCCTAATAATTAACGCTGGATGGGAAGGTCGTTGCGGCGAAGACGAGAACTGCTGGAAACTCTCCTGAGGGCTCTCGCGAGATGATTTGGATGTACTGATAGCCTGTCGTAGTACTTTGTTATGATTTGTGATATCTCTTCTCTGACGAGTGGTATGTGAAGGACCCTGTGAATGTTTTCATTGCGAACGTACCACGGTGCCCCGGAGATGGTTCTGAGAATTTTTGATTGAGTCCGTTGCATTATATCTACACTGCTGTTACTGGCATTCCCCCACAACTGAGAGCGGGGCGAGCTGCTATTGATAAGCCAGTGGAGGCTGTTGACTTTGAGCTTTAAATGTATTCTTTTGGCTTCAATGTAGCTGCGCCAAGTAAGTCGTCTATCGAGGTGTACGCCAAGATATGTTACTTCATTTGCCCACTTCATTGAACCACTGTGTTGTTTAGAATAAGTGTAGGGCAGTCTTGCCTGTTAAGTGTGAACGTTACGTGTTTGCATTTTTGTTCGTTAACTTTGATTCGCCAGTCGGATAGCCATTTCTCCACTGTCACCAGGTGTATAGCAAGTTGCGCCGTTGCTTTCTTGGGGCATCTCGAGCGGCTTAGGATCGCTGTGTCATCAGCAAAAGTGGATGTGGTTAGTTGCCTGCTCGTTGGGATGTCCGCAGTGTAGATAAGGTAAAGTGTTGGTCCAAGTACACTGCCTTGAGGAACTCCGACTCTAGTGATGTAGTCATCGGATATGGCAGAATTACATCTTGCTGAGAATTTCCTGTTGTAAAGATATGACTTCAGAAGTTTGTGAGTGTTGGTTGGGAGCATTTCTGTAATTTTGTGCATTAAACCATCTAACCATACTCTGTCGAAGGCTTGTGATACGTCCAGAAATATCGCAGTGCAGTACTCCCTTTGTTCAAATGCATTTCGGATTTCTGATGTTATGCGGTTGAGTTGCTCAATGGTTCCGTGTTTTTCTCGAAAACCGAATTGACGAGTCGGCATTTTATTGTGTGTTCTGAGATATGGGGTAATGTGTGCCAAGAAGCATTTTTATAAGAGTTTTGACAGACACGTTACTAAACTAATTGGTCTATATGATGAGGCAATTTTGCGGTCTTTGCCAGGTTTTGGTATCATTATAATGATCGACTTTTTCCATCTCTCTGGGAAGTGTCCATGTCTCGTTATTGCATTGAAGAGTTGGCAAATAGTTTGAACAGCACAGAAAGGAAGTTCAATAACCATTTTTGGTGATATTAGGTCGCATCCTGGAGATTTTTTTGGGTTGAGTTGTTCGCTTATGATTTTGAGTAACTCATGTGGCCTAAATACAATTGGTTCATACGTAGATGTGTCGATATCTGATGTTGCTGGCAGTGAGATACCGTTTGATGATGTATTGGGCTGAAATACATTTTGAAGATGCTCTGCAAATCTGTCGGCTCTTTCTTCGTCGCTGCGAGCCCAGTTGCCTGTGGATGTCCTTATTGGCATTGCAGATTCGGTTGGTGCGCAGAGTGATGAGTGTGCTCTCCAAAGTGGGAACTTGGAGCTCATTGGGGATAACTGCTCTATGTAATGCCTTTGGGACCTTTCTTCCTCATGACGTAATGCAGCTGAGAGCCTCCGTGTGGCGTCTTTTAACCTTTGTTTTGCAGATGGTGATCTGTTGGATTGCCATTCTCGCCGTGAGCGTCGCTTTGCTAGAACAAGCTGCTCTATTTCAACGTTCGTGTACCTATGATTGTACGATGTTTTTTGCGTTTGTGGAGTTGACATGCGAGCAGCTGCGACCAAGACGGATTCTAGAGTGTTTGTGGATAAGTTGATATCAGCTTCGTCATTCAAGCGTGGATTCAATTCAATATGCGAACTTATATATTTTTTGTACTTAAGCCAATTGGTTTTATTCGTTGTTAGTCTGAATGGTTTATCTACCGCAACTGGATGTAGATTTAGGTGAAGAAGTACTGGCGAGTGATCAGACGATAGATCTGATAAGGAGTTGGCACTTATCAGGTTGCGTGGAATGTTTTTTGTGACTGCAAAATCGATCAAGTCTGGCATTTTTCTAGGATCTGTTGGCCAATATGTAGGTGTCCCAGGTGACACACAGTCTAGCTTGTTGCTTGGTTTTATTATTGCATTGTACAACTGCCTACCCTTTGGAGTTACAAGTCGAGATCCCCAGTGCGTATGCTTGCCATTAAAGTCTCCTGCTGCTATAAACACACCAAATTTGGCAAAAAGGTTCCTTCATACCCTACGCAGATCAAGTTTATTTCAAAAGTGGGATGCCACGCCCCCTTCACCCACAATAAGCATTAATCTAGAAAAAGTCAAGTTTTTTTTTATGTAAATCGCGTATAACTCCAAAAGTTCTTTGTGTAATGGTGTGTTATTTGGTAACCCGTCTGCGCTTGACACTTTTAATATACCCTGTAATTTTGGTAAAAATCGGATAAGTAGAACAAAAGTTATTCGTTAAATTATTTATCAAAATTGTTGTGCCCAATGCATATGGACGTTTTAAGTGTGTGAATGACCTAGAGATATCAAATTTGGTGACAGTATTCGTGTAGGTCTTACGCAGATCAAGTTTGGTTTAGATTTTTGCCACGCCCCTTTCCGCCCCCAAAATCTGTAAAAGCCGTAATAATGAATTTTGGTATGCATAATAATATATATATTCTCAATGATTCCTGTGAATTTGGTTGAGATCGACTTGAAAACAAGGAAGTTATTAAAGAATCAATTTTATATGAAATATTCACTTGCAGATGCTCGCTATGGATTTTTATACCCGCTATTTTCAAATATATACAAAAAAACAAGTTTCAGTATATTTGGTATATTTTTTGTTAAAATATCATTTAAGTTTTTTGTTTTCTCTAGAAATGGGTTGCGGGTATCATACGGTCGAGCACTCTCGACTGTAGCTTTCTTACTGGTTTAATTTCCATTTTTGTATGAAATGTCCGCAAATAGGGTCAATCGCCACCGCCTCGATTACCCACGAACTAGTGAAATAGTGCCACATATTAGGGTCTTTAAAGGAACTACTTACATTAGACCCCTTTGAAGGGTCGGTAAAATAAGTGCTTACATCGGACCCCTTCGAAGGGTCGGTAAAATAAGTGCTTACATTGGACGCCATTGAAGGGTCGGTAAAATAAGTGCTTACATTGGACCCCATGGAGGGGCCTGCCATTATAAATTAAAAAACATGTACAATTGCAATTACAATTTTTATTTAATTTAATTTTTTCTTCAATTTAACGGGTTTTGCTCTTTCATAGCTTTTAGGCAGCTCGAGTTTTTAAAAATTCTTTTTTTTTGGAGTTGCAGGGCCTTTCTTAGTTGTTCCTCAGCTGGGCCAATACCGCCGACTGCAGTTATTGAATCTAGAAATAAAAAGGATAAAAAAAAGGTTTAATAGATTGAAGTGGATAATGATTATTAAATAATTATCTTTTAAAATACTCACCGATCATAACGCCATAAAAATGTTCTTCTTTTCTTAGGGCCGCTTTTCCCTGAACGCCATCCACATTATAAGCCAAGACCACATCATTGGCTAAAATATTTTTGACGTTCACTATACATTATTGTAACTGCTTGTCGTACTTTTATTGTTTAATTAATATTACACATTAGTACACATATATTACAAACATATATTATTTTTTAAGTCACTCACCTAATAATCGATTGATCCGCTTTGCACTTCTCAACTAAAATGCTTGCAAAAATTTCGTCAGCCAGCACAGCTGCGTTTAAGCGAAAGAGTAGCACAAAATAAAACAAACTGTTCTTTCTGGACAATTGTTTTTGTAAGCAGTGCACCGAAGACGCGTCAACAAACAGCGATGTAAAGCATAATCGAAGTTTTGTCTTTAATCTTGTGTGTGCTCTTTCCACAAAATAACAAAAAAAAAAAAGCGATGCTTGCCGTTATTTTGTACTTATACTTTAATGCGCATATACTTATTAACTAGGTGGTTCGACGTTCGATTACTATAGGGTTAATCTAGTAAGTACCAATGTAGTGATCGACGAGGTAAGCACTTACCCAGGGCCAATCGCAAACTCGAGTCGACTAGGTGGTTCGACGTTCGTTTACTATAGGGTCACTTTAGTAAGTACCCATGTAGTGATCGGCGAGGTAAGCACTTACCCATGGCCAATCGACACCTCCAGTTCTGCGGGGTTCTTAGATGTGAATCTGATCCATTTTTCCAATCAGACGACTATTTTGGTTCTTCCTCTTTTCTCAACTTACAATGCCACCTGGCAAAAGGACAAGTGCACACAAATGCTTTCACGAATTGCACCATAAATAAATGATTTTTGCAGTACAACTTGTTTTACCACAAAAAAATTATTTTTTTAATGTTTAATTTAAATTAAACAAAAGTTGTTTCACATATATACAAATAAAATCCTTGTTCGGTACTTTTACTTAAAAAATATTGGCATTGCTGACCCAGAGTTCGAAAATCAGATTCAAACTAGGTGGCAGCATCAAGTTTTAGCGGAATGCCACCTGGTTAAGAGCGGAATCATTCCGCCCAAAATTTAACAGCTGAATTGTCTGTGTCACCGCGGAATGGAATTCAAGGGTTTTTAGAGCGGAAGCGATTTCTGTGTCACCCCTGATTTTGGTTGATTATTCTTAGATAAATTTGTGTGGGTAATTTTTTAATTAAATTTTCAATACTAGATTGTATTAATCTCTCATAAAGGGCAGTTTCAACGAAATAATTTTCCAATTCTAACTTACTGCTTAATATTTGTCGTTTATTTTCTGCTTCCTCCAGAAATTTTTTGATATTCCCTCGGTATTGGGTGTTGCGGAACTCCTCCAGTAATTGATGGTTCGGCGTCTCAGCCAGGTAGATTAATATGAGCTGATTTCGAAGCTCGGCCCAGCTTTTGAGGTTCGTCATTCCTAGTGTACGGATTACTTCTCCGCTGATGTTCCTTTCGATGTGTCCAAAGATGATCAACTTTTTGTCTTTCGGTGTTTGGTAGTTTATCAGATTGGTTGAAGTGTCGGATTGGTTGTAATGTCGGATTGGTTGGAAAATCGGATTGGTTGAAGTATTGGATTGGTTGAAGTATCAGCTGAAATTGGTTTGGAAATTTACTAAACGATTGATGTCCTCGATCGAGGTCGTTACGTAGATCTGGATTGAGTCTTTGCTAATTTTAGTTTCGTTGGTTTATGATCTGGTATTGATTTTCACTGAATTTGTTCATGTAAAACACGTATACTCTTAGCACTGTATGTTGAATTGTTGGTTATAATTGATTTTTTTTTTTTATCGGATTCACTTAGGTCAATTTGTTTTTAACGTATGTACTTATTTTCTATTTGTTTTATTTTGTCGTTTAATTAAATTATTCAATATAATGTCAAATCAAAAACTTCTAGCACTTTCATTTTTATAGGAGAACCTTTTGGATTTATGTATATCTCCAGCGAATTCTAGAGAGGTTATATTTTTTTCACTTGGGTATAATCGCGCCACTGTTTTTTGTGGGGTAACTTGGTGGATTGAATTTGAGTTAGCGCGAGTTGTTGGTTTCGCGATTCTTTAGCGGATAACAGAAGTTGCGAGAATTGAATAGTCTAGCTATCGCATCGAGATTTCTGTTATCCTACCGGCTGCGCCACTTACGTATTTATAGGTTAAAATATTAATTGAATCGACCAATGACCGGGCTACGAGGGCCTAAGGTCAACGCTGAAGATAATTAAATTTCAATTAAGAAAACCACTAGAGCGAATTTCAATGTTCGTGCCCTTTATTAGAAGATCGGCTTAAGACTAAATACAATGAATGAATTTTGTCTTGAACAGACTTGGGTTTTGTTGCATAAGTGTATGTCAGCATTTTTTTAGTTATGCGCATGCTTTGGCTATTGAAATATGATCAAGTGGTTATTCACGTTTTGTTTGTGTTAAATTGTTTTCTTGGGATTTGAGTTGACAAAGTAGCGATGCATAGCATGTACTTATGTCACTATATATTCTTGATCAGTGTCAACAGCCGAGTCGATCAAGTCATGTCCGTCTGGCTGCCTGCCAGTCTGTCTGTATGAAGACCCAACTCTCAGAGACGCACGCAGATCAAGTTTGTTTTGGCACGCCCACTACAGCATTAAAAAAAACGTTTATGCAAAAAAGTATTTGAGTTATTTTTAATTATTATAATATTTTTGTTAAATGAATTTATAAAAATATTTTTTGGAATATAACTTTTAAGTAACAAGATTAGATGTCAAATGAAGATCGGGCCGAAGTGCCGTGATCATTGAGCAATTTAAGCATTTAAAACAAATTGTGAGCTGAACGTTGCGTTGCAGCCAAGACCGAAGTAAAAAACGGATTTTACAATACAAAGAATATTATATAGTGACATATATAGTGACATTAAGCTAAGCCAAAACTCGCATCACGTCACAATGTCATGGTCGGCAAGCCGACTCAACAAAGTCTTAGGCAATAACGGGAGCTCTTGCAAAAACAAAAGTGTTCGATTACTGCCGTTGACCATTGCAACTTTACAAAGTATTCAGTGCCGCAATTACGAGGCCTGATGATAAACTTATGAAATATCTTATGCAGATTAAAGCACAGCATATGGCTCCAACGATGATAAGCTTGATCGGTTCCGGCGTCTTTCTTGAACTTCGGAGAACTGAACTGAACTGGCGGAGATGTTCAGCAAAGGACAATTGGCAATACCCGGAACTCTATTACGCACGTTGTTGTGATTGTAAAACAGAGTCCCGTTGATTGCGACTCGGTCTCCGAACGTGATAATGTGCGTGCCTTGTACCTGGATCTCAGTACCGTTGTCCACCTGAATTCTTGCGGACCCATCGTTGAGGATGATAACTCCGTCCGAGATCCAGACGAGCAATCTGGAAGCCATGTAGATTGCTTCCAGATTGCTCGTCTGGATCTCGCAGTGTGCCGTGTCACCTGCATGGAGCTCTTTGACACATAAAACTTTTAACGTCAGACGACAAAATGTGGCTCCAGGTGAAGCGGTGCAACTCTGCAATGTGTGGGTTTCTCCATCGCATTCTGCTATGACGTTGTCAGACAATCGCAATATGAAATTCTTGTAGATGACTGGATAAATTGTGATTTTTCTGCAAGCATTTCTAATCTTTGGGAATTTAATTATAAAATGTATAATGTTAGCGGATTGAAGAACTTTAACGGACGCAACGGACATAAGATCCCCTATGGGAGTATTGGTGGGTTCCTCTAGCCAAATTGATTAAAAGACTGAGTGGTCCAAAATGTTTGAGCTAACATTGTTAGCCTTTGCAAGAGCGAGCATTAAATTCTGCAACTCCATCATCTGATCATCTTGGAGTTCTTTGGCCACTTTGAGAATTCTATTGACAGTGATCGTTAATTGGTTAAGCTGGTCTTGAACTCTAGTGTTCATTTCTATTTGTCTATTAGTGTCATCTATAAATTGCATTTCTGTGAACCTAGTCTCTTCTAAATCACCGGCATCCGGTGTACCCGCCACAACCTTCAGTATGGACCCTAGGAAGTCTAAACTCTTGGCGACTCTATGGTGTGTGCCTAACGCCTCTAAAAGGTCCTGTAAGTGTGCCGTGTCCACACTCAGAAGTTTTTTCATGTAGGATAGCGGGAATCCGTCAATTAATTTGACCGTTTCTTCCACCATTCGCACGTACTCTGAGAGGTTTGCCGAGTGCCTAACATAAGCATATTCTTCCCATACTAAGATTTCACCATCGGCGATGGGAATATACTTGGGTCGCGAGTAGTCGATGATGTGTGCCGAGGCCATTGATAGGAAAAGGAGTAATATGGATCCGAACCTGTGAAACGAAATTAATTTCTTTTTTCTTTTTAGCAAATTTTCTATTTTGTTTTCTTTTTTTGAAAAAGGACTGTCCACCACCAAGAATGACTTATAATAACTATGCCAAGTGGAGTCACCTTCGGTTGTCCTTGTGGACCATCCTCCTTTTAATGAGGACCTCGGTCCCCAGGTCTGCACCCACTGCCTTCACATCACATAAAGGTGAGTTTATTTCCGAGCCGTCGGTTGGACTTGACCAAAACTTTGTCACCAACGTCGAAGACTATTCGGCCGCTTTGCGTTTTCCCTAGCTCTGAGTATCGTCTGAGCGTCTCTTATTCTTGTTTTTGTATATTTTCTTGTGGCTCATCTGAGTGCGCCTGAACCACATCAACTGGTCTTTAATCGATGACCGAATGGATCGACTTATTGTACTCAGTTGTAGCCAGTAAAATGACTTCTACAGTGTCGCTTATGCCTTTATCAATCTTTGGCATTTGGCTAACTCTAATAGAGTGCTGTGAAGCGCTCAACCTGTCCATTCGAGATCCTATGCAATGGTGGTGCATTTGAGATGCTGATCCCATAGTTATTTGTAATCATTGTCACGATGGTTGGTGCCTATCATTTTGTGCCCTACCATATGTTTTGCAATTTAGCACTATCTCATTGGGCATTCTTGACATCTTTGGAGAGTAGTACTCGGAGAGTACCTTCTGTGTTGTAGCATCATGCTTGCCTGATTTTCTTTTGACTTTAGCAAATACAGGCTCAGGCCTTTCGAGCAGCAACATACCAGCGCAGCGGGACCAATAAATTCGTAGCTCTAGCGGGATGTGCGGGGGTTGTTGCTGGTGCTGCTGTTCTAATGCTAAATGTTACATTATAGAGTACCTTCTGAAACTAAACCATGAGACGATCCTCATGCAAAACCACACATGGCCAAAGCACCAAAGCCTTAATGCCACAACAACAAAAAAAAATCTAGAAAAAAAAAAGAAAAGTTACGCAATAAAATAAAGAGAAACAGAAAGTCAAGAAAATGAAAGTAACAAACGGGTAGTGAAGCCAAAGGGGGAGAACTAAGGTGTTGATCGTCACTCCCCTTTTTCATTACCCTCTCTGCCATAGTCTTCAAATAGTTTTGGTCGAAGACCCCAAACCTAACGTCCTATTTATGCATTACTTATGCTCCCATGTCAACAGAAAAAATAACAATTAGTTAACGATTCATTTCCATTTCAAAAATTTTAATTAAATAAACAACAAAAAAGAAGCAACATAATCCATGTTGAAAATTATATAGAAACTTAACAAATAAATTTCCAAGTATAAGATTTCATCACTAACATATTTTCAAATTTTTATTCATTATTTTACTTTGTATTCTTGTATAATACTGTGTATGCTATTATGTTTTTTTAAAGTGCATCAATTCTGCATTTGGTTTTAATTACTGATTATCTTCTTTTACTTGGTAGTGTACAACTTGGTATATCCGATAAATTTGGATTTCATTTCTTATTTACAATTTGAATTTATTCATATTCTTATATTGGACAAATTTAACTTTGCTTTAGTGCCTGAAAGAAACAGAAATTGCTATAACATGTTAATTCAAAGATCACTTGATCATTTACACAGAGTTCTATTATTTTTATATATTATTATTTATAAACTTGTATTCACGAAAGTGCGCAAAACAAACAAAACAATTGATCACACAGAACACAGATAGTCCGCGACAGTTACACTGGCCAACCAAGTTGTGGAAGCAGACTCGACTTGATGATGTGGTTTTGATACAGTTTTTTTTTTTTTTTTTTTTTTTTTTTGTAACTTTTAATTCTACATTAACAATAGGTTCTAGTTGTTTTGGTGGCACTTTCAATTGTGGACAACAATTTTACTGTACTATATTTTTCTTTATAGGTGTATTGGGATATTATTGTTTTTGTTGTTTTTCTTTTCTTTTACACCTTTGATTTAATTTCAATTAATAATTTAAGTTCTATAAGCAAATATTTTATCGTGCACAAAAAACATAATTAAGTTTGTCCAGTGTACAATTTCGTTTTTATATTTCTTCTTTATATTGTCACCACCTATGCTTAACACTTTTATCTTTGTTTATGTTGTTTTCTTTTACAATTCGAATAGCTTTATATTTGGCTTTGGTTTTTGTTTTTCGCACATTTGCAATTATTTTAACTGTCTTTCTAATGATTCTCATCCATTTAGTTTTTATGATTTGATTCGCACTATATCTGCCTCCAGCTTCATTATGAAAATTTTTCCACTGCCGTTCCAATTTTCCTTCGATGTTCCGCTGCCTCACTTGATATCTTTTTCTTGAGACTGGCTAAAGTTGAAATGTTGACCCTACCAACAGGGCACGCCTAATTATATGAAATAATATAATAAGTCAATTGGACTTTTGATGTATACACTTTTAATTTTCTTCAATAATTACCTTGCCGGCACGGCACGAAAAAGCATAAATTATTTTGTTTTTATATATCTCACATCTCTGCAGGAGATATGTAGAGATTATTCTTCCCTCTCTTAGATTGAATTTTCAACTTTGAGTTTTTTTATAACTCTTTGGGGGTCTTGTGGGAGCGCCTACATCTGATGCGCTTGGCTATTGTGCAGAAAAGAAAGATCTAAGCCGGATGCAAAAGATCAGCCAACCTTCAAAGCGCTTGCTTGTGGTGAATATACCTGTCACATTACAGGGTTGTAATATGCGACTTACACACAGAGTCGCTCGCGGTCATTAAGCGCGTAACAATTTGAATTCAAATTGCAACGGCCGAATTGATTATTTTTCTCAGTTTCATGTAATCATTAATATTCTTTTATTTGTTTTATTTTATTTGGGGCCATTACATTTATACTAGACATTTGTACGATTTGTCAAATCTCGTTTTTATATTAAGGATTCGCTCAGAAAGTTCTGGCCATTCCATAATATTGACAAGCTAGTTTTTCAAGATTATTCTGGGATATTCTTACTATTCATCGTACTGTGTGTTCATTATCTATGAATACGAACGTAGTATAACGTTGATATACCCAGCATCGTATGTTCTTCTAGTATTGGTTTTATTAAAACATACGGAAGAATTGAAAGTATTATAGATTTCTCTTTTATACCAAAGTTGCTTAAAGGACTGAAGTCAAGAGCATATGTTTCCATATACTCTTCTTCAAATTTTGTTCTATTATCTAGCATCTCTGTTTGTGGCATTATGAATTATGTCAATTATGATTAATCATTGTTGTTTGTGCTGTGCAAATTTAAATTTTGTCCAAATCATTTGTTTGGCTCATGAATCTTTTCTATAGGCATTTATTATGCAGCTTATATAATTTGTAAAAACAATTCGCACACATTATAACAACAATGATTATTAATAATATGTTTGTTAATTCTAAATCTATGCTGTTTGATTCAACTTTATTTATAACGTTAGCAGTGGAATCCACTGTTTTTAGTTTTTGTTATTATTGCTACTGGGTAATATATAAACCCAGTGTCAGAGACGTGGAAATAGTTTTAAGTAATACTGCCATCTGCCTGTCTGACAATTTTTATGAATACAATGATTTGTACAGACAGATGGTATTAGTATAAAAACCTATCAGTGGTTAGTATTTGCCAAGCAGGGCTTTCGCGCATCCGCTTGTAAGAGTTTATTATTAATATTGGCAGTGCAGGCATTGGCTCTTAGAGCAGCCTTATCTGCGTTGCTTCGCACCAGTGCTAAGAAGTTTATCTAATGCATCCAGCTGTTTTGGGTAATCTTCCTTCTCTTTTGAGGTTGTGGCGAGGTTAAGTAAGTCCTTGATTAGCTTCCTCTGTTGCAGCAGCTTGACACGTCTGCCGCTTCTTTTGTGCTTCTTCTTCTCTACTTTTGTGTTCCGAGCCCGGTACTCAGCTATCGTGAGAGGGCGAGGTCCATCGCTGGGCACACTTCCAAAGCTTCTTGTAAGCTTGGTGCGTCCCTTTGCTCAGTGGGATCAGTTTCTTGGAGTATGATGTCGCTTATATAGTGTTTAAAATTTTTTTTTTAGTATTTCTTTATTTCAAAAATCATTTTTACCGTTGGCGTAAGGGGCGGATTGCCTCTCACACTTGTAGACTGCTGCGGTAGTCCGGGGCCTATGAGCTCAGGCGTTGCCGGTGCTGGTCATCGCACAGACTTATAACATATGTCTTCACTTTTATGTATGTATGTTATTCCCAAAATTAGGCCATGTATTGATGTGTTGCTGGTGTTGTTTGATAACTTAAGCACTTCGGCTCTCACTTTTATATTGTTTAGAGTGCGCTCACTTGCGGCACCAACTTGAAATATTTCAAACATGAAATTTTCATTTTTCACTTTTAACGTTTTGTTTTATTGGCTGTTTGATGTATTGATGTTGTTGTTACCGAGTTGCTTTGGTCAGGGCCAAGACCATGTCACGGTCGCCATGTATTAACGTGGTCCAGCGATGAATTGAAACAAACTCCGTTCTTTGTGAAAGACGTCCGTCTTTCCAGAAGTATATTTATTAATTGATTTCTTAGTTTAGAGCTGCGCGCCGTGAAGCAGCGAGTGCAGCCGTTTTACATGTATTGTATAAATTATCCAATTCCCGCTTATCGAGGAAAAGCCCGTTGCTGGCTTTCCGAAACAAGAGTATAATTCTGATTCCTTTTATTACTAAAGGCCCGTTGCTGGCCTTCTGTAAATAAAGTTCTCAGTTCCTTTCGAGTTCTAAGTGTTTTATTGGCACGTCTTGCCGTTAGGTAAATTGCTTAGAAACTGATTACAAAGATATGAAAAGCTTAACATAGACCCTAGCTGGCGAAGCGGCTGGCGTCGCGGCTGGCAGAGTAGCAGGCGTCGTGGCTGGCAGAGCGACATGCAGAGCGGCTGGGCTGCCGGTGGCGTGATCGCCGAAAATGCTGACTCTGCGGCATGTGCAAGGCATTCAATTGCAGCGTCTGGAGTTGTGGTCACTGGCCACTGTTTACGTTAGAAGGAATGTGAACAAACAGCGGATGTGTGCCTCGTGACCGCTGATTGTGCTTACGCTGCAGATTTGTGGACTACAAACATACAGCGCGTGGGGGCCCAAGGTTACTGGTTAACTGTTCCCCCTCTCAGGACATTGCCGTCCTCGGCTATGGTAATGCTTGCGATCGCGTTAGTTAGCTCCTGCGCTTCTCTGATTCCTCTCCGTCGTCTTTTAAGAGAGGTGAGAGCGCAAACAATGATGATGACCGTCAACATTAGCAGAATGGCAATCATTGAAATCGAGCTTCCCGTGGAATTGGTCCTGAGCTCCTTGATGTATACCAGGTTGTCGGCACTTAACTTATGTAGAAACGGCATGCTCAGTATACCGTCATGTCCAGCGACGTTCAGAACGGGCGTCATCGCGACCCCGGGAGAGCGCATTGGTGTACTGTTCCGATTGATGTAACGCGTCCCGTTTATGTTGGCTGTCGAATCAAACGTCAGCAAGAAGGTGCCGTTGATTGTTACTTCCGAGGCACCATCAGTGTCTTTTATGTCTTTGCTGTCTAAAATGACTGGATTTATAGTATCCAATTTGGCAAGCGCAATAGTCAAGTGTAAGTTGTCTATTTCAATAGTTAAAATTCGATTTCTCGTTAACAATAGCTCAAAAAGGTGACCTGTGTCTATTTCTGCCTTTTTTGTAAATCTTAAAAGTTCGTTAACCGTGTTAGTTATGTTGTTTATCTGGTTTTGTGTTTCTGAGTTGATAATGATCTGTCTATTGTTGGAGTCTATTAATCGGTCTTCTATGGCTGTTATCTGCTCTAGGTCCCTTGGATCGGGGTTCCTGCAACTACCTTTAGTGCTGTGCCAATGAAGTCTAAGACAGGTTTGCCGTATGTCTTAAATATCCGTACTGCTTCCATACCACTACCTCGCCATCCACGATCGGGATGTACTCGGAGTGTGAGTAATCTGAGACTCGAGCGCGAGCTAAAACCACACATGTTAGTAATAAAAGTGTAGCCCTGCAATGAGAATGAATCCTGTGTGAGAGAGTGCATGCTGTAATCTTATATGATATTGTCCTAATGGACTTTTGCGTGCTATAACCTTATTTAATATTGTCCTTATGGACTACCCTCCCCTTAATTAGGACCGATGTCCCTATGTCCGCTTCAACCTTCTCCTCAACATACAAAGGGGTTATTTTATTACCAAGCCTTTTGTTGCTTTTCACCAGGACCTTTTCCCCTACACTGAAAGTCCTTTCTTGTCTACTTTCATTGATCCGATTACGCTGAACAAGTTGAGCTTTCTGCAATTTGTTCCTAATATCCTTTTGCAATTCAGCAGTGGCGAAATGAAGAATGTCGATGGGTCTTTTCTGTGTAACGGAGTGTATGGTACCGTTGTACAACACAGTGGCTCTTAGAATTAGCTCCACAGTGTTGGTGCTACCGTTGTGAATTTATAGACTTCTTGCTAATTCGCTTAGCGTAGAGTGGAAACGCTCTACCTGCCCATTGGAAGTGCTATGTAAAGGTGGTGCGTTACTTATGGATACGTTAAAATAGTTTGACAACAAGGTTCGAACCGTTTCCAAGTTCAATGAAGGTTCGTTGTCGCAGTACACGGACCTGGCATGAGGAAATATGTTCATTAGTTGTACAAGTGCAACTTTTACATCCTCGATTGTTCGTGACGCTATTGGTTGAACAACAGCGAACTTTGAAAATTTGTCCAAGCAGGTGAGGAAATATTTTTTGTTTGTTGAATATATGTCAACATGCAAAAGCTCGTCCGTAAATGAGTGGATCGGAGTTTCACCCAAGGGCTGCTTGTTTGGGTGCCTGTCATACTTGGCTTTTGCACATACCTTGCAGTTCAGGGCCACCTCGTTTGCCAATCTGGTCATGTTCAGGAAATAATACTCGTACATAATCTGCTTCACATTTTCTTGTGATGCCCTATGGGCGCGATTATGCTCCAGAGTGGTGATTTCAAGCATCTCGCCGTTATTGAAAATGTCTGCAACAAGATTCTTGCAATATCTGAACTTCGTGGCTGGGAACGCTGTAACCAGCTCATTTTGAATTTGTGCCAGAACATGCAAACTGCAATGCAAAGCATTCACAACATCTAGGTTCACGACCTCTTTTAAGACGTCTAATAGCGCCGACAGACAGACTCTATTGTGTATGACAGTGATGCCTCGCTGTGTACTGTTGCTGCATCAGATCTTGAAAACTGATCTTCCAGAGCATTTACATTTTGTCGTGATAGAGCATCCGCGACGTAATTTTCTTTACCTGGCTTATAAAATACATTAACATTATGCTCGTCAATAAAAGCCTTCCAACGTTTAATCTTGGCATTCGGGTTTCTCTCCGAAACCGCATATGCTAGAGGTTGTATTTATTTTTTTATGCCCTTTGCTCCGTAAAGGTAATGACGAAGCTTCCCCAAGGCCCAAACGATTGTAAGTAACTCTCGCTCGTTTGTCGCGTAGTTAACCTCTCTATCTTTTAGGGTCCTTGAGATCATTGTTATCCGCCGCCCGTTCTGTGATAGAACTGCTTCTATGCCATGACTTGAAGCATCCGTTGTCAAGTCGAAAGGCGCTTTAAAGTCAGGATTGAGTAACATGACATGTTTCTTAGCCTTTCAAACGAATGTCTTTGTGACTCGTTAAATTCAATGGGTATTTTTCTTGATCGGTGCTTGCTAACCGAGCCATTTTCCCCTTTCAAGATGTTGGACAACGGTCTCGCTATGGATGCAAAATCTTTTACAAAGCATCTGTAATAACTGGCGAGTCCCAAAAAGGACCTTACTGCAAACAAATTCTTAGGCTCTACATACTCCTGTATAGCCTTTACTTTTTCGGGGTCAGTTTTTGCACCTTCACCTGTGACGATGAAACCGAGATACTCGACGCTATCTTTAAAAAACTGGGTCTTCTCTTGGGCCACTCTCATGTTGGCATCTAAAAGATTCCCTAGGACCGCCTCAACGTGTTTGATATGGTCATTCTCGTTTTCCGAAAAGACAATTACGTCGTCGACGTAAACATAACAGCATTTGCCTATGTAAGTTTAATTTCAATTTATTAAGAAATGATCTGCTTTATTGAAACGAACAATTAGAACTGAATTTACAAAGCTTAAGAGTACCCTAAGCTAGCTGTGGGTTTGGGGCAGCGGCGCTGGCGTACTTCGCGGCGACGCTGGCGTTCTTTGTTGCGACGTTGGCGTAGGCGGATGCATTGTTGCTGACGGCAACAATTTCGTGGTTTGAGCATTTTGTTGCATTTGTTGTTTATTTAGGACCGATCGGCGGATGTTTAGGCTATTGGCATCGAGTGGTCATTCTTGGAAACAATTTGCTTACAAAGTTGCACAATTGTTTATGCCACTGAACTTCTGATATTCTTGGTGTTAACTCCTCCTTCTTTAAATCCTACTTGTCCCCAAGTAGGTCAAAAATATGGTATGTTGTTGAATTGTGTTATTATTGGTTTTGATTGGATATTATTTAATTTTATTTTATTATTCGGGACTTGTGGTACTTCATGTAGAATTATATTTGGTTTAGGCTTTATACAAAACCGTTTTATTATTATTAGGGCCATGGTTGTTGTAAGCAACAGAATTATGGCTATACGGTTAATGGAAAAGTCTTGACTTATAGAGTTAATGTGGTTAATGTTTTTTTTATATTTAAAGCCTGAAGGGATTCCAAATAAAGTATTTGAAATCTCTCCATCTCTATAGGGGTCATCTGGATGAGTGGTACCTGGGGCTTTAATATGGTTTTATCTTTGTTTTCAAATTGTCGTTGGTTTATTGCGATTGAGTCGTTTCAGAAATGTAGGAGATAAGTGCCTTTGATGTGCCGAGTTTCGTTTTCGCGCGTAATGTTGCCGTTGAAGTTGTTTAGTAGAATTAGACTGTTATCTAATTCCTCTATAGTTTGGATGTGGTCGGCGTTAGTGAAGTCACTCAGCGATTCCTTTCCCTGAACTAACTTATAAATACATTTACTTTCTTTTAAATTTATAATTTTATTTTTATCGCATATTTTAACATTATTTGTAATTTTACAATTTTGCGAAATTTTTAGTATATTGTTTTCTAATAGAAATATTTCATTTGCTTCAATATTAGGTATTAAATTATTTTTTATTACAGGTTTGATTAATATATTTTGAAAGTTTGCGGAATCCAATTCCGGGATTTTAACAATTGCGGTTTTATTATGTAAGACTGAGATATCTGTAAGTTCTAACATTTCCTCAACTGTCAAGGATGAAACGTTATTCTTTTGAAAAATTTTATGAACCTCCTGTAGTTCTAATTCATGGATGGTTAGGAGTTCTCTTTCAATTAATTGTAGATTTATTATGTGAATAAGTTTTACTGACGAATTTTGAATCTTCCCGATTCCTTTGTAAATGGAGATAGTATGCGCGTCTGTGTAATTGGTGATTTCCATGTTTGTCATTGCCATTGGCAGTAATATTACAAGTAAGAGGATCCTGGAATAGGAAATTTTCTTTTGGTTAAACAATATTTGTTTAGGGGTATGGGCCGATTCGTCACAATCGGTTGCATACCCATAATCGGATAACATTTGATAAAGGTTAGTGAATTATATTAATTTTATTCGGACAAATTGGACATTTTCCCTGTGAATCGGACATTTTGATCGGACAACTTTTTTTTTTTTTTTTTTTCCGGATACCTAGTCACTTTTAATATTACTTTTATGAACAATTCTGCCAGCTTCTGTGACGATAGTTGTGTGTCTATTTTCTTTTACTGTTTCTATTTTAAATCGAGGGGAGAGTTTTGATCCTTGTCTAGTATTTTGTTTAACGAATATAGTTTGTCCTGGAGTGTAGTTCTTGATGTCTTTGCGATTTTTATTGTGATTCTGTAGGTCGGTCATATGTTTTTGTCGTAGTTTTTCTATATTGTTTTGCCTACTCTGTTCGTATTGATCTGGATCGGTGGTCACATTACGGCCAAAGAATACTTCAAAAGGTCTTTTTTGTGTAACGGAATGTATTGTGTAATTGTACTCATAAACGGTCTAGTAGTTCGTCAAATGTTTTGTGGATTTGTTTTATTTTTAAACATCTCATTATTTCTGCAAGGGTGGAGTGGAAACGTTCGACTTGTCCATTTACAGCGCTTTTATAGGGTGGTGCCTTAAAAACTTCTATGCCCAGTTGATCTTTCATCATGATTGAAATTGATGCTGAGTTCAAAGATTTTTCGTTATCTAACACAACACATTTTGGTATGCCGTAATAAAATAAAATGTCATGAAGTGGTTTTTTTACGTCTTCTATTGATTTAGATTTAATTATTCGTGCTTGTGCTAATTTAGAAAATTTATCTTTTGCTGTTAGTACCAATTTTTTCTCTGTTGAAAATATGTCTATGTGCAAAGTATGTCTTGGGAATTCTGGTATTGGAGTTTCTGTAATCCCTGGATTTGGTGGATGTCTATCGAATTTTCCTTCTTTACATACTTGACACTGTTTTACTATAGTTTCTATTCTTTGTTTCATTTTTGGGAAGTAGTATTTCTCTGATATCTGCAATTTATTTTCTTGGGCATTTCTATGGGCTCTATTGTGTGTTTGTAAAATGATTTCGTCTTGTTCCGTTTCTTCTGTTACATCTTGTACTTTTGATTGTGTAAATCTGACTTTGAAGGATCTAAAATGGTCTGGGTATAGTCGTTGAATTTGTCCCATAATGTCTTCAGTTGTTTGTATTCCGTTTATTACTGATGGGTTTAGGTATTTAGTTAATAGTTTCAAAAGGTCTTCGTCTGAGAAGGTTGGTTGGGAAATGGTATGTCTATGCAATGTAGGGAATGGAATAGTAAATTTGTAATCTGGTGGTTCGTCTTTAAAGATAAAAATTTGGTTTTCAAATGCATTAATCGGTACTTCAATGTTATAAATGAGATTATGTGAAGAGCTTTGAGCACTATGTTGGGTTCCTGTTATTGAATTGACTTCATTCTGCTTACGCAATCTTGAAAGTGCATCTGCTACTACATTTTCTTTTCCTGGTTTGTAACAAAGCTCTTTGTTATATTCATCGAGGTAAGATTTCCACCTCCTGATTGCTATTCCGCCTTTCCAATTACAATCGTGTGTGAGTGGCTCGTGATCAGTGTAGATTTTTACTTTCGAGCCGCCATATGGGTAGCTTCTAAAAGCTTTAACGGCCCAGCAAATGGCTAACATTTCCTTTTTTGCAGTTTCGTAGCTTTCTTCAGTTTTTGATAGGGTCCTAGATATGAATGCTATTGGTCTGTCTGTTTGTGAGAGAACTGCTCCTATGGCATAGTCTGAAGCGTCTGTGGTCACTATAAATTCTTTAGTGAAATCGGGGTACTGTAAAATTACTTCATCTGATATTAGGGCATTTTTAAGCTGTTCGAACGCTTTCTTTGCATCGTCGTTTAGTTTTATTGGTTTTCTGGATGAGGCTCCCTTTGATATGCGTCCGTCCTCTCCCCTAAGCAATGTCGCAAGTGGTTTGGCTATTGCGGCATAACCCATAATGAATCTTCTATAGTACCCTGATAATCCAAGAAATGTTTCGAATATTACGTCAAGATTCTTAAAATGGGTTTCCTCGTCTTGGCTAAAAACATTGATGTCGTCAATGTAGATATAACAGATTTTTCCAATGTGATCTCTAAGAATGTCGTCAAGTGCTCGTTGAAAAATAGAGGGGGCATTTTTTAATCCAAAGGGGAGTCTTGTGAATTCATATTTTCCATTATTAACAGAGAATGCAGTTTTCTCTATATCTTTTTCTTTTAAAAGGATCTGATGGAACCCACTCTTAAGGTCCAATACGGAAAATAACTTATTATTGCCTAATTGTGCAAGTACCCCGTTTATATCTGGTATAGGGTATCTGTCTGCCATTGTTGCGCTATTTAATTTTCTGTAGTCGATAACCATTCTGTACTTTTGAATATTTGATGCGTCTAATTTTTTGGGGACAATCCACACGGGTGAATTGTATGGTGATCTAGAAGGTGGTATTATGTCATTATCTAAGATTTCTTTAATCTGCTTGTTAACCCCATCTTTTAAGGCCATTGGGTATTGGTAGAATTTAGAATATACAGGTGTGTCTGTATTGGTTCGTATTTCTGCCTTTATAGTACATTAGTTGTGTAAGTTAGTTTTTCATTAGGTTCTGCAAAAAGATTTGGGGTTTTTTTTAAAAGTTGGTTTAATTTGATTCTTTGATGACGAGTTAAGTGGTCGGCCCTAGGAATGATTACATTCACTGATTCGAATTTTCTTTGTTTGATAGGAATACTTATGCCGCTTTTTAATATCATTTTTCCTTTGTTAGTGTCAATAATAGCACCAAGTTCTTTGAGGCTGTCGTTTCCTAATATTGCGTCGAAAGTTTTAAGTGTTGGTAATAAGAAGAATTGTACTATTGCTTTTGGGTCGTTAAAGAGGCTAGCCATTTTATGATGGGTTATTTGTATGTTGCCTCCTACAGAGACAGCATGAAATGCAACGAGCTTGGGTTGGATGTAATTTCTGTTGGAGCCTGTGTCAATTAGTATTTGGAGGATTTTTTCCGTTCCTCACTTTACATTCGAAGTATGGCAGTGAGGAGTCTGTTATTCTAAAAAATTAAGGTGAGTATAGTCATATTGTTGTTCTTGTTCATTATAGTCGGCAACTTCTACGTATTCGGCGAGTGTTTCTTCATAGTCAGTTTGGTTGTCTTGTTCGGTTATACTTTGATCGTATTCGGTTATGTTAGTGTGTGCTCCGCGTCTTGTTGTTCGTTGTCCGTCTGGATATTGAAATTTCTTTGTCGCTTGTTAGCTTCAACATTCTGCATTGATAGCAACGGTGGCCTCTTTCTATCAAATTGAGGTCTATTCATGTAATTGATCTGTCTGGTTTGAATACTCTTGTCAATGTCCATTGGTTCCGGTTTCTGTTGTGGTTTTGCTGCAGTCGGACGAGGTGGTTGATATTGTGCGTTATAGTTATGTCCGAATTGATTACCTAAATTTTGGAATACTGGTCTTTGCTGTATCTGTCCGAAAGTATTGAATGGTCTGGGAATCATGGAAGGAGGTTGTTGTAAATTATTTCTGGGATTATTTCTGGATATTGGGGTCTATTCTGGAAAGCTAAATTAGTGGGAGCATGAACCGGTCGAGCTACTGTTACTGGAATTTGAGGGAGATTTCTAAATGTATTTTGTTGACCTTGATTTCTAGCGTGTTTGGAACGGAATGCTTGGTTTTCTAATTTTAAGCACAGATGCAGTGCAGTAGGTAAATCAGCAGGCTCTTTTATGCCAAGAAGTTGTGGGAGATCACCTCGTAGTCCGCGAATGAATGTATCCAAAGCTTTGTTTCTATACAACGTGGTAGCAAGATCGTGTGCTTCCTTGCCTAGTCCCATACTATTTACTTTGTTAAGAATCAAGGATAGGTGTCTGTAAACTATTGCATGGAATTCCTCTACTGTTTGATTGGGGCCTTGACTTATTAGAGTCATCTCGTATTCGAAGGTAGCAATGTCTCGTTTGTCCGCGTAGTGTAAAGTATGGCATTTTGATATAGCTTCCCAATTTAGTGGACAATTAAACGATTCTAAAGCGGTATATGCAACTCCAATTATTTTATCGCGAATGGATTGCAAGATGTTGAAATATTTTGGAGTACCGATTGTGTTTTTGTAAACATTTATAATTCTATCAACGCTCTTTTTCCATGATCCAAATTCAACTGGGTCTCCTGAAAATACGCGTATGGCTTTTACGATGTCTGGCACTCTATCAAGATCAGCTAAGTTCCCTGCATGTTCTGGGTCAATTCCTTGAGCTTCTGCATTAGAAAAGTCACAAGTGGTGTTCTGAACCTGTTGTAAAAGCGATGATAATGATTCCTGTACTGCATTTAAAACAAATTGTCGTATTTGATCTGCTGTAATGGTGGCTTGTTGTCCATTCACTCCGCTCGCATTTCCTGTGTCTAATACGGATGGTCTAATTAAATTGTTGGGGTTCGACATTTTGAAAAGAAAATTTTGTTTTTTGTTTAGTTGAGGAACTTTGGAACGTTGGCTTTAAAATTTGTTTTACGATTTTGGTTTATAACTTTTGTTTTTAGAATATTTTGTATTAAGCTTTTGTTTTAAGAACTTTTGTTTTTCCTTATCGTTTATCTTGTTTGGGTGTGTGTGTTTTGTTTGATGTCTTAAAACTTAATTATATTAAAATAATTTGATGAAAGTTGTGAATGATCAACACTTGTTCGAAATCAATTTAAACTTGGTTTTACTTAATTTGGAATGCTTATTATTTTATTTAGTATTATTAATATAAAATTTTTTTTTTTTTTTGAATTTCGTTTTATTAATTTAGTTATTTATTTTTGAAAACCAGTAGCTGGTTTTACCCTTCTATTTTGGAGGGTCCGTTATAGGATTCGCAAAATTGGGTTTAGTTATACTGCCGACTGCGCAAGTATTTTGTTTTAATTTGCAGCCGAAGTTTCTTTTATTTTGTTATCGTTTTACTATGTTTTATGGTTCGGTGGCACTTTGTTATTATTGATCATTAACACTTTCACTTGGGTTTCACTTATATTTTAGTTGATTTGTTGCGTTTGTTTGAATTTTGTCACTTAATCACTAGCTTACATTTCTTATATTATTGATGTGGCTTCTCCCTCTGATGTCCTGGATGTTGTCCTTTTCGGGTATCTACTGGGGATCCTGCGATACACACACGATGAGGGGTGCTCTGCGGGCTGACCTGGCAAAGCTTGAAGTCCACCGATGAGTTAATAAACTTAATTATTAACTATTTGCTGCGGCTCCACGAGTTCTAGTAGAGTGCAGTTAGTAATGGGACGCAAAGCCGTACTTTATGATACCTGCACTGATTTGAAATTAATCAAATCTTCCCTGAGTGAGTTGTTGAACTTAATCAAATCCTTTCAGTGAGTTGTTCAAGTATCTGAAGTATCGATTTGAACTTAATCAAGTCTTCTTTGCTGGTCCCTGCTCGGGCGCCAGTTAAATTTCAATTTATTAAGAAATGATCTGCTTTATTGAAACGAACAATTAGAACTGAATTTACAAAGCTTAAGAGTACCCTAAGCTAGCTGTGGGGTTGGGGCAGCGGCGCTGGCGTACTTCGCGGCGACGCTGGCGTTCTTTGTTGCGACGTTGGCGTAGGCGGATGCATTGTTGCTGACGGCAACAATTTCGTGGTTTGAGCATTTTGTTGCATTTGTTGTTTATTTAGGACCGATCGGCGGATGTTTAGGCTATTGGCATCGAGTGGTCATTCTTGGAAACAATTTGCTTACAAAGTTGCACAATTGTTTATGCCACTGAACTTCTGATATTCTTGGTGTTAACTTGTATTCTCTGAGCACATCGTCTATGGCTCGTTGAAAAATGCTAGCTGCGTTTTTTAATCCGAAAGGAAGTCGACAGAATTCGTACTTCCCTCCGTTTACAGAAAATGAAGTCTTTTCACGATCTTTTTCTGCTAGGACTATCTGGTGATAGCCCGATTTTAGGTCCAACGTGGTGAAATATTTTGCCTTACCCAGATTTGCTAAAATCATGGATATATCCGGCATGGGGTATTTGTCGGCAATCGTTTGCTCGTTTAGTTTTCTAAAGTCTACAACCAACCTTTTCTTTTTTTCCCCAAATTCATCCACTCCTTTTTTATCTACCACCCATAGTGGGTTGTTATAAGGTGACCTTGACTTTCTAATGATGCCGTCTTTGAGGAGTTGTTCCATCTCCTTGGCAACGAAGTCAGCTACGCCCATGGTAGAGCTTGGTGTAAATGGGCGATTCATTCGTAGTTCTAATCGTGGCAACAACAGCCGTGTTGTATGGTAGCGATTCGTTTGGACTTGCAAAAACTTTGGCTTTGGCAGTTAGAACTTTCTCGAATTTTGCCTTGACACTGCTGGGTAATTCAAGATCTTTTAATCTTGTAAAGTTAACATCTTTGCACTAATGGTACAAGATTTGTTCTGAGCCTGTTTTCAAATTAAGTTCGCCGTCCTTTAGATTAAGGTTCGCCTGAACTTGTGTTAACAAGTCGAGGCCAATAATCCCGTCGAACGTGGAAAGGCTACTTAGATGAAAAAATTGAGTCTTCACTCCGAACATCTGCAAAAAAATTTGTTGTTTAAACGTTTAAAAGACTTTTGTGTGGGCACTACATTGTTTAACCATTTACAAGGTTTAATGTAGTTCTTGGATGCCCCAGTATCTATTAAAAATTTTAATGTTTGCCCTGCTACTTTCTTCTGTATGAAAGGTAGCAGGGACGCTGTCGTTATCGTCAGCAATTTCGTTTGCTGCAGAGGAAGCGGATTTATCATAAGATGCGTTGAGTTCGTCATCTTGCGATAAGTGACCTGCCCTTTGTCTTCTCTGACCAGTCATTCGCTCGGAATTATTACCCCTTTTTTTGCGTCTGCGCAGCTCTGGGTGGTCCCTGATCTTTCTGAAATGCGGTAGGTTGTCTGAATTGAGCCGAGGAATCGACTTCCATGGGCTCATGTCCTTGGTTATTAGCCTGGGCCTGTTGACCATTTCCTTTTCCACCCTGCCTTGCGAATGCTGGGCTTTTGGTATAGCCAGAGGTGGCTGCACCTTTTTGATCCTGTTGTCTGGGTGACTTAGCCTGAGGCTTTTGATCTTGTCTGGCGGTTTTATCCTCCAAAGACTTCGCGAAGTTTGCCGCAAAGGCATATCTATCGTGGTTCGCCTCGACCTCCTTCGCCATTGCCAATGCCGAAGGTAAATCAGGTGGTCTCGAAGAGTAAAGTACATCTGTCAGGTTTCTCTTCACACCTGATATGAAACCCGTAGGGCATCAGTCCTAAACTTTTCGCACATGCCAGTGGCTAGAATTGGGTCGTATGACATTGTGACTTTGTTTGTCAGAAGTGTTAACTTATTTTCTACCTCATCGTAGTATTCTTGAATGCTCATACTGCCCTGTCTCAATGTCCCTAGTTCTTGCTCTATCACATGCAAGGCACGTTTGTCACTATAAGTAGCATCCAGTCTACTTATAATGGCATCAAAGTTCAATGCAGTATTGAACTGAGATAACATCGCATTTGCGCGATTTCTTATCTTGCTCCTAATGATAAGCACTGCCTGCTAATGGCGGGAGCTGCCATCGAAAGGCCTAAAGAGGCCGTAGGCAGCTTGAGCTGCCTGGCGCCAAGAAACATAGGTTTCTGAAGTGCCTGTAAATTCCTGAAGGCATTTAACTGCATTCAGTAATTCTTCACAGGCCACTCCTAGCACCACTTTCACGTCATCATAGACTTTAATTTCTGGTGCAGTTATCTGTGTGGCATTAATTTTGCCGAATAGTTCAAAAATTCAACTGAACTGTTGCCGCATGCAGACGTGTCTTACTGTGCTCCGGAATCAAAATAAAATTCACAAGTTTAAAGCGTAGCGAGAGACGTATTAATAAGTGTACAACGCGAAAAGACGCTTAGTGCGATGAAGTCGCACAAAATATCTAATTATTTGATTATTTACCAAGTGATTAATTAATATTTACTTATATCCAATAAAACTAAACCGCGGTTAAAAAGATGAGCCAAAGCGACATTCGTAAGCAAATGCAGCGTGAGCAAGACGAGCGCCGGCTCTCTTTGCAAACGAAACAACGCGTACTTCTCTTTTGTAGCCGAACCAACCCAAAATTCTGCTGACGCAAAAACGCAGCGGTCAATTACCCCCAACCCGACGAAAGAACTCTTGCATTTAGCAAGTGAGCGACCTCGTTCTTGCTCTCCGGCATTACCATCTCAGATTGCAGAGCGTACTGCTAAACAAGCAAGTAGTGAATTGAGAGACTTGCTCCTACCTACGGAGACTACAACAACAGTCTCTCTGACTACTGCAACTGCAACAACAACATCAACTGTAACGGTGTCGGCTGCCCGCTCGATCCCATCGTCATCAACAAATGCTCTTTTTGTGTCACCGATGACAACAACAAAAGCGCATTACGAATCACCGATCAAAACAAACCAAACTAAAACAAATACTACGACTGCTGCGTTGCCAATAAAACCAAAAGCAAAAAAAGTAACTGACCCGCTTGTGCAGACTGGAATGGATCGTTACATACAAATTAAACGGAAGTTAAGCCCTTTAAACTCGAATGCAAAAATTATCCGTAACAGTTCCAGCGCATCTTCAAGCGAGAAGCTCAACAACACCAATAGGTTTGAAATTTTAGCAGACCTTTCGGGCGAACCCGAGGAAGATGTCAAAAAGAAGCCAAAACCACCACCAATGTACATACGGGAGAAAAGCTCCAATGACCTTGTTAACAAAATTGTAGAGCTTATTGGAAAGGACAACTTTCTTTCTTTTATATGTTACTCTCAGAAACACATCTTACAAATAAATATAACTTTAATTTAAGAGGCTACTCTTTCTATGCAACTAACCATGCCGATGGTAAAGCACACGGTGGGACTGGTATCTTGATTAGAAACCGAATTAAGCACCACCGCTACAAGGATCTAGCAACTACTTATATTCAAGCAACATCAATAAGAATAAAACTGGATAGTGGTAACCAACTTACTCTAGCCGCAGTATACTGCCCTCCTCGTTTCACTGTAACTGAAGCTGAGTTTATGCAGTTCTTTAACTCATTAGGCGAGCACTTCATAGCAGCAGGAGACTATAATGCCAAGCACACACACTGGGGATCTCGCCTCGTAAATCCTAAAGGTAAGCAGCTCTACAATGCAATTATAAAAGCCAGCAACAAGCTTGACCACGTTTCCCCTGGCAGACCAACATATTGGCCAACAGATCCAAAAAAACTGCCCGATTTAATTGACTTCGCAATCACTAAAAACATTCCAAGAAACCTGATTAGCGCCGAAAGTCTTTCGGATCTTTCATCTGATCACTCGCCTGTTCTTATTAATCTACTCCGTCATCCAATAAAGGTAGATCAACCGACTGGATTGACTTCACACAAAACCAATTGGATCTCTTATAGGAAATATCTAAGCTCGCATATTGATATAAATCCTGTACCTAACCTTGAAGCCGACATCGACAACTTTGCCAACACACTGGAGACCGACTTTGTCACTGCTGCTCGCATTTCCACTCCTCAAACTGCACAAATACCTTACATGCAAAAGAAGACAAATCATCAAATCGAGCAGCTCGTAATCGAAAAGCGTCGCCTACGACGAGAATGGCAGTCTCATACGTCGCCATATGCACGACAAACTTTAAAAGACGCCTCCCGCAAGCTCACCAGAGCGTTAAAACAACAAGAAGCAAACACCCAACGCCGCTATATAGAGCAATTATCAACATCTTCCAAAAAGCACTCCTTATGGCGAGCCCACCCAACTCTATGCTCCCCGACAGAAACTGTGACGCCTATAAGAAACACAGTGGGCGGCTGGGCCCGCAGTGATGAAGACAGAGCCAGAACATTTGCACAGCACCTTGAAAATGTGTTCCAGCCAAATCCTGCCACAAACGCATTTACACTACCGCCTGTAGCAAATGACTTACAGCTTCAACGTGAGCCAATGGAATTTCAAACTAACGAAATCGCTCATATCATAAAAAACCAACTGGATCCGAAAAAATCACCAGGCTCCGACCAAATAACGCCAAAGATGATTATTGAGCTCCCATATTGCGCAGTTCGCACTATCACCCAGCTCTTCAATGCCATTACAAGGCTTGGCCACTTTCCAGAGAGATGGAAAAGATCAATGATAATAATGATTCCGAAACCTGGCAAAGATCACACAATTCCCTCTTCGTACAGACCAATAAGCTTATTATCATGCTTATCCAAACTCTTTGAAAAGTGTGTGCTGACTCGGATAAACTTATTTTTAAGAATCCATAATAAAATCCCATCACACCAATTTGGATTTCGGGAAAAACACGGAACTATCGAGCAGGTCAACCGGATAACCTCTGAAATACGAAGAGCATTCGAAAATCGAGAATATTGCACTGCAATATTTTTAGATGTAGCCCAAGCATTCGACAGAGTTTGGTTAGAAGGTCTAATGCATAAGATCAGAACAACACTTCCTAATAATACACACAAACTATTAGAATCTTACCAAATTCGCAGTGAAATGCAACTCTGCCATGTCTGACGATTACACCTCCAGAGCTGGAGTCCCCCAAGGCAGCGTACTGGGGCCAACACTATACCTTCTATACACAGCAGACATCCCAACAAACAGACGACTAATAACATCTACTTTTGCCGACGATACAGCTATTCTCAGCCGTTCCAAGTGTCCTATCCAAGCATCAGCGCAACTGGGTCTTCATCTAGTCGAAGTGGAAAAGTGGCTATCTGACTGGCGAATAAAAGTAAACGAACAAAAATGCAAGCATGTTACGTTTACCCTAAACAGGCAAAATTGCCCACCGCTCAGACTAAACAATTCCACACTTCCGCAAGCGAACGACGTTACGTATTTAGGAGTACACCTCGACAGACGACTCACCTGGCGAAGGCACATCGAAGCCAAGAGAACACAACTAAAACTAAAAGCTAATAGTCTTCATTGGCTTATCAACGCTCGGTCCTCTCTTAGTCTAGAATACAAGGTCCTGCTCTACACTTCCGTACTTAAACCAATCTGGACCTATGGCTCCCAGTTATGGGGGAACGCTAGTAGTAGCAATATTGATGTTGTCCAGCGAGCTCAATCAAAAATCTTGAGAACCATCACCGGTGCACCGTGGTATGTTCGCAACGAAAACATACACAAAGACCTCAACATTCAACCTGTCAGAGAAGTAGTAGCTGAACAGAAAGAGAAGTATCACAGCAAGCTTTCCTCGCACCCTAACCCCCTCGCGCGAGGGCTAACCCGGCTGTGTAGCCGCTCCCGTCTTCGTCGTAATGATCTACCAACCCAGCGATAGACTCTAGGGACGTGTAACCCAATTTGTATTGTTAATTAATGTTTAGATATAAGATTTGATAACTTATTGTTAGTCTCAACTTAAGAGAAGATCCAATAAATAAAAGCAAAGTATTTAAAAAAAAAAAAAAGATAGTTCCTCTAACTGTTTTTTGAATTCCTGGCGCATAACTTCATTAGCTCGCTCATTCTGGGCATGTTGTGCCAACAGAGAGGCGTTCACTGAAGCCTGAATAATTGCCGAAATCTGCTCACTATTTATGTTGAATTGTGTTGCACTGGTATTCAATTCAAGACTACGTACACATTCAACTAATTCTTCAAATTCACTATCTGAGTCAGCTAAACGCCATTCGACGACTGGGCCGTCGCTCATATGGCATGGGACACATTAACGAACAAGAAAGAAATAATTTGCACAAGTTTTTTAATTAACGAATTGTGTTGGCTGGTGAGCAACAGATTAAATAACTTTCACTTGTTTGAGCGTGCTTGTTTTTTTTATTTTTTATTAATGTACTATTTTTTTATTTTGCTTAAACTTCACTTTATGCGCTTGTTTAATTTCACCAAAATAGAAATATTTATAATTCTGTACTGGCCGATCAGCCTACTTACATGTTCCAATTAAAGTTAATCAATATGCTAGGTGTTCAACCCGGTTGGGCACCAATTATCAAATTCCCGCTTATCGAGGAAAAGCCTGTTGCTGGCTTTCCGATACAAGAGTATAATTCTGATTCCTTTTATTAGTAAAGGCCCGTTGCTGGCCTTCTGTAAATAAAGTTCTCAGTTCCTTTCGAGTTCTAAGTGTTTTATTGGCACGTCTTGCCGTTAGGTAAATTGCTTAGAAACTGATTACAAAGATATGAAAAGCTTAACATAGACCCTAGCTGGCGAAGCGGCTGGCGTCGCGGCTGGCAGAGTAGCAGGCGTCGTGGCTGGCAGAGCGACATGCAGAGCGGCTGGGCTGCCGGTGGCGTGATCGCCGAAAATGCTGACTCTGCGGCATGTGCAAGGCATTCAATTGCAGCGTCTGGAGTTGTGGTCACTGGCCACTGTTTACGTTAGAAGGAATGTGAACAAACTGCGGATGTGTGCCTCGTGACCGCTGATTGTGCTTACGCTGGAGATTTGTGGATTACAAACATACAGCGCGTGGGGGCCCAAGGTTACGGGTTAACTTATATAAGAGGCTTATATAAAGCAACGGAAACGTTGCTGGAGAGTGTCATGCCTTACATATGTATACACATAGACGGTCAAGCGTGAGATCGCTGACTCGGCTATTTGGGCAAGCGCTGTTATCCAGTGCGATCATATTTCGTCTGCACTTGGAATGTGCAGAGTGCACTTAGCGTTAGCCGCGCTGCGACAAGTTCGCCGCTTATGTAAATTAAACTCGAAGAGATTCAATTTAATATTTTTATTTATTTAGCTCTGGACTACGATCCGTTGCTTGGTTGATCAATTTTAAGACTGATTTACAAACTTAATTCTATCCCTAAGCTAGCTGTGGGTTAGCGGCAGCGGTGGCAGCGTCGGATGTTTAGTAGACGCTTGGTCAGCGCTACATCGTTTCTAAGTAAACAGTGCAGCGAACTTTGCGGAGTGCGCGTGTCGGATGTCGAGCGGTTGGCCAGCGCTACACCGTTTCTTGGTAAACGGTGCTGCGAAAGTGCAGCCGAGAGTGCAGCGAACTTGGTAAAGTGCAGGTGTGTGGCGGATGTTGTAGCAAGTGTGGGAATGTTAATTCAGCAGTTCTTAACTCCTCCCCTTTTAATTCGAGCTTGTCCCCAAGCGGTTTTCTTCTGTATTTTTGTTAGAAAAAGGGAATGTCGTTGATGTTGATTGGAGTTTTTATCTGGGCTTTTTGTAGATTTTGTATTGGTAACGGGGCTTCTTGTGCTCCCATTTGTAGAATTATTTTTTTCTGATTTTTTCTTGTAGATATAAACCATGGCAAGTATTATTATTATCATCACGCTAAGAGTGAAGGTGCCAACTCCGTGCGTTGTTAGTTGAAGGTCATCTAGCCGCTCTTTGTTGTTGATATGCAGCGCTTGCAGAGTTTGCAGAGATAGCACTTCTAGTCGTTTACTTTCCTCTGGAGTTATTTGGATGAGAGGATTGCCTGCTTTTTCCATGGTGTTTTCGATGTTGCTGAATGTTTTGCCGTTAATGGATATCGATTCGTTCCAGAAACTAACGAGGTATGTTCCTTCTAGATGGTGTTCTGTATTGTTCCGCATCATGATCAGCGTCCCGTTGTAGTTGCTGAGCATCACAAGCCCGCTGCTAATTTCCTCTATTTCGTCGATATGGTCGGCGTTGCTAAACTCACACAGCGATTTTTCCCCTTTTAGGAGCCTAGGCAAACAGGTTTTATTTTTAAGGTTTACAATATTGTCCTTATCGCATATTTTAATATTATTATAGTTTTTGCAGTTTTTAGTAATTCCATACATATCATCTTTATTTTGGAATATTTCATTGAATTTGATATTGATAATTAAGTTATTTTTAACTACTGGTTTTATTAAAATGTTTTCATATTGTTCTTTTTCTAAGTTTGGAATTTTTATTACGTATAGTAGTGTCGTTTTATTATGCAAAATTGAAACGTCTGAAAACTCTAACATTTCCTCCAATGAAAGTGAACGCATGTTTCCAGCTCTAAATACTTGGTCTATTTCGTATATTTCGGTTTCTCCGAGTAAAAATGTGTTGATTAGGTTTAGCTTTGCCCATTGTATGGCATATTTAATGTTTATAACTTCTTCTTTTATTAGCCTGATTTGATTTTGTATGCTAATGGCAATCTCGTTAGTAAATCTATTATCTTTTCTTATAGCGTTTGTTAAACTGTTAGTTATTTTTGTTATATTATTTATTCGTTGTTCCAGTTGGTTGTTTATAATAAATTGTCTATTGCTGTTCGAGTTTGCTTTGTTGATATAATTTTCTATTTGGATAATGTCGTCGTGATCAGGACTGCCTGCGACGTATTTCCAGGCAGTTCCTAGCCAATTTATGGATCTAGTATTTCTCTTATTAAAGGAAGAAGTTTTAGTGTTAAATGTGAGGTATGTCTGTTTGATTTCGTGGTGCATTGTGTGGTAAAGATTACTAAATTTTAATTCTTGTTCAGTGTGTTGTCTTACTTTGTCTAGTACTATTTCGATTTGGTTTAGGTCAATGATGTGAATTATTCTAGTCTTGGCATTACATATTTTTCCTATGCCCTTAAAGATAGTAGCGGTTTGAGCGTTTGTATAATTTGTTATGTCCAGCGACCCATTGACTTCAGTCGCCAACCATATTATTAGGAATCTGTAATTAAAGGTTTTTGATATTACTTTTGTGTACTATGCGTCCTGCTGTTGTAGTGATAGTTGTTTCTTGATTTTCTTTTACAATTTCCTTTTTGTACCTAGGGGATAGTTTTGACCCTAGTCTGGTATTAATTTTGACAAATATTTCGTCACCTGGTAAATAAGTTTTAGGAGGTTTCCTGTTTTTATTGTGGTATCTAAGATCTGCTTCTTGTTTTTGTCTTAATCTGTCGATATTGTCCAGTCTAGTTTTTTCGTATTGTTCTGGGTCGGTGTCAACGGTTCTTCTAAAGAACATTTCTAAAGGTCTTTTCTTTGTGACTGAGTGGAATGTGTAGTTGTACTCATAGATTGCTCTGTCCATGAGTTCTTCAAATGTTCTGTGGATTTTGTCCTTTTTAAGTAAACGCATTATCTCCGAGAAAGTGGAGTGGAATCTCTCGATTTGCCCATTGACTGTACTTTTATAAGGGGGTGCTATGAATGTTTTTATTTTGAGTTGATCTTCGAGCATAAATTTTATTGAGGCTGAATTGAAGGATCTTTCATTGTCCATGACAAGATATTTGGGGACTCCAAAGTAGAAAATAAGTTCTCGTAAGGGGATTTTGATGTCTTCTGTAGATTTTGATTTTATAACCCTTCCCTGTGCTAATTTTGAGAATTTATCGATGGCAGTTAATACCAATTTCCCTTCTGTTGCGTAAATATCGATGTGAACTATTTGACCGGGGTATTCTGGAATTGGTGTCTCTTTTAACTCTGGGTTCGTCGGATGTCTATCATATTTCTGTTCTTTGCAAATGGTGCATTGTTTCACTAAAGTTTCTATTTTTTGCTTCATTTTTGGAAAGTAAAACATTTCCGATAATTGAATTTTGTTTTCTAACGCGTTCCGATGGGCTCTATTGTGTGTTTTTAGAATTTCTTCCTCCTGTTGAGATTCGTCTGTTAGGTCTTTTACAATGGTTTGTGAAAAACGTACTTTAAAACTATTAAAATGTGTTGGGTAGATTATTTGGATTTTCCCCATTATATCTTCGGTAGTATTGATTCCATTAATAGCTGATGGGCTGAGGTAATTTTCTAAAATCGTTGTTAGTTCGTCCAAGTCGTAGGATTGTCTGTAGACGTCATGTCTGTGAAATGTGGGGAATGGAATACTGAAGTTATACTTAGAAAATTCTGCTTTGTGGATAAATATTTGGTTCCTAAAGGCATTAATTGGGACTTCTATGCTTGGTATCAGGTTGTGGCTTGAACTTTGGTCGCTATGTTGGGTACTGACTGAGCTGACAGAATTTACCTCATTTGGAGTGATAATCCGGGATAGGGCATCCGCTACTATATTGTCTTTTCCTGGTTTGTACAGTAGTTCATAATCAAATTCTTCAAGGTGCGCTTTCCATCTTTTTATCCTAGGGTTACCATTCCAACTACTCAATGAATGGGTAAGGGGTTGGTGGTCAGTAAAGATTTTTACTTTGACTCTTCCATATAGGTAATTTCTTAAGGCTTTAAGGGCCCAAACTATCGCTAACATTTCCTTTTCATTGGCCGCATAATTTTCTTCGGCTTTTGACAGAGTCCTTGATATAAAAGAAATCGGTTGATTATTTTGGGATAAGACTGCACCTATAGCGAAATTAGATGCATCTGTAGTGAGATGAAATTCTTTATTGAAGTCTGGGTATTTTAAGATTACTTCGCTGGATATTAATGAATTTTTGATTTTATTAAATGCTTGTGTTGCTTCTTGATTGAAGCTGACCTTTTTGGTCGCAGAAGTTTTTTTACTGACGTGTCCATCTTCACCTCTTAACATGGAGGTTAGAGGTTTGGCGAGTTTAGCGTAATCTCGAATAAATCGCCTATAATAGCCTGAGAGGCCTAAGAACGCTCTTAGTTCACGAACTGTTTTTGGACATGGGTAGTTAATTATTGCTGAGACTTTTTCTGGATTAGTTTCAATGCCTTTGTATGAAATGACGAATCCCAAAAATTCTACACGTGACTTGAAGAATTCGCATTTGTCCAGTTGACATTTGATGTTTGCTTTTTGTAAGGTTTCAAATATGACTTCAATATTTTTAAGGTGCGATTTCTCGTCTTTGCTAAAGATGACAATATCATCGATGTAAATGTAGCAAATTTTCCCTATATGATCTCTGAGGATATCGTCTAGAGCACGTTGAAAGATAGAAGGGGCGTTTTTCAGCCCAAAAGGTAAACGCGTGAATTCGTACTTGGCGTTGTTTATTGAGAATGCAGTTTTTTCAATATCAGATTCTTTTAGCTTTATCTGATGAAAACCACTTTTTAAATCAAGAACTGAAAAAATTGTATTATTGCCCAATTGGGCGAGTACTTCGTTAATTTCTGGAATTGGATATTTATCCGCGATTGTGACTTTGTTAAGTTTTCTATAGTCGATTACCATCCTATACTTTTTTTCATTGGAAGCGTCTAATTTTTTTGGTACAATCCATACTGGTGAATTGTACGGTGACCTAGATGGTCGAATAATGCCATCTTCTAATAGTCCTGTTACTTGCTTGGTAACTTCGTCTTTAAGCGACATTGGGTATTGGTAAAACTTGGAGTAGACGGGAGTTTCTGAGCTAGTTCTAATGTTCGCTGTCACGTTTGTTGTGTAGGTCAGTTTATCTTCTGGTTTTGCAAACAATTGAGAGTATTTTTTTAGTAGAGTTTGCAATTGTACTTTTTGTCCTTCGGTCAAATGGTCTAGTCTTGGTTGAATATTGTTTACTGCTTCTATTTTCTTTTCTTTGAGTGGGATAGAGACTTGATTGTTTATTAACATAACGTTTTTATCTGTATGGATTATAGCTTTTAATTCTTTTAAACTGTCGTTGCCCAAAATAGCATCAAATGTTTTTAAGGTAGGCAACAGGAAAAATTTAATTGGAATATTGGTCATATTGAACAAGTGAGCCAACTTATGGTGTGTGATTTTTATATTGCCTGCTACTGACATAGCTTCGAAAGGTGTGTCGTTTAAAATTGGGTTAGGTTTGATGTAGTTGCGATTTGATCCTGTATCTATTAAGATTTTCAAAATTTGGCCGTTCCTCACCTTAGCTTCGAAGTACGGTAGCGAGGAACGAGTTACTCTACAAAATTCAAGTCGCTATACTCCTGTTGTGGAATTTCAGTATTGTAGTCATATTCTAGTTCGTATTGATGTCCCTCGTTCGTTTGTTCGAATTCGTTAGAGCTTTCGTAACTAGCCATTGTTTGTTGGTATTCCATCATCTGTCCATCTTGTTCGTTGTTCCCGTCTTCGTTACTCTCAATGTTAAAGTTTCGTTGTCGCTTATCGGCCATATTGGTAGACAAATTACTAGCAGGTCTTTTCCCTGGTTCGAAGTTGGGTCTATTCATATAATTAATTTGCCTGCTTCTCAAGCTGGGGTCCACTTCCATGGGCTCTGGTTGCGGTAAAGGTTTAGGTGCTAGGGGACGTGGAGGTACGGTCGGTTGTTATTTCTGTAAAATGGTGTGTTTCCTTGTAGGCCACTCTTTGTTGCTGACTTTGTCCAGACATGCGCTGAGAAGCGGATCGTTTCGAGTTTTTGACGTAGTTAGTAGTGCCGAGGCACTTGGCTTTGAAAACGCCGTTTGTTGCCGAAACTTCGATGAAGACGGGTCTACGTCCATTGGCTCGGGTGATGTCTGAGTTGTTTGACCTGTTCTGTGTCTGGTCACCTTGCTTGCCACCCTGCAGCTGCTTAAAATGTGGGGACTTGGAATGTTTCGAGTTTAATTTTTGGTCCTTCCCTTGAATCTTCTGTTCCGCTCTGTTGGCTTTTTCTTCTAGGCTTTTAGCGAAGTTAGCCGCGAAAGCGTACCTTTCGTGATTTGATTCAATTTCCTGCGCAAGGGCCAAATCCGTAGGTAGGTCTTTAGGTTTTGCAGCAAAAAGTACATCTGTGAGACTACGTTTGAGCCCAGAAACAAAAACTCGCAACGCATTGTCGCGGAATTCGTCACGTAAGCCCTCAGCTAGGGCTGGCTCATAACTCATGTTGACTTTGTTTATCAACAGGGTTCGCTTTTTCTCGACCTCATCATAATATTGAAGCAGTGGCATGTTGCCCTGCCTTAATGTACCAAGCTCCTGTTCAATGACATGCATTAGGTGCTTGTCACTATATGTGAAGTCAAGGCGACTTATGATTGCTTCCAAGCTCAAAACTGTGCCAAAAGAAGCAAGAACTGCATCTGCAGGGCCTACTTCTAATAACTCTACTTCTAAGAATTCTAATGTGGCTTTCAGAGTCTGACTCTGAACTGCTAGATTCTTGTTCAAGGTTTCTGTAATTAAGGAAAGGCGAGCTCATGGGTTGTGACACTGAGCGTAAGGTCTGCTGGCGTTAAAAAATAAACATGGGCCTATTCACAATCAATCAAAAGAAATTGCTTATTGTTTAACAACGAATATTGAATTTGTGAGTTACAAAATATAGGGCTTATGGTTAATGTTGGTTAATTGGCTTAAGTTGCAGACTTAAAAGCACTTTGCTATAAGGAACTCCACTTACATGACTTGTTAAGGAAGTGAATTTGAATTGAATTTTATGTAGGTTATTGTTGTAGGGTTCAGTTCCCGCGCAGCAGCACCGATTAGCGTTGTTGATTATTATCTTGTTATTAGTGTTGTCACTTTTATGTTTTTTATTCAGAAGCTATGGCTTTCAATGTTTTTTTGAACAACCGCAGTGCGTTTAGCTCGTTGCGTTACGTTACACTACGCGTGGGTGATTTTAAGTTGTGTATTAAGGTGATCCAGCGATGAAGTGAAACCAACTTGTTCTTTGTGAAAGACGTCCGTCTTTCCAGAAGTATCTTTATTAATTGATTTCTTAGTTTAGAGCTGCGCGCCGTGAAGCAGCGACTGCAGCCGTTTTACATGTATTGTATATAAGAGGCTTATATAGAGCAACGGAAACGTTGCTGGAGAGTGTCATGCCTTACATATGTATACACATAGACGGTCAAGCGTGAGATCGGCTATTTGGGCAGGCGCTGTTATCAAGTGCGATCATATTTCGTCTGCACTTGGAATGTGCAGAGTGCACTGACATTAGCCGCGCTGCGACAAGTTCGCCGCTTATGTATATTGTGTTGGCGTAACAACAAATTGTTGCAGCCTTGCTTATGCTTAGGCAACTTACGTGTTGCTGCCCAAGATGTATTGAATATAATTCATATACATATGTACGCATACTACATCTCCCTTCTTTTAAAAAATAACGTAATTTATGAAGTTATTTTAAGTATTAATGTTAAATGATTTTTTTTTTGTATTATTATTATTTTTATATTTCAAAGTTTTTTCAAATTAATTTTTTTCGTTTTTTTTTTTTGTCTCTGTATTATATATTTTTTTTTTTTTTTTTTTTTAAGCTTGGTTTGTTTTTATTGGATCTTCTCTTTATGAGTCTAACAATAAGGTTGCAAATCTTAAAATAATACAATTTCTAACAGTTTAATTTGAACTGAATAGAGACTACATGGTCGTAATAATTAGCGCTGGATGGGAAGGTCGTTGCGGCGAAGACGAGAACTGCTGGAAACTTTCGTGAGGGCTCTTGCGAGATGATTTGGATGTACTGATAGCCTGTCGTAGTACTTTGTTATGATTCGTGATATCTCTTCTCTGACGAGTGGTATGTGAAGGTCCCTGTGAATGTTTTCATTGCGAACGTACCACGGTGCCCCGGTGATGGTTCTGAGAATTTTTGATTGAGTCCGTTGCATTATATCTACACTGCTGTTACTGGCATTTCCCCACAACTGAGAGCGGGGCGAGCTGCTATTGATAAGCCAGTGGAGGCTGTTGACTTTGAGCTTTAAATGTGTTCTTTTGGCTTCAATGTGGCTGCGCCAAGTAAGTCGTCTATCGAGGTGCACGCCAAGATATGTTACTTCATTTGCTATCGGAACCACTGTGTTGTTTAGAATAAGTGTAGGGCAGTCTTGCCTGTTAAGTGTGAACGTTACGTGTTTGCATTTTTGTTCGTTAACTTTGATTCGCCAGTCGGATAGCCATTTCTCCACTGTCACCAGGTGTATAGCAAGTTGCGCCGTTGCTTGCTTGGGGCATCTCGAGCGGCTTAGGATCGCTGTGTCATCAGCAAAAGTGGACGTGGTTAGTTGCCTGCTCGTTGGGATGTCCGCAGTGTAGATAAGGTAAAGTGTGATGTAGTCATCGGACATGGCAGAATTACATCTTACTGAGAATTTCCTGTTGTAAAGATATGACTTCAAAAGTTTGTGAGTGTTGGTTGGGAGCATTTCTGTAATTTTGTGCATTAAACCATCTAACCATACTCTGTCGAAGGCTTGTGATACGTCCAGAAATATCGCAGTGCAGTACTCCCTTTGTTCAAATGCATTTCGGATTTCTGATGTTATGCGGTTGACTTGCTCAATGGTTCCGTGTTTTTCTCGAAAACCAAATTGATGAGTCGGGATTTTATTGTGTGTTCTGAGATATGGGGTAATGTGTGCCAAGAAGCATTTTTCAAAGAGTTTTGACAGACACGTTAGTAAACTAATTGGTCTATATGATGAGGCAATTGTGCGGTCTTTGCCAGGTTTTGGTATCATTATAATGATCGACTTTTTCCATCTCTCTGGAAAGTGTCCATGTCTCGTTATTGCATTGAAGAGTTGGCAAATAGTTTGAACAGCACAGAAAGGAAGTTCAATAATCATTTTTGGTGATATTAGGTCGCATCCTGGGGATTTTTTTGGGTTAAGTTGTTCGCTTATGATTTTGAGTAACTCATGTGGCCTAAATACAATTGGTTCATACGTAGATGTGTCGATATGTGACGTAGCTGGCAGTGAGATCCCGTTTGATGATGTATTGGGCTGAAATACATTTTGAAGATGCTCTGCAAATCTGTCGGCTCTTTCTTCGTCGCTGCGAGCCCAGTTGCCTGTGGATGTCCTTATTGGCATTGCAGATTCGGTTGGTGCGCAGAGTGATGAGTGTGCTCTCCAAAGTGGGAACTTGGAGCTCATTGGGGATAACTGCTCTATGTAATGCCTTTGGGACCTTTCTTCCTCATGACGTAATGCAGCTGAGAGCCTCCGTGTGGCGTCTTTTAACCTTTGTTTTGCAGATGGTGATCTGTTGGATTGCCATTCTCGCCGTGAGCGTCGCTTTGCTAGAACAAGCTGCTCTATTTCAACGTTCGTGTACCTATGATTGTACGATGTTTTTTGCGTTTGTGGAGTTGACATGCGAGCAGCTGCGACCAAGACGGATTCTAGAGTGTTTGTGGATAAGTTGATATCAGCTTCGTCATTCAAGCGTGGATTCAATTCAATATGCGAACTTATATATTTTTTGTACTTAAGCCAATTGGTTTTATTCGTTGTTAGTCTGAATGGTTTATCTACCGCAACTGGATGTAGATTTAGGTGAAGAAGTACTGGCGAGTGATCAGACGATAGATCTGATAAGGAGTTGGCACTTATCAGGTTGCGTGGAATGTTTTTTGTGACTGCAAAATCGATCAAGTCTGGCATTTTTCTAGGATCTGTTGGCCAATATGTAGGTGTCCCAGGTGACACACAGTCTAGCTTGTTGCTTGGTTTTATTATTGCATTGTACAACTGCCTACCCTTTGGAGTTACAAGTCGAGATCCCCAGTGCGTATGCTTGGCATTAAAGTCTCCTGCTGCTATAAATTGTTGGCTCAGCGAGTTGAAATAGTCCGTGAATTGGGATTCGGATATTGTAAACCGAGGAGGACAGTATACGGCGGCAAGGTTTAAGGATCGGGAATCCATTTGTACATCTATAGATGTAGCTTGCATTAAGTTAGTGGCGAAGCTATTGTGGAAGCAGTGCTTGATGCGATTTCTAATCAGAATCCCAGTGCCTCCATGTGCTTTCCCGTCTGGGTGATTCGTGTTGTAGAAGAAGTAGCCTCGAATTTGGAAATTATATTTATTCGTAAGATGAGTTTCTGCGAGTAGCATTACATCGATATGGTTACTATTAAGAAATTGAGTTAACTCGAGTTTGCGATGTGAGACGCCGTTAGCGTTCCACAGTGATATACGGAGTGGAGCCATTGATTACTTAGTCTGTTTTTGAGCAACAAGCAGCTCAATCAAAACATTCTGGTTTCGCATAAGATCTTGCATAGTTGTCTTTATGAATGACATGAACTCCATCATACTTTGTTGAAGATTACATAACATTGTTTCAATTTTGTTCGTAGACCGTTCTTCTGGTTGGTGAGGGGAAACGGATGATCGTGGCTTGGTGGGAGCGGTACTTTTAAGACCCAATTTTAGAGCAGTTGCAAAGCTTCCGGGTTTGTCGGAGAATTCATTATTGACTAAAGATTTAACATCACGCGTAGATTTCATAGGTAGTGTATGTGAGCGAGCAGTGGTCACTCTTTCGTGTGTACGACTTTTCAGTTCCTTGTAGACTGGGCAGCCCCTGTAGTTAGCCGTGTGGTTGCCTCCGCAGTTTCCACACTTTTTGCTGCTGGGATCCTCTTTATTTTTTGGGCATTTGTGGGAGTCATGAAGGTCTCCACATACAACGCATACTGGACGAAGCGTGCAATAAGACCTTGTGTGGCCATATTCCTGACAATTATTGCACTGCACCGGACCATTTATTTTATGCGGCTCTTCTACCGTAATCCTGCGATGTAGTAGGAACTGGAGAGTGAAAATAGGATGCACTTCATTTTTTTTCAGAGGCTTGGATTTGGTTTCGGGTTCAAGTTCTACCTTGAAGAGAGGTTGAGGCTTGCTTTCTCTATTCAAAATGTTAATAACATTTTTTACGTTAAAACCTTTCTCCTTCAGTGCGCTTGTAACTTCAGCTGGTGTTACTTCCGGCTCAATACCTTTAAGTACTACTTGCTGGCCTTTACTGCTTTTTAATTGGTACGTGTAGAAGTTTTTGTTATTGTCGTTTAAATACTTCGACAAGATTCTGTAGTTTACTTCCGTGTTAGTCTGAACTTTTGTTTCGTGAATATTTCCCTTAGTTAATGGAATTATGTGGAAATTGTCTGGTCCTATTAGATTCAGTATCGAGTTTACGAGAGCATTAGAACTTTTCTCTCGAATGTAAATCGGTGGCGGCTTGGGCTTTTTTGTTGTTCCCTACGATATCTTCAGAAGTTATATCATCGGATTTATCTGCCAAAATAGCAAATCTGTTTGCTTCTATGGGCTTCTCGACTGTAGATTGGTTTGAGGTGCCTCGAGTTATTTTAGCAGAGTTACCAAGTCTAGAGTTCTGCGGGCTAAGCTTACGTTTTATTTGTATGTAGCGATCCATACCAGTCTGTACGGTCGAACGTTGTTTTGAAGAGAGCGCGCTGGTGTCAGGTGCTGCATTATTTGCTTGCACAGCAGATTCCGTTGCTACGGTGGATGGTATTGCGCGAGCAGTCGATACCATTGTAGTTGTTGTAATGGTTGCCGTTACAGTTGCTAATGATGACACTGTACTGGTGACCGTGGCTAAGCAGGTTGGCATGAGGGAAGGGTAAGGGCCTTTATCCAACAAGAGCGCTTGAGAGCAAGAGAGAGAGCAAGAGCAAGAGCGCTCTCTACTTTGCGATGTTGGATTGAGTTCATTACTCGGGCTTGGTGTTATAGATCGCGGTTGGTTAGTTTTTGTTGGTTTTGCGGTCGCGTTGTCTTGCATCGACACGATTGAATGGTATGCGTTGTTACGTTGCAAAGAGAGCCGACGCTCGTCTTGCTGACGTTGGAGCACTGTATGAGTGTCGAATTCACTCATAGCTTAGTGTTTTAGATTTTCTTCTTGTTGTTTACACAAAAAGTACGAAGTTCATCGCACTAAGCGTCTTTTCGCCCACTGTGTATTGTTGATTAGAGCTTACACTGCACTATGCTTTGTTTTTTATTTAATTTTCGTTGCACGATAAGAAGACAAAAAGAAAACACGTCTGCACTCGCCGACGTTTGCAGGTGGATATATATATATATATATTATATGTTCGAACAATTTTTCTGTTTATATAAAAGTTGTCAATTCAATTATTATACATTTTTAATCTATCCTTATGTACCTTTTGCCTTTTGTTTTTTGTATTTCTTATTATTATATTGTCTTTATCTTCTATCTTTCTACTGTGTAAGGTCCTAAATATGTTTTATCTAATTTATGTCCTGTTTCATTCTTAAGTAGGACTTTATCTCCTACAGATATATCTACGTTTATTACTTTTTTATCATATAATTCCTTATTATTTCTCTTATTTTCTTCTAACATAATTCTAGCTCTTTTATATGCTACTTCTAGCCTATATTTACTTTCTTTAGCGTAATCTTCTATGTTGTATATGGGTTCTATATTACCTATGCTATTAAAATGCTTTGGTAGATTACAAGTCTTACCAAATACTAATTCGTATGGACAATAATTATGTGCCATTGAAGGGGTCGTGTTGAAACAAAAGACGAAATATTGAATCCATACGTCCCAATCAGTTTTATCAACCGATATATAAGATCGTATGTATTCATTAAAAGTTCTATGACTTCTTTCGATTGTTCCAACTGTCTGGTGGTGGTGTGCAGTTGATGTTATGTTATTTATTTGTAAATACTTGCACAAATCATTTATTATAGAGTTTTTATATTCTGTTCCCATGTCCGTAATGAACGTCTTCATTGGACCGTACTTTAGAATAAAATTCACAAAATCGCCTTTGCTACTGTGTTAGCATTTTTGTTTGGAATTGGGATCGCGACTAGATACTTAGTCAGATCACAAATTAATGTGACTGCGTATTCATTTCCATTTTCAGACCTTGGTAGTGGACCAATGGTGTCTACTATAACCTTGTCGAAAACATGTATTGGCGTATCAGTTATTGTTAAAGGAGTTTTTATTTTTCTTGTCACTTTTGATTTTTGGCATTTTGGACATTTTCGTATGTACTCAGTAATATCTCGAGTCATACCTTTCCAATAATAATGTCTTTTGACCTTGGCCAAGGTTTTTGAGATGCCTGTGTGACCTCCTTGTATTGGATCATCATGGAATGTAGACAATAGAGCTTCTTTTTCTTTTTTTTCTTTTATTTGGGTCACCGGGTTGAGTAGCGCTACTCTCAATGATATTAAAATTTTATTGCCCATATTTTTGAAATTATCGATTGAAACGTGTTCAAAGATATTTTCCCACGGTGCCACTTTGAGTTGGCAAATTTTGTTTATACCGGCTTGCATTTCAAGCCTTTGAAAGAACTGACCTATGTCGAGAATTTCATTGGTATACAAGTCGCTAACATTATATCTTGCAATAATTTTCTTACCATGTTTAAAGAAACATAGCATATTTTTTACATGCAAGGTCACTACTTTACGTACTTCATCATTGTTGATGACTTCATATACGTTGGGCTTTGAAGCTTTTTCTATAGATTGCCTTGGCAATTCTATTTTTTCTGTTCCTGCGCAGGAATTTTGTCTACTTTGATATCTTGTAGTGACTTTTTTTATCGATCCGTTTATTTGTTGTAGCTGTTGGATGGTTATTCTTGATAACGCATCCGCTACAAAATTGTCTTTACCCTTCAAATATTCAACTGTAAAATTATACTCCTCTAATTCAAGTCTCATACGCGTTAGCTTTGAGCTCGGATTTACCATTGAGAACAAGTACGTTAATGGTCTGTGATCTGTTTTGACAGTGAAGTGTCTACCATAAATGTATGGTCTGAAATAAGTTATTGCCCAATGAATTGCTGCCAATTCTTGTTCTGTTGTACTTTTATTACTTTCGCCCTTAGTAAAAGATCTTGATGCATAAGCAACTGGAAGTTGGAGTCCATTCTTGTTTTGAGTTAAAACTGCTCCACATGCTTGTTTACTTGCATCTGTTATTATGCAAAATTCTTTGCTGAAATCTGGGTATTGTAATAAATTTGGATTTATTAGTGCCGATTTGAGATGTTCGAAAGCCTGCTGACAATCAGCTGTCCATTCGAATTTTACATCTTTTTTACATAATCTTGTTATGTGACGAGCATAGTCGGCAAAATTTTTGATAAAACGTCTATAGTAGTTGCAGAATGCAACGAATCGTCTAGCGCTATCCGCATCATGTGGGACTGGGTAATTTTTAATGACGTCGTATTTTTTGTCGTCAGGTAAGATTCCTTTATCTGTGCATTTGTGTCCCAAAAATGTGACTTCATGCATGAAAAATGAACATTTTTCAGGATGTAATTTAAGATTGTATTTCCTACATTTCTCAAAAACATCAGTTAAGTTTTTGATCATATGTGTTTCGGAACAACCAATGACTATTAAATCATCCATATAAAGGAAAGCTTGTGAAGGTTCTAATCCGGAAAATGCTATAGTCATCATTCTCTGGAAAGAATTTGGCGCTATTTTTAAGCCGAATGGCAATCGCGTGAAGCGATACGAGCCATTGCTTGTTGAGAATGACGTTATATCTCTTGAACTTTTTTCAAGATCAATTTGATGAAAACCAGACATTAAGTCTAGGCATGAGAAGTATTTCGCTCTTCCTAGTTGATCTAAAATATTATCAATTCTAGGTAGCGGAAATTTATCCGACAACAGTTTTTTATTAATTTGACGATAGTCAATTACTAATCGCCATTTTTTCTTGTCAGAACCTGGAAGAGATTTCTTCGGAACTAACAAAAGTGGGCTGTTATAAGGTGATACAGACGGTTCGACTATCTTATTGTCGATTAGTTTCTGAACTTGTACTTGGATCTCTTCTTTTTGGCTATGAGGATTTCTATAATTTTTTATATAAACAGGTTCATCATCCTTCAATCTTAGTTTTTGCTTGTAGAAATTGTTTGTTGAAATAGATTCGGTTTCAAGTCCGAATACATCAGAGTACTGAGTGCATAACTTAGTTAATTCGTTTTTAAATAATGGTGGAAAATTTTTAGTTAATTGAGATAAGACAGTTTTTTCTCTATTCTCTGGATTGTTTTGAACTATGTCGTAGTTCGAAAGTGGTTCATATGACAATTTTTTAATATCTACTACTTGATCGGTACTGGTCGTATTCAGTAATCGGACAAATGCATTTTTGGTTGTTGCAACTGTGTTTGCAACATAAATGCCTTCTTTAATTTCCTGGTTTGGAATTAATACACAATCTTCATCTGATGATAGGTGAATTTTTCTGATTACTTGGGATCTTGCTGGTAGAACAATGGAATTATTACCAGAACTATATGTTATTGGAACATAAATCGGAAAATTTAAATTATTTGGTCTCATTATGAGCCAATCTTCATTTGGTTTGAAATCTAACTGGCAATTGAATTTCTTAATGAAGTCAATGCCTATTATTCCATCACATGGTATTGCGAAATGCAAATCTACTATATGAAAATCGTGTGGAATTATATATTTACCTGTCTGTATCTCTAATGAAATTAGTCCTTTTGACTGTATTAGCTCTTGGCCTATGCCTTGAATATTAATTTTTTTTATTTCCTTGAATATCATGAAAGATATCGGAATTTTCTTTTAGTAGTGAAATATCTGCACCAGTGTCTATCAGAAAGACGAGATTTTTGTTTGTTTCTACATTGAAAAAATTAACGAAAATATTGAGACTAAGATTGATGGTGTGAACTTTATGGTCTACTGTTGAATATCTGAGGGCTGTTGGGAGTTTCCCGAGTTGTTTTGGGTTACTCTTACGCTATTTTGATTATTATTGTTATTTCTGTTTTGATTTCTGTAGCCTCTTGAGTTTCCTCTATATTGGCCACGTCCATTATTATTATTATTATTATTATTATTGGTATTATTTTCGTTGTTGTAATTGTTGTTACGACCACGAAAGTTACCTCTATTATTTCCATAATTTCCACGTCCGCGGTTTCCGCCACGTTGTGGATAATTTTTGAAATATAGTACTGAGTTTTGCTGTCCGGTGGCTTCTGTACAACTGTTTACGAATTTGGACACAGCCTCATTCATTGTAGAGAAAGTACCAGCTTCCATGATAAGTTTTACCTTCTCATTTGTGCAGTTCTTAGTCATTGCTTTTACTGCGTGCTGGGTAGAATAACTTCTGGCTAACTCTAAAGTTAACCCGTCAGTTATATATGCATTTTCCAAGGCTTTTGTCATCTGCTCAATCTCTGCTATATATTGATTGGCAGTTTTATGGCGTTGCTGTAGGTTCATAACTTTTGCTGATATTACTGCTACAGTTTCGCCCTTGACGTTGTTTTGTAGTCTGGAAATGACTTCAGCTATTGTAGTCTCATTTCCGATTAAATTTCTGGCAACACCCTTTAGCTTTGTTTTTATCATTGACACAGCTAATTGTTCGTGTTCGCCTTTTATAGAGTCTACAATATTTAACGCATCTAGAAAACTTGTTAAGTTTTCGGCTTTACCATCGAAAACTGGTATAAGCTTGGATGTCGTGTTTATGAAATCAATATTTGACTGAGCCATGGTTATGTTTGTGTTTACTTTAGTCTCTATAATATTGGGACTATCGGAATCTATTGAATTTCCCAAATCTGTTATTAAAACGGCAGGGATGGTAAGATTATTTAAATCTTGCTCTTCTATTTTTTGACTTGTTCCAGCCAGTTCTTCCGAATCTGCTGGGTCACTGTCGATTGCTTCTATTGACCCTGTTCTAAAAGTGAGGGTCGTATTAAGAATATTGGGTACTGATATGTCTAAATCAAATTTTTGTTTGATTAGTATTAAATTGGATCTAAGCCTGATCAAAAGTTTTGATACTTGAGACCAGTGTTCTTGATTCAAAAGTGACTTGTATGATCTTTCAAAATCAGTTTTTATCTTATTCAGTTCCCCATATATTTGGTTCCATTCCATATTTTTTTTAACTGCTTTTCCGTTGGCATTTTTTTTTTGTATATATATATTTGCAATTTAGTTTTTTTTTTTCGTTTTATTCAATTCATTTTCTTGATACTAAAAAAATGTTTTTATTGTTTTAATAATTGTTGTTGTTGGCGCTTTTTTTTTTTATATTTTAAATTTTGTCCAGGTCGTTTGCCTGACTCATATATTTCTTTTTTAAGCACTTGTTGTGCAGTTTATAAATTTTGTAAAAACAATTAGCGCACATTATTACAACAATAATTATTAACAGTATCTTTACTAAGTCTAGATCGATATTGTTAGGTTCTACCTTATTTATTACGTTAGCAGTGGAATCCACTGTCTTAACGTCTACTAAACCCATTTTGGGTGTGTTTTTATATGAATCTAATGATGTTTGAAAGGTTGAACCTTCTTCTAGAAATTTACTTATGCTATTGTTATTGGTGTACATGTAACAAATGTCCTGCCTAATATTTCGTATAGCTTTACAGGCTATACTGCTAATGCACGGAAATGGCTCCGCGCAAGTTTACAATTGTATTTAACATATATATATAATTATTCTATATTCATGCTGCTTGCTGCCTGCTGCTCCGCATCAGATGGTCGTCAACGGCCTGGTTACTCTGATGCTCCCTCGCTGGCACAAGTGGCGGGGTTCCACTCGCGCTGTATCTTCTCTGCTGCAGCTGTCCTGGGCCTATGGGCTCAGGCGGGGCCGGTGCCGGTCTTCGCACTGGTCGTAGGTCTCATGCAAGTTGATTTGCATGCCGCACTGTTCAGCGGTCCTGGGCAATCTGCTGGGCACACTTCTGGTCGTCTTGGTAGAGGCTTTGGAGTATTAATGATTGTTTTAATGTTCTCTTTTATAACTTTAATTTTATTCTCAGACTGAGATGTGCCGTGTGGTACTCTGTTGCGGAGGGTCTCTTTTAAAAACTCAAGCTCACTATTTAGTTTTTGAGCTGTTGCCCATGGGGGTGGGGGCGATTGAGTATACAGCAGCCACTTTATGTGCGCTATTCTCTTATTAATCTTATTTTTGAGACCTCCGCGTGCCATCACTCACACATTTTATTTTTATATTTTTTCTCCTTTTTGCCTGTTTTATTGTTGCCTCTCCAAAGTCCTCAATGTAGTGGTTGCTTCCATTGTTGACGTTTTTACTTCAAGTTGCGGATTCCTGAGTCATCTGTCACGGTCGCCATGTAATGTTGTTCCTTTGGTTTCTATTGGAGTAACAAGTTGTTCCTTTGGTTTCTATTGGAGCGTTCGTTGTTGCCGCTCCAATCTCTTTATTTCAATTGATTTCTTAAAGTAAAGCTGTGTCGCTGTGAAGCAGCGAGTGCAGCCGTTTTACATATTTTGTATATAATGAAAAGCAACAGAGACGTTGCTGGGGGGCAGAGAGTGTTATGCATACACATATGTATGTATGTAGGCGGTCAGCGTGAGAACGCTGATTTGGCTACTTGGCCAGCGTTACTTATCTTAAGCGATCATATTTCGTCTGCACATGAAGTGTGCAGCGAAAGCCGCGCTACGACAAAGTTGCCGTAATGTGTTTATAATACAACAAAGTGTTGCTGCTCAATGTTTAGGCTATGCGCATATGTGTATACACCACAGTAAGCTCATTTCACGCGCTAACACGTGTTTGATTCTTTTCGTTTCTTTTAAGTCGTTCGTGAGTTATAGCGTCGCAAACATGGAGCAAAATAAAGAGAGAATACGGCATAATTTACAGTACTACTACGATAAAGGCAAAAATGCATCTCAAGCCGCCAATAAAATTTGTGCAGTTAATTGACCCGATACAGTTTCCATTTCCAACGTACAACGATGGTTTCAACGTTTTCGTTCTGGTGTAGAGGTGTCGAAGATCCGAAACGCTCCGGAAGGCCTGTCGTCGAAAATTGCGATAAAATCGATGAATTGGTCGAAAGAGACCGGCATTGTAGCAGCCGTAGCATCGGTCAAGAGCTGGGCATGAGTCATCAAAAAAACAAAAACAAAATAATCAAAAAATAATAAAATAAAAATACCGCAAGACTTTTATATATATATATATATATATAATTAGTTATTCGCGGTGCACGAACAGTAAAAAAAAAGTAAAACACAAGGATTTATTTTTTGTTTACTTAATAGACTACTTTATTTTTATTTATAAGCTCGCGGGCTACGCGTCTTAAGTGAGGAAAGTGTCTTTAAAAAACTAAACTTACAATATGCTGAGCTCTAACATGAAAGTTCTTATTACGACTTAGGGCTAACATACGTGTGATGTTTTGTGTTTGTGTTAGTGCAGTAATGCTGAGTCCTCAAGTTGCAAATGGAAAATTTTAATGGACTTTGGATTTTTTGGAAGTGGCACGATCGCCAATGTAATAGGATCTTTTTGTTTGTGACAGTTGGTGCCGTTGCGACAAATGTTTATGTTTATGATATGATTTGTGGGAAAGAATTTGGAAGGGGAATAATTATGAGTGTTTGTCATGTACGAGAAATTATTCTGGTGGTGGATATATTACTCCCCCAACCTATAGAGGTTATCTTGTCCTCAAGCGTTTAGTTCGGGGTACATAAGTGGGACTGGAATTACAATATTATCGGTTTCAGCATTAGCACTTATGTCTGTGTCATGTGTTCTTACAATTTTTTGTGTTATTATGTTGAATAGTGTTTTAATTTTCTTATTCACTAAGTTGTATATAACAATGAGAATTAAAATGAATACAATCATAATTATTGGATATTTATAATTATTGTTTTCTCTATTGTTATACATAATCATTTCTTTTATTTCAATGTGTGATAGTGGTTCTATTTTAGTTACATTGTATTCTGTAAACATAATAGTTGTAAATTGTTGCGCTCTATTTGAAATTTTAACATTTTTTAATTCAATGGTACAATTAAATATTTTTATTATTTTATCTTTTTCGATGTATATTTCTAAATCATTACAATTTTGATTTAGTTTGGTTCTGGTTAAGTTCCAGGTTATTATGATGTTTGGTTCTACTATTTGTATAAATTCTTGTTTACGATATTTATTAAAGGTGCAAACTGGAGTTTCATGTTTTATTATATTAGTTATGCATTGGTCATTTATGATCTTTTTAGAGATTGAATTCGAAACAAAGTTATTGTGTAAATAAAATTTTCCTTCAACACTTTCATTGATGATTTGTCCATTCTTATCTGGGTAAGGGATTACTTGGAAAGTTTTGGTTTCAAGATTACTCAATGGAATATGGGACATGATGAAAATTTCATTTGTAAGTGTACTGAACCAAGCAGAAGTTTTAATATTCATCAACTTTTCGTGATTAATGTGATCTATTTGATCGTGTTTAAGTAATTTTGGATTAAATATTCCTAAGCGAGTTAATTGTAGGCTTAGTTCGATGTCTTCTATATATTCGGTAAAATGTTCAATGTTAAAAATTAATTAATTTAATTGTTTTTCTTCTTCCAAAATTTTGCTTTGATTATTTATAATATTAATACCTTGATTAAATGTATTTATAAAATCATTAAGATTATTTGCCTGAATTGAATTATGGGCAATAATGTTAATTTGGTTTTCAAATTGTTTCTTATCTTCTTCATCTAACGTGCCAAAAAGGAATTTAAGTGATGATCCTATGAAATCGAATAAACCTCGTTTAGTACGACTTGTTATTCTGATACCTGCCATTTGCTTTTCTAATTTATTCATTAAATATTTTATTTGGGGGTACTAGGATATGGCTTTGAGTTAATAATAAATCAAAAGAGTTCTCTATTTGTGTTACGTTTATAGTTAAGCAATGATGTTCGAAGGATATTGGTAAATTAATTGTTCCTGACTCAAATAGGATGAATCCTTGATCATTTTGAATGGGATTTACTTCGACTTGTTGAGTGTTTACAGTTGTACAAATAGTTGACAATATGAGTAACATCAGCAATTTAGGATGTTTCATCATTCGGGCTGGAATTAACATATTTACTTTTGTTAATTATTTTTTCTTTTTAAACTTCGATCTATAGTGTGTAACTTTTCTACCTCTATTAGTTTCTTCGTAATGTTTTTCATCAAGTTTTTTAATATTACCTGTCTTTTTGAAAGGATTTGTTGTTTTTGATTTAACCAATGGAGCTTGTCTAAATCGTGTATCTACTTCAAAATCACTTCTGTTTTTATTGAGGTTATTTATTTGATTTACTTTATTCTCTTGTGAGTTATATTCAGGGGTTCCTGCATAAATAAAAATATCTGCTGGAGTTCTATTAGTTGCCTTATGTTTTGTTTTATAATTATAAGTATATAATATTGTTTCAAACTTTGTTATTTTATTCTCTATATTATCGTCGCTTCCTATTATTCTTAACTTTTCATTTATAGTTTTATGAAACCTTTCTATATCTGATATTCCTGTTTTACTTGTTGTTATGTTAATTTGTATGCCTTCTTCTTGTAACCAAATTTGCAAAGCCACACTGATGAATGCTGAATCTTTGTCTGCTTTTATCTCTATGGGTTTTCCCATTCATTCATTGAAAACTTTTAGTAAAGCTCTTTTAGCTTCTAACCAATCTCTACTTTGAACTTCAACTAATGTTGTGAATTTAGAATAAACATCTATACAAGAAAGAAATTGTTTCTTATCTATCATATAAAAATCTATAACATATTTATCCCTAACATTAAGTACTTCGGGTGTTATCTCGAACGTGAGTTTTGTATCTCTATGTTCGGTTTTAGCTATGTTGCAAATTTCACATTCATCAATTAGATTTTGTATTAGTTTTTGGTAATCAGGGTAATAATATTTTTCCTTAAACCAATTTATTGTTTTTTCTATACCTGGATGTAACAATTTTTTATGTGTTTTTAAAATTAATTCTTTAAACTCTGCAAAAGTTTGTAAGTCAATTAATTTTAAGCTTGTTTTCATTATTTTAGTTATATTACTTGGATTTATTATTTCTAAATAAGCTCTTTGGAAAATTGGAAAATCTCTTTCATTGTGAAAATAGACAATACTCTTTTTCGAGCAAAGATATTCCTTTATCATATCTTTAGCATATTGATTATTCATTTCCTTATAAGAAATTTTTATGTTAAGTTTATGAAAATAGTGGTTTGTTTCAACTTTATTATCGTCACCTTTTATGAATTCTATTTGCCTGTTAAAGTAGTTTAAAGGTCTTTCGGTTATTGGTATGTGATATTGACTGTCCTCTTGAGCACTATGTATAGTTGCTCCTGTGCTAATTGCATCTTCTCCTAAGAAATGCTCTTCTATTTTTATACGTGAAAGTGCATCTGCTACGTTATTTTCTTTTTCTGGTAAATACTTGATTTGATAATCATATTCGTTTAATCGGATTTTCCATCTTTGTAATTTCATGTTTGGTTCTTTAATGTTACTGAGCCAAACTAGTGGTTTGTGATCGCTTAAGATCTGGAATTTTCTACCGAATAGGTAAGAACGGAAATATTTGGTTGCCCACACGATAGCTAATAGTTCTTTCTCTATAGCTGAATAGTTTGATTCGTGTTCGTTTAAAGTTCGACTTGCATAGCAAATGGGTTTGTGTTCCTGTGATAGAACGGCGCCTATAGCGAAGTTGCTAGCATCTGTAGTCAATGAGAATGGTTTCTCGAAATTTGGATAAACTAGTATCGGATCGGACGTTATTAAAACTTTGAATTTTTCAAATGCTGACACATAAGTGGGATCTTTTATGTTTATGGTGGCGTTTTTCTTCAACTTTGTTGTCATGGGTTTTGCAATATTTGCGAAATTGGGTATAAATTTGCGATAAAGTCCGCATAAACCTAGGAATGATTTGATTTCTTTTGGTGTCTTTGGTATTGGGAATTCAACAATTGCCTTAATTTTGTTTGGATTTGGTTTTATACCTTGCGTGGTGATTACATGCCCGAGGAAATCAGTTTCCTTCTTCATGAATTCGCATTTGTCTAATTGTAATTTCAAATTTGCTTCCCGAAGTTTTGAGAAGATTTTCGAAATGGATGATATGTGCTCTTCCAATGAAGTGGAGTAGATAATAATATCATCAGATCTTCAAGTAGGTTATTCATACAGCGCTGGAAAGTCGCTGGAGCATTTTTAAGCCCAAAGGGCATACGAGTAAATTCGTAGTGACCATGCTTGGTTGAAAAGGCAGTTTTTGCAATTGAATCGGGATCCATTTGGATTTGATGGAAACCCTTTGCAAGATCGATCGTAGTGAAGTATTGGCATTTGCCTAACTTGTCTAGGATCTCATCCATATTTGGTATGGGGAATTTGTCGTCAATGGTTATTTCATTGAGGTTTCGGTAGTCAATGACTAACCGGAATTTTTGTTTTCCTGAAGCGTCCATTTTTTTTGGAACAATCCAGATGGGTGAACAATAAGGGGATTTTGATTTTTTAATTATGCCCTGCTCTATCATTTCGTTGATTTGTTTATTGACTTCTTGATCGTAAGCCTGTGGGTATTTATAGGGTCTTTTATATAACGAACTTTTATATTGCGAAATTCATGTAAAACCTTTTTTAGTTTTTCTACCTCTTCTGTGTTAAGATGTTCAAGTCTGAGCTCATTACACTCTTTTAATTCATCTTCGATTGCGAAGTTGAATGGCCTATCTTCGGTCAAGGGTGGATTTGCACAATCTTCTGTGTAAGCTTCTTCAGAATTTTCTTCTTTGTTTTGAAATGTAAATTTATATTCTCCTAATGTAACTGTGCCATTTTCGTAATCAATTTGGGATTTACTGGCTTTTAAGTATTCTCTTCCTAATAGCATATCATAATTTTCAGAGAAATTATGAATGTAAAATTTTTGTTTTGTAGGGCAAAGTCTGCTGGGACCAAAAAGTATACTTTCTGATAATTCGGTAGTGCCATTAATTGTTTGAACATTGATTGGAATTTTATGAATTGGAAAACTGAAAATATTTTGTTTTAAAAGGTTTATTGAAGAACCTGTATCAATGATATATTTTAGGTTTACTTCATTCATTTTGATTCTTATGTATGGTGTGTTTGCTCTGCATTTAGTTCCGAGGCACTTTGATGAAACTTTTCACCTTGCTCCATTTTAAACTGGCCACTTTGGCTTTCCCTTTGTCTTTTTACCGGTGGGTTAGGCCCACGGCTTGTTGAGGTGTCCCTCGAATAGTTATAAGGGTTTTGGGTTTGAGCTTCTTTTAGTTTTTTATTAATTTTTGGTGAAAATTTTAATTATTCTGATTTGAATTTGAGTAATTGATTTGTGGTTTTGAATTGGACGACTCATCTGAATGAGAATTGTTTGAATAGTTTGCGTAAGATTTATTTTGATTCCTACGACTATTGTTTTCACTTTTATGGTTATTTATAAGACTCATAAATACCTTCTGTTTGAGCAACGGCTTTTAGTGAAGTTATATCATGCCTTGCTAAGGTCATGTATATCCTGTCTGGTAATTTTCTGGTTATTACATTTTTTGTAGTAATTTTTAGAGCATTTCTGTATATTATTGCTGTGTTACCGTCAGTGTCTAGTGCTAACTTATTGCTAACAATATAGGATTTTCTCTCGAGCTCTTCGACGAACTTACGTAGACTTCCATTCCAGTTGGTGTTGTATAGTCTTCTTAGTAACTCTTCATAAGGTGTCTGTGTCCTGAATTCCTCGATTAGGGACGATCTCAGCGACATCCAATTGTTGGATTGCGTAATCTGGGATGTACGCAAGGCTTCTCCATCCAGTTGTCGTTCAATAGCACCGAAGATTACGCTGCTTTGGCGTACATCAGTTGTTGGGTATAGAGACAGAATAAAATCTATTCTCTTTATAAATGCCGACAAATTTTCTGCTCCGTTATCAAACGCTGGCACGTGTTTGATTTGATTTATACACTGGTTTAAGTGTGCTTCTGTTAGTTCGGATGCCATTTTTTGATTTGTTATTAATTTGCACACGTGGTTCGGGTTTTTTTGAGTTTTTTATTATGACGGATTTTTTACAAGGTTTTTTGTATTACCGTTTTAATAACGCACTCACGCACGTAGATGTTTTTCGGGGATACGTTTTGTATAGTTCACAACTAGGACGCGTTCACCCAGGACAATGTTAAAGTCCTTCTAGCGGTTCACGACTGCTTTGTTGATTCAGTAACTAGTACGACGTATCCTACCGGCTGCGCCAATTAGTTATTCGCGGTGCACGAACAGTAAAAAAAAAATAAAACACAAGGATTTATTTTTTGTTTACTTAATAGACTACTTTATTTTTATTTATAAGCTCGCGGGCTACGCGTCTTAAGTGAGGAAAGTGTCTTTAAAAAACTAAACTCACAATATGCTGAGCTCTAACATGAAAGTTCTTATTACGACTTAGGGCTAACATACGTGTGATGTTTTGTGTTTGTGTTAGTGCAGTAATGCTGAGTCCTCAAGTTGCAAATGGAAAATTTTAATGGACTTTGGGATTTTTTGGAAGTGGCACGATCGCCAATGTAATAGGATCTTTTTGTTTGTGACAGTTGGTGCCGTTGCGACAAATGTTTATGTTTATGATATGATTTGTGGGAAAGAATTTGGAAGGGGAATAATTATGAGTGTTTGTCATGTACGAGAAATTATTCTGGTGGTGGATATATTACTATATATATACTTACGTATTTTATACTTTAATATTTGATTGAGTCGAATAAATGACCGGGCTAGAGGGCCTAAGGTCAACGCTGAAGATAATTTAACTCGAATAAGAAATAAAACACAAGAGCGAATTTCAATGTTCGTGCACTTTATTAAAAATCAGCTTAAGACTAAATACAATGAATGAATTTTTTTCTTGAACAGACCTGGGTTTTGTTGCATAAATGCATGTCAGCAATTTTTGTAGTTATGCGCATGCTTTCTGGTTATTGAAATATGATCAAGTTGTTATGTTTGTTTATTTGTGGAGTTGACAAAGTAGCGATGCATAGCATGTACTTATGTCACTATATATATATAGTAAATAGTTTTCGCTTAAGATAATGTTTCCAATTTCAAGTCTGCATTGTGTCACTCTTACAATTAAGTTATTGTTATGTTACTATTTAGTTTTTGGCAATTTTGTATAATGGTAGTTTCAGTTAAGTTTCATGTTAATATTACGTCGGGCTCGCATATTTAATCATTTCTTTTTTGGGTATTTGTATAACAATACAAATTGAATTCTTGTGATTAATTATATTTGTGACACATTCATTATTTACTCTTCATTTTTTTGATTATAGATTTTGTTCTTATTTTCAAAGTAATATTGCGTATCTGAGTAGTCTAACTGATAACCATTTTGATCGGGCTAGGGGACTATTTTAATAGTGTTAATTAACTTTTGTTTAGTTGGTATGTGTGATATAATAAGTATTTGATTATTTTTATTGTGGTTATTAACATTTTCCAATTTCCATATTCAATGAACTGCATGGGTTCGTATGTGAGTGTGTCGATATTAATGCCATTATTTTCAAAATGTTTAATTTGATCGGTTCTATCATTTACCAAGCTTATTATATCATTTAATTTATGAAGTTTCATTGAATTTTGTGCAAGTGTTTCTTAATTTTTGCTGAATTTCTACTCTATAGTTTTCGTTAAGTGTTTCAAAAAGATATTTGAATGCGGATCCCACTATGTTAAAAAGTCCTCGTTCGTGTATGTTTTCTTGATGTAAAGTTATTCCAGTTAATTCTGTAAGTATTTATTATACACAAATTTGATTCTCTGTGAGTCAGTATTATTGTGTACCTTGTTACCTAAACATGTAGTAATAGTGTCAATTTCCGTTAAGTTTATTTTTAAGCAGTGATGCTCAAATGCTGATGGCCTTTGAATTGGTTTACTTAAAAAGAGAAGGTAGCCATGATTGGTATCGATATTGTTTATTTGAATTTGTTGAGTGTAGCCTGTGGTGATTAACAGAAGCAATAACATCACTGTATACCAGGGACCTGTGGGATTGGAACACCATTAATTTTGTTGGTTTCTTAAACTGTTTCTTATAATAGTGGGTGAATCTATTTGTATTAGTAATTTTAAAATTATCAGAATCAGTTTGTTCTATGTTTTTTGTTGCTTTAAAGGGATTTTCTAGTTTTCCTTTCTGAAGGGGACCTTTTCTGCATCTAGTGTCAATGTCGTATTCCAGGCGATCATTATTTAGTTGGTTAATTTTTCGTTCTTTATTAATTTGGGTATTCAGTATGGGTTGTCCAGCACAAAGGAATATGTGGGCAGGTGTCTGTCCAGTAGTGTCATGCTTTAATTTTGTGATTGTATATGTAGAGAATTGTTTATATTTTACATAAATTGGTTTCCTTGTCGTTGGATGATTTAATTATGCGAATTTTTTCATTTATTGTTTTATGGAGTCTTTCTACGTCTACTATGCCTGTTTTTGCTGTCCTCGAGGAACCGTTGCGTTTCTTTACTTTTATGTATAGACGCATTGTCCTGCATAACAATATAATTTGTCTCCTTATTTGAATCCAAAAATGGCAGAAGGTGATCTTGCAATACATTTTTGTAGTCTGCGCTTTTCATTTTTGAGCTTGTAAAGCACAGCTCAAGCGTTCCAGATGCATGAAAGGCTCCCCAAGACATAATGTAATATTCTGAGTTAGTTCTTTTAAATTATCAGACACTTTAGTTTTGGTTTTGTTAGGAGAGCGACTGTTTTTATCGCTACTCGCGTCTTTATTCAACTCTTTTCAAATTATTATATCCTAAGGCTGCATGCTTCAGTCGGGACACGACAGAGCAGCAGTTTTATATATTTATAAGTAAAGTTACTTTATGTATTGAAGAGTGTTATGCATGCACATATGTAAGTTATTAGGTTATCAGTTCCAGTAACGTCAAAGGGGTATCCATTGGGAATCCTTCGTCCTGGTATGGTGATGAAATACGATGGGGGAAACTATTCCCCTTTAATCATTGGCCTTGTGGCTCAGTGAAGTATTTAAGTAATAAGGCAATTTTATGTCGGCTAGTGCCGGAGCATTTATTCAACCGGCAAGGCGGTAATCAAGAACAAAACTGAAAACTTATGAAATAAACATTTAATGCTAAACCTAAACATTGCCAGTGGAAAAGTACTGGCATGCAGCTCCTCCTACAAACCCGTGGTTGCTTGCTCAGCATAACGTTGCACGAGCAAGCATTGCGACATACGAAACTCATGCGCCCGGGTTGGTTCATAAATTACCGGCCCGCGTATGCGAGGGCTGCTCGATCGATGTTTGGAAGTGTTGCTTGTTAACTACTCGCCCCTTAAGTTCGTGGCCGGCTTCGGTGACGTCGAGTTGGGCGATGGCTCTTTTTAGCTTCAAAGAGGCACGTCTTCTATGGCAGCATATGTTAGGTGGACGATAATTGATGCGCAGAAGACAATGCTGATTCCAACCCCGATCAGGAACCATACCTTTGGCGATCCTCCTGCCTCGACTTCATCTTTGAGTTGGCGTATGAAATTTATGTTCTGCTCGCTCATTCGATGTATTGATGAGAGACTCAGGATCTGGTCGTGCCCGGTGATGTTTAGAAGTGGGGAAGTGGCGATGCTTGGACTTTTGCCCACGACTTCGTTCTGGTTCAAGTACCTCGTATTGTTGATTATCGCTACATGCTCGAACGTGATGAGGTGCGTTCCCTTCAACATTACCACGGGCCCCTCGTCCACAGTGACTTGGACGTGTTGCTCGTTGATGACGATGGTTCCTTCGTCTATCAGTGCGACTGGCAGTAGATGGCTCGGCTGTGTGCGGCAATTGGCTACGCCTCCAGCATGAATCTCTCGGGCGCAGCTTTCTCGTGATGATTTTTTGCAGAAAGTCACGTAACTGGTGAGTTCGCAATCGCTAACTGCGAATATACCATCGTCGCACTCCGCAATTATGACATCTCGGATTAGTAGGACTGTGTGATTATGCGATACCGGTAGAATTACTGTTTTTTTTACATATTTGCTTAATTCTAGAATACTCGACTAACATATGAATTTCATCTTCTGATTGTAATATTTTGATTTTGGAAACTTCCATTAAATTAACTACGGGGACTTCTGTGAGCTGGTTATCAAATATTGACTTCAAATCATTGGTATCGAAAATTGTAGGATTTATAATATTTGACTTTGCAAGAGTGATTGTTAGTATCAAATTCTAAATTTCTGGTGATCAACATCCTATTTCGAGTCATAAGTGTTTCAAATAAATGTGGGGTGTCTACGAGGTCACCCTTTTTCGCTTGTATTATTTTGTTTACTGTATCTGTGAGTTTATTAATCTGTTTTTGAGTTTCTGTATTTATGAGTACCTGTCTATTGTTTGAATCTATTAGTTGACTCTCTGTCATTTTTATATTTTCTAAATCTGCAGCGTCCGGAGTTCCCGCTACAATTTTTAGTGCTGTGCCAAGAAAATCTAAACTTCTGGCCATTCTATGATGAATTGTTAAGGCGGACAAAAGTGTTTCTATGTGTTCTACATCTATGCCTAACAGTTTTCGCATATGCGAGTGGGGAAAAAACTCTGACATTTTTTTAGTATCCTCGATTATCTTATAGAAATTACTTAGGCTTCTCAAGTGTCTTACATAACTAAGTTGTTCCCACACTAGAATACTACCATCGACGATAGGGATGTAGTTCGCGTTGGAGAAGTCTGTAATCCGAGCTTGCGTTGTTGTTAACAAGGTCAACAGGGTAAGAACTATCATGGTGGACCTGTAAGATACGTTCTTATTAGATTTATTGGTTGGTTACTTGATGATAACTACCTAAGGTTGTCTTTATGGACCGCCCTCCCTCTAATAAGAACCGTTGTTCCTAAATCGGCTTGTATTTTCTCTTCGGAACATAAAGGTGATAGTTTGTTACCTAGTCTCTTGTTGTTCTTGATATAGACTGTTTCGCCCACATCAAAAACCCTATTTTGTCTGTCCGGGTTGCACCTGCGTAGTTGGTCTTGTTGTGCCTTCACTATCTTGTTTCTGATGGTTTGGCACACCTCGTCTGAGGCTGTGTGGATAACGTCCAGTGGCCTTTGCCCTGTTACGGAATGCACGCTCCTGTTATATTCAATAACAGCTCGGAGAATTGCTTGTGTTGTGTCGCAGATCTTTTTATCGATTTTAAGACATCTCGCAATCTCGATTAACGTACTATGGAAGCGTTCCACTTGCCCGTTGGAGCAGCTGTGAAGCGGGGGTGCGTTGACTAAATCAATGTCGAATTGATTTTTAAGTAGTGAGGTGATTGTTTCTGAGCCGAAAGACGCCTTATTGTCACAATAAATTGTTTTTGTGTTTGGGAAGAGGTTAACTGCTTGCAGTATGGGGCTAATTATGTCCGATATTGACCTGGATACTATCGGTTGTACAACCGCAAACTTTGAAAACTTGTCGATGCAAGTTAGGAATAATTTTTTATCGGTCGAGAATATGTCGATATGAAGTATCTCGCCTGTGCGAGTTGGGGTAGGCGTTTCGCCAAGTTCTTGTTTTTTCGGGTGCCTGTCGTATTTTCCTTTCATGCATACTTTGCAGTTTATTACTATTTCGTTGGCCATCTTGACCATTTTTGGAAAGTAGTAATCCCGCTTAACCTGTTTTATGTATTCCGAAGCTGCTCTATGAGCTCGATTGTGTTCGGTACTTAGGATTTCTATTTGCTCGTCTTTGTTGGTGTTGTCTGATACAATTGTTTTGCAGTGCTGAAACTTGGTTGACGGTCGTGTTGCACAGCGGCTAACGTTGGTAGGTCGCAATGAATTGCGTTAACCACCTCAGGATTGACCGCAATTCTCAATGTTTCGGTTAGATTGCATTTGTCCGTGAAATGTATTATGTGGCGCATTTTGCTGCCAAACATAATAATTTTTTGGTGCAGCCCATAGCGCGCCTCTTCTAGGACCATTTGGTTCCTGAAGCCGTTTATGGGTTGGTCACTCGTTTGGATTGTGAAAGTAAGTGACTCTTCACTATGAATGATTGTGGTTCGCATTGGAGAACATTTATGTTCTGACGCGATAGTGCGTCGGCTACATGATTGTCCTTCCCTGGTTTATAGAAGATTTTTGCATTATGCTCGTCTATAAACGCTTTCCATCTCTTGATTTTTGCGTTAGTGTTTTTTTCAGAAACGGCAAAGGTAAGTGGTTGATGGTCTGTGTAGATGCGGAGCTCTCTGGTACCGTACAGATAATTCTGCAATTTACCGAGTGCCCATACGATTGCGAGAAGTTCCTTTCATTGGTGGCGTAATGAGTCTCACACTGTTTTAACGTGCGTGAGATCATTGTGATTGGCCTACCTTCTTGGGACAATACTGCGCCAATGCCATTTGCGGAAGCGTCAGTGGTCAGATCGAAAGGTTTTTTGAAGTCAGGGTACATTAGTATGACATCTTCTGATGCTAAAATGTTCCTTAGCCGTTCGAACGCATCGCGTTGCGTGTCGTTGAACTCTATCAGTATTTTCCTTGACATGTGCTTGCTCACAGAACCATTTTCACCTTTTAGTATGTTGGTTAATGGTCTAGCTATTGAGGCGAAGTCTTTTACGAATACTCTATAATAGCTTGCTAGGCCTAGAAATGATCTTAGCGCATATAGGTTCGTCGGTTCGACGTACTCTTGAATTGCTTTGACCTTTTCAGGGTCGTTTTTGGCACCGTCTCTGGTTACGACAAAGCCAAGGTACTCGACACTGTCTTTGAAAAACTGAGTTTTTTCTTTGACTACTCTCATGTTGGCCTCTATTAGGCGTTGTAGTATCGTGTCTATGTGTCGAATATGATCCTGTTCATTTTCTGAAAATATTATTACTTCATCAACGGAGACGTAACAACATTTCCCTATTTGTTCTCTCAGAACATCATCGATTGCTCTTTGGAAGATGCTCCCGGCATTCTTCAAAGGGCAATCGGCAGAACTCATATTTTCCACCGTTCACAGAGAACGAGGTCTTTTCTAGATCTTTTTCTGCTAGGTATATCTGATGATACCCAGACTTTAAGTCAAGAGTTGTGAAAAATTTTGCCTTGCCCAGATTCGCTAGGATCATTGGGATACTTGGCATTGGGTAGCGGTCGGCAACAGTTCGATCGTTTAACTTCCTAAACTCGATTACGAGTCGTTTGTTTGACGAGTTGAGTCTTTTTTGTGTGCCGCCTACATTTTCAGCACTTTGGGTTTTCCCCCAGTTGGTTGGCTGCCGAAAGTGTGACATTGAAGAATCAATATCCATAGGCTGAGGCTGAGACGTTTGGTCGTCTTTGTCTTTGTTGTTTGTGTACTGGGACTTGTTATGGGATTGCTTTCCTACGTAGTGGGGATTCTTCTCTTGGCCTTTGTTAGGCTTTTGTTGTTGGCGATTTTCCTGCTGATTTGGCTGACTCTTTTCTGCAATTGTCTTCGCATAAGGGGCCGCAAACATGCTTCTTTCTATGCTATTTTCAGCTTCACGAGCTAGGGCTAATGCTGACGGCAAATCTTTTGGCTGAGCCGGCAATACAAACGCTTTCAAAGATCTCTTCAGACCTGACATGAATGCGTGTAAAGCATCGCTTCTGACCTCATTGTTGAGGATCGTGGCAGCTTGTTCGTCGTGTGTCATCACAATCTTGTTGGTGATCAATGTGAGCTTTCTTTCGACCTCATCATAGTATTCCAATAGGTCTAAGTCACCCTGGCTAACCATTTCTAACTGTTGTCGGAGTACGCGTAGAGACGTTTTGTCTGCGTACGTGCAGTCTAATCGTGCGATAATTGCATCGATATTTAGAACTGTATTGTGGGATGTCAGGACTGACCTGGCCGCTCCGCACACTTTGTTGCGTAAGATTGCAACGGCCTCGTAATGGGCCTCGCTACCCTTGTAGCGTCTGAAAATTTCGTATGCGTCCAAGGCAGCTTGCCTCCAGGACACATACTCATCTTGTACCCCATCAAAGGATGGTACAGATTTCACTATGTCAAGTCTCACATCGCACTTGACATTTGTATCTATCGTCACTTTTTCGTATGTTTCGATATTTGGAACCACTATTTGCAGCGCATCTACTTGTGACCTGACTGCGTTCAGCTCTTCAGCAAACTGCTGCCTTAAGCGCAGTTCTTGCTCAGCGAGCGCAGCACTAACAGTGCGATTCACTAGTGCTTGTAGTTGTTCGGGATTCATTTCCGTTTCGTCGTTCACTATTGGATGTGGGCAAAAACCTATTTCCTCACTGCCGTCACTGTCAATCTCTTCTTTAATTTCTCTATATGCCCAACTCATGGGCATACGTATGGGTCTATTAACACAAGGGAACTGATGGTCAAGAACAGAAAAAAACTCACAAGTTCTTTTACTTGTATGGATGCTTTTAGTTTAACCGAAATAATTAACCACAGAATTTCACAGTCACTTGCAAACTTTTGGTATTTGTATTTTATTGTTTATTGGTGTTTGATTTGAAGAAATTGATTTGGTAATCGCTCACATACATGTTTTTTTTTTTTTTTTTTTGGGGTCTTCTGGTTCTTAAAATAAAATCCATTGCTTGTTAACTTGCACATATGTATGTATATAAGCGATCAGCATGGGAACCATGCTGAGTCGGCTTTAAATGGTCAACGCTAAGCGGGCAATTCACGCTGAGGCTGGGTGGCAATGCCTTGTTGTTTATTGATATTACAACAATGTGTTTGTGACGTGAGTCTGATAAAGTGTCGCCGCTCAATATGTATGTTATATGTTAAGTACGTATATATGCATACACTACATCTCCCTCCTTTTTGAAAAATAACGTTATTATATGTAGTTATTTTAATGCTTATTATAATATATACATATGTATTTTTATTATTATTTATTTTTTTTTTTTTTTAAATATTTTTATATTATATAAAATTTTTTTTTCCTTTTTTTTAATCATTTTTAATTACGATTAAGAAAATGAAGTGTTCAAAATTAATTATGTATACTTATGGAATATATATATACTTACGTATTCAATACTTTAAAATATTAATTGAGTCGAATAAATGACCGGGCTAGAGGGCCTAAGGTCAACGCTGAAGATAATTAAACTCGAATAAGAAAAAAACACAAGAGCGAATTTTAATGTTCGTGCACTTTATTAAAAATCAGCTTAAGACTAAATACAATGAATGAATTTTTGCTTGAACAGACCTGGGTTTTGTTGCATAAATGCATGTCAGCAATTTTTGTAGTTATGCGCATGCTTTCTGGCTATTGAAATATGATCAAGTTGTTATGTTTGTTTATTTGTGGAGTTGACAAAGTAGCGATGCATAGCATGTACTTATGTCACTTCCCTCTCCTTAAAATTGAAGCCTATGCTTCGGTGGAGGTGGATGGGTATAATCTAGGTAACGCGATAGGATTTGCTTCTTGTTCTATTATTTTTCTCTTTCTTAGCTCTAAACAAGTGTATACGGCCAAAGGTGTAAGAGCCATTACTGCGAGAATTACATAGATTAAAAAAAAGTATTTTTAATATTAGTTTTTCGATGTCCCTATGTTCTATTGGCTTTATTTTAATTATTTCTAGTGGTGTGTAAATTAATCTAATACTTGTAGTATTAGTTTGTGTGATTCAATTAGCTAGGCTGTGCCGTAGCAATGAAAGACTTGAGTTATAATTGATATTCTTTATTAAGAGAGCTGAACCGATCTGGTCAGTTGCTTGTCGAATTTTTAACTGAATACAATTTGCTTAATCTAAGTGACAGAATGACAATATTGGGGATCATGATTTTACGTAAACAAAAGACGTGGTCGGCAAGCCGACCAAGCATATTTATGCGCGATAGCGGATGCTACATAACAACGCTATCCGATTACCGCGCCCAGCAGTTGCAGCGATAATGCTGACAAGACATTTCTGCTCGTCAGCACTTTGTCTGCAATATTTAGTTAACTACTCCCCTTTCAAGATTGAGGCCGCCCTCGGCCGACCCTAACTCAGCGACGACCTCTCTTAGTCGACGCGCAGACTTTTTTGCCATGATGATTCGCTGGCATATGACGCCGAGACCGATGAGAGCACAGCATACGGCTACTACGACGAGCATCACCCAATACGTGCGGTCAGCTTCAGTTGACTCCCTAAATTTCTGTATCTCCTCCAGATTACGTTCATTTAGACGATGAAGGTAAGAGGGGCTGAGAACATCTTGGTTGGCTGTGATGTTCAATAGAGGAGAGTTGGCGACTCCTGGAGCTCTATTCTGAACGTTATTATGGTTGGTGAAGAGAGTTCCATTGATCGTAGCCCAGTCATTGAAGGTGATAAGTTGTGTACCGTGTATCCAGATCTTGGTACCATTGTCTAACTGCACCTCTGCAGGTCTGTCGTTGATAATGACAATTCCGTCGTCCACCTGGGTGATCGCATCCAGATTACTTGGCTGCATTTCGCAGTGTGCTCAAGAGAGTGGGTTTCTCCGTTGCATTCGGCTATGACGTTGTCTGGTAGGCGTAGTATGAAGCTCTTGTGAGAGACGGGGAATATAGTTATCTTTTTACAAGCAAATTTAATTATTGGAAATTTTATGATAAAGTAAAGCATGTTAGTCGATTGGAGAACTTTTACGGACGAGACAGACATAAGGTCCCCCTATGGGAGTATTGGTGGGTTCCTCTAACCAAACCGATTTTAAATCTGCATGATCCAAAATGTTTGGGCTAACAATGTTAGCCTTTGCAAGTGTAATAGCAAGCATTAAATTTTGCAACTCCATCATCAACATTCTATTTCTAGTCAACAGCGTTTCATACAAATGGCCGGTGTCGACTTCTGCTCTTTTAGCCACTTTGAGAATTTTATTGACAGTGGAGGTTAATAGATTGATCTGATCCTGTACTTTAGTGTTTATTTCTATTTGTCTATTGTTAGAATTTATTAATTGGGCTTCTATGATTTTGGTCCTCTCTAAATCTCCAGCATCGGGAGTGCCCGCTACAACCTTTAGCATGGAACCAAGGAAATCTAAACTCCTTTCAACCCTATGGTGTGCCACTAAGGCTTCTAGTAGGTCGTGGAGGTGAGCCGTGTCCACGCTCAATAGTTTCCTCATGTGCGATTGTGGGAACATGTCGTTAGCATTTACTAAACTGACTGTTTCGTCCACAACTCGCATGTATTCCGAAAGATTTGCCGAATGTTTCACGTAGGCAAACTCTTCCCATACTAAGACTCTGCCATCCACGATGGGGATATATTTGGCATGTGAATAGTCGGTGATATGTGCCGAGGCTAAGGATAACGAGAAGAGAATGAGTTCAAACCTGTGGAAGAGAGTTTTTTACTTGTTTAGCTATATCTCGTCCAGAAAGGGGTAACCCACCAGCAAAAATAACTTAAAATAAGTAATGCCAAGTGGCTAGAAAAAGTAATATTATCTTATAGTAATTTGCCTAGTGGCGATAAAAAGAAAAGGGTAGGGGTTCGCTATGATGGTGTTACTTTAGGTTGTCTTTGTGAACCACCCTCCCTCTAATGAGGACCGTGGTCCCCAGGTCCGCTTCTACAACTCTCTCTTCGCACAAAGGCGTGAGTTTGTTGCCGAGCCTTCGGTTGGTCTTGACTAAAACCTTTTTACCAACTTCGAACACCCTGTTTTGGCGCGACACATTTTCTCTGGCCCTGACAGCAACTTGAGCATTTCGGATTCTGCCTTCTATGGCCTCTTGGGGCTCACTCGGGCGTGCCTGAACAATGTCGACTGGTCTCCTGTTAATAATGGAGTGGATTGACTTGTTGCACTGAGCTGTTGCTAACAAAATGATTTCTACTGTGTCACTGATTTTTTTATCAATTTTAATACATCTGGCGAGTTCTAGCAAAGTGCTATGAAAACGCTCCACTTGTCCGTTAGAGACACTGTGTAAGGGAGGGGCATTTGCAATGCTAACTCCAAAATTGTTGTCCAACATTGTCACGATTGTTTGAGAATTCAAAGCTGGCTCATTGTCACAGTATATCATTTTGGTCTTGGGGAAAAAATTCATTAGTTGAAGAACGGCCGGTTTCAGGTCCTCTATGGTCCTTGAAGGGATAGGCTGTACAACAGCGAATTTGGAAAACTTGTCGATACAAGTTAAGAAATACTTTTTATCTGTAGAAAAGATGTCGATGTGTAACATCTCTCCTACTTGCGATGGGACCGGTGTCTCACCCAGTTCTTGCTTCTTGGGGTGCCTGTCATATTTAGCCCTAGCACATGTCTTGCAATTCTGTACTATTTCGTTGGCTAATTTGGACATTTTGGGGAAATAATATTCAGATAATACTTGCTTCACATTCTCTTGAGCTGATCTATGTGCTCTATTATGTTCTGTGATAAGTATTTCTTTTCTTTCTCCAACCCCGAATATATCAACTACACGAGTTTTGCAATGCCAAAACTTTGCAGCTGGGAATCTTCGGACCACCTCATCCTGTATTATTGCAAGCGTGTGCAAATCACAATGGAGGGCGTTAACACCTTTGGGTGTGATTGTGTCCTCAAGCTCATCTAGCAAGGATTCCTTACATGTGAAGCTGATTGAGTGTCGTCTTTTGTTCCCAAATAGAACAAAAGTGCGCCTTAATGGAAAACGTGCCTCCTCTAGCACTATTTGATTTTGGAAACAATTCAGAGGCTTGTCTGTTGTTTCTATAGTGTGAGTAAGGGACATTTCACTATGGACTGTTGCAGCGCAAGAGTCGCTTTCTTGTCGTTCTATGGCGTTAAGCTGTTGCCTGGACAGGGCGTACGCAACAAGGTTCTCTTTGCAAGGTTTGTAAAAAATGCGCGCATTGGATTCGTCAATGCGCGCTTTCCACCTCTTAATCTTTGCATTCGGATTTGATTCCGATACCGCAAAGGTTAGAGGTTGATGATCGGTAAAGATGTTGATATCTTTAACTCCATACAGATAATGTCGCAATTTGGCCAATGCCCAAATGATAGCCAATAGCTCTCTTTCATTAGTAGCATAATTGACTTCTCTGTCCTTCAATGTCCTTGAGATCATTGTGATAGGACGCCCTTCTTGGGACAGGACTGCGCCAATACCGTACGCAGAAGCATCGGTCGTTAGATCGAATGGCTTCTTGTAATCAGGGTATCTGAGCATGACATCTTCCGATGCCAAGATATTGCGTAGTTTGAAAAACGCACTTTGTTGCGTTTCGCTAAACTGTATTGCTATACTTCGTGACCTATGTCTACTGACTGTTCCATTTTCTCCTTTAAGAATGTCCGAGATTGGTCTTGCTATTGCTGCGAAGTCTTTGATAAAACATCTGTAATAGCTTGCAAGACCTAAGAATGACCTAACTTCGAATACATTCTTCGGCTCCGGAAAGTCTTGTATGGCTTTTACCTTCTCAGGGTCTGTTGTTGAACCATTGCAGGTGACTACGAACCCAAGGAAGTTCACGCTTTTCTTAAAAAAACGTGATTTTTCTACTGACACCCTCATGTTTGCCTCTAGTAGGCTCTTGAGGACCCAGTCTACATGTTTGTGAGATTCCTCGTTCTCCGAGAAAATGATCACATCATCGGCATAAACGTAGCAAAATTTGCCAATTTGCTCCCGTAGAATGTCGTCAATGGTCCTTTGAAAAACGCTAGCTGCATTTTTTAGATCGAAAGGGAGTCTACGAAACTCATATTTCCCTCCGTTTACCGAAAAGGAGGTTTTTTCCCGATCACGCTCTGCGAGCATGATCGGATGGTAACCAGACTTCAAGTCTAACGTCGAGAAAAATCGGGCTTTGCCCAAGTTCCCCAATATCATTGAGATATTTGGCATGGGGTACTTGTCGGATATAGTTCTCTCGTTTAACTTGCGAAAGTCCATGACTAATCGCATATTCCGATTACCTTCTTCATCAGTGCCTTTCTTATCTACCACCCATATGGGGTTGTTATAAGGGGAAACTGATTTCTGAATTATGCCGTTTTTGAGCAAATCTTGTATTTCTTTATTTACAAAATCAGCTGCACCCATGGGATATGGGTATAATTTGGCATAGATTGGTTGCTCATCTACAGTTCTGATGGTGGCTACCACCGAAGTATTGTAGGGCAAGGATTCATTAGGGTCTGCAAAGGCCCTTTTTCTGTTTCTTAACATTTTGAGAAATGCATCTTTTACAGAAGGGGGTGCGTCTGAACAATCTACGTTAGTAAAATTGACATCAGCGCAGGTATGGAAGGAAATTTGCCCAACCTCCGTACCCCATTTGAGCTGCCCTGAGGCTAAGCAAAGTGTTGCTCCTGCCTCTGTTAACAAGTCAAGGCCTATTATTCCATCGAATGTCGACAAGTCCGATAGAATGAAAAATGTTGTCTTCATGCCGAACATTGAGAAGAAACATTTTTGTGTAATTCTGGTTGTACCATGGATTGAATGAATCGTGAAGGGACATTCTACTGATCGGACGCCTCGTAACCCTTCATGTGGTCTGATAAAATTTTTAGATGCGCCCGTATCTATGAGGAATTTCATGTCAGTCCCCGCTACTCTTCGTCTGATGACGGGTAGCAGGGATCTGCCCCTAAAAAACTGACGGCATCAGAGTCGTAACTGCTGTATGCATCGTCATTGACTTGTGTCTCTGCGCTGGAAGCGACATTGGCATATGCCTCCGCCCCCTGTCCCGTTTCTTGCGAGATATGATTCAGCCTCTGCTGCTTGTTCTGATTGCCAGTGCGGTCAGATGTGGCATGCTTTCTGTTGATGTAAGCAGGGGCCTGGGTAGGCTGTAGGATCCTGGAAAGGGAAGGATCAACCTCCATGGGCACAGGTGTGCTATTGTTACGTTGATCAGTCTGGCCCTGTGACCTGTTCTGTTTAAAGTGCGGGTTCTTTCCACCGCTTGATTGTGTGTCAGTTTGTTGAGGTTGCTTCTCTTGCTGACGACCATGCGCTTTCGCGTATGGCTTGCGCTCTTTATCTTCTAAGCTTTTTGCGAAATTAGCTGCGAATGCAGATCTTTCATGGTTTGACTCGACCTCTTGGGCCAAAGCCAACGCTGAAGGCAAGTTCTTAGGCTTTGTTGCAAAGAGAACATCGGTGAGATTACGCTTGAGGCCCGATATGAACACTCGTAACGCATCGTCTCGAAATTTTTCGCATAGGCCTTTTGCCATGACTGAATCGTATGACATGTTAACCTTGTTGGTTAACAGTGTGAGCTTCTTCTCTACTTCATCATAGTATTGAAGAAGCGATTGCCCTCCCTGTCTGAGAGTGCCCAATTCTTGCTCTATGAGGTGAATTGGTCGTTTGTCGCTATATGTAAAATCAAGGCGGCTAATAATCGCGTCGAAATTTAAAACTGTGCCAAATGACGACAGTAGTGCATCAGCAGGCCCCCTTATTTTACTTCTAATAATAATGACCGCCTGGTAGTGGCGTGAGCTGCCATTATACGGTTTAAAAATGTGATAGGCGGCAACCGCTGCCTGTCTCCAAGCGACATATAACTCTTGTGTCCCGTTAAATTCTTGCAAGCATTTGACAGCATTCAACGGCTCGTCACAGCGGACTTCACTTGTGATGTCGATAGCAGTGTATGCCTGAACGACTGGAGGTGTGACGTGAGTTGCCGCTACTTGGTCGGACAACTCATTAATTCTTTGTATCAGGGCTTGCTGTTCACGTTCATTTGTAGCGGCTTGTTCGGCTAAGGCATTGCGAATCGCCGCCTCAACTACTAATCTAAGTTGCTCTGGGTCCATGATCGGTGTAGAAGTTACACGAGTACGCTTGGTTCTTATAATTCTATTTCTAAGAGTTCTAATCAGGCTGTCAGAGTCTGACTCTGAATCGCTAGAATGTTGCCGGGTGGTTCTATAATTGGAAAACGGCGAGCTCATGGGCCCTAACGTTAGATGTATAAGAAAAAAAAAAACAAACAAATTCATGTGTTGGCGACTAAGCGTTAAGACACTAGCACCCAAAAAAAAAATTTGCGGGTTGAATTACGAGTGCTGCATGGAATATGCGTTTTTGAGCAATTAAACTTGGTAAGCACAATGGGACATAAAGAAATAAACACAGTTTGTTTAAATAATCGTCAATATTGTGATAGGTTAGGTTAGGTTAGGTTGAACAGGCAGCTCGACCGGAGTCGAGAGCACCCGGAGACCATATGGTCCATTGTGATGCCTGATCTGAGTGGAACTGTAGGAGTAGAAGGGATTGGGAGGGATTGTTGGGATATTGGAGGAGAATGCTCTACTGGTCTACGTGCTACTGGCCAGTTCTGTTGGGCTGCGGTAGCCTATGGAACCAGCCAGTAGAGTCGAGGAAAAGCGCCATGTTCTCCAGCCGAATATTCCCAAGACTGCCCAGTTCCGCAAAGAAAGGCTGGCCCAGAAATTGGGTCCGCTTTCTAAGAAGTGCAGGGCAGTCGCAGAGAAGATGCTGGATACTCTCGGTTTCCTCTTCGTCTCCGCAGCTGCGACAGAAGTCCTGTTGGGGTCCACCGTACCGTTGGGCCATACGGCCGATGTAGCAGTGTCCCGTTAAGACACCTGTCAGTAACCTTATCTTGTTCCTTTTAAAGTTTAAGAGCTCGGTTGTTCGCTTGGGACGGTATCTTGGCCAGAGTGCTTTTGACACCTCGCAGCCCAATGATGCTGCCCAGTGTCTTTCAGCCGCCGTTCTCATGGAACAATTAAGTTCCGATAGCACGTGCTGAATAGGTCTCTTTATATCGTTCACCGCGAGAGTTTCTGATGACGCTGATCCCAGCCGAGCACATTCATCAGCCGCCTCGTTACCTGGCACTCCCATATGCCCAGGTACCCAGACAAGTCTGATGGAGTGTGGTTGGCATAGGTTCAATGACATCACTGTGTCTCGGGTTAGTTTACTCTTGATGGTGTTCGATGCGAGTGCTTTTATCGCTGATTGGCTGTCGACATAGATGGACACGTCCCTCGGGCTCCCGCCCAGTGTCCGTACCAACTTGGTCGCTTGCCAAACAGCGTAAATCTCCGCTTGAAACACACTACACCAGTCAGGAAGACGAAAGGAAAGCTTGGTTGCAAGGTCTTCGGAGAAGACCCCCGATCCAGTGCCTTCTAACGTCTTTGATCCGTCTGTGTAGATTGACAACTCATTCTGCCTCAAAGGAGATTCCTGTTGCCAATCGGATCTGTCGGGGAATTCAGATGTGAACGTGTCATCCCACTTATGTTCTGGTACCCAGTAGTCGTTCTCAGCCACAGTTAATTCTACTGTACGTAGAATGGAGTTGTGACCTGCACCAGGCTTAAGGAGGCATTGGGCGTGAAGCCTGACCGCACTCCTTGCTGCCGCGTGCTTGAGGAAGACTCCGATGGGCTCCAGATTTAACATTACATCCAGCGCTGCTTGGGGGGTAGATCGAATACATCCTGTTATTCCCAAGCAAGCTAGTCTCTGGACTTTGCGGAGATTGTTTAGATAGGAGTCGGTGTGCCCCGCCTCCCACCATACAAGAGCCCCGTACGTCAGTATAGGTCTGACAATTGCAGTGTAGAACCAGTGAAGGATGTACGGTTGCAATCCCCAACCTTTACCAAAGGTCTTTTTGCACACAAAGAAGGCTTGTAACGCTTTCTTCATCCTTTCCTCCGAGTTTCTCCTCCAGGAGAGTTTGGAGTCCAGGATTACTCCAAGGTACTTAGCCTCCTTTGATAACTTGAGCTCTGTCCCTCCCAGTGATGGAAGCTTGAAGCTCGGTATCTTATATTTCCGAGTGAACAGAACAAGTTCGGTCTTTTGTGGGTTGGCCCCAAGACCGTTGTGTTCTGCCCATCGCAGAGTTTCACTCAGTGCGGCGCTCATTAGCTCACTGACTGTTGGCAGGAATCTGCCAGTCAATATTGTGATTCTTTTTTGCAAAATTTAAAATTTTAGTTAATTTTAATTTAGTTCCTTAGCAGATTTAAAAAGTTTTGGATTAAAGATCCCACTTACATGTTTTAACTGGGTTTTTCTTTTTTTTTTATATAAAAAAAAACAGAAAAAAAAAAATTTGGCCGGTTTTGTTCCCGCGCAGCAGTCAAACGTATGTTTTAACTGGGGCTTTTTTTTTATACAAAAAAAAAAAAGGAGAAAAAAAAAAAAAAAAAATTTGGCCGGTTTTGTTCCCGCGCAGCAGTCAAACGTTTATGGTTCCAACGCCGCAGTCTTTGCTGCCTAACTAACTTGCACGTTAGTCTGATGACACACTGCTCCAGCGGCTCCGGTTTGGAAATTATTTGGTTTACTTAGCTACTTATAGTAACTAGTAAGGGTTCACCGATTCAGTGACACTGCCGTAGCTATGTTGGGCTATGACGGTAAATGCACTGGTTGAATCGACACTGAACACTACACTTGATTTATTAGTGTGAGTTTCACTGCGTGTTCACTGCGCGGCACTGTTGACGTGATCGCGACTTTTTAAAGTTAATTTTTGCAAATGTGATATTTGCAAACGCGTGGGCAATCGAAATTACCACTAGTTGGGCGCCAATTAATCTAATACTTGTAGTATTAGTTTGTGTGATTCAATTAGCTAGGCTGTGCCGTAGCAATGAAAGACTTGAGTTATAATTGAAATTCTTTATTAAGAGAGCTGAACCGATCTGGTCAGTTGCTTGTCGAATTTTTAACTGAATACAATTTGCTTAATCTAAGTGACAGAATGACAATATTGGGGATCATGATTTTACGTAAACAAAAGACGTGGTCGGCAAGCCGACCAAGCATATTTATGCGCGATAGCGGATGCTACATAACAACGCTATCCGATTACCGCGCCCAGCAGTTGCAGCGATAATGCTGACAAGACATTTCTGCTCGTCAGCACTTTGTCTGCAATATTTAGTTAACTTGTACAATGGTGTTAGATTTATTTCGGGACTTAATTCATTTTCATTTAAAGTCGTGTTACCTATTTTTATTCTACATTGTTTTATTGTTATGATTTTATTGCCTTTAATTGTAATATTTAAGTTTGGTTCTTGACAATTTTGATTTAATTTTGTTTCCTCTAGTTTCCATGTTAGGATTACATTTGGTTCGATATATTTTATTAATTGGTTTGTTATTGTAGGGACAAAATTACGTATTGGTTTTTTCCTTTGAATAATGTTTTTTATACATTTATCATTTACTTCCTTTAACTCTTGGTTGTAAACTTTATCTTTTTCTTCAAAGTAATAATTTTTTTCTACATGTTCAAGTTGAAAGCCATTCATATCGGGATAGGGTATGATATTAATAGTAGGGATGGTTTTTAGAATGATAGGGATGTGTGAAACTAGTAAGATTTCGTTGTTATTAATCCAAGTTGATGTTTTTGTTAGAAGGATGTTTTTGCTGTCCACGTTATCTAGTTTGTCATAATTAAGTAATTTTGGATTGAACAGTCCGAGTCTGGAAAGTTGCATTCCCATGGCGACGTCTTCTATGTATTCGGTAAATTGAATAAGTTCGTATATTAGGTTTTCGGTGCGGCTATGTTGGTCCTCGGTTTCTTTGATTTTTTGCATGTTGTTGTTAATTAATTGTATAACGTCATCTATTTCGTGTAAGCTAGCTGTGTCTGTAGTGATGGATTCTAGTTTTTCTTGTATTTGTATTCTGTCGTCGTTGTCTAACGTTCCGAATAAGTATTTGAAAGCGGATCCTACTATATTTATTAGTCCTCGTTTTTGTCTGTTAGTATGGTGTATGGTTAGGCTATTTAGTTCCCTTAACATTTTGTTATGTAGTATTTTAATTTGCGGGACATTTGTATAATTGTTAATTTTATTATTAAAATAATTTGTTAGTTGTTCTATACTTGTTAAATTAATACGAAGACAATGGTGTTCGTACTCGGATGGGATACTTATCGGTTTGTAGGAGAAAAGGAGGTATCCGTGGTCGGAGTCAATATTGTTAATCTGGATTTGTTGGGATTGGCATGCGTTGATACAGGTAAAGAGGAGTATTAAGGTGAAGAGTCGGGAACCTGTGGGATGGAGACTTCGTTAGTTTTCTTTTTCTTTTTAAACTGAGTTTTGTAGTAGTGTGTTTCTCTATTTCTATTGGTGATTTTGTAGTGATCGGCGTCCGTTTGTTCAACGTTCTTTGTCGATTTAAATGGGTTCTCAAGCTTGCCCTTTTGTAATGGTCCTTTTCTGTATCGCGTGTCTATCTCATATTCTTGTCTATCTTGGTTTACTTTGTTAATTCTCTCCTCTTTTAGCCTTTGGGTGTTAAAGGATGGTGTTCCTGCATAGATGAATATGTGAGCGGGTGTCTGTCCTGTAGAGTCGTGTGTTGTTTTGTGGTTGTGTATGTAAAGGATGTTTTCTATTTTGCTTAGGTTAAGTTCACTATCGTTCGAGTTTTTTATGATTCTGATTTTTTCGTTAACAGTTTTATGCAACCTTTCTATATCTGCTATCCCTGTTTTAGCGGTATCTTTTGAGTGCCAAGCTCGAGAATGCACCATCTCGATCAGCTTTAAGTAACCTAGGTTTACCTAGGTGGTTAAAAATTCTCATTAATGCATTTTTGCATTCCAGCCAATCTTTAGTGGCTATTCGCTCTAGTGTGGCGAATTTTGAGTAAACATCCATACAGCTGAGGTAGTGGTTACCCTCGGAAGAATAGATGTCTATAACGAACTTATCACGAAAGTGTTCTGTTTCTGGGGTGATTTTAAGGTGCATATCGGTTTTTCGATGTTCTGACTTCGCTAGGTTACATATGTGGCATTCGTTTATAATGTTTTGTATGAGTAACTGGCTATTTGGGAAGTAATAGGTTTCATTAAAAAGCTTATTTGTTTTCTGAATACCGGGGTGCAGAAGTTTTTCGTGCGTTGTTAGAACTAATTCCTTGAATTGAACGTATGTTGGTATATTCTTGAGAAGGATGAGGCTACGGGAAATTTTTGTGTATTTGGGATTGATTATTTCGCGATGAGCGCTTTGGATAATTTCAAAATCTGCATCGCTGCCTATGTAGATACAGCTGGTTTTCGAACAAAAATGGTTCAGTAAGTAAGTTTTTGCTGCCTCCAGTGTCATTTCTCTGTATTTGATATGGGTAATTTGTTTTTTAAAATAGGTCTCGTGTTGGATGTTATCTTGACCTTTAGTAAATATGACCTGTCTTGGGTGGTAGTTTATAGGTTTTTCGGACAAACTTATTAAATCACTACTGTCTTCTTCGGCGCTATGCTGTGTAGCCTGGCTAAAGAAAGCTTCTTCTATTGTTATTCTGGAGAGGGCATCGGCTACATAGTTCTCTTTTCCTTTGATATACTTGATATCGAAATCGTATTCAGAGAGCCTAATTTTCCATCTTAAAAGTTTTGAATTTGGTTCTTTAAGTTTGTGTAACCAACATAATGGTTGGTGATCGGAAGCTATCTCGAAATGCCTTCCCAGTAAATAATGTCGGTAGGTTTTTGTAGCCCAGACAATTGCCAATAATTCTTTTTCCATAGCACTATAATTTACTTCGTGTTCATTGAGTGTCCTACTAATATAGCTAACCGGGTGTCCCTCCTGTGAGAGAACAGCTCCTAGGGCTACATTGCTGGCGTCTGTGGTTAGTATGAATTTTCTATCGAAATTAGGTATTTTTAGGACTGGATCTTCTGAGATTAGGAATTTTAGTTTTTGGAATGCTTCTACAAAATTTTTTTCTTTTGTATCTATTTTTGACCCTTTTTTAATACATCTTGTCAGGGGTTTTGCTATATCAGCGAAGTTAGGTATAAACTTTCTATAATAACCTGTCAGGCCTAAGAAAGCTTTGATTTCTTTTGGTTTTGTTGGCAAAGGGTATTTTACTATAGCTTTGATTTTATCGGGATTAGGTTTTATTCCGTCTTTAGTGATAATGTGCCCGAGGAAGGTGGTTTCTTTTCGTAAGAATTCACACTTGTCTAACTGTAGTTTGAGGTTTGCTAGAGATAGTTTTTCAAAGACTGCCTTTAATGACTGTAAATGTTTTTCAAAAGAAGTGGAAAATATTATAATACCGTCTAGGTAAACGAGGCAATTTTTGTTTAGAAGCGGAAGAAGGAGATTGTTCATACATCGTTGGAATGTGGCTAGGGCTGGCATACGAGTATATTCGTAATGTCCATGCTTAGTGGAAAATGCAGTTTTCGGAATTGATTCTGCTTCCATTTCTATTTGGTGGAATCCCTTAGCAAGATCTATGGTAGTAAAGTAGTTACATTTGCCTAATTATACCCGCTACCCATAGGGTAGAAGGATATTATAACTTAGTGCCAACAGAAAATGTATGTAACAGGCAGAAGGAGGCATCTCCGATATAGCCATGTCCGTCTGTCCGTCTGTCCGTCTGTATGAACACCTGGATCTCAGAGACTATAAGACATAGAGACACCAAATTTTTTTTTTTTTTTTTTTTTTTTTAAGCTTGGTTTGTTTTTATTGGATCTTCTCTTTATGAGTCTAACAATAAGGTTGCAAATCTTAAAATAATACAATTACTAACAGTTTAATTTGAACTGAATAGAGACTACATGGTCCTAATAATTAACGCTGGATGGGAAGGTCGTTGCGGCGAAGACGAGAACTGCTGGAAACTCTCCTGAGGGCTCTCGCGAGATGATTTGGATGTACTGATAGCCTGTCGTAGTACTTTGTTATGATTTGTGATATCTCTTCTCTGACGAGTGGTATGTGAAGGACCCTGTGAATGTTTTCATTGCGAACGTACCACGGTGCCCCGGAGATGGTTCTGAGAATTTTTGATTGAGTCCGTTGCATTATATCTACACTGCTGTTACTGGCATTCCCCCACAACTGAGAGCGGGGCGAGCTGCTATTGATAAGCCAGTGGAGGCTGTTGACTTTGAGCTTTAAATGTATTCTTTTGGCTTCAATGTAGCTGCGCCAAGTAAGTCGTCTATCGAGGTGTACGCCAAGATATGTTACTTCATTTGCCCACTTCATTGAACCACTGTGTTGTTTAGAATAAGTGTAGGGCAGTCTTGCCTGTTAAGTGTGAACGTTACGTGTTTGCATTTTTGTTCGTTAACTTTGATTCGCCAGTCGGATAGCCATTTCTCCACTGTCACCAGGTGTATAGCAAGTTGCGCCGTTGCTTGCTTGGGGCATCTCGAGCGGCTTAGGATCGCTGTGTCATCAGCAAAAGTGGACGTGGTTAGTTGCCTGCTCGTTGGGATGTCCGCAGTGTAGATAAGGTAAAGTGTGATGTAGTCATCGGATATTGCAGAATTACATCTTGCTGAGAATTTCCTGTTGTAAAGATATGACTTCAGAAGTTTGTGAGTGTTGGTTGGGAGCATTTCTGTAATTTTGTGCATTAAACCATCTAACCATACTCTGTCGAAGGCTTGTGATACGTCCAGAAATATCGCAGTGCAGTACTCCCTTTGTTCAAATGCATTTCGGATTTCTGATGTTATGCGGTTGAGTTGCTCAATGGTTCCGTGTTTTTCTCGAAAACCGAATTGACGAGTCGGCATTTTATTGTGTGTTCTGAGATATGGGGTAATGTGTGCCAAGAAGCATTTTTATAAGAGTTTTGACAGACACGTTACTAAACTAATTGGTCTATATGATGAGGCAATTTTGCGGTCTTTGCCAGGTTTTGGTATCATTATAATGATCGACTTTTTCCATCTCTCTGGGAAGTGTCCATGTCTCGTTATTGCATTGAAGAGTTGGCAAATAGTTTGAACAGCACAGAAAGGAAGTTCAATAATCATTTTTGGTGATATTAGGTCGCATCCTGGAGATTTTTTTGGGTTGAGTTGTTCGCTTATGATTTTGAGTAACTCATGTGGCCTAAATACAATTGGTTCATACGTAGATGTGTCGATATCTGATGTTGCTGGCAGTGAGATACCGTTTGATGATGTATTGGGCTGAAATACATTTTGAAGATGCTCTGCAAATCTGTCGGCTCTTTCTTCGTCGCTGCGAGCCCAGTTGCCTGTGGATGTCCTCATTGGCATTGCAGATTCGGTTGGTGCGCAGAGTGATGAGTGTGCTCTCCAAAGTGGGAACTTGAAGCTCATTGGGGATAACTGCTCTATGTAATGCCTTTGGGACCTTTCTTCCTCATGACGTAATGCAGCTGAGAGCCTCCGTGTGGCGTCTTTTAACCTTTGTTTTGCAGATGGTGATCTGTTGGATTGCCATTCTCGCCGTGAGCGTCGCTTTGCTAGAACAAGCTGCTCTATTTCAACGTTCGTGTACCTATGATTGTACGATGTTTTTTGCGTTTGTGGAGTTGACATGCGAGCAGCTGCGACCAAGACGGATTCTAGAGTGTTTGTGGATAAGTTGATATCAGCTTCGTCATTCAAGCGTGGATTCAATTCAATATGCGAACTTATATATTTTTTGTACTTAAGCCAATTGGTTTTATTCGTTGTTAGTCTGAATGGTTTATCTACCGCAACTGGATGTAGATTTAGGTGAAGAAGTACTGGCGAGTGATCAGACGATAGATCTGATAAGGAGTTGGCACTTATCAGGTTGCGTGGAATGTTTTTTGTGACTGCAAAATCGATCAAGTCTGGCATTTTTCTAGGATCTGTTGGCCAATATGTAGGTGTCCCAGGTGACACACAGTCTAGCTTGTTGCTTGGTTTTATTATTGCATTGTACAACTGCATACCCTTTGGAGTCACAAGTCGAGATCCCCACTGCGTATGCTTGCCATTAAAGTCTCCTGCTGCTATAAACACACCAAATTTGGCAAAAAGGTTCCTTCATACCCTACGCAGATCAAGTTTATTTCAAAAGTGGGATGCCACGCCCCCTTCACCCACAATAAGCATTAATCTAGAAAAAGTCAAGTTTTTTTTTATGTAAATCGCGTATAACTCCAAAAGTTCTTTGTGTAATGGTGTGTTATTTGGTAACCCGTCTGCGCTTGACACTTTTAATATACCCTGTAATTTTGGTAAAAATCGGATAAGTAGAACAAAAGTTATTCGTTAAATTATTTATCAAAATTGTTGTGCCCAATGCATATGGACGTTTTAAGTGTGTGAATGACCTAGAGATATCAAATTTGGTGACAGTATTCGTGTAGGTCTTACGCAGATCAAGTTTGGTTTAGATTTTTGCCACGCCCCTTTCCGCCCCCAAAATCTGTAAAAGCCGTAATAATGAATTTTGGTATGCATAATAATATATATATTCTCAATGATTCCTGTGAATTTGGTTGAGATCGACTTGAAAACAAGGAAGTTATTAAAGAATCAATTTTATATGAAATATTCACTTGCAGATGCTCGCTATGGATTTTTATACCCGCTATTTTCAAATATATACAAAAAAACAAGTTTCAGTATATTTGGTATATTTTTTGTTAAAATATCATTTAAGTTTTTTGTTTTCTCTAGAAATGGGTTGCGGGTATCATACGGTCGAGCACTCTCGACTGTAGCTTTCTTACTGGTTTAATTTCCATTTTTGTATGAAATGTCCGCAAATAGGGTCAATCGCCACCGCCTCGATTACCCACGAACTAGTGAAATAGTGCCACATATTAGGGTCTTTAAAGGAACTACTTACATTAGACCCCTTTGAAGGGTCGGTAAAATAAGTGCTTACATCGGACCCCTTCGAAGGGTCGGTAAAATAAGTGCTTACATTGGACGCCATTGAAGGGTCGGTAAAATAAGTGCTTACATTGGACGCCATTGAAGGGTCGGTAAAATAAGTGCTTACATTGGACCCCATGGAGGGGCCTGCCATTATAAATTAAAAAACATGTACAATTGCAATTACAATTTTTATTTAATTTAATTTTTTCTTCAATTTAACGGGTTTTGCTCTTTCATAGCTTTTAGGCAGCTCGAGTTTTTAAAAATTCTTTTTTTTTGGAGTTGCAGGGCCTTTCTTAGTTGTTCCTCAGCTGGGCCAATACCGCCGACTGCAGGTATTGAATCTAGAAATAAAAAGGATAAAAAAAGGTTTAATAGATTGAAGTGGATAATGATTATTAAATAATTATCTTTTAAAATACTCACCGATCATAACGCCATAAAAATGTTCTTCTTTTCTTAGGGCCGCTTTTCCCTGAACGCCATCCACATTATAAGCCAAGACCACATCATTGGCTAAAATATTTTTGACGTTCACTATACATTATTGTAACTGCTTGTCGTACTTTTATTGTTTAATTAATATTACACATTAGTACACATATATTACAAACATATATTATTTTTTAAGTCACTCACCTAATAATCGATTGATCCGCTTTGCACTTCTCAACTAAAATGCTTGCAAAAATTTCGTCAGCCAGCACAGCTGCGTTTAAGCGAAAGAGTAGCACAAAATAAAACAAACTGTTCTTTCTGGACAATTTTTTTTGTAAGCAGTGCACCGAAGACGCGTAAACAAACAGCGATGTAAAGCATAATCGAAGTTTTGTCTTTAATCTTGTGTGTGCTCTTTCCACAAAATAACAAAAACAAAAGCGATGCTTGCCGTTTTTTTGTACTTATACTTTAATGCGCATATACTTATTAACTAGGTGGTTCGACGTTCGATTCCTATAGGGTTAATCTAGTAAGTACCAATGTAGTGATCGACGAGGTAAGCACTTACCCAGGGCCAATCGCAAACTCGAGTCGACTAGGTGGTTCGACGTTCGTTTACTATAGGGTCACTTTAGTAAGTACCCATGTAGTGATCGGCGAGGTAAGCACTTACCCATGGCCAATCGACACCTCCAATTCTGCAGGGTTCTTAGATGTGAATCTGATCCATTTTTCCAATCAGACGACTATTTTGGTTCTTCCTCTTTTCTCAACTTACAATGCCACCTGGCAAATGGACAAGTGCACACAAATGCTTTCACGAATTGCACCATAAATAAATGATTTTTGCAGTACAACTTGTTTTACCACAAAAAAATTATTTTTTTAATGTTTAATTTAAATTAAACAAAAGTTGTTTCACATATATACAAATAAAATCCTTGTTCGGTACTTTTACTTAAAAAATATTGGCATTGCTGACCCAGAGTTCGAAAATCAGATTCAAACTAGGTGGCAGCATCAAGTTTTAGCGGAATGCCACCTTGTTAAGAGCGGAATCATTCCGCCCAAAATTTAACAGCTGAATTGTCTGTGTCACCGCGGAATGGAATTCAAGGGTTTTTAGAGCGGAAGCGATTTCTGTGTCACCCCTGATTTTGGTTGATTATTCTTAGATAAATTTGTGTGGGTAATTTTTTAATTAAATTTTCAATACTAGATTGTATTAATCTCTCATAAAGGGCAGTTTCAACGAAATAATTTTCCAATTCTAACTTACTGCTTAATATTTGTCGTTTATTTTGTGCTTCCTCCAGAAATTTTTTGATATTCCCTCGGTATTGGGTGTTGCGGAACTCCTCCAGTAATTGATGGTTCGGCGTCTGAGGCTTGTAGTTTAATATGAGCTGATTTCGAAGCTCGGCCCAGCTTTTGAGGTTCGTCATTCCTAGTGTACGGATTACTTCTCCGCTGATGTTCCTTTCGATGTGTCCAAAGATGATCAACTTTTGTCTTTCGGTGTTTGGTAGTTTATCAGATTGGTTGAAGTGTCGGATTGGTTGTAATGTCGGATTGGTTGGAAAATCGGATTGGTTGAAGTATTGGGTTGGTTGAAGTATCGGCTGAAATTGGTTTGGAAATTTACTAAACGATTGATGTCCTCGATCGAGGTCGTTACGTAGATCTGGATTGAGTCTTTGCTAATTTTAGTTTCGTTGGTTTATGATCTGGTATTGGTTTTCACTGAATTTGTTCATGTAAAACACGTATACTCTTAGCACTGTATGTTGAATTGTTGGTTATAATTGATTTTTTTTTTTTTATCGGATTCACTTAGGTCAATTTGTTTTTAACGTATGTACTTATTTTCTATTTGTTTTATTTTGTCGTTTAATTAAATTATTCAATATAATGTCAAATCAAAAACTTCTAGCACTTTCATTTTTATAGGAGAACCTTTTGGATTTATGTATATCTCCAGCGAATTCTAGAGAGGTTATATTTTTTTCACTTGGGTATAATCGCGCCACTGTTTTTTGTGGGGTAACTTGGTGGATTGAATTTGAGTTAGCGCGAGTTGTTGGTTTCGCGATTCTTTAGCGGATAACATAAGTTGCGAGAATTGAATAGTCTAGCTATCGCATCGAGATTTCTGTTATCCTACCGGCTGCGCCACTTACGTATTTATAGGTTAAAATATTAATTGAATCGACCAATGACCGGGCTACGAGGGCCTAAGGTCAACGCTGAAGATAATTAAATTTCAATTAAGAAAACCACTAGAGCGAATTTCAATGTTCGTGCCCTTTATTAGAAGATCGGCTTAAGACTAAATACAATGAATGAATTTTGTCTTGAACAGACTTGGGTTTTGTTGCATAAGTGTATGTCAGCATTTTTTTAGTTATGCGCATGCTTTGGCTATTGAAATATGATCAAGTGGTTATTCACGTTTTGTTTGTGTTAAATTGTTTTCTTGGGATTTGAGTTGACAAAGTAGCGATGCATAGCATGTACTTATGTCACTATATATTCTTGATCAGTGTCAACAGCCGAGTCGATCAAGTCATGTCCGTCTGGCTGCCTGCCAGTCTGTCTGTATGAAGACCCAACTCTCAGAGACGCACGCAGATCAAGTTTGTTTTGGCACGCCCACTACAGCATTAAAAAAACGTTTATGCAAAAAAGTATTTGAGTTATTTTTAATTATTATAATATTTTTGTTAAATGAATTTATAAAAATATTTTTTGGAATATAACTTTTAAGTAACAAGATTAGATGTCAAATGAAGATCGGGCCGAAGTGCCGTGATCATTGAGCAATTTAAGCATTTAAAACAAATTGTGAGCTGAACGTTGCGTTGCAGCCAAGACCGAAGTAAAAAACGGATTTTACAATACAAAGAATATTTCGCTTAAGCTAAGCCAAAACTCGCATCACGTCACAATGTCATGGTCGGCAAGCCGACTCAACAAAGTCTTAGGCAATAACGGGAGCTCTTGCAAAAACAAAAGTGTTCGATTACTGCCGTTGACCATTGCAACTTTACAAAGTATTCAGTGCCGCAATTACGAGGCCTGATGATAAACTTATGAAATATCTTATGCAGATTAAAGCACAGCATATGGCTCCAACGATGATAAGCTTGATCGGTTCCGGCGTCTTTCTTGAACTTCTGCATCTCCTCCAAATTACGTTCATTTAAGCGATGAAGGTAAGGGTGGCTGAGGACATCTTGGCTGGCGGAGATGTTCAGCAAAGGACAATTGGCAATACCCGGAACTCTATTACGCACGTTGTTGTGATTGTAAAACAGAGTCCCGTTGATTGCGACTCGGTCTCCGAACGTGATAATGTGCGTGCCTTGTACCTGGATCTCAGTACCGTTGTCCACCTGAATTCTTGCGGACCCATCGTTGAGGATGATAACTCCGTCCGAGATCCAGACGAGCAATCTGGAAGCAATCACCCATGTAGATTGCTTCCAGATTGCTCGTCTGGATCTCGCAGTGTGCCGTGTCACCTGCATGGAGCTCTTTGACACATCAAACTTTTAACGTCAGACGACAAAATGTGGCTCCAGGTGAAGCGGTGCAACTCTGCAATGTGTGGGTTTCTCCATCGCATTCTGCTATGACGTTGTCAGACAATCGCAATATGAAATTCTTGTAGATGACTGGATAAATTGTGATTTTTCTGCAAGCATTTCTAATCTTTGGGAATTTAATTATAAAATGTATAATGTTAGCGGATTGAAGAACTTTAACGGACGCAACGGACATAAGATCCCCTATGGGAGTATTGGTGGGTTCCTCTAGCCAAATTGATTAAAAGACTGAGTGGTCCAAAATGTTTGAGCTAACATTGTTAGCCTTTGCAAGAGCGAGCATTAAATTCTGCAACTCCATCATCTGATCAACTTGGAGTTCTTTGGCCACTTTGAGAATTCTATTGACAGTGATCGTTAATTGGTTAAGCTGGTCTTGAACTCTAGTGTTCATTTCTATTTGTCTATTAGTGTCATCTATAAATTGCATTTCTGTGAACCTAGTCTCTTCTAAATCACCGGCATCCGGTGTACCCGCCACAACCTTCAGTATGGACCCTAGGAAGTCTAAACTCTTGGCGACTCTATGGTGTGTGCCTAACGCCTCTAAAAGGTCCTGTAAGTGTGCCGTGTCCACACTCAGAAGTTTTTTCATGTAGGATAGCGGGAATCCGTCAATTAATTTGACCGTTTCTTCCACCATTCGCACGTACTCTGAGAGGTTTGCCGAGTGCCTAACATAAGCATATTCTTCCCATACTAAGATTTCACCATCGGCGATGGGAATATACTTGGCTCGCGAGTAGTCGATGATGTGTGCCGAGGCCATTGATAGGAAAAGGAGTAATATGGATCCGAACCTGTGAAACGAAATTAATTTCTTTTTCTTTTTAGCAAATTTTCTATTTTGTTTTCTTTTTTTGAAAAAGGACTGTCCACCACCAAGAATGACTTATAATAACTATGCCAAGTGGAGTCACCTTCGGTTGTCCTTGTGGACCATCCTCCTTTTAATGAGGACCTCGGTCCCCAGGTCTGCACCCACTGCCTTCACATCACATAAAGGTGAGTTTATTTCCGAGCCGTCGGTTGGACTTGACCAAAACTTTGTCACCAACGTCGAAGACTATTCGGCCGCTTTGCGTTTTCCCTAGCTCTGAGTATCGTCTGAGCGTCTCTTATTCTTGTTTTTGTATATTTTCTTGTGGCTCATCTGAGTGCGCCTGAACCACATCAACTGGTCTTTAATCGATGACCGAATGGATCGACTTATTGTACTCAGTTGTAGCCAGTAAAATGACTTCTACAGTGTCGCTTATGCCTTTATCAATCTTTGGCATTTGGCTAACTCTAATAGAGTGCTGTGAAGCGCTCAACCTGTCCATTCGAGATCCTATGCAATGGTGGTGCATTTGAGATGCTGATCCCATAGTTATTTGTAATCATTGTCACGATGGTTGGTGCCTATCATTTTGTGCCCTACCATATGTTTTGCAATTTAGCACTATCTCATTGGGCATTCTTGACATCTTTGGAGAGTAGTACTCGGAGAGTACCTTCTGTGTTGTAGCATCATGCTTGCCTGATTTTCTTTTGACTTTAGCAAATACAGGCTCAGGCCTTTCGAGCAGCAACATACCAGCGCAGCGGGACCAATAAATTCGTAGCTCTAGCGGGATGTGCGGGGGTTGTTGCTGGTGCTGCTGTTCTAATGCTAAATGTTACATTATAGAGTACCTTCTGAAACTAAACCATGAGACGATCCTCATGCAAAACCACACATGGCCAAAGCACCAAAGCCTTAATGCCACAACAACAAAAAAAAATCTAGAAAAAAAAAAAGAAAAGTTACGCAATAAAATAAAGAGAAACAGAAAGTCAAGAAAATGAAAGTAACAAACGGGTAGTGAAGCCAAAGGGGGAGAACTAAGGTGTTGATCGTCACTCCCCTTTTTCATTACCCTCTCTGCCATAGTCTTCAAATAGTTTTGGTCGAAGACCCCAAACCTAACGTCCTATTTATGCATTACTTATGCTCCCATGTCAACAGAAAAAATAACAATTAGTTAACGATTCATTTCCATTTCAAAAATTTTAATTAAATAAACAACAAAAAAGAAGCAACATAATCCATGTTGAAAATTATATAGAAACTTAACAAATAAATTTCCAAGTATAAGATTTCATCACTAACATATTTTCAAATTTTTATTCATTATTTTACTTTGTATTCTTGTATAATACTGTGTATGCTATTATGTTTTTTTAAAGTGCATCAATTCTGCATTTGGTTTTAATTACTGATTATCTTCTTTTACTTGGTAGTGTACAACTTGGTATATCCGATAAATTTGGATTTCATTTCTTATTTACAATTTGAATTTATTCATATTCTTATATTGGACAAATTTAACTTTGCTTTAGTGCCTGAAAGAAACAGAAATTGCTATAACATGTTAATTCAAAGATCACTTGATCATTTACACAGAGTTCTATTATTTTTATATATTATTATTTATAAACTTGTATTCACGAAAGTGCGCAAAACAAACAAAACAATTGATCACACAGAACACAGATAGTCCGCGCGAGCTGCTGACAACGTAAACGACAGTTACACTGGCCAACCAAGTTGTGGAAGCAGACTCGACTTGATGATGTGGTTTTGATACAGTTTTTTTTTTTTTTTTTTTTTTTTTTTTTTGTAACTTTTAATTCTACATTAACAATAGGTTCTAGTTGTTTTGGTGGCACTTTCCATTGTGGACAACAATTTTACTGTACTATATTTTCTTTATAGGTGTATTGGGATATTATTGTTTTTGTTGTTTTTCTTTTCTTTTACACCTTTGATTTAATTTCAATTAATAATTTAAGTTCTATAAGCAAATATTTTATCGTGCACAAAAAACATAATTAAGTTTGTCCAGTGTACAATTTCGTTTTTATATTTCTTCTTTATATTGTCACCACCTATGCTTAACACTTTTATCTTTGTTTATGTTGTTTTCTTTTACAATTCGAATAGCTTTATATTTGGCTTTGGTTTTTGTTTTTCGCACATTTGCAATTATTTTAACTGTCTTTCTAATGATTCTCATCCATTTAGTTTTTATGATTTGATTCGCACTATATCTGCCTCCAGCTTCATTATGAAAATTTTTCCACTGCCGTTCCAATTTTCCTTCGATGTTCCGCTGCCTCACTTGATATCTTTTTCTTGAGACTGGCTAAAGTTGAAATGTTGACCCTACCAACAGGGCACGCCTAATTATATGAAATAATATAATAAGTCAATTGGACTTTTGATGTATACACTTTTAATTTTCTTCAATAATTACCTTGCCGGCACGGCACGAAAAAGCATAAATTATTTTGTTTTTATATATCTCACATCTCTGCAGGAGATATGTAGAGATTATTCTTCCCTCTCTTAGATTGAATTTTCAACTTTGAGTTTTTTTATAACTCTTTGGGGGTCTTGTGGGAGCGCCTACATCTGATGCGCTTGGCTATTGTGCAGAAAAGAAAGATCTAAGCCGGATGCAAAAGATCAGCCAACCTTCAAAGCGCTTGCTTGTGGTGAATATACCTGTCACATTACAGGGTTGTAATATGCGACTTACACACAGAGTCGCTCGCGGTCATTAAGCGCGTAACAATTTGAATTCAAATTGCAACGGCCGAATTGATTATTTTTCTCAGTTTCATGTAATCATTAATATTCTTTTATTTGTTTTATTTTATTTGGGGCCATTACATTTATACTAGACATTTGTACGATTTGTCAAATCTCGTTTTTATATTAAGGATTCGCTCAGAAAGTTCTGGCCATTCCATAATATTGACAAGCTAGTTTTTCAAGATTATTCTGGGATATTCTTACTATTCATCGTACTGTGTGTTCATTATCTATGAATACGAACGTAGTATGACGTTGATATACCCAGCATCGTATGTTCTTCTAGTATTGGTTTTATTAAAACATACGGAAGAATTGAAAGTATTATAGATTTCTCTTTTATACCAAAGTTGCTTAAAGGACTGAAGTCAAGAGCATATGTTTCCATATACTCTTCTTCAAATTTTGTTCTATTATCTAGCATCTCTGTTTGTGGCATTATGAATTATGTCAATTATGATTAATCATTGTTGTTTGTGCTGTGCAAATTTAAATTTTGTCCAAATCATTTGTTTGGCTCATGAATCTTTTCTATAGGCATTTATTATGCAGCTTATATAATTTGTAAAAACAATTCGCACACATTATAACAACAATGATTATTAATAATATGTTTGTTAATTCTAAATCTATGCTGTTTGATTCAACTTTATTTATAACGTTAGCAGTGGAATCCACTGTTTTTAGTTTTTGTTATTATTGCTACTGGGTAATATATAAACCCAGTGTCAGAGACGTGGAAATAGTTTTAAGTAATACTGCCATCTGCCTGTCTGACAATTTTTATGAATACAATGATTTGTACAGACAGATGGTATTAGTATAAAAGCCTATCAGTGGTTAGTATTTGCCAAGCAGGGCTTTCGCGCATCCGCTTGTAAGAGTTTATTATTAATATTGGCAGTGCAGGCATTGGCTCTTAGAGCAGCCTTATCTGCGTTGCTTCGCACCAGTGCTAAGAAGTTTATCTAATGCATCCAGCTGTTTTGGGTAATCTTCCTTCTCTTTTGAGGTTGTGGCGAGGTTAAGTAAGTCCTTGATTAGCTTCCTCTGTTGCAGCAGCTTGACACGTCTGCCGCTTCTTTTGTGCTTCTTCTTCTCTACTTTTGTGTTCCGAGCCCGGTACGCAGCTATCGTGAGAGGGCGAGGTCCATCGCTGGGGCACACTTCCAAAGCTTCTTGTAAGCTTGGTGCGTCCCTTTGCTCAGTGGGATCAGTTTCTTGGAGTATGATGTCGCTTATATAGTGTTTAAAATTTTTTTTTAGTATTTCTTTATTTCAAAAATCATTTTCACCGTTGGCGTAAGGGGCGGATTGCCTCTCACACTTGTAGACTGCTGCGGTAGTCCGGGGCCTATGAGCTCAGGCGTTGCCGGTGCTGGTCATCGCACAGACTTATAACATATGTCTTCACTTTTATGTATGTATGTTATTCCCAAAATTAGGCCATGTATTGATGTGTTGCTGGTGTTGTTTGATAACTTAAGCACTTCGGCTCTCACTTTTATATTGTTTAGAGTGCGCTCACTTGCGGCACCAACTTGAAATATTTCAAACATGAAATTTTCATTTTTCACTTTTAACGTTTTGTTTTATTGGCTGTTTGATGTATTGATGTTGTTGTTACCGAGTTGCTTTGGTCAGGGCCAAGACCATGTCACGGTCGCCATGTATTAACGTGGTCCAGCGATGAATTGAAACAAACTCCGTTCTTTGTGAAAGACGTCCGTCTTTCCAGAAGTATATTTATTAATTGATTTCTTAGTTTAGAGCTGCGCGCCGTGAAGCAGCGAGTGCAGCCGTTTTACATGTATTGTATAAATTATCCAATTCCCGCTTATCGAGGAAAAGCCCGTTGCTGGCTTTCCGAAACAAGAGTATAATTCTGATTCCTTTTATTACTAAAGGCCCGTTGCTGGCCTTCTGTAAATAAAGTTCTCAGTTCCTTTCGAGTTCTAAGTGTTTTATTGGCACGTCTTGCCGTTAGGTAAATTGCTTAGAAACTGATTACAAAGATATGAAAAGCTTAACATAGACCCTAGCTGGCGAAGCGGCTGGCGTCGCGGCTGGCAGAGCGACATGCAGAGCGGCTGGGCTGCCGGTGGCGTGATCGCCGAAAATGCTGACTCTGCGGCATGTGCAAGGCATTCAATTGCAGCGTCTGGAGTTGTGGTCACTGGCCACTGTTTACGTTAGAAGGAATGTGAACAAACAGCGGATGTGTGCCTCGTGACCGCTGATTGTGCTTACGCTGCAGATTTGTGGACTACAAACATACAGCGCGTGGGGGCCCAAGGTTACTGGTTAACTGTTCCCCCTCTCAGGACATTGCCGTCCTCGGCTATGGCAATGCTTGCGATCGCGTTAGTTAGCTCCTGCGCTTCTCTGATTCCTCTCCGTCGTCTTTTAAGAGAGGTGAGAGCGCAAACAATGATGATGACCGTCAACATTAGCAGAATGGCAATCATTGAAATCGAGCTTCCCGTGGAATTGGTCCTGAGCTCCTTGATGTATACCAGGTTGTCGGCACTTAACTTATGTAGAAACGGCATGCTCAGTATACCGTCATGTCCAGCGACGTTCAGAACGGGCGTCATCGCGACCCCGGGAGAGCGCATTGGTGTACTGTTCCGATTGATGTAACGCGTCCCGTTTATGTTGGCTGTCGAATCAAACGTCAGCAAGAAGGTGCCGTTGATTGTTACTTCCGAGGCACCATCAGTGTCTTTTATGTCTTTGCTGTCTAAAATGACTGGATTTATAGTATCCAATTTGGCAAGCGCAATAGTCAAGTGTAAGTTGTCTATTTCAATAGTTAAAATTCGATTTCTCGTTAACAATAGCTCAAAAAGGTGACCTGTGTCTATTTCTGCCTTTTTTGTAAATCTTAAAAGTTCGTTAACCGTGTTAGTTATGTTGTTTATCTGGTTTTGTGTTTCTGAGTTGATAATGATCTGTCTATTGTTGGAGTCTATTAATCGGTCTTCTATGGCTGTTATCTGCTCTAGGTCCCTTGGATCGGGGTTCCTGCAACTACCTTTAGTGCTGTGCCAATGAAGTCTAAGACAGGTTTGCCGTATGTCTTAAATATCCGTACTGCTTCCATACCACTACCTCGCCATCCACGATCGGGATGTACTCGGAGTGTGAGTAATCTGAGACTCGAGCGCGAGCTAAAACCACACATGTTAGTAATAAAAGTGTAGCCCTGCAATGAGAATGAATCCTGTGTGAGAGAGTGCATGCTGTAATCTTATATGATATTGTCCTAATGGACTTTTGCGTGCTATAACCTTATTTAATATTGTCCTTATGGACTACCCTCCCCTTAATTAGGACCGATGTCCCTATGTCCGCTTCAACCTTCTCCTCAACATACAAAGGGGTTATTTTATTACCAAGCCTTTTGTTGCTTTTCACCAGGACCTTTTCCCCTACACTGAAAGTCCTTTCTTGTCTACTTTCATTGATCCGATTACGCTGAACAAGTTGAGCTTTCTGCAATTTGTTCCTAATATCCTTTTGCAATTCAGCAGTGGCGAAATGAAGAATGTCGATGGGTCTTTTCTGTGTAACGGAGTGTATGGTACCGTTGTACAACACAGTGGCACTTAAAATTAGCTCCACAGTGTTGGTGCTACCGTTGTGAATTTATAGACTTCTTGCTAATTCGCTTAGCGTAGAGTGGAAACGCTCTACCTGCCCATTGGAAGTGCTATGTAAAGGTGGTGCGTTACTTATGGATACGTTAAAATAGTTTGACAACAAGGTTCGAACCGTTTCCAAGTTCAATGAAGGTTCGTTGTCGCAGTACACGGACCTGGCATGAGGAAATATGTTCATTAGTTGTACAAGTGCAACTTTTACATCCTCGATTGTTCGTGACGCTATTGGTTGAACAACAGCGAACTTTGAAAATTTGTCCAAGCAGGTGAGGAAATATTTTTTGTTTGTTGAATATATGTCAACATGCAAAAGCTCGTCCGTAAATGAGTGGATCGGAGTTTCACCCAAGGGCTGCTTGTTCGGGTGCCTGTCATACTTGGCTTTTGCACATACCTTGCAGTTCAGGGCCACCTCGTTTGCCAATCTGGTCATGTTCGGGAAATAATACTCGTACATAATCTGCTTCACATTTTCTTGTGATGCCCTATGGGCGCGATTATGCTCCAGAGTGGTGATTTCAAGCATCTCGCCGTTATTGAAAATGTCTGCAACAAGATTCTTGCAATATCTGAACTTCGTGGCTGGGAACGCTGTAACCAGCTCATTCTGAATTTGTGCCAGAACATGCAAACTGCAATGCAAAGCATTCACAACATCTAGGTTCACGACCTCTTTTAAGACGTATAATAGCGCCGACAGACAGACTCTATTGTGTATGACAGTGATGCCTCGCTGTGTACTGTTGCTGCATCAGATCTTGAAAACTGATCTTCCAGAGCATTTACATTTTGTCGTGATAGAGCATCCGCGACGTAATTTTCTTTACCTGGCTTATAAAATACATTAACATTATGCTCGTCAATAAAAGCCTTCCAACGTTTAATCTTGGCATTCGGGTTTCTCTCCGAAACCGCATATGCTAGAGGTTGTATTTATTTTTTTATGCCCTTTGCTCCGTAAAGGTAATGACGAAGCTTCCCCAAGGCCCAAACGATTGTAAGTAACTCTCGCTCGTTTGTCGCGTAGTTAACCTCTCTATCTTTTAGGGTCCTTGAGATCATTGTTATCCGCCGCCCGTTCTGTGATAGAACTGCTTCTATGCCATGACTTGAAGCATCCGTTGTCAAGTCGAAAGGCGCTTTAAAGTCAGGATTGAGTAACATGACATGTTTCTTAGCCTTTCAAACGAATGTCTTTGTGACTCGTTAAATTCAATGGGTATTTTTCTTGATCGGTGCTTGCTAACCGAGCCATTTTCCCCTTTCAAGATGTTGGACAACGGTCTCGCTATGGATGCAAAATCTTTTACAAAGCATCTGTAATAACTGGCGAGTCCCAAAAAGGACCTTACTGCAAACAAATTCTTAGGCTCTACATACTCCTGTATAGCCTTTACTTTTTCGGGGTCAGTTTTTGCACCTTCACCTGTGACGATGAAACCGAGATACTCGACGCTATCTTTAAAAAACTGGGTCTTCTCTTGGGCCACTCTCATGTTGGCATCTAAAAGATTCCCTAGGACCGCCTCAACGTGTTTGATATGGTCATTCTCGTTTTCCGAAAAGACAATTACGTCGTCGACGTAAACATAACAGCATTTGCCTATGTAAGTTTAATTTCAATTTATTAAGAAATGATCTGCTTTATTGAAACGAACAATTAGAACTGAATTTACAAAGCTTAAGAGTACCCTAAGCTAGCTGTGGGTTTGGGGCAGCGGCGCTGGCGTACTTCGCGGCGACGCTGGCGTTCTTTGTTGCGACGTTGGCGTAGGCGGATGCATTGTTGCTGACGGCAACAATTTCGTGGTTTGAGCATTTTGTTGCATTTGTTGTTTATTTAGGACCGATCGGCGGATGTTTAGGCTATTGGCATCGAGTGGTCATTCTTGGAAACAATTTGCTTACAAAGTTGCACAATTGTTTATGCCACTGAACTTCTGATATTCTTGGTGTTAACTCCTCCTTCTTTAAATCCTACTTGTCCCCAAGTAGGTCAAAAATATGGTATGTTGTTGAATTGTGTTATTATTGGTTTTGATTGGATATTATTTAATTTTATTTTATTATTCGGGACTTGTGGTACTTCATGTAGAATTATATTTGGTTTAGGCTTTATACAAAACCGTTTTATTATTATTAGGGCCATAGTTGTTGTAAGCAACAGAATTATGGCTATACGGTTAATGGAAGAGTCTTGACTTATAGAGTTAATGTGGTTAATGTTTTTTTTATATTTAAAGCCTGAAGGGATTCCAAATAAAGTATTTGAAATCTCTCCATCTCTATAGGGGTCATCTGGATGAGTGGTACCTGGGGCTTTAATATGGTTTTATCTTTGTTTTCAAATTGTCGTTGGTTTATTGCGATTGAGTCGTTTCAGAAATGTAGGAGATAAGTGCCTTTGATGTGCCGAGTTTCGTTTTCGCGCGTAATGTTGCCGTTGAAGTTGTTTAGTAGAATTAGACTGTTATCTAATTCCTCTATAGTTTGGATGTGGTCGGCGTTAGTGAAGTCACTCAGCGATTCCTTTCCCTGAACTAACTTATAAATACATTTACTTTCTTTTAAATTTATAATTTTATTTTAATCGCATATTTTAACATTATTTGTAATTTTACAATTTTGCGAAATTTTTAGTATATTGTTTTCTAATAGAAATATTTCATTTGCTTCAATATTAGGTATTAAATTATTTTTTATTACAGGTTTGATTAATATATTTTGAAAGTTTGCGGAATCCAATTCCGGGATTTTAACAATTGCGGTTTTATTATGTAAGACTGAGATATCTGTAAGTTCTAACATTTCCTCAACTGTCAAGGATGAAACGTTATTCTTTTGAAAAATTTTATGAACCTCCTGTAGTTCTAATTCATGGATGGTTAGGAGTTCTCTTTCAATTAATTGTAGATTTATTATGTGAATAAGTTTTACTGACGAATTTTGAATCTTCCCGATTCCTTTGTAAATGGAGATAGTATGCGCGTCTGTGTAATTGGTGATTTCCATGTTTGTCATTGCCATTGGCAGTAATATTACAAGTAAGAGGATCCTGGAATAGGAAATTTTCTTTTGGTTAAACAATATTTGTTTAGGGGTATGGGCCGATTCGTCACAATCGGTTGCATACCCATAATCGGATAACATTTGATAAAGGTTAGTGAATTATATTAATTTTATTCGGACAAATTGGACATTTTCCCTGTGAATCGGACATTTTGATCGGACAACTTTTTTTTTTTTTTTTCCGGATACCTAGTCACTTTTAATATTACTTTTATGAACAATTCTGCCAGCTTCTGTGACGATAGTTGTGTGTCTATTTTCTTTTACTGTTTCTATTTTAAATCGAGGGGAGAGTTTTGATCCTTGTCTAGTATTTTGTTTAACGAATATAGTTTGTCCTGGAGTGTAGTTCTTGATGTCTTTGCGATTTTTATTGTGATTCTGTAGGTCGGTCATATGTTTTTGTCGTAGTTTTTCTATATTGTTTTGCCTACTCTGTTCGTATTGATCTGGATCGGTGGTCACATTACGGCCAAAGAATACTTCAAAAGGTCTTTTTTGTGTAACGGAATGTATTGTGTAATTGTACTCATAAACGGTCTAGTAGTTCGTCAAATGTTTTGTGGATTTGTTTTATTTTTAAACATCTCATTATTTCTGCAAGGGTGGAGTGGAAACGTTCGACTTGTCCATTTACAGCGCTTTTATAGGGTGGTGCCTTAAAAACTTCTATGCCCAGTTGATCTTTCATCATGATTGAAATTGATGCTGAGTTCAAAGATTTTTCGTTATCTAACACAACACATTTTGGTATGCCGTAATAAAATAAAATGTCATGAAGTGGTTTTTTTACGTCTTCTATTGATTTAGATTTAATTATTCGTGCTTGTGCTAATTTAGAAAATTTATCTTTTGCTGTTAGTACCAATTTTTTCTCTGTTGAAAATATGTCTATGTGCAAAGTATGTCTTGGGAATTCTGGTATTGGAGTTTCTGTAATCCCTGGATTTGGTGGATGTCTATCGAATTTTCCTTCTTTACATACTTGACACTGTTTTACTATAGTTTCTATTCTTTGTTTCATTTTTGGGAAGTAGTATTTCTCTGATATCTGCAATTTATTTTCTTGGGCATTTCTATGGGCTCTATTGTGTGTTTGTAAAATGATTTCGTCTTGTTCCGTTTCTTCTGTTACATCTTGTACTTTTGATTGTGTAAATCTGACTTTGAAGGATCTAAAATGGTCTGGGTATAGTCGTTGAATTTGTCCCATAATGTCTTCAGTTGTTTGTATTCCGTTTATTACTGATGGGTTTAGGTATTTAGTTAATTGTTTCAAAAGGTCTTCGTCTGAGAAGGTTGGTTGGGAAATGGTATGTCTATGCAATGTAGGGAATGGAATAGTAAATTTGTAATCTGGTGGTTCGTCTTTAAAGATAAAAATTTGGTTTTCAAATGCATTAATCGGTACTTCAATGTTATAAATGAGATTATGTGAAGAGCTTTGAGCACTATGTTGGGTTCCTGTTATTGAATTGACTTCATTCTGCTTACGCAATCTTGAAAGTGCATCTGCTACTACATTTTCTTTTCCTGGTTTGTAACAAAGCTCTTTGTTATATTCATCGAGGTAAGATTTCCACCTCCTGATTGCTATTCCGCCTTTCCAATTACAATCGTGTGTGAGTGGCTCGTGATCAGTGTAGATTTTTACTTTCGAGCCGCCATATGGGTAGCTTCTAAAAGCTTTAACGGCCCAGCAAATGGCTAACATTTCCTTTTTTGCAGTTTCGTAGCTTTCTTCAGTTTTTGATAGGGTCCTAGATATGAATGCTATTGGTCTGTCTGTTTGTGAGAGAACTGCTCCTATGGCATAGTCTGAAGCGTCTGTGGTCACTATAAATTCTTTAGTGAAATCGGGGTACTGTAAAATTACTTCATCTGATATTAGGGCATTTTTAAGCTGTTCGAACGCTTTCTTTGCATCGTCGTTTAGTTTTATTGGTTTTCTGGATGAGGCTCCCTTTGATATGCGTCCGTCCTCTCCCCTAAGCAATGTCGCAAGTGGTTTGGCTATTGCGGCATAACCCATAATGAATCTTCTATAGTACCCTGATAATCCAAGAAATGTTTCGAATATTACGTCAAGATTCTTAAAATGGGTTTCCTCGTCTTGGCTAAAAACATTGATGTCGTCAATGTAGATATAACAGATTTTTCCAATGTGATCTCTAAGAATGTCGTCAAGTGCTCGTTGAAAAATAGAGGGGGCATTTTTTAATCCAAAGGGAGTCTTGTGAATTCATATTTTCCATTATTAACAGAGAATGCAGTTTTCTCTATATCTTTTTCTTTTAAAAGGATCTGATGGAACCCACTCTTAAGGTCCAATACGGAAAATAACTTATTATTGCCTAATTGTGCAAGTACCCCGTTTATATCTGGTATAGGGTATCTGTCTGCCATTGTTGCGCTATTTAATTTTCTGTAGTCGATAACCATTCTGTACTTTTGAATATTTGATGCGTCTAATTTTTTGGGGACAATCCACACGGGTGAATTGTATGGTGATCTAGAAGGTCGTATTATGTCATTATCTAAGATTTCTTTAATCTGCTTGTTAACCTCATCTTTTAAGGCCATTGGGTATTGGTAGAATTTAGAATATACAGGTGTGTCTGTATTGGTTCGTATTTCTGCCTTTATAGTACATTAGTTGTGTAAGTTAGTTTTTCATTAGGTTCTGCAAAAAGATTTGGGGTTTTTTTAAAAGTTGGTTTAATTTGATTCTTTGATGACGAGTTAAGTGGTCGGCCCTAGGAATGATTACATTCACTGATTCGAATTTTCTTTGTTTGATACGAATACTTATGCCGCTTTTTAATATCATTTTTCTTTTGTTAGTGTCAATAATAGCACCAAGTTCTTTGAGGCTGTCGTTTCCTAATATTGCGTCGAAAGTTTTAAGTGTTGGTAATAAGAAGAATTGTACTATTGCTTTTGGGTCGTTAAAGAGGCTAGCCATTTTATGATGGGTTATTTGTATGTTGCCTCCTACAGAGACAGCATGAAATGCAACGAGCTTGGGTTGGATGTAATTTCTGTTGGAGCCTGTGTCAATTAGTATTTGGAGGATTTTTCCGTTCCTCACTTTACATTCGAAGTATGGCAGTGAGGAGTCTGTTATTCTAAAAAATTAAGGTGAGTATAGTCATATTGTTGTTCTTGTTCATTATAGTCGGCAACTTCTACGTATTCGGCGAGTGTTTCTTCATAGTCAGTTTGGTTGTCTTGTTCGGTTATACTTTGATCGTATTCGGTTATGTTAGTGTGTGCTCCGCGTCTTGTTGTTCGTTGTCCGTCTGGATATTGAAATTTCTTTGTCGCTTGTTAGCTTCAACATTCTGCATTGATAGCAACGGTGGCCTCTTTCTATCAAATTGAGGTCTATTCATGTAATTGATCTGTCTGGTTTGAATACTCTTGTCAATGTCCATTGGTTCCGGTTTCTGTTGTGGTTTTGCTGCAGTCGGACGAGGTGGTTGATATTGTGCGTTATAGTTATGTCCGAATTGATTACCTAAATTTTGGAATACTGGTCTTTGCTGTATCTGTCCGAAAGTATTGAATGGTCTGGGAATCATGGAAGGAGGTTGTTGTAAATTATTTCTGGGATTATTTCTGGATATTGGGGTCTATTCTGGAAAGCTAAATTAGTGGGAGCATGAACCGGTCGAGCTACTGTTACTGGAATTTGAGGGAGATTTCTAAATGTATTTTGTTGACCTTGATTTCTAGCGTGTTTGGAACGGAATGCTTGGTTTTCTAATTTTAAGCACAGATGCAGTGCAGTAGGTAAATCAGCAGGCTCTTTTATGCCAAGAAGTTGTGGGAGATCACCTCGTAGTCCGCGAATGAATGTATCCAAAGCTTTGTTTCTATACAACGTGGTAGCAAGATCGTGTGCTTCCTTGCCTAGTCCCATACTATTTACTTTGTTAAGAATCAAGGATAGGTGTCTGTAAACTATTGCATGGAATTCCTCTACTGTTTGATTGGGGCCTTGACTTATTAGAGTCATCTCGTATTCGAAGGTAGCAATGTCTCGTTTGTCCGCGTAGTGTAAAGTATGGCATTTTGATATAGCTTCCCAATTTAGTGGACAATTAAACGATTCTAAAGCGGTATATGCAACTCCAATTATTTTATCGCGAATGGATTGCAAGATGTTGAAATATTTTGGAGTACCGATAGTGTTTTTGTAAACATTTATAATTCTATCAACGCTCTTTTTCCATGATCCAAATTCAACTGGGTCTCCTGAAAATACGCGTATGGCTTTTACGATGTCTGGCACTCTATCAAGATCAGCTAAGTTCCCTGCATGTTCTGGGTCAATTCCTTGAGCTTCTGCATTAGAAAAGTCACAAGTGGTGTTCTGAACCTGTTGTAAAAGCGATGATAATGATTCCTGTACTGCATTTAAAACAAATTGTCGTATTTGATCTGCTGTAATGGTGGCTTGTTGTCCATTCACTCCGCTCGCATTTCCTGTGTCTAATACGGATGGTCTAATTAAATTGTTGGGGTTCGACATTTTGAAAAGAAAATTTTGTTTTTTGTTTAGTTGAGGAACTTTGGAACGTTGGCTTTAAAATTTGTTTTACGATTTTGGTTTATAACTTTTGTTTTTAGAATATTTTGTATTAAGCTTTTGTTTTAAGAACTTTTGTTTTTCCTTATCGTTTATCTTGTTTGGGTGTGTGTGTTTTGTTTGATGTCTTAAAACTTAATTATATTAAAATAATTTGATGAAAGTTGTTAATGATCAACACTTGTTCGAAATCAATTTAAACTTGGTTTTACTTAATTTGCAATGCTTATTATTTTATTTAGTATTATTAAAATACAAAAATTTTTTTTTTTTTTTGAATTTCGTTTTATTAATTTAGTTATTTACTTTTGAAAACCAGTAGCTGGTTTTACCCTTCTATTTTGGAGGGTCCGTTATAGGATTCGCAAAATTGGGTTTAGTTATACTGCCGACTGCGCAAGTATTTTGTTTTAATTTGCAGCCGAAGTTTCTTTTATTTTGTTATCGTTTTACTATGTTTTATGGTTCGGTGTCACTTTGTTATTATTGATCATTAACACTTTCACTTGGGTTTCACTTATATTTTAGTTGATTTGTTGCGTTTGTTTGAATTTTGTCACTTAATCACTAGCTTACATTTCTTATATTATTGATGTGGCTTCTCCCTCTGATGTCCTGGATGTTGTCCTTTTCGGGTATCTACTGGGGATCCTGCGATACACACACGATGAGGGGTGCTCTGCGGGCTGACCTGACAAAGCTTGAAGTCCACCGATGAGTTAATAAACTTAATTATTAACTATTTGCTGCGGCTCCACGAGTTCTAGTAGAGTGCAGTTAGTAATGGGACGCAAAGCCGTACTTTATGATACCTGCACTGATTTGAAATTAATCAAATCTTCCCTGAGTGAGTTGTTGAACTTAATCAAATCCTTTCAGTGAGTTGTTCAAGTATCTGAAGTATCGATTTGAACTTAATCAAGTCTTCTTTGCTGGTCCCTGCTCGGGCGCCAGTTAAATTTCAATTTATTAAGAAATGATCTGCTTTATTGAAACGAACAATTAGAACTGAATTTACAAAGCTTAAGAGTACCCTAAGCTAGCTGTGGGGTTGGGGCAGCGGCGCTGGCGTACTTCGCGGCGACGCTGGCGTTCTTTGTTGCGACGTTGGCGTAGGCGGATGCATTGTTGCTGACGGCAACAATTTCGTGGTTTGAGCATTTTGTTGCATTTGTTGTTTATTTAGGACCGATCGGCGGATGTTTAGGCTATTGGCATCGAGTGGTCATTCTTGGAAACAATTTGCTTACAAAGTTGCACAATTGTTTATGCCACTGAACTTCTGATATTCTTGGTGTTAACTTGTATTCTCTGAGCACATCGTCTATGGCTCGTTGAAAAATGCTAGCTGCGTTTTTTAATCCGAAAGGAAGTCGACAGAATTCGTACTTCCCTCCGTTTACAGAAAATGAAGTCTTTTCACGATCTTTTTCTGCTAGGACTATCTGGTGATAGCCAGATTTTAGGTCCAACGTGGTGAAATATTTTGCCTTACCCAGATTTGCTAAAATCATGGATATATCCGGCATGGGGTATTTGTCGGCAATCGTTTGCTCGTTTAGTTTTCTAAAGTCTACAACCAACCTTTTCTTTTTTTCCCCAAATTCATCCACTCCTTTTTTATCTACCACCCATAGTGGGTTGTTATAAGGTGACCTTGACTTTCTAATGATGCCGTCTTTGAGGAGTTGTTCCATCTCCTTGGCAACGAAGTCAGCTACGCCCATGGTAGAGCTTGGTGTAAATGGGCGATTCATTCGTAGTTCTAATCGTGGCAACAACAGCCGTGTTGTATGGTAGCGATTCGTTTGGACTTGCAAAAACTTTGGCTTTGGCAGTTAGAACTTTCTCGAATTTTGCCTTGACACTGCTGGGTAATTCAAGATCTTTTAATCTTGTAAAGTTAACATCTTTGCACTAATGGTACAAGATTTGTTCTGAGCCTGTTTTCAAATTAAGTTCGCCGTCCTTTAGATTAAGGTTCGCCTGAACTTGTGTTAACAAGTCGAGGGCAATAATCCCGTCGAACGTGGAAAGGCTACTTAGATGAAAAAATTGAGTCTTCACTCCGAACATCTGCAAAAAAATTTGTTGTTTAAACGTTTAAAAGACTTTTGTGTGGGCACTACATTGTTTAACCATTTACAAGGTTTAATGTAGTTCTTGGATGCCCCAGTATCTATTAAAAATTTTAATGTTTGCCCTGCTACTTTCTTCTGTATGAAAGGTAGCAGGGACGCTGTCGTTATCGTCAGCAATTTCGTTTGCTGCAGAGGAAGCGGATTTATCATAAGATGCGTTGAGTTCGTCATCTTGCGATAAGTGACCTGCCCTTTGTCTTCTCTGACCAGTCATTCGCTCGGAATTATTACCCCTTTTTTGCGTCTGCGCAGCTCTGGGTGGTCCCTGATCTTTCTGAAATGCGGTAGGTTGTCTGAATTGAGCCGAGGAATCGACTTCCATGGGCTCATGTCCTTGGTTATTAGCCTGGGCCTGTTGACCATTTCCTTTTCCACCCTGCCTTGCGAATGCTGGGCTTTTGGTATAGCCAGAGGTGGCTGCACCTTTTTGATCCTGTTGTCTGGGTGACTTAGCCTGAGGCTTTTGATCTTGTCTGGCGGTTTTATCCTCCAAAGACTTCGCGAAGTTTGCCGCAAAGGCATATCTATCGTGGTTCGCCTCGACCTCCTTCGCCATTGCCAATGCCGAAGGTAAATCAGGTGGTCTCGAAGAGTAAAGTACATCTGTCAGGTTTCTCTTCACACCTGATATGAAAACCCGTAGGGCATCAGTCCTAAACTTTTCGCACATGCCAGTGGCTAGAATTGGGTCGTATGACATTGTGACTTTGTTTGTCAGAAGTGTTAACTTATTTTCTACCTCATCGTAGTATTCTTGAATGCTCATACTGCCCTGTCTCAATGTCCCTAGTTCTTGCTCTATCACATGCAAGGCACGTTTGTCACTATAAGTAGCATCCAGTCTACTTATAATGGCATCAAAGTTCAATGCAGTATTGAACTGAGATAACATCGCATTTGCGCGATTTCTTATCTTGCTCCTAATGATAAGCACTGCCTGGTAATGGCGGGAGCTGCCATCGAAAGGCCTAAAGAGGCCGTAGGCAGCTTGAGCTGCCTGGCGCCAAGAAACATAGGTTTCTGAAGTGCCTGTAAATTCCTGAAGGCATTTAACTGCATTCAGTAATTCTTCACAGGCCACTCCTAGCACCACTTTCACGTCATCATAGACTTTAATTTCTGGTGCAGTTATCTGTGTGGCATTAATTTTGCCGAATAGTTCAAAAATTCAACTGAACTGTTGCCGCATGCAGACGTGTCTTACTGTGCTCCGGAATCAAAATAAAATTCACAAGTTTAAAGCGTAGCGAGAGACGTATTAATAAGTGTACAACGCGAAAAGACGCTTAGTGCGATGAAGTCGCACAAAATATCTAATTATTTGATTATTTACCAAGTGATTAATTAATATTTACTTATATCCAATAAAACTAAACCGCGGTTAAAAAGATGAGCCAAAGCGACATTCGTAAGCAAATGCAGCGTGAGCAAGACGAGCGCCGGCTCTCTTTGCAACGAAACAACGCGTACTTCTCTTTTGTAGCCGAACCAACCCAAAATTCTGCTGACGCAAAAACGCAGCGGTCAATTACCCCCAACCCGACGAAAGAACTCTTGCATTTAGCAAGTGAGCGACCTCGTTCTTGCTCTCCGGCATTACCATCTCAGATTGCAGAGCGTACTGCTAAACAAGCAAGTAGTGAATTGAGAGACTTGCTCCTACCTACGGAGACTACAACAACAGTCTCTCTGGCTACTGCAACTGCAACAACAACATCAACTGTAACGGTGTCGGCTGCCCGCTCGATCCCATCGTCATCAACAAATGCTCTTTTTGTGTCACCGATGACAACAACAAAAGCGCATTACGAATCACCGATCAAAACAAACCAAACTAAAACAAATACTACGACTGCTGCGTTGCCAATAAAACCAAAAGCAAAAAAAGTAACTGACCCGCTTGTGCAGACTGGAATGGATCGTTACATACAAATTAAACGGAAGTTAAGCCCTTTAAACTCGAATGCAAAAATTATCCGTAACAGTTCCAGCGCATCTTCAAGCGAGAAGCTCAACAACACCAATAGGTTTGAAATTTTAGCAGACCTTTCGGGCGAACCCGAGGAAGATGTCAAAAAGAAGCCAAAACCACCACCAATATACATACGGGAGAAAAGCTCCAATGCCCTTGTTAACAAAATTGTAGAGCTTATTGGAAAGGACAACTTTCTTTCTTTTATATGTTACTCTCAGAAACACATCTTACAAATAAATATAACTTTAATTTAAGAGGCTACTCTTTCTATGCAACTAACCATGCCGATGGTAAAGCACACGGTGGGACTGGTATCTTGATTAGAAACCGAATTAAGCACCACCGCTACAAGGATCTAGCAACTACTTATATTCAAGCAACATCAATAAGAATAAAACTGGATAGTGGTAACCAACTTACTCTAGCCGCAGTATACTGCCCTCCTCGTTTCACTGTAACTGAAGCTGAGTTTATGCAGTTCTTTAACTCATTAGGCGAGCACTTCATAGCAGCAGGAGACTATAATGCCAAGCACACACACTGGGGATCTCGCCTCGTAAATCCTAAAGGTAAGCAGCTCTACAATGCAATTATAAAAGCCAGCAACAAGCTTGACCACGTTTCCCCTGGCAGACCAACATATTGGCCAACAGATCCAAAAAAACGTCCCGATTTAATTGACTTCGCAATCACTAAAAACATTCCAAGAAACCTGATTAGCGCCGAAAGTCTTTCGGATCTTTCATCTGATCACTCGCCTGTTCTTATTAATCTACTCCGTCATCCAATAAAGGTAGATCAACCGACTGGATTGACTTCACACAAAACCAATTGGATCTCTTATAGGAAATATCTAAGATCGCATATTGATATAAATCCTGTACCTAACCTTGAAGCCGACATCGACAACTTTGCCAACACACTGGAGACCGACTTTGTCACTGCTGCTCGCATTTCCAAACTCTCCTCAAACTGCACAAATACCTTACATGCAAAAGAAGACAAATCATCAAATCGAGCAGCTCGTAATCGAAAAGCGTCGCCTACGACGAGAATGGCAGTCTCATAGGTCGCCATATGCACGACAAACTTTAAAAGACGCCTCCCGCAAGCTCACCAGAGCGTTAAAACAACAAGAAGCAAACACTAAACGCCGCTATATAGAGCAATTATCAACATCTTCCAAAAAGCACTCCTTATGGCGAGCCCACCCAACTCTATGCTCCCCGACAGAAACTGTGACGCCTATAAGAAACACAGTGGGCGGCTGGGCCCGCAGTGATGAAGACAGAGCCAGAACATTTGCACAGCACCTTGAAAATGTGTTCCAGCCAAATCCTGCCACAAACGCATTTACACTACCGCCTGTAGCAAATGACTTACAGCTTCAACGTGAGCCAATGGAATTTCAAACTAACGAAATCGCTCATATCATAAAAAACCAACTGGATCCGAAAAAATCACCAGGCTCCGACCAAATAACGCCAAAGATGATTATTGAGCTCCCATATTGCGCAGTTCGCACTATCACCCAGCTCTTCAATGCCATTACAAGGCTTGGCCACTTTCCAGAGAGATGGAAAAGATCAATGATAATAATGATTCCGAAACCTGGCAAAGATCACACAATTCCCTCTTCGTACAGACCAATAAGCTTATTATCATGCTTATCCAAACTCTTTGAAAAGTGTGTGCTGACTCGGATAAACTCATTTTTAAGAATCCATAATAAAATCCCATCACACCAATTTGGATTTCGGGAAAAACACGGAACTATCGAGCAGGTCAACCGGATAACCTCTGAAATACGAAGAGCATTCGAAAATCGAGAATATTGCACTGCAATATTTTTAGATGTAGCCCAAGCATTCGTCAGAGTTTGGTTAGAAGGTCTAATGCATAAGATCAGAACAACACTTCCTAATAATACACACAAACTATTAGAATCTTACCAAATTCGCAGTGAAATGCAACTCTGCCATGTCTGACGATTACACCTCCAGAGCTGGAGTCCCCCAAGGCAGCGTACTGGGGCCAACACTATACCTTCTATACACAGCAGACATCCCAACAAACAGACGACTAATAACATCTACTTTTGCCGACGATACAGCTATTCTCAGCCGTTCCAAGTGTCCTATCCAAGCATCAGCGCAACTGGGTCTTCATCTAGTCGAAGTGGAAAAGTGGCTATCTGACTGGCGAATAAAAGTAAACGAACAAAAATGCAAGCATGTTACGTTTACCCTAAACAGGCAAAATTGCCCACCGCTCAGACTAAACAATTCCACACTTCCGCAAGCGAACGACGTTACGTATTTAGGAGTACACCTCGACAGACGACTCACCTGGCGAAGGCACATCGAAGCCAAGAGAACACAACTAAAACTAAAAGCTAATAGTCTTCATTGGCTTATCAACGCTCGGTCCTCTCTTAGTCTAGAATACAAGGTCCTGCTCTACACTTCCGTACTTAAACCAATCTGGACCTATGGCTCCCAGTTATGGGGGAACGCTAGTAGTAGCAATATTGATGTTGTCCAGCGAGCTCAATCAAAAATCTTGAGAACCATCACCGGGGCACCGTGGTATGTTCGCAACGAAAACATACACAAAGACCTCAACATTCAACCTGTCAGAGAAGTAGTAGCTGAACAGAAAGAGAAGTATCACAGCAAGCTTTCCTCGCACCCTAACCCCCTCGCGCGAGGGCTAACCCGGCTGTGTAGCCGCTCCCGTCTTCGTCGTAATGATCTACCAACCCAGCGATAGACTCTAGGGACGTGTAACCCAATTTGTATTGTTAATTAATGTTTAGATATAAGATTTGATAACTTATTGTTAGTCTCAACTTAAGAGAAGATCCAATAAATAAAAGCAAAGTATTTAAAAAAAAAAAAAAAAAGATAGTTCCTCTAACTGTTTTTTGAATTCCTGGCGCATAACTTCATTAGCTCGCTCATTCTGGGCATGTTGTGCCAACAGAGAGGCGTTCACTGAAGCCTGAATAATTGCCGAAATCTGCTAACTATTTATGTTGAATTGTGTTGCACTGATATTCAATTCAAGACTACGTACACATTCAACTAATTCTTCAAATTCACTATCTGAGTCAGCTAAACGCCATTCGACGACTGGGCCGTCGCTCATATGGCATGGGACACATTAACGAACAAGAAAGAAATAATTTGCACAAGTTTTTTAATTAACGAATTGTGTTGGCTGGTGAGCAACAGATTAAATAACTTTCACTTGTTTGAGCGTGCTTGTTTTTTTTATTTTTTATTAATGTACTATTTTTTTATTTTGCTTAAACTTCACTTTATGCGCTTGTTTAATTTCACCAAAATAGAAATATTTATAATTCTGTACTGGCCGATCAGCCTACTTACATGTTCCAATTAAAGTTAATCAATATGCTAGGTGTTCAACCCGGTTGGGCACCAATTATCAAATTCCCGCTTATCGAGGAAAAGCCTGTTGCTGGCTTTCCGATACAAGAGTATAATTCTGATTCCTTTTATTAGTAAAGGCCCGTTGCTGGCCTTCTGTAAATAAAGTTCTCAGTTCCTTTCGAGTTCTAAGTGTTTTATTGGCACGTCTTGCCGTTAGGTAAATTGCTTAGAAACTGATTACAAAGATATGAAAAGCTTAACATAGACCCTAGCTGGCGAAGCGGCTGGCGTCGCGGCTGGCAGAGTAGCAGGCGTCGTGGCTGGCAGAGCGACATGCAGAGCGGCTGGGCTGCCGGTGGCGTGATCGCCGAAAATGCTGACTCTGCGGCATGTGCAAGGCATTCAATTGCAGCGTCTGGAGTTGTGGTCACTGGCCACTGTTTACGTTAGAAGGAATGTGAACAAACAGCGGATGTGTGCCTCGTGACCGCTGATTGTGCTTACGCTGCAGATTTGTGGACTACAAACATACAGCGCGTGGGGGCCCAAGGTTACGGGTTAACTTATATAAGAGGCTTATATAAAGCAACGGAAACGTTGCTGGAGAGTGTCATGCCTTACATATGTATACACATAGACGGTCAAGCGTGAGATCGCTGACTCGGCTATTTGGGCAAGCGCTGTTATCCAGTGCGATCATATTTCGTCTGCACTTGGAATGTGCAGAGTGCACTTAGCGTTAGCCGCGCTGCGACAAGTTCGCCGCTTATGTAAATTAAACTCGAAGAGATTCAATTTAATATTTTTATTTATTTAGCTCTGGACTACGATCCGTTGCTTGGTTGATCAATTTTAAGACTGATTTACAAACTTAATTCTATCCCTAAGCTAGCTGTGGGTTAGCGGCAGCGGTGGCAGCGTCGGATGTTTAGTAGACGCTTGGTCAGCGCTACATCGTTTCTAAGTAAACAGTGCAGCGAACTTTGCGGAGTGCGCGTGTCGGATGTCGAGCGGTTGGCCAGCGCTACACCGTTTCTTGGTAAACGGTGCTGCGAAAGTGCAGCCGAGAGTGCAGCGAACTTGGTAAAGTGCAGGTGTGTGGCGGATGTTGTAGCAAGTGTGGGAATGTTAATTCAGCAGTTCTTAACTCCTCCCCTTTTAATTCGAGCTTGTCCCCAAGCGGTTTTCTTCTGTATTTTTGTTAGAAAAAGGGAATGTCGTTGATGTTGATTGGAGTTTTTATCTGGGCTTTTTGTAGATTTTGTATTGGTAACGGGGCTTCTTGTGCTCCCATTTGTAGAATTATTTTTTCTGATTTTTTCTTGTAGATATAAACTATGGCAAGTATTATTATTATCATCACGCTAAGAGTGAAGGTGCCAACTCCGTGCGTTGTTAGTTGAAGGTCATCTAGCCGCTCTTTGTTGTTGATATGCAGCGCTTGCAGAGTTTGCAGAGATAGCACTTCTAGTCGTTTACTTTCCTCTGGAGTTATTTGGATGAGAGGATTGCCTGCTTTTTCCATGGTGTTTTCGATGTTGCTGAATGTTTTGCCGTTAATGGATATCGATTCGTTCCAGAAACTAACGAGGTATGTTCCTTCTAGATGGTGTTCTGTATTGTTCCGCATCATGATCAGCGTCCCGTTGTAGTTGCTGAGCATCACAAGCCCGCTGCTAATTTCCTCTATTTCGTCGATATGGTCGGCGTTGCTAAACTCACACAGCGATTTTTCCCCTTTTAGGAGCCTAGGCAAACAGGTTTTATTTTTAAGGTTTACAATATTGTCCTTATCGCATATTTTAATATTATTATAGTTTTTGCAGTTTTTAGTAATTCCATACATATCATCTTTATTTTGGAATATTTCATTGAATTTGATATTGATAATTAAGTTATTTTTAACTACTGGTTTTATTAAAATGTTTTCATATTGTTCTTTTTCTAAGTTTGGAATTTTTATTACGTATAGTAGTGTCGTTTTATTATGCAAAATTGAAACGTCTGAAAACTCTAACATTTCCTCCAATGAAAGTGAACGCATGTTTCCAGCTCTAAATACTTGGTCTATTTCGTATATTTCGGTTTCTCCGAGTAAAAATGTGTTGATTAGGTTTAGCTTTGCCCATTGTATGGCATATTTAATGTTTATAACTTCTTCTTTTATTAGCCTGATTTGATTTTGTATGCTAATGGCAATCTCGTTAGTAAATCTATTATCTTTTCTTATAGCGTTTGTTAAACTGTTAGTTATTTTTGTTATATTATTTATTCGTTGTTCCAGTTGGTTGTTTATAATAAATTGTCTATTGCTGTTCGAGTTTGCTTTGTTGATATAATTTTCTATTTGGATAATGTCGTCGTGATCAGGACTGCCTGCGACGTATTTCCAGGCAGTTCCTAGCCAATTTATGGATCTAGTATTTCTCTTATTAAAGGAAGAAGTTTTAGTGTTAAATGTGAGGTATGTCTGTTTGATTTCGTGGTGCATTGTGTGGTAAAGATTACTAAATTTTAATTCTTGTTCAGTGTGTTGTCTTACTTTGTCTAGTACTATTTCGATTTGGTTTAGGTCAATGATGTGAATTATTCTAGTCTTGGCATTACATATTTTTCCTATGCCCTTAAAGATAGTAGCGGTTTGAGCGTTTGTATAATTTGTTATGTCCAGCGACCCATTGACTTCAGTCGCCAACCATATTATTAGGAATCTGTAATTAAAGGTTTTTGATATTACTTTTGTGTACTATGCGTCCTGCTGTTGTAGTGATAGTTGTTTCTTGATTTTCTTTTACAATTTCCTTTTTGTACCTAGGGGATAGTTTTGACCCTAGTCTGGTATTAATTTTGACAAATATTTCGTCACCTGGTAAATAAGTTTTAGGAGGTTTCCTGTTTTTATTGTGGTATCTAAGATCTGCTTCTTGTTTTTGTCTTAATCTGTCGATATTGTCCAGTCTAGTTTTTTCGTATTGTTCTGGGTCGGTGTCAACGGTTCTTCTAAAGAACATTTCTAAAGGTCTTTTCTTTGTGACTGAGTGGAATGTGTAGTTGTACTCATAGATTGCTCTGTCCATGAGTTCTTCAAATGTTCTGTGGATTTTGTCCTTTCTAAGTAAACGCATTATCTCCGAGAAAGTGGAGTGGAATCTCTCGATTTGCCCATTGACTGTACTTTTATAAGGGGGTGCTATGAATGTTTTTATTTTGAGTTGATCTTCGAGCATAAATTTTATTGAGGCTGAATTGAAGGATCTTTCATTGTCCATGACAAGATATTTGGGGACTCCAAAGTAGAAAATAAGTTCTCGTAAGGGGATTTTGATGTCTACTGTAGATTTTGATTTTATAACCCTTCCCTGTGCTAATTTTGAGAATTTATCGATGGCAGTTAATACCAATTTCCCTTCTGTTGCGTAAATATCGATGTGAACTATTTGACCGGGGTATTCTGGAATTGGTGTCTCTTTTAACTCTGGGTTCGTCGGATGTCTATCATATTTCTGTTCTTTGCAAATGGTGCATTGTTTCACTAAAGTTTCTATTTTTTGCTTCATTTTTGGAAAGTAAAACATTTCCGATAATTGAATTTTGTTTTCTAACGCGTTCCGATGGGCTCTATTGTGTGTTTTTAGAATTTCTTCCTCCTGTTGAGATTCGTCTGTTAGGTCTTTTACAATGGTTTGTGAAAAACGTACTTTAAAACTATTAAAATGTGTTGGGTAGATTATTTGGATTTTCCCCATTATATCTTCGGTAGTATTGATTCCATTAATAGCTGATGGGCTGAGGTAATTTTCTAAAATCGTTGTTAGTTCGTCCAAGTCGTAGGATTGTCTGTAGACGTCATGTCTGTGAAATGTGGGGAATGGAATACTGAAGTTATACTTAGAAAATTCTGCTTTGTGGATAAATATTTGGTTCCTAAAGGCATTAATTGGGACTTCTATGCTTGGTATCAGGTTGTGGCTTGAACTTTGGTCGCTATGTTGGGTACTGACTGAGCTGACAGAATTTACCTCATTTGGAGTGATAATCCGGGATAGGGCATCCGCTACTATATTGTCTTTTCCTGGTTTGTACAGTAGTTCATAATCAAATTCTTCAAGGTGCGCTTTCCATCTTTTTATCCTAGGGTTACCATTCCAACTACTCAATGAATGGGTAAGGGGTTGGTGGTCAGTAAAGATTTTTACTTTGACTCTTCCATATAGGTAATTTCTTAAGGCTTTAAGGGCCCAAACTATCGCTAACATTTCCTTTTCATTGGCCGCATAATTTTCTTCGGCTTTTGACAGAGTCCTTGATATAAAAGAAATCGGTTGATTATTTTGGGATAAGACTGCACCTATAGCGAAATTAGATGCATCTGTAGTGAGATGAAATTCTTTATTGAAGTCTGGGTATTTTAAGATTACTTCGCTGGATATTAATGAATTTTTGATTTTATTAAATGCTTGTGTTGCTTCTTGATTGAAGCTGACCTTTTTGGTCGCAGAAGTTTTTTTACTGACGTGTCCATCTTCACCTCTTAACATGGAGGTTAGAGGTTTGGCGAGTTTAGCGTAATCTCGAATAAATCGCCTATAATAGCCTGAGAGGCCTAAGAACGCTCTTAGTTCACGAACTGTTTTTGGACATGGGTAGTTAATTATTGCTGAGACTTTTTCTGGATTAGTTTCAATGCCTTTGTATGAAATGACGAATCCCAAAAATTCTACACGTGACTTGAAGAATTCGCATTTGTCCAGTTGACATTTGATGTTTGCTTTTTGTAAGGTTTCAAATATGACTTCAATATTTTTAAGGTGCGATTTCTCGTCTTTGCTAAAGATGACAATATCATCGATGTAAATGTAGCAAATTTTCCCTATATGATCTCTGAGGATATCGTCTAGAGCACGTTGAAAGATAGAAGGGGCGTTTTTCAGCCCAAAAGGTAAACGCGTGAATTCGTACTTGGCGTTGTTTATTGAGAATGCAGTTTTTTCAATATCAGATTCTTTTAGCTTTATCTGATGAAAACCACTTTTTAAATCAAGAACTGAAAAAATTGTATTATTGCCCAATTGGGCGAGTACTTCGTTAATTTCTGGAATTGGATATTTATCCGCGATTGTGACTTTGTTAAGTTTTCTATAGTCGATTACCATCCTATACTTTTTTTCATTGGAAGCGTCTAATTTTTTTGGTACAATCCATACTGGTGAATTGTACGGTGACCTAGATGGTCGAATAATGCCATCTTCTAATAGTCCTGTTACTTGCTTGGTAACTTCGTCTTTAAGCGACATTGGGTATTGGTAAAACTTGGAGTAGACGGGAGTTTCTGAGCTAGTTCTAATATTCGCTGTCACGTTTGTTGTGTAGGTCAGTTTATCTTCTGGTTTTGCAAACAATTGAGAGTATTTTTTTAGTAGAGTTTGCAATTGTACTTTTTGTCCTTCGGTCAAATGGTCTAGTCTTGGTTGAATATTGTTTACTGCTTCTATTTTCTTTTCTTTGAGTGGGATAGAGACTTGATTGTTTATTAACATAACGTTTTTATCTGTATGGATTATAGCTTTTAATTCTTTTAAACTGTCGTTGCCCAAAATAGCATCAAATGTTTTTAAGGTAGGCAACAGGAAAAATTTAATTGGAATATTGGTCATATTGAACAAGTGAGCCAACTTATGGTGTGTGATTTTTATATTGCCTGCTACTGACATAGCTTCGAAAGGTGTGTCGTTTAAAATTGGGTTAGGTTTGATGTAGTTGCGATTTGATCCTGTATCTATTAAGATTTTCAAAATTTGGCCGTTCCTCACCTTAGCTTCGAAGTACGGTAGCGAGGACCGAGTTACTCTACAAAATTCAAGTCGCTATACTCCTGTTGTGGAATTTCAGTATTGTAGTCATATTCTAGTTCGTATTGATGTCCCTCGTTCGTTTGTTCGAATTCGTTAGAGCTTTCGTAACTAGCCATTGTTTGTTGGTATTCCATCATCTGTCCATCTTGTTCGTTGTTCCCGTCTTCGTTACTCTCAATGTTAAAGTTTCGTTGTCGCTTATCGGCCATATTGGTAGACAAATTACTAGCAGGTCTTTTCCCTGGTTCGAAGTTGGGTCTATTCATATAATTAATTTGCCTGCTTCTCAAGCTGGGGTCCACTTCCATGGGCTCTGGTTGCGGTAAAGGTTTAGGTGCTAGGGGACGTGGAGGTACGGTCGGTTGTTATTTCTGTAAAATGGTGTGTTTCCTTGTAGGCCACTCTTTGTTGCTGACTTTGTCCAGACATGCGCTCAGAAGCGGATCGTTTCGAGTTTTTGACGTAGTTAGTAGTGCCGAGGCACTTGGCTTTGAAAACGCCGTTTGTTGCCGAAACTTCGATGAAGACGGGTCTACGTCCATTGGCTCGGGTGATGTCTGAGTTGTTTGACCTGTTCTGTGTCTGGTCACCTTGCTTGCCACCCTGCAGCTGCTTAAAATGTGGGGACTTGGAATGTTTCGAGTTTAATTTTTGGTCCTTCCCTTGAATCTTCTGTTCCGCTCTGTTGGCTTTTTCTTCTAGGCTTTTAGCGAAGTTAGCCGCGAAAGCGTACCTTTCGTGATTTGATTCAATTTCCTGCGCAAGGGCCAAATCCGTAGGTAGGTCTTTAGGTTTTGCAGCAAAAAGTACATCTGTGAGACTACGTTTGAGCCCAGAAACAAAAACTCGCAACGCATTGTCGCGGAATTCGTCACGTAAGCCCTCAGCTAGGGCTGGCTCATAACTCATGTTGACTTTGTTTATCAACAGGGTTCGCTTTTTCTCGACCTCATCATAATATTGAAGCAGTGGCATGTTGCCCTGCCTTAATGTACCAAGCTCCTGTTCAATGACATGCATTGGGTGCTTGTCACTATATGTGAAGTCAAGGCGACTTATGATTGCTTCCAAGTTCAAAACTGTGCCAAAAGAAGCAAGAACTGCATCTGCAGGGCCTCGAATTTTACTTCTAATTATGATTACTGCCTGATAATGGCGTGAACTACCATTATATGGCTTGAAAATGTCGTAGGCCGCTAACGCCGCTTGTCTCCAAGATACATACGACTCTTGGACCCCTGCAAATTCTTGCAGGAATTTGACGGCATCCAATGGCTCGTCACAACATACATCGTTTCTTATTTCTATTGCAGCATATGTCTGCACTTCTGGTTGTTCAACGCGCATCGCTGCCATCTGACTTGACAGTTCGTTGATTCTCTGTACTAGCTCTTGTTTCTCTCGCTGGTTCGTGGCTGCTTGCTCAGCTAAAGCGTTGGCGATAGCTGCTTCAACTACAGCTCTAAGCTGCGCTGGGTCCATGACTGCCTGAGGGTTTCTGAGACTGAACCTACTTCTAATAACTCTACTTCTAAGAATTCTAATGTGGCTTTCAGAGTCTGACTCTGAACTGCTAGATTCTTGTTCAAGGTTTCTGTAATTAAGGAAAGGCGAGCTCATGGGTTGTGACACTGAGCGTAAGGTCTGCTGGCGTTAAAAAATAAACATGGGCCTATTCACAATCAATCAAAAGAAATTGCTATTGTTTAACAACGAATATTGAATTTGTGAGTTACAAAATATAGGGCTTATGGTTAATGTTGGTTAATTGGCTTAAGTTGCAGACTTAAAAGCACTTTGCTATAAGGAACTCCACTTACATGACTTGTTAAGGAAGTGAATTTGAATTGAATTTTATGTAGGTTATTGTTGTAGGGTTTAGTTCCCGCGCAGCAGCACCGATTAGCGTTGTTGATTATTATCTTGTTATTAGTGTTGTCACTTTTATGTTTTTTATTCAGAAGCTATGGCTTTGAATGTTTTTTTGAACAACCGCAGTGCGTTTAGCTCGTTGCGTTACGTTACACTACGCGTGGGTGATTTTAAGTTGTGTATTAAGGTGATCCAGCGATGAAGTGAAACCAACTTGTTCTTTGTGAAAGACGTCCGTCTTTCCAGAAGTATCTTTATTAATTGATTTCTTAGTTTAGAGCTGCGCGCCGTGAAGCAGCGACTGCAGCCGTTTTACATGTATTGTATATAAGAGGCTTATATAGAGCAACGGAAACGTTGCTGGAGAGTGTCATGCCTTACATATGTATACACATAGACGGTCAAGCGTGAGATCGGCTATTTGGGCAGGCGCTGTTATCAAGTGCGATCATATTTCGTCTGCACTTGGAATGTGCAGAGTGCACTGACATTAGCCGCGCTGCGACAAGTTCGCCGCTTATGTATATTGTGTTGGCGTAACAACAAATTGTTGCAGCCTTGCTTATGCTTAGGCAACTTACGTGTTGCTGCCCAAGATGTATTGAATATAATTCATATACATATGTACGCATACTACATCTCCCTTCTTTTAAAAAATAACGTAATTTATGAAGTTATTTTAAGTATTAATGTTAAATGATTTTTTTTTGTATTATTATTATTTTTATATTTCAAAGTTTTTTCAAATTAATTTTTTTCGTTTTTTTTTTTGTCTTTGTATTATATTTTTTTTTTTTTTTTTTTTTTTAAGCTTGGTTTGTTTTTATTGGATCTTCTCTTTATGAGTCTAACAATAAGGTTGCAAATCTTAAAATAATACAATTTCTAACAGTTTAATTTGAACTGAATAGAGACTACATGGTCGGAATAATTAGCGCTGGATGGGAAGGTCGTTGCGGCGAAGACGAGAACTGCTGGAAACTCTCGTGAGGGCTCTTGCGAGATGATTTGGATGTACTGATAGCCTGTCGTAGTACTTTGTTATGATTCGTGATATCTCTTCTCTGACGAGTGGTATGTGAAGGTCCCTGTGAATGTTTTCATTGCGAACGTACCACGGTGCCCCGGTGATGGTTCTGAGAATTTTTGATTGACTCCGTTGCATTATATCTACACTGCTGTTACTGGCATTTCCCCACAACTGAGAGCCGTACATCCAGATTGGTTTCAGAACGGTGTTGTATAGAAGTACCTTATAGTCCAAGCTAAGGGGCGAGCGGCTATTGATAAGCCAGTGGAGGCTGTTGGCTTTGAGCTTTAGATGTGTTCTTTTGGCTTCAATGTGGCTGCGCCAAGTAAGTCGTCTATCGAGGTGCACGCCAAGATATGTTACTTCATTTGCTATCGGAACCACTGTGTTGTTTAGAATAAGTGTAGGGCAGTCTTGCCTGTTAAGTGTGAACGTTACGTGTTTGCATTTTTGTTCGTTAACTTTGATTCGCCAGTCGGATAGCCATTTCTCCACTGTCACCAGGTGTATAGCAAGTTGCGCCGTTGCTTGCTTGGGGCATCTCGAGCGGCTTAGGATCGCTGTGTCATCAGCAAAAGTGGACGTGGTTAGTTGCCTGCTCGTTGGGATGTCCGCAGTGTAGATAAGGTAAAGTGTGATGTAGTCATCGGACATGGCAGAATTACATCTTACTGAGAATTTCCTGTTGTAAAGATATGACTTCAAAAGTTTGTGAGTGTTGGTTGGGAGCATTTCTGTAATTTTGTGCATTAAACCATCTAACCATACTCTGTCGAAGGCTTGTGATACGTCCAGAAATATCGCAGTGCAGTACTCCCTTTGTTCAAATGCATTTCGGATTTCTGATGTTATGCGGTTGACTTGCTCAATGGTTCCGTGTTTTTCTCGAAAACCAAATTGATGAGTCGGGATTTTATTGTGTGTTCTGAGATATGGGGTAATGTGTGCCAAGAAGCATTTTTCAAAGAGTTTTGACAGACACGTTAGTAAACTAATTGGTCTATATGATGAGGCAATTGTGCGGTCTTTGCCAGGTTTTGGTATCATTATAATGATCGACTTTTTCCATCTCTCTGGAAAGTGTCCATGTCTCGTTATTGCATTGAAGAGTTGGCAAATAGTTTGAACAGCACAGAAAGGAAGTTCAATAATCATTTTTGGTGATATTAGGTCGCATCCTGGGGATTTTTTTGGGTTAAGTTGTTCGCTTATGATTTTGAGTAACTCATGTGGCCTAAATACAATTGGTTCATACGTAGATGTGTCGATATGTGACGTAGCTGGCAGTGAGATCCCGTTTGATGATGTATTGGGCTGAAATACATTTTGAAGATGCTCTGCAAATCTGTCGGCTCTTTCTTCGTCGCTGCGAGCCCAGTTGCCTGTGGATGTCCTTATTGGCATTGCAAATTCGGTTGGTGCGCAGAGTGATGAGTGTGCTCTCCAAAGTGGGAACTTGGAGCTCATTGGGGATAACTGCTCTATGTAATGCCTTTGGGACCTTTCTTCCTCATGACGTAATGCAGCTGAGAGCCTCCGTGAGCGTCGCTTTGCTAGAACAAGCTGCTCTATTTCAACGTTCGTGTACCTATGATTGTACGATGTTTTTTGCGTTTGTGGAGTTGACATGCGAGCAGCTGCGACCAAGACGGATTCTAGAGTGTTTGTGGATAAGTTGATATCAGCTTCGTCATTCAAGCGTGGATTCAATTCAATATGCGAACTTATATATTTTTTGTACTTAAGCCAATTGGTTTTATTCGTTGTTAGTCTGAATGGTTTATCTACCGCAACTGGATGTAGATTTAGGTGAAGAAGTACTGGCGAGTGATCAGACGATAGATCTGATAAGGAGTTGGCACTTATCAGGTTGCGTGGAATGTTTTTTGTGACTGCAAAATCGATCAAGTCTGGCATTTTTCTAGGATCTGTTGGCCAATATGTAGGTGTCCCAGGTGACACACAGTCTAGCTTGTTGCTTGGTTTTATTATTGCATTGTACAACTGCCTACCCTTTGGAGTTACAAGTCGAGATCCCCAGTGCGTATGCTTGGCATTAAAGTCTCCTGCTGCTATAAATTGTTGGCTCAAAGAGTTGAAATAGTCCGTGAATTGGGATTCGGATATTGTAAACCGAGGAGGACAGTATACGGCGGCAAGGTTTAAGGATCGGGAATCCATTTGTACATCTATAGATGTAGCTTGCATTAAGTTAGTGGCGAAGCTATTGTGGAAGCAGTGCTTGATGCGATTTCTAATCAGAATCCCAGTGCCTCCATGTGCTTTCCCGTCTGGGTGATTCGTGTTGTAGAAGAAGTAGCCTCGAATTTGGAAATTATATTTATTCGTAAGATGAGTTTCTGCGAGTAGCATTACATCGATATGGTTACTATTAAGAAATTGAGTTAACTCGAGTTTGCGATGTGAGACGCCGTTAGCGTTCCACAGTGATATACGGAGTGGAGCCATTGATTACTTAGTCTGTTTTTGAGCAACAAGCAGCTCAATCAAAACATTCTGGTTTCGCATAAGATCTTGCATAGTTGTCTTTATGAATGACATGAACTCCATCATACTTTGTTGAAGATTACATAACATTGTTTCAATTTTGTTCGTAGACCGTTCTTCTGGTTGGTGAGAGGAAACGGATGATCGTGGCTTGGTGGGAGCGGTACTTTTAAGACCCAATTTTAGAGCAGTTGCAAAGCTTCCGGGTTTGTCGGAGAATTCATTATTGACTAAAGATTTAACAGCTGTGGGGGGGAAGACATCACGCGTAGATTTCATAGGTAGTGTATGTGAGCGAGCAGTGGTCACTCTTTCGTGTGTACGACTTTTCAGTTCCTTGTAGACTGGGCAGCCCCTGTAGTTAGCCGTGTGGTTGCCTCCGCAGTTTCCACACTTTTTGCTGCTGGGATCCTCTTTATTTTTTGGGCATTTGTGGGAGTCATGAAGGTCTCCACATACAACGCATACTGGACGAAGCGTGCAATAAGACCTTGTGTGGCCATATTCCTGACAATTATTGCACTGCACCGGACCATTTATTTTATGCGGCTCTTTTACCGTAATCCTGCGATGTAGTAGGAACTGGAGAGTGAAAATAGGATGCACTTCATTTTTTTTCAGAGGCTTGGATTTGGTTTCGGGTTCAAGTTCTACCTTGAAGAGAGGTTGAGGCTTGCTTTCTCTATTCAAAATGTTAATAACATTTTTTACGTTAAAACCTTTCTCCTTCAGTGCGCTTGTAACTTCAGCTGGTGTTACTTCCGGCTCAATACCTTTAAGTACTACTTGCTGGCCTTTACTGCTTTTTAATTGGTACGTGTAGAAGTTTTTGTTATTGTCGTTTAAATACTTCGACAAGATTCTGTAGTTTACTTCCGTGTTAGTCTGAACTTTTGTTTCGTGAATATTTCCCTTAGTTAATGGAATTATGTGGAAATTGTCTGGTCCTATTAGATTCAGTATCGAGTTTACGAGAGCATTAGAACTTTTCTCTCGAATGTAAATCGGTGGCGGCTTGGGCTTTTTTGTTGTTCCCTACGATATCTTCAGAAGTTATATCATCGGATTTATCTGCCAAAATAGCAAATCTGTTTGCTTCTATGGGCTTCTCGACTGTAGATTGGTTTGAGGTGCCTCGAGTTATTTTAGCAGAGTTACCAAGTCTAGAGTTCTGCGGGCTAAGCTTACGTTTTATTTGTATGTAGCGATCCATACCAGTCTGTACGGTCGAACGTTGTTTTGAAGAGAGCGCGCTGGTGTCAGGTGCTGCATTATTTGCTTGCACAGCAGATTCCGTTGCTACGGTGGATGGTATTGCGCGAGCAGTCGATACCATTGTAGTTGTTGTAATGGTTGCCGTTACAGTTGCTAATGATGACACTGTACTGGTGACCGTGGCTAAGCAGGTTGGCATGAGGGAAGGGTAAGGGCCTTTATCCAACAAGAGCGCTTGAGAGCAAGAGAGAGAGCAAGAGCAAGAGCGCTCTCTACTTTGCGATGTTGGATTGAGTTCATTACTCGGGCTTGGTGTTATAGATCGCGGTTGGTTAGTTTTTGTTGGTTTTGCGGTCGCGTTGTCTTGCATCGACACGATTGAATGGTATGCGTTGTTACGTTGCAAAGAGAGCCGACGCTCGTCTTGCTGACGTTGGAGCACTGTATGAGTGTCGAATTCACTCATAGCTTAGTGTTTTAGATTTTCTTCTTGTTGTTTACACAAAAAGTACGAAGTTCATCGCACTAAGCGTCTTTTCGCCCACTGTGTATTGTTGATTAGAGCTTACACTGCACTATGCTTTGTTTTTTATTTAATTTTCGTTGCACGATAAGAAGACAAAAAGAAAACACGTCTGCACTCGCCGACGTTTGCAGGTGGATATATATATATATATATTATATGTTCGAACAATTTTTCTGTTTATATAAAAGTTGTCAATTCAATTATTATACATTTTTAATCTATCCTTATGTACCTTTTGCCTTTTGTTTTTTGTATTTCTTATTATTATATTGTCTTTATCTTCTATCTTTCTACTGTGTAAGGTCCTAAATATGTTTTATCTAATTTATGTCCTGTTTCATTCTTAAGTAGGACTTTATCTCCTACAGATATATCTACGTTTATTACTTTTTTATCATATAATTCCTTATTATTTCTCTTATTTTCTTCTAACATAATTCTAGCTCTTTTATATGCTACTTCTAGCCTATATTTACTTTCTTTAGCGTAATCTTCTATGTTGTATATGGGTTCTATATTACCTATGCTATTAAAATGCTTTGGTAGATTACAAGTCTTACCAAATACTAATTCGTATGGACAATAATTATGTGCCATTGAAGGGGTCGTGTTGAAACAAAAGACGAAATATTGAATCCATACGTCCCAATCAGTTTTATCAACCGATATATAAGATCGTATGTATTCATTAAAAGTTCTATGACTTCTTTCGATTGTTCCAACTGTCTGGTGGTGGTGTGCAGTTGATGTTATGTTATTTATTTGTAAATACTTGCACAAATCATTTATTATAGAGTTTTTATATTCTGTTCCCATGTCCGTAATGAACGTCTTCATTGGACCGTACTTTAGAATAAAATTCACAAAATCGCCTTTGCTACTGTGTTAGCATTTTTGTTTGGAATTGGGATCGCGACTAGATACTTAGTCAGATCACAAATTAATGTGACTGCGTATTCATTTCCATTTTCAGACCTTGGTAGTGGACCAATGGTGTCTACTATAACCTTGTCGAAAACATGTATTGGCGTATCAGTTATTGTTAAAGGAGTTTTTATTTTTCTTGTCACTTTTGATTTTTGGCATTTTGGACATTTTCGTATGTACTCAGTAATATCTCGAGTCATACCTTTCCAATAATAATGTCTTTTGACCTTGGCCAAGGTTTTTGAGATGCCTGTGTGACCTCCTTGTATTGGATCATCATGGAATGTAGACAATAGAGCTTCTTTTTCTTTTTTTCTTTTATTTGGGTCACCGGGTTGAGTAGCGCTACTCTCAATGATATTAAAATTTTATTGCCCATATTTTTGAAATTATCGATTGAAACGTGTTCAAAGATATTTTCCCACGGTGCCACTTTGAGTTGGCAAATTTTGTTTATACCGGCTTGCATTTCAAGCCTTTGAAAGAACTGACCTATGTCGAGAATTTCATTGGTATACAAGTCGCTAACATTATATCTTGCAATAATTTTCTTACCATGTTTAAAGAAACATAGCATATTTTTTACATGCAAGGTCACTACTTTACGTACTTCATCATTGTTGATGACTTCATATACGTTGGGCTTTGAAGCTTTTTCTATAGATTGCCTTGGCAATTCTATTTTTTCTGTTCCTGCGCAGGAATTTTGTCTACTTTGATATCTTGTAGTGACTTTTTTTATCGATCCGTTTATTTGTTGTAGCTGTTGGATGGTTATTCTTGATAACGCATCCGCTACAAAATTGTCTTTACCCTTCAAATATTCAACTGTAAAATTATACTCCTCTAATTCAAGTCTCATACGCGTTAGCTTTGAGCTCGGATTTATCATTGAGAACAAGTATGTTAATGGTCTGTGATCTGTTTTGACAGTGAAGTGTCTACCATAAACGTATGGTCTGAAATAAGTTTTTGCCCAATGAATTGCTGCCAATTCTTGTTCTGTTGTACTTTTATTACTTTCGCCCTTAGTAAAAGATCTTGATGCATAAGCAACTGGAAGTTGGAGTCCATTCTTGTTTTGAGTTAAAACTGCTCCACATGCTTGTTTACTTGCATCTGTTATTATGCAAAATTCTTTGCTGAAATCTGGGTATTGTAATAAATTTGGATTTATTAGTGCCGATTTGAGATGTTCGAAAGCCTGCTGACAATCAGCTGTCCATTCGAATTTTACATCTTTTTTACATAATCTTGTTATGTGACGAGAATAGTCGGCAAAATTTTGGATGAAACGTCTATAGTAATTGCAGAATGCAACGAATCTTCTTGCGCTGTCCGCATCATGTGGGACTGGATAATTTTTAATGACGTCGTATTTTTTGTCGTCTGGCAAGATGCCTTTATCTGTGCATTTGTGTCCCAAAAATGTGACTTCATGCATGAAAAATGAACATTTTTCAGGATGTAATTTAAGATTGTATTTCCTACATTTCTCAAAAACATCATTTAAGTTTTTAAGCATATGTTGTTCGGAACAACCAATGACTATTAAATCATCCATATAAAGGAAAGCTTGCGAAGGTTCTAAACCGGAAAATGCTATAGTCATCATTCTCTGGAAAGAATTTGGCGCCATTTTTAAGCCGAATGGTAGTCGCGTAAAGCGATATGTGCCATTGCTTGTTGAGAAGGACGTTATATCTCTTGAACCTTTTTATACCCGCTACCCATAGGGTAGAAGGGTATTATAACTTAGTGCCAACAGAAAATGTATGTAACAGGCAGAAGGAGGCATCTCCGACCCCACAAAGTATATATATTCTTGATCAGTGTCAACAGCCGAGACGATATAGCCATGTCCGTCTGTCCGTCTGTCCGTCTGTATGAACACCTGGATCTCAGAGACTATAAAAGCTAGAGCTACCAAATTTGGGGACAGTACTCCTATAGGTCCTACGCAGGTCAAGTTTATTTCAAAAGTTGGATGCCACGCCCCTTTCCGCCCTCAAAAGTCTGTAAAAGCCGTAATAATAGACCTAGAGCATTGAATTTTGATATGCATAATAATATTTATATTCTCAATGATTCCTGTGAATTTGGTTGAGATCGAATGAAAAACAAGAAAGTTATTAAAGAATCAATTTTCTATGCAAAATTCACTTGCAGCTGCCCGCGCTTTGTTTGTTTAGTTGACAGTGTGACCAAAACGGTGTTGTGATTTTTACCCGATATTTTCAAATATATACAAAAAACTAATTTTAGTATATTTGGTATATTTTTTGTTAATATATCATTTAAATTTTTTGTTTTCTCTCGAAATGGGTTGCGGGTATCATACGGTCGAGCACTCTCGACTGTAGCTTTCTTACTTGTTCGAGTTCAATTTGATGAAATCCTGACATTAAGTCAAGGCATGAAAAATATTTTGCTCGACCTAGTTGATCCAAAATATCATCAATTCTAGGGAGTGGAAATTTATCCGACAACAGTTTTTTATTAAATTGACGATAGTCAATTACTAATCGCCATTTTTTCTTGTCAGAACCGGGAAGAGATTTCTTTGGTACTAACAAAAGTGGGCTGTTATAAGGTGATACAGACGGTTCGACTATTTTATTGTCGATTAATTTTTGTACTTGTACTTGTATCTCTTCTTTTTGACTGTGAGGGTTTCTATAACTTGTTATGTAGACTGGTTCATCATCCTTCAATCTTAGCTTTTGTTTGTAGAAGTTATTGGTAGTGATCGATTCGGTTTCAAGTCCGAATATGTCACTAAACTGGGTGCATAAATTAGTCAATTCGTTTTTGAATTGTGGTGGAAAATTTTTAGCTAATTGAGATAAGACAGTTTTTTCTCTATTTTCTTGATTGTTTTGAACTATGTCGTAGTTCGAAAGTGGTTCATATGACAAATTTTTATACCCGCTACCCATAGGGTAGAAGGGTATTATAACTTAGTGCCAACAGAAAATGTATGTAACAGGCAGAAGGAGGCATCTCCGACCCCACAAAGTATATATATTCTTGATCAGTGTCAACAGCCGAGACGATATAGCCATGTCCGTCTGTCCGTCTGTCCGTCTGTCCGTCTGTATGAACACCTGGATCTCAGAGACTATAAAAGCTAGAGCTACCAAATTTGGGGACAGTACTCCTATAGGTCCTACGCAGGTCAAGTTTATTTCAAAAGTTGGATGCCACGCCCCTTTCCGCCCTCAAAAGTCTGTAAAAGCCGTAATAATAGACCTAGAGCATTGAATTTTGATATGCATAATAATATTTATATTCTCAATGATTCCTGTGAATTTGGTTGAGATCGAATGAAAAACAAGGAAGTTATTAAAGAATCAATTTTCTATGCAAAATTCACTTGCAGCTGCCCGCGCTTTGTTTGTTTAGTTGACAGTGTGACCAAAACGGTGTTGTGATTTTTACCCGATATTTTCAAATATATACAAAAAACTAATTTTAGTATATTTGGTATATTTTTTGTTAATATATCATTTAAATTTTTTGTTTTCTCTCGAAATGGGTTGCGGGTATCATACGGTCGAGCACTCTCGACTGTAGCTTTCTTACTTGTTAATATCTACTACTTGATCGGTACTGGTCGTATTCAGTAATCGGACAAATGCATTTTTGGTTGTTGCAACTGTGTTTGCAACATAAATGCCTTCTTTAATTTCCTGGTTTGGAATTAATATACTATCCTCATCTGATGATAGGTGAATTTTTCTGACTACTTGGGATCTTGCTGGTAGAATAATGGAGTTATTACCAGAACTGTATGTTATTGGAACATAAATCGGAAAATTTAAATTATTTGGTCTCATTATGAGTCAATCTTCATTTGGTTTAAAATCTAACTGGCAATTGAATTTCTTAATGAAGTCAATGCCTATTATTCCATCATATGGTATTGCGAAATGCAAGTCTACTATATGAAAATCGTGTGGAATTATATATTTACTTGTCTGTATCTCTATTGAAATTAGTCCTTTTGACTGTATTAGTTCTTGGCCTATGCCTTGAATATTAATTTTTTTATTTTCTTCAATATCATGAAAGATATCGGAATTTTCTTTTAAAAGTGATATATCTGCACCAGTGTCTATTAAAAAGACAAGTTTTTTATTTGTCTTCACATTGATAAAGTCTACAAATATATTTAAACTAAGATTGATGGTATGAACCGCATAATTTCCTACTGCTGAACATCTGAGGGTTGTTGAGAGTTTCCCTGATTGTTCTGGGCTACTCTAACATTGTTTGCATTATTATTATTAATATTTCGGCCTCGATTGGAATTGTTGTTTGCATTTCCTCGGCCTCTACGGGAATTATTGTTTTGATTACCGTAGTTCTGATTTTGGTTGTTTTGGTTATTTCCCGTGTTTTGGTAGTTACCATTGCCTCTACCACGATACCGCGGTAGTTGTTATTTCCTCTTTTAGAGTACATCACTGTATTCACACTACCAGTAAGTCTTGTACTAGTACGGATGTATGCACTAACGGCAGCATCCATGGTAGTGAAAATACCAGACTCCAAAACGGTTTTAACACTTTCGTTACTAGTTTTACTAATCATTGTGTTAACGGCTTCTGTAGTGCTGAGCATGTCAGCATTTTCAGATGGTATGCCTTGGTCAATGTAAGCAGCTTCAAGAAGCTGTCGCAGATTTTCTAGTTCAGTTGTGAACTGAGTGGCTGTTTTGCCTTTCTGCGTTAAAGTGTCCATTTTTGCCTTTATGTTGGCGGGTGTTTCACCGACAACTACGGCTTTTAATTTTGCTATAATTCCATCTATTGTGGTTTCATTTTTAATTTTGTTGAGGGTTGTGCCCGTTATTTTTGATTAAATCAACTCTATGGCAATTTCCTCATAAGTTCCCTTTGTTAGGTTAACGAGTCTCAATGCCGTTAAGAATTTTTCAAGACGGTTTTTCTTTCCGTCAAATTCTGGGACTGCTTGTGCAATTTCCCTAATGTATGCCCTCTGGGCGGCGGCTGTGTCAACCATTATAAGGCTGTTATCGGTACTTTCCTCACTTTCAGATAAAATCTCTTTGGAATCCAGCGTGATAACAGCAGGGATTGTTTAATTTGTTAAATCTTCTTCTTCTAATTGGATATCCTGAGCCTGAACTTCTAGGTTTTCAGTAAGTTCAAACTTCACCGGTGTATTCAAAATAGAAGGGACTGTTAAATTCAAGTTATGCTTGTCTTTTATGTTTTGGAGATTATCTCTTAGTCTTAGTGGCAGCCTTGACGTTTCTGACCAATGTTCACTGGTTAATACGTCTTTATGTTCATGTATCAATAATCGAGCTTCGTTTAAGCAATCGACTAATGTTATGGCGTGCCTATCGACTGTATCTTTTTGTGTTTGTCTATTTTGTACTAGACATTTATACGACTTGTCAAATCTCGTTTTTATATTAAGGATTCGCTCAGAAAGTTCTGGCCTTTCCATAATATTGAAAAACTAGTTTTTCAAGATTATTCTGGGATATTCTTACTATTCATCGTACTGTGTGTTCATTATCTATGAATACGAACGTAGTATGACGTTGATATACCCAGCATCGTATGTTCTTCTAGTATTGGTTTTATTAAAACATACGGAAGAATTGAAAGTATTATAGATTTCTCTTTTATACCAAAGTTGATTAAAGGACTGAAGTCAAGAGCATATGTTTCCATATACTCTTTTTCAAATTGTCCAATTAGTATAAATTTCCTAAATTTTGATAGAATTTGTATGGCTTGCATACGAAAGTCTGGTTTTTCCTCATAGAATATATCTATTCTATTATCTATCATCTCTATTTGTTGTATTATAAAGTATGTCAATTATGAATAATCATTGTTGTTTGTGCTGTGCAAATTTAAATTTTGTCCAAATCATTTGCTTGGCTCATGAATCTATTCTTTAGGCATTTATTATGCTTATACAATTTAAAAAAACAATTCGCACACATTATAACAACAATGATTATAATAATATGTTTGTGGATTCTAAATCTATGCTGTTTGATTCAACTTTATTTATAACGTTAGCAGTGGAATCCACTGACTTAACGTCTACTAATCTACTAATGGAGATTCTATAAAGACTTGGGCCTCTCGGCCAACCTGTTTCTATATAATTATCTTGAATTTTATTTCGATTCATCAAAATGGAATTGAATTGAAAACTTTTTCTTTAATTTTTTTTTATTTAATTGAAACCATTGCTTTTTTTGAACTGTTTTCGTTTTAAACGATTATTTGAAAAAAATTAGTTTTTGTTATTATTGCTACTGGGTAATATATAAACCCAGTGTCAGAGACGTGGAAATACTTTTAAGTAATACTGCCATCTGCCTGTCTGACAATTTTTATGAATACAATGATTTGTACAGACAGATGGTATTAGTATAAAAGCCTATCAGTGGTTAGTATTTGCCAAGCAGGGCTTTCGCGCATCCGCTTGTAAGAGTTTATTATTAATATTGGCAGTGCAGGCATTGGCTCTTAGAGCAGCCTTATCTGCGTTGCTTCGCACCAGTGCAAAGAAGTTAATCTAATGCATCCAGCTGTTTTGGGTAATCTTCCTTCTCTTTTGAGGTTGTGGCGAGGTTAAGTAAGTCCTTGATTAGCTTCCTCTGTTGCAGCAGCTTGACACGTCTGCCGCTTCTTTTGTGCTTCTTCTTCTCTACTTTTGTGATCCGAGCCCGGTACTCAGCTATCGTGAGAGGGCGAGGTCCATCGCTGGGGCACACTTCCAAAGCTTCTTGTAAGCTTGGTGCGTCCCTTTGCTCAGTGGGATCAGCTTCTTGGAGTATGATGTCGCAGATATAGTAGTTATTTATTTTTTTTTTTTTTTAATATTTTTGCATTTTAAAAATCATTCAGTTTCCAGTTTCCGTTGGCGTAAGGGGGGGATGGCCTCTCACACTTGTAGACTGCTGCGGTAGTCCGGGGCCTATGAGCTCAGGCGTTGCCGGTGCTGGTCAGCACACAGACAAATATATACCATATATACAAAGTTTATAGTTTTACTACTCTCAAATGTTCTCTGGCTTCACATGACAGTTTGCACACTGTTGGTTTTTTTTTTTCTCCAGTTTAATAAATGCACATTGTTTTTATTAGTGGATGTTTATTTGTTCCGATAATTTTAATGTTGCCAGGTTTGTTGTTTATTAAGATTAATAGCACTTGGGTTTTCATTTTTATATTATTTAGAATGCGTTCACTTGCGGCACCAACTTGAAATATTTCAAACATGAAATTTTCATTTTGCAGTTTTTACGTTTTGTTTTTAACTGTTTGTTTCATTGGTTGTTTGAAGTTCTTGTTACCGAGTTGAGTATTATGTTCTTGCTCTGGTCAAGGCCAAGACCAAGTCACGGTCGCCATGTATTGATGTTGCCCAGCGATGGATTGAAACAATTGCCGTTCTTTGAGAAAGACGTCCGTCTTTCAAGAAGTATCTTTATTAATTAATTTCTTAGTTTAGTGCTGCGCGCCGTGAAGCAGCGAGTGCAGCCGTTTTACATGTATCGTATATAAGAGCTTATATAAAGCAACGGAACCGTTGCTGGAGAGTGTCGTGCCTTACATATGTATACAAGTTATTAAATGTGATCCTTCCAGTAATGGGATGATCCTTCCAGTAATGAGTTATTAATTGTGATCCTTCCAGTAATGGGTTGATCCTTCCAGTAATGTGGTCTTCCAGTATAGGTTGGAGGAGATTAAGATGGGGGGTAGACTGTACTCCCTATTGCTGGCCTCGGGCTCAGACAATGAAACAATTATTTTTACGGCAAAGTGCCGGAGTGAATATTTATTAAGCGGCTTACTTTGTGAGCGCTGTATTCAAAACTGAACATATAAAGAACTAAGAACTACAGTTACAGCTAAGCGTGGCCAGTGGAAAAATACTGGCAAGCGACTCCTCCCATAATTTCGCCAATGCTGGCTCAGCAAAATACATCATAAGTGCGAGGCTCAGCATTGCGACATCCGATCCGTTGCATGCGCGTGGGTTGCTCTATATGTTCGTGGTGCGAGCATGCGAGGGTAGTTCGATGTTTACTAGCGAGTGACGCTTGTTAACTTACACATAGACGGTCAAGCGTGAGATCGCTGACTCGGCTATTTGGGCAAGCGCTGTTATCAAGTGCGATCATATTTCGTCTGCACTTGAAGTGTGCAGAGTGCACTTAGCGTTAGCCGTGCTGCGACAAGTTCGCCGCTTATGTATATTGTGTTGGCGTAACAACAAAGTGTTGCAGCCTTGCTTATGCTTAGGCAACTTACGTGTTGCTGCCCAAGATGTATTGAATATAATTCATATACAATATGTACGCATACTACAGTAGCGGTGGTGCTTAATTCGGTTTCTAATCAAGATACCAGTCCCACCGTGTGCTTTACCATCAGGATGGTTAGTTGCATAAAAAGAGTAGTCTCTTAAATTAAAGTTATATTTATTTGTAAGATGTGTTTCTGAGAGCAACATTACGTCGATATGTTTGTCAAGCACGAATTTAGATAACTCAAGTTTATGCTGTGAGACGCCATTAGCATTCCACATGGATATACGTAGGAAAATCATTGATTATTTGGATTGTTGTGATACCAACATTTGTATCAATATGTTTTGATTTCGCATTAGATCTTGCATAGTAGTCCGCATGAAAGACATGAACTCCATTAAGCTTTGCTGTAGGTTAAAGAACATGGCCTCAAAGTTGTTTTGAGGCTGCTCCATAGGCTGATAATGTTTAGTTGTGTTTGGCTCTGGTTGAGGTAGTTTAAAGTGCGATGTACTTGAGGAAGGGAGCTCCAATCCTGATTTTAAAGCACTGGCAAATGTCACATTTTTCCTTATGGAGGACTCGGAGTCAAAGTCAAATGACGATCTAGCTGCGTTCGAAAAGAATATGTCTGGGTTTGATTTAGACGGTGTAACCCGTGCATTTGCAGAGCGGGGCGTGGTCACTCGCTGATGGATTCTACTTTTCAAATCCTTATATACTGGACAACCTCTGTAATTAGCGGTGTGGTTACCACCGCAGTTTCCGCACCTTTTGGTCCTAGAATCGCCTTTGTTCGATGGACAGTGTGCGGAGTCGTGAAGCTCTCCACAAACTACACACACTGGGCGCAGTGTGCAGTATGACCGTGTATGGCCAATTCACAATTCATACATTGTACTGGTCCTTTGCGATGTAGTAGAAACTGAAGTTTGTATATAGGGTGCACTTCGTTTTTCTTAAGATAAGTGTTGTCTAGTTAAAGTTCTACCTTGAAAAGCGGTTGGGGCTTGCTTTCCTTGCTTAAAATGTTAAAGACTGATTTTTCGTTAAATCCCTTGTCTTCTAACACCTTACTTATTTCTGCTGGTGCTACATCAGACTCTCTGCCCTTTAGTAGTACTTGTAGGCCCTTGCTGCTTTTCAGTTGGTACGTGTAGTAGTTCATTTTTTTGTCGGTTAAATGCTTCGATAAAACTCTATAATTATCTTCCGTCTTCATTTGAACCTTTGTTTCATGGATTTTACCTCGTACAAGGGGAATTAAATGAAAGTTGTCCTTTCCAAAAAGCTCTACAATTGTGTTAACAAGGGCATTGGAGCTTTTCTCCCGTGTGTATATTGGTGGTGGCATTGGCTTCGGAGAGCATGAACGAGGTCGCTCACTTGCTAAATGCAAGAGTTCTTTCGTCGGGTTGGGGATAATTGCGTCAGCAGAATTTTGGGTTGGTTCGGCTACAAAAGAGAAGTACGCCGTAAATATTATTATATTATATTATTATTACAAGAAAATATTAATTAATCTATTGGTAAATAATCAAATAATTAGATATTTTGTGCGACTTCATCGCACTAAGCGTCTTTTCGCGTTGTACACTTATTAATACGTCTCTCACTACGCTTTAAGCTTGTGTAATTTATTTTGTTTCCCGGAGCTCAGTAATACACGTCTGCATGCGGCAAAAGTTTACGACGAATCAAAAAAAAACTGGATCCGAAAAAATCACCAGGCTCCGATCAAGTAACGCCAAAAATGATTATTGAGCTCCCGTATTGTGCAGTTTGCACTATCGCCCAGCTGTTCTATGCTATTACAAGGCTTGGCCACTTTCCAGAGAGATGGAAAAAATCAATGATAATAATGATTCCGAAACCTGGCAAAGATCACACAATTGCCTCTTCGTATAGACCAATATGCTTATTATCATGCTTATCCAAACTCTTTGAAAAGTGTGTGAATCCATAATAAAATCCCATCACACAAATTTGGATTTCGCGTCAACCGCATAACCTCTGAAATATGAAGAGCATTCAAAAATCAAGAATATTGCACTGCAATATTTTTAGATGTAGCGCAAGCATTCGATAGAGTTTGGTTAGAAGGTCTAATGCATAAGATCAGAGCAACACTTCCTAATAGTACATACAAACTATTAGAATCTTACCTATACGGCAGGAAATTTTCATTGAAATGCAATTCTGCTATGTCTGACGATTACACCTCTAGAGCTGGAGTCCCCCAAGGCAGCGTTCTGGGGCCAACGCTATACCTTCTATACACAGCAGACATCCCAACAAACAGACGACTAATAACATCTACCTTTGCCGACGATACAGATATTCTCAGCCGTTCCAAATGTCCTATCCCCATGTTACGTTTACCCTAACCAGGCAAAATTGCCCACCGCTCAGACTAAACAATTCCACACTTCCGCAAGCGAACGACGTTACGTATTTAGGAGTACACCTCGACAGACGACTCACCTGGCGAAGGCACATCGAAGCCAAGAGAACACAACTAAAACGCTCGGTCCTCTCTTAGTCTAGAATATAAGGTCCTGCATTACACTTCGGTACTTAAACCTATCTGGACCTATGGCTCCCAGTTATGGGGGAACGCTAGTAGTAGCAATATTGATGTTGCCCAGCGAGCTGAATCAAAGATCCTGAGAACCATCAACGGGGCACCGTGGTACATTCGCAACGGAAACATACATAATAATATTATATGTATGTAATATTCAGAGAGGTAATAGCTGAACAGAAAGATATGTATCACAGCAAGCTTTCCTCGCACCCTAACCCTCTCGCACGAGGGCTAACCCGGCTGTGTAGCCGCTCCCGTCTTCGTCGTAATGATCTACCAACCCAGCGATATAATATAGGGACGTGCGACCCAAAAACAATTCAATTTCAATTGTTAATTAATATTTAGTTATAAGATTTGACAGCTTGTTTGTTAGTCTCAAGTTAAGAGAAGATCCAATAAATAAAAGTAAAGTGTTTAAAAAAAAAAAAATATCTCGTTCGCAAGTTATGTCATCTTCGGAAAATTATAATCTGTTAAGACCTGCTTGACATTTTCTTGCACCATCAGTGCTGGAACTTGGTTGTTGGGAAAGTTCTGACCAGTTTATCTTGAATATGAGCGAGAGTGTGAAAGTCGCAATAAATTGCGTTAGGGTTAACTGCCCTGTCAACGAAATAAAGCACATGTCGAGTTTTTTCCCGAATAATATGACTTTCCTTGTAACACTTTGGGACACTTTGCCTCGTCAATCACTATCTGATTCCTAAAGCAGGTTACCGGCTTATCAGAGGTGTCGATGGTGTAAGTGGCAGAATCATCGCTGTGCACCGTAGCGATGTCAGACCTTTGACCGTTGTTTAAAAGGGAGTTCACGTTTTGCCGGGATAGTCCATCAGCTACGTGGTTTTCTTTCCCGGGCTTGTAAAACAATCGGGCGCCGGTCTCGTCGCGTCGGGCTTTCCAGCGCTTTATCTATGCATTGGGGTCACCTTCTGAAACAGCAAAGGTCAAATCCTAGTGATCTGTAAACACTTTCATTGCTCCGTAAACGTATTGACGAAGCTTTGCTTAGGCCCAGACAATGGCTGGAAGTTCACGCTCATTGTGATTGGGCGACCGTTCTATAAGCGTCAGTCTTTTTCTACGCAATACAGGTCTACAGTATCGCAGCTAAAACGCACCTCAACTGCTGAGTCAGCGTCTGTGGCTGCTGTCATATTTAGGACTTTTTGACTTATGTTAAATTATACACAGCTCAAGCGTGAGAACGTTGACTTGGCTATTTGGACGGTTGCTGTTATAAAGTGCGGATCATAATTCGTCTGCACTTAAATATGGGCAGAGGGCATTTAGCGTTAGCCGCTCTGCGACAAAGTCGCCGCTTTTTATACCCGCTACCCATAGGGTAGAAGGGTATTATAACTTAGTGCCAACAGAAAATGTATGTAACAGGCAGAAGGAGGCATCTCCGACCCCACAAAGTATATGGGCATTTCCACAAAAAGGTCCACCGCGGCCAAAAAACTAAAAGTTCTTGAAAATGATTTTTTTCAACTTGGTTGCATAAAGAAATGTTCAAGTTTATTAAACTTGAAAGAATTTTGCATTTATCTTTTACAGATTTCAAAATATTCGAATGCAAAGTCGCGCAAAGGCACCTTTTGTCATTATGATGTTTGTAGGGGCGTATTTTGTTTTGATTATAACTTCTAAAATATATGCATTATGCTTGGTCTTTTGCTTTCTTAAATCACTTCGAGATACTAAGAATGGAAAGAGAACGCAAAAAGTAACGTGCGATCACCAATAACGGTAAAAATTTAGGTTTGCATTATCGCTTATTTTAATGTCCCGTGCGCGACCGAAAAACAACATTTCTTATCACTAGATCCAAAGCACTTGCTCGAATTGCACCAAAATTTTTTTGCAAACAGAGTTTATGTGTGCAGTAACTATATAAAAAAATTTTTGAGAAAAAAAAAAATTTGTATTTTTGGTGATCATTTGAAGTTTGTTCCGTGCGCGACCGTAAGTACATAACAAAATGATACAAATAAATTTAGTTTTTTTTTTTTATCTTTATAACATTTTAAATTATTTAAATGTAGATGAGCGTAAAGAGTTGCCAAAAAAAAAGAGAAATTTGTAAACGGTGGAGAGATAATTTGAAGGAAGACCCAATAAAATGGGAAAACTATAAATTAAAAAACAAGGAAAGAATGCGGAACACTAGGCTAAACTGCAAAGCGGAAAGTAATGAAGTGGTGGAAAAGAGGAGGCAGCTTGAGCGCATACGTAAGCGCCAATATCGACAAAAGCTTGCAGAAAAGAGAGATCTGGAAAAACTAGATGCTGCAAAAAAGAAAAGTGATCCCTACAAATCCAAGCAAACCTTAGGGAAAGCTGTAAGAAAAGTTGAAAATGCTCTGCCAAGAGACTTAGAAAAGAAAGTAAAAGTACTTGAAATTTTGTTAAACAAATTTAAAGAAATTCCCAAAAAAATATTGCAGAAACTACATCTGTAATGAACCTACCAGAGAGTTTAGATTTCAAAATTAAGGAGTTTTATACTAACGACAATATTAGTGTCCAGGCCTCAGGAAAAAGGGACACCATTTTGATAGCAGGCGATGTAGTTGCCAAACGTTTTATGATGGCGACAGTGTGTGAAGCATATGAACTCTTCAAAAAAGAACATCCCACTGACAAAATTAGTAAGTCTTATTTTTTTAAGATGCGGCCACGTCATGTGCAATTAATAAGTAAAACGCCCCACAATATGTGTGTTTGCATGTACCATGCTAACTTTGGTTATTTGCTGGAAAGCTGTGCAAAAATGATGCCATTTTTTCCTAGCAATTTCGAAAGCTTTCTTACAACTGTTTGCTGCAACATTCTTAGTGAAAACTGCATGACAAGCAATTGTAAGAAGTGCTTAAACGATTTGAGATACCAACTTATTCCTCTCTCGTATTTACACAATATGAATGATGAAGTTAGTTGGCAGCATTGGCGCAAAATTAATAACACCATGGCCCTTTCCACAACCGATGCAACTCTATCGGATCTTATCCTTGAGTTAGAAATGGCATTGCCCTCTTTTAAAACTCATTTTTTGTGAAAAGAGCCCAGGCAAAATATTTTGATGAAACCAAAGAAAATTTGAAATCAACTGAATTGGTGATTCAAATTGATTTTGCCGAAAATTATAGGCTCACAAATCAAAATGAGATACAAAGTGCTCATTTTAGTTATCGACAGGTATCCATTTTTACTTGTGTAGCTTGGCTGCGAGGTGTTAAAAAGTCGTTTGCTGTTATAAGTGACAAGTTAACGCACAATAAGCACGATGTTTTTGTTTTTTTGCTGGAGATTTTGAAAAATATTAAGACATCGTATGGGAGGTTTTCAAAAATATTAATTTTTTCTGATGGCTGCTGTTCGCAGTTCAAAAATAAATTCATACTGTCAAGCCTAGCTGATATAGCAGAGTTAATAGAATGTCCCACATTGGAGTGGAATTTCTTTGCTAGCTCACATGGAAAAGGAGCTGTTGATGGTGTTGGAGCAGTAATAAAGCGAAAAGTTTGGCAGATGACAAAATCAAGAAGTATGATTTTACCGGACGCATACTCTTTTTATCAGTGTGCACACCAATATGTTAAGGGTGTAAAACTATTATATTTGTCAACAGTTGAAATTGACAAATACATTTTAAAATATAATTTAGACGAAAAATGGAAAGAGGTAGGAAGTATACCGGGTATATCAAAGTTCCACTTTTTTTCATCGACTTATAACGAGGTAAAAGTAGCGAGGACTGCTTATTCCATGCAAGAAACTAAAGTTTGCATTAAATAAATTTGTTAATATTAAAATAAAATAAATAATATATCAATAAGCCATCAATCTATATTAATATTAATTTAATGTAAATAAAATTGGAGCTGAACTTTTTTCGTTTTCAAAAACAATTTGTAAACGTATGTATTAAGTTTCCTCTTATGTAAAAATAAATGAATTCACTATGTTTGTTAATTTAAAAATATTGTTTCGATATGTTAAATTAATATTTCCCAAAAACAGCAATGACAATAAGATAAAAATAATGGCGGTAAAAAATGTCCCGTGCACGATGTCTCGTGCGAATTTACTTCAAATTAAGTTTAAAAAAAAATACGAGTTATCTTTGAAAATTTGTTTAACCTTTTTAAAGAGGCATCAATGCACAAAAGTTTAAAATAAGTTGCATTAAAATATTGCCTCTAGATTCGCTGAAATTGGCGTTTGAATTGCTTGACCTCTCAAGCCACTTCCGTTTTTTGTCCCGTGCGAATCACTTGAATTCTGCAATTATCTTCTAAATGAAAAAATACGAAATATCAATCTTTGCAGTAATGAAAGAGCTAATAAAATGATATACATTTAGCATTTGATTTGAAAAAAAAATCGTTTCCTTTTTACCGTTTTTTTGCTTTGAACGCGTACGAATGTCCCGTTCGCGATTTTGGAAATGCCCATATATATTCTTGATCAGTGTCAACAGCCGAGACGATATAGCCATGTCCGTCTGTCCGTCTGTCCGTCTGTCCGTCTGTATGAACACCTGGATCTCAGAGACTATAAGAGCTAGAGCTACCAAATTTGGGGACAGTACTCCTATAGGTCCTACGCAGATCAAGTTTATTTCAAAAGTTGGATGCCACGCCCCTTTCCGCCCCCAAAAGTCTGTAAAAGCCGTAATAATAGACCTAGAGCATTGAATTTTGGTATGCATAATAATAATTATATTCTCAATGATTCCTGTGAATTTGGTTGAGATCGAATGAAAAACAAGGAAGTTATTAAAGAATCAATTTTATATGCAAAATTCACTTGCAGCTGCCCGCGCTTTGTTTGTTTAGTTGACAGTGTGACCAAAACGGTGTTGTGATTTTTACCCGCTATTTTCAAATATATACAAAAAACTAATTTTAGTATATTTGGTATATTTTTTGTTAATATATCATTTAAATTTTTTGTTTTCTCTCGAAATGGGTTGCGGGTATCATACGGTCGAGCACTCTCGACTGTAGCTTTCTTACTTGTTGTATATTGTGTTGGCATAACAACAAAGTGTTGCAGACTTTTTTTTATGTATGTAAATTATCCAATTCTTTTGGTATGTGAGAGAGCCGTTTCCAGTAGTCGTCAAATCCAAAGAATGAGTTTTGAGATTTATATTCCTTTATTCGACACCTCTCGTCTTGTTAAGAATTACTTATTATCTAGTTTACAAAGGCAAAAAAACTTAACACAAACCCTAGCTGGTGGCATGGCATGCAGCGACGCGTAGCAGCCGGCAGAGCGACGGATCGAGCGGATGGACTGCCGCTGGCGTGATCGCCGAAAATGCTGACTCTGCGGCATGTGCAAGGCATTCAATTGCAGCGTCTGGAGTTGTGGTCACTGGCCACTGTTTACGTTAGAAGGAATGTGAACAAACAGCGGATGTGTGCCTCGTGACCGCTGCTTGTGCTTACGCTGCATATTTGTGATGTCACAAACATACATCGCGCGGGGGCCCATGGTTACTGGTTAACTGCTCCCCCTCTCAGGACATTGCCGTCCTCGGCTATGGCAATGCTCGCAGTTACTTGGGTTAGCTCTTGCACATCTCTAATTCTTCTCTGCCGTTGCTTGAGAAACGTGAGAACGCATATGATGATGATAGTGGTCAGCGTCCCAAGAATGGCAATCATTGAAACCGAGCCTCCCGCGGCTTCGTTCTTGAACTCCTGGATGTAGGCTAAGTTCTTAGAACTGAGTCGGTGTAGGAACGGCATGCTCGGTATACCGTCATGTCCGGTGATGTTCAGTATCGGAGACATCGCGACCCCCTCGGAATGTTATTCCGGTTGACCTACTGCGTCCAGTTTATGTTGGCCGTCGATTCGAACGTCAACCGGAACGTGCCGTTGATTAGTAGCTCTGATGTGTCATCAGTGTTCGCCCTGGCAGGGCTGTCATTGATGATGATTATCCCATCTTCGATGACCAGATGACTTGGCAGTGTCCTGCAATGGGCCACTACTCCGGAGTGCAGCTGTTGTGCGCATGTGCCGTTTTCTGCTACCTCGTAGTATGTTGTTGTGGTTGACGCGGCACAGTTGATGACCGCTACGACCTTGGTATCGCATTCAGATACTGTGTTGTCATTGTCCGGGAGCTGTATGATTATGCCATGATGTGCCACCGGGAATACGATAAATTTAATCTTAGGATAACTAATTTTTAAATGAATTAGATCTTTGGATTGCAAGTCTTTGATTTTTAATACTTCTAAAATACTAGATACAGATATTTCTACGGGTTGATCGATCAGATTTTCTTTAGTGTTGCTATGGTCCAAACTGACCGGATTTATAGTATTTAATTTAGCAAGCACAATGGTTAAGAGTAAGTTGTCCATTTCAATGGACAAAGTTCGATTACTTGTTAATAATAGTTCAAAGAGGTGACCGGTGGCTATTTCTGTTTTCTTGGTGTATCTCAAAAGTTCATTAACGGTGTTCGTAATATTGTTTATCTGACTTTGAGTTTCTGAATTGATGAGGATTTGTTTTTTATTGGAATCAATCAACCTGTTCTCTATGGCTCTAATATGTTATAAGTCCTTTGCTTTCGGGGTTCCTGCCACTATTTTCAACGCTCTGCCGATGAAATCTAAGCTCCTTGCATTTCTGTGGTGGGTTCTCAAGTGTCTTAATGTGCTGAGTGTCTGTATCAAGTAGTTTTTCCATGTGTGATCGGGGAAACAATGAGGTCAACTTATTAGCTTCTTCAAGCATTGCCGTGTACTCTGACAGGTTGGAAGTGTGTCCCAAGTACCCGTAGTGCCTCCAAACAACTCCCTCGCCATCCACAATGTCCTGACCTTCTGCAATTTCATTTGCGGCAGAGGAGGCTGTCTTGTCATATGTGGCGGTGAGCCCGTCATCTTGTGACAAGCGGTCCACTCTTTGTCGTCTTTGACCTGTTAATCGTTCGGAGTTATTACCCCTTTTTTTGCGTCTGGACAGCCCTGGGAGGTCCTTGATCTTTCTGGAACGCGGTAGGCTGTCTAAATTGGGATGAGGAATCTATCTCCATGGGCTCCTGTCCCTGGTTACTAGCCTGGCTCTGTTGATTGCCCACTTTTCCACCCTGCCTAGAGTATGCTGGGCTTTTGCTGTAGGCGGAGGCGGAGGCGGCCTCTGCACCTCTCTGATCTTGCTGTCTAGCTTATCTAGCTTGAGGCTTTTGGTCCTGCCTGGCGGTTCTGTGTTCCAAAGACTTCGCGAAGTTTGCCGCAAAGGTATACCTATCGTGGTTCGCCTCGACCTCCTTTGCCATCGCTAATGCCGATGGTAGATCAGGTTGTCTCGAAGAGTAGAGTACGTCTGCCAGGCAGTGCTGCCAGATTTTGAGAGATAAAATAAGATAGATTGAAGAAAAAACTAAGCAAGAATAAGCTAAAAATTAAAAACAAAAAATAAGCTAACCATGGAAAACATAAAAATAGTTGATTTTGTACTTTTATTGATACGATATGATATTTATATAAATATTATAGTAAAGAAATAATTTCATCAACTTCATCAGTAGATTCCATATATTTGGCGGATGATTGAACTAAAGCGAGGTATTTCGTTGGAAGTTGGTAGTCATGGCAACATTTGCCATGACCTCGGAGTCCATATCTATAACATTAAAAAAAAATATATTAAGTATATTTTAAATAATTTAAAATTTCAAAAACAACCCTTATTCTTAATGCTGCGTTCAAGCTTTGTAAACACATTTTGTTGCGCAACTTTGTTTTTACGATCTTCATTTGGCTAAATACCCTCTCAACCACAGCATTCGACCATGGCAGTGAAAGTATATGTAAAGCAAATAACGCCAGTTGCTCGAAAGCTTTGTTTTGGCCAGCATCCTTGTACATCAAAACTTCTGACCAAAACTCTATTGTATGTTCCTTTTTTTCCCAATTAATTAGGCGGATTTTTCCAAATTGGGATACGATTTCATCAATATTTTCATATTTGAAATGTTCCAACAACGAAATTATTTTATCTGGCGTTTTATTTACATGTAGCATATTGCCAACGGCAAAAATATCCATTTTTTTAGAACTTCAATGTTATGAGGAAGTCTGAAATTACGCTGCAGATTAATACATATCATTTTATTAAAATGCAATTAAAGCTTACCTCTCTCTTAGTTGAATAATTAAAGCCTTGATGAAGTTTTTACAATCTTCTCTGATTTTATATTTTTCATCAAAATATTTGTCGTTTTTGATTTCCTTCTCAAAGGTATACCCCATATATAATCTTCCAAATCATCTTTCAAAATATCAATATTAGCATCGGGAGGAATTATGAGGTTTCCTAGCGCATTGATTGCCAATATAATCTCATTAAGAAATTTCGACGAATCGCCCTTCTCGCTTTGAAACAATTTGTTTAGAATTTGCATATTTTTTAAAATTGGCTTTACAAATATAAAATAAAGCCTATTTTTGTCAACATTTTCAAAATTACCAAAAATGATAATACAATCGAAAAACAAAACATGTTTTGTTACAAATTTTTTTAAGCCGAAATTAGCTAAATGAAATTTGAAATAAGCTAGATTTTAAGCTATATGCATTTCAAGTATTTTTCAAGCTATTTCATTTTAAAATATGCTAAATATAGCTTGGAATAAGCTAAGATGGCAACACTGCTGCCCGGTTTCTTTTCAAGCCTGATATGAATACCCTTAGAGCATCAGTCCTAAACTTTTCACACATCCCCACGGCTAGTACCGAATCGTAGGACATTGTGACCTTATTTGTCAGCAAAGTCAATTAATTTTCTACTTCATCGCAGTACTTTTGGATGTTCATACTACCCTGTCGCAAGGTACCAAGTTCTGTAAGTGGCATCTAATCTGCTTACAATAGCATCAAAGTTTAACGCGGTATTGAATTGAGAGAGCATCGCCTTAGCGCGTTCTCGTATCTTGCTCCTAATGATGAGCACTGCTTGGTAGTGCCTGGATCTGCCCTCGTAAGGTCTAAACAGACTGCAGGCAGCTTGATCCGCCTGGCGCCAGGAAACGTAGGTTTCTGGCGTGCCCGTAAATTCCTGAATGCATTTAACAGCATCTAGCAATTCGTCACAAGCCACCCCTGGCACCACTTTCACGTCCTCATATATTTTTATTTCAGAAGTGCCTATTTGTGTGCCACTAATCTTGCCTGATAGCTCGTCCAACTGTTTTTTGAACTCTTGTCGCATAGCTTCATTGGTTCACTCATTATGTGCAGCTTGAGCCGATAACGCGGCGTTCACTGAGGCCTGTATGATGGCCCAAATCTGTTCACTATTCATACTTGTTTGTGTTGTATTGTAACTTAGATTGAAATTATGAACACCTTCTATCAATTCTTTAAGCTCAATATCTGAGTCAGAAAAACACCACTCGACGACTGGGCCGTCGCTCATAAGAAGACATCAATAAGAATCACGATTAACAAAAGGTATAGGAATTCTTTACACAAGTTTCTTTCATTTAATCACACTCGATATCGAATTGTATTGAATATTCAACCAAATTATTTGTGTATTATATTTTACAAATAGAATGTTTTTTTTTACTTAAACTTCACCTTATACGTCAAATCCAAAGAATGAGTTTTGAGATTTATATTCCTTTATTCGACACGTCTTGTCTTGTTAAGAATTACTTTTAATCTAATTTACAAAGGCAAAAAAACTTAACACAAACCCTAGCTTGTGGCATGGCATGCAGCGACGCGTAGCAGAGCGACGGATCGAGCGAATGGACTGCCGCTGGCGTGATCGCCATAAGTGGCGATGTCTGGAGCTAAGACCACCGACCACTGTTTATGCAATATTCAAAGGAATGCAAACAGCGGCGGATGTGAGCCGCGTGACCGATGGTTATGCTTACGCTGCATATTTGTGATGTCACAAACATACATCGCGCGGGGGCCCATGGTAACTGGTTAACTTGTATATATTTACGTATTTGTTTATTTACTTTGAGTCTATTGAATGACCGGACAAAGCCTAACGTCAACACTGAAAATAATTGACGAGTATTACGATGCACGTCCGTTTTATTTAATTATCAGCTTAAGAATAAAATGCAAAATTCCTTTTATGCGAGAAATAAAGTCTAAAGTGAATACAAACTGTTTGGTCAGCAATCATGCACGCGTTTCATATAATATTTCTGCAAGTGTGATATGTTTGCGTTGGCATAATATGTTGCTATGAATGTGCAATTTTGTATGTGAGAAATGTATGTGTATGTGTTATGCTTATGTTAGGATAACATGCTACTTTCCACCCCTTAAGAGAGAAGCTCATGCTTCTGCTGAGACTGATGGGTACAACCTGGGTAATGCTGTAGGATTTGTATCCTGTATATCTATTCTTCTATCTATTCTTGAAGGTTGTAATTTTAATTTCAGAATGTCTTTTTGTTCTATTGGATTTATTTTTATTAATTCTAAGGGTGTATACAATGAAGTTTAATTTATCTTGGGGTTCAAGTGGTTTTCGCACATCACAATTTTTCTATTTTAATTTTGCATTGTCCTATTGTAATTATTTTGTTGTCTTAAAGTGGTATCATTTATATTCCAAGTTAGGATATTATTTGGTACATATTTATTTATTTGTTTGACTGTTACAGGGACGAAATTACATATCGGGTTAGTTATTTTTATAATATTTTTAATACATTCATTATTTATCTCTTTGTTGTCTTGATTATCAATTTTATTTTGTTTGACATAAGTATCTCTTTCTAAGTGATCGAGCTGATAACCGATACTATCTGGGTAGGGTTTTATGTTAATGGTGTGAACAGTTTTTTGTTTAATAGGGATGTGTGATTTGATTATTCTTCTTTAGTTTCTTAAATTGGATCTTGTAGTAGTGTTTCCCTATTTCTGTTAGTAATTTTATAATGGTTGTCATCAGTTTGTTCAACATTTTTGGTTAGCTTGAATGGATTTTCCAATTTGCCATTTTGTAGAGGTCCCTTCCTGCATCTAGTGTCTACTTCGTATTCTTTTCTGTTTTTATTTCATTTATCTTAGTTTCATTGTTGTTGTCTATGGTTGGTTGTCCGGCGTAATGAAAAATTTGGGCAGGGGTTTGTCCAGTAGTGTCATGTCTGGTTTTGTGATTGTAAATATGAAGTATGGTTTCTATTTTGCTTAATTTGGCTTCGTTGTTAATTGGTAATAATACGGATTTTTTCGTTTATTGTCTTGTGAAATCTTTCTATATATGCTACGCCTGTTTTCGTTGTATTAAGCTGCAATTCTACATCTTCGCTCTCAAACCATCGCTAGAGGGCTTTACTGGAGAATGCGCCATCTCTGTCTGCTTTTAAAAGTCTGGGTTTTCGCATAAGAGAATTTTTACATTCTACCCATTATTTGTTTTTTATCTGTTCGAGAGTAGCGAATTTAGAATATATGTCTATGCAGCTTAAGTAGTGGTTGCTTTCGGAAGAATAAATGTATATTACAAATTTATCTCGGCAATGTTCGGGATTGGGTGTGATTTTCATTGCCATGTTGGTGTTACGGTGTTCTGTATTTGCAAGATTACATATGAAGTAATGTTGTTGCAGCTTACCGACGTCCGCACAACAAGTGCATTGGCTCTGGTTTTAAAGTATAGGCATGGCGTGTTTTGGCTTACAGGTTCAATCGCTGCCTCATTTAATATGAAAAACCACCGCCAATATTCATTCCTGACGTCGCAGACATAAACGCGCTGTTAAGTTATGTCACCGAAATTGTCGGAAAGGACAAAGAGTTCACTTACAAAGCTGGAAAAAACAACAACATCCGAATAATGATGCCAGACAAGCAGAGCTACACTGCGCTCAAGTGCCGACTCGAGACTGCCAATAAGCGATTTCAGACATTCCAGCCGCGCGATGAACGTGCTTACAGAGCTGTTATCAAGGGACTGCACCACTCGACACCGAAGGAGCAGATTAGAGAGGCACTAGCAGCTGCTGGCCACCAGGTTCGAGACATTCATAACGCCATAAGCCGCCGATCTAAGCAGCCGTTGCCGCTCTTCTTTGTCAACATCGAGCCAGCCAACAACAACAAAAAGGTGTTCGATATCAAGAGACTCTGCATGTCGGTCGTGACGGTGGAGCCGCCTCTCAAGTTTAACGACGTAATCCAATGCCATCGATGCCAAGGTTTTGGACATAGTCAGAGGTACTGGAACATACAGCACAGGTGCGTCAAGTGCAGCGGACACCATAGCACAAATGAGTGTGTCAAGAGCAAAGAGGAGAAGGCCACCTGCGTCCACTGCTCAGGCGATCACCCAGCATCGTACCAAGGATGCCCTGCTTATAAGAAGGCCAAGGCTCAAGCTGCGCCCAAGACGTCTCGCCCTAGTGAGCAACTAAACAGCAGCCGCCCGGTGACTACCGCAAACTTTGCAACTAGCACCATCAAAGGGATGTCATTCGCAAATATCGTCAAGGGTCAACAAGCCCAACCACAGCAGCCAGAAGCTCTTCAGGCAGCCGACGTCTCCTCCATGATGTCCAGAATGGAAGCCCTGCTGGAGAAGATGATGGACAGAATGTTCCAACAGATGACACAGATGGTCACATCCATCCTCGCGAAGGTCTGCAAATAGGCCTCCACATAGTAATCTGGAACTCTAACGGCCTGATTAAAAGTAGGCCAGAAGTGGAACATTTTGTCCACACCCACAAAGTAGACATCCTTCTAGTGTCCGAAACCCACTTCACCGCCCGTTCCTATTTCCGTCTGCATGGATACGACATCATCTACGCCAATCACCCCAACGGCACTGCTCGTGGTGGAGCCGCGGTCATTGTCAAATCAGGCATCATGTACAAGGCCACGCTCGAAGAGGACTGGGTCCAGTGCGCAAAGATAAACATCAGTTGCGCCGTCGGAGAGGTAACTGTAGCAGCTGCATACCTGCCCCCCAGACACAAAGTCTCCACAGTTTGCCGACTTGCTGAGCAGCCTAGGAGCCAAGTTCGTAATTGGCGGGGACTTCAACGCCAAGCATCAATGGTGGGGATCCCGCACCAGCAACCCAAAAGGCACGGCACTTCTCAAGTGCGTTCAGAGTAACGGAATCGACTGCCACTCACCAGGCGAGCCCACATACTGGCCGACGGATCCAACCAAAACCCCAGACATCCTTGATATTGCCCTGACCAGAGGCATCAACCGGACGAAAGTCTTGTGCTCATCCAATGCAGATCTGTTATCCGACCACAGTGCAGTCGACCTGCGCATCAATATTCCTGCCATATGCAAACCCGCGCGAGCAAGGATGATACGGAGGAGCACGAGACCAGACGAATATAAGGAATGGCTCAACGAGAGAATTAACCCAGAGCAGACGCTTACCACCGCAGAGTCTATCGACGCGGCCATTGAAATCCTCGAAAATGAGATGAGAAACGCTGCAGCACATGCCTCGCCGAGGATTTCATCGACGCCTAGGACACCGGCCAGGAACCTACATCTGTGGTCACCTGCAGTAGCAGAATTAGTTACTGAGAAGAGGAGACTAAGAAGGGTTTGGTTCATCAGCCGAAATCCAAGAGACAAAAGAGCGTTGAACAGAGCGACCAAGCAGCTGAAAACTACACTCCTCCAGCTACGCCAAAGCAGCCTTGACCAATTCCTGGCCAATGTCGAGCCTGGGGACCCCCAAAACAATCTGTGGCGCGTCACTCGCCACATGAAACGGCCATCAAACAGTTGCTCTGCAGTACAGAAGCCTGACGGAAGCTGGTGCCGCAATGACCAGGAACGTGCTGACGCTTTTGCTGAACACCTGGAAGACACAACACAATCGCTGTCACTCTTTGTAGCAAACAGACGTGTTTTTTTTGTGCGCCCCGCTTTTTTTGTATCTAACAACCGGTGTTTAATACTTTTTCTTTAAAGTTATTACTTTAATTGTTTGCTACATCGCGTCTCTATCCTGTGATAGTGCATGTTTTTAGTGTTTTATCAAATAATTGTGAATTTTATTTGTGCTTAGTTTGAGCTCTGTTTATTTCTACATAAACTGAGTTCAAAGTTTTGTTGTTGTGGTAAGCATTAGATTTTGCGTGTTTATTCTTTGTGCTTTCCTTCCCGCTCGCAGTGTGACGGTTTCTCTCTCAACAACTCTCAGTTGACAGTATTCCGTTAGTGGCGCTCTCTGCTCTCACTGCTTGCTCTACTGTTTTGTTGTTGCTAACATAATTTTGTTTTGAATCTGTACAGTGGGCATAGTTCCTACTATTTCAAAGTAAATTTTTTTAATTTTGTAAATTTTTGAATTTGCTTTTCTTTATTTTAATTTTTAATTTATAATGGAAGGCAAAATTGTGTGTTGTCTGAAGAGTTGCCAGAAGCAGATCACGGCTTCGCAACCCAGTATGGCCTGCTGGCTCTGCGATAACGTAGTACACGTAAAGTGTGTAGGTTATTCAGGGCTAGTTGCAGATGCTATTGCCAAAAGAACTGGGCTTAACTGGTGTTGTGAGTCATGTCGAGAAGTTGAGTGCGAAATGCGGATGTTTATGAGACAGACAAGAGTCGGTTTTACTAATTTGATTGGTGGCTTTCATAAGTTAAACGATCAGTTTAGTGCTTTGAATTCTCAGTTCAATAGTTTGAAACTTATGGCTGAGTCTCCAAAGCGAAAAAAATCAACTTCTTGTGACTTACAATTATCCAAACGTCAATTTTATCCCATCTTCGATGACCAGATGACTTGGCAGTGTCCTGCAATGGGCCACTACTCCGGAGTGCAGCTGTTGTGCGCATGTGCCGTTTTCTGCTACCTCGTAGTATGTTGTTGTGGTTGACGCGGTACAGTTGATGACCGCTACGACCTTGGTATCGCATTCAGATACTGTGTTGTCATTGTCCGGGAGCTGTATGATTATGCCATGATGTGCCACCGGGAATACGATAAATTTAATCTTAGGATAACTAATTTTTAAATGAATTAGATCTTTGGATTGCAAGTCTTTGATTTTTAATACTTCTAAAATACTAGATACAGATATTTCTACGGGTTGATCGATCAGATTTTCTTTAGTGTTGCTATGGTCCAAACTGACCGGATTTATAGTATTTAATTTAGCAAGCACAATGGTTAAGAGTAAGTTGTCCATTTCAATGGACAAAGTTCGATTACTTGTTAATAATAGTAAGTTTTTACAATCTTCTCTGATTTTATATTTTTCATCAAAATATTTGTCGTTTTTGATTTCCTTCTCAAAGGTATACCCCATATATAATCTTCCAAATCATCTTTCAAAATATCAATATTAGCATCGGGAGGAATTATGAGGTTTCCTAGCGCATTGATTGCCAATATAATCTCATTAAGAAATTTCGACGAATCGCCCTTCTCGCTTTGAAACAATTTGTTTAGAATTTGCATATTTTTTAAAATTGGCTTTACAAATATAAAATAAAGCCTATTTTTGTCAACATTTTCAAAATTACCAAAAATGATAATACAATCGAAAAACAAAACATGTTTTGTTACAAATTTTTTTAAGCCGAAATTAGCTAAATGAAATTTGAAATAAGCTAGATTTTAAGCTATATGCATTTCAAGTATTTTTCAAGCTATTTCATTTTAAAATATGCTAAATATAGCTTGGAATAAGCTAAGATGGCAACACTGCTGCCAGGTTTCTTTTCAAGCCTGATATGAATACCCTTAGAGCATCAGTCCTAAACTTTTCACACATCCCCACGGCTAGTACCGAATCGTAGGACATTGTGACCTTATTTGTCAGCAAAGTCAATTAATTTTCTACTTCATCGCAGTACTTTTGGATGTTCATACTACCCTGTCGCAAGGTACCAAGTTCTGTAAGTGGCATCTAATCTGCTTACAATAGCATCAAAGTTTAACGCGGTATTGAATTGAGAGAGCATCGCCTTAGCGCGTTCTCGTATCTTGCTCCTAATGATGAGCACTGCTTGGTAGTGCCTGGATCTGCCCTCGTAAGGTCTAAACAGACTGCAGGCAGCTTGATCCGCCTGGCGCCAGGAAACGTAGGTTTCTGGCGTGCCCGTAAATTCCTGAATGCATTTAACAGCATCTAGCAATTCGTCACAAGCCACCCCTGGCACCACTTTCACGTCCTCATATATTTTTATTTCAGAAGTGCCTATTTGTGTGCCACTAATCTTGCCTGATAGCTCGTCCAACTGTTTTTTGAACTCTTGTCGCATAGCTTCATTGGTTCACTCATTATGTGCAGCTTGAGCCGATAACGCGGCGTTCACTGAGGCCTGTATGATGGCCCAAATCTGTTCACTATTCATACTTGTTTGTGTTGTATTGTAACTTAGATTGAAATTATGAACACCTTCTATCAATTCTTTAAGCTCAATATCTGAGTCAGAAAAACACCACTCGACGACTGGGCCGTCGCTCATAAGAAGACATCAATAAGAATCACGATTAACAAAAGGTATAGGAATTCTTTACACAAGTTTCTTTCATTTAATCACACTCGATATCGAATTGTATTGAATATTCAACCAAATTATTTGTGTATTATACTTTTCAAATAGAATGTTTTTTTTTACTTAAACTTCACCTTATACGTCAAATCCAAAGAATGAGTTTTGAGATTTATATTCCTTTATTCGACACGTCTTGTCTTGTTAAGAATTACTTTTAATCTAATTTACAAAGGCAAAAAAACTTAACACAAACCCTAGCTTGTGGCATGGCATGCAGCGACGCGTAGCAGAGCGACGGATCGAGCGAATGGACTGTTGCTGGCGTGATCGCCATAAGTGGCGATGTCTGGAGCTAAGACCACCGACCACTGTTTATGCAATATTCAAAGGAATGCAAACAGCGGCGGATGTGAGCCGCGTGACCGATGGTTATGCTTACGCTGCATATTTGTGATGTCACAAACATACATCGCGCGGGGGCCCATGGTAACTGGTTAACTTGTATATATTTACGTATTTGTTTATTTACTTTGAGTCTATTGAATGACCGGACAAAGCCTTATTTGTTTGACTGTTACAGGGACGAAATTACATATCGGGTTAGTTATTTTTATAATATTTTTAATACATTCATTATTTATCTCTTTGTTGTCTTGATTATCAATTTTATTTTGTTTGACATAAGTATCTCTTTCTAAGTGATCGAGCTGATAACCGATACTATCTGGGTAGGGTTTTATGTTAATGGTGTGAACAGTTTTTTGTTTAATAGGGATGTGTGATTTGATTATTCTTCTTTAGTTTCTTAAATTGGATCTTGTAGTAGTGTTTCCCTATTTCTGTTAGTAATTTTATAATGGTTGTCATCAGTTTGTTCAACATTTTTGGTTAGCTTGAATGGATTTTCCAATTTGCCATTTTGTAGAGGTCCCTTCCTGCATCTAGTGTCTACTTCGTATTCTTTTCTGTTTTTATTTCATTTATCTTAGTTTCATTGTTGTTGTCTATGGTTGGTTGTCCGGCGTAATGAAAAATTTGGGCAGGGGTTTGTCCAGTAGTGTCATGTCTGGTTTTGTGATTGTAAATATGAAGTATGGTTTCTATTTTGCTTAATTTGGCTTCGTTGTTAATTGGTAATAATACGGATTTTTTCGTTTATTGTCTTGTGAAATCTTTCTATATATGCTACGCCTGTTTTCGTTGTATTAAGCTGCAATTCTACATCTTCGCTCTCAAACCATCGCTAGAGGGCTTATCTGGAGAATGCGCCATCTCTGTCTGCTTTTAAAAGTCTGGGTTTTCGCATAAGAGAATTTTTACATTCTACCCATTATTTGTTTTTTATCTGTTCGAGAGTAGCGAATTTAGAATATATGTCTATGCAGCTTAAGTAGTGGTTGCTTTCGGAAGAATAAATGTATATTACAAATTTATCTCGGCAATGTTCGGGATTGGGTGTGATTTTCATTGCCATGTTGGTGTTACGGTGTTCTGTATTTGCAAGATTACATATGAAGTAATGTTGTTGCAGCTTACCGACGTCCGCACAACAAGTGCATTGGCTCTGGTTTTAAAGTATAGGCATGGCGTGTTTTGGCTTACAGGTTCAATCGCTGCCTCATTTAATATGAAAAACCACCGCCAATATTCATTCCTGACGTCGCAGACATAAACGCGCTGTTAAGTTATGTCACCGAAATTGTCGGAAAGGACAAAGAGTTCACTTACAAAGCTGGAAAAAACAACAACATCCGAATAATGATGCCAGACAAGCAGAGCTACACTGCGCTCAAGTGCCGACTCGAGACTGCCAATAAGCGATTTCAGACATTCCAGCCGCGCGATGAACGTGCTTACAGAGCTGTTATCAAGGGACTGCACCACTCGACACCGAAGGAGCAGATTAGAGAGGCACTAGCAGCTGCTGGCCACCAGGTTCGAGACATTCATAACGCCATAAGCCGCCGATCTAAGCAGCCGTTGCCGCTCTTCTTTGTCAACATCGAGCCAGCCAACAACAACAAAAAGGTGTTCGATATCAAGAGACTCTGCATGTCGGTCGTGACGGTGGAGCCGCCTCTCAAGTTTAACGACGTAATCCAATGCCATCGATGCCAAGGTTTTGGAGATAGTCAGAGGTACTGGAACATACAGCACAGGTGCGTCAAGTGCAGCGGACACCATAGCACAAATGAGTGTGTCAAGAGCAAAGAGGAGAAGGCCACCTGCGTCCACTGCTCAGGCGATCACCCAGCATCGTACCAAGGATGCCCTGCTTATAAGAAGGCCAAGGCTCAAGCTGCGCCCAAGACGTCTCGCCCTAGTGAGCAACTAAACAGCAGCCGCCCGGTGACTACCGCAAACTTTGCAACTAGCACCATCAAAGGGATGTCATTCGCAAATATCGTCAAGGGTCAACAAGCCCAACCACAGCAGCCAGAAGCTCTTCAGGCAGCCGACGTCTCCTCCATGATGTCCAGAATGGAAGCCCTGCTGGAGAAGATGATGGACAGAATGTTCCAACAGATGACACAGATGGTCACATCCATCCTCGCGAAGGTCTGCAAATAGGCCTCCACATAGTAATCTGGAACTCTAACGGCCTGATTAAAAGTAGGCCAGAAGTGGAACATTTTGTCCACACCCACAAAGTAGACATCCTTCTAGTGTCCGAAACCCACTTCACCGCCCGTTCCTATTTCCGTCTGCATGGATACGACATCATCTACGCCAATCACCCCAACGGCACTGCTCGTGGTGGAGCCGCGGTCATTGTCAAATCAGGCATCATGTACAAGGCCACGCTCGAAGAGGACTGGGTCCAGTGCGCAAAGATAAACATCAGTTGCGCCGTCGGAGAGGTAACTGTAGCAGCTGCATACCTGCCCCCCAGACACAAAGTCTCCACAAGTCAGTTTGCCGACTTGCTGAGCAGCCTAGGAGCCAAGTTCGTAATTGGCGGGGACTTCAACGCCAAGCATCAATGGTGGGGATCCCGCACCAGCAACCCAAAAGGCACGGCACTTCTCAAGTGCGTTCAGAGTAACGGAATCGACTGCCACTCACCAGGCGAGCCCACATACTGGCCGACGGATCCAACCAAAACCCCAGACATCCTTGATATTGCCCTGACCAGAGGCATCAACCGGACGAAAGTCTTGTGCTCATCCAATGCAGATCTGTTATCCGACCACAGTGCAGTCGACCTGCGCATCAATATTCCTGCCATATGCAAACCCGCGCGAGCAAGGATGATACGGAGGAGCACGAGACCAGACGAATATAAGGAATGGCTCACCGAGAGAATTAACCCAGAGCAGACGCTTACCACCGCAGAGTCTATCGACGCGGCCATTGAAATCCTCGAAAATGAGATGAGAAACGCTGCAGCACATGCCTCGCCGAGGATTTCATCGACGCCTAGGACACCGGCCAGAAACCTACATCTGTGGTCACCTGCAGTAGCAGAATTAGTTACTGAGAAGAGGAGACTAAGAAGGGTTTGGTTCATCAGCCGAAATCCAAGAGACAAAAGAGCGTTGAACAGAGCGACCAAGCAGCTGAAAACTACACTCCTCCAGCTACGCCAAAGCAGCCTTGACCAATTCCTGGCCAATGTCGAGCCTGGGGACCCCCAAAACAATCTGTGGCGCGTCACTCGCCACATGAAACGGCCATCAAACAGTTGCTCTGCAGTACAGAAGCCTGACGGAAGCTGGTGCCGCAATGACCAGGAACGTGCTGACGCTTTTGCTGAACACCTGGAAGACACAACACAATCGCTGTCACTCTTTGTAGCAAACAGACGTGTTTTTTTTGTGCGCCCCGCTTTTTTTGTATCTAACAACCGGTGTTTAATACTTTTTCTTTAAAGTTATTACTTTAATTGTTTGCTACATCGCGTCTCTATCCTGTGATAGTGCATGTTTTTAGTGTTTTATCAAATAATTGTGAATTTTATTTGTGCTTAGTTTGAGCTCTGTTTATTTCTACATAAACTGAGTTCAAAGTTTTGTTGTTGTGGTAAGCATTAGATTTTGCGTGTTTATTCTTTGTGCTTTCCTTCCCGCTCGCAGTGTGACGGTTTCTCTCTCAACAACTCTCAGTTGACAGTATTCCGTTAGTGGCGCTCTCTGCTCTCACTGCTTGCTCTACTGTTTTGTTGTTGCTAACATAATTTTGTTTTGAATCTGTACAGTGGGCATAGTTCCTACTATTTCAAAGTAAATTTTTTTAATTTTGTAAATTTTTGAATTTGCTTTTCTTTATTTTAATTTTTAATTTATAATGGAAGGCAAAATTGTGTGTTGTCTGAAGAGTTGCCAGAAGCAGATCACGGCTTCGCAACCCAGTATGGCCTGCTGGCTCTGCGATAACGTAGTACACGTAAAGTGTGTAGGTTATTCAGGGCTAGTTGCAGATGCTATTGCCAAAAGAACTGGGCTTAACTGGTGTTGTGAGTCATGTCGAGAAGTTGAGTGCGAAATGCGGATGTTTATGAGACAGACAAGAGTCGGTTTTACTAATTTGATTGGTGGCTTTCATAAGTTAAACGATCAGTTTAGTGCTTTGAATTCTCAGTTCAATAGTTTGAAACTTATGGCTGAGTCTCCAAAGCGAAAAAAATCAACTTCTTGTGACTTACAATTATCCAAACGTCAATTTTATCCTATCTTCGATGACCAGATGACTTGGCAGTGTCCTGCAATGGGCCACTACTCCGGAGTGCAGCTGTTGTGCGCATGTGCCGTTTTCTGCTACCTCGTAGTATGTTGTTGTGGTTGACGCGGTACAGTTGATGACCGCTACGACCTTGGTATCGCATTCAGATACTGTGTTGTCATTGTCCGGGAGCTGTATGATTATGCCATGATGTGCCACCGGGAATACGATAAATTTAATCTTAGGATAACTAATTTTTAAATGAATTAGATCTTTGGATTGCAAGTCTTTGATTTTTAATACTTCTAAAATACTAGATACAGATATTTCTACGGGTTGATCGATCAGATTTTCTTTAGTGTTGCTATGGTCCAAACTGACCGGATTTATAGTATTTAATTTAGCAAGCACAATGGTTAAGAGTAAGTTGTCCATTTCAATGGACAAAGTTCGATTACTTGTTAATAATAGTCAGTTTTTACAATCTTCTCTGATTTTATATTTTTCATCAAAATATTTGTCGTTTTTGATTTCCTTCTCAAAGGTATACCCCATATATAATCTTCCAAATCATCTTTCAAAATATCAATATTAGCATCGGGAGGAATTATGAGGTTTCCTAGCGCATTGATTGCCAATATAATCTCATTAAGAAATTTCGACGAATCGCCCTTCTCGCTTTGAAACAATTTGTTTAGAATTTGCATATTTTTTAAAATTGGCTTTACAAATATAAAATAAAGCCTATTTTTGTCAACATTTTCAAAATTACCAAAAATGATAATACAATCGAAAAACAAAACATGTTTTGTTACAAATTTTTTTAAGCCGAAATTAGCTAAATGAAATTTGAAATAAGCTAGATTTTAAGCTATATGCATTTCAAGTATTTTTCAAGCTATTTCATTTTAAAATATCCTAAATATAGCTTGGAATAAGCTAAGATGGCAACACTGCTGCCAGGTTTCTTTTCAAGCCTGATATGAATACCCTTAGAGCATCAGTCCTAAACTTTTCACACATCCCCACGGCTAGTACCGAATCGTAGGACATTGTGACCTTATTTGTCAGCAAAGTCAATTAATTTTCTACTTCATCGCAGTACTTTTGGATGTTCATACTACCCTGTCGCAAGGTACCAAGTTCTGTAAGTGGCATCTAATCTGCTTACAATAGCATCAAAGTTTAACGCGGTATTGAATTGAGAGAGCATCGCCTTAGCGCGTTCTCGTATCTTGCTCCTAATGATGAGCACTGCTTGGTAGTGCCTGGATCTGCCCTCGTAAGGTCTAAACAGACTGTAGGCAGCTTGATCCGCCTGGCGCCAGGAAACGTAGGTTTCTGGCGTGCCCGTAAATTCCTGAATGCATTTAACAGCATCTAGCAATTCGTCACAAGCCACCCCTGGCACCACTTTCACGTCCTCATATATTTTTATTTCAGAAGTGCCTATTTGTGTGCCACTAATCTTGCCTGATAGCTCGTCCAACTGTTTTTTGAACTCTTGTCGCATAGCTTCATTGGTTCACTCATTATGTGCAGCTTGAGCCGATAACGCGGCGTTCACTGAGGCCTGTATGATGGCCCAAATCTGTTCACTATTCATACTTGTTTGTGTTGTATTGTAACTTAGATTGAAATTATGAACACCTTCTATCAATTCTTTAAGCTCAATATCTGAGTCAGAAAAACACCACTCGACGACTGGGCCGTCGCTCATAAGAAGACATCAATAAGAATCACGATTAACAAAAGGTATAGGAATTCTTTACACAAGTTTCTTTCATTTAATCACACTCGATATCGAATTGTATTGAATATTCAACCAAATTATTTGTGTATTATATTTTACAAATAGAATGTTTTTTTTTACTTAAACTTCACCTTATACGTCAAATCCAAAGAATGAGTTTTGAGATTTATATTCCTTTATTCGACACGTCTTGTCTTGTTAAGAATTACTTTTAATCTAATTTACAAAGGCAAAAAAACTTAACACAAACCCTAGCTTGTGGCATGGCATGCAGCGACGCGTAGCAGAGCGACGGATCGAGCGAATGGACTGCCGCTGGCGTGATCGCCATAAGTGGCGATGTCTGGAGCTAAGACCACCGACCACTGTTTATGCAATATTCAAAGGAATGCAAACAGCGGCGGATGTGAGCCGCGTGACCGATGGTTATGCTTACGCTGCATATTTGTGATGTCACAAACATACATCGCGCGGGGGCCCATGGTAACTGGTTAACTTGTATATATTTACGTATTTGTTTATTTACTTTGAGTCTATTGAATGACCGGACAAAGCCTTATTTGTTTGACGTTACAGGGACGAAATTACATATCGGGTTAGTTATTTTTATAATATTTTTAATACATTCATTATTTATCTCTTTGTTGTCTTGATTATCAATTTTATTTTGTTTGACATAAGTATCTCTTTCTAAGTGATCGAGCTGATAACCGATACTATCTGGGTAGGGTTTTATGTTAATGGTGTGAACAGTTTTTTGTTTAATAGGGATGTGTGATTTGATTATTCTTCTTTAGTTTCTTAAATTGGATCTTGTAGTAGTGTTTCCCTATTTCTGTTAGTAATTTTATAATGGTTGTCATCAGTTTGTTCAACATTTTTGGTTAGCTTGAATGGATTTTCCAATTTGCCATTTTGTAGAGGTCCCTTCCTGCATCTAGTGTCTACTTCGTATTCTTTTTCTGTTTTTATTTCATTTATCTTAGTTTCATTGTTGTTGTCTATGGTTGGTTGTCCGGCGTAATGAAAAATTTGGGCAGGGGTTTGTCCAGTAGTGTCATGTCTGGTTTTGTGATTGTAAATATGAAGTATGGTTTCTATTTTGCTTAATTTGGCTTCGTTGTTAATTGGTAATAATACGGATTTTTTCGTTTATTGTCTTGTGAAATCTTTCTATATATGCTACGCCTGTTTTCGTTGTATTAAGCTGCAATTCTACATCTTCGCTCTCAAACCATCGCTAGAGGGCTTAACTGGAGAATGCGCCATCTCTGTCTGCTTTTAAAAGTCTGGGTTTTCGCATAAGAGAATTTTTACATTCTACCCATTATTTGTTTTTTATCTGTTCGAGAGTAGCGAATTTAGAATATATGTCTATGCAGCTTAAGTAGTGGTTGCTTTCGGAAGAATAAATGTATATTACAAATTTATCTCGGCAATGTTCGGGATTGGGTGTGATTTTCATTGCCATGTTGGTGTTACGGTGTTCTGTATTTGCAAGATTACATATGAAGTAATGTTGTTGCAGCTTACCGACGTCCGCACAACAAGTGCATTGGCTCTGGTTTTAAAGTATAGGCATGGCGTGTTTTGGCTTACAGGTTCAATCGCTGCCTCATTTAATATGAAAAACCACCGCCAATATTCATTCCTGACGTCGCAGACATAAACGCGCTGTTAAGTTATGTCACCGAAATTGTCGGAAAGGACAAAGAGTTCACTTACAAAGCTGGAAAAAACAACAACATCCGAATAATGATGCCAGACAAGCAGAGCTACACTGCGCTCAAGTGCCGACTCGAGACTGCCAATAAGCGATTTCAGACATTCCAGCCGCGCGATGAACGTGCTTACAGAGCTGTTATCAAGGGACTGCACCACTCGACACCGAAGGAGCAGATTAGAGAGGCACTAGCAGCTGCTGGCCACCAGGTTCGAGACATTCATAACGCCATAAGCCGCCGATCTAAGCAGCCGTTGCCGCTCTTCTTTGTCAACATCGAGCCAGCCAACAACAACAAAAAGGTGTTCGATATCAAGAGACTCTGCATGTCGGTCGTGACGGTGGAGCCGCCTCTCAAGTTTAACGACGTAATCCAATGCCATCGATGCCAAGGTTTTGGAGATAGTCAGAGGTACTGGAACATACAGCACAGGTGCGTCAAGTGCAGCGGACACCATAGCACAAATGAGTGTGTCAAGAGCAAAGAGGAGAAGGCCACCTGCGTCCACTGCTCAGGCGATCACCCAGCATCGTACCAAGGATGCCCTGCTTATAAGAAGGCCAAGGCTCAAGCTGCGCCCAAGACGTCTCGCCCTAGTGAGCAACTAAACAGCAGCCGCCCGGTGACTACCGCAAACTTTGCAACTAGCACCATCAAAGGGATGTCATTCGCAAATATCGTCAAGGGTCAACAAGCCCAACCACAGCAGCCAGAAGCTCTTCAGGCAGCCGACGTCTCCTCCATGATGTCCAGAATGGAAGCCCTGCTGGAGAAGATGATGGACAGAATGTTCCAACAGATGACACAGATGGTCACATCCATCCTCGCGAAGGTCTGCAAATAGGCCTCCACATAGTAATCTGGAACTCTAACGGCCTGATTAAAAGTAGGCCAGAAGTGGAACATTTTGTCCACACCCACAAAGTAGACATCCTTCTAGTGTCCGAAACCCACTTCACCGCCCGTTCCTATTTCCGTCTGCATGGATACGACATCATCTACGCCAATCACCCCAACGGCACTGCTCGTGGTGGAGCCGCGGTCATTGTCAAATCAGGCATCATGTACAAGGCCACGCTCGAAGAGGACTGGGTCCAGTGCGCAAAGATAAACATCAGTTGCGCCGTCGGAGAGGTAACTGTAGCAGCTGCATACCTGCCCCCCAGACACAAAGTCCCCACAAGTCAGTTTGCCGACTTGCTGAGCAGCCTAGGAGCCAAGTTCGTAATTGGCGGGGACTTCAACGCCAAGCATCAATGGTGGGGATCCCGCACCAGCAACCCAAAAGGCACGGCACTTCTCAAGTGCGTTCAGAGTAACGGAATCGACTGCCACTCACCAGGCGAGCCCACATACTGGCCGACGGATCCAACCAAAACCCCAGACATCCTTGATATTGCCCTGACCAGAGGCATCAACCGGACGAAAGTCTTGTGCTCATCCAATGCAGATCTGTTATCCGACCACAGTGCAGTCGACCTGCGCATCAATATTCCTGCCATATGCAAACCCGCGCGAGCAAGGATGATACGGAGGAGCACGAGACCAGACGAATATAAGGAATGGCTCACCGAGAGAATTAACCCAGAGCAGACGCTTACCACCGCAGAGTCTATCGACGCGGCCATTGAAATCCTCGAAAATGAGATGAGAAACGCTGCAGCACATGCCTCGCCGAGGATTTCATCGACGCCTAGGACACCGGCCAGAAACCTACATCTGTGGTCACCTGCAGTAGCAGAATTAGTTACTGAGAAGAGGAGACTAAGAAGGGTTTGGTTCATCAGCCGAAATCCAAGAGACAAAAGAGCGTTGAACAGAGCGACCAAGCAGCTGAAAACTACACTCCTCCAGCTACGCCAAAGCAGCCTTGACCAATTCCTGGCCAATGTCGAGCCTGGGGACCCCCAAAACAATCTGTGGCGCGTCACTCGCCACATGAAACGGCCATCAAACAGTTGCTCTGCAGTACAGAAGCCTGACGGAAGCTGGTGCCGCAATGACCAGGAACGTGCTGACGCTTTTGCTGAACACCTGGAAGACACAACACAATCGCTGTCACTCTTTGTAGCAAACAGACGTGTTTTTTTTGTGCGCCCCGCTTTTTTTGTATCTAACAACCGGTGTTTAATACTTTTTCTTTAAAGTTATTACTTTAATTGTTTGCTACATCGCGTCTCTATCCTGTGATAGTGCATGTTTTTAGTGTTTTATCAAATAATTGTGAATTTTATTTGTGCTTAGTTTGAGCTCTGTTTATTTCTACATAAACTGAGTTCAAAGTTTTGTTGTTGTGGTAAGCATTAGATTTTGCGTGTTTATTCTTTGTGCTTTCCTTCCCGCTCGCAGTGTGACGGTTTCTCTCTCAACAACTCTCAGTTGACAGTATTCCGTTAGTGGCGCTCTCTGCTCTCACTGCTTGCTCTACTGTTTTGTTGTTGCTAACATAATTTTGTTTTGAATCTGTACAGTGGGCATAGTTCCTACTATTTCAAAGTAAATTTTTTTAATTTTGTAAATTTTTGAATTTGCTTTTCTTTATTTTAATTTTTAATTTATAATGGAAGGCAAAATTGTGTGTTGTCTGAAGAGTTGCCAGAAGCAGATCACGGCTTCGCAACCCAGTATGGCCTGCTGGCTCTGCGATAACGTAGTACACGTAAAGTGTGTAGGTTATTCAGGGCTAGTTGCAGATGCCATTGCCAAAAGAACTGGGCTTAACTGGTGTTGTGAGTCATGTCGAGAAGTTGAGTGCGAAATGCGGATGTTTATGAGACAGACAAGAGTCGGTTTTACTAATTTGATTGGTGGCTTTCATAAGTTAAACGATCAGTTTAGTGCTTTGAATTCTCACTTCAATAGTTTGAAACTTATGGCTGAGTCTCCAAAGCGAAAAAAATCAACTTCTTGTGACTTACAATTATCCAAACGTCAATTTTATCCCATCTTCGATGACCAGATGACTTGGCAGTGTCCTGCAATGGGCCACTACTCCGGAGTGCAGCTGTTGTGCGCATGTGCCGTTTTCTGCTACCTCGTAGTATGTTGTTGTGGTTGACGCGGTACAGTTGATGACCGCTACGACCTTGGTATCGCATTCAGATACTGTGTTGTCATTGTCCGGGAGCTGTATGATTATGCCATGATGTGCCACCGGGAATACGATAAATTTAATCTTAGGATAACTAATTTTTAAATGAATTAGATCTTTGGATTGCAAGTCTTTGATTTTTAATACTTCTAAAATACTAGATACAGATATTTCTACGGGTTGATCGATCAGATTTTCTTTAGTGTTGCTATGGTCCAAACTGACCGGATTTATAGTATTTAATTTAGCAAGCACAATGGTTAAGAGTAAGTTGTCCATTTCAATGGACAAAGTTCGATTACTTGTTAATAATAGTAAGTTTTTACAATCTTCTCTGATTTTATATTTTTCATCAAAATATTTGTCGTTTTTGATTTCCTTCTCAAAGGTATACCCCATATATAATCTTCCAAATCATCTTTCAAAATATCAATATTAGCATCGGGAGGAATTATGAGGTTTCCTAGCGCATTGATTGCCAATATAATCTCATTAAGAAATTTCGACGAATCGCCCTTCTCGCTTTGAAACAATTTGTTTAGAATTTGCATATTTTTTAAAATTGGCTTTACAAATATAAAATAAAGCCTATTTTTGTCAACATTTTCAAAATTACCAAAAATGATAATACAATCGAAAAACAAAACATGTTTTGTTACAAATTTTTTTAAGCCGAAATTAGCTAAATGAAATTTGAAATAAGCTAGATTTTAAGCTATATGCATTTCAAGTATTTTTCAAGCTATTTCATTTTAAAATATGCTAAATATAGCTTGGAATAAGCTAAGATGGCAACACTGCTGCCAGGTTTCTTTTCAAGCCTGATATGAATACCCTTAGAGCATCAGTCCTAAACTTTTCACACATCCCCACGGCTAGTACCGAATCGTAGGACATTGTGACCTTATTTGTCAGCAAAGTCAATTAATTTTCTACTTCATCGCAGTACTTTTGGATGTTCATACTACCCTGTCGCAAGGTACCAAGTTCTGTAAGTGGCATCTAATCTGCTTACAATAGCATCAAAGTTTAACGCGGTATTGAATTGAGAGAGCATCGCCTTAGCGCGTTCTCGTATCTTGCTCCTAATGATGAGCACTGCTTGGTAGTGCCTGGATCTGCCCTCGTAAGGTCTAAACAGACTGTAGGCAGCTTGATCCGCCTGGCGCCAGGAAACGTAGGTTTCTGGCGTGCCCGTAAATTCCTGAATGCATTTAACAGCATCTAGCAATTCGTCACAAGCCACCCCTGGCACCACTTTCACGTCCTCATATATTTTTATTTCAGAAGTGCCTATTTGTGTGCCACTAATCTTGCCTGATAGCTCGTCCAACTGTTTTTTGAACTCTTGTCGCATAGCTTCATTGGTTCACTCATTATGTGCAGCTTGAGCCGATAACGCGGCGTTCACTGAGGCCTGTATGATGGCCCAAATCTGTTCACTATTCATACTTGTTTGTGTTGTATTGTAACTTAGATTGAAATTATGAACACCTTCTATCAATTCTTTAAGCTCAATATCTGAGTCAGAAAAACACCACTCGACGACTGGGCCGTCGCTCATAAGAAGACATCAATAAGAATCACGATTAACAAAAGGTATAGGAATTCTTTACACAAGTTTCTTTCATTTAATCACACTCGATATCGAATTGTATTGAATATTCAACCAAATTATTTGTGTATTATATTTTACAAATAGAATGTTTTTTTTTACTTAAACTTCACCTTATACGTCAAATCCAAAGAATGAGTTTTGAGATTTATATTCCTTTATTCGACACGTCTTGTCTTGTTAAGAATTACTTTTAATCTAATTTACAAAGGCAAAAAAACTTAACACAAACCCTAGCTTGTGGCATGGCATGCAGCGACGCGTAGCAGAGCGACGGATCGAGCGAATGGACTGCCGCTGGCGTGATCGCCATAAGTGGCGATGTCTGGAGCTAAGACCACCGACCACTGTTTATGCAATATTCAAAGGAATGCAAACAGCGGCGGATGTGAGCCGCGTGACCGATGGTTATGCTTACGCTGCATATTTGTGATGTCACAAACATACATCGCGCGGGGGCCCATGGTAACTGGTTAACTTGTATATATTTACGTATTTGTTTATTTACTTTGAGTCTATTGAATGACCGGACAAAGCCTTATTTGTTTGACGTTACAGGGACGAAATTACATATCGGGTTAGTTATTTTTATAATATTTTTAATACATTCATTATTTATCTCTTTGTTGTCTTGATTATCAATTTTATTTTGTTTGACATAAGTATCTCTTTCTAAGTGATCGAGCTGATAACCGATACTATCTGGGTAGGGTTTTATGTTAATGGTGTGAACAGTTTTTTGTTTAATAGGGATGTGTGATTTGATTATTCTTCTTTAGTTTCTTAAATTGGATCTTGTAGTAGTGTTTCCCTATTTCTGTTAGTAATTTTATAATGGTTGTCATCAGTTTGTTCAACATTTTTGGTTAGCTTGAATGGATTTTCCAATTTGCCATTTTGTAGAGGTCCCTTCCTGCATCTAGTGTCTACTTCGTATTCTTTTCTGTTTTTATTTCATTTATCTTAGTTTCATTGTTGTTGTCTATGGTTGGTTGTCCGGCGTAATGAAAAATTTGGGCAGGGGTTTGTCCAGTAGTGTCATGTCTGGTTTTGTGATTGTAAATATGAAGTATGGTTTCTATTTTGCTTAATTTGGCTTCGTTGTTAATTGGTAATAATACGGATTTTTTCGTTTATTGTCTTGTGAAATCTTTCTATATATGCTACGCCTGTTTTCGTTGTATTAAGCTGCAATTCTACATCTTCGCTCTCAAACCATCGCTAGAGAGCTTAACTGGAGAATGCGCCATCTCTGTCTGCTTTTAAAAGTCTGGGTTTTCGCATAAGAGAATTTTTACATTCTACCCATTATTTGTTTTTTATCTGTTCGAGAGTAGCGAATTTAGAATATATGTCTATGCAGCTTAAGTAGTGGTTGCTTTCGGAAGAATAAATGTATATTACAAATTTATCTCGGCAATGTTCGGGATTGGGTGTGATTTTCATTGCCATGTTGGTGTTACGGTGTTCTGTATTTGCAAGATTACATATGAAGTAATGTTGTTGCAGCTTACCGACGTCCGCACAACAAGTGCATTGGCTCTGGTTTTAAAGTATAGGCATGGCGTGTTTTGGCTTACAGGTTCAATCGCTGCCTCATTTAATATGAAAAACCACCGCCAATATTCATTCCTGACGTCGCAGACATAAACGCGCTGTTAAGTTATGTCACCGAAATTGTCGGAAAGGACAAAGAGTTCACTTACAAAGCTGGAAAAAACAACAACATCCGAATAATGATGCCAGACAAGCAGAGCTACACTGCGCTCAAGTGCCGACTCGAGACTGCCAATAAGCGATTTCAGACATTCCAGCCGCGCGATGAACGTGCTTACAGAGCTGTTATCAAGGGACTGCACCACTCGACACCGAAGGAGCAGATTAGAGAGGCACTAGCAGCTGCTGGCCACCAGGTTCGAGACATTCATAACGCCATAAGCCGCCGATCTAAGCAGCCGTTGCCGCTCTTCTTTGTCAACATCGAGCCAGCCAACAACAACAAAAAGGTGTTCGATATCAAGAGACTCTGCATGTCGGTCGTGACGGTGGAGCCGCCTCTCAAGTTTAACGACGTAATCCAATGCCATCGATGCCAAGGTTTTGGAGATAGTCAGAGGTACTGGAACATACAGCACAGGTGCGTCAAGTGCAGCGGACACCATAGCACAAATGAGTGTGTCAAGAGCAAAGAGGAGAAGGCCACCTGCGTCCACTGCTCAGGCGATCACCCAGCATCGTACCAAGGATGCCCTGCTTATAAGAAGGCCAAGGCTCAAGCTGCGCCCAAGACGTCTCGCCCTAGTGAGCAACTAAACAGCAGCCGCCCGGTGACTACCGCAAACTTTGCAACTAGCACCATCAAAGGGATGTCATTCGCAAATATCGTCAAGGGTCAACAAGCCCAACCACAGCAGCCAGAAGCTCTTCAGGCAGCCGACGTCTCCTCCATGATGTCCAGAATGGAAGCCCTGCTGGAGAAGATGATGGACAGAATGTTCCAACAGATGACACAGATGGTCACATCCATCCTCGCGAAGGTCTGCAAATAGGCCTCCACATAGTAATCTGGAACTCTAACGGCCTGATTAAAAGTAGGCCAGAAGTGGAACATTTTGTCCACACCCACAAAGTAGACATCCTTCTAGTGTCCGAAACCCACTTCACCGCCCGTTCCTATTTCCGTCTGCATGGATACGACATCATCTACGCCAATCACCCCAACGGCACTGCTCGTGGTGGAGCCGCGGTCATTGTCAAATCAGGCATCATGTACAAGGCCACGCTCGAAGAGGACTGGGTCCAGTGCGCAAAGATAAACATCAGTTGCGCCGTCGGAGAGGTAACTGTAGCAGCTGCATACCTGCCCCCCAGACACAAAGTCCCCACAAGTCAGTTTGCCGACTTGCTGAGCAGCCTAGGAGCCAAGTTCGTAATTGGCGGGGACTTCAACGCCAAGCATCAATGGTGGGGATCCCGCACCAGCAACCCAAAAGGCACGGCACTTCTCAAGTGCGTTCAGAGTAACGGAATCGACTGCCACTCACCAGGCGAGCCCACATACTGGCCGACGGATCCAACCAAAACCCCAGACATCCTTGATATTGCCCTGACCAGAGGCATCAACCGGACGAAAGTCTTGTGCTCATCCAATGCAGATCTGTTATCCGACCACAGTGCAGTCGACCTGCGCATCAATATTCCTGCCATATGCAAACCCGCGCGAGCAAGGATGATACGGAGGAGCACGAGACCAGACGAATATAAGGAATGGCTCACCGAGAGAATTAACCCAGAGCAGACGCTTACCACCGCAGAGTCTATCGACGCGGCCATTGAAATCCTCGAAAATGAGATGAGAAACGCTGCAGCACATGCCTCGCCGAGGATTTCATCGACGCCTAGGACACCGGCCAGAAACCTACATCTGTGGTCACCTGCAGTAGCAGAATTAGTTACTGAGAAGAGGAGACTAAGAAGGGTTTGGTTCATCAGCCGAAATCCAAGAGACAAAAGAGCGTTGAACAGAGCGACCAAGCAGCTGAAAACTACACTCCTCCAGCTACGCCAAAGCAGCCTTGACCAATTCCTGGCCAATGTCGAGCCTGGGGACCCCCAAAACAATCTGTGGCGCGTCACTCGCCACATGAAACGGCCATCAAACAGTTGCTCTGCAGTACAGAAGCCTGACGGAAGCTGGTGCCGCAATGACCAGGAACGTGCTGACGCTTTTGCTGAACACCTGGAAGACACAACACAATCGCTGTCACTCTTTGTAGCAAACAGACGTGTTTTTTTTGTGCGCCCCGCTTTTTTTGTATCTAACAACCGGTGTTTAATACTTTTTCTTTAAAGTTATTACTTTAATTGTTTGCTACATCGCGTCTCTATCCTGTGATAGTGCATGTTTTTAGTGTTTTATCAAATAATTGTGAATTTTATTTGTGCTTAGTTTGAGCTCTGTTTATTTCTACATAAACTGAGTTCAAAGTTTTGTTGTTGTGGTAAGCATTAGATTTTGCGTGTTTATTCTTTGTGCTTTCCTTCCCGCTCGCAGTGTGACGGTTTCTCTCTCAACAACTCTCAGTTGACAGTATTCCGTTAGTGGCGCTCTCTGCTCTCACTGCTTGCTCTACTGTTTTGTTGTTGCTAACATAATTTTGTTTTGAATCTGTACAGTGGGCATAGTTCCTACTATTTCAAAGTAAATTTTTTTAATTTTGTAAATTTTTGAATTTGCTTTTCTTTATTTTAATTTTTAATTTATAATGGAAGGCAAAATTGTGTGTTGTCTGAAGAGTTGCCAGAAGCAGATCACGGCTTCGCAACCCAGTATGGCCTGCTGGCTCTGCGATAACGTAGTACACGTAAAGTGTGTAGGTTATTCAGGGCTAGTTGCAGATGCTATTGCCAAAAGAACTGGGCTTAACTGGTGTTGTGAGTCATGTCGAGAAGTTGAGTGCGAAATGCGGATGTTTATGAGACAGACAAGAGTCGGTTTTACTAATTTGATTGGTGGCTTTCATAAGTTAAACGATCAGTTTAGTGCTTTGAATTCTCAGTTCAATAGTTTGAAACTTATGGCTGAGTCTCCAAAGCGAAAAAAATCAACTTCTTGTGACTTACAATTATCCAAACGTCAATTTTATCCCATCTTCGATGACCAGATGACTTGGCAGTGTCCTGCAATGGGCCACTACTCCGGAGTGCAGCTGTTGTGCGCATGTGCCGTTTTCTGCTACCTCGTAGTATGTTGTTGTGGTTGACGCGGTACAGTTGATGACCGCTACGACCTTGGTATCGCATTCAGATACTGTGTTGTCATTGTCCGGGAGCTGTATGATTATGCCATGATGTGCCACCGGGAATACGATAAATTTAATCTTAGGATAACTAATTTTTAAATGAATTAGATCTTTGGATTGCAAGTCTTTGATTTTTAATACTTCTAAAATACTAGATACAGATATTTCTACGGGTTGATCGATCAGATTTTCTTTAGTGTTGCTATGGTCCAAACTGACCGGATTTATAGTATTTAATTTAGCAAGCACAATGGTTAAGAGTAAGTTGTCCATTTCAATGGACAAAGTTCGATTACTTGTTAATAATAGTAAGTTTTTACAATCTTCTCTGATTTTATATTTTTCATCAAAATATTTGTCGTTTTTGATTTCCTTCTCAAAGGTATACCCCATATATAATCTTCCAAATCATCTTTCAAAATATCAATATTAGCATCGGGAGGAATTATGAGGTTTCCTAGCGCATTGATTGCCAATATAATCTCATTAAGAAATTTCGACGAATCGCCCTTCTCGCTTTGAAACAATTTGTTTAGAATTTGCATATTTTTTAAAATTGGCTTTACAAATATAAAATAAAGCCTATTTTTGTCAACATTTTCAAAATTACCAAAAATGATAATACAATCGAAAAACAAAACATGTTTTGTTACAAATTTTTTTAAGCCGAAATTAGCTAAATGAAATTTGAAATAAGCTAGATTTTAAGCTATATGCATTTCAAGTATTTTTCAAGCTATTTCATTTTAAAATATGCTAAATATAGCTTGGAATAAGCTAAGATGGCAACACTGCTGCCAGGTTTCTTTTCAAGCCTGATATGAATACCCTTAGAGCATCAGTCCTAAACTTTTCACACATCCCCACGGCTAGTACCGAATCGTAGGACATTGTGACCTTATTTGTCAGCAAAGTCAATTAATTTTCTACTTCATCGCAGTACTTTTGGATGTTCATACTACCCTGTCGCAAGGTACCAAGTTCTGTAAGTGGCATCTAATCTGCTTACAATAGCATCAAAGTTTAACGCGGTATTGAATTGAGAGAGCATCGCCTTAGCGCGTTCTCGTATCTTGCTCCTAATGATGAGCACTGCTTGGTAGTGCCTGGATCTGCCCTCGTAAGGTCTAAACAGACTGTAGGCAGCTTGATCCGCCTGGCGCCAGGAAACGTAGGTTTCTGGCGTGCCCGTAAATTCCTGAATGCATTTAACAGCATCTAGCAATTCGTCACAAGCCACCCCTGGCACCACTTTCACGTCCTCATATATTTTTATTTCAGAAGTGCCTATTTGTGTGCCACTAATCTTGCCTGATAGCTCGTCCAACTGTTTTTTGAACTCTTGTCGCATAGCTTCATTGGTTCACTCATTATGTGCAGCTTGAGCCGATAACGCGGCGTTCACTGAGGCCTGTATGATGGCCCAAATCTGTTCACTATTCATACTTGTTTGTGTTGTATTGTAACTTAGATTGAAATTATGAACACCTTCTATCAATTCTTTAAGCTCAATATCTGAGTCAGAAAAACACCACTCGACGACTGGGCCGTCGCTCATAAGAAGACATCAATAAGAATCACGATTAACAAAAGGTATAGGAATTCTTTACACAAGTTTCTTTCATTTAATCACACTCGATATCGAATTGTATTGAATATTCAACCAAATTATTTGTGTATTATATTTTACAAATAGAATGTTTTTTTTTACTTAAACTTCACCTTATACGTCAAATCCAAAGAATGAGTTTTGAGATTTATATTCCTTTATTCGACACGTCTTGTCTTGTTAAGAATTACTTTTAATCTAATTTACAAAGGCAAAAAAACTTAACACAAACCCTAGCTTGTGGCATGGCATGCAGCGACGCGTAGCAGAGCGACGGATCGAGCGAATGGACTGCCGCTGGCGTGATCGCCATAAGTGGCGATGTCTGGAGCTAAGACCACCGACCACTGTTTATGCAATATTCAAAGGAATGCAAACAGCGGCGGATGTGAGCCGCGTGACCGATGGTTATGCTTACGCTGCATATTTGTGATGTCACAAACATACATCGCGCGGGGGCCCATGGTAACTGGTTAACTTGTATATATTTACGTATTTGTTTATTTACTTTGAGTCTATTGAATGACCGGACAAAGCCTAACGTCAACACTGAAAATAATTGACGAGTATTACGATGCACGTCCGTTTTATTTAATTATCAGCTTAAGAATAAAATGCAAAATTCCTTTTATGCGAGAAATAAAGTCTAAAGTGAATACAAACTGTTTGGTCAGCAATCATGCACGCGTTTCATATAATATTTCTGCAAGTGTGATATGTTTGCGTTGGCATAATATGTTGCTATGAATGTGCAATTTTGTATGTGAGAAATGTATGTGTATGTGTTATGCTTATGTTAGGATAACATGCTACTTTCCACCCCTTAAGAGAGAAGCTCATGCTTCTGCTGAGGCTGATGGGTACAACCTGGGTAATGCTGTAGGATTTGTATCCTGTATATCTATTCTTCTATCTATTCTTGAAGGTTGTAATTTTAATTTCAGAATGTCTTTTTGTTCTATTGGCTTTATTTTTATTAATTCTAAGGGTGTATACAATGAAGTTTAATTTATCTTGGGGTTCAAGTGGTTTTCGCACATCACAATTTTTCTATTTTAATTTTGCATTGTCCTATTGTAATTATTTTGTTGTCTTAAAGTGGTATCATTTATATTCCAAGTTAGGATATTATTTGGTACATATTTATTTATTTGTTTGACTGTTACAGGGACGAAATTACATATCGGGTTAGTTATTTTTATAATATTTTTAATACATTCATTATTTATCTCTTTGTTGTCTTGATTATCAATTTTATTTTGTTTGACATAAGTATCTCTTTCTAAGTGATCGAGCTGATAACCGATACTATCTGGGTAGGGTTTTATGTTAATGGTGTGAACAGTTTTTTGTTTAATAGGGATGTGTGATTTGATTATTCTTCTTTAGTTTCTTAAATTGGATCTTGTAGTAGTGTTTCCCTATTTCTGTTAGTAATTTTATAATGGTTGTCATCAGTTTGTTCAACATTTTTGGTTAGCTTGAATGGATTTTCCAATTTGCCATTTTGTAGAGGTCCCTTCCTGCATCTAGTGTCTACTTCGTATTCTTTTCTGTTTTTATTTCATTTATCTTAGTTTCATTGTTGTTGTCTATGGTTGGTTGTCCGGCGTAATGAAAAATTTGGGCAGGGGTTTGTCCAGTAGTGTCATGTCTGGTTTTGTGATTGTAAATATGAAGTATGGTTTCTATTTTGCTTAATTTGGCTTCGTTGTTAATTGGTAATAATACGGATTTTTTCGTTTATTGTCTTGTGAAATCTTTCTATATATGCTACGCCTGTTTTCGTTGTATTAAGCTGCAATTCTACATCTTCGCTCTCAAACCATCGCTAGAGGGCTTAACTGGAGAATGCGCCATCTCTGTCTGCTTTTAAAAGTCTGGGTTTTCGCATAAGAGAATTTTTACATTCTACCCATTATTTGTTTTTTATCTGTTCGAGAGTAGCGAATTTAGAATATATGTCTATGCAGCTTAAGTAGTGGTTGCTTTCGGAAGAATAAATGTATATTACAAATTTATCTCGGCAATGTTCGGGATTGGGTGTGATTTTCATTGCCATGTTGGTGTTACGGTGTTCTGTATTTGCAAGATTACATATGAAGTAATGTTGTTGCAGCTTACCGACGTCCGCACAACAAGTGCATTGGCTCTGGTTTTAAAGTATAGGCATGGCGTGTTTTGGCTTACAGGTTCAATCGCTGCCTCATTTAATATGAAAAACCACCGCCAATATTCATTCCTGACGTCGCAGACATAAACGCGCTGTTAAGTTATGTCACCGAAATTGTCGGAAAGGACAAAGAGTTCACTTACAAAGCTGGAAAAAACAACAACATCCGAATAATGATGCCAGACAAGCAGAGCTACACTGCGCTCAAGTGCCGACTCGAGACTGCCAATAAGCGATTTCAGACATTCCAGCCGCGCGATGAACGTGCTTACAGAGCTGTTATCAAGGGACTGCACCACTCGACACCGAAGGAGCAGATTAGAGAGGCACTAGCAGCTGCTGGCCACCAGGTTCGAGACATTCATAACGCCATAAGCCGCCGATCTAAGCAGCCGTTGCCGCTCTTCTTTGTCAACATCGAGCCAGCCAACAACAACAAAAAGGTGTTCGATATCAAGAGACTCTGCATGTCGGTCGTGACGGTGGAGCCGCCTCTCAAGTTTAACGACGTAATCCAATGCCATCGATGCCAAGGTTTTGGACATAGTCAGAGGTACTGGAACATACAGCACAGGTGCGTCAAGTGCAGCGGACACCATAGCACAAATGAGTGTGTCAAGAGCAAAGAGGAGAAGGCCACCTGCGTCCACTGCTCAGGCGATCACCCAGCATCGTACCAAGGATGCCCTGCTTATAAGAAGGCCAAGGCTCAAGCTGCGCCCAAGACGTCTCGCCCTAGTGAGCAACTAAACAGCAGCCGCCCGGTGACTACCGCAAACTTTGCAACTAGCACCATCAAAGGGATGTCATTCGCAAATATCGTCAAGGGTCAACAAGCCCAACCACAGCAGCCAGAAGCTCTTCAGGCAGCCGACGTCTCCTCCATGATGTCCAGAATGGAAGCCCTGCTGGAGAAGATGATGGACAGAATGTTCCAACAGATGACACAGATGGTCACATCCATCCTCGCGAAGGTCTGCAAATAGGCCTCCACATAGTAATCTGGAACTCTAACGGCCTGATTAAAAGTAGGCCAGAAGTGGAACATTTTGTCCACACCCACAAAGTAGACATCCTTCTAGTGTCCGAAACCCACTTCACCGCCCGTTCCTATTTCCGTCTGCATGGATACGACATCATCTACGCCAATCACCCCAACGGCACTGCTCGTGGTGGAGCCGCGGTCATTGTCAAATCAGGCATCATGTACAAGGCCACGCTCGAAGAGGACTGGGTCCAGTGCGCAAAGATAAACATCAGTTGCGCCGTCGGAGAGGTAACTGTAGCAGCTGCATACCTGCCCCCCAGACACAAAGTCTCCACAAGTCAGTTTGCCGACTTGCTGAGCAGCCTAGGAGCCAAGTTCGTAATTGGCGGGCGAATATAAGGAATGGCTCACCGAGAGAATTAACCCAGAGCAGACGCTTACCACCGCAGAGTCTATCGACGCGGCCATTGAAATCCTCGAAAATGAGATGAGAAACGCTGCAGCACATGCCTCGCCGAGGATTTCATCGACGCCTAGGACACCGGCCAGAAACCTACATCTGTGGTCACCTGCAGTAGCAGAATTAGTTACTGAGAAGAGGAGACTAAGAAGGGTTTGGTTCATCAGCCGAAATCCAAGAGACAAAAGAGCGTTGAACAGAGCGACCAAGCAGCTGAAAACTACACTCCTCCAGCTACGCCAAAGCAGCCTTGACCAATTCCTGGCCAATGTCGAGCCTGGGGACCCCCAAAAAAATCTGTGGCGCGTCACTCGCCACATGAAACGGCCATCAAACAGTTGCTCTGCAGTACAGAAGCCTGACGGAAGCTGGTGCCGCAATGACCAGGAACGTGCTGACGCTTAACACAAACCCTAGCTGGTGGCATGGCATGCAGCGACGCGTAGCAGCCGGCAGAGCGACGGATCGAGCGGATGGACTGCCGCTGGCGTGATCGCCGAAAATGCTGACTCTGCGGCATGTGCAAGGCATTCAATTGCAGCGTCTGGAGTTGTGGTCACTGGCCACTGTTTACGTTAGAAGGAATGTGAACAAACAGCGGATGTGTGCCTCGTGACCGCTGCTTGTGCTTACGCTGCATATTTGTGATGTTACAAACATACATCGCGCGGGGGCCCATGGTTACTGGTTAACTGCTCCCCCTCTCAGGACATTGCCGTCCTCGGCTATGGCAATGCTCGCAGTTACTTGGGTTAGCTCTTGCACATCTCTAATTCTTCTCTGCCGTTGCTTGAGAAACGTGAGAACGCATATGATGATGATAGTGGTCAGCGTCCCAAGAATGGCAATCATTGAAACCGAGCCTCCCGCGGCTTCGTTCTTGAACTCCTGTTTGTAGGCTAAGTTCTTAGAACTGAGTCGGTGTAGGAACGGCATGCTCAGTATACCGTCATGTCCGGTGATGTTCAGTATCGGAGACATCGCGACCCCCTCGGAATGTTATTCCGGTTGACCTACTGCGTCCAGTTTATGTTGGCCGTCGATTCGAACGTCAACCGGAACGTGCCGTTGATTAGTAGCTCTGATGTGTCATCAGTGTTCGCCCTGGCAGGGCTGTCATTGATGATGATTATCCCATCTTCGATGACCAGATGACTTGGCAGTGTCCTGCAATGGGCCACTACTCCGGAGTGCAGCTGTTGTGCGCATGTGCCGTTTTCTGCTACCTCGTAGTATGTTGTTGTGGTTGACGCGGCACAGTTGATGACCGCTACGACCTTGGTATCGCATTCAGATACTGTGTTGTCATTGTCCGGGAGCTGTATGATTATGCCATGATGTGCCACCGGGAATACGATAAATTTAATCTTAGGATAACTAATTTTTAAATGAATTAGATCTTTGGATTGCAAGTCTTTGATTTTTAATACTTCTAAAATACTAGATACAGATATTTCTACGGGTTGATCGATCAGATTTTCTTTAGTGTTGCTATGGTCCAAACTGACCGGATTTATAGTATTTAATTTAGCAAGCACAATGGTTAAGAGTAAGTTGTCCATTTCAATGGACAAAGTTCGATTACTTGTTAATAATAGTTCAAAGAGGTGACCGGTGGCTATTTCTGTTTTCTTGGTGTATCTCAAAAGTTCATTAACGGTGTTCGTAATATTGTTTATCTGACTTTGAGTTTCTGAATTGATGAGGATTTGTTTTTTATTGGAATCAATCAACCTGTTCTCTATGGTTCTAATATGTTATAAGTCCTTTGCTTTCGGGGTTCCTGCCACTATTTTCAACGCTCTGCCGATGAAATCTAAGCTCCTTGCATTTCTGTGGTGGGTTCTCAAGTGTCTTAATGTGCTGAGTGTCTGTATCAAGTAGTTTTTCCATGTGTGATCGGGGAAACAATGAGGTCAACTTATTAGCTTCTTCAAGCATTGCCGTGTACTCTGACAGATTGGAAGTGTGTCCCAAGTACCCGTAGTGCCTCCAAACAACTCCCTCGCCATCCACAATGTCCTGACCTTCTGCAATTTCATTTGCGGCAGAGGAGGCTGTCTTGTCATATGTGGCGGTGAGCCCGTCATCTTGTGACAAGCGGTCCACTCTTTGTCGTCTTTGACCTGTTAATCGTTCGGAGTTATTACCCCTTTTTTTGCGTCTGGACAGCCCTGGGAGGTCCTTGATCTTTCTGGAACGCTGTAGGCTGTCTAAATTGGGATGAGGAATCTATCTCCATGGGCTCCTGTCCCTGGTTACTAGCCTGGCTCTGTTGATTGCCCACTTTTCCACCCTGCCTAGAGTATGCTGGGCTTTTTGCTGTAGGCGGAGGCGGAGGCGGCCTCTGCACCTCTCTGATCTTGCTGTCTAGCTTATCTAGCTTGAGGCTTTTGGTCCTGCCTGGCGGTTCTGTGTTCCAAAGACTTCGCGAAGTTTGCCGCAAAGGTATACCTATCGTGGTTCGCCTCGACCTCCTTTGCCATCGCTAATGCCGATGGTAGATCAGGTTGTCTCGAAGAGTAGAGTACGTCTGCCAGGCAGTGCTGCCAGATTTTGAGAGATAAAATAAGATAGATTGAAGAAAAAACTAAGCAAGAATAAGCTAAAAATTAAAAACAAAAAATAAGCTAACCATGGAAAACATAAAAATAGTTGATTTTGTACTTTTATTGATACGATATGATATTTATATAAATATTATAGTAAAGAAATAATTTCATCAACTTCATCAGTAGATTCCATATATTTGGCGGATGATTGAACTAAAGCGAGGTATTTCGTTGGAAGTTGGTAGTCATGGCAACATTTGCCATGACCTCGGAGTCCATATCTATAACATTAAAAAAAAATATATTAAGTATATTTTAAATAATTTAAAATTTCAAAAACAACCCTTATTCTTAATGCTGCGTTCAAGCTTTGTAAACACATTTTGTTGCGCAACTTTGTTTTTACGATCTTCATTTGGCTAAATACCCTCTCAACCACAGCATTCGACCATGGCAGTGAAAGTATATGTAAAGCAAATAACGCCAGTTGCTCGAAAGCTTTGTTTTGGCCAGCATCCTTGTACATCAAAACTTCTGACCAAAACTCTATTGTATGTTCCTTTTTTTCCCAATTAATTAGGCGGATTTTTCCAAATTGGGATACGATTTCATCAATATTTTCATATTTGAAATGTTCCAACAACGAAATTATTTTATCTGGCGTTTTATTTACATGTAGCATATTGCCAACGGCAAAAATATCCATTTTTTTAGAACTTCAATGTTATGAGGAAGTCTGAAATTACGCTGCAGATTAATACATATCATTTTATTAAAATGCAATTAAAGCTTACCTCTCTCTTAGTTGAATAATTAAAGCCTTGATGAAGTTTTTACAATCTTCTCTGATTTTATATTTTTCTTCAAAATATTTGTCGTTTTTGATTTCCTTCTCAAAGGTATACCCCATATATAATCTTCCAAATCATCTTTCAAAATATCAATATTAGCATCGGGAGGAATTATGAGGTTTCCTAGCGCATTGATTGCCAATATAATCTCATTAAGAAATTTCGACGAATCGCCCTTCTCGCTTTGAAACAATTTGTTTAGAATTTGCATATTTTTTAAAATTGGCTTTACAAATATAAAATAAAGCCTATTTTTGTCAACATTTTCAAAATTACCAAAAATGATAATACAATCGAAAAACAAAACATGTTTTGTTACAAATTTTTTTAAGCCGAAATTAGCTAAATGAAATTTGAAATAAGCTAGATTTTAAGCTATATGCATTTCAAGTATTTTTCAAGCTATTTCATTTTAAAATATGCTAAATATAGCTTGGAATAAGCTAAGATGGCAACACTGCTGCCAGGTTTCTTTTCAAGCCTGATATGAATACCCTTAGAGCATCAGTCCTAAACTTTTCACACATCCCCACGGCTAGTACCGAATCGTAGGACATTGTGACCTTATTTGTCAGCAAAGTCAATTAATTTTCTACTTCATCGCAGTACTTTTGGATGTTCATACTACCCTGTCGCAAGGTACCAAGTTCTGTAAGTGGCATCTAATCTGCTTACAATAGCATCAAAGTTTAACGCGGTATTGAATTGAGAGAGCATCGCCTTAGCGCGTTCTCGTATCTTGCTCCTAATGATGAGCACTGCTTGGTAGTGCCTGGATCTGCCCTCGTAAGGTCTAAACAGACTGTAGGCAGCTTGATCCGCCTGGCGCCAGGAAACGTAGGTTTCTGGCGTGCCCGTAAATTCCTGAATGCATTTAACAGCATCTAGCAATTCGTCACAAGCCACCCCTGGCACCACTTTCACGTCCTCATATATTTTTATTTCAGAAGTGCCTATTTGTGTGCCACTAATCTTGCCTGATAGCTCGTCCAACTGTTTTTTGAACTCTTGTCGCATAGCTTCATTGGTTCACTCATTATGTGCAGCTTGAGCCGATAACGCGGCGTTCACTGAGGCCTGTATGATGGCCCAAATCTGTTCACTATTCATACTTGTTTGTGTTGTATTGTAACTTAGATTGAAATTATGAACACCTTCTATCAATTCTTTAAGCTCAATATCTGAGTCAGAAAAACACCACTCGACGACTGGGCCGTCGCTCATAAGAAGACATCAATAAGAATCACGATTAACAAAAGGTATAGGAATTCTTTACACAAGTTTCTTTCATTTAATCACACTCGATATCGAATTGTATTGAATATTCAACCAAATTATTTGTGTATTATATTTTACAAATAGAATGTTTTTTTTTACTTAAACTTCACCTTATACGTCAAATCCAAAGAATGAGTTTTGAGATTTATATTCCTTTATTCGACACGTCTTGTCTTGTTAAGAATTACTTTTAATCTAATTTACAAAGGCAAAAAAACTTAACACAAACCCTAGCTTGTGGCATGGCATGCAGCGACGCGTAGCAGAGCGACGGATCGAGCGAATGGACTGCCGCTGGCGTGATCGCCATAAGTGGCGATGTCTGGAGCTAAGACCACCGACCACTGTTTATGCAATATTCAAAGGAATGCAAACAGCGGCGGATGTGAGCCGCGTGACCGATGGTTATGCTTACGCTGCATATTTGTGATGTCACAAACATACATCGCGCGGGGGCCCATGGTAACTGGTTAACTTGTATATATTTACGTATTTGTTTATTTACTTTGAGTCTATTGAATGACCGGACAAAGCCTTATTTGTTTGACTGTTACAGGGACGAAATTACATATCGGGTTAGTTATTTTTATAATATTTTTAATACATTCATTATTTATCTCTTTGTTGTCTTGATTATCAATTTTATTTTGTTTGACATAAGTATCTCTTTCTAAGTGATCGAGCTGATAACCGATACTATCTGGGTAGGGTTTTATGTTAATGGTGTCAACAGTTTTTTGTTTAATAGGGATGTGTGATTTGATTATTCTTCTTTAGTTTCTTAAATTGGATCTTGTAGTAGTGTTTCCCTATTTCTGTTAGTAATTTTATAATGGTTGTCATCAGTTTGTTCAACAACAGTTTGTTAGCTTGAATGGATTTTCCAATTGCCATTTTGTAGAGGTCCCTTCCTGCATCTAGTGTCTACTTCGTATTCTTTTTCTGTTTTTATTTCATTTATCTTAGTTTCATTGTTGTTGTCTATGGTTGGTTGTCCGGCGTAATGAAAAATTTGGGCAGGGGTTTGTCCAGTAGTGTCATGTCTGGTTTTGTGATTGTAAATATGAAGTATGGTTTCTATTTTGCTTAATTTGGCTTCGTTGTTAATTGGTAATAATACGGATTTTTTCGTTTATTGTCTTGTGAAATCTTTCTATATATGCTACGCCTGTTTTCGTTGTATTAAGCTGCAATTCTACATCTTCGCTCTCAAACCATCGCTAGAGGGCTTAACTGGAGAATGCGCCATCTCTGTCTGCTTTTAAAAGTCTGGGTTTTCGCATAAGAGAATTTTTACATTCTACCCATTATTTGTTTTTTATCTGTTCGAGAGTAGCGAATTTAGAATATATGTCTATGCAGCTTAAGTAGTGGTTGCTTTCGGAAGAATAAATGTATATTACAAATTTATCTCGGCAATGTTCGGGATTGGGTGTGATTTTCATTGCCATGTTGGTGTTACGGTGTTCTGTATTTGCAAGATTACATATGAAGTAATGTTGTTGCAGCTTACCGACGTCCGCACAACAAGTGCATTGGCTCTGGTTTTAAAGTATAGGCATGGCGTGTTTTGGCTTACAGGTTCAATCGCTGCCTCATTTAATATGAAAAACCACCGCCAATATTCATTCCTGACGTCGCAGACATAAACGCGCTGTTAAGTTATGTCACCGAAATTGTCGGAAAGGACAAAGAGTTCACTTACAAAGCTGGAAAAAACAACAACATCCGAATAATGATGCCAGACAAGCAGAGCTACACTGCGCTCAAGTGCCGACTCGAGACTGCCAATAAGCGATTTCAGACATTCCAGCCGCGCGATGAACGTGCTTACAGAGCTGTTATCAAGGGACTGCACCACTCGACACCGAAGGAGCAGATTAGAGAGGCACTAGCAGCTGCTGGCCACCAGGTTCGAGACATTCATAACGCCATAAGCCGCCGATCTAAGCAGCCGTTGCCGCTCTTCTTTGTCAACATCGAGCCAGCCAACAACAACAAAAAGGTGTTCGATATCAAGAGACTCTGCATGTCGGTCGTGACGGTGGAGCCGCCTCTCAAGTTTAACGACGTAATCCAATGCCATCGATGCCAAGGTTTTGGACATAGTCAGAGGTACTGGAACATACAGCACAGGTGCGTCAAGTGCAGCGGACACCATAGCACAAATGAGTGTGTCAAGAGCAAAGAGGAGAAGGCCACCTGCGTCCACTGCTCAGGCGATCACCCAGCATCGTACCAAGGATGCCCTGCTTATAAGAAGGCCAAGGCTCAAGCTGCGCCCAAGACGTCTCGCCCTAGTGAGCAACTAAACAGCAGCCGCCCGGTGACTACCGCAAACTTTGCAACTAGCACCATCAAAGGGATGTCATTCGCAAATATCGTCAAGGGTCAACAAGCCCAACCACAGCAGCCAGAAGCTCTTCAGGCAGCCGACGTCTCCTCCATGATGTCCAGAATGGAAGCCCTGCTGGAGAAGATGATGGACAGAATGTTCCAACAGATGACACAGATGGTCACATCCATCCTCGCGAAGGTCTGCAAATAGGCCTCCACATAGTAATCTGGAACTCTAACGGCCTGATTAAAAGTAGGCCAGAAGTGGAACATTTTGTCCACACCCACAAAGTAGACATCCTTCTAGTGTCCGAAACCCACTTCACCGCCCGTTCCTATTTCCGTCTGCATGGATACGACATCATCTACGCCAATCACCCCAACGGCACTGCTCGTGGTGGAGCCGCGGTCATTGTCAAATCAGGCATCATGTACAAGGCCACGCTCGAAGAGGACTGGGTCCAGTGCGCAAAGATAAACATCAGTTGCGCCGTCGGAGAGGTAACTGTAGCAGCTGCATACCTGCCCCCCAGACACAAAGTCTCCACAAGTCAGTTTGCCGACTTGCTGAGCAGCCTAGGAGCCAAGTTCGTAATTGGCGGGCGAATATAAGGAATGGCTCACCGAGAGAATTAACCCAGAGCAGACGCTTACCACCGCAGAGTCTATCGACGCGGCCATTGAAATCCTCGAAAATGAGATGAGAAACGCTGCAGCACATGCCTCGCCGAGGATTTCATCGACGCCTAGGACACCGGCCAGAAACCTACATCTGTGGTCACCTGCAGTAGCAGAATTAGTTACTGAGAAGAGGAGACTAAGAAGGGTTTGGTTCATCAGCCGAAATCCAAGAGACAAAAGAGCGTTGAACAGAGCGACCAAGCAGCTGAAAACTACACTCCTCCAGCTACGCCAAAGCAGCCTTGACCAATTCCTGGCCAATGTCGAGCCTGGGGACCCCCAAAACAATCTGTGGCGCGTCACTCGCCACATGAAACGGCCATCAAACAGTTGCTCTGCAGTACAGAAGCCTGACGGAAGCTGGTGCCGCAATGACCAGGAACGTGCTGACGCTTTTGCTGAACACCTGGAAGACACAACACAATCGCTGTCACTCTTTGTAGCAAACAGACGTGTTTTTTTTGTGCGCCCCGCTTTTTTTGTATCTAACAACCGGTGTTTAATACTTTTTCTTTAAAGTTATTACTTTAATTGTTTGCTACATCGCGTCTCTATCCTGTGATAGTGCATGTTTTTAGTGTTTTATCAAATAATTGTGAATTTTATTTGTGCTTAGTTTGAGCTCTGTTTATTTCTACATAAACTGAGTTCAAAGTTTTGTTGTTGTGGTAAGCATTAGATTTTGCGTGTTTATTCTTTGTGCTTTCCTTCCCGCTCGCAGTGTGACGGTTTCTCTCTCAACAACTCTCAGTTGACAGTATTCCGTTAGTGGCGCTCTCTGCTCTCACTGCTTGCTCTACTGTTTTGTTGTTGCTAACATAATGTTGTTTTGAATCTGTACAGTGGGCATAGTTCCTACTATTTCAAAGTAAATTTTTTTAATTTTGTAAATTTTTGAATTTGCTTTTCTTTATTTTAATTTTTAATTTATAATGGAAGGCAAAATTGTGTGTTGTCTGAAGAGTTGCCAGAAGCAGATCACGGCTTCGCAACCCAGTATGGCCTGCTGGCTCTGCGATAACGTAGTACACGTAAAGTGTGTAGGTTATTCAGGGCTAGTTGCAGATGCCATTGCCAAAAGAACTGGGCTTAACTGGTGTTGTGAGTCATGTCGAGAAGTTGAGTGCGAAATGCGGATGTTTATGAGACAGACAAGAGTCGGTTTTACTAATTTGATTGGTGGCTTTCATAAGTTAAACGATCAGTTTAGTGCTTTGAATTCTCAGTTCAATAGTTTGAAACTTATGGCTGAGTCTCCAAAGCGAAAAAAATCAACTTCTTGTGACTTACAATTATCCAAATTTTTACCTCTTCCATCGACTGACCCACCCACTACTCCGTTGGTTCCACAGTTAATCTCGTTTGCTACCCCAGTAGCAACAACCGCTGTGGAAAGCATTCCCATTAGGGAACCTGCTTCACCGACATTAGTTAATGCCGAAGTTGTGTCTGAATTGTCCACGGTTGTCACTAGAAGTAGAGGCAAGCCGAATCCTAATAAAAAAATTTCTTCCGCACCTCCTCCAACTGTCGGATCACCGACTTTATTAGGTTCCAAAGATAATATACCAAATATTACTCCTTTGGCTCCTAAACCACTTGTGGGGGTTCCACCAATGAAACAGATTTTTGTTTCAAGGCTTGCCCCTGATCTCACGTCAGATGACGTAAAGGCTTTCATTATAGCCAAAATTAAAAATGCCAATCCAAAAGTGGAAAAATTTAAATTTTCTTATGATAGACAAATTGCATCTTTCAAGATCAATGTCCCACCTTCACTTTTTGAAACCATATGCTCACCAAGTTTTTGGCCAGAGCATTTGGTGGTAAAAGAGTTCAAAGCCAAAGCACAGTGGTTGGGCTTGTATGGAGCCGCGGCCATAAATACTTACCTTTGAGATATCAATATGAAATTTTTTCTAAAAATCTAAAAAAATTTTTTGAATATGCATTAAAAAAATTGGCTACATCGGATGACTGTATCCTATAGCTCACATAGCACCATAGCAAGGCTTATATGGCAATGGTGCGCAAAAAATACTTGGTTGCCTACTGCAGTGGAGTTACAGTGCTAAAATTTCATAATTGGCATCCAATTTATTTGTTTTTAAAATTTTTTGTGTATAAATTTGAAAAAATATAACCTCTCTCCCCCTTCCCACAAGCTTTTCGAAATATAATGAAATGAGGTTGTAAAGTTCCTTTTATGATATGTATATGGGAATAAATGTATTTAAATCATTAAAAATAAAATTTGAATGAATGCTAATTGGAGCGAAATAAAAAAAATTAACAAATATCTTCTAATAAATCAAATGTACAGGCCAAAAATTTAGATTTGTGTATTTTTGGTAGTTTCCTTTGACTTGGTATAAAAGGGTCTAAACGCAAACAAAGTGTATTAATTTTAGTATCTGTTGCTGGAAGATAGTACCATGGATATATTTTTATCAACTGCTTAGCAGTATCCAGCGCATAGTTTTCGAAATTTTTAGCATTAATAGAATATCCTCATGCTAAGGCTTGCAATATCGTTGCGCATCGGCTTATGACTTATTCATCAATGCCTGTTATTCTCGGGTTACAAACAAATTTCCTGGCCGTATTTCCATCGTTGGAAGTTCCTCTGCCTCCGTCTCTAGGCTTATCAACAATTATTCCCATTTTATCGCGAAAATCCGCTTGTAATCGTTCTTTTCTTTGCAGTACATTAAGCTTTTGTTCTTCTGATCTAGCTTGAGTTTATTTATATTTACATACACATCGGCAAAAATCGGCAGCTACACTTAACATTTTTATTACCTAAAAACATTGACAAATGCACTGATATCACTCACAAAGGGGGGATCGGGGGGCAACATATCTAAAAGTCTATATAAACATGAAAAAGACATTCAAATAATACACAAAAAAAGGGTAATTAATAAAAAACACATAACAAAAACAAAATATGTATCAAATTAAATTCAGAATAACTAATTCTTAATAAATACCTTCAACTTTAAAATTCTTTTTAAATAATAAAATTCGGACCTCTCTAACGAACGTTTGAACACTTTGAAATCGAATAATGTTTCGACAAAAAGAAAACTTAATGTCTCTGCGCTGCAAAACTGAACACGTGTTGACGCTTTGCATTCAATTTTTAGAAAGTCCCTTTAGATTTCCAGAAAAATCAGGTTTGCCATTGTGAAGTTTGGACATTTTGTAGACAATTTGTTTACTTTACGCAAATTTTTTCTTCTATCGATTTTTTTAATTATGGCCTATGAGCGCAACCATAAAAATCGGACTCCGATTGGGCTCTTACCAAATGGACCTGTACAGTCTCAATCTCAATCTTCTTCTTCATCTTCAAAAAACTAATCTCATCATTTCTTATAACCTATCAAAATGTGCGTGGTTTGCGTAGTAAAATAAGTAAGCTATACGTCGACAGTTTCACTTTTTCTACTGATGTAGTTGCGTTTTCGGAAACCTGGTTAAGTTCGGATATTTCTGATTCCGAACTTTTTCCGTCAAAGTACACTATTTACAGGCAAGATCGTTCTTCCCGAAGAGGAGGTGGTTTTCTATTTGCAGTAGACTCCAACTTCTCATCGGAGCCATTACATTATAATAATCCTAATAATATAGAGTTTCTATCAATAAAAGTAAATTTTCATGGTGTAAGTTTATTTCTTACTTGCTCATATATACCTCCGTCGTCCGATTTATCTGTTTACCAGGATCACCTGGAAGCAATAAAATCTATTTTTGCCTTGTTATCCGACAAAGATCATGTTGTTGTTCTAGGAGACTTTAACCTTCCTGGAACAGCTTGGTATCCTTGTGATAACTTCTGTTTTCTTATTCCATCGAACCGACATGACTTTATTGATGGTTTACATGAATTATCTTTGGGTCAAATTAACAATATACGAAATTCTCTTTGCCGGCAATTAGATCTATGCTTTGTCTCTGAACCTACCAGCGTAGTTCTATCTAGATCTGAACCCCTTACATCTCCTGAAGACCCTTATCATCCAACTCTGGAGTTAAGGATCGAACTTAGCAGATCTGTACTCGCTAATTCTGATATACCTGCCGATCGAGTTCGTTGCTTTCGAAAGGCAAACTTTCCCCACTCTAAGTGCGCTGCGCTCCACCAGTGAGAACAACGCTGAGATAGAGCCTGTGACAGTGGAGGAAGTCGAGCTTGAGATCCAGGGTCTCAAGTCCAACAAATCGCCTGGTGCCGATGGCATTGAAGCACTTGCCATCAAGCTTCTCCCTCCTTCTTGCCATCAACTGCTGGCAAATATCTTCAATAGATGCTTCCAAATCGGCCACTTCCCAACTCAATGGAAGAGTGCAGAGGTGATACTCATTCATAAACAAGGCAAGCCAGAAGCCAATCTTACATCCTACCGTCCTATTAGCTTACTGGCAATCCTCTCCAAAGTACTCGAAAGAGTACTTTTGCGCAGAGTGTTGTCAGTACTGGACGAGGCTGGTTCGATCCCTGATCACCAGTTTGGCTTCAGGCGTTCCCACTCCACTCTGGAACAATGCCATCGACTGGTCGAGCGGATCTTGGAAGCCTTTGAGGAAAAGAAATACTGCTGCGCCGTCATGTTAGAAATCAAACAGGCCTTTGACCGAGTCTTGCACACGGGTCTGCTATACAAAATCAAAAGCAGTCTTCCCCAGCCACACTACGCCCTGCTGAGCTCATACCTAAGCGACCGAAAATTTGAGGTGAGATGCGGTGACGCCAGATCTACGGCCAGGAGCATTCATGCAGGAGTACCTCAGGGCAGCGTACTTGGGCCACTACTGTACACACTGTACACAGCCGACATGCCAGCCCCACACGATGAAGCCTTTCTCGTTGCCACATATGCAGACGACACTGCATTCCTTGCCACCGCTAACAATGCACAGGATGCGTCTGTCTGCATACAAAGGCAACTAAATGCAATCGAGCCATGGCTTAAGAGGTGGAACATTACGGTAAACGCTGACAAATCAACGCAGACAACATTTGCCCTCCGACCAGGCGACTGCCCCACCGTCAGCCTCAACGGGTCACCCATACCACAAGTGGCAACTCCCAAATACCTGGGCATGACGCTTGATAGACGCCTTACTTGGAGAGCCCACCTCCTTAAAAAACGCCAACAAGTTGACGAGAAGTTGAAGAAACTATATTGGCTCATCGGAAGGCACTCGAGGATGAAGTTGAAGACCAAACTTCTGGTCTACAAGTCCATAATTAAAGCAGTTTGGACATATGGCATCCAACTCTGGGGCACAGCGAGCAAGAGCAACCGCAGAATGGTGCAACGGGTCCAAAACAAAGCCCTCAGAATACTCTCCGACGCTCATCCGTACCATGACAACCACACCATACATGCAGAGCTTCGTATTCCATGGGTGCGAAGCGAGATCCCCAGGTTCAGCAAAAAGTACGCTGACAAATTGAACACACACCCCAACCACCTAGACGTCAACCTACTGGACAACAGCCTAACCACAAGAAGACTACAACGCACCCACCCCCTGGATCTTCCAGCCACTGAGATGACATAAGCAGACAAATGAAATAACATACCTAACATTGCTGTAAAAATGACATACCAAACATCGTTGTAAAACATCCCCAATCGTCAATGTTTCCCCCATACCATTTAATGATTGTTCTTGCAGGACAGATTTTAAATAAACAAAAATTTATAGTAAAAAAAAAAAAAAAAAAATTTAATATGTTTACATTATATTTTATTTTAAAATTTTGTTGGGTGTTAATAATTTTTATACCCGCTACCCATAGGTAGAACAAGAACAAATCGCGTATAACTCCAAAAGTTCGTTGTGTAATGATATTGGTAAGCCAACTGTGCTTAATACTATTAATATACCCTGTAATTTTGGTAAAAATCGAATAAGTAGAACAAAATTTATTTGTTAAATTATTTATTTATTTATCTCGCAACTTATGGTTACGCTTCGTTATCGCTTCATAGCGGCCACGCAAATATGCTGTGGTTGGCGGCTATGCAACGACATCCGGTCAAATGCTTATTCAGCTATTTGGCCAGTGCCGTATTGGGTCAGCGAACTCAGACCGTTTACTTTACTTAACTACTCTCCCCTTCGAGTTAAGGCCGCCCTCGGCCGACCCTATCTCCGCAACGACGTCCCTCAGCCGCTTCGCAGACTTCCTCGCAGTGATGACGCGTCGACAGCTGAGGCCGATACAGATGAGCACGTAACATACGGCCGCCACGAAGAATGCCACATTGTAAATGCGATGCGTTCCGGTTGCTTCCTTAAACCTTTGGATCTCCTCATTCAGCCGATGAAGGTATGTGAGCCTTAGAACATCTTGGCTGGTGGTGATGTTCAACATGGGAGAGTTAGCGATCCCAGGGACTCTATTCTGGGCGTTGTTGTGGTTGATGAACAGAGTCCCGTTGATCTCTTTTGTTGTTGAATGTGATGATGTGTGTGCCCTGCACTCTGACTTCAATACCGTTGTCGACTTGAACCATTGCTGGATTATCGTTGATTATTATAATCCCCTCGTCTACTTCGGTGATCGCCTCCAGGTTGCTAGGCTGAATTTTGTAATGCGCCGTGCCTCCTGCGTATATTTCTGTAGCGCATCAGGTTTCTAGCGCCAGGCGGCAAAATGTGGCCACAGGTGAGTCGGTGCAGCTCTGAAGACTATGAGTCTCTGCATCACAATCGGCTATGACGTTGTCTAGTTTTCTCAGAATGAAGTTTTTATGTACGATAGGAAAAATAGTTACTTTTTTACATGAAAATTTGACTTTGGGAAATTTAATGACTGAAGGACCTTTACGGACCAGACAGACATAAGGTCACTTATAGGTGCGTTGGTTGGTTCCTCCAACCAAATTGATTTCTGCATGGTCTAATGTGTTTGGGCTAACAATATTAACATTTGCAATGGAAATAGCCAACATTAAATTTTGTAACCCCATCGACAACATTCTGTTCCTAGCCAATAGAGTCTCATAAAGATGACTCGTGTCGATTTGTGAATCGTTGGTTACCTTTAGAATATGGTTGACAGTGGAGGTTAGTTTATTTATTTGATCCTGAACTCTGGTATTTATTTCGACCTGCCTATTGTTAGAATTAATAGCTACATTTCTGTTAATCTAGTTTTTTCCAAATCGCTAGCATCAGGTGTACCTGCCACAACCTTTAAAATGGACCCTAGGAAGTCTATGCTTCTCGCAACCCTATGGTGCGTACCTAAGGCCTCTAACAAGTCCTGTAGATGCACTGTATCTACGATCAGGAGCTATTTCATATGGGACTTTGGGAGAACGTCAATGTGCTTGACTGTCTTTTCTACCACTCGTAAGTACTCCGATAAGTTCGCGGAATGTTTGACATAAGCAAATTCTTCCCATACCAAGACCTGTAAATTTATTATGGGGAGAAGACAAGTATGAGTTCAAACCTGTGGGGGGAAACGTGTGTCTTTACTTTAACTTTAGCTTTTTCTTATCTGCAGAGAGGTTACGCAATACCAAATGGAAGATTAAAGGAGACTTATGCCAAGGTGGCTAAATACAAATATGCCTAGTGCCTGATAAAACTATTACTAACTAATACTAGCGTGCCTAGTGGCCAAAAAATAAATGTCTATTGGCTAAAAAATATAGGTGCCTAGAGGCTAAAAAATATAAGTGCCTAATGGCTAAAAAGAAACAAAGAAAGGGGGTCATTTTATGTTGTCTTTATGGACCATCCTCCCCTTAATCAGGACCGTGGTCCCTAGGTCCGCTTCCACCGCTCTTCCTTCGCACAACGGCGTCAGCTTGTTCCCCAGCCTTCTGTTGGATTTAACCAATGCTTTCTCGTCAACTTCAAAGACTCTATTCGGCCGCGAAGCATTTTCTCTGTTCCTGAGCGCGTTTTGAGCGTTTCTAATTTTGTTATGGATTTGGTCCTGCGGTTCGTCTGAACGCGCCTGAACTACATCAACTGGTCTTCTGTCAATGGCTATAGTATTCCGTTGCCGCCAACAAAATGACTTCTACTGTGTCACCAATTCCCCTGTCGATTTTCAGACCTAGCAAGATGTGACAAGGTACTATGAAAGCGCTCTACCTGTCCATTCGAAACACTGTCCAGCAGTGCAGCATTTGCAATGTTGACGCCAAAATTGTTGGTCAGCATTCTTGCAATTGTTTGTGAGATCAATGACGGTTCATTGTCACAATAGATTGTCTTAGCTTTTGGAAAGAAATTCATTAATTGGAGAAGTACTGGTTTCAGATCTTCAATAGTCCTTGACGGAATGGGCTGTACTACAGCGAACTTGGAGAACTTCACAATGCAGGTGAGGAAAATTTTCTTGTCAGTAGAAAAGGTGTCTATGTGTAACATCTCTCCCGTATGTGAAGGGACTGGCGTCTCACCTAGCTCTTGCTTCTTTTTATTTTTTGTCTGTCGTATTTGGCCCTGCGGCATACCTTACAATTCAACGTTTTCTCGTTCGCGAGCTTTGACATTTTTGGGAAGTAATAGTCTGTTAAGACCTGCTTGACGTTTTCTTGTGCTGCCCTGTGGGCACGATCATGTTCATCCGTCAAGATTTCCCTTCTCTCATTGACGTCGAAGATGTCAGCGACTATCTTCTTGCAATGCTGGAACTTCGTAGCTGGGAATGTTCTGACCAGTTCATCTTGAATATGGGCGAGGGTGTGGAGGTCGCAATGGATTGCGTTGACCACCTTGGGGTTGACTGCAATTTTCATTTCCCTAATTAAAGATTTCCTGTCCACGAAATGAAGTGTATGCCGTGTCTTTTTTCGGAACAGTATGACTGATTCCTAAATCAATTTACTGGCTTATCGGAAGACTCGATGGTGTAAGTGTCAGAAGCCTCGCTGTGTATCGGAGCGGCTTCAGAGCTGGGGGTGTTGTCTACAAGGGAATTCACGTTTTGCCGTGATAGTGCATCAGCTACGTGGTTTTCATTCCCGGGCTTGTAGAACAATCGGGCGCTGGTCTCGTCAATCTGGGCTTTCTAAAGCTTAATCTTTGCATTGGGGTTACCCTCAGAAACTTCAAAGGTCAAAGGATGGTGGTCTGTATAGACGTTGATTTCTCTCGCTCCGTAAACATATTGACGAAGCCTTGCTAAGGCCCATACAATTGCTAAAGGTTCACGCTCGTTAGTAGCGTTGTTCGTCTCTCTGTCTATGAGAGTTCTAAAAATTATTGTGATTGGGCGGCCATACTATGAGAGGACTGCCCCAATGCCGTACGCCGAGACGTCGGTGGTCAGATCGAATGGCTGCTTGTAGTCAGGGTACATTAGCATGACCTCTTCCGACGCCAGAATATTTGTCAGTTTTTCAAAAGCATTACGCTGTTTTTCGTTGAAAGACACAAGAATATTCTTTGATTTGTATTTGCTGATTGGGCCGTTCTCACTTTTTAATATGTCGGACACTGGTTTTGCGATGGATGCAAAGTCTTTTACAAAATACCTATAGTAGCTGGCTAAAAAAGATCTAACCTCGTACAGGTTTTTAGGCTCAGGGTAATGCTGGATGGCCCTTACTTTTTCGGGGTTAGTTCTAGCTCTCTGATAAGTGACTATAAAACCAAGGTATTCTACGCTTGTTTTGAACAACTTAGATTTTTCTTTAGCAATCCTCATGTTTGCTTCATTTAGTTTTTTCAAAATCTCGTCAACGTGTTTGACATGATCGTTTTCGTTTTTCGAAAATATTATGACGTCATCTACGTAGACGTAGCACGTTTTGCCGATTTCTTCACGGAGCACATCGTCGATGGCTCTCTGAAAGATGCTTCCTGCGTTCTTCAGACCGAACGGAAGCCTACAAAATTCGTACTTGCCTCCATTTACAGAAAATGAGGTCTCTTCGCGATCACGCTCCGACAGGTCCGAGGTTCGCCAATATCATTGATATGTTTGGCATTGGGTATTTATCGGCAATGGTTTTTGTGTTCAGTTTTCTGAAATCTATTACCATAAGCTTTTTTTGTTACCCGCTTCGTCCACACCTTTTTTGTGGACAACCCAAATTGGGTTTTTATATGGGGATCTGCACTTCTGTATGATTTTGTCTTTAAGGAGGCCACACCCATAGGATAAGGGTAGAGCTTAGAGTATATAGGCTCCTCGTTCTCCGTTCGTATGGTTGCTGCAACCGAAGTATTGAACGGTAACGCCTCGTCTGGGTCGGCGAAGGCCTTGACCCTGAGCTTCAGCATCTGTGCGAATTTTTCTTTAACGAATGATGGAGCTTCTATATCTGCTGCCGTCGTAAGATTAACGCTCACGCATTTATGATACTGGATAGTCTCATATTTGGAGCCTACCCTTAACTGTTTGTTTTTTTAAACATAACTCTACTCCTGCTTGAGATTGCAGGTCATGGCTTATAATGCCATCAAACGTCGACAGGTTGTTTAGTAAAAAAAATGGGGCGGTAACGCCGAAGATTTGTAACAAGCATTTTTCTGTAACCTTGTTTGAGCCATGGATTGAGTAAATCGAGAATGGCTTATCGACAGGGGTAATGGATTTTAATTGCTGAAATGGCTTTATGTACCTTTTAGCGGCGCCCGTGTCGATTAAAAATATTTTGCTGATCCCTGCTACTCTGCGCCGAATGTACGGCAGCAGGGACTCTCCCCTAAAAAATTGACTGCGTCGTTGTCTGAGTCTACGTCGCTGTCGATACTGCTAACGGCTGCAGTGGCTGCCTCATTGTAATGGGCATGCGTTTGTGTTTGTGATGTATCTGGAGCAATGTGATCGACTCTTTGTCACTGACTTTGTCCAGACATGCGCTGAGAAGCGGATCGTTTCGGGTTTTGGGCGTAGTTATTAGCCGAAGGATTTGGCTTTGAAAACGCCGTTTGTTGCCGAAACTTCGATGAAGACGGGTCTACGTCCACTGGCTCGGGTGATGTCTGAGTTGTTTGACCTGTTCTGTGTCTGGTCACCTTGCTTGCCACCCTGCAGCTGCTTAAAATGTGGGGACTTGGAATGTTTCGAGTTTAATTTTTGGTCCTTCCCTTGAATCTTCTGTTCCGCTCTGTTGGCTTTTTCTTCTAGGCTTTTAGCGAAGTTAGCCGCGAAAGCGTACCTATCGTGATTTGATTCAATTTCTTGCGCAAGGGCTAAAGGCGTAGGTAGGTCTTTAGGTTTTGCAGCAAAAAGTACATCTGTGAGACTACTTTTGAGCCCAGAAACAAAAACTCGCAAAGCGGAATTCGCCACGTAAGCCCTCAGCTAGGGCTGGCTCATAACTCATGTTGACTTTGTTTATCAACAGGGTTCGCTTTTTCTCGACCTCATCATAATATTGAAGCAGTGGCATGTTGCCCTGCCTTAATGTACCATGCTCCTGTTCAATGACATGCATTAGGTGCTTGTCACTATATGTGAAGTAAAGGCGACTTATGATTGCTTCCAAGTTCAAAAGTTCTGTGCCAAAAGAAGCAAGAACTGCATCTGCAGGGCCTCGAATTTTTCTTCTAATTATGATTACTGCCTGATAATGGCGTGAACTACCATTATATGGCTTGAAAATGTCGTAGGCCGCTAACGCCGCTTGTCTCCAAGATACATACGACTCTTGGACCCCTGCAAATTCTTGCAGGAATTTGACGGCATCCAATGGCTCGTCACAACATACATCGTTTCTTATTTCTATTGCAGCATATGTCTGCACTTCTGGTTGTTCAACGCGCATCGCTGCCATCTGACTTGACAGTTCGTTGATTCTCTGTACCAGCTCTTGTTTCTCTCGCTGGTTCGTGGCTGATTGCTCAGCTAAAGCGTTGGCGATAGCTGCTTCAACTACAGCTCTAAGCTGCGCTGGGTCCATGACTGCCTGAGGGTTTCTGTGACTGACCCTACTTCTAATAACTCTACTTCTAAGAATTCTAATGTGGCTTTCAGAGTCTGACTCTGAACTGCTAGATTCTTGTTCAAGGTTTCTGTAATTAAGGAAAGGTGAGCTCATGGGTTGTGACACTGAGCGTAAGGTCTGCTGGCGTTAAAAAATAAACATGGGCCTATTCACAATCAATGAAAAGAAATTGCTTATTGTTTAACAACGAATATTGAATTTGTGAGTTACAAAATATAGGGCTTATGGTTAATGTTGGTTAATTGGCTTAAGTTGCAGACTTAAAAGCACTTTGCTATAAGGAACTCCACTTACATGACTTGTTAAGGAAGTGAATTTGAATTGAATTTTATGTAGGTTATTGTTGTAGGGTTTAGTTCCCGCGCAGCAGCACCGATTAGCGTTGTTGATTATTATCTTGTTATTAGTGTTGTCACTTTTATGTTTTTTATTCAGAAGCTATGGCTTTGAATGTTTTTTTGAACAACCGCAGTGCGTTTAGCTCGTTGCGTTACGTTACACTACGCGTGGGTGATTTTACGTTGGCCGCCAAATATTTAATTCAAATTAATCAATAAGATTTACGCCTGATGCAATGTAGAAAATGAACTGTCTTATAAAGACAAACAAAGCAATCTCGCAACTTATGGTTACGAGATTGCTTCATAGCGGCCACGCAAATATGCTGTGGTTGGCGGCTATGCAACGACATCCGGTCAAATGCTTATTCAGCTATTTGGCCAGTGTCGTACTCGGTCAGCGAACTCAGACCGTTTACGTTACTTAACTTGTATACTCGTTACTCACGAGTATTTTTGCCATTTGAGTATATTTGTTACGAGTGGGAAAAATGAATGAGTATTTTCGAGTAAGTGTCTGGCATGATTGAGTATTGACGGTCGTGCTTACCGATGGTACTGGTGCTTAGAGGGTACGAGTGCCAATGCCACTCGTGCAAATTATGTCCTCTGGATCCGTCCAGCGTAGCTCCTCGAATCCAATTGAGTGCTTCTAGATTGGTCCCGCGTAGTTCCTTGAGTTTACTGGTGGACGATTAGGGTGGAGAGTAAACTATACCCCATATTGCTGGCCTCGGGCTCAGACAATAATAATAATACAAATATATGATTTACGGCAACTGCCGGAGTAAGACAATTATTTGCTGCTTATCGTTCAAGCGCTATGTTCAAGACTAAATTTAAAAACTGCAAAAATATTTTACTTAAGCTCAACCAAGGCTCGCATCACACCACAATTCATAGTCGGCAAGCCGACTCAGCATAATCGTAGGCGATAACGGAAACTCTTGCGACATGACAAAAGTGTCCGGTTACCACCGTTGATTGCAGCTATTGCGCGCTGACACAAAGTATGCTGACACAAAGTATTCAGCGCTGCACTTGCGAGGGTTGTTAATATAATTTTGCAAGGGTTATTCATATACTATTTGCTAATGGTGTTATCCCATAAATACTCCCCCCTCAAGTTCGTTACCGTCCTCGGTCACGCTGAACTTGTTGATGACTTCCTGTATCCCTCTCGAATCTCGCCTTCTCCTTAGCATTTGAAAAAGGAAAAGCGAACCAGTAAGGATGGTACTGAATCCTATTCCGGCTCCAAACCAATACCTGGGCGGCCATGATGACGTCATTTCTTTTCTGAACCCTTGGATGGTTAATAGGTTGTGGGTGTTTAACCTGTGGAGCAATGGCATGCTCAACACCGGGTCGTGGCCTATAATGTTCAACAGCGGGGACCCTGCTATGCCTGGCGCCTTGCTCACGACTTCACGTATGTTGACGTATTTGGTCCCGTTGACGATTGCCTGCCGCTCGAAGGAGACGAGGTGCGTGCCTTTTGTTGCAATCTCTGGTCCTCCGTCCGTGCTAACCCTCGCTGGACTCTCGTTGATAATTATTACGCCGTCGTCAATGAGCGTGATAGGTTCCAAATAGCTGGGCTGCGTATGGCACAGAGCCGTGCCACCAGCATAAAGCGCTCGCGCGCAGGTGTCATGCGTCGCCGCTTTGCAGAAGGTGGAGTAGGTCGTCGCAGTGCACTCAGTTACCGCTAGGATATGATTATTTTGATTCTTTCAAGGTCTGCGGCATCAGGGGTGCCTGCGACCACCTTGACTGCTGTACCCAGGAAATCTAGGCTTCTGGCTATCCTATGGTGTATTTTCAAAACTGACAAAAGACTCCTGATGTGGTCTGTATCCATCTGTAACAAGTTTCGCATGTGTGATTGCGGGAATAGTTTGGATAAATTTTCAGTGTTCTCTGTAATTGCTACAACATCGGACAAATTACTAGTGTGTTTTAAATAATCCCTTTGCTCCCATACCAACGCGTCCCTATCTATTATGGGTACATAGTTGGAATGCGAGTAGTCGGTAATCCGAGCATTCGCTGATACTGCTATAAGTAGGATCGTGCCAACAATCCTGTAAGATAAAAAAGACAAAGATAAAATATTGTGCTTTTTACTCTATTACTAATCTAATTTTGGTGCATGGGGTTATACAATATTGTCCTTATAGTCCACCCGCCTCTTTACAAGAACAGACGTTCCCAGGTCTGCTTGTATCTCTCCTTCAGAGCACAAAGGGGACAACTTGTTTCTAAGCCTTTTGTTGTTTTTCAGGTATATTTTTTCGCCCACCTCGAATACCCTATTCTGTCTACTAGGATTGCATCTATCGAGATTGTTTTCCTGTGCCTTCGTAATTTTTTCTTTAACGGTTCGCCTGATGTTGCTAGACTCCGAATGTATGATCTCTATAGGTTTCTTACCCGTAACCGAGTGAAGTGTTTTATTGTACTCTACCGTTGCCCTCATTACCAGTTCAGTTGTATCATCGATTTTTTGTCTAATTTAAGACATCTCGCGATTTCGGCTAAGGTGCTGTGAAAACATTCTACCTGCCCATTTAAACTGCTGTGGCGTGGGGGTGCGTTCACGATATTTATATTGTAGTTATTTTTGAGAAGTGACGTTAAAGTAAATAAATAAAGATGCTGTTCCAGCGCTGTGGCAGTTGGTCCGCCACTTGGTCCAGCGATGGTTATGTAACTCTTGGTGGCAGGCTTGACTTCGCCCTTCTGGCTCAGCAATGTAATTGTAATATAGAAGAATTGGTAATTACGGCAGCGTGCCGGAGTAATGCAAGCTTATTCTTAAACGTTGATACAAAAACTGAATTATAATATGAAATTGAATTGAAGCTAAACCCAAAAGCAGGACCCATAAGCTACAAAGCTACTGTCGGCAAGCCGACTCAGCATAAGTGATAACGCAGACACTTGCAGCATAGTCAAGTATCAGGTTACAGCTGCTGACCGTCTTAAAAATATGTATATACAAAAAAAAACTAATTTCAGTATATTCTGTGGTATATTTTTTGTGAAAATATCATTTAAGGTTTTTGAATTCTCTCGAAATGGGTTGCGGGCATCATACGGTCGAGCACTTTCGACTGTAGCTTTCTTAGTTGTTTGTATTGAATTTGCAAGGGAGTTCGATATAGATGTGAGTTTGTTTATTCTTTGTTCGAGCTGTGTATGAACTATAACCTGTCGATTATTATTACTGATGACATTATTGGGATTATTTTTTAACATGACAAGATCGGCTGCCCGCTATATATTTCCTGAAGGATTGAGGTATTTCTTAAGGGTTTCTACTAATTCTTTTTCATTGAATTCTTTTCGGTTTACTTCCTGTCCGTGAAAAGTGGGGAATGGTATAGAGAATTTATACTCGGATTTATCTGATTTATAGAGAAATATTTGGTTTTTAGAAACATTAGTGGGGACTTCCATACTGGGTATTAGTTGATTAGGTAACTCGGAATGTATTAGAAAGAAAATTATTAATAGAAACTTTTTGGGTTCTTTGGCTTAGATAGCTTAAAATCCAGCAAATCAAATTATTGGGAAATCCAATTAAGTCAAGCTTATATAACAAAAGAGAATGATTTACTGAGTCAAAGGCTTTACTAAAATCGGTATAGATGATGTCAGTTTGTTCGTTTTTAAGGAAACCCTGGTTAACGAACGAAGAAAGCTCAAGAAGATTAGTATCCAGGTTTGTAGAATACTTCGAAATCATATTGTTCTAGGTAAGATTTCCACCTTTTAATTCTTGCAGTTCTATTCCAACTTGTCAGGGAGTGTGTTAAGGGTTGATGGTCGGTGAATATTTTAACTTTCGCTTTTCCATACAGGTATTTTTTCAGAGCTTTAAGTGACCATATATTACGTAATCACCAAGGGGGGGAGGGGGTCAAGGAAATTATTATGTTTGATTACATGGGGAGGGAGGGGGTCTTGGACAATGATTACGTAATCATTTTATAAACATTTTGTTGTTAAAAGTATTTATTCAAAATTTGGGGATAGCCAAAGCAGAACCACGGACTTCGACTTAGAGAAAAAAATTTTGAATTCGTCGGGAGAACATTGGTCAAAGTCTGGGGCAACATGGTTCTAAATGACTTTCCTGTGTAAAATGCCGTTCTGAAGAATGTTGTAGAGAATTTAGAAGTGGATTACTTCAAATTCTACCAGATCCATTTTGTCCTCCTCCTATACGTGTTGTTCAGGGTATCTCTGAAATAATTGTTTCCGAGAACAATGAAATGGGCAATTTTGTGGACCTAATGCAACGCAGAGCTCTCGTGGTATCAATAAATAAACAGAACAAATAAGTAAGCCTTATCTACATTTTATATATTGAATGTGCTAATATCACACTCCCCACTTTCATCCTAGATTCCCTACGACTTGAATTGTCCGTCGGTACAAAGCCAACTTAAAAAGCGCATATGCAAAACGTGTGGCTTGTATTTTGCATCACAAAAATCAGCTACTCTGCATTCAATAATCAAAAAACTAATAGTAGGCATGCCTACCCCAAACCTGACGAGATTCCTAGCTTCAGGCCATGCGGGGCCACACTTGACCGGATTAGGAAATGGGGAATCCAGTTCGGCGGTCAAGGTGATCCACTGGCTTTTATTTAAGCCCTGGAAGAACGAGCCCAAGCCTACGGCATTGGGGTAAACGCGTTATCTCGGAGTATGGCCCAAGGCCTAACCGATAGCGCCGCACGTTGGTTCCGCACCAGCGGACTCGGTACAGACAACAACATGGTCGGAATTCCGCAGGGAATTCCTGTCATACTTTCTCCCGCCGCGATACTTCGAACGCCTCGAGGACAGTATTCGGGACCGAAAGCAACTCGACCACGAGTTGTTTAAGGAGTATGTGACCGAAATCCGCTTCCTCATGCATCATGCTGACTACAGCATGGCGCAAGAGTTGGAGCGGATTTACGACAACTCCCGGCCCGAATACAAGTACTACGCTCGACGGCATGAGGTGACTAGTTTGAACCAACTGATTCGGCTAGCCACCAAGTTCGAGAGTATTCAGGGCGGTTCAGTGACAAACCTGGCAACGAATACCGTGGTAGTACTTCCACGGCCAGCTGAACGCCGAACTGTGGCACCCGCACCAACCACACCCGCATGGCATAATCCCTTCCGAGGCGACCCCGACCCCTTACACACGGAACTGACGCAACCCCGCCCTCGAACTGCACAGTCTGGACAGCCCGCGATCCAAGACGTGCAAACGCGTGTGTAGACGGTGTGGTCAATCAGGACGCGTACAGGTGGCGTGCCAAAATCCACAAGTCCTGTTCTGTTGGGACTGCGGAAAAAGAAACGTCCGTACAGTTAATTGATGTCGCAGGAACATGACGGGAAACGACCAGCGTCCTCAGCCCCGGCGGGAGGAGCCAAGGACGCCACTCAACCAGTCCCGCCAGTAGTCCCGGTTTTGTCCGTGACCGGTGGACGGATCATGGCCAGGATCCACGTCGAGCGGACACCGGTAGAGGGAACTCTGGACACCGGAGCCACACGGAGCTTTATCAGCGAAGACCTGGCAAATCGACTCGCTACGTCCCAGAACACCCAACAGAGAGGTGCCAAGATCCGCTTGGCCGACGGTTCTGTCCGCGAGGTCACGAGGACATTGGTAGCAAGCATTCGTCTGGCGAACCGACAAGTACGAATGCCCCTTCTGGTTCTACCCAATGTCCTGGAGCCTTTGATACTCGGGATAGATTTCCTGTGCGCGATGGAAACCAACTTCAGTTGTGGTACCACACAACTCAAACTCCGGAGTGCACAAACACCACAGCTCATCTCGGTACCCCACCAGGCTTCCCGGTTGGAACGAATCTCGGTGAATCATGCTCCACCCACGCCAGCACCAGGGACGATCTCACCCGGGATACTCCCATTATCCCAATCCCCGCACCGAGACTCCGTACACCTCTCGCTCGAGCCCTGCAGCCTACGACGAACTCAGGTTCTTAAATGGAAGGCCCCAGTACCTACGATGTCACACTCACCCCAGACTTACGGACTTCGCTCCCACATCAGGAAGACGAGCTGGATCCGACCCTATCGAGCACAGACGCATGGCCGCCGGAGATCGCCCTAGGCATTCAGGCATTTCTGGAAGAAGAAATCCCGAAGTTCTCCCAGATGACCGGAGTAACCACAATCGCGGAACACCATATAACGCTTCGAGACGAGAGGCCGATCAAACAGCGTTATTTCCCTAAAAATCCGGCCATGCCCCGCATCATCGACGAGTAGGTCGATCAACTGCTGCAGGAAGGCCTTATTGAGGCGTCGCATAGTCCTCATGGCGTCGCATAGTCCTCATAGCGTTGGTTCGGAAAAAGAACGGCCAATGGCGCATGTGTGTGGACTATCGACAACTCAATGAACGGTCAATTCCAGATGCATACCCTCTTCCCCGGATTACATATATTTTGGAACGCCTCCGGCACGCCAAGTTCATTTCGACGCTGGACCTGAAGAATGGCTATTGGCAAATCCCCATGGCACCAAGCAGTCGGGAAGCGACTGCGTTTACGGTACCAGGACGCGGTCTCTACCAATGGAAGGTGATGCCCTTTGGACTACACTCGGCTCCGGCGACCTTCCAACGAGCTCTGGACGCGGTCATAGGGGTGGACATGGAACCGCACGCGTTCGCATACTTGGACGATATCGTGGTCGTCGGAAACTCCATGGAAGACCACGCTAAAAATCTGCGGGAAGTGTTGGACCGACTCCGCCGAGCCAACCTCAGGATTGACCACGAGAAGTGCGCCTTCTTCCAGTGACGGATCCATTACCTGGGGCATGTCATAAGTGAGGAAGGGATTCATACCGACCCAGGTAAGATAGCCGCCGTCCGTGACCTACCTCCGCCAACGAATCTTAAGGAATTGAGACAGTGCATTGGAATGGCTTCGTGGTATAGAAGGTTCGTGCCCAACTTTGCCACCGTGGTACAACCGATGTCTCAACTCCTCAAGAAAGGCGGAAAGTGGATGTGGGCCCTAGAGCAGCAGGTCGCGTTCGACCAGTTGAAGGTCCAAGCAATGTGGGAATCGGCGCCGTGTTAACCCAGGAAATCGACGGCCAGGAGCGCGAGTTATGAGTCTAGAGTCCAAGTTATAAATAAAAATATGAGATTGAGTCCCAAGATAACCTTCTCGTTTGAATTGCTTGTTGAGAATGAATCTTTCTTGTCAAAATGCTTAGGTTCTATGGTACATGAAATATGGAATAATGCAATAATGGAAACGAAATCTGCATCGTCGGCAGATTTCGACAGGCAGCTGGCTTGATCGCTGCCGTTGGGCTATTTCGCTTAGTCGGCAAAATAGCCCAGACGTGGATCAGCATATCCAGCGGATGTCAACAAATGTTGCAACATGCTAACATATCGAGTGACCCCTATGGGTCGCTCGTGGGGGTTTGTTGGGCGGAGGCGAGACAGAGGTAGGGGAAGAAGCAGTGGTGGTAACTCCTCCCCCCCTGGAATAAAGTGACGGCCAGAACGAAGGAACGGTCGGAACGACGTGTTGTTGTGTCTCGCCTGGAGTGAAAATTATGGTTCTTCCTTTTAGCAGACATATGATGATTAGCAGTACACTAGCTATTTCTAGCCATGTGTACAGAGAGATTAGATGACTTGTTGTTGCCTCCTTGACTTCTAAAATTTCTTCAGTGTTGTTCAGATATTGCAGCTCCAAGTGACGTAGATTAAGTTTTCTTGTGTTATTCTTAACCAGTATTAGGCTTGGGTTGGGTAAGGAGATCTTCACATCCTCAAGGAAATTAACTTCGGAATCGTCATAGGTGATATTATTTATCTCTACGGTGCAATTCTTGTAGCTAATAACCGCTGTGCCGTTGATAGTGGTATAAGGGCCGCACGAAGAGTTGATGTTGACGTTCATGGCGTTCATGATGATAATGTGTCCAATTTCCGGCTCGATTATATTTTCGTCGTTTCCGGATTCTTCCATGTCGCAGGTAGCAGGCCATCCCTCCAAAATTTTCCTGATGCAGTCTCCGTTGCTCGTCCGCCCAAACTCCGCATTATTACAAACGTACAAATTATGAATTTTAGGACATTTAGATTCGAAGTACATAAATTTAAATTTTGGATTGAACAATAAAAACTTAGGAAGTATTACAAATTGTGTATTATGTAAGGGTAATGGGACCATGTGTGCTAGGGTATAGACTTCTTTTTCGAATATCGGTACTTTAATTCTAAAAATGATTTTATTGTTTTCATTAGTTGTTTCCAAGTTGATGAGCCTGTAAATGTGCTCCTCATTTTCTATGTTAATGTTTTGTTCCGAAAAAATGTCTTTAATAATTTGGACTTCTAATGGACTCAAAATAAATTTCGGAATGATCTGTAATCTAGCTAAGAGAAGACTTTCGGCAATATTATTCAAATGATTACTTAAAACGTCTATACTATAGCCCATGCGATTAAAGTATTGTAACATGTGTATTTCTCTGTGTTCTTGTGTTAACTTAGTATATACGTTGTCTTTAAAATTGTTTACAAATGTGTTGATAGTGTTTTGTTCATTGTTTATATGTTCAGTAATATTCTTAAATCTATCGATTATATTGTTATTAATAATAAGTTGATTCTTAATGGTATTACTCAAATTATATTCTATTCCTTCAATTTCTTGGAATTTGTTGTTAATTTTAATTTCATCCGCGGCATCCATATTGCCCGTAATGATCTTAACTAAACTACCGAGACCATTTATGTCTCCACGTTTCTTCCTGATATTCGGTTGAATAGAATGAATCCTATCGTATAATTGTTTAATTTTTATTTGTAAGGTTATTCGATTTTTTGGGCACCAGAAATATCGGAGCGCTCCAGGGGCTATGGCTATGCTTAATTATGTCTTGGTCGAGTAATTTGTTTAGTTGCGTTTGGATTTCCTGACTTTCGACTCTACTGTATCTAAACGGTCTATTATAGAAAGGAATGTCGTCAGTGGTCTTGATTTGGTGTTTAATGTGGTTTGTAAAAGAAAGTTTTTGGTTTTCAGTATGGAAGAGATAAGCTAACTCTTTGCAAAGCTTCCTTAAAGCAGATTCTTCTTCGGCATTTAAATGATCGCATTTAATGCACATTTTACATTTTGTGGTTGGATCGTCTTTGATTTGGTTTTAGGATCAAATTCTAAAAATTGATCTCTATGATATTGATCGACTTTTAAATGTGAATCTAGTACAAAGTTCTGTCTGTGGTCGGCATAGTTTACCACCTCCATCAAGCTATTATTATCTTTGGCTTCATAAAGGCCACCGGAAATTATCAAGTTGTTATTAATTTGAAGATCCTCACAGAAGAAATTGCCGTTAGTCAAATTTACAGGTAAAGGTAACACGACCTTAGAAAATTCTTCGATTATGTGAACTTTGGTAGCGGGGTTTTTTTCTTGAAAAATCTGTAATTTGCATAGTGTAGTTTGAAGACTTGATTCAGGCAGGTTGAGAACGGCGTTAATTGGTGAGAGTATGTCCATGCCTATCAAGCCATGGAAGAAATCATGGAAGTGAAATAAAATCATGGAGAAGCGTTGGTGGTGTTTGAATTCTTTGAATAGCGGAACATCGACCTTTGTGTAGAGTTTGTGTGTATTAATAACTGTCTTTATTATGACGGGATTGGTCAATTCTATGTGTTCTGTTGTAGGGATTAAGTCAGGGTTAATAAAAGAGACGGAGGACCCTGTGTCTACCAGAAAACGTAAAGGTTTGTTATTCAAATTGATAACTACGTAGGGAAGTATAGGGCCATATTTATCTTTGTTTAAGTACCCTGATTGTGGATCGAGGCCGGTCCTTGAAAATTTGCTCCCTCGTTAATGTTGTGCCGTTCGTATTGTTGTTGTTCGGTAAAATATGAGTTTGCGTTTCCTGACGATGTTATGGGAGAAGGAGGGCCTTGAATTGCCCTGGTATTAGAATGATTCTTCTGATTAAAAGGGTTGCTATTGTTGTATCCCTGTTGGCCATTTCTGTTCTGATTATTACCCTGTTGGTTATATTTGTAACGATTATTTCCCTGTTGATTGTGTTTGTACTGATTATTTCCCTGTTGATTATATCCGTATTGATTGTTTCCTTGTTGATTGTCTTGGTTATTTCCCTGTTGATTATGTTTCCACTTTCTAATTTGGTTATTGTTTGAGTTAGTGTCTGGAGCTGAATTAGCACTATTCCAATTCCGCTTTCCGGAATTGTCTTGTCTCTGTCTAATGTAAATATCCCTTTCCTTAATTGCCAATCTGTAAGCTTCTCTGAGATTCTCTGGTCTCATAGACCTAATCGTGCCTCCAAGTGGCCCCTCTAAGGCCTCCTCTAAGGCCCGTCAAAAATACGTGCAGACTTGCACTGGAAAACATTTGCTTTTTAGTCTTAACCAATAATGGTTCAGACTCTTCGTTTTCCGCTAACCTATGGAGTGCTGCATTGCAGCTTGAAATCTGGTCATAAAGGTTTTGAATAGAGAGGTTCTTTTGAGCCAAACCGAGCAGTTCGCACATTAAGGTTGGCTCGTCTCTTTTGTCCGTACAGTGAATAAGTAATGTTTCTTTAATGTCGTCCCAATTTAGAGTAGTTCCTACTTCTTTCAGAATGTCGTTGGCTTTCCCTTCAATCTTGTTCCTGATTGCCCTGAGGAGCATTTGTCCGTAGGGGGTCTGATCAGTCCCCCTGATGAACAGTAGAATCTCTTCTACATTGGAAATGAAATCGTTAAGATCCTCGGGTTTACCGTCAAAAACCTTCAAAAACCTAATTTGGTCCGGGACTCTCAAGGATTGGAAGATGTCGGCGGGTCGGTCGATAGTCATGTTCTGGTTGGGAGGTGGGGAACTAGAGGAAGAGTTCATATTAGACGTGTCACTAGGTGCCCTAGGTAATAAGTCTTGGTTCGAATTTGGTGCACTGTTCTCAGGTAAGTTACTCGTAGCCCTAGTCCTGATGCTCGGTAACAGTTTGCCCTTTATTGTCGACATTAAATATAAAGGGTGTCCGAGTACTGAACTTTTAATAAAATTACTGTGTGTTCAAGGTGTAAGTGTAGCTTAAAAGTAGCTTAGTATACTATCTTAATGGCTTACTCGCCGTTTGCTTAGGACAATTTTTTTTTTTTTTTAAATACTTTGCTTTTATTTATTGGATCTTCTCTTAAGTTGAGACTAACAATAAGTTATCAAATCTTATAACTAAATATTAATTAACAATACAAATTGGGTTACACGTCCCTAGAGTCTATCGCTGGGTTGGTAGATCATTACGACGAAGACGGGAGCGGCTACACAGCCGGGTTAGCCCTCGCGCGAGGGGGTTAGGGTGCGAGGAAAGCTTGCTGTGATACTTCTCTTTCTGTTCAGCTACTACTTCTCTGACAGGTTGAATGTTGAGGTCTTTGTGTATGTTATCGTTGCGAACATACCACGGTGCCCCGGTGATGGTTCTCAAGATTTTTGATTGAGCTCGCTGGACAACATCAATGTTGCTACTACTAGCAACATAACTGGGAGCCATAGGTCCAGATTGGTTTAAGTACGGAAGTGTAGAGCAGGACCTTGTATTCTAGACTAAGAGAGGACCGAGCGTTGATAAGCCAATGAAGACTATTAGCTTTTAGTTTTAGTTGTGTTCTCTTGGCTTCGATGTGCCTTCGCCAGGTGAGTCGTCTGTCGAGGTGTACTCCTAAATACGTAACGTCGTTCGCTTGCGGAAGTGTGGAATTGTTTAGTCTGAGCGGTGGGCAATTTTGCCTGTTTAGGGTAAACGTAACATGCTTGCATTTTTGTTCGTTTACTTTTATTCGCCAGTCAGATAGCCACTTTTCCACTTCGACTAGATGAAGACCCAGTTGCGCTGATGCTTGGATAGGACACTTGGAACGGCTGAGAATAGCTGTATCGTCGGCAAAAGTAGATGTTATTAGTCGTCTGTTTGTTGGGATGTCTGCTGTGTATAGAAGGTATAGTGTTGGCCCCAGTACGCTGCCTTGGGGGACTCCAGCTCTGGAGGTGTAATCGTCAGACATGGCAGAGTTGCATTTCACTGCGAATTTTCTGTTATATAGGTAAGATTCTAATAGTTTATGTGTATTTTTAGGAAGTGTTGTTCTGATCTTATGCATTAGACCTTCTAACCAAACTCTGTCGAATGCTTGGGCTACATCTAAAAATATTGCAGTGCAATATTCTCGATTTTCGAATGCTCTTCGTATTTCAGAGGTTATCCGGTTGACCTGCTCGATAGTTCCGTGTTTTTCACGAAATCCAAATTGGTGTGATGGGATTTTATTATGGATTCTTAAAAATGAGTTTATCCGAGTCAGCACACACTTTTCAAAGAGTTTGGATAAGCATGATAATAAGCTTATTGGTCTGTACGAAGAGGGAATTGTGTGATCTTTGCCAGGCTTCGGAATCATTATTATCATTGATCTTTTCCATCTCTCTGGAAAGTGGCCAAGCCTTGTAATGGCATTGAAGAGCTGGGTGATAGTGCGAACTGCGCAATATGGGAGCTCAATAATCATCTTTGGCGTTATTTGGTCGGAGCCTGGTGATTTTTTCGGATCCAGTTGGTTTTTTATGATATGAGCGATTTCGTTAGTTTGAAATTCCATTGGCTCACGTTGAAGCTGTAAGTCATTTGCTACAGGCGGTAGTGTAAATGCGTTTGTGGCAGGATTTGGCTGGAACACATTTTCAAGGTGCTGTGCAAATGTTCTGGCTCTGTCTTCATCACTGCGGGCCCAGCCGCCCACTGTGTTTCTTATAGGCGTCACAGTTTCTGTCGGGGAGCATAGAGTTGGGTGGGCTCGCCATAAGGAGTGCTTTTTGGAAGATGTTGATAATTGCTCTATATAGCGGCGTTGGGTGTTTGCTTCTTGTTGTTTTAACGCTCTGGTGAGCTTGCGGGAGGCGTCTTTTAAAGTTTGTCGTGCATATGGCGACCTATGAGACTGCCATTCTCGTCGTAGGCGACGCTTTTCGATTACGAGCTGCTCGATTTGATGATTTGTCTTCTTTTGCATGTAAGGTATTTGTGCAGTTTGAGGAGAGTTTGGAAATGCGAGCAGCAGTGACAAAGTCGGTCTCCAGTGTGTTGGCAAAGTTGTCGATGTCGGCTTCTAGGTTAAGTACAGGATTTATATCAATATGCGAGCTTAGATATTTCCTATAAGAGATCCAATTGGTTTTGTGTGAAGTCAATCCAGTCGGTTGATCTACCTTTATTGGATGACGGAGTAGATTAATAAGAACAGGCGAGTGATCAGATGAAAGATCCGAAAGACTTTCGGCGCTAATCAGGTTTCTTGGAATGTTTTTAGTGATTGCGAAGTCAATTAAATCGGGCAGTTTTTTTGGATCTGTTGGCCAATATGTTGGTCTGCCAGGGGAAACGTGGTCAAGCTTGTTGCTGGCTTTTATAATTGCATTGTAGAGCTGCTTACCTTTAGGATTTACGAGGCGAGATCCCCAGTGTGTGTGCTTGGCATTATAGTCTCCTGCTGCTATGAAGTGCTCGCCTAATGAGTTAAAGAACTGCATAAACTCAGCTTCAGTTACAGTGAAACGAGGAGGGCAGTATACTGCGGCTAGAGTAAGTTGGTTACCACTATCCAGTTTTATTCTTATTGATGTTGCTTGAATATAAGTAGTTGCTAGATCCTTGTAGCGGTGGTGCTTAATTCGGTTTCTAATCAAGATACCAGTCCCACCGTGTGCTTTACCATCGGCATGGTTAGTTGCATAGAAAGAGTAGCCTCTTAAATTAAAGTTATATTTATTTGTAAGATGTGTTTCTGAGAGTAACATAACGTCGATATGTTTGTCAAGCAAGAATTGAGATAACTCAAGTTTATGCTGTGAGACGCCATTAGCATTCCACATGGATATACGTAGGGAAGTCATTGATTATTTGGATTGTTGTGATACCAACATTTGAATCAATATGTTTTGATTACGCATTAGATCTTGCATAGTAGTCCGCATGAAAGACATGAACTCCATTTAGCTTTGCTGTAGGTTAGAGAACATGGCCTCAAAGTTGTTTTGAGGCTGCTCCATAGGCTGATAATGTTTAGTTGTGTTTGGCTCTGGTTGAGGTAGTTTAAAGTGCGATGTACTTGAGGAAGGAAGCTCCAATCCTGATTTTAAAGCACTGGCAAATGTCACGTTTTTCTTTATGGAGGACTCGGAGTCAAAGTCAAATGACGATCTAGCTGCGTTCGAAAAGAATACGTCTGGGTTTGATTTAGATGGTGTAACCCATGCATTTGCAGAGCGGGGAGTAGTCACTCGTTGATGGATTCTACTTTTTAAATCCTTATAAACTGGACAACCTCTGTAGTTAGCGGTGTGGTTACCTCCGCAGTTACCACACCTTTTGGTGGTAGAATCGCCTTTGTTCGACGGACAGTGTGAGGAGTCGTGAAGCTCCCCACAAACTACACACACTGGGCGCAGTGTGCAGTATGACCGTGTATGGCCATATTCTTGACAATTCATACATTGTACTGGTCCTTTGCGTTTGTGTGGTTCTTCTACAGTGATTCTACGATGTAGTAGAAACTGAAGTTTATATATAGGGTGCACTTCGTTTTTCTTAAGAGAAGTGTTGTCTGGTTCAAGTTCCACCTTGAAAAGCGGCTGGGGCTTCCTTTCCTTGTTTAAAATGTTAAAGACCGATTTTGCGTTAAATCCGTTGTCTTCTAACGCCTTGCTTATTTCTGCTGGTGCTACATCAGACTCTATGCCCTTTAGTACTACTTGCAGGCCCTTGCTGCTTTTCAGTTGGTACGTGTAGTAATTCATTTTATTGTCGGTTAAATGCTTCGATAAAACTCTATAGTTATCTTCCGACTTCATTTGAACTTTTGTTTCATGGATTTTACCCCGTACAAGGGGGATTATATGAAAGTTGTCCTTTCCAATAAGCTCTACAATTTTGTTAACAAGGGCATTGGAGCTTTTCTCCCGTATGTACATTGGTGGTGGTTTTGGCTTCTTTTTGACATCTTCCTCGGGTTCGCCCGAAAGGTCTGCTAAAATTTCAAACCTATTGGTGTTGTTGAGCTTCTCGCTTGAAGATGCGCTGGAACTGTTACGGATAATTTTTGCATTCGAGTTTAAAGGGCTTAACTTCCGTTTAATTTGTATGTAACGATCCATTCCAGTCTGCACAAGCGGGTCAGTTACTTTTTTTGCTTTTGGTTTTATTGGCAACGCAGCAGTCGTAGTATTTGTTTTAGTTTGGTTTGTTTTGATCGGTGATTCGTAATGCGCTTTTGTTGTTGTCATCGGTGACACAAAAAGAGCATTTGTTGATGACGATGGGATCGAGCGGGCAGCCGACACCGTTACAGTTGATGTTGTTGTTGCAGTTGCAGTAGTCAGAGAGACTGTTGTTGTAGTCTCCGTAGGTAAGAGCAAGTCTCTCAATTCACTACTTGCTTGTTTAGCAGTACGCTCTGCAATCTGAGATGGTAATGCCGGAGAGCAAGAACGAGGTCGCTCACTTGCTAAATGCAAGAGTTCTTTCGTCGGGTTGGGGGTAATTGACCGCTGCGTTTTTGCGTCAGCAGAATTTTGGGTTGGTTCGGCTACAAAAGAGAAGTACGCGTTGTTTCGTTGCAAAGAGAGCCGGCGCTCGTCTTGCTCACGCTGCATTTGCTTACGAATGTCGCTTTGGCTCATCTTTTTAACCGCGGTTTAGTTTTATTGGATATAAGTAAATATTAATTAATCACTTGGTAAATAATCAAATAATTAGATATTTTGTGCGACTTCATCGCACTAAGCGTCTTTTCGCGTTGTACACTTATTAATACGTCTCTCGCTACGCTTTAAACTTGTGAATTTTATTTTGATTCCGGAGCACAGTAAGACACGTCTGCATGCGGCAACAGTTCAAACAACATCTAAGATGGATGCTTAGGACAATGAGTCGGATTCTGTAATTAAAATATCAAAGTTAGTATAAGCCTTAGAATTCAGTGAATATTTGTTATGCTTGCGAATTGTGTTTTAGCACCATTAGGTGCTGTGTGATAGACCGGTAGTGTTGTTATGTTTTCATTTACTAAAAATAAAGCAATATAAATTAGCTTTATATTGATTGTTTCGTTTGAGTGTATATAAGTGTGTTTATTATTCGTCATATATATATTCCCTATTATTATAATTTGGTTTCAGAAAAAGAATTTTTTTTTTTTTTTTTTATAACCGCTCATCTATTGCCAACGCATAAGTGCATATGTGTGTACATTGCTAATCAAACATGATTCACAGCATACCAACAACGCTGTCACGTATCAGCGACAGACCAGCGGGCATGTTTGATTTGCCTACAGGCCATCTGGCTTCAAACATGTCGAGTATCGGGTTAGAACAAATCAACATAGTACGTGTTACACACGATCGAGTTTTCCTATCTTTTGTATTGAACCTTGTGTACCCTCATATTCGCACTGAACATGTAACATCATACAGAAGTAGCATATTCGCACTGAATAACTTTTCCGCAGTCGTTGCGTTGGAGCGGCGTAATACATGTTCGCCCTGAACCTGCAGTAGCAACCCCAACACACGACATCGAGTAGCTCAAACCATTTGCCCTAAATGGCTGTGCACTTGTTGTGATTTGAGCCAACACCAACCTCACAACATGTTGTATCACACCAACTGTCGACACATGTTCGCCCTGAACCTGCGTCAGACCGTATCGGATCCAACAAGAAGTTTGATTCGAACATTTGCACTAAATGATCAAACCAAATTGTTGGCACAACGTTCGTGCGGCGGCTAATGCGTCGGCTCACTCACAATTTTCTCGATTGACGTTGAAACTAAATTACACTTTACACATACATAAACAACTTTTGTTTCACTTATTCTTGTTAAGAGTTCACTGTTTGGCATTTATTACAACTTGATATTTCCGTACTCACTGTCCAACATTTTTTTAAATTCATTATTATGTTATGTATACATTCTTCTTTTGCACATAGTTTCTTTTCTTTCTTTCTCTTTTTTTTTTTTTACACACATTTTGTTAACAACTATCTTACATTAGAAATACTATCGTTATCCTCATCCTCCGGGAGAAGTTCGTAAAGCGGCTGCGCCAGCTATGGGTCTTGAGTCCAAGTTATAAATAAAAATATGAGATTGAGCCCCAAGATAACCTTCTCGTTTGAATTGCTTGTTGAGAATGATTCTTTCTTGTCAAAATGCTTAGGTTCTATGGTACATGAAATATGGAATAATGCAATGATGGAAACGAAATCTGCATCGTCGGCAGATTTCGACAGGCAACTGGCTTGATCGCTGCCGTTGGGCTATTTCGCTTAGTCGGCAAAATAGCCCAGACGTGGATCAGCATATCCAGCGGATGTCAACAATGTTGCAACATGCTAACATATCGAGTGACCCCTATGGGTCGCTCGTGGGGGTTTGTTGGGCGGAGGCGAGACAGAGGTAGGGGAAGAAGCAGTGGTGGTAACTCGCGCAATCTCCTACTTCAGTCGACGATTGAACAAGGCAGAAGAAAACTATTCGGCTACCGAGAAGGAGTGTCTGGCAGTGATTTGGGCCATCAGGAAACTACGTTGCTACCTGGAAGGAAACCGATTCGAGGTTATCACCGACCATCTGGCCCTCAAGTGGCTGAATTCACTGGAATCACCACATGGCTGAGCAGCACGTTGGGCGTTGGAGTTGCAGCAGTACCAGTACGACGTAAGGTATCGTCCCGGGAAGCAAAACGTAGTCGCCGATGCCCTGTCTCGACAACCCGTCACCCGTCTGTACCGACTAAAGGAGGAGCCACGCTCGTGTCCTTGGTTGTCTCGACGGATTAAACAGGTAAGCGATGAACCACAGCGAAACCCGGATTACGCAGTAAGGGAGGGCCAACTATACCGCCACATCGTGCATTGAGCTGACGACTTCGACGATGTGACCTGGAAGTTGTGCGTACCCCGAGAGATGCGGCTGCGAGTGCTTCAGGAGTGCCACGACCAGCCGTCTGGAGGGCACCTCGGCGTACGGAAGACCATTTTGCGAGTCGCACAGCGATACTACTGGCCGGGGATGCACCGCGTCGTGAAGCGACACATTCGACACTGTCTGAGCTGCCAGAAGTACAAGGCATCGCAACAAAAGCCGGCAGGACACATGCACTCGAGCAGCCGAAGAGCCGTTCGCCACAGTGTGCGCCAATTTCGTGGGACCACTCCCATGCTCTAAACAGGGTAACACCATTAATCCCGAGGATCCCGACGCCAAGGCCAAACGACTCCCCGAAATATTCACGCTCGTCAGAGGAAACCTAGACCAAGCTATCCATGACCAAAGCCGATTACATTACAATCTGCGCCGCAGACAGTGGCGGTCCGCTCTGGGAACAAAGGTCTTGTGACGTCAACACCACCTCTCCAATGCCGCTGAAGGCTTCGCCGCGAAAATCGCCCCAAAGTTCGACGGACCTTACATCGTCAAGAAGTTCATATCTCAGAACATTGTGCGGCTACAATACACCACAACCCTCCAACGGCGAGTCGCCAATATTGCCGATCTGAAGGAGTTCCTAGATCGGGAAGAGGGGGTCGAAGGTGAAAGTCAGGAAGAATGTGAACCAGACCAAAACTAACATAGCCGATAACGTCTCCATCGCGAACGCCCTGAACTCAACACTCCCGTACCATCCTTTATATTAGCTAACCCAGGCGTTTCTCTCTCTCTCTACTATTCCACAGGTCAAACTAACATGGAGTCCATTGATCTGATGGGCACTACACCAACGCGCGCCAACGCCGGTGACAACACCCCCACACCCCCCAGAGAAGGAGTGAGGAGAATGGCCACCGCCACATACTTTCACCCCGATGCTCCCCACTTCTCCGCTGTTCGGCCGGAGGACGCCGAGTGGTATGCAAACGTCTGCAGGGCGCAAGACTCATGCTATACCCCACCGGAGTGTGAATGGCAGTATTCCTTCGTGCCAGAGCCACGCGAGGAAAGGCACCCTCCCCCGACGGAGTACGAGTGGCAATACTCGTGCGGGCCAGAGTCCTACGAAGAAAGCCAATACTCGCCGACGAGCTACGACGGACAGGGAGGAGAGGACGATGACGAAGTGCCCATTCGACCAGCCCCAGGGGCGTGGTCGCCCCGACCAAACGCCAGACGGCAGGACCCACGCCAGGGTCATGGCATTTACCATGCCGTCCCTACGGACGGAGACGAGTTGGCTCGTTGGGAGGCTGCTCCCACGTCCAGCAGCGAGGAGGATGAACCCTTCTTCGTGGAGGCCGTGGCGCAGGCGGTCTCCTACGAGCCAGCCATCCGGCCGTGGGGAATGCGGCTCACTCGAGCCGAACGCACGACGGTGGACGTTATCGTCCCCCCGGGCGAAACGATTGCCACGTACTTCCGAGTACCACCAACATGGAACTACGTCGGCCCCGCCGTGTACAACACCGGCGCATGGACCACCCTACCCCGGAGGGCCGAACCCAACATCCCGTTGGTGTGTGCCGTGGCCAGGGTCGAGGAGACACCCCAAGACTTTCCGACGGTCGAAACAGGGCCGTTCTGGGAGTCGGCGTCGGATGATGACATGGAGGGCCCGCGCTTTCGGCGTCAGTACTCATCACCCCCAGCCGCAACCCCAGTCCCAGACCCAGCCGAGGACAGAGGCGTGCTCCAGGCCGAGGCGCCAGAAGCCGCAGGACAAGCTACAGGAGAGGGCGCAGGAGACGACCTCGACACCACCACGGAGTCATTGTCAGAGCTCTGGGGCATCCTGGCCCCAGAATTTCCAGCAGACGTCGGGGAAGACGACCTCGAGCTAGTGGAAGTCGTCGCTCACGAGAGCGAACTGGTGGAGGCACCACCGTCCTGGGCCGTGGAGACACCGAGACCGCAACTGCCGCGAGGGCTAATTGAAGATATTCGGCAGACCGAGGGCCGCAAGTCCCGCGCTCGCTTCACCCATATCTGGTTGGACACGGTATACCAGGTCCATCGCTCCCGAACCGGCCGAGTCTTGGTCCACATCCGCCCGGGAGGAAAGGGGGGGGGGGGGGGTGACGGCCCAAAATCTGGCCACACAATAAAAAAAGCCCGATAACAATAAACAAAATAAAAAAATACTAAAACAGCGTAAATATACGGTCTTTTAGAACCAGGATCGCTCACGCGAGTTAACAGCTCACTTGAGTCAGCAGGAGCTTAACGCTAACAGAGCTAAGTGAGAGTTAAGTGAGCTTAACAGAGTTATGTTAAGTAGGAAAACTGACCTACTTAAGGAGATGCCGCGACGCAGGCTCTCACTCTCTGAACAACGATCGACGTGAACAAGACAAGCAAGAACAAACAAACAAAGTGAATTACACCAAGTACGCAGTACAAGGAGAAGAGGTACAGGTATGTCAATAAGTGCAACTAGTGCCAAAATAACCTCCCTTCGCAAATCAATCGTGCCAAGTGAAACTAAATCAATTAGATCAGCGCAACTTCGGGCGCTCTTCGTTGCTTACGCGAGTGATTTCATATATCGAACTCTGCTTACCCCTCTCGCCTATAACGGTGCCGGCGCAGCAATCCAGCAGTGTGACTACATACTTGCGTAGATCGCTGCACGTGTCGGGCGTATGTCGTGTGACTACACACGTGCATAACCTACGTTTGCGAGTTACTCGTTTCCCTCTCGCGCCCACAAAGTACCGCTACAGTTCTTAGCAGTGTGACGACACACTTGCGCAGATTCTGTGCGCACTCAAGACTCGTGTATGTGTGACCACAGACATATATAAGAGCAAGCAGAGAGCCGCGAGCCGCTTCCTCCTCCCTCCTCTCGCGCCCACGAAGTGCCGGCACGGATTTTCACAGTGCGATGACGCAGCTGCGTAGTTTCTGTGCGCACTCAAGACTTGTGTATGTGTGACCACACACATATATAAGAGCAAGCAGCGAGCCGTGACCACCCCCTCCCCTTTGGCTTGCGACAACCCGTTGCAACCTCGAGTAGTGCGACTACGCACTTGCGCACACCTTGTAGAATTAAACGTAGGCAACTAGATTGAAAACATTTTAAATAAAAGAACTAATAATTTCGAACTCACGCACACGTGTTTCTGGGGCGGGATCTTTCAGCGGGCGAAACCCTACTTCCTAGCTCCATTAGCGACTACGCTAAATCAGCCGATCTCGCTACCGTGCTGTTACGACGACAACGTCGTAACACATAGTACGAAAAGAGCCTTCCAGCCCCCGTAGAGACGATCGCGTCTGCCGCGCGAATCCCTCAACATCTGACGGTCCATCTGACCAAATACAAGTATTCTTGTTTTCGAACCCTGGACAGTCGCTGGCTATCCCGGCATTGTGACGGTTCGTTACAATATGTTTATATCTTTAGTGCCATAAAGGAAGTTTTGCAATTTGCCAAGTGCCCAGACAATCGCTAGCAACTCTCGCTCGTTCGTAGCGTAGTGTGCCTCACATGGTTTAAGAGTTCGCGAGATCATTGTGATGGGTCGCCCTCCTTGGGATAAAACAGCCCCAATGCCATATGCAGAGGCATCGGTGGTAAGGTCAAACGGTTGTTTGAAGGCGGGGTACATAAGTACAACGTCTTCTGACACCAGAATGTTCCTAAAGCGTTCGAATGCGTTTCGCTGTGGCTCATTGAACTCAACCGTGACTTTACGAGACCTGTGTTTGCTAACCGTCCCGTTTTCTCTCTTAAGAATGTCCGTTAACGGCCTTGCGATTGCTGCGAAATCTTTTACGAACCATCTGTAGTAGCTTGCCAATACCAGAAATCATCTGAGACTGTATAGATTTTTTGGCTCAACATATTCCTGTATGGCCCTCACCTTTTCGGGGTCAGTTTTAGCTCCTCCTTTGGTAACTATGATCCCTAAGTACTCAACGCTTTCTTTAAAGAACTTGGTTTTTTCTTGAGAAACTCTCATGTTAGCTTCGCTCAAGCACTTTAGTACTGTGTCGATGTTCTGAACATGGTCGGCTTCATTTTCGGAAAAAATTATCACGTCATCCATATAGACGTAACATATTTTGCCAATTTGTTCCCTAAGACCGTCATCAATAGTCCTCTGAAAAATGCTTCCGGCATTTTTAGGTAGGCGACAAAACTCGTACTTTCCGCCATTTACTGAAAAAGACGTTTTCTCACGGTCTTGTTCCGCCAAAAAAATTTGAATAAACCGGTTCGTTGTCTTCCGTACGTATAGTGGCGACGACAGAAGTATTAAATGGTAGGGCCTCGTTAGAGGTCGAGAATACCCTTAATCTTTTCAATATCATCTTCTTGAATCCCTCTTTAATGGATTTTGGTACCACTATGTCTTCAGCGTTGGTGAACTTCACGCTGTCACAACTGTGATATTGTAACTGTTCGGACTTATTCTTGTATTCTAACGAGTTATTAATTAAATTCAAGGTAACCCCCGCCTTTGTTAACAGGTCGAAGCCTATTGTAGCATCGAATGTGCTAAGTGATTCTAAAAGGAAAAATGGAGATGTTGGCCCAAAAACTCTCATTAGGCATTTATTTTTAATTTGACTGGAGCCATGTACTGAGGTCACAGGGAAAGGGTCGTCAACAGGAATTATGTTTTTCAGCTCCTTTACGGGCTTTACATAATTCTTTGCTGCGTCTGTATCAATTAAAATTTTTAATGATCTCCCAGACAGCTGTCGCGTAATGGCTGGTAGCCGGGAGTGTGCACTAAAAAATTGAGTGAATCACTGCCGCATGTCGACTCGTCGTCTTTAATTTCGCTGACTTTAGCTGTAGCTTTGTTTTTATAGCTATCTTCCTGATTTTCATGGGCATCTTGGACTACGTTGTACAAACGCTGACGTCTCTGGCCTGTCATGCGTTCAGACGTGTTACTACGTGTTTGTTCTGGTGCATTATTTGTTTGATTTTTCGCGAATTGAGTGGGCTGCCTAAACTTCGACAATGCATCCATCTCCATGGGCTCTACTGGTGATTGGTCTTGGTCTTCTTTCCTACTCTGCTCTTGGCCGCCAGTATTTTGTTTACGCTTGATGAATGGTGGGATGTGGGTTTTTCTCTTGCCCTCGCTCGTCTTTACCATTTCTACCCTGCTTTGATTGAGAACGATACTTATTGGCTTCGGAAGCTTGAGCCCTATCTTCGACGGCTTTGGCGTATGTACTCGCCATTACGCTTCGCTGTATACTTGCCTCTGCCTCTTTGGCGAGAGCCAAAGCAGACGGCAGATCTTTCGGCTGGGCCGGGAAAACAATTGCTTTGAGAGACTTATTGAGTCCTGAAGTAGATGCATGTAACGCATCAGCTCTCACCTCTCTATTGAGTAACTCAGCGCCTTAGCGGTCGTGAGTTATTGTGATCTTATTCGTGACGAGAGTCAGCTTAATCCATGCGGCTTAATACTCCCTGCCTGACCATCTCTAGTCCTTGTCGAACAAGACATAACGATGTCCTGTCAGCGTATGTACAGTCCAGTCATGCTATTATAGCATCGAAATTTAGTACTGTATTATGTGAGATTATTATAGCTTTAATCTAGTTACGCATTATTGGAACTGCCTGATAATGTGTGCTGCTACCATTAAATGGCTTAAATAGCTCATATGCATCCGTGGCTGACTATCGCCATGCTACATATTCCTCTTGTTTTTGCGTGAAACTCAGGGACAGACTTAACAATGTCTAACGGAATGTCGCACTTTATTTCTGGGTTTGTTTCAATTCTTTTGTATGTTTCAATTTGTGGGGACTCGATGCGCATACTGGCTATCTGAGATTGCATTTCATTTATGCGTGTCTGAAAAGTTGCGTTTTGCTGGGCTAAGGCCTGGCTAACTGCGGCCTCTATCAGCGCTTGGATTTGATTCACATCCATGAATGTTTCTTCCTGGCTTGGCTCTTGGTAATTATTTGGGGGCTCTGTGTCCCAACCTTCGTCACTATCGTATTCTATTTTCACTTCTCTGTATTGATTAAGCCAACTCATCAGCTAATAAGTCACACTTTGGTTTGCATAAAATTTTTAGCATATAATATTTACTTTAATATGGTTGATGATTCACACTTTGCATTTGCATAAAAACGTTTCAATAAAATGTTTTAATCTGATTTTTTGAATGGGCCGATTTATTGTAATCGGCAAGGATGCATTTGCGTTTATGCTTATAGTTAGAATTTGTTGGCAATTTACAAATACAATTTCTGTTTTTCGCAATCAATACTTGCACGACTTATTTATTTGTATGTTGTCGATTTGAATTCACTAGTCAAACTTACATGCTTTTTTATTTTATATAAAACGCAGGTTCTTTGGTTGGTTGGGAGCCAATTAATGTTGATTATCCAGTTGGTTCCTGGGACCAGGTGTCCTGTAGATTACTGGAGATTAGGTTGGGATGCTTTCGCTTCCTATCACTGGCCTTGTGGCTCAGCAATGCAATATTATAATCGTTAACGGCTAAGTGCCGGAGTCAAATAGGTTGCTTGTGGTTGGTACAACAGTTTATTCAGAACTAAAGACTGCTAATATGATGTGGTTGCCGGCTATGCAACGACATCCGGTCAGCTATTCAGCTATTTGGCCAGTGCTTTATTGGGTCAGCGAACTCAGACCGTTTACTTTACTTAACTACTCTCCCCTTCGAGTTAAGGCCGCCCTCGGCCGACCCTATCTCCGCAACGACGTCCCTCAGCCGCTTCGCAGACTTCCTCGCAGTGATGACGCGTCGACAGCTGAGGCCGATACAGATGAAGGTATGTGAGCCTTAGAACATCTTGGCTGGTGGTGATGTTCAACATGGGAGAGTTAGAGATCCCAGGGACTCTATTCTGGGCGTTGTTGTGGTTGATGAACAGAGTCCCGTTGATCTCTTTTGTTGTTGAATGTGATGATGTGTGTGCCCTGCACTCTGACTTCAATACCGTTGTCGACTTGAACCATTGCTGGATTATCGTTGATTATTATAATCCCCTCGTCTACTTCGGTGATCGCCTCCAGGTTGTTAGGCTGAATTTTGCAATGCGCCGTGTCTCCTGCGTGTATTTCTTTAGCGCATGAGGTTTCTAGCGCCAGTCGGCAAAATGTGGCCACAGGTGAGTCGGTGCAGCTCTGAAGACTATGAGTCTCTCCATCACAATCGGCTATGACGTTGTCTAGTATTCTCAGAATTAAGTTTTTATGGACGATAGGAAAAATAGTTACTTTTTAACATGAAAATTTGACTTTGGGAAATTTAATGATGAAATGCAATGAGTTAGTGGACTGAAGGACCTTTACGGACGAGACAGACATAAGGTCACTTATGGGTGTGCTGGTGGTTTCCTCGAACCAAATTGATTTTAAGTCTGCATGGTCTAATATGTTCGGGCTAACAATGTTAGCTTTAGCAATGGAAATAGCCAACATTAAATTCTGTAACTCCATCGACAACATTCTGTTTCTAGCCAATAAAGTCTGAGTCTTTGGTTACCTTTAGAATTTGGTTGACTGTGGAGGTTAGTTTATTTATTTGATCATGAACTCTGGTATTTATTTCGACCTGCCTATTCTTAGAATTGATTAGCTGCATTTCTGTTAATCTAGTTTTTTCCAAATCGCTAGCATCAGGTGTACCTGCCACAACCTTTAGAATGGACCCTAGGAAGTCTATGCTTCTCGCATCCCTGTGGTGCGTACCTAAGGCCTCTAACAAGTCCTGTAGATGCACTGTATCTACGATCAGGAGCTATTTCATATGGGACTTTGGGAGAACGTCAATGTGCTTGACTGTCTTTTCTACCACTCGTAAGTACTCCGTTAAGTTCGCGGAATGTTTGACATAAGCAAATTCTTCCCATACCAAGACCTGTCCATTTATTATGGGGATATACTTGGCGTGTGAGTAGTCGGTAACGTGCGCCGAAGCCAGCGACAAGGAGAAGACAAGTATGAGTTCAAACCTGTGGGGGGAAACGTGTGTCTTTACTTTAACTTTAGCTTTTTCTTATCTGCAGAGAGGTTACGCAATACCAAATGGAAGATTAAAGGAGACTTATGCCAAGGTGGCTAAATACAAATATGCCTAGTGGCTGATAAAACTATTACTAACTAATACTAGCGTGCCTAGTGGCCAAAAAATAAATGTCTATTGGCTAAAAAATATAGGTGCCTAGTAGCTAAAAAATATAAGTGCCTAATGGCTAAAAAGAAAGAAAGAAAGGGGGTCATTTTATGTTGTCTTTATGGACCATCCTCCCCTTAATCAGGACCGTGGTCCCTAGGTCCGCTTCCACCGCTCTTCCTTCGCACAACGGCGTCAGCTTGTTCCCCAGCCTTCTGTTGGATTTAACCAATGCTTTGTCGTCAATTTCAAAGACTCTATTCGGCCGCGAAGCATTTTCTCTGTTCCTGAGCGCGTTTTGAGCGTTTCTAATTTTGTTATGGATTTGGTCCTGCGGTTCGTCTGAACGCGCCTGAACTACATTAACTGGTCTTCTGTCAATAACAGAGTGGATTGATTTATTGTATTCCGTTGTCGCCAACAAAATGACTTCTACTGTGTCACCAATTCCCCTTTCGATTTTCAGACACCTAGCAAGATTTACTATTGGGACTTCTCTGAGCTGTTCAGTGAAAATTAACTTTAAATCATTTCTGTCAAAAATTGTAGGATTTATGATATCGGCTTTTGCAAGTGTGATTGTAAGTATCAAGTTTTGAATTTCAGTAATAAGCATTCTATTACGTGTCATAAGAGTTTCTAATAAATTTGGAGTGTCTCAGAATTCTCCTTTTTTGGCTTGGATTTTCTTGTTTACTGCATCCGTGAGTTTGTTGATCTGCTTTTGAGTTTCTGTGTCAATTGGTAGGTCAGCAGCATGCGGGGTTCCGGCTACATTTTTGACGCTGTGCCTAAGAAATCTAAACTCCTAGCTATTCTGAGGTGAATTGTTAGAGCGGACAAAAGTGTTCCAATGTGTTCTATATCTATTTCTAACAATTTTCGCAAGTGCTATTGTGGGAATAACTCGGACATTTTTTTTGTATCGTCTACTATCTTAAAGATATTACTTAAGCTACTTGAGTCTCTTACATAATTAAACTCTTCCCATACAATAATATTACCGTCGATGATGGGAATGTTTTTCGCATTCGAGAAGTCGGTATTCCGAGCTTGTGTCGCTGTTAACAATGTTAATAAGGTCAGAACTACCATCATGGACCTGTAAGTATTAGATTTTATTAGGTTTACTGATTGGAAGCTACTTAAGGTTGTCCTTATGGACCACCCTCCCTCTAATAAGAACGGTTGTTCCTAGATCAGCTTGTACCTTTTCTTCGGAGCATAAAGGTGACAGCTTATTACCTAGTCGTTTATTGTTTTTGACATAGACGGTTTCGCCTACATCGAAAACCCTGTTCTGTGTATCCGGGTTACATTTGCGTAACTGATCTTGCTGGGCTTTTACTATCTTATTTCTGATAGTTTGGTGCAATTCGTCTGCGACTGCATGAATAACGTCCAGTGGCCTCTGTTTGGTCACTGAATGCAGGCTTCTGTTATATTCACAACCCGCTCTGAGATTTGCTTGAGTTGTGTCGCAGATCTTTTTATCGATTTTAAGACATCTTGCAATCTCGATTAGAGTACTGTGGAATCGTTCCACTTGCCCGTTAGAGCAGCTATGAAGCGGGGGTGCATTGACCAGATCAATGTTGAATTGATTTTTTAGCAATGAGGTGATTGTCTCTGAGTTGAAAGACGCCTCATTGTCGCAGTAAATTGTTTTCGTGTTTGGGAAATGTTAAGTGCTTGTAGGATAGAGCTGGTTTCGTCCGCTATTACCCTGGACAGCACCGGCTGCACAACTGCGAGCTTTGAAAACTTGTCAATGCAAGTCAAAAACAGTTTCTTGTCGGTTGAAAATATGTCGATATGCCAAATAAATCCGTACATCCGTAAAATGTATTATGTGGCGAATCTTGCTGCCGCGCTTCTTCTAGGACCATCTGGTTTCTAAAACCATTCATAGGTTGGTCGATTGTCTGAATTGTCGAAGTTAGCGACTCTTCACTGTGTATGGTAGCTACGTCAGACTGGGGCTCCTTATGCAAAGCGTTTATGTTCTGACGTGACAATGCGTCGGCTACGAGGTTGTCCTTCCCTGGTTTATAGAAGATTTTGGCACTGTGTTCTTCTATAAATGCTTTCCATCTCTTAATTTTTGCGTTAGTGTTTTTTTCAGACACTGCAAAAGTGAGTGGCTGGTGATCCGTGTAAATGCGCAATTCTCTGGTACCATACAGATAATTCTGCAATTTATCGAGTGCCCACACGATCGCTAGAAGCTCCCTTTCATTGGTAGCATAATGAGTCTCACTCTGTTTTAACATGCGTGAGATCATCGTAATTGGCCTCCCCTCTTGGGATAGCACTGCTCCAATACCACTTGCGGAAGCGTCAGTGGTTAGCTCAAAGGGTTTTTTAAAATCAGGGTACATTAATATGACATCTTCTGATGCCAAAATGTTTCTTAGTCGTTCGAATGCGTCACGCTGTGTGCCGTCGAACTCTATCGAAATCTTCCTCGACATGTGTTTACTAACAGACCCATTTTCGCCTTTCAATATGTTAGTTAATAGTCTAGCTATCGAGGCGAAGTCTTTCACGAACGCTCTATAACAGCTAGCTAGGCCCAGAAATTATCTCAGTGAGTATAAGTTCGCCGGTTCGACATACTCTTGAATCGCTTTGACCTTTTCAGGGTCCGTTTTGGCCCCGTCTCTGGTTACGATAAAGCCGAGGTACTGTACAACACTATCTTTGAAAAACTGGGTTTTCTCTTTTGTTACTCTCATGTTGGCTTCGAGTAGGCGATGTAATATTATATCAATATGTCGAACATGGTTATGTTCGTTTTCTGAAAATATTATTACGTCATCAACATAGACGTAGCAACATTTCCCTATCTGTTCCCTAAGGACGTCATCAATTGCTCTTTGAAAAATGCTTCCAGCATTCTTCAATCCAAAGGGCAATCGGCAGAATTCATATTTGCCACCGTTCACAGAGAACGATGTTTTTCTCGGTTCTTTTCTACTAGGTATATCTGATGATACCCGCTCTTTAAGTCGAGAGTTGTGAAAATTTTTTCCTTACCCAGATTCGCTAGAACCATTGGGATGCTTGTCATCGGATATCGGTCGGCAACCGTACGATCGTTCAACTTTCTAAAGTCAATTACGAGTTGTTTGTTTTTGTTGCCTGCGGCATCAAATCCTTTTTTGTCGACAACCCAGGCTGGGCTGTTGTACGCAGATCTTGACGGTCTGATGATACCGCCTTCCAATAGTTGCGAGATTTCGTTGTTGACGGGTAGAGCTTTGAATACACCGGGTCATTATCCTCGGTACGAATTGTGGCAATAACTGATGTATTGAATAGCAACGCCTCGTTAGAGGTCGAAAATGCCTTTATTATTTTTACTATCATCTGCCTGAACTCATCTTTTACGATTTCAGGAACTACTATGTCACCGACTTTGGTGAAATTTACATTGTCACATAAGTGGAATTTCAGTGGCTCGCTCTTGTTTTCGTAGCTTAAACAATTGTTCATCAGATTCAATGTGGCCCCTGCCTGCGTTAGCAGATCGAAACCTATGATGGCATCGAATGCGTCGAGGTTATCCAAAATGAAGAAAGATGCACTGCGTCCAAGAATTTTCATTGAACATTTTCTGTTTATTTCACTGGATCCATGTATGTAGTTACAATAGTTACGTTTTTCAACTCCTTTACGGGTCTCACGTAATTCTTTGCCGCCCCGGTATCTATCAGAATTTTAAGTTTTCTGCCAGCCAACTGTCGTTCGATGAACGGCAGTTGGGAGCTTCCCCTAAAAAATTGAGCATATCGCTGCTTCAGCTGCAGCCGCATATTGTTGCCCATTATCAGCGCTTTGTTGAGTTATATTATCAACTCGTTGGCGCCTCTGACCAGACACGCGTTCGGACGTGTTCTGTCTTTTCTGCGCTCCTACCACATTTGCAGCGCTCTGAGCTTTGCCCCAATTGGTTGGCTGCCGAAAGTGTGATACTGATGGGTCGATCTCCATAGGCTGGGGCTAACTTGTCTGATTGTCTGTGGGGTTCTCTTGAGCCTTATTTTGAGCTTGCTTCCCTACGTAGTGGGGATTTCTTTCTTGGCCTTTGTTAGGCTTTGGTTGCTGACGCTGTGCCTGCCTACTTTTCTCACTGACATGCTGCTTGTCTTCAATTGCTTTAGCATAAGAAGCAGCAGACATGCTTCTTTCTATACTATTCTCAGCTTCCCGGGCCAAGGCTAATGCCGATGGCAAGTCCTTGGGCTGACCAGGCAACACAAATGCTTTCAATGATCTCTTCAGACCAGACATGAACGCGTGCAAGGCATCGCTTCTAACCTCGTTGTTGAGGATCGTGGCCGCTTGTTCGTCGTGTGTCATCACAACCTTGTTGGTGACCAACGTTAGCTTCCTTTCGACCTCGTCATAGTACTCCATCAAGCCTGAATCTCCCTGTCTAACCATTTCTAGCTGCTGCCTGAGTACACGCAGGGACGTTTTGTCCGCGTATGTGCAATCCAATCGTGCGATAATCGCATCGATATTTAGCACAGTACTATGGGACGTCAGGACTGCCCTGGCCGTTCCGCATACTTTGTTGCGAAGGATAGCGACGGCCTCATAATGCGCCTCGCTTCCCTTGTATCGCCTGAATATCTCATATGCGTCCAAGGCAGCTTGCCTCCAAGACACATAATCGCTTTGTACCCCGTCAAAATTTGGTACAGACTTTACAATATCAAGTCAATTTGCGATTTGACTGCGTTTAGCTGCTCGTCAAACTGCCGCCTTAAACGTTGCTCTTGTTCAGCCAACGCGGTATTGACTGTGCCGTTCACAAATGCTTGCAATTGCTCGGCATCCATTTCTGTATTGGTATTATGTAACTGTTGAGGGCGGAAACCTGCTTCTTCACTATCGTCACTATCAACTTCCCGTTAAATTTCTTTATATGCCCAACTCATGGGCATAAACGTAAGCACTTATTAACACACGATATTGTTCAGCGGTCAGAAACAAGATAATCTTCTTACTTCTTCGTTTTTCTTTTTAGCACAAATTCAAAACTTAGTTCCACAATGCACTTGCGAATTTATCTCTTTATTGATTGATTTATAAGTCAAGAAACACTAAGAGCTCACTTACATGTTTACTTTCTTTGGGTCGTTTGGTTTTTATTTTAAGTATGTTGGGCGCCAGTTATTTGATCTCGTCCTCCAGAGCGTCGCCAGTTCCAGGTTACTAGAGAGAGCTTCGTGATCCAGAGAAGATGATGATTAGGATGAGGAATTGTTAGTTCCTGATATGCTTGCCTTGTGGCAGAAGCAATAATAAAAAGTGATAATGTTGGGTTGCGGCAATCGGCCGGAGCAATATATTTCAAGACTTTGCTTTGTTTGATTCAAATATAAAACTAAACTTATGAAACACTAAGAAGTACAGTTACAGCTAAGCGTGACCAGTGGAAAAATACTAACAAGCGACTCCTCCCATAATTCCGTTAATGCTAGCTCAGCAAAATTTGTCATTAACACAAGGTTCTGCATTGCGACATACGATCCGTTGCATGCGCGTGGGTTGCTCTATATGTTTGTGGTGCGAGCATGCGAGGGTAGTTTGATGTTTACTAGCGAGTGACGCTTGTTAACTTATATCGTCGCCTTGTATTGTTGCCACAATCTTCAGATGTATGTTGTTGATGTAGTTGCCTTTTCGATCCGCTGCTCCTCGTGACTCTAGTCACGGTCGCCATGTAGAATGAAAATCCACTGTTGGTTAGTTCGAGCGTCTTTTATTGAATGAATTTTGGTTCTCTTAGACAAAGGCTTGCTAGCTGTCGGCGCAGCGGCAGAGCAGCCGTCTTATATATTTTATATACGTAAAGTAACAATATGTAACAAGGGGCAGAGAGAGTTATGCATGCACGTATGTATATGAGCGGTCAGCATGGGAACCATGCTGACTCGGCTCTAAGCGATGAATGCAATGAGTGCATATCATATTACGTTTGCACTTGAAAAGTGTGTGGGCATTTGGCACGCTGTCTCTGAGTGACAAAGGCAAAGCCCTACGTCTATTATTGGTATAACAACAAAGTGTTGTGACTTCGGCTAACAAAGTGTTGCCGCTCAATATTTATATTGTGTAATAAGAACTCATATGTAAATACACTACAGTATAGATATGCTTGTGATGGTTCAAGACCAGTAAATGCGATTGCCATCTTTCTTTGAAAATAATTAGGCGCTATTTTTAAACCTTAAGGTAATCGTGTAAAACGATAAGAGCCGTTGCTCGTAGAAAAAAACGTTATATTCCTTGAATTTTCTTCAAGTACTATTTGGTGGAATCCAGACACAAGGTCTAGACACGAAAAATATTTTGCTCGACCTAATTGATCAAGAATATCATCTATTCTTGAAAGTGGAAATTTATCAGCTAATAATTTCTTATTAATTCGACGATAGTCTATTACTAAACGCCATCTTTTCTCATTTGCGTCTGGTAAGCATTTCTTTGCAACTAATAATAATGGGCTATTATATTCAGACACAGAGGGTTCTACAATGCTATCCTGTACAAGTTTGTTTACTTGTTTAGCTATTTCAGCTTGTTGAGAATGAGGAGTTCTGTAATTATACCCGCTACCAATAGGGTAGAAGGGTATTATAACTTAGAACAGGGTATTATAACTTAACAGAAAATGTATGTAACAGGCAGAAGGAGGCATCTCCGACCCCATAAATATATATATTCTTGATCAGTGTCAACAGCCGAGACGATATAGCCATGACCGTATGTCCGTCTGTCTGTCTGTATGAACACCTGGATCTCAGAGACTGTAAGACATAGAGACACCAAATTTGGCAAAAAGGTTCCTTCATGCCCTACGCAGATCAAGTTTATTTCAAAAGTTAGATGCAATCGCCCCCTTCGCCCACAATAAGCATTCATCTAGAAAAAGTCAAGTTTTTTTTTATGTAAATTGCCTTGCATTTGTGTAATGATGTGTAATTTGGTAACCCATCTGCCCTTGACACTCTTAATATACCCTGTAATTTTGGTACAAATCGGATAAGTAGAACAAAAGTTATTCGTTAAATTATTTATCAAAATAGTTGTGCCCAATGCATATGGACGTTTTAAGTGTGTGAATGACTTAGAGATATCAAATTTGGTGACAGTATTCGTGTAGCTCTTACGCAGATCAAGTTTGTTTTAGATTTTTGCCACGCGCCTTTCTGCCCCCAAAAACTGGAAAAGCCGTAATAATGGACCTAGAGCACTGAATTTTGGTATGCATAATAATAATTATATTCTCAATGATTCCTGTGAAGATGGTTGGTTGAGATCGAATGAAAAACAAGGAAGTTATGAATGAATCAATTTTATATGCAAAATTCACTTGCAGCTGCTCGCGCTTTGTATAGTTGACAGTGCGACAATGTCGGTATTTAATGGATTTCTTAAAAATATGTATATACAAAAAAAAACAAGTTTTAGTATATTCTGTGATATATTTTTTGTTCAAATATCATTTAAGCTTTTTGTTTTCTCTCGAAATGGGTTGCGGGTATCATACGGTCGAGCACTTTCGACTGTAGTTTTCTTACTTGTTAATAGATAGGACCTATAAGAGTACTGTCACCAAATTTGGTAGCTGTAGCTCTTATAGTCTCTGAGATCTGAGGTGTTCATACAGACGGGCAGTCGAAAAGACTGACATACGGACATGGCTATATCGTCTCGGCTGTTGACACTGATCAAGAATATATATACTTTATGGGGTCGGAGATGCCTCCTTCTGCCTGTTACATACATTTTCTGTTGGCACTAAGTTATAATACCCTTCTACCCTATGGGTAGCGGGTATAAAAAGCCAAGTGCTTTATTTAAGAGTTGGATTAGAACTAAATTAAACAACCTGAATTATTAAACATAAAGCTTCTGCTGCTGGAGTGACTTCTTGTGGTCGTCGCTGTCGCTGTCGCTGCCGCCGGATGTAGCCGCTGCAGTTGTCGCGTTGGGTGTTAGGTGTCCGAGAATCTGTCCCACAGTTTGTGTTGTGTTTGTGTTGTTTGCAGGTGCATCGTTAGTTTGGTCGTTGCTCCTATGATGTTTTATGCTGAATAGGCACTGGCGATGCATGGTTAAGGTCTTTGATAAAGTGTAGCCTTAACTCCTCCCCCTTTAAATGCGGACGTCCTCGTCCGCCAGTTGAATTTGACTTTGATTTGCTGGGTGACTATTTGCTGGACTGATGATTACCTTGGTTGATTTTAAAGCTCGAATTGCCAGTACGAGTATGGACATCAGCAAGAAGATGTAAATACTAACGTTGGTGATTGTATTTATCTCTTGATCTTCCTTCATAAGCTGGATTTTTGCAGTGTTGTTAAAGTTGAGTTCCTTCACCATTTCCAGGGATGGAACTTCTTCTACCTTGCTCTTGTTGCCAATGATTGATCAATGTTGATCGTTTCATCGAAGTCGTTCAATAGGATGATTCCGGGAAGGATTTCTTCATGTTCCGGAATTTGTTGGCTATTTACTTGTTGGCTAGGTTATTTCATTCGCAGGAATGCAGCTTCGCAGGTGTTTGTACTTAGGTCTATTAAATTTTCTTTTTTACATATTGACTTATCGTTCATTGTTTCACATACTTCTTTAATATCAAATTTGGTTTCATTACATTAAATTATTATAAGGCCAAACTTAGTTTTATTTATTACATTTCCTTTTTTTAATCGGTTTTATTAATATTTTTTGACAAAGGTTTTTTTCTACTGTGAGCAGGCTGATCATATACAGAATGTCTTTTCCTTTTGCGAATTCAAGTAATTCCTCTATATTTATGAATAAATTGTTGGAATTTTTCACCAACCTTTCAATGAATTGAATTTCGATAGTTGACAATAGAATTCGATTTAGCCCAATTAATTGCATAAATCATGTTTGTTAATTCTTCTTTAAAAATTTTCAATTTGTACTTTAGAGTTTCTATTTCGATATTATTAGTTGATTGGCTTTCTTTCGTGAATTTTAATATAGCATTTGCGCTTTCTCTGATTTCTTTAATGTTTTCGCTAAAAAGTCGGTTTATTACTACTTGTTTATTATTATTTTGTAATTGTTCATTTATTTTATCCTGTTACAGGATTCCTGTATGATCTCATGATCATGGTGGTCTGGGCTTCCGGCTAACCATTTCCAGGCAGAGCCGAGCATATTTATCGACCTTCGTGTTCTTATTTTATTTGGTCTTAGCCTATTTATGTCGTCTCTTATTTGTGTTAGTTCAAGTATAATGAATGAGGTGAGATGATTGAGACGGGATGAGTTGATGGTGTTTTCAAGCATTTGTAATGCTTCTTAGTATTTGTGAATGTTGAAGACATGTAACATTTTAAATGAACTGCTTTGAATAGCTGCGAGACCAATTTAAATGGTTACCAACTGTGAGTTGGTGTAGTCTAATATGGTCGCGGCTCCGAGGCATGACGGTAAGAATAACAACCTGTAAATATGGATTAATTTTTTAAATTATTTTTGTGAACTATTTTGCCTGATTTCGTTGTTATGGTACAGTTACCATTTTCTGCAACTATTTCTTTTTTATATCTCATGGAGATTTTAGAGCCTAATCTTTTATTAATTTGTACATAAACTTCTTCTCCTATTGCGTGTAATCTGGGGGTATTTTTGTTAGCATTGTGATAGTTTAAATCTGTTATCTGTGTACCTGTAATTTTGTTTCTAATTTCTTCCCTTATTCTTTCTATTGATTCTGTAGTGTTAGTTATATTACTCCTGAAAAATGTTTTTATGGGTTTTTCTTTAGTTATTGAATGTATAGACTGGTTATATTCTTGGGTTGCTTTGAATAATAGCTCTATGAGGGTAAGTTCTTCATGGTCGTTTTTAAGACATCTGAGAATTTCGGTCAATGTAGAATGGAATCGTTCTTCGACTACTTTGGGTATACCTAAATCTATCAACATTTCCCTCAATGGAATCATTATATCTTGGGAAGCTCTGGACTTCAAAACCTTCACTTGGGCATATTTAGAAAATTTGTCGATGTCTGTCAAGACAATGAGTTTTTCTGTAATATAGATGTCAATATGGATCAGTTGACCGGGATATTGTGGAATTGGAGTGGATTGTATAGCACCTTTTTTAGGATGTATATCATACTTTGAAGTGCCTTTCCGTTATGGTTCTTATTGCTCAATGCAAAGGTGAGAGGTTGGTGATCTGTGTATATCACAACCTTAGCAGTACCATATAGGTGTGTTGTCAAGCTTTGCAATGCTCATACGATTGCTAGCATTTCTTTCTCGTTAACGGCGTAATTTTCCTACGTTTTTGACAAGGCACGGGAAATAAATGGGATTGGCTTGTCCTCTTGCTCTAGTACAGCTCAGATCACGAAGTTCGATGCATCCGTTGTCAGGTGAAACTCCTTCTGGAAATTCGGATAGCTTAGAATAACATCTGCTGAACTAAGAGACCTTTTTAGTTTATTGAAAGCTTGTTTCTTATAAAATTCGCATTTATTCATTTAAACTTTCATGTTAGTGTTTTGCAACGTTAAAAAAACTTGACCTAAATTGTTTGCGTGTTCCTCCTGTTTTTCTTAAGATGATTATGTCATCTATATAAACATAACAGATCTTTCCGATATGATCTCTAATATCATCTAGAGCTCTTTGGAACGATTGAACTCAAATTTTCCTCCATTGACTGCGAATTCTGTATTTTCAATATCTTGTTCTCTTAACAGAATTTGATGAAACCCGCTCTTTAGATCAAGCACTGTGAAAACTTATTGTTTCCTAATTGCTCGATGATTTCTCGTACCTCAGGCATTGGGTATCGATCAGAGATTGCTTCAGCATTAAGCTTACGGTAATCAATTACGATTCTGTACTTTCTGTTCCCAGAAGCGTCTACGTTTTTTGGGACAACCCACATTGGGGCATTGTACGGGGATCTAGAGGGTCTGATTATACCGTCGTCTAACATTTCTTGAAGCTGCCCTTCAACTTATAATTTGAATGATATAGGATATGGATAATGTTTGGTGTGGATTGGTTTATCAGACGTAGTTCAAATTTCTCCAACTACTTTAGTACGGATTTTAATGTTATTTACTGATTGTCCTTGAATCGGATTAGAATGTCATGAAGACTAAACAAGTTCAAGAATGTATGGTGGGTGATCGCTATATGCTTAGCATACGTTTGATTTGTAAGTTTCTTAGTTGGAATAGGTGGTGATGGATGTCTACCTTTTGGCAAAAAAGCATTTCTGTGATCCTGGTTGTCAAGTAGGCTGCACAGATGCAATGCGTGGCTAAGGTCTCGTGGTGCCTTAACGGCTAAAAGACGGGGCAAGTCTCCGTTGAGACCTCGTACGAAAGTGTCAAAGGCTTTGCCTCGGTAACTGTTCGTTAAAGCTCTTATGGAGTATCAAAGATAGTTGGTGGTACACGGATTGGTATGACTGCATAATGGACAATCTGTCTTGAGTTAACGAGAACAATTGGAGATTCCAACACAGTTTCCGCTTCGCCTACTACTTTCATACGTACAGCTAACATAACTAAGTTGTATCTATGCGTAGGCTCTTGTCCTGCGAACATAGACGTCTGGTACTTTCTGTAGCTCACTATTTTATGTAGGACTTACATAAAACTTACGTAAAGCTTATCTAATCACTTGACCTCCCTGAAGGGTGTCAGTAATTAAGGTTCTTTTAACATCCCTTGTCTCTGGAGTGGCTATTGGTGTGCTAGCTCTGGTCGAAACAGCTCTCTCTCGACTAGTGCCTGCAATGCCTAACCCTGCTGCGATGGTGGTGTGGGCTTAACTTACATAATTTAAAAAAAAAAGAAAAAAATTGTCTGGAGCGTCACTCGAACCGCTTTTTTTCTAAGCTTTTCGAACATGTAGGCATTAGAAAGTCCCAATTAATATGACATCTTTTTTAGCTTATATCTTCCATATTTTTTACGCGATTTCACTCAAATTTTCAGGAAACGTCCATGTTGGTCTATTTCAAAAATGTACGATCAGAGCTTCAGTTATACCGCAACACCTTTAAACTATGTTTTTTAAAAGCTGTAGTGGGTGTGGCGAAATTCTAAGACAAACTTGATCTGCGTGGAAGCATAAAAAGTATTTTGAAAAAATTGCGTAACTCTATCTCTTATAGTCTCTAAGAAATAGGTGTTCAGACGGAAGTTTGTTGCACATTACAATTTCATTATGCAACGTACTTAAATTTATATATTTTTAAAAAAGTAAAATTTCGGTAAAATACCGTCGCTGCGGGCTGCGCGGCTAAACACTAATACATTGTATGCATTGAAATTTAAAGTAATCATTTCTGAAAATCGCTTCTTATTGGGCGCCTAGATCAGCGTGACCGCGCCGGACCAAACGAGAAATACCAATTTGGTCTAAAAAAAATACTATAAAATACAATTTCATATTTTACAAAATACCACTATAAATACCATAACAAATAAATCGCCTGGAAATTCAAATTATAATATGTAATATGTAAAAATATTAATTGACTTATTATATACATATAGAAAAAATAAGGTTTTTCCCATTGCAAAAAATGTTTGTTTTTTATTTCATTTTACAAGATAAATATTATTTCAGTCCAACATAAAACTAAAACAATATCCATTCGTATTCAATTCCACATTCCAATATATATATATTTAAAGTCATTCATCAATGATTATGGAGAGCACAGGCCTTCCCGGTGCAGAAACGCACCGTTTCATGCTAGAGATCAGTTGCTCCTTCATCACAGGTGCCAGTACATTGTACGTAAGCGAAGCTGTTTTGGTGCGTTTGCAGTAAAACCCTTGCGCAATGGCACTGTCAGGAAACGCATGCTTGATCACATCCTAATATGGTCCATTGTTCTCATTGATATGTTGGGTTCAGCAATCGCTGCAGCGAATATAATTTCTGCCTTTTTGATAGAGGCAGTAAGAGTGTTGTCCGACACTTTTAAAAACGATTGAATCTGAAAGAAGAATAGTTATTATTTACATATAATTTAAAAGCATATAAAGAACTCACCTTTGATTTTGCACATAAGTATTTCATATAATCTTGTGTATGTTTTTGTGTAGCCGCGTGCTGCTTAAGTGACGCCAGCCTACTCAAAATGTCTGTATGGCACGCTTTGCAGTGCGCATCCATCTTATTTGCGCTCCTGCCCAACCATTTTTGATTTTCTGGCATAGTCTCCCACTCAGCTCTATAATTTTGCTTATTACTCATGTTCACTATTTGTTTGTTTTAATAGATTATCACAAAATTAAGACTTGATTCGATTGGCTATTCTATAAAAGGAGAGCGTCACATTTGTTAAAGTGTGTCCAAACCGAAAATACCATATAATACCATAAAATCTAAGAAAAATGCTACCAAACACCTATAGACCATTAAAATACTTTTGAGCAAAATCAGAGCTGATAAAATACCAAAAAGTATTTAAAATATTCGTATAATAAAATATAATATAAGTATAATAAAATATATTTCCATATTCGGTCACGCTGGCCTAGATGTCCATATCTGGGTTGTATGAAAATTGCAGCATCGTAGCTTCTACCGTTTGGGCTGTGCATTGATAATACAATAGCTCTGTCAGTGTCTTTGAACTACTTTGTGTGTATAAATAATTATAAAATATATTTTATTATATTTTTGGGAGGGGTACCCTAAGGTACCAGCCCTTATTGCATTGGAGAAATAGTGGCATAAAATCTCTATAGAGGACTGGTGTTCGCTGTTCGCGGTTCTATTATATGAGTGCCTTTTGCATCTTTGCACTGACTTTTTTATGGAATTTCCGGAAATTACAATTATCTGCAAAAACCCTTTTTGTTATACAAATACATTTAAAACAAGGTCATAAACATACAATTTAATCAATTTAAAATTAATACAGGTAGATTTTCAGTATCGTTAAAATATTTTGTGTCTCTTACCACTGACTGAATTTAAAAATTAGTCAATACAACAGGTAAATTGAAGTTTAATTCAAATTTGTATTTCCTTTGTTCACTGAATTTGTATATGTGTGTTAGTAAATTTTGTATTTAGCTATTATTATTATTTGTATTAGTATAGATCCCAAATAAAAATTAAATTATACTCGGTAAGCACAAGTGCCATTGGCACTCGCACCCGTGAATACTCAATCATTTTTGCTACTCGTAACAAATATACTCGAATGACAGAAATACTCTTGAGTTACGAGTATACACATTTTTGCGGTGGCTTGTTGACGATCTCTGGTCTCGACTGTTGAGACTGATCAAGAATATAAATATTTTATGGTGTCGAAGATGCCTTCTTTTGCCTATGACATACATTTTCTGTTGGCTCTAAGCTATAATACCCTATAATACCCGACCCCATAAAGTATATATATTCTTGATCAGTGTCAACAGTCGAGACGACATAGCCATGTCCGTCTGTCCGTCTGTCTGTCCGTATGAACACCTAGATCACAGAGACTCTCAGACATAGAGACACAGGTTCCTTCATTCCTTACGCAGATCAAGTTTATTTCAAAAGTTGGATGCCACGCCCCCTTCGCCCAGAATAAGCATTAATCTAGAAAAAATCTAGTTTTTTTTATGTAAATTGCGTATAACTCCAAAAGTTCTTTGTGTAATGATGTGTAATTTGGTAACCCATCTGCGCTTGACACTTTTAATATACCCTGTAATTTTGGTAAATATATCGGATAAGTAGAACAAAAGTTATTCGATAAATTACTTATCAAATGCATATGGACTTTTTAAGTGTGTGAATGACCTAGAGATATCAAATTTGGTGACAGTATTCATTTAGGTCTTACGCAGATCAAGTTTGTTTTTTTGGATTTTTGCCACGCCCCTTTCCGCCCCCAACAACTGGAAAAGCCGTAATAATAAACCTATAATATAATATTATATAATTATATAATATTCTACGGTATATTTTTTGTTAAACTATCATTTAAGCTTTTTGTTTTTTCTCGAAATGGGTTGCGGGTATCATACGGTCGAGCACTCTCGACTGTAGCTTTCTTACTTGTTTTTAATTTATGTATGTCCAATGTTAATACTAAAATGAAAACTAGCTTAATACATATAATACAACAGTAAAATAATATAGCATGCACTCTTTTCATAACTTTGTAATCTTAGTTGTTTTATAGCTTCATGTTGGATAAATCTTGAGCGTAACAAGCCCTGGCATACACGTATTTAAAGCGAATTTATATATAGTTGGCAGTGTTGATATCTACCTCTGACAATAGAAAATGCTCGAGACGATTTCCTTCAGGTAAGTAATTTATATTTGAACTAATTTCAAGAATTTCTTTTGGTAACAAAAAAAAAACTGCAAAACAACAAAGAATTACCAATAGTACGATAAGTCAAATTTGTCATTCCGTTTAGGGTTAATTCATTAAATAAAATTGAGAATCTTTGTCAATGGTTATGGCTTCATTTGAGCAATACGACAAGGTAAACATCTGGTGATTTGCTGCCGACTTTTTTTAAGCGCGATATTGAAAATATCAGGAGAGCGGTAATAACTCATGTACTCTTATATCGTTTATCTTTGCGAATAAACTCGACAAGACGACGGGATTTAGTCACGAAGTAGAAGAGTTGCGGGCCCAAATATGGGAGTTCATTGGTTATTCAATTAACGGTGGCAATAAAGTCTATCATGATGCCAAAGACTCTTAATATCAGTGTTCCAGCTGTCATTTTGGCAATAGCTCCGCATAAAAAGATTGGTTTTCAATTGGTTGAATGGTTCTACATACAAGTACACGTTGACATTTACGATCCAGCAGGCACCAGTGAAGAAATCGCTGCCATTTTGAAGACAACACTAAAAGTGTTTCAGCACCCCGACTTGAACAACCCATCCCATCTATTTGCCGCCATTATTGCTGACAGCCGAACCGTGATGTTTAGCTTCGGTTTGAACACATCGATTGCCTCGTTCTTTGATTCCTATCAGCATGGCGAGAATGCTGGTGCCGTTTTTGCCCAGACAACCATAGAGAACCTTGAGAGTCTCATGTACTGGTATATTACCATGCTGGACACCAGTTTTTCCAGTCGTCCCGACATGTACGAGATTGCATTTCTCAGCTCGCATGGAAACTTAGCCGAGCTTCTCAAGCCACCCTACGCTAATAGTTTCAGCAAGTCACAAGCCGATTTATCAACACCGGAGATAAACTCAGAGAATCTCGCCAAGTTTGATGATGAACCAAAATATTGTATGAATTATCTGATGTCTTAAAAACTCAGAACATCTTTAATATGTAATCTTCATAGTAGAATAAATAACAAATATAAATATGAAAGTGTCAATATGTAGTTAAGTTTAAAATCCTGAACACATTTAATGCTTAATGTTCATACCTAATATAAAAGAAATAGCAATAGGAAAGGATATTTGCTATGGATTCTATAGCATACCTCAATTTGGAAATTATTTATTTTTGAAGCCAAAAGCACAAAAGCACATGAATTATGAATTTTTATTTCATACTATATATTCGTTGACTCTGATCAACAGACGGAGGCACCAAATTAAAAACCCGATAAATTTGTTGCAAAAAAAAATTATTTCATAGAGAAGTGTGGAAAAAAATTGTGTTTTATTATTATTATCATTATTTAATATAAGGTAGTAGTAGGTAGCATATAAATTTATTTAACATACAATATACATACATATATAGTATAAGTAAAAAAAAGACATATCTTAAATACTTTTACTTTCACGTGCACTCCTTGTGCACTTCGCTTTTCGATTTTCGATTTTCGATTTTCCGTTTTCCTTGACGCTCGCTTTGTTTTCCAACTAATCTCAGTTGACGATACGCTTGTGTATATGTGTGTGTGCGTGTGTGCTTCTATGTATGAGTGTAGGTGTGTGCGTGCGTGTGTGACTGCGTCTAGAAGCCTGCCACATTGCCACGTTTGCGCTTATCAGCATTGGCATATATTGCTGTTGAATTGCGGCCAATGGCGCAGATTGTGGAGCGAGGTTGATTCATTGGGTTCGATATTAACTTTAAATTGTGCCCCCGTTTTGTCAGCAGCTGAACCACGGTCTCTGTAAAGCTGCCATTCTCGTATTCGAGAAAATCGGGCGACAGCTGACTGTAGAAACGTGGCGCGTCGATGGCCGCCTTCAGATCGTCCCCGAACCATAGGAAACGTGCAGCGACCTCAACAATGGCCGAAATGATTTTGGTGCCCCCAGCACCACCAATTGCCAACTTGATGTTGCCCTCTCGGTCGGTCAGCAGCATCGGTGACTGCGACGACATGGGACGCTTGTGGGCATCAATATTATTTGCCGGCGATAGCGGCAGCTCGAAGTAATTATTGCTCAGCGCAAAATCATTCATGCCATTGTTTAGGATGATGCCAGTTCGCGGTCCAATCAAACCGGAGCCAAAGCTGCAAACGTCAAATGGAAATAAGTCAGGGACTCTAATCATTATTAGTTGTAATACAAAAATAATAACACTTATTTTCAAGTTTTGATACTTCACTCAACACTCTACGGTTATTGGTTGTACAACTTATCCAATAATCACAATTTTTTTGAGCAAAACAAATAAATACATTAAATAATTGTGAATAAATTCGAGTTTAATTTTTTACCAAAAACTTAAGAATCTTGATGTTATGATAATTATTATGTTTTATTTTTGTCCTAATAATAATGATTTTTTTTTCCAGCAAAAATATAAATATTGTGAAATATTGATACCAATAAGATACTCACTAAAAATTGATGGAACTGGTCACAGAGACGGCGTCGCCATTGGGCGCCAACACCGCCAGATGTGAGGTTCCATAGGGATCCTCGGTGGTGCTGAATTGTGCCCCATACTCCTGCGGACCCTCGAGCACATGGCTGTCATTGATCTTGCTACGTTTAGTCGCCGCATTGTCCGGATTATTTAACTGGCTAACAAGCTCACGTAGATCATTGAAACGCGGATCACCGAGCTCTGAGCGACTGGCAAAACCGAATTTCAAGGCCTCGGTAATGCGATGTACGGTCCGGGCAAAGGATTCATCATCAGCCAAATCGGTACGTGTGAAATTGAAGCCCTCGAGTATGCTTAAAATATGCGAGACGACCGATCCACTGCTCACCGGTGGGACGGCATACAGAGTGTCTTCGCCCAAGGGCATGGTGTCCGACAAGCGTATTTCGGCAGCATAGGCATTCAAGTCATCTTGGGTGATGATGCTGCCGAGTTCCTTTAGATCCTCGGCCAGCAATTTGGCAATTGTGCCATTGTAAAAGTCCATTGGCCCATTGTCGGCCAGCAATTGATATGTGTTGCAGAGTTGCTTTGGCGACTTAATAAGGTCACCCTCCATGTAATGTCCACCAGTTTCAGAGTTCAAGAAGACGGCTCTGCAAATTGTAAAACATGTTTTAAAAGGGAATTATCTGCAAAGTAAGAAATATTATAATCTAAAAACTAGAATAAAAACCTTCAATTTGAAAATTCTCGGTCTGAAAAAATTCTTTACATAATATTTCAATCTTAAAAAAACTCTTGAAACAAAATTTAAAATATAATTTTATTTATTAATATAAAAAAGTTGCTTTAAAAATGGTATGTATTATTCAAAAAGTGCATATATTAATAAATAATTGTCAATTGTTAATTAACAATTAATTATCTTATTTCAAATTTGGGCATGATCCAAGATGTTTTTCTTGCTTTTATAAAGTTTTTTTTCTCTGGGTAGGTAACTTCGAAGATTTCTACTTACTGGTATTGCGGATCAATTTGGAGCGAAGACCACGCGGTACGCACACTGTTCTCCTGATGCTTGGACATGTGGTAGCCCGTTTCACAGAGCTTAAGGGATGGCACGACAAGATCTCTCCACGGCAACTTGCCAAATTCCTGATGCGCCAGATGATAGCCCATCACCTCCCCGGGCACAGCGATGCTCAGTGGTCCAGCGAACGAGGCATTTGGATTCGCATCATACATCTTCTGATCGGCTCCATAAGGTGCAACCATATGTGCATCAATCTGCTTACCAACTCGCTGCTCACGATCGTAGATGTTCATCAGGAGTCCGCCACCGATTCCCATGCTCTGCGCCGTCAGTAGACCGTTGCAAAGCATTGCGGCAATTGTGGCATCCACAGCGCTACCATTTCTTGCCAATATGTCGCTGGGAACGGCAAACGAAATGGTACAATCTTAGTCAGCGTATTCAAAATGTAAAGTCTGTTAAAGGAATTTGACCTAAGTTTTGAACAGCTTTATGTTTTATTATACCCGACTTAAAGTGTTGAACGCGAGATGAAGAATATATGCATCAAATTTTCATCTACTTTGCAATGAAACATTTGAACTCAGCGTTCTACTTAACTTAATATAGCACAAAATTTCAAATTAAAAACTGATTTCCTATATCCCAAATGGTTTATTTATTTAGAATCTCTCCTTTCGAAAAACATATGAAATTTCCACAATTTTTTTATTTTAGTAATATGACTCAGTTGCTTTCATCCAATTAATTATAAATAATCTTCAATTATAACTAAATTATTTTATTACGATGTGGTAGAAAGAAAATCTATGAAATATTTATAACATTTGAAACACCTCTTGTTCAACTACAATTGAAACTTTAACTTTAAAAAATTTGGTATCTAAATTTAATTAACTCTGTCGGCTGACAGAGCGTTTGGTCAAAGACTATATAACACAAGTAAGAAAGCTACAGTCGAGAGTGCTCGACCGTATGATACCCGCAACCCATTTCGATAGAAAACAAAAAAATTAAATGATATTTTATCAAAAAATATACCAAATATAATGAAACTTGTTTTTTTATATATATTTGAAAAAAAAAAACGGGTATAAGAATCCATAACATAACGACATGGTCACACTGTCAACTAAACAAACAAAGCGCGGGCAGCTGCAAGTGAATTTTGCATATAAAATGGATTCTTTAATAACTTCCTTGTTTTTCATTTGATCTCAACCAAATTCACAGAAATTATTGAGAATATAACTATTATTATGCATACCAAAATGCAATGCTCTAGGTTTTTCATTACGGCTTTTACAGGCTTTTGGGGGCGGAAATGGGCGTAGCAAAAATCTAAAACTTAAACCTAAAAAACTTGATCTGCGTAGGACCTATAAGAATACTGTCACCAAATTTGATAGGTGTATCTCTTATAGTCTCTGAGATTTAGGTGTTCATACAGACGGACAGACGGACATCGCTATATCGTCTCGGCTGTTGACACTGATATCTACAAAAACCTCGGAAACATCTATATCTGCACATATCGTCAAACGATATCGATGTTTGACGCATTTATGTTTTGCACATTCCTAGTCGTAACTCTATTTTCATTCGTATTGAGTAATTTGAATGAAAGCTAAGAGCATTTATTTTTGAGAAAGTGTAGAAATAATTTTTACGTAACATCAAAAGGCTGCGGCGTGGGTTTGCATTGGGAGGCGAAGCTACGCGGCCAGCTGGTCGTTATTTTATATAAACGGAAAAAAAAAATAATACTCATGTAAGAACCGCATGACTGCAACGAGGGGCTGCAGACGGAGGTCTTATTGGAGGATTAAGTTTAAATCTTTAAATATTGACATTGCATACGTCCATACATATGTATGTAATTATGTTTCAATTTAAGAATCTTGTGGAAAATTAAAAAAGTTGCTAACAAAATAGCAAATATGTATGTTGTGTTAACAACAATTCAATTTATTTAGTTTTACATGAAAATACCTAGGTGGGATCATTTTGTTTTTGGAAATTTATTTCATCCGAGTTTGTCTCTGGTCGTACGTTCGATCGAGATAGGATCCGTACTTCTTTTTAATTCTGCGGTGGTCGAGTGTTTTTTAATTTCTAATGGAAATGAAAAAAGCGATAGGCTACAGGGTGAGGAACAACAAACAAATTATTTTAAAGTTATTCGCGGGCAAAGCTGCGTGTAAATCTGGTTATTTTAATATAAAATCACTAATTTTCACGAGTGTAGGTTGACATAAAATAACTATTTTTTTTTATCAAATTTGATTTTATTATTCAATATAGATCTTTTACGGTAATGTAGCGATTTTAGCGGTATCAAAAATTTTCGATACCATTTTTATAGTACAACATGTTTGAAGCCTCAAAATAGGTTTATTTTTCATTAGACCAACATTTTTATCCAGAAACCGTGCATTGTGTTAATGCAACAAAATTTTTTTTCAAATGCGACCGTTTATTGTGATATTTTCCTTCAACCGCTCCAATATCGCTATGTTATTAGTTTTTCCTTTCAGTCCAACATTTGCGTCTTTCCACGCATTGGAGTCGGTTTATCATGTGCATTCCATTCGGCAGATTATGGATTGGACTCCGGTGTGAAATGATAGACCCATGGTTCGTCCATTGTCACTTATCGACAAAAATATGTGGGTTTCTTCAAACACTGCTCAAAATCATCAATACATGAGCCCGTGCGGAAGTAATTTTAAGCATATCTTTTCATACCCAAGAATTTACTGTTGATACACCAAATACATTTCTTTTAATTCTAGAGAAATTAGCTATATCGACCTACTGTTACTATTCTCGAAAATTGTGTTGTGGCGTTCTCTTCGGTAACAGCTTTTTTGGGCCATCAAATGCGTGCGTACTAGGGTGGGCTGATAAGTGATCGGTCTTAATGTTAATTTAATACTTTTTTACAAAAATTATAGTTTGCTTTGACAGTTGAATTCATCAGAGTAAGTAGAGTTCATACTGTGTTTAGTTTGTAATTTTTTTAGTCAAATAACTTTGTCAAATTTGTCGAAATGAGTAATTTAAAATTTTAAACTGATATGAGATGTCGATTATTGAAAACAAAAATTTCTCTCAGAGATTAATTTTGAACTAAATATTACTAATGGGTCTATCCACTGTCAGTTTCAACTGCAAAATATTTGTCAACCATATTCAAATGTTCTCAAATTAAGAATTTTTGTTGGTCCTTCCAGGACGTCGTCCAGTGGTGACTACCCCAGAAGTGGTTGATAATATCCAAAAAACACTAGCTGATGAACCCAGAATGAAGGTGCTCATGTTGGTCGAAGCTGTAGTCATCTCACAAGAATGATTCAAATAATTGAACAATTATTTGGATATGAAAACGGCGACCGGCAAATGGCTGCCGCGTTGTGTAATTCCTCAATAGAGGCAGAAATTTAGCAAAATGTGCTATGATTTAGATCCACACCGACCATAATGCGTTAAATTAACTTCCCATGACAAATATTTGTTTAAAAAATATTGTTTACAAATTTAGCAAAAATTCTAAAACACAGGCAAAAATGTAGCAAAATTTCCAATTTTAAGGACCTTTTCCAATCCTAATTGACGATAACTGATAATATGTGAGTGAAAATTGTCGACATACTCAATGTTGTAGGTATCTTCTATGCATTAGTAAAATTCGCTTAATTCAACACCTCGTGAAATGTTACAAAATTTTAAAAACAGTTGACCGAAAATTAAATAAAGAAGTGACATGTTAAGAAAACGACCTTTTATTATATTTGGAGGTCACATATAAATTAAAGGATCGCTGAATTCGGCAAACTGCTCTAAATAGATATTATTTTGAACACTAATATATGTTCTTAGTGAGGCATGTTGCAATCAGCCCACCCTCACATGTCTCAAAACTATATTATATAACTACTGTTAAATTGCACACGTGTCTTTAGAGTTGAAGGTCAGAACTTACTACAAAAATATGGTTTCAATACTAGTAGCACCATGTACATACATATGTATATGTAAGTCTACAAAGTTTTCAGCACACCGTTTAATATAGTGGCCAGCTTAAAAGAATGAAATCATTCATAGTTATTCCTTATTATTATTTGAGTTTCTTATTATTATATCTATTATTTTAGTGAAACAACGCTTTCAAGATCTAATAGTGTGCACCACTGGTATTTCTCTAAGGTAATTTGCATTTGAAAGACTTTAAAATTCGATATGGTAAATATGGCAATATTTTAATAATTTATCTTCGTTGTCAACTGCAATTAATATTATTGAGGATTGTTTTGTTATACCTGCCGATTTGACTGCATGGCGATGAATCCGAGCAGATAGCTGCCTTCTGAAAGACTCCCAATTTGGACTCGAATTCCTGATGTTTGTCGTGCTTCTTCGCGACCGATGGAGGCGTGGTTGTTGGTGATGTGGATGCTGCAATGGCGGGCCCGGCCATTGATAGATCTTCAGTTGCCGTTGTCGCTTCCATGTTGTCGTTGTTGTTGTTCTTGTTCTTTATAGATGATGGTGGCTGCGGTTGCTCATCTGTTGAAGTAGACGTTATAAATAAGTGGCTTGTGCTTGGATTGCTTGATGTTGGTAGTGGTGTTGTAGTTGTTGTTGTTGTTGTTGTTGGAGTTGCAACAATGCTGGTTTGTGTGATATTTGCATTTGTGCTAGTTGTGCTAATTGTTGTCATTGCTGGTAATGTTGCTTCTGTTGATGGTGTTGGGGCTGCTAAAGGGTTAGCCACAGCATGTGTTGTTGCTACTCCCGTTGTTGCCATCGTCGTTGTTGCTGCTGCCGCTGCTGCTGGCGTTGTGGCTGCAACAATGCTGGTACTGTTGCTTGGCAGGGGCGTTGACTTTGGCCAGTCTATGTCGATTGTCGGTTGTCGGTGCAATTGTTGATGTTTAGTAAGTTAAGGTGTGAGAGTTTTGGTTTTCAAAACATTGTTGGTGCCACAAGAATAAGAAATTTAACAATTAAGAGTGAATAGCAGAGTGCAAAAGTTGTAAATCGGATGACGAAAAAGAAGCATGCAAAGCTCATGTGCAACATATTCTCATCGTGGTTGTTTTTGTTCTTGGTTCTTCCCATGTAACATAAATTATTCTTGTGAATAATTCTAATGTGTTGCCGGTGGTGTGGTTATATTAGTTGCCGTTTAAGTGAGTGTGGATGTGGTTAGAGATGTCTGTTGGTACCACTTACCGCTGAAGCACAGGCTGATGATCACATAGCTAATCAGGGCAATGCCGATAAAGCAAATAAGGCCAATCGTCAGCTTCTTCATCCAGGCTAACATATTGGCACGCCTGCAACAACAACATATACAGCATTTCAATATAATTAAGCCAATTCAATTAGGACGATCGTATCAGTCTTATCGCTTTCACCTCAATATCGACATAAATCAATCAACATCAAATAGTAACGCCTGAAAAATTAATCTTAGAAATTACACACATATACATGTACAATACATAAATATTTAAGTTAAATGATACACAACATCAATAAATACTTAAAAATTGTAAATCTGTGGGAATTTCTGTTTTTTTTTATTGTATGTAATAGAAATGTACATTGATTTGGAAATACGTAGTCAAGACATAGCTACCATTAAATTCACTTAATTCAATTCGATTCAATAGAATCGACTTGCCCCCAAAAGTATGCTATACACATGTATTTATGTTGACCAAGTGTGCAATCGAAAACAGCTCCGATTCTACCCGGTCATCGATTACTGTCTTGTTTTTCATGATCAAAAAAAAGGAAAAAAACAATACCATCAGAAACCTGCAAAGCCGCCACCTTTGGCTGCCACATAAACATTCGTCGCAATGCGCTCATTGGCACAAGACGCTGAGTTTCTTCGCTCAACTGGGACCATTTCGTATCCTCGATCGCGCAGCATCTGAACGACAGTATCTGGAAAACCATTTTGCTCATAATGGATGACATCGTTGGAGGGCACCATGTTGAAGCGCGTCTGATCCACAGCGACTTGTGCGTTTTCCTCAAACCACAGAAGACGTGCCATCACCTCGACAGTATCGCTCATGCCAGCAACTGCGATTGCTAGTCGAATGTTGTTGTCCTCGTCATCCACCAGCAGCATGGGGGATTGTGGAGATATGGCACGCTTCCCATTTGCAGCCTTGTTGTATGTGGGATTATCGTAGTCACTTTCATAAATGAAAAAATTCTTAATAAAATTGTTCAAACTTATGCCTGTGCGTGGTCCAATTAAGCCAGAGCCAAAACTAAACAAACAAAATTAAGTCGAAAATAACAGAAAATAGAAACTTCATAAAATTAATGTAAGCTCATTCCCTCGCTTAACACGATTTCTTTTTACACGAATTCGCAAATTACCGTCTACGTTTTGTTTTCACGTGAGGAACTTGAATTGCAAATATTAATTTAAAAATTGCTTCAAAGTTTACGTTGTTTAAAGTTGGCACTATTTATGGATTGGATCATATTTTTAACTATAAAATAATTATTAATTTCAGTTTTTCATATCTTCTTTTTAGTTTTAGCTGAAATCTAGTAACGTAACTAGAAACGAGATATTTCAAAAACGTCACCTCCGTGTTAAGCGAGAACCAAGTACACTTGTAACAAAACTCACATAGAATTAATTGAACTAGTTGCAGAGATTGCATCCCCATTGGGTGCAATTACTGTAAAACATGAGCTTCTATACGCATCTTTCCAAGTCGAAAAAAATTGTTTGTCAAACTCCAGATCCATGACGTGGTTATCTTGGATCTTGAGACGCTGCTGGCTTGCATAGTTCGGATTGTTAAGCAGCTGCACATATCCATGCATATCACTGAAACGCGGATCCTCAAGCTCAAAGTGACGAATGTAACCCAGCTTTGTGGCCTCCAAGATACGATGTATGGTCTGCACATAAGTCTCCTCATCAGCCAAATCGGCGCGGGTCAAATTGAAGCCCTCGAGTATGCTTAGAATGTGGGACACCACTGAGCCACTGCTCACCGGTGGCACGGAATACAGGGTGTCTTCGCCCAGGCGCATTCTGGACGTGGAGCCCACTTCAGCTTTGTACGAACTCAAGTCGTTGGGGGAGATGATGCTTCCCAGCTCCTTAAGGTCCTCGGCTAGCATTTGTGCAATTTTTCCATGGTAAAAATCCATCGGACCATTGTCAGCCAGTAACTGATATGTGTTGCACAGTTGCTTCGGTGGCTTTAACAGCGATCCCGACTCATGTAGTTTTCCATTGTTAGGATTAACGAAAACAGCTCTACAATTTGAAACGATTTCGAAATTCTTTATTTAATGAGAGAAATCAAAAAAAATGATCATGGTATAACTATAATTTATGTTTACAATATATTCTAATTAAGCTCTCAGCAGATTTTCCTCGATTTTCTGATAGATGCTAAAATTATATTCACTTGTTGTATCCATATCAGCATTAGCAAACTTCGTTCACCAAAACCTAAAATTGCATTTTAATATTTTTTATTATGAAGCAGAAGAAGCTCGCAAATTAGAATTCTCTGAAATTTGATTATCCTAGAAATTACAATGAAAGTTTTTGAAAAAAATGGTATACCTTTTTATGTAAAGTAAAATAAAAATCTATTGTATTTTAAGTAGTTTCCTCTATTTTTATTTATTTACTGAATTTATCAAATTCACAAATAGTCCGGAAATTTTAATTTAACAGAAATAATTAATATCTTAAAACAAAGTGAATTCTAATTTAAGCTTATTCTTTGTTTCTTTTTTCTTGAAGAAATTTATCTAGTTCTTGAAAATTGGCCATTTAATAATTGTATATTTATTTATACCAATTATTTATTCGATAATTATGTATGTACATAGGTAACTCTCTAGTGGCGATTGTGTCTTTTGAACGAATTTAAAATAATATCTAAAAATGCATCTCTTGATAAGCACATTAATACTTATGTTGATTTTGGTGATTTGCACGTTTTCAAAAAAATCTAAGGTGTTCGCACGCCACACAGACAGAAGTCACTTTTTCGAAAATCAGTTCGAAACTTGATCGAGATTTTGATGCAATTCATTTTAAAATGTTATGTATTGATTTTACTTAATAATGTTTTTTGATTGACATAAAAATATAGAGTATTTTTTTTTAAATTGAACTTTAATCAGTGGCGCATGCAACATTTTCTTCTATCATATTTGTATACCCGCTACCCATAGGGTAAAAGGTTATTATAACTTAGTGCCAACAGAAAATGTATGTAACAGGCAGAAGGAGGCATTTCCAATCAGGAGGCATCTCCGATCTTGATCAGTGTTAACAGCCGAGACGATATAGCCATGTCCGTTTGTCCGTCTGTATGAACACCTAGATCTCAGAAACTATAAGACCTAGAGCTACCAAATTTGGTGACAGTACTCTTATAGATCCTACGCAGATCAAGTTTGTCTTAGATTTTTACCACGCCCCTTTCCGCCCCAAAAGCCTGTAAAAGCCGTGATAAAAGACCTAGAGCATTGAGCATTGCCCGCGCTTTGTTTGTTTAGTTGACAGTGTGACCATGTCGGTGTTGTGGATTTTTACCCGCTATTTGCAAATATATAAAAAAAAAACAAGTTTTAGTATATTTGGTATATTTTTTTGTTAAAATATCATTTAAGATTTTGGTTTTCTCTCGAAATGGGTTGAGGGTATCATACGGTCGAGCACTCTCGACTGTAGCTTTCTTACTTGTTTATGTTGTTTTTGTACATTTCAAGTAATTAGACGTGCATAAAATGTATTTAAATTATTTTCAATATATTCTGTATATTTTATTTTTCAAATTAAAAAAAAATCTTTCATGAAATGAAACAAAAACAAATATTTTTGTCTTATATGATAAAATAACGTAGCTAACTTGAATGGTATTATTAATGTCAAAAACTTTTTTTTAAATGTCCAAATGGTTTGTTTGTATAGTAGACTTCATTAGTCTACATTAAAAAAATTATACAAACACAAATATTACAAACAAAATTTATAAATTTGTAATTTACCATTTCGCACGCGACACAAGTAAAACAAGTAAAAAAGCTACAGTCGAGAGTACTTGACCGTAAGATATCCGCAACCGATTTCGAGAGAAAACAAAAAACGTCAATGATATTTGAACAAAAAATATACAAAATAAATATACTAAAATTTATTTTCTTGTGTATTTGCAAAAAAAAAATCCATAATATACAGACATGGTCACACAATCAACTAAACAAACAAAGCTCGAGCAGCTGAAAGTGAATTTTTGTCCTATAAAATTGAGTCTCAAATAACTTCTATGTATTTCATTCGATCTCAACCAAATTCACAGGAATGATTGAAACTATATTTATTATTATGTATACCAAAATAATATGTCTATTATTACGACTAAAACAAACATTATCTGCGTAAGACCTACACGAATACTGTCACCAAATTTGATATCTCTAGGTCATTCACACACTTAAAACGACCATATGCATTGAGCACAACTATTTTGATAAATAATTAAACAATTAACTTTTGTCCTACTAAACAGATTAACCATAATTTCAGGGTATATTAAGAGTATTAAGCGCAGATGGCTTACCAAATTGCACATCATTCCACAAAGAACTTTTGAAATAAACTTGATCTGCGTAATGAATTAAGGAACCTATGTTCCCAAGATTTGATGGACATTGGGGAAAAGGCTTGGATGTAGTGATAACACTTGTTGTTTTCTATTGTCATGCGACAGTGATAAAAAAGGGTTGAGCTGATAAAAAGTTTGCCGTAAAAAGCAATCGCATCGTTTCTTTTACATTTCAGTTTTATTCCTTAAATATATACCCAGCTGTATGAGAGCGATTTTCAATGCTTAATGGCTCTCTTTGAGAAAATGAATCAAGACAAAACGTGCAATAGAAATGTTCTAAGCAGAACTCTCCCACTTGTTCGCTTTGCATGGAAATATTTAAAAAGGCGCTATTAGTAAATTGAAAATTCGCTTATATCAGTTAAATTTGAAAGATTCCATATAAAAAAAATAAATGAAAAAATTCTAGTTAAATATCTAGTTATTTATATTTACAGACGTTTGCCTTTTATTAAGACTCATGTTATACATGCTAAACCTCTTGAAAGTATAATATTAAGTCAATCAAAGATCAAGGTATCCTGTTAGATCTCAAACTTAAGTTTGACATCTTACCTATACAAAATCGTGCGATATGTGTGCTAGATTTCATGAAGTCAAAGAATTTACTGATCCCTTCATCACTAAAACTGGATATGGTGCTTTCAATATAAGGTTCATCAGAATAGAATAGAATCCGTACAATAACAATTTCTGCTCTTTCCACTTCGGGGCCTTACCTTCATATTGTAGTAGATTTTTACTTGTAAATCTTCCGTCCCTTTCTGATCGTAGAACCATGCTTGGAGTAATGTTTTAAAAGTAACTTATTGCTGATGAAATCGATTCATCTGAATTGATGGGACAATTTAATTTTAAGGTTCTTACCAGAACTACAAGAAACTTTATACTTCTTTCCCTTCCACTTTGTAGAGAAAAGTATGATATATGCTATATGTTTGTAACCTCGTAATTTTGAGTTAATATATTCACACACGTTATATGATGCGCTTTTTTGGGCCCGCGCGCTAACTAGCCCTTGGTGTCGTTGGGCACCTTGATGATGCATTTCGTTGTGACATCAGCATAAAACTTGATCTTCGTTGGATTAACACTATCACAAATTACTATTTTTCTAGCTGTTAGAGCCTATGAGGTCTAGGTGTAGAAACAGAATAACATGATGATGACAAAATCTTCTCAACTACAAGCGCAGATCATCATTAGCGCAGATGAGATTAGAGTTGTTAGCTTTTGCCGGCTCATATATTTTTCGGCTGGTACAAAGTTATAATACAAAGTCTCCTGATTTTTACTTACTGATATTGAGCATTGTCCTTAACCAAGTGCCAATTGCGGCGTACAGAATTCTCCTGCATCTCGCTCATTGTAAATCCCGTGCTGCAGATCTTCAACGAAGGTGCGACGAGTTCCCGCCAAGGCAGCTTGCCAAAGCGTGTATGCGCAAGATGATATCCCATTACCTCGCCAGGCACAGAGATGCTGAGGGCGCCGGTTGGGGCATAGAACTGCTTTTCTTGCACGACAGCCATCGGATGGGCTTCCACGTAGTAACCCTTTTGGTTGACACGCTCATAGATGTTCATCACTGATCCACCGCCAATTCCCATGCTCTCTATTGAGACGATCCCATTGCAAAGCATTGTGGCAATTATTGCATCAACAGCAGTTCCATTTATCGCTAATATATCTCTGTAAACAGTTAATATATAAGAGTGTATAAAACTTATATTCTCACTTTATTTTACTTAGTTAAGTATACAGAAAGAAAATACACCTTTTATCCTTGGTTTTTAGGGGAAAAATATAAACAAATTAACTACAATTTTGAATTAAAACATTTTGATTTTTATCTGTGTTTTAATAATAAAATTCTTGAGCACTAGCCAAAAAAAAAACCATGCAATAAAATACATAATCTTTTTATTTGGAAATCTAGAATCTGGATAAAAAACTAACTTTTCAGTTTTCGGATAGTTATTAAAACTTTTGTATTGGTGATGATTATTTTTATATTTTGAAGATCATATGAGGTCATATCAATGGTATTTCGAGAATGGCCCATCTAAAATTGTTGGTTTGATTTAAGCTTTATGTTATTGGTCCCCTTAGAAAATGCATTAGTCTTGATTAAAGTCTGTAAACTTGAATCTATACTATATGATCTCTCTTTATATACTTGGATTACAATTCATATAATTTACCTGCCAATATCACTGCAAATCTGTTGATCCGAGCAGACAGCCGCATGTTCAAAACTTGCTGCTGGCGTTGCGAATAGCGATTTTATATCTTCTATCACAACTGGTTCAGGCATTGCTTTAACTGTTGTGGTAGTTGTAGAAGTGCTTTTATTGCTAACTGTTGTTGTGGATGGCGGCAAAGTGACTTCCTCACTTACTGCTGTTAATATTGTGAAGGTTGCTGTTGCCGGTGTGCTTCCAACAATGCTGCTGCTATTTCTTGGAAACGGCGTTGATTTTGGCCAGTCTATTGTTGTTGGTGTATTTATTCAAAGTTTAAGAGTTTTGTTGTCAATAGGTTTGGATGCCACAAAAGAACGAATTTTAGAGGTGGCAAAAGCCATGCAAAAGCTCCTGTGTAACATTTCTTATCGTTCTGTTGTTATAAGAGGGATATAAAAACATAGTAACAACCACAAAAAGACATCTCGAATTCCATAAAGTATGTATTTACATATATATTATTTTTTATTAGCGGATACAGCAGAGTCGACTATAATTCTGGATCTCAAAGACCGAATAAACTATTTTTAGGAAAATAGGGCACAAGTCATTTTAATGTTTCCGAACAGATCGAGTTTGTCTTACATTTTGGACAAAGTAAGGAATGCATAACATATATTCACAAATAACTATAAACTTGGGAGCTATATCCGAAACAATTTTACAAATGGAAAAATCTATTCCTTATAACACTCATTTTTCATTTTGCTGCAATTAGTTGCAATATTAAGTACATGTGACTAAAAGTGCCAGATATCAAATACTTACCACTGAAGGCCAGACTGATGATCACATAGCTTATCAGGGCAATGCCAATAAAGCAGATAACCCCAATCGTCAACTTCTTACTCCAGGCCAGCACGTTTGCATGCCTGCAACAACAATAACATTTTCAAAATCGGGACGATATTGTCGAGAGTAATCGACTGGATGGTTTTCATGTAGCCATGTCCGGGATATGTCTGCTTTCAACATAAAGTAGATACTTGAATCACTTTCTAAAAACCAGGTGTAGATGATCGAAGCGGAGAAACGACCAATCGATCGGACAAATAGGCGGTTTTTTTTACAGCATTCAAAGATAAAATGTCTAATAGTTTGTAAAATTGCATCAAGCCATAAAAATGTAAAAACAATTTTTGTTACAACTAATTCTTTATGTTTTTCCTATTGACTTTTTTTGGTAGACAGACAGCATTACAAAGTAAAACCCCTAAAACAAGCCCAAGCAAAGCAGAGATGGCATTTAATCTAATTTAGAAATGCGCCTCAATTTTGTCATAATTTTTTCGAGTAAGGTTGGCATCCAAGCTGGAACTAAAAGCATTAAGAACCTTGGTTAGGCTGTGAAAAGGATTGATATGTAATTTGGGGATAAATGCGAAGAATATCACAAAAATGCTATAAACTATGTAAAAACAAATTATAATTTTCAACAAGAAAACATATTAAGTGCAATAACTATTTATTGCGTTCATACGTATTTATTACGTTCGTAATAATGTTGTACCAATTGTTATGGTATTATGCAAGTTAGACGAAGTACATATACGTATACTTAATATGTAACAAGTACAACGAATATCTAAAGTAACATTCTTAAAAGTTAAATTATGAAAAAAGACCTAAAGACCTACTTAACTATAATACGCTAAGATTGTCACATTTCATAAGGCAGGCGGAACAAAAGCTGGAAGCGAATTTAGTCAGAAATATGCATACGTACTTATACTATTCTTAGAGTACATTCATTTTTATTTCCTCCTTATTTAGACTGTATAATGAACTTAATTATGTGGGTTAGTTGGTGTATCTCATTTGGGAAAAACATGTTTATTGAAACTGCGGTGAAAGCGATTTGAGCGCAACATAAGAAAATCATATCAAATTTGGGGCACTCACATTTGTTCTCGCCGAGCGTCCTCGGCAGCGGCCGTGTCCTGCATAAGTTCGCCGCCATTCTTTTCCTCGTCATCCAATCCGCTGGCGGATTTGAGTGGAATTTTATTCATGGCATCGTCATTGCTGGGGTGCACCATCTTGTGAGCCTCCGCTGTGGCTGGCGCACTGTTGATGTTGCTGCTGCAAGTTCTGCACAAAATAAAAAGGCCAATAACAACGGTATTGCATTTGTACAATAAAATAGTGACACTTTAAAAATGAATAAGCGTACACATAAAACAACAAGGTAACAAGAGTAAGAATTGGCTTTTTAATAAATATTTTCAAGTTGTTTAGGCTGAGATCCTAGGGCTGTCCGTATTGTTGATGCAACAGTTATTCAAGCGCTTCACACGAAAATATGCAACAGATTTTGCAAGCGCCACAATGCAAACTAAATAAACCTCGCGCGACAACCAAAAACAACCCACAATCGACAATCGAAGTGACGTGACGCCAACGGAGACTCGAGGCGTCTACTTGCCACGTGGCATCAATTTTGTTGCCAGCTGCCTGCGTCATGGGCAGCGACGTCGTCGTCGTCGTCGTCGCCGTCATCATCAATGCTTGTCGTTGCCGGCAGCAGCAACTTTGATGGCCGCCGACTTGATGGCAGGATGTGGTTTTTGTGCTCGCGTGTGTCTATGTGTGTGTGGGTGTGTCTCATATTCGTACCAACCCCAACCCCAACCCCAACCCCAACCCCAACCCCAGCCGTAAGCCCACAATCCATACCCGTTCAAAGTGATTCTAATGCTTCTCCACAGCGCACATTGCGTGCGCCACAAATGGGTCAGACAGCGACGCCAACTGCTATGGCAATGGCCTGACGTTCAGGTTGACGTTAATGTTGCAACGTCGCTGGCATCTTACTGGCATGTTGCGAGTGAGTAGTTGTTGCACACAGCCATAATTGAATGTTGTGATTGGCAACATTACCGGCAGCGGGGCTCAACAAAAGTGTTTACAGTGTTGATTGCGCAGTGCAATATTTTGTTTCCTGAGAATTGGGTTAATTGCAGGCACTTTTGATTTGTGTTGCACGTGGGGTGTGATATTCTTGTCATAACTTCGCCACCTTTGCCCTCGAGTGACCTACACAACATTGCTGCCGTTATTGAAACAGCCAGTAAGCCCAATTATACCAAATTGACCTGTTTGTATTGCAAGTCAAATGCGACTTTGTACATATCCCAGATGATTTCTAGGGAAAACTAGAACATTATTGATAGGTGCAATTAAAATTGATAAGCCAAATGAACACATTACGTCCTGACACATCTGTGATGATTTCTTAAATCGCACAGATTTTTGAGACTTCTATGAAAATGCTTTGTTTTTCGTCACAATAAACAGATTACATAAAACTGCATTTTGTAATAATTAATATAATATTTATCTAAATTTGGTAGGCTTTTATTAAGTATTTTTTTTAAGAAAAATTTTAAATGTCAACCAAGTACTTATTTAATATTTACACAAGCAAAAGGCATTTCGTCAATCTACCTCGTAATTGAATATGAAAATATGTTTTGTCGGTAGAAATAGAAAAAATACATATATGTAGTTACATGTGGCAAAAAAAGTGATCTTAAAAACAAGCGAATAAATTTGCATGTATTTAGTTGTTGAGCAACTGTCGTTTCTTTATCCGCACTTTGTATCTAGATTCATATTTTTACGTTCATTGAGCTATCGCGATTAATCAGATTGTACGCGAACAAACATAAACACGAGTATAAGTATGAGTATGTGGATGAGGATGAGAGCGAGTATTACATGCTCTTTAGTAGGTGGCTCGCCTTGTGTATGGCGTTTGATGGGCCTAGTCGGTGTGGCAGTGTTTTGCTGGCCTGGTTTGGACATGGCGTGGCTTGGCATCGTGGCGTGGCGTGGCGTGGCGTGGCATGGCATAGCATGGGCTGGCTATTTACTATTTTTAGGTCAACTGCATTTAATTTAATTTCATTTTCGTTTAATGCCTGCTTGCCAGCAACAACAAAATAACAACATCAGAAGGCACCAAACAGGCGGTGGCGACACCAAAAACAACAAAAAAGAAAATATCTAAATTCAGCAAAGCACTTGCCACAATAATCGAGAGCATTACTGTGCAGCATGTGGGATGTAAATTGCAAGGAACCGCCGCATGGACGTGGCATGGCCATCGTACATAAATACATATGTACATATCTGTCCAGCAGACAGGTGACTTTTTGTTTTTTGACTGCGCCACATTTACATACAACTCATGTCGTCTACATGTGGCGCGTGCGCAGCGCCTTTGTAACCAAATCAACCGACCACAATTCTGATTACCAATCCGATAATAAATAAAAAAAACCGAGCTTCTTAAATATGGGAAGCACTTCACCGTTGATTTGACTGTCATGATTATGATGATGGCATGAGGCGATTAATCATTTTCACATTTCCATAACTATCAATTTCAATGTATCTAATATAAAAGCTACTTTTTAAGCTACTTGGAACGCTTTATTATTCATTAGATTTAACAGCCAAGATGATATAACCTTATTATAAGTTAATATTTAAATAATAAAATTTATTTAACTTAGGCTGCAAATAGGCTAAAAAACACCCACTATTGTATTATTTATTTATAATTGTTAGTTGTAATTAAAACAAGTAAGAGATATCTACATTCGAGAGTGCTCGACCGTAAGATACATGCAAGCCATTTGGCAGGAAAACAACAAACTTAAATAGTATTAAAAAAAATATATATATGTATATACCTAGGAAATATACTGAAATTTATTTTTTGTATATATTTGAACAAAATCCATAACATACCGACATGGTCACACAGACAACTAAACAAACAAAGCGCGAGCAGCTGCAAGTGAATTTTGCCTATAAAATTTATTCACAACCAAATTCATAAGAATCATTGAGACTGTACTTGATAATATGCATACCAAACTCAATGCTCTAGGTCTATTATTACGGAGTTTCCAGTTTTTGGGGGTGGAAAGTGGCGTGGCAAAACTCTAAAACAAACTTGATCTCCGTAAGACCTACACGAATACTGTCACCAAATTCATTTTTTTTAATACTATTTAATTTTATTGTTTTCCCGCCAAATCGTTATAAGATCATAAGATCATTCATCGTTAATAAGATCTTTATGATCGTTGAAAAGCGCGAGAAGCTGCAAGTGAATTTGGTCTATAAAATTGATTCTTTAATAACTTCCTTGTTATACCCGCTACCCATAGGGCAGACGGGTATTATAACTTAGTGCCAACAGAAAATGTATGTAACAGGCAGAAGGGGACATCTTCGACCATATATAAAGTATATACATATATTCTTGATCAGTGTCAACAGCCGAGACGATATAGCCATGTCTGTGTATCCCTCTGTATGAACACCTAGATCTCAGAGACTATAATAGCTACAGCTACCAAATTTGGTGACAGTACTCTTATAGGTCCTACGCAGATTAAGTTTATTTTAGATTTTTGCCACGCCCCTTTCCTCCCCAAAAGGATGTAAGAGCCGTAATAAAAGACCTAGAATTTTGGTATGCATTATAAAAATTATAGTCCTGCGAACTTGGTTGAGATCGAAAAAAAAACGAGGAAGTTATTAAAGAATCAATTTTTTATGCAAAATTCACTTGCAGCTGCTCGCGCTTTGTTTGTTTAGTTGACAGTGTGACCATGTCGGTGTTGTGGATTTTTACCCGCTATTTTCAAATATATACAAACGAAACATAAGTTTCAGTATATTTTTGGTATATTTTTTGTTAAAATATCATTTAAATTTTTTGTTTTCTCTCGAAATGGGTTGCGGGTATCATACGGTCGAGCACTCTCGACTGTAGCTTTCTTACTTGTTTTGTGATGACTCATGACCAGCTCTTGTCCGATGCTACGGCTGCTACTATGCCGGTCTCTTTCGACCAATTCAGCGATTTTATCGCAATTTTCGACGACAGGCCTTCCGGAGCGTGGCGCATCTTCGACCACCTCTACACCAGAACGAAAACGTTGAAACCATCGTTGTGCAGTGGAAATGGAAACTGTATCGAGTCCACAAACTGCACATATTTTATTGGAGGCTTGAGATGCATTTTTGCCTATATCGGAGTAGTACTGTAAAATATGCCACATTTTCTCTATATTTTGCTCCATGTTTGCGACGCTATAACTCACAAACGACTTAAAAGAAACGACAATCAATCAAACACGTGTTAGCCCGTGAAATGAGCTTTCCAAAAAGGTATAGCATGACCCGATGCGACGAATAAGACTAGAACTACGCGCTTTCAGCGCCAACTAGCGAAAATACACAATGGCACAAAAAGTGGTCTGGACCATAGTGCAGTGGTTAGAGCGTGTCACAGTGTGCGTCCTGAGTTCGACATTTAACTTTTTAATTTTTTTTTAGCAAATTTAATAAGTTTTTCTTAATATTTCAAAAATATTTTCGTGCTCTACACAACTGTGTAGCGGGTATTTTACAGTCGAGCACACTCGACTGTAGCTTTCTTACTTGTTTTACTTTTGACGTGGGTGCACGAATACAGTGGCGTGACGGATGCGAGAAACGACAAAGAAGAGGAGGGCAGGGAGCTCATAAACCCAATGGGAACAATTAGTTAAATAGTCGCATGCTCGCATAGGTATAACACTCAGACCACATCAATTTAGCAGCAGCAGCAACAATAAAACTACAAATTGCAGTTAACTTACGATGCAACTTTTGTTATTGTTATTGTTGATGTGTTTCTACACTTGTTGCACAAGTAGCTCATAGTATCTCATAGCCGAGCACTATTCATACTTGTTTAATATAATATAAAAATCTGGTTTCAAACACTTTTTTGTGTCTCAGATTCTAGCTTAATGGGATATTTGTATACCCGCTACCCTTAATGCCACTGGCCATGGGGTATTTATGTAGTTACCGTTGGTGCCATTAGGTCCTATGACCCTTGTGCCAGAATTTCAGCAATCTTTAATCCGTTCGGTCTTTCTATATCCAAATTATTGGGCAAAAACTGTTTATCTTATTTATGCGATATGTCTGAAGCTTCTGCCACCTCTTATTCTCGGATCATCAGATAACCTTTCATGTTTCTTTAGTCACCTTTCGAGGGCGTCCAGGCACGTTACAAACAAAATGCTGAGATTGACGGCATTTGAATTGGTTGTGCAGTATTTTGTAGAAAGCCTCCGATTTGGGCTTCCGACTGGTCTCCACGAACCCAAACAGGCAAAAAACACATACATTTGTGCATATATGTACATAGTACAAAGCACACGCGGCATTAGTCGGCATTGACCGCCCTTTGATTTATTTGATGGCTTGTTTGTCTTCATGCATTTAAATGTCTTGCTGTTGAATAAATTATGCAAACGCATAAGGAAACTTCATTTAATTGACATATTTTCATGGCGCTGAACTGTGATTTATGTGGGAATCGTGTATGTAATGCGATCTTCGACAAATGCAAAAAAACGCTTGGAAATTTCCAAATGTTTGCACATTTAATTAGGCAAAATATTCAGCAAACGAACATAATGTGGTTGACTATATCAGGTTATACTATCTCTTCCACAGTACTGTGACTGCAAACTAAAAAAATTTATGACATCTATTATACATAATGAACGTAGTATTGCATTCTTATCTATCCATTATTTTGATAACTATTTAATAAACAAGTAAGAAAAGTACAGTCGAGTGTGCTCGACTGTAAAATACCCGCTATCTAGCTTTGTAGAGCACGAAAATATTTTTGAACAAGTAAGAAAGCTACAGTCGAGAGTGCTCGACCGTATCATACCCGCAACCCATTTCGAGAGAAAACAAAAAACTTAAATGATATTTCAACAAAAAATATACCAAAGAATATACAGAAACTTGTTTTTTCGTATGTATTTGAAAAAAAACGTGTACAAATCCACAAAACCGATATGGTCACACTGTCAACTAAACAAACAAAGCGCGAGCAGCTGCAAGTGAATTTTGTATATAAAATTGATTCTTTAATAACTTCCTTGTTTCCTTTGATCTCAATCCAATTGAGAGGAATCATTGAGAATATAATTAATATAATAATTAATATTATGCATACCAAAATTCAGTGCTCTAGGTCTTTTGTTACGGCTTTTACGGCTTTTGGGGACAGAAAGGGGCGTGGCAAAAATATACAACAAACTTGATCTGCGTAGGACCTATAAGAGTACTGTCCCCAAATTTGGTAGCTCTAGCTCTTATAGTCTCTGAGATCTAGGTGTTCATACAGATAAGAGACGGACATGGCTATATCGTCTCGGCTGTTGACACTGATCAAGAATATATAGACTTTATGGGGTCGCAGATGCCTCCTTCTGCCTGTAACATAAATTTTGTGTTGGCACTGAGTTATAATACCCTTCTACCCTATGGGTAGCGGGTATAACAATGCACCCATTTTTAATGCCATCAAAATGCATAGAATAAATATATATAAATATATATATATATATATATATATATATATATATATATATATATATATATATCTTAATATATATAAATCTCGTGTCACAATGTTTGTCCTCAATGGACTCCTAAACTACTTAACCGATTATATTAAAATTCGCACATCATGTGCAGTTCGATCTAACTTGAGAGATAGGATAGTTTAAATTAAAAAAAATAGATAAAAAAAAAAAAAAAAAAAAAAAAAAAAAAAAAAAAAACTTTAGCCACAGCAACGCGTGGCCAGGTCAGCTAGTATATATATATATATATATAAATATATGCTTCGAATTAGGTCCGATTAAATGATAATCGAACGAAAATGCGATACTAAATTCGCCACCAAGCTGAATATTTATTATTTTGTTCCCATGCACCATTTGTACTTTGTAGATCGAAGCGATCAAAGACAAAGATCTTGCATTCATCTATTATGATGCTTGCGTGTAAACATCAACATCTCGTCTCATTTTGACACATTCGCAATTCGTGACAGTGCAAATTAAGATCTCCCAAAGTTCAGGGACGTTTGGCAAATATTCTACATAGTCCACATGCGGCAGCATTCTACATTAATATACTCATCCAGTGATATACATATGTATATAAATCCAAATATATATGAATAACGGGGGGCAGTTGGGCACAGACAAAGAGTGAGAGAGTGAGGGAGTGAGGGAGACAGATTGAGAGGCTTATTAGTTGGCTGCATAGCACAAACCATATAGCATATATAGTCAGTGTTCATAGTCAGCGTGTGTTATATTTAGAGAATGCCTTAGATTGTTATACTCAAATGTTGATTAAGTTGTCAACCATCACCGTGGTGTACAGCCGATATTATGATCCCCGAATCCCACCGGAGATGCCGTTTAGCAAAACTGTAACAACGAGTCTATATTACTGTTGATTTAAGTGTTCTATTGTTGCCGCGGCCGTTGTCGCTGTTGCTGTTGCTGTTGCTGTTGTTTTAGAGAGCTTCAGTGCCAAGTAGTTGTTCGGATGCAGCTCTGGCTATTAAGTGGCTGCCATTCAAAAGTGTATGCGCGATTTGAGCTAACAATTGACCCTCAAGTTACTGTCACTCGCCTCGGCCATATAAATGACTTTAAACACACACTCAAAATGATAATGTGTCTGATTGGATGCTGGAAACAAATGACTTGCCGCAGACTAGCACAGTGATATCAAATTATTGTCCCTCAGCTTGACAACGGCCAAAACGGACATATACATGTACATACATATATTTATACGTACTATATGCAGCCACCGCCTTATCAGTGAGCATAGACGAAACAGCAACAGCAGCTCGTTAAAATAACAGCGCAGAGAGCAGCTGCAACCAACAGATAATCCAAACAAATTTTTGTTCTATCAAATTAGCAACAGAAAGATCAGCTCAACCATTGAAAAGACTTATCTTTGTTGTATTCAAAAGGAAATTGAAAGAAAGGGCTTTCAATCTACTGAACTTCTTTAAGCATACATATTTTACTCGCACAAAGTGATATCTACTATATGCACTCAATGTTAGTCACACTTGTTCTTACTCTTCGGTGAAGAAAATTAAGATTAATGACTCACGCTGCGACTGGTTGATCTATATTATAGACTGACCTATTCATCACACTGACGTCTCTCATTTCATTTTACTTAGTTCACAAAAATGGAAAATATATTTACCTTAATTATAGTTCATTTTGTTATATTAAAACTGTTTAATTTTGTTTGTAATTAATACAGGAGTTTGCAATATCGATATATACAGTGGGGAGCAAAAGTGATTCCACGATCAACGTTTTCATGTTTGAGCGCTCATAAAAATTAAACGAATCGATTTGCTACAATTAGACGTATATAACAAAAAAAATTAAGGGATAAATGGAATAGTTATAATTAAAAAAAAACAAAAACAAGCGGCATGCACTCAATTTTGGACCATCCATTATTTGCGCATATTTTTGCTCATATTTTTGCTTTACTTTCTTATCAGCAATTGACGAGCAGATTTACCGTTAAATGTCTTTTGCGTTTATTATTCGTTGTCAGAATTCAGAAAATCACTCTCTTGCACAAGTTTAAAGTTGATTTGTCGAATTTGAAACTTAGTCTCTAAGCATTTTCTGAAAAATTAAGAAGTTGTCTGCTGATCAAGAAAATTTGATTATTTCCCTGACTGAAAGTGGGTGTTCGACACGCACCATTGCCGAGAAGTTGCAAATAAGTCAGTCAGTGGTTGTCAAGGTGCAGAAAAGTCGAAATGTTTGTGCCCAAAAATAGTTGAATGGTCGCCTCGGCTTCTAACAGACTCTGACGCTCGACTTATGATGTCTGCAATGAGGAAAGACAGACGTTTAACACCAAAAAAGGCTTCTATGGAGATGCGATAAATGCGTTAGTCAATCGACAGCTAGAAGAGCGCTGCGTAAAAGTGGTTGCGTCGCAGCAGTAAAGAAAGCTAAGCCAGCTTTTTTCGAGAAGAATGTTAAGGCTCGACTAAAATTCTCAAAGGCACATAAGAACTGGACACTTGAAAACTGGAAACGTGTTATCTGGATTATATCCAGCACATCCAGAGAGAAAAGAACGTAAGCCCCAAATAGAACATTTAAAAATTGTTAAGATTGTTTTCTTCATTTTATTGTTTCTTAGTTTCATTGAATACTTTTTATTTTATTTTCGCTTACTCTTTTTTTTTTGGGTTAAGGGTTCCTTTATTGGCTTTTTTTACACCAATCATAAAATTATGTCGACTTTAGATGCCAAGGGTATTTAACAAATGACTTTATACCCGCTACCCATAGGGTAGAAGGGTATTATAACTTAGTACCAACAGAAAATGTATGTAACAGGCAGAAGGAAGCATCTCCGACTCCATAAAGTGTATATATTCTTGATCAGTGTCAACAGCTGAGACGATATAGCCATGTCCGTATGTCAGTCTGTCCGTCTGTCTGTCTGTATAAATTTAATTTGGTACATAGGCTCCTGCATTCAATACGCAGTTCCAGTTTATTTCAAAAGTTGGTTGACACGCCCCCTTCGCCCACAATATGCATAAATCTATAACAAGTAAAATTTTTTTTATGTAAATCGCGTATAACTCCAAAAATAGTTTTTTTTCAAATATATATGTTCATAAAAAAATGTCAGTATATTTCTTTGGTATATTTTTTGATCAAATATTATTTAAGTTTTTTGTTTTTCCTCAAAATGGGTTGCGGGTATCTTACGGTCGAGCACTCTCGACTGTAACTTTCTTACTTGTTACTTATGTTTGGCGGAAAGGGGTGTGGCAAAAATCTAAAACAAACTTGATCTGCGTCAGACCTACACGATTACGGTCACCAAATTTGATATCTCTAGCTCATTTACACACTTAAACGTCCATATGCATTGGGCACATTTATTTTGATAAATAATTTAACAAATAACTTTTGATCTACTTGTCCGATTTTTACCAAAATTACAGGGTATATTAATAGTATTTAGCACACCAAATGGCTTACCAAATTAGATTATCATCCATTACACAAAGAACCTTTGAAGTTATACGCGATTTGTTCTTGATTAACGCATATTGTGGGCGAAGGGGGCGTGGCACCCAACTTTTGAAATAAACTTGATCTGCGTACATAATGCAAAATTTGGTGTCTTTATGTCTTATAGAGTCCGAGATCTAGGTGTTCATACAGACGGACAGACGAGCATGGCTATATCGTCTCGGCAGTTGACACTGATACTATACTTTATGGGGTCGGAGATGCCTCGTTCTGCCTGTTACATACATTTTCTATTGTCACAAAGTTATAATACCCTTCTACCCTATGGGTAGCGGGTATAAAAACCCTTTTAAATATATATGTATATTTTGAGTTATGATATTTTCATCGTATTCGGAATTTAAATACAAAATTGATATGCCGCAAACAGTATTGAAACACCTTTACTATTTTAAATGTTCTTTCTCTCTTTCTTATTCGCATTCTCTTCCTCTATCGCTCTGTCTCTTTGCTGTATCTATTTTTTGGCTAGTTTGTCAGTCAGTCTCTCGTTGTTTATATCCCGTCTACATATATGTATATGTATATGCATACATATGTATTTTCTAAATTTTCATTCCTGAGAGAAGCATTTGCATCTCAACAAGTGTTCGTCTAGCATCGACCGCTTTGTTATTTATTTTCTTTTCATTTTTCATATTCGTTTTGATTTTGAATATTTTGGTTTTTGGTGGTTCCTTTAGTTATTCATTTATTGGCAGCGGCAGTCCAAGAAACAACAAAAAAAAATGATAATAATGCTCGACAATTGAAAATATATGGCCTGTTGCTGTTGCCTCATGTTCAGCTGCCTGTTGCGTCTGCTTATTAGAGGGTGTTTGTTGCGTCTACTCAATAACCAGATGGATTGCCTTCATGGATGTTGGGTATTTCTTGATTATTGACTTGGACTTGTTGCTGTTGCTGTTGTTGTCCGCCAACGTTTGTCGCTATTTTCGTTGAATGTGCGTCGTCTGCGTTTGCCTTAAGTGGGCGAACCTGGCGTCGATGCCGGGCTACAACATCCGATCAGAGACCCAACGAACTGTGTATATAATATATATGTAAATATAAGCCTAGCAACATAAACACACAACAGCAGCAGCAACAACAACAAACATTTGCATTGGTTTTACGATACGCACACGCACAAAATACAAAACAAAATAAAACAGCATAACCCAAGAACAAACAATATAAATAAAATAAATTATATTATTACGTATATTATATGCATGTAGTATGCAGACTCATATATGTATGTGTAAATATACGTATACATATTTCTACATATATACAAATATACATTGAAATATACATATGAATTATAAATTGGCGCACTGTGTCGCGTGTTGTCACCTTTTTCGAAAAAAAAATTTGCACACAAAAAACGCGCGCGTTTTCCAAAGCGCGTATATATCGTCGATTTCAGCGCGATTATGGGGTATTAAATGCACTATAATTATTTTGTAAACTTTTTATAGTTTTGTTTGCAAGTGCTTTTTTTAAGATTTTTGATGGGCTATTATATTGCTTGCTGTTTAGTCGCGTGTCTCGTCGCAGCCCTGGCTGCTGGTCAACTGAATTAAGAACGGAGCGCGTTGCGGCCGCGACTGAACGGCAGCGTCGACGCTCAGCTGCGGCAACGACTGCGGCAGCGACCGCGCCAGCGACTGTGGCAGCACCAGCGACTGTGGCAGCGCCAGCGATGGCGAAGGCAAGGCGATGGTGGCTATGTTCAATGCGACTCGTCTGGCTGAGGCACTTGTTCGCACTGTTGTATTGTATTTGTTGTTGTTGCTGTTGCAGTGCAATTTATTGTTGTTGTTGCAGTTTCGATTATTATTCTCGATTTGGCTGTTGCTGTTGCTGTCGTGCGGAAATCACAGAAATTAGGCGGCCCCAATTGACATAGGCCGTGATTGTCACATGAAGCCGACTCGCGGCATCAAAGCTAAGACTGCTCTCCATCGTGTCGATGGATGAGGGGGTTGGGGGTGGAGGAGGGGAGAGGGGAGAGGCATGGCGAGTGTCTGCGGTAGTTGAGGGGCCACTAAACTGAGCTGCGCCACCCACCCGGCTATTAAAAGCATTTTGTTGACAGTGACACACAAAAATTAATACATAAAGTGAAGCGACAAGTTGTTAAACTGACAACAAAAATCCCATTTCCCTCTCCTCTCTCACACACAAAACCCGCACAGCCACTACTCTAGACCCCAAATTCAGAAATCAACTGTCAGATTTTGGCCGTCCTATTTCATGACATCATCATTACAATTCCAGACAACACAAACGATTAGCACTTTCGTGTCTCGAATCCATAGACTTAGCTTCCAATAAAACTGATAAATTTCAAGTTCGCTTGACCTCTTGTCAATTACAATTAATTTTAATTTGATCTGTTTCTGCCTCTCTTTCGCAAAAGAAACAATAGTATTGCAGCAAATCAATTTTTTTTTAATTTGTTATGAAAAATATTATTGTTTTCACAACAAAAAGCATGTAACTGCCAATAGATTTTACAATTAGTGTGAAGTACTTTAAATATTGCAATTCAAATACCATATATATTGAGCTATACAGCCGTGGACACATAAATAACACAAACCAAAACAGTATATTTTGATCAATAATTTCCACAATATTTTATATCTGCTTCTTAATTTTAACCTCAAATGATTATGGTTTTCTTTCCCATGGTAACAGGCAAATCGATGTTTGACGCATATATGTTTTGCACATTCCTATTAGCAACTCTATTTTTATTTGAATTGACTAATTTGAATGAAAGCTAAGAGCATTTATTTTTGTGAAAGTGGAGAAATAATTTTTACGTAACATCAAAAGGCTGCGGCGTTGGTTTGCATTGGGGGGCGAAGATACGCGGCCAGCTGGCCATTATTTTATATAAACGGAAAAAAATAATACTCATGTAAGAACCGCATGACTGCAACGAGGGGCTGCAGTCGGAGGATCAAGTTTAAATCTTTAAATATTGACATTGCATACGTACATACATATGTTAATGTGTTTCAATTTTAGAATCTTGTAGAAAATTAAAAAACGTTGCTAGCAAAATAACAAATATGTATGTGTGTTATGTAAGCAAACATTCAATTTAATTAGTTTTACATGAAAACAACTCGGTTAGATAATTTTGTTTTTGAAATTTATTTCATCCAATCTTGTGGTGCAGGGGTTAGAGCGTCTGAATGCGAATGCTCTGGTCGTGCGTTCGACCCAAGATACGATCCGAACTTATTTTTAATTCAGCGAAATGGAATGGAAAAGAAATATGCGAGAGGATACAGCGGCAGGAACAACAAATTAAACAAACCCAAACAAATTTTATTAAGGTCTTCGCGGGCGATGCTGCGTGTAAATCTGGCTAGTGAAAATATAAAATGAAAATTAAACAAGTAAGAAAGCTACAGTCGAGAGTGCTCGACCGTATGATACCCATTTCAAGAGAAAAAACAAAACTTAAATGATATTTTAACAAAAAATATACCAAATATACTGAAACTTGATCTTTTATATATATTTGAGAAAAAAAACGGGTATAAAAATCCATAACATAACGACAAGGTCACACTGTCAACTAAACAAACAAAGCGCGGACATCTGCAAGTGAATTTTGCATATAAAATTGATTCTTTAATAACTTCCATGTTTTTCATTCGATCTCAACCAAGTTCACAGAAATCATTGAGACTATAATTATTATTATGCATACCAAAATTCAATGCTCTAGGTCTTTTATTACGGCTTTACAGGCTTTTGGGGGCGGAAAGACGTGTGGCATCCAACTTTCAAAATAAACTTGATCTGCGTAAGATCTATAAGAGTACTGTCCCCAAATTTGGTACCTCTAGCTCTTATAGTCTCTGAGATCTAGGTGTTCATACAGACGGATAGACGGACATGGCTATATCGTCTCGGCTGTTGACACTGATCAAGAATATATATACTTTATGGGGTCGGAGATGCCTCCTTCTGCCTGTTACATACATTTTCTGTTGGCACTAAATTATAATACCCTTCTACCCTATGGGTAGCGGGTATAAAAATATGACTTTTTTGACTTAACCTTTGGTACCAGGGTATTCTTCAGCACAGCCGTACCGCTTGGTACGTTTGGCGGATATCCCATAGCCAGCTGTTCCCGCAGATTCGCTAGCGTTGAGCTTTGTTTCTATTAAGTTTCTTGAATAACTTCTATGTTTTGCATACGGTCAGAAGCAAATTTACAGGAATCATTAGGATTAGTATTATGCATACCAAAATTTGAGGATGCGGAGAAAAGCGTTGAAAAAATCTAAAACAAACTGGATTTCTAGCTCTAGCACTTATAGTTTCTGAGATGTAGGTGTTCATACAGACGGACAGATAGATGGACATGCATATGTATGCATATCGTCTCGGCTGTTGACACTGATCAAATAAACATATTCTTTATGGGGTCGGAGATGCCTCCTTCTGTTACACACATTTTCTGTTGGCACTAAGTTATAATACCCTTCTACCCGAGACGATATAACCATGTCCGTCTGTATGAACATCTAGATCTTAGAGACTATTAAAGCTAGAGCTACCAAATTTGGTGACAGTACTCTTAGAGGTCCTACGCAGATCAAGTTTGTTTTAGATTTTTACCACGCCCCTTTCCGCCCCCAAAAGCTGTAAAAGCTGTAATAAAAGACCGAGAGCATTGAATTTTGGTATGCATAATAATAATTATAGTCTCAATGATTTCTGTGAATTTGGTTGAGATCGAATGAAAAACAAGAAAGTTATTAAAGAATCAATTTTATATGCAAAATGTACTTGCAGATGCCCGCGCTTTGTTTGTTTAGTTGACAGTGTGACCATGTCGTCATGGTAAGGGTTTTTTTTTAAATGTATACAAAAAAAAATTTCAGTATATTCTGAGGTATATTTTTGGTTCAAATATCAATTAAGTTATTTGTTTTTTCTCGAAATGGGTTGCGGGTATCATACGGTCGAGCACTTTCGACTGTAGCTTTCTTACTTGTTTTTAGTGTCCTTAAGAAGAAAATCTAATCTAATTGAAAGAGCTCCCAAGCAGTACAAATAATTATAAATAATTAATTATATAATTATATAAATATAAATATTAAAGAATGAAAATCAAAATGTAATTGCATATACTAATGAGCATAGGGTTGTTCTGTTAGAATATGTATTTCGCGAAATGGCTTTTTAGTAGGCGTTATTTATGGTGCAAAAACTGCAGATCGTAGCATTTACCGTTTAAGCTGTGCGTTGATAAAACAATCCGAACTAATTTTATTTGTGTATTTAGATATACAAATAAGCTCAATGTAATAGATTTCCACTATTACAACATGCGAGAAATTATAAAATTATAACCGTTTTAAATGGCGCACTGAAACTAACTTTAAAGCTTGAAACTATTATATTTTAAAATAATTACTGAGAATCAGTAATACAAAATAATACAGATAGAATTCAGGTTTAATTTGATCAGATAATAAAATGCAAGCTGTGGGAGAAGAGGAAGCGACCAGTTAGTTATAACTTTATATTTATTTTTTAATGATCACAAAGAATTAATGTTTGTATTATTATTATTAACTTAACTGGGTTACCTTAACGAAGTCTTTAAAGAAAACAAAAAACTGTGAAGTAATGTAGATTTTTAGGTGTCTTAATGGCAACACTAAATTCTCCATATACTTTGGCACTGATAAAAATGAACCCCCAGAAACAATTTGAATTTAAAATTGCATGTTTTTGTTGAGACCGAAACGAAATCTCACCTCACTTGTCGACAGTTAACATGCATGCAGATTAGATCTGCGACAATGCGACATCCCTCTTCCACTTCTAGATATCTCAGAATATTACAAGTATTATATGTTAGTGTGTGATAACGTTGCCGTAAACTGGCATTGCTGGTGGGCGTCCTCGGATTTCCGGCCCTTGTATCGCGCCCCGCCAAGAGACGAAGAGGCGAGAATAAAGCCGATGCCGAATCATAGAAGCATGTCGATGGCGTGCCATCAAAACGAGTGAATAAATCTCATGCGAAACATTGAAATGTGTGTCAACAAATTACACACATTAGCGACAAAACAGCAACATGGAAATGCGATGAGCTTAATATTTGAAAATCTAAGCGAAAGGTGCGGCGAGGCGCGGAAGAGGCGAAAAGAGTGTGTGTTTGATGTGTGGGCGGCGGCGGCTTAGGGTCGTTTGCAAGCACAACTACACACAATCACAATCACCTGCAGCTAATCATGGTGTTTTCAGCGATCTACCGATAAAGATGCGCCCAGTTACCGCTTGCCATTTACATATATCGCTAATATTTGTATGTGTTTAATATATAACGCAGCGCTACAGCAAATCGCTGTCAGCAAATCAATTAATCTGCACTCTTTCAATGTTGCTGCCTCGCTGACTGGCGGACGTGGGCGTCTTACGAGTCTATCTTCCGTCATTTGGTGTATTTTACGTAATGGATTCCCGCTTCTAACTTTACGTTGCCGTTCATTATACAGGTGAGTTGCAACCCAATTTGAATTAAAAATTCATTAACCTTGCCAGTATTTTCAATGTATGTTATGAATGCAACCTGAACTGCAACAACAGCTGAACCTACTGCTTGTAGGTGGCACCTGTTGAACGCTGACGTCATCAATGTCATCACAAACGCTTTTCGAATGCGCAAGACGCAATAGGAGTTGCCCTTGGCAACTTGTGAGCTTACAAAGAGTTCACAGTGAGAAACAGACAAAAAATAGTTAAAAATTTATACAAAAATAAAAATAAAAATGTGGAAATTGCCAAAAAAAACATAATTCAAATTAAAAAATTACACAGATTTTATAAAAATTTCAGGGTGACGTTTTTAAAATGGCAAGTCACGTTTTTTTTTTATGTAAATCGCGTATACCTCGAAAAGTTCTTAGTGTAATGATCTTAGTTGTAATCTTAGTTGATAATTTAGTTAGCTACATTTTTAGTGTGTGAAGGACCTAGAGATCTCAAATTTGTTGACAGTACTCGTATAGGTCTTACGCAGATCCAGTTTGTTTCATATTTTTGCGTCGCCCCTTTCCGCCCCCGAAAACTGGAAAAGCCGCAATAATAAACCTAGCGCGTTAAATTTTGGTATGCATAATAATAACGATAGTCTCAATAATTTCTGTGAATTTGGTTGTAATCAAATAAAACAAGTAACAAAGCTACAGTCGAGAGTGCTCGACCGTATGATACGCGCAACCCATTTCGAGAGAAAACAAAAAGCTTAAATGATATTTTAACAAAAAATATACCACAGAATATACTGAAATTTGTTTTTTTTTGTATATACATATTTGTTAAAAATCCATTAAATACCGAAATAGTCACTTTGTCAACTAAACAAACAAAGCGCGAGGAGCTGCAAGTGAATTTTTTGAATCTGCGTAGGACCTATAAGAGTACTGTCCCCAAATTTGGTAGCTCTAGCTAATATAGTCTCTGAGATCCAGGTGTTCACTCAGACGGACATGGCTATATCGTCTCAGCTGTTGAGGCTGATCAAGAATATATATATACTTTATGTGATCGGAGATGCCTCCTTCTGCCTGTTACAAACATTTTCTGTTGGCACTAAGTTATAATACCCTTCTACCCTATGTGTAGCTGGTATAACAAGTAAGAAAGCTACAGTCGAGAGTGCTCGACCGTAAGATATCCGCAACCCATTTCGCGAGAAAAAAAAGCTTAAATGGTATTTGAAAAAAAAATATAGAAAATAAATATACTGAGATTTTTTTTCTTGTATATTTGAAACAAAAATCCATAATATACAGACATGGTCATACAGTCAACTAAACAAACAAAGCGCGAGCAGCTGAAAGTGAATTTTTGCCCTATAAAATTGATTCTTTAATAACTTCTATATTTTTCATTCGATCACAACCACAGGAATCATTGAGACTATATTTGTTATTATGCATATCAAAATTCAATGCTCTAGGTCTAGATCTATTATTGCGGCTTTTCCAGTTATCGGGGGCGGATAGGGGCGTGGCAAAAATCTAAAACAAATGTGATCTGCGTAAGGCCAACAGAAATACTGTCACCAAATTTGATATCTCAAGGTCATTCACAAGGGGGCGTGGCATCCAACATTTGAATAGTCTCTGAGATCTAGGTGTTCATACAGACAGACAGACGGACATAGCTATTTCGTCTCGGCTGTTGACACTGATCAAGAATATATATACCTTATGAGGTCGGAGATGGCTCCTTCTGCCTGTTACATACATTTTCCGTTGGCACTATTTTATAATACCCTTCTACCCTCTGGGTAGCGGGTACAAAAATAACAATACAAATTTAAAGTTATTTTTAAATTTTGTATGTGTCTTTTTTTAATGTTCAGCGAGTTATCAGCATCCACATCTGGGTATCTGTATCTGCATATGCATCTACATCTGTGGGTATCTGTATGGTGAGTGCACTTAGAAATGCCATTAATTAGTTGAAGAAACATTTTGAAAGTGCTCCACTTATGATAGTCGCTTCTGCTCTTTCATGTGCCTTGCCCCCCATCTACATTGACCCCCCTCCGTTCGTCATACTGCAACTATTTTGAGTTGCCTCCAATGCTTGTGCTGACACACATTGAAGCCAAAAAGCATCACATATTTGTTTACAATCCACACATCTTCTGTTCAGCTACTTTATTACGCAGCGTGTGACCCAACACTTTCCCGCCTCTCCTCTCTCTCCGTCCTGTCAGTGCAGCCGCAATTGGTTTCTTCTCCTGCTCCCCGATTCTCTGATATTCACGCCCCTCAATATTTGCTTGTCTTTTACGAACTTTGATGGATTATCTGTGGTCTATTTGAATGGAATTCTTGGCTATAAGTAGATGCTTTATAGCCAACAGAAAGTGGCATATCAGCGCATAACATACGAGCTACGTGATGTACAAGGTTGCCCCCTGCCAACAGTTGCCGCATTTTTTATCTTAGCTGATTTTCTGCGAGCATTAAGTTAAATCAACATTCACCCTCATGAGATCAAGATGAATCAACCTTTAGGCAAAAAAACCTTAAAGTAATTTCAAAGAAAATTACCTACGCTCAACTATCCATTAAGTACTCGAATGTTCGGCAAAAGAACATTATCAAATACACCTATGCATTTACATATGCATACATATATGTAAATATATACAACTAGAAATATCACCTTTGAACAATAACGAAACACAACATTTTTGGTTAAACTTTTTTTAAAATCGCCCATGTTAGACATTTTCATACGTTCTTTGCAATTCTAACACATGATCAACTAAGAGTTGGCTTATAAATATATTTAATTTTTGATACTGTTGCCAGAAGGTCTAGAATTTAATTCCAAGTTACACAAAAAATTTAACAAAAACAAGAAAGCTACAGTCGAGAGTGCTCGACCGTATGATACCCGTAACCCATTTTGAGAGACAACAAAAAACTTTATTGATATTTGAACAAAAACTATACCAAAGAAATATACTGAAATTTGTTTTTTTGTATATATTTGAAAAAAAATCCATAACATACCGACATGGTCACACTGTCAACTAAACAAACAAAGCGTAACCAGCTTTATGTGAATATTGTCTATGCAATTGATTCTTTAATAACTTCCTTGTTTTTCATTCGATCACAACCAAATTTACAGGACTCATTAAGACTATAATTATTATTATTATTATTATTTCCAGTTTTTGGGAGCGGAAAGGGGCGTGGCAAAAATATTAAACAAGCATTATCTGCGTAAGACCTGCACGATTTCTGTCACCAAATTTGATATCTCTAGGTCACACACTTAAAACGTCCATATGCATTGGGCAAAACAATTTTGATAAATTATTTAATAAATAACTTTTGTTCTACTTATCCGATTTTTACCAAAATTACAGGGTATATTAATATTTAAAATTTAGGTGTTTATACAAATAGACAGATGGACTGACGTGACATGGCAAGAATATATATATTTTATGGGGTCGGAGATGCCTCCTTTTGCCTGGTACATACATTTTCTGTTGGCACTAAGTTATAATACCCTTCTGCCCTATGGGTAGCGGGTATAAAAAGTTGTGTCCAATTCAAATGGACGATTTAAGTGTGTGAATGACCTGGAGATATCAAATTTGGTGACATTATTCGCGTAGGTCTTACGCAAATCGAATTTCTTTTAGATTTTTGCAACGCCCCTTTCCGCCCCGAAAAAGCCGTAAAAATAGACCTAGAGCATTGAATTTTTGTATGCATAATAATAATTAAAATCAAATTATTGGGAAATCCAATTAAGCCAAGCTTATATAACAAAACAAAATGCTTAGCTGAGTCAAAAGCTTTCCTTAAATCGGGTGACGTCAGTTTATTTTTATTTTTAAGGAAACGCTTGTTACCGAACTAAGAAAGCTCAAGAAGATTAGTATCAGTGGATCTACGTTTTAATAGAACTACACAAATGTTGTAAATGATTTGTTAATATCTTGTCATAATCTTTTGGTATGGCAAATAGCAAATAGATCAGCGATCGCCTGACCAGAATTTGCTTTCGAATTTTCGTAAGATAAACACGAAGGATAAGAGGAAGATTTACACTTATTGTTAACAAAATTAAAAGACTTCCTTGGGTTTTCGGAGAAGCTAACCCGACAGCGAGCTAAGTAATTTGTATAACACAGCGTTAAGCTCGATAAAATAAGACCCAGAAATTATATATTGCGAAAAAGCGAAAGAAGAGCCTGAAATTTTTAACTTTTTTGTAAAGTCTAGACTTCAGGTTCTTAAGATTAGAAAGTTGTTTACAAAATTTACGAGGTTTATTAGACCTATGCGTAAAATTAGAGGGAATACTGGCATCGAAGCAACGATTTAATTTATAATAGAACAAATGGACGGCGGTACTTATGTCAATGCACGAATGCAAATGACCAATCAATTCGATTAAAAAGTTAGATTAATTTCAGTTCAAATTTGTTTAAAAATTTGGCCAGGTCAACTACCGCCTTTAAAAAAAAAAAAATACTTTAAAACTGTTTCAAACCCAAAGTATAATTCAAAACAAAAAGTAACGGAAGACAAAATATAATAAAAAAAAATATAAAAAACAAACAAATATTCTTTGCCTGTCAAATTGTCCAAATATCATCAAGAATATTTATCAAATCAAAAATATTTTATTGTAAAATTACACAAGAAAATCAATACAGCCTTTCAAAACAAGAGTATTCATATTTGCAGAATGAGCGGGAAAAAAATGAAAATTAATAATCGTGTATGAGCTAGGTTGCATATAATTTTCCGATTATTGAGATGCTTGGCTAAGAAATGCATATTGTGCAGATCTGCAGCGAGGTAGGAAACTAATGTCAGGGTAGTCGCATAATAAGTTTTTGAGTACTCGTGGCCGTTGCATGCCCCAATTAAGTACTTACGTTTGCAGCGATGCAAGATTTGTGGCGGAGGCGCCAACGCCGCATGCCGTGGAATGCATTTGCCAACTTTGTTGTTGTTATCGTTATGCCACTGATTCTCTGGCTAGATGGCTGCAGTTCTTGAAAATCCAATGAACACCGCACCACACAAATCCAGCTACCCACAATTTCGCGCTAAATGTTTATGCCAATACACGCAACGCACGCACAAAAAACAGACGCAAAAATTACCGAAATCAATGCGCGAGCACAGACAAAAAAAATAGAATGAAGTTGGATGGATTTGCGAGATGTTGGGTATGGCGGAAATAAAAGTGTAGTTGGAGTTGGAGCCGGAGCTGGAGCTGTAAATGACGACCAGGTGTGGAGACCCTGGTTGCAATATGTTCTGTTTTCAGTTGCGGGTGATGATATCTAGTTTAGCGAATTCACAGTTCGACGCACGACGACCAATGTCTGACTGAATTTCTATTTCCGCTGAGGATGCTCAGAGACCATCAAACGCAACGGTGGCGGCAGCAGCAGCAGCAACGTCAACCGCTATGTACATTTGTTTATATTTATGTATGTACATTCTTGTACATACATTCACATTCACATTCACATTCACATCCACCCACGTGGCTGATCGTGTTGTTGTTATTATTTCTTAGCATAAACAAACAAAATAAAAAGAAGGAAATTAAATGCCGCTGCGGTGTGTTCCTGTGTTGGCGTGATATATGTACATGTGTGTGTGTGTGTATGTGTGTAATACTCAGTTAATAGATATGATCATACATGCACTCATTGAAATTGCCATTTAAAACAGGTGAAACAGCATTAGAAGAAACAAAACACAGCAATAAAAAAACAACTCGACTTATTTACTTTCCTTTTTTCATTTAAATATAGCTATATTCTTCATAGTGAATATGAGTGAAATTAAATTTTTAAGTTTAACAATATTTACCATTTACAAACTCTTTCTATATTCTTATATTTAAGTCACTGTTATCCCTGTACATATTTTCCACATACTCAATTGGGTTGTCATTTATAATAAGCGATTTTGGTGAAGTTGTATTAATTGTCTTTTTATGTTTAACTAAACACTTAGATTTGACTGGATTCAGACTTTGACTATTATTGTTTGCCCAAACACTTATATTAGCTGACTTACGATTACAAACATCATTCAATAATCTTACACAAAAGCGACTAACATAGACATCATCAGCATACATATGAATATTACACTCAGTCACTATATCAGACAGATCATAAACATAAATTGTAACAACGGCGGTCCAAGGACAGAGATTTGCGGAATACCACGTATTGACATCTATAGTATTAGAAAGGTACGAGGACAAAAGTATTTCTGCTGTATCTGAGAAATTATGTGGTATGCGAACTTAGTACATATAACTGTATGGTCAGTATCAAATAATTTTCGTAATAATCTTTTAAAAAATTTAGGTTTGATGTCATCAATATCAGTTGCTAATTCTCTAAATACACTTAAATACATCATATGGGCTGACACACATTAAACTTTAGCTATTATCACAGGTGCAGATTTCAAACAAACATTTTGTGAAAGTTCAGGTACATCTAATTGCAAAAATTTGTTGTTCAATTTATCGACATCCACTTCATCCCTAGCTTCTGGCCTGTGATATCCAAGCGCTATTTTTAAATTTATTGGATGATGGAGACGTTGAGCCGGAGCCAGCATAGATCTAATGCGATCCTCGAGTACTCCATGTGTTCGCTCCTCGTCGGCAGTGATTCTGAGCGCTTGCTCTTCGAAACGCTTTTCGAGAAACCTCAAAAGCTTGGATGATGGTGCATCGGAGTCGCATTTGCTTTTTAGCTCAGTGTTTTGGTTTTCGCGGCATGATGTTTATGTTGTTATGCAGTTTGTATGAAAAATAATTGAACTTAGCTTTTGTTGTTTGTGTCTTTAGGTGCGTATAACGTTAAATGTTATTATTTGGTATGTGTTAGTGTATGTGTTGTGAAGCAACTCGGCAAGCAAATAAAGAATAAAGTATTAGCTTTAACTTATTTGCCCACTGATATAATATTTATATTATATATTTATCGATTCATAAACTAACAAATAAGAAAGCTACAGTCGAGAGTGCTCGACCGAATGATACCCGCAACCCATTTCGAGAAAAAACAAAAAAATGTATATGATATTTTAACAAAAAAATATACCAAAGAATATACTGAAACTTGTTTTTATTTGTATATATTTGAAAATAGCGGGTAAAAATCCACAGCACCGATATGGTCACACTGTCAACTAAATAAACAAAGCGCGAGCAGCTGCAAGTGAATTTTGCAAATAAAATTGATTCTTTAATAACTTCCTTGTTTTTCATTCGATCTCTCATACCAAAATTCAATGTTCTAGGTCGTTTATTACGGATTTTACAGTTTTTGGGGGCGGAAAGGGGAGTGGCAAAAATCTAAAACAAACTTGATCTGCGTAGGACCTATAAGAGTACTGTCACCAAATTTGGTAGCTCTAGCTCTTATAGTCTCTGAGATCTAGGTGTTCATACAGAGGGACACACAGACATACTATATCGTCTCGGCTGTTGACACTGATCAAGAATATATATACTTTATGGGGTCGGAGATGCTTCCTTCTGCCTGTTACATACATTTTCTGTTGGCACTTAGTTATAATACCCTTCTACCCCATGGGTAGCGGGTATAAAAATTTTACACAATTGACTTTAAATATTTGTGTTTTGTCAATTAATGATTGCGTGTTGTTGCAAGTAGCGTTGCCAGATGTCAAAATTGAGTACCAAAGAAGCAACCTGGTTTTCGGACTGTGCAACATAGCGTATGCTTAATATTGTTTACGCAACACAACTTGAAATTTTTCATAGAGCTTGAACTTATTGTCAAAGTTTAATTCGAAATACCTTTATATTGAATTATAGATACCTTTATATGTATTATAGAAAGAAAAACTGAAAATTATTGTAGTGCTACGTTTTTTTTCATATTTTCAAAAGCGAATTACAAGACCGGACCAGAAAAAAAAACAATTTATAAAGAGTTATCGGACAAACATGTGCAAAATGGTAATAACTTGAGAGTTTATCGGTATTAAATTCAGGTCAGGTAAAATTATGCTTAATAATAAGCATTAGATCGATGAATTTAATAAATATTATATTCTTAAAAAGTGAAATGGAAATTTCTTGGACTAAGAATTTTCATCTTAAAACAATTATTTTGATATTTGCCAAAATATCTGCTGTATTGTTGAATATAAGCATGATCTGTCCTATCCTGAAGAAGGGTGATGCCACGGTGCGCACCAACTACCGCGGACTTAGTCTTCTTCCAGTTGCATACAGGGTCTTAACGAGCGTATTGTGTGAAAGACAGAAACCCCATGCTGAAGCACTGATTGGACCTTATCAGTGCGGGTTCAGGCCTGGCAAGTCCACTGTTGACCAGATTTTCACCTTGCGCCACAGGATGTCACAGGAGCCTTCGGGGATATTGAAAAGAAATCGACAAAAGTAGGACTAGCAGTGAATAGGGAGAAAACAAAGTTTATGGTGTGCTCTAGCAGAGAATCGCGGCGTCTTGATTCTCAGCTGACTGCAGAGAACTATAGCTTTGAGTCCGTCAAGGAGTTCATCTACCTAGGCACTGCTATAACAAGCACAAATGATGTCAGTCTAGAGATTAAGCGGAGAATAACACTTGCCAACAGGTGCTACTTTGGGCTCAGTAGGCAGTTCAATAGTAGAGCTCTCTCTCGACGCACAAAAATCACACTCTACAAGACGCTCATTCTTCCAGTACTCCCATGTGGTGCGGAGTGCTGGACAGTGACGCAGTCAGATGCAGCTGCTCTTGGAGTGTTCGAGAGGAAAATTCTCCGCAAAATCTTCGGTCCAATCTGCGTGGACGATGTTTATCGCATCAGATACAACCACGAGCTGTATGAGCTGTACGGTGATGTTGACGTAGCCAGTCGAGTGAAATCTCAAAGACTTCGATGGCAGGGCCACATTGCACGTATGGATGAGGATGCTCCGGCTCGTAAGGTGTTTGATGCGGTAATTGTTGGGACACGGAGGAGAGGATGACCCCGAACGCGTTGGCAAGACCAAGTAATGGAAACCCTGTCCACACTTGGTGTTGCCAACTGGCCAAGGCGCGCTCAGGACAGGGACGCGTGGAGGCACATTGCGCTTCAGGCCGAGACCCGATGAAGGGTTGTCATGGCCATATTATTATTATTATTGTTGAATATAAATAATGGTTACTTATGAAATCCAAAACTAAAAAAAAAAAAAATTTTTTAAATAATATCATTCAATAAAAAAAAAAAACCTATTAAATTAAAATTGTTTTTTCTGTCTTAAGAACCTAATTTAAGTTCCATATTTTATTTTTGATTTCAAAATTTGTAATTCTTTCTGTATCATCAGTATGTTAGTTCAACAGTTCGATGAAGTACATTCTATATAAAATAAGCATTCAATTGGATCTAAACAGTCTGATTGTGTCTATCACATACATACATACACACATTATGATTTCTTCTCGAATTATTGGATTTGAAACAATAAATATGTAAGTGGTTTCAATCGTTCAAATCGAAAGCTTTATGAGGCCAACTTGTATATATATGTATGTATCTTAACCATCAGCTAATTATTTTAACTGGTGACTGATAAGTAGTTTTCTTATTTTTTATTTTTTGGTTTCTAGAGCATTTTGGGCTCGCATCGGCGGATGTCTCGTAGTCCCTTTTGGTCACGTGTGAAGTCCATTCCAGCCTTCTTGGGTTGTTGTTCTTATCCAAGCTGCTGTGGTGTGAATGAATCACATCCAAACAAAAATATAAAAGAGAGCAAAAAAAACTACAAACTACAAAACAGCCGAATACACACCTCGAACAATTTTGTTGGGCCCGGCAGTTGCCACGCCACTTGTTTGTTTACAATGCCAGAGTCACTGCAACCCGCCCGTTGAACGCCCAGCAACAGCGCGGCAATCACATCGCATCAACTAAAATATATAAATGTATACATATATACATATGTATAGTTGTTGAACTAGGCGCGATTTGAGATTTTCCAGCTGGCATAATTCTCGTAATACAGCGGAGCACACAAACTATGCCTCATAATGTGTGAATGTGTGTGTATAGACAAATTTACGTAGAGCCAAGTGGCTGCCACTTGGCCACTTGGCCCCTTGGCCACTTGACATTGACGGCGGCGACTTGTGACACTTGCTCCCAAAGGCGGATTGACGCGCCCGGATCATACGAGTTTCCATTGCTATTGTTAAAGTTAAAATTATTGTTGGTGTTGATGTAGAGGTTGCTGTTGTTGTAAATGTATCGCATGCCAAACCGTTGGTGAAATCAACCGAACTTCATTCTGTAAGCAGTCGGCGAGAAGTGACATCAGTGCGACTTTTTTAGCCAAAACGCCAGTTTGCCTTATTGGGTTACGGCCCAGACGCACACACACAGTCACACGAGTCAACTTAGTATACAATTGGCCACCGAAAACAACAAAGATTGAACAATTTCTATCCATTAATTTACAACTGACACACAAAACCAAAAATTGGAAACCAATGCGAAACTAATGCAATTGCCTGCAACCCGAATTTCACATACACTTTAAATTGGCATTTTTGTATTTAACACAATTTTAAATTCAATTTGCAAAGCGACTCATAATTGATCGAATAGTAGTGGGTGAAGTAAAATATTCAGTTGCATTGCTTTTAATAAAGAGTCAGTCATATGTTATTGTGAATTTTATTTATTTTTTTTATGAGCAACACTTTCAGTTTTGTTTACAAAAAGTTGTAAATAAGAGAATTCGATTTGAAGAAGATTTTTTTTTTTATCAAATTCTACAATAAATTATTACATTTTGTTTATATTTTCCCAAACACTATATCCTTTTTTATTTAATTATTTCTCAAAATCTTAACAGCTTTAAAATTACAATTGTTTGTTCTTCTTTACCATATCATATTCCTATGTGTTCTTAAAATGTAGAACTACTGACTGAAACTATTAAGCTCTATTACAAACCCTTTAATTGTTTATTTGAATTATATTCGTTAGTATAATTTGTTTTAGTCAACAAACATTTAATTTTCTAAATTATTTGAGTAATGTTAAACAACAAATTTAAGTTAATTTCTACTTTAAATATTCTAAATATATCGAAAAATATTTCTAAATAGTAAATAACAAAAAAGATTACAAAGTAATCAAGCTCTCGGAACAAAACGGCTTGAAAGTCGCAGGGCCAGAGAAACTCGCGGTTGCCGCGAGTAAACCGATTAAAATTAAAGTCGCGTGGCGATTAGTGATTAGCGCCATTTGATAGGCGACCTCAAAAAGTAAAAGGGCGCAGCACTTCCGGTGGCTTCCGCTCCATATGTCTACCTCTCTCCGCCTTCTGTTACATCGCCTGTCTTCACTGTAATGGGCACGTTCATTGGCCTCTCTTAGCAGCGCGCTGCCTTGGTTTATTTATTCATCTTGTGGCCTCATCCGATCCACCTCGTAAGGCCCATAAACTGTACACCAAGAACAACAAACAATCCTAATCCAGATAGGGATAGACGAGTGGATCGCGAGAGCTGCGCAATGTCTGCCACAGACTTGGCTTGACCTCAGGTCTTGTCGGAATTTTATTCTGCTGACTGTAAGGTGGGGGCCGTTGTTGCAACACAAGACGTCGACGTTGCCGAACTGGCGTCAGCCATTGTAGCGCTGCCAGTCGACGCTGGCGACGCTGTTGAATCGCTCGAGAAGCACAGTATGGACGCATTGTCACATAGTATAAGATCTCAATCACCGAGAAGATGCTGAAGCCCATGAAGAGACCCAACAAACCACCAGTGTTGGCTGCAACAAAAACAGAATTGGGAAAGTGAAAAGTATTTACTCAACCGATATTAAAATATACCCAAAATTGCATACTCATATGGTATCTCTTGATATTTAACAAACATGTATGTAAAGGGACTTAACAATTTTTCCTATGGCCAATGGAGGTTTTGTGACTCAGTTTTTGTAACGTGCCTATTTTGCCAAAGGGAGAGATGTGAAATTTCCTACTAATTTATTTGAGTATCTTACTACCTATAAAAAGTTATTATAGCTTACTTACTACCTACAGAAAATATATGAATACATAAAAGTAAGTTATAATACTTTTATAAGCAGAATTTGAAAATTATCGTGTGTTAAGACCACATACATATGTCAACACATATGTCAAATCCTGGTTGGCTCCAGCTAGTTATCACACTACATTTTTCATTTTAAATTTCTCCTCTTATTACTTCCTATTCTATTTTCCAATCATTTCATAATTTTCAGAAATATACAATATTATCGTGGAAATTTAACACTTGCTTTTAAGTTACAGTATTTTGCGATGACGAAAAGGGGCGTTGCCAAACAAGTTTTGAGCTCTTATACATAGTCGATGAGCTCTACATATTTATCAAAAAGAACAGACACATATGACTATATCTACGAGGTGTGTTCAAAAAGTAAGGTGACTTTGTATTTTCAAGAAAAATTATTAATTTATTTATCAATATTTATGTTGTCCCCTTCAAAGTAATCCCCCTCAGATACAATACACTTATGCCAACGGTTTTTCCAATCCTCAAAGCACTTCCCATAAGCACTTTTCGGTATAGCCTTGAGCTCTTGCAGCGATGCAGTCTTTATCTCTTCAATCGTTGCAAATCTCCGTCCTTTCATAGGTCTCTTCAGTTTTGGGAACAAGAAAAAGTCACATGGGGCTTTGGTTTCGATATCATAACCATATACCCATGATTCGTCACCAGTTATGACCCTTTTGAGTAAATCTGGGTCGTCGTTGACGTCATTCAACAGCTCTTGAGCGATGCTCATGCGACGGTTCTTTTGGTCAAAATTCAGCAATTTCGGAACAAACTTCGCTGACACACGACTCATGCCCAAAACGTTTGAAAAAATTTCATGGCACGAGCCAAGCGATATACCGACATCTTCAGCAACTTCTCTGATAGTGATTCGACGATTTTCCAAAACAATTTTCGTCACTGCTTGAACGTTTTCATCAGTTGTTGACGTGCTTGGGCGTCCAGAGCGAGGCTGGTCATTGGCATCTTCCCGGCCATCTTGGAAGAGTTTGTACCACTTGTACACATTTTTTTTACTCAGAACAGTTTCACCGTATGCCACTGTCAACATTTCAAGTGTTTCAGAGCACTTAATTTTATTTTTTACACAAAATTTGATGCAAATCCTTTGATCCATATTTTTCGATAGCAAAAAATCGCCGAGCTCGCAAAATAACTTGTAACTTTACGCCTCTCACTACCAAACAAAAGAGGATGTTCCATTGAAACTTGGTACAGATGTTAGGGAAGAGTGTACCAATATAACAAAACAAAAAAATCGATAATCGAAAATATGTTGCCCGCGAAATTTGAAAAGTCATCTTACTTTTTGAACACACCTCGTACTCTGCCTTCTTCGCACATACATACATATGTGTATATATTATACTAGACCGTTTCACCCGCAGTTTCGCTCGCATTTAATTTTGTTAAATATAATTATTTTTATACGCGCTACCCATAGGGTAGAAGGGTATTATAACTTAGTGCCAACAGAAAATGTATGTAACAGGCAGAAGGAGGCATCTCCGACCACATAAACTATATATTTTCGATCAGTTTCAACAGCCGGGACGATATAGCCATGTCCGTCTGGCTGTCCGTATGAACACCTAGATCTCAGAGACTATAAGACATAGAGACACCAAATTTGGTACATAGGCTCCTGCATTCATTGCGGGACTTAAACACAGTTACTCCCAACTGAGGGGCCGATACTGTAGTTTCCGCCGTAACGCGATCGGCATCCAAACACAAACTTAAGCCTTTCATTATATTTTTAGTTTCAATGCATTTATATTTATAGAAAAACTAAAATTGCGGTAAAATGAAGTGGGAGTTGAAGAGTTTGCAACTTTAGCACCAGAGCCACTACCGTCACTACGGGCCGCGCGGCTAAACACTAATACTTTGCATGGCATTTCATTTTCAAACTGTGATTATAGATAGTTAGAGTAATTAGTTCAGAAAATCGCTCCTTAGTAGACGCCTAGATGTTTATACCTAGGTTGTATGAAAATTGCAGCTTCCTAGATTTTACCGTTTAGGCTGTGCGTTGATAGTATTATAGGTGGGTCAGTGTCTACTTTATACAGATAGATTTTAAAATAATGACTTACAAAGAAATTCGGTGAAGCCAAACATTTCCGATTTAGTGGTGCTTCGAATGTTGTTGGTCAGATAGTAAAAATGCAGAACGGATAGATCATTGTTTGCCGAACCATTGCTGGTGCTGAAGAGATCCTCAGGCAGGTCCTCGCCACTCTGATAACTGGGGCCAGAGACAATCATCGATGTGGACAGCGTGGTTCTGTAGGTAAGCTCAAAGCAACCTGGCCAACAGTTCTCGCACGACAATTCCGTTTTCGATGACTCGATCTCTGTCTGCACCCGATTGGTGCAATTGTTATCGTTAGGTCCACAGATTCGAGCCGCCGGATCAATGCGCGGCAAATAGTAGAGCACACAACTGCAATCGCGCAGCAATAATTTGGCCTCGCATTCGAGTTCACAGTTTTTGCGAGAATATGTGCGATAATAGCTCAAATCGTTCTCATCAGAAAAAAGACACCGACGCACCGATTTCTTAATCGAACGTATGCTGGGCGTGGCATCCTCATAGACGGGCTCAATGGGTATGCGTGCCTCCCGGCCAGATGTTACAATAAAGCCATAGTTACTTACCTTTGGCAGCTCGGCGGGATTATGCACCAGCACCTGTTGATATTTCAATTAAAACTCATAGCTTACACAACATTTGTACAACACCTTGAAGCCATTGCTCATCGACTTGGTGCAATAATATTCCGATGTCGACGCATTCAACACCACAGTAAGACCCATGCGACTTCCAGTGCCACCCGATGTACGCGGATAATAAAATTGTGGTAATTTGGCGGCGTAGCCACGCTCTGGTGTCCAATCGATAGCCTCATATACTGAATTCTCCTGCACCGGCTCCAAACGCACATCGTCAGTGTAGTTACGAAAGAGATAACTGGGATCCAACGCATTGAATGTACAGCATAGTCCATCATCGGTCAGTATCGACTTGAAGATCATTGAACAAATCTCTCGACGCGATCCGAAACTACAATACAACAGCATCTCATCGCAGGGCTGCGCCACATCCACCAGCAATGCCTTAAAGTACTTCCAGGTGCCCACATACGTGATCGTCTGGTCATCTCCTTGACTGCACAAGCTCATCAGCAGAGAATAATTGCTGCTCGAACTTTTGCCATCAAATTGCATATTTCAAGAAAAGGTTCAAGGTTGGATAATAACATAAAACATAAAACACAATAGTTACAAGGTTTTTATACCCGCTACCCATAGGGTAGAAGGGTATTATAACTTAGTGCCAACAGAAAATGTATGTAAGAGGCAGAAGGAGGCATCTCCGACCACATAAACTATATATTTTCGATCAGTGTCAACAGCCCAGACGATATAGCCATGTCCGCTAGAGCTAGAGCTACCAAATTTGGGCACAGTACTCCTATAGGTCCTACGCAGATCAAGTTTATTTCAAAAGTTGGATGCCACGCCCCTTTCCGTCCCCAAAAGTCTGTAAAAGCCGTAATAATAGACCTAGAGTATTGAATTTTGGTATGCATAATAACAATTATATTCTCAATGATTCCTGTGAATTTGGTTGAGATCGAATGAAAAACAAGGAAGTTATTAAAGAATCAATTTTATATGCAAAATTCACTTGCAGCTGCCCGCGCTTTGTTTGTTTAGTTGACAGTGTGACCATAACGGTGTTCTGGATTTTTACCCTCTATTTTCAAATATATACAAAAAACTAGTTTTAGTATAATTGGTATATTTTTTGTTAAAATAACATTTAAGTTTTTTGTTTTCTCTCGAAATGGGTTGCGTGTATTTTACGGTCGAGCACTCTCGACTGTAGCTTTCTTACTTGTTTTTAGTAAAAATAATAACCGCTTTAGAATTTAACTACATAAACAACAAGTTCACCATTGTAATCATCTTTGGACAACCCTTGCGTATCCGTCAAGACTTGAAAAATTGCGTTTCTTCAGATCGTAGTGATTTCAATGAAGTTCATCACATAAACATTATATTCGCACAACCAATATAAAATTCAACAAGTAACATAGAAAGCTACAGTCGAGGGTGCCCGACCGTAAGATACCCGCAACCCATTTCGAGAGAAACAAAAAACTTAAATGATATTTTAACAAAAAATAAACCAACGAATATACTTGTTTTTTTATGTATATATTTGAAAAAAGCGGGTATAAAAATCCATAACATACCGACATGGTCACACTGTCAACTAAACAAACAAAGCGCGAACAGCTGCAAGTGAATTTTGCATATAAAATTTATTACTTAATAACTTCCTTGTTTTTCATTCGATCTCAACCATTCACCCGCTAGGGTAGAAGGGTATTACAACTTAGTGCCAACAGAAAATGTATGTAACAGGCAAAAGGAGGTATCTCCGACCCCATAAGGTATATATATTCATGATCAGTGTCAACAACAAGACAATGTAGCCATGTCCGTCTGTCCGTTTGTCTGTCTGAATGAACACCAAATTTATTGCTGGAGGTGACTAAAATGCCACACATGCATGGTGGGGTCCCACGAGTGGCAACCCAAGTTGCCACTCTACAGGCAAACTGTTGCAAGAAGTAGTAGCGAATAGCCAATTCCAGATTGTTGCAACGAGAGAGACCACTTTCTATTCTTACAACTCACAAATTACACCATCTGCAATAGACTTTTTTGTTACCAATGGCTTCAACAACAACAGGATCCATGCCCGAACGCTCCACGAACTCCTATATTGACTGAAGTGTACGCTCCTCCATTAAGGAAACCACTACGTGATCGTATACTCGCTCATAATGCTGATATGAGAATTTTTAAAGCGCACTTGGAGGAGGAGTTGGACCTCAACATGGAAATTCAAGAGGAGGAGGATATTGACAACGCCATCAATACCCATAGGGTTGAAGGGTATTTATTATAACTTAGTGCCAACAGAAAATGTATGTAACAGGCAGAAAGAGGCATCTCCGATCCCATAAAGTATATATATTCTTGATCAGCGTCAACAGCCGAGACGATATAGCCATCTGTCCGTCTGTCTATCTGTATGAACACCTGGATCTCAGAGACTATAAGACATAGAGACACCAAATTTGGCACAAAGGTTCCTGCATTCCCTACGCAGATCAAGTTTATTTCAAAAGTTAGATGCCACGCCCCCTTCGCCCACAATATGCATAAATCTAGAAAAAGTCAAGTTTTTTTTATGTAAATCGCGTATAACTCCAAATGTTGTGTAATGTTGTGTAATTTGGTAGCCCATCTGTGCTTAATACTCTTAGTATACCCTGTAATTTTGGTAAAAATCGGATAAGTAGAACAAAAGTTATTTGTTAAATTATTTATCAAAATAGTTGTGCCCAATGCATATGGACGTTTTAAGTGTGTAAATGACTTAGAGATATCAAATTTGGTGACAGTATTCGTGTAGGTCTTACGCAGATCAAGTTTGTTTTAGATTTTTGCCACGCTCCTTTCCGTCCCCTAAAACTGTAAAAATCGTAATAATGGACAATGATAGTCTTAATGACTCCTGACTTCACTTGCAGCTGCTCGAGCGTTGTTTATTTAGTTGACATTGTGACCATGTCGGTGTTATGGATTTTTACCCGCTATTTTCAAATATATACACAAAAAAAAAAGTTTCAGTATATTCTTAGGTATATTTTTTGTTGAAATATCATTTAAATTTAAAGTTTTTTTTCTCGAAATGGGTTGCGGGTATTATACGATCGAGCATTCCCGACTGTAGCTTTCTTACTTGTTTTAAATGAATATGCTGTCCTACCAGATTCCGTTTGTTGACCATTGCAACCAAACCAATGCATCTGGCTTATACCAGGTATGCTTTGCACATCCTTAGATTTTTCATCTAACTTATAATAAATTGACAAACTTTCAATTTGGGCAGATGTCATAAAATAAATTTTAGCTCCCTTTATGTTGTTTTCTGCACACTGATAAAATGCAAGTGCATCAGATAACACCATATTTTTTTATTTGTTATTTGCTAGACTTTTCTTTTAATTACGGCTCCAACTCCGTCAACTGCTCTTTTTCCGTGAGAACTGGCAAAAAAATTCCATTCAATATTTTCACTTCCAATTTGTTTCAAAATATCGGCCAAACTGGTCAAAATATATTTATTTTTAAATTGTGCGCAGCTGCCATCAGAAAATATAAAGACTTTTAAAAAATCTCCAAACATTTTTTTAATTTCAATTATAAGGCTTAGGACAAAAATATATACGTCGTGTTTATTATGCGTGAGCTTGTCAGTAATAAATGCAAGTGACTGTGAAGTACCAGCAAACCAAGCTAGGCAGGTAAAAATTGTTACCTGGTTGTAGCTAAAATGAGCACTTTCTATCTCGTTTTGGTGTGTCAACCGATAGTTCTCCGAAAAATCAATTTGAACAAGTAGCTCAGATGGTTTTAAGTTTCTTTTTGTTTCCTCATAATATTTTGCTAAGCTCTTTTTACATAAAAGTGTGTCTTAAAAGATATACTTAGCTTCTAGTTCAAATACTAAATCAGATACAGTTGAAGTTGTATTTGAGAGAACTATGTGGTTTTCAATTTTACGCCATTGTTGCCAGTTTTTTTCCTCTTCCATATTTGCCAAATATACAAGTGGAATTGAATCATCTTTAACTTTTATTAAACATTTCTTACAATTGCTTGTCATGCAATATTCATTCTGAATATCGCAGCAAACTTCTTTCAGAAATGTTTCAAAATCCCTCGGAAAAGATGGAATCACTTTCGAGCAACTTTGCAAAAGAAACCCGAAATTAGCATGATGCATGCAAACACACATATTGTGCGGCATTTTATTTGCCAACTGCACATGGCGAGGTCGCATTTAAAAAAAAGTGGTTAAGCCCACCTTTTCGCTTGGGAAATATGTATTTTTTGAACACCTCATAGGTTTTGTACACCGTCATTATCATGAAACGCTTAGCGACTACTTTGCCCTTAATTATAATGGTGTCTTTCTTGCCTACAGCTTGCACACTAACATCATCATTTTCATAGAAGTCTTTGATCGCAGTAACTAGCCTTTCTGATATTGCTTTGCTGGATTCGTTTGAGTTTTCATTTCTATCAATTCTGTTATATTTTTTTGGCAGAACTTCCAAAACTTTAAGTTTTTTATCTAAATCTTTGGGCATCGCTCTCTCCACTCTCTTAACCGCTTTTGACAAGGTTTGTTTACATTCGTAAGGCGCTTTTTCTTTTTGGAGTGCGAGTGACATGTCGAAGAGTTTTTGCGATTTTCCTCAATTATTATACCCGCTACCCATAGGGTAGAAGGGTATTATAACTTAGTGCCAATAGAAAATGTATGTAACAGGCAGAAGGAGACATCTCCGACCCCATAAAGTATATATATTCTTGATCAGTACCAAATTAACCTCCCTGGAGATAAGACGTGCTGCAACCGAACAAATCCCCGCTACACAAACGCAAAGCTCACCAGCGAACTCGCGACAAACAAACATAAAACACAAAAGAAAAACGGAAAAAAAAAAAAAACAAACACACTTCACAAACAGTTAAGCCGGGCGTGTGCCCGAATAAAACAACAACCATGCACGAACCACCTGACATAAGCAAATGCATCTCAAAAGCTAACAACACACAATTAAACGAACCCAAATACATTGTCTTAAAACGAGATGACAACGAATCGTTTGAAAAAGTGTCACCATTTGTAATAAAAACCAGTAAGAAAGCTACAGTCGAGAGTGCTCGACCGTATGATACCCGCAACCCATTTCTAGAGAAAACAAAAAACTTAAATGATATTTAAACAAAAAATATACCAAATATACTGAAACTTTTTTTTTTGTATATATTTGAAAATAGCGGGTAAAAAAATCCATAGCATACCGACATGGTCACACTGTCAACTAAACAAACAAAGCGCGAGCATCTGCAAGTGAATTTTTCATATAAAATTGATTCTTTAATAACTTCCTTGTTTTCAAGTCGATCACAACCAAATTCACAGGAATCATTGAGAATATATATATTATTATGCATACCAAAATTCCGCCCCCAAAAATCTGTAAAAGCCGTAATAATAGACCTAGAGCATTGAATTTTGGTATGCAACAATTATATTCTCAATGATTCCTGTGAATTTGGTTGAGATCGAATGAAAAACAAGGAAGTTATTAAAGAATCAATTTTATATGCAAAATTCACTTGCAGCTGCCCGCGCTTTGTTTGTTTAGTTGACAGTGTGACCATAACGGTGTTGTGATTTTTACCCGCTATTTTCAAATATATACAAAAAAACTAATTTTAGTATATTTGGTATATTTTTTGTTAAAATAACATTTAAATTTTTTGTTTTCTCTCGAAATGGGTTGCGGGTATCATACGGTCGAGCACTCTCGACTGTAGCTTTCTTACTGGTTTTTTCATTTCCTTCAGCCATTGTGCGAGCAGTCTGTCTAGCTTTCCGCATTCTCTCCTTGTTTTTCAATTTATAATTTTGTAATTTTCTCGCCAACGTTTGCAGTTGGATTTGTTTTTTTCGTGTCTTGCATTCATTTACACTAAAACTAGTATATACAAAAATATATTTAAAAAAAAAACAAAAAAAAAATTTTTTTAAATTTCCTTAGCGCCAAAATATACGTTTGGGCACGATATTTGATGCTCATTGCACAAAAACCTTGAATGCACTGATAACAGAGACTACTCACACTCATGAAATTTTGTGTTGCGATGCTACTCGCACCCTTAAGCAAAATTCAAGACACACACACACACATTATTGTCGCGAGTTTTTTGAGAGTTTTTACCCCACCTCCTTTCTTGATCGTAAATGATTTTGCGTCGCGACGCAGCTGTTTGCGGTACTATTTTATGAGTGCCTTTTGCATGCTTTGCACTGACTTTTTTATGGAATTTCCGGAAATTACAGATATCTGCAAAAACCCTTTTTGTTATACATATGTATACATTTACCACAAGGTCATAAACATACAATTTAATCAATTTAAAATGAATACAGGTAGATTTTCAGTATTCTTAAAATTTTTTTTTTCTCTTTTACCACTGACTGAATTTAAAAATTAGTCAATAAAACAGGTCAATTGAAGTTTAACTAAAATTTGGATTTCCTTTGTTCACTGAATTTGTATATGTGTGTTAGTAAATTTTTTATTTAGCTATTATTATTATTTGTATTAGTATAGATCCCAAATAAAAATTAAATAACCCAACAAAAACATCAATACATTTACGGATACACAAAATATCCGCTTACAATATTCACTTGCGCATCAAATACCCACAGCAAATAGTACGAGTATGCATTTCCACTCCTTTTGCCGATCATAAAAATGATGCGGCGGATTCGGCATTAACGTCGCTGCTACCGCCATCGCCCTCGCTCTTCGCCGCCGGTTCCCACAAATGGCATTGGCACTCGAAATTGCTAAGCACAAGTGGTATCGGCACTCGTTCTCGGTAAGCACAAGTGGTATCGGCACTCGTACTCGGTAAGCACGAGTGCCATTGCCACTTGCACCCGAAAATACTCAATCATTTTTTCTACTCGTAACAAATATACTCGAATGGCATAAATACTCGTGAGTTACGAGTATACACATTTTTGCGGTGGCTTGTTGACGATCTCTCACTGATAACAAATATTCTTTTTTCACTGTCGAACGCGACATTGGTAAAGACAAATAAGCTCATCAGAAATTCGCCGTTATTAGTAATCGCATCGTTTGTTGTACATATTTTTCATATTCTTTGAATATAAACCGAGGTTTAGAAGAGCGAATATCAAAACGAGCATTAGAAACCCTCAAAGCAGAACTTTCGCACTTGGTCTACTTTGCATTAAAATATTTCAAAATGTGTTATGAGTAAACATAAAATTGGCTTACATTAGTTACTTTTAATAGATTCCCTGCACAAATATGCAAAAAAAAAACATACTTTTATGAACTTTGAATTTTATTTGCCTGTGGTTGACCTTTCTGGAGAATTGCCCATATTACGGTTTAATTTCAACATAATTTTATTACCACACCAAATATACTTTTCGGTATATTTATTAAATACTCGTATAAGAGTTTTGCACTCACACAAAACGGATAGCGGGTATTATACAGTCGAGCACCCTCGACGTAGCTTTCTTACTTGTTAATATTTGTATTACTCACCGTGAGATGCGCTGGACTCGACTACGTAGCGCCTGGTTAAGATTGCAGATGGTAACCGCCGGAAATGGCATGTTACTGGTGAGCAATTGTTTAGCGCTGGTTGAGATGATGATGGGTGATGCGCTCCATTTGATGTAGACGTTGGAAATGAAAAATCCTGAGAGGATGACGACCAGAACGAATGAGATGCCAAAGAAGACGCTGCTTAAATAAACCAACTGAAAAGTCACCAAGCGAAATACTTGTATATCTAAAAGAGATTCACAACCAACCGCTCAGGAATTGTAATCCGTTCCTCGGCAATGTACTTGAGGCCATGCAATGAACTATTCTGCAAATAGTATTTAATGCTCTTTTTGATAGCCTCTCGACTGCAGAGCGACAGTTCCTCATCACTCGACTCATCACTGTGCTCCTTATTGGAGTGCTGGTGGCGTTTTTGCCGTTTGGGATTGCCCTGGATATGCATGTTGCCGACTAACATTGAAATGCGTCACGCTAATAGCATTTATAATTTTGCAGCGCAGCGAAATCACTTCGATACAATTGACTTGCTCGTCAGTTAAAATCATATTGACACACCGCAAATACAAGCGAGGCAGCGATAAGTTCCAAATTGAATTGCTGCCAATGTTGCCGCCGCTACGGCAATCGGTACTTAATGTGCGCCGTGCGTGGCAATATTTGTCAACAGCAAAAGGGCAATTTATACAAATGCATCGACATTTCGCAAATTTTCATGCATTGAATTCAGGAGCCATGCCACATTCACCTCCAGGAGATGTGCAGAGATCTATATGTCTGAAAAGTAATTATACCCGCTACCCATAGGGTAGAAGGGTATTATGACTTAGTGCCAACAGGAAAAGTATGTAACAGGCAGAAGGAGGCATCTCCGACCCCATAAAGTATATATATTCTTGATCAGTGTCAACAGCCGAGACGATATAGCCATGTCCGTCTGTCTGTCCGTATGAACACCTGCATCTCAGAGACTATAAGACATAGAGACACCAAATTTGGCAAAAAGGTTCCTTCATACCCTACGCAGATCAAGTTTATTTCAAAAGTTGGATGCCACGCCCCCTTCGCCCACAATAAGCATTAATCTAGAAAAAGTCAAGTTTTTTTTTATGTAAATTGCGTATAACTCCAAAAGTTTTTTGTGTAATGATGTGTAATTTGGTAACCCATCTGCGCTTGACACTTTTAATATACCCTGTAATTTTGATAAAAATCGGATAAGTAGAACAAAAGTTATTCGTTAAATTATTTATCAAAATTGTTGTGCCCAATGCATATGGACGTTTTAAGTGTGTGAATGACCTAGAGATATCAAATTTGGTGACAGTATTCGTGTAGGTCTTACGCAGATCAAGTTTGGTTTAGATTTTTGCCACGCCCCTTTCCGCCCCCAAAATCTGTAAAAGCCGTAATAATGAACCTAGAGCATTGAATTTTGGTATGCATAATAATATATATATTCTCAATGATTCCTGTGAATTTGGTTGAGATCGACTTGAAAACAAGGAAGTTAATAAAAAATAAATTTTATATGAAAAATTCACTTGCAGATGCTCGCGCTTTGTTTGTTTAGTTGACAGTGTGACCATGTCGGTATGCTATGGATTTTTATACCCGCTGTTTTCAAATATATACAAAAAAAACAAGTTTCAGTATATTTGGTATATTTTTTGTTAAAATATCATTTAAGTTTTTTGTTTTCTCTAGAAATGGGTTGCGGGTATCATACGGTCGAGCACTCTAGACTGTAGCTTTCTTACTGGTTTTTGTACTGTAACCATTAACTAAATCTAATAAAACAAGTAAAAAAGCTACAGTCGAGTGTGCTCGACTGCAAAATCCCCGGTACCCAGTTTTGAAGGACACGAAAATATTTTAAAAAATATTTAAAAAACTTTTGTTTATTTTAGTTGACAATGTGACCATGTATATTTTTTTTTTTTAATATCTACAAATAAACAAATTTCAGTATATTTGTTTGGTATATTTTTTTAAAAATATCATTAAAGTGTTTTGTTTTCTTTTGAAATGGGTAGGGGGGCTTCTTACTGTTTTAATTTTCAATGGGAACTACACCTCAAGATATATGTTTGACAACTAATAACATTGATATTTAGCAATAATAACTGCTTAACCAAAAAACCATTACGACACATTCCCAAAGAAATTAATATTTTATTAATAAAAAAACGAATCAATGGGTACCGAAGAGCAGAATGTAATAAAGCGATAATAAATGACAGCTTTAAACTTTAAATGCATTTCATGCTTATATTAAATATATTCATTTCACAATCAGGTTGTATATTCATTTCATGGTGTGGCTGAACCATTGTATAATGTAAATGTATATACAAGCTACGAGTATAAAACTAAAGAAAGATACTTAAAATGAATTCCTAATTGTTGTTGAACTGAAAGAAATCAACATTGAGATCCAAAATAGACGCATTGGTCGTCTCCTTCATGCTAAGAGCCTCAACCGCATTATCGCTGGCATGATCATAGTGCGGCAGCATTGCACCAGCCACATGACTAACTGTGGGCGGTGCCACCACCGCCACTGGCGGTTGCATCAGGTCTCCAACATTGCGCAACAGACTCTCTTCGGACGGTGGCAACAATTTCCCGCCTGCGGACAAATTCAAACGTTGCGCTGCCTCATCGGTGAGCGTGTCATCCAGCGACATGCTCAGCCCCGGATAATCCACCAGATTGCGTGCCTCAGCCACAGCACTAGTGTGCAGAAGTTGCAGCAACTCGGGTTCCGGTGTCGGCGCCTGCGCCGATTCCATAGCTGACATATCCAAAGCATACTGACCCTCGGGTATGCCAAGAACGCGAGCAATGCGAGCGTTAACAAAATGCAGACCAGACGTGTTGCGAATGAGCCGGGTGCTGCGCAGCTGCAACTGCACGACAAAATCATTCAGTTCGTAAAGAAATAAATCCGCACGCTGCTCCTCACTGAGGTGGCTGTGGCGCTGTAGCTGAGCAGTCAGCAGTTCAAACAGTGTCGGCTGCAGTAGTTGCTGTTGTGGGTGCTTCTGTGGGTGCTGTTGTGGATGTTGCAGCAATTGTTGCTGCTGCTCACGCACTGCAATGGCATTTGGCATGTGCTCGGGATACTTGACATAATGCCGCTGCAAACGTCGTCCCAAAAAGATCTTGCTGCAGCCCGGACAAATGGAATTTGCTGGAACAGCTCGCGGTTCTCGAGCCACATCTGGTGGTGCTGCTGATGACGGCGGCGTTGCTACTGCCTTTGCTTCCACTTTCACGCCATAATCTTTGTCCCGAAGCTCGTCCAAAAGCAGCTCCATCGTTTGGCTCGACGTAGACGACGCTGTTGGCGATACTGAATGCGCCAAAACTGCACGCACAAGACGTCCGGAACGCGTGCGTTGCATGGCATTTGCATCAGCAGCTAGTTCTGCAACCGGCTCAATAAAAGCTTTCTTAATGGCACCGCCAGAAGCTGCCACATTGGCTGCCACCGCTGCCGTGTCTGCTCTTATCGATGTCATTCGCTTGCGTGGTCGACTTACGACGATGGTAGACGTTGAAGCCGAGCAGGAGCCCATGCCCATGCCCACAGGATCCAGGCAGCGATAGACGGTCTTCTGGTTGGTCAACGCATTGGTGCGCACCACTTCATTGCGTTTGCTGCAATTGGAAATCACTAATAATTAGCTGAAAGCTGAACAGGAAAAAAACGGCCACTAACCGATCGATGACAATGTGATCGTCTTTGGCGAGTCGATAGAGATTATATGCTAGTTTGGCCAATGAATCGCAGTTCTTGTTGGCCACATTTACCAGCTCGGTGGCATCAAACTGATAACATTCCGGCAGCTGCGAGATTGCAGCTTGGGCTGTTTGTGGCATCAGCTCGCAGTGCTGCAATGGTTGCTGATAGTCGTCACTGTTGTTGTTGCTGCTGGTGGTGATATGCTGCTGCTGCTGCTGCGCTGCCGCCGCCTGCAGCTGCATCACCGCGCTGTCCAGCTGCTCATCAGGCAGCTCCAGAGCAAAGCCCAACAGCGCATCTTTATGAAAGTTGCAGTTGTTTTTGTTGTTGTTGTTGTTGTTGTTATTATTTTTGTTGTTGTTGCTATTATTATTGTTGTTGTTGTTACTGTTGTTGCTAGGCCTGGCCAGCAAATTCTTCATGTTCTCCTAGTGTCCCAGTGTAAAAAACACTCAAATGTTTCAAACAAATAACAACAACAAAATCGCAACTAATTTTGCCATTCACAACGAGCGATGACGCTTTACAAACCTATCGAGCGATGACTTCTTATCGTTTTGTATGGTTGCACTTGGCAAAAATCTTGAGCATTTGTTAGCATAAGCATTGTAATTGTTAATTATAATACATAAACAATAATAAGCAATCGTGAACTAAATAAATATATTAATTGCACTGGCTAACTGTGATGTAATCGTTGCATGCCGATAAGTGCCGGCGGCGGTTTCCAAGTATGTCTGATATCGTGCCTATCGATACCAAATCAACAATCTCTTGGCAATTAAGATTCGCGAAATTGTGCGGTACAAAAAACTGTTGTTGGAGGAGGAAACACCGCAAGCCAACCAACAAACAACTGTTTGCTGATTATACAATTTTGTTGGTCACCGTCGTCGGTTGCTGACAACCAAACACCACACAAAAAAAATCCTCGCGTCTTCCCTTCCCAACCAACCACACCAAACGTCGGCGATTTATATCATTGTTTTCTTTTGTTCGTTTTTTGATTGTATTGTTTGTTGTGAGGATGTCGAAAAATAAACTAAACCTGGTACTACCACCGGTGAATGTGGAGGCAACTGTTGCTGCCACACAAGTTGCACCAACGCCACCATTTAAAACGCCATCAGGAACCGAGTAAATATGACTTATAATCTCTATCAAATACATATACCTAAATGTATATATGTATGTACATATAGGAGTGTGTGAATATAATAAGTGTCTACACTTGACGAGCCTAAGACGTTTTATTGCTTTTCAATCGCATCCTCCCCTTTTCTGCACGCCCACAATGCGATGCGAATGCAAAGAGTAGTCAAGCAAAAGCGTAGTTCGGTTTTTTCCTCTTATTTCTGTTGTTGCCCAAAATGACGCACGCTCTGCGACAACACACATAACACACACACACACACACACACACACTCACACACACATCTGCATACCTTTTAGTACAATGGTGACAATTGTTACTAGTCTTGAACTGTCTACTTAGTGGACAGCCATGGACTATAGCGTAGCGTTGCTGCTAAGGTGACTGCTGGCGTCCCATACACTGAGTGACCGGTTCCGTACATTGTACTAAAAATTGAAATAAAAAGACTTTAGATTTTGTCGTTCAGTGTATGTAAGGGTATGGGTGTGTAAAAATCTTTGCAATCGCATTCTGGCCCTCCTCGCCCAACCCGTAGTTGTTGTTTATTAGCTTTTCGTTTTGTTCTGCACAAAATGCATTAAAAAGTTAAATTTAAGAACACACAGTTTGCTGGGGAAGCCCAAGACGAGCATCGATGCATTAACTGAAACTTTGGAAGGCCTCGATATGGACGACACGGAACGCAAACGCATCAAAGTCTTTCTCAGCCAAAAGGAGAAGATCGGTGAACTCTCCGAGGAGGATCTCGAGAAACTTGGTGAACTTGGCTCCGGTAACGGGGGAGTTGTAATGAAAGTCCGTCACACGCTAACCAAACTGATAATGGCTCGTAAACTGATACATCTGGAAGTGAAGCCGGCGATCAAAAAACAAATCCTGCGTGAACTAAAAGTCCTGCACGAATGTAATTTCCCGCACATTGTTGGCTTCTATGGCGCTTTCTATAGCGATGGCGAAATCAGCATCTGCATGGAGTATATGGATGGCGGTAGCCTCGATCTCATACTGAAGCGGGCGGGACGCATACCGGAATCGATACTGGGTCGCATCACACTGGCAGTGCTGAAGGGACTCAGCTATCTGCGGGACAAGCATGCTATCATCCATCGGGATGTAAAGCCGAGCAACATACTCGTCAACAGCAGCGGCGAGATTAAGATCTGTGATTTTGGTGTATCGGGTCAGCTTATTGATTCGATGGCCAACTCGTTTGTGGGCACGCGCAGCTACATGTCGGTCAGTATATATTGTAATAGTATATATTATCTCGAATTAAGCGAAATAGATTTAAAAGGGGTTACGTTATTGTGTTTCAGCAACCTTTAAATGTTCTCTTCTTTAATCTTCGAATGGTTCGTTTCATCGATAAGAAATGGTTTAAATACATGCTATTGTTTGTGTCTCAGTTGTGGGCTAATTTTAATTAATCATTTTTGATAGAGAGAATTTTGAGAAACCCCAAAAGAAAAAACCTATTTCTTCTAAAATTCTTTAAAACCTAACGCAATTACTCACTTATTAATCCGAAACCGAGTTTTTCATGCTTTGTGATGCGCCCCACAATGCGCGTGTCTCAACACGAAATCGGTTTATCGTGGGCAATTTATACAATGTGGTGGACTAATTGAGATTTTCTTACTTTTGCAGCCTGAAAGATTACAGGGCACACACTATTCAGTGCAGTCGGACATTTGGTCATTGGGTTTATCGCTGGTGGAGATGGCCATTGGCATGTATCCTATACCGCCGCCAGATACTGTCACGCTAGAGTCCATATTTGCCGAGAATGCAAACGAGGATGGTCAGCAGACGGTGTTGGAACCGAAAGTGATGGCGATATTCGAGCTTCTGGATTACATTGTCAATGAGCCGCCGCCCAAGTTGGAGCACAAGATATTTTCAACAGAGTTTAAGGATTTTGTCGACATCTGCCTCAAAAAACAGCCCGACGAGCGGGCCGATCTCAAAACCTTGCTGGTATATAGTAAAAAAAATGTTTTTTTTACGTTTTTATATTTACACTCTCTCTTTTGTTATCGTCTTGAAATACAGAGCCATACATGGATACGCAAGGCGGAGGTCGAAGATGTGGACATATCAGGTTGGGTGTGCAAGACAATGGATTTGCCGCCATCGACGCCGAAACGCAATACATCGCCCAACTAATAATTATGTATCATTCCTGTACAACAATCTTTATATAAGACACACGCATATGCTCCTACTACACCATGTTATTTATTTGTCTGTATGTATGTACTTGTTGTATCAACTTGCTGCTACCCATTCACTCTCCCTTTCTCACTCTTTGTTCGTGTGTTGTGTTCGCCGTCTCTTTTTATATACTCAAAAGAAAACACGAAAAAAGAAAGAAGAAAGAAGCAAATCAAAAACTGAAGAAAGCTACAATAAAACAGTCGAATTCAAGATCGTAACTGCAATTTGTCAATTTCAAGGAACTTAATAGATAAGTTATAAGTATTATATAAATTACATGATGATTATATTGATTATAGAATTTTTTTTTACTATTTCTAATGTTGATTGTTTTGGATTGGATTGAAAAACCATTAAAGAAAAACTTTTAAAATTTGAGCCGTAATTGATATAAGTTCAATTATAAAAATTACATCATCATATATATTATTTTTTTAATCATTTATTACTTATATTTATTTTGCTAAAAAACTATGATTTTGGGCGTACTTTAAAATATTCATTATTTTTTAAGAAAACGGTATAACTCTGAAATCATGCACTTCTATGTATAGATCGTTGAAATATAATGATTTTGATGTAATTCATTTCGTTAGAGGTATAATTTAAACTCTTCCATTTTTCCAAAAAATAAACTATGTTCATTATTTTCTGCACCTGTTTAGCCACTTATAGTATCGCATAGTAGGCTTAAAGATTTAAGCCCTAGATTCGTGTTTTAACCTTTCACAACATTCATTGACTTGCTCTCTTTCCTAGTGTTAGTATAACAAAATTTAATCGCTCGCTTCGGAAAGTTTTTTTGGTTTTTCAGTTTATACAATATTGATTTTTGAAAAAATGTCAAGCTTTTTTAAGATTTTGAAGTTAGGACGCTCCGTGTTAAGCAATTGTCGCATGGCCAGTCAAATGCAACGCACGATCGTTGTGTCTGCAGTTCAATTGCAAAATTTAAAGGACAAAGCTCTAAAGCAAGCAGCAATTCCCAAGGAGGATGAGGAGAGAACTACATTATTATCTCCGCTACAAGGTCTAACAACCTTGCAACGCGATTTGCTTGAACTGGTTACAGCGGAGATTGGGGAAGAACGTCGCCTGCAATTTAAACTGGACCCACCATATATGATCGATAATTTTGTTGGTCACTTTTCGGGCTCGAAAGTGGAGTTGGTGAAACAGTCGCCTAACGAGCGCATTAACGTATATTTTAATGTCAGCAAAAGTGTGCCAAATCGCAATGATAATAATGATGGCGACGGCGACTGTTCATCGCCAACGGTGCGAAGTGTTCCCAAATTTGAAGTGTTAATTAAACGCAATGATTTGATGCTCTCTATATTTTGTGTATTTAAATCAACGGCCCTTGAAGACATTGAACCAGAGGCAACGGATCAGCAGCAGCTCGAAAACGAAATATTTGAGATACAGGATTTGTCGTTGTACAATAATGGCTGGAATGACAATTGCTTCACGGTGGACGCTTCCTTAATTGACGATGATCTGAAGGATATGATTGTGGAGATGCTGAAGGAGAAGGGCATAACCCAACAGTTTGCTAGAAAGCTTTCGGACTTGGCCACGACACGGGAGCATGCCTTGTATATTGAATTTCTGGAGAATCTATCCAAGTTCACCATTGGCATACCACTACCTCTCAAGGAGGCAAACAATTAATACTTACAATTAAATTTAAAGGTTATACGTTATGTGATCAAATAAAAATAAAAAAATGCAATGAATAATAAAAGTTTCTTCAAATCATTCTGAAACTGTAGATGCATTTAATACTAATATCGAAAATCTAAACAATTTTAAGAAATGACCGGGCACTAAAATCGAAGTGAAAAACGGGGAAAAAAATTGTAATTCACATAAAAGACAATTTAATTCAAGCGATAAAAACGATTTGGCAATCTTGTTCATAAACTTCAAAAAAAAGCAAAAAAATAATGTAAAAAAACGGACTGTAAAATGTTCGCTCTGCACTTTAAGCACAGACAGACGCTTGCAAACATTGAACAAGCTTCAACAATTTTGTGGAGTTATTCTCGAATAGTTTCCCTTCAGATTTAAGAAACCAAAAAAAAAAACGTTTTTTACCGCCTTAAAAGAAGTTCAAATACCGCACGATTCGATAACCGATTCGGAGCGATGTGGCAACGCCGTTTAAAGTCCCAGTTAAGTACAGCGTCGACCTTTGGCTGGCAACGCCGTAGCCTGTGACGACAGCAAGCAAAATGAAAATATCAAACATTGCTCTCGGGTCGTTGTAGTCTCTGCTGTGTTGTTATTGTTGCGATCTGCCAAAATAAATAAATACATAAATTAGCAGTTGAAGTTACGTTTTTTTTTTGTACAAGCTGCGTTGTGTGTCTGTGTTTATCATGCTTAGTGACGGATACGCAATTTCTGCGTAATTGAAAATTTTTAGTGAAACGTCAGTTAAAAAAAAGAAAGAAAAAAACAAAGCACAGCGGTCAGTTCCGGACGCAGTAAAAGTTCTTTGTCTGCGCCCAACGCTGCGAACAGAGGCAACGACGCCAACGCCAACCGCGGCAACGGTCTTTAGCTGCATGCGTTGTTCTACTGTAAAATTCGCAGTTGTTTGTTGACATCGCGACTGCGACTGCGACGTCAGCGGTGACTACTGCGCGCTGTAATAGTTGGAGTTGGTGTGCAAATACACACACACGCACGCCTATGTGCTTGTTGCATGTGTGCGTGCGTGTGAGAAATGCAAGTGCAGCTAAACAAAGCAACAGCTTACCACGCGCCATAACAACAACAAACAGCAAACAGTCTGTCAAACTGAGCGCTGCATCGCGGACGTCGACGCTCGCATCGCATCGCCATTTAAGTTCAAAAGCAAAAATTGTGATGAACATCTAAGGCAAGAAGGATATCAACATTGTATTCAATTGAGAAATTCTTGTGGTGGACAGAAGAAAGGAAGGAATATGTCATCGGCGAACGTGAATCAAAAGGAAAGTCCCAGTCGCGACTCAACAGCCTCGACGTCGGGTCACATATCGATGCTGGCTGGCGAGAATACGCTGGAGTCGTTGTCGCGCGATTACAGCTTGGCTAGCCTCAATTCGGCTGGCAGCCAGGACGAGTTCTTTCGCTGTCGCGATCATGCGGACAGCGTCTTGAAGCGCATGCAACTCTATGTTGACAGCCAGCAGCTGTGCGATGTGGTGCTCATCGCTGCCACCGACGGCAAGCGGTAAGTGAAGAAGGAAGAACGAACAGACAAAGAATGGAAAGTTGGTCTCGCTCGCTCTCCCTCTCTCAACTCAGCAACTCACCATCCGGTATAAAAGCTCCCTTGCCGCCATCTGTCTGACCTTCACTTTAGCGCGCAGTTCACTTGGTTCTTTGTCCGTCTGTCTGTGTCGCATTTGCACACCAGTTTCCCCATCCATCCAGCAACAACAAAAACAGCAGCAGTGCAGTTCGAACTAGAGCTGCCAGAATTTTCTGGTGAAAGCAGGCAAGATTGGGTGAAAAAAAAGCTAAAAATAACAAATATTCTGAAAAATATGCTAAATTTAATGTTTTCAAAATACAATTTTAATTTAATATATTTAGAATATCGTCACAATCGAGTTCTTCATCCGTATACTTTAGTAAGTTATATAAATATATAATATAAAAGTTACAAATTACGAAGACCAACCTTGTTACCAAAATTTGCGTTTAAAGTTTTTAATGCCATGCTATTTCTTATTTTGGTATAATCTAAATTCATTTGGCTGGACAGTCGATCAGCATTGGACGACGGAAGAGAAAGCACATAAATTTCAAATGATGCAACCAATTTAACATTATTGTTTCTTCCGGCATTTTTATAGTTTAGGCACTAGGCACTCATTATTTCTTCTTTGGTTAGTAAAATAATACATTTTATTTTATGGCTAGAGTAAGCAAATCAAAATATGCTAGATTTACGGCTATTAACAATTTCGTAAATTTATAGGCAAGGCCGTTTTAAAATTTTCTAGATCTAGCCGAGAACAGGCAAAACTGGCAGCACTGGATCGAAAAGTAAACACAAATTGCGTTTTTTTCATGCTCTCTGCTCTGCTCTCTCTCACTCTCTTTCCGCAATTTATCGGATCGCAACAGCGCAAGTGAGCACGCAATATCTCAGAAACAAAAGAAAATGGAAACAAACAATAAAACTAAAAATGATTGATGTGCACTCTTTGCACAGTGGGGCATAGTTAATAGTTATTGCTTACATTTACTACCACTATGTTGTCGACAAATTGTCAATAAAACAAATTTGTTAATTTTTCTTTATTATCTATCAGCTGCTGGCCAATTGCTTCAATCAAACCATTTAATTGTCATTTTATTTTCCAATCGAAAATATTTTGTCACTCCACACTACTCCATTGTGACGACACCGTGATTCATTTGAATTGTAGTGCGTTATGGATATACACGGCTCATCACTCCATCTGAAAGCTATCTTTTTTACAAATTTGGAGATGAACTAAAGAAAAATCTGATAATTATTTTGTTTCAATCTCATCGGTTAGTTAAAACTATGGATTGCAATGACTGCATAGGTCTTCGATTAGAATTAGTTCTACGATCTTATATATGTATGTACATATGTATGTATATTCATGTTTTCGCAAAACAAAAACCAATAATCCACGTAAATACAAGAAAGGCAGTTGACACAATATTTTCCTAAAAAAACTCTTTCGTATTGATTTACTGACTGACTAACTGAACCATCAATGCAATATAATAACGGTAAGATCTAGAAAATACAGATTTGCAAAAACGCTTTAATACTATAGACACTTCAGGTGTCAAATTTTTGGGCGGAATGATTCCGCTCTTAATTAGCTTATTATCTTAAACAAATCGAATAATTATATAATTAAATTTAATTAAAGAAGAAAAAGAAAAACTATCGTTCGACAATGATAAAGCGAGCAGAATTGCTCTCAGCGGAATCAATTCCGATAGCGATTTCTGTTACACCCCTGATAAATATGGTTTCAAAATTTATATGTAAATTTAAAAATATTGCAAATATCCATATAAAAGGTTCTTTAGATCTTTTATCATAAAATAAATTAAAAACAAGTAAGAAAGCTACAGTTCAGAGTGCTCGACCGTATGATACCCGCAATCCATTTCGAGAGAAACAAAAAAATTAAATGATATTTTACAAGAAATATACCAAAGAATATACTGAACCTTTTTTTTTTTTTGTATATATTTGAAAATAGCGGGTAAAAATCCACAACACCGACATGGTCACACTGTCAACTAAACAAACAAAGCGCGAGCAGCTGCAAGTGAATTTTGCATATAAAATTGATTCTTAAATAACTTCCTTGTTTTTCATTCGATCTCAACCAAATTCACAAAATCATTGAGAATATGATTATTATTATGCATACCAAAATTCAATGCTCTAGGTCCATTATTACGGCTTTTACAGCTTTTGGGGGCGGAAAGGGGCGTGGCAAAAATCTAAAACAAACGTTATCTGCGTAGGAGTACTGTCACCAAATTTGGTAGCTTTAGCTCTTATAGTCTCTGAGATCTAGGTGTTCATACAGACGGACAGACGGACATGGCTAGATCGTCTCGGCTGTTGACACTGATCAAGAATATATATACTTTATGTGGTCGGAGATGCCTCCTTCTGCCTGTTACATACATTTTCTTTTGGCACTACACTATGGGTAGCGGGTATAAAAATGATTAATTATAACATTAAAATATTAAATAAGCAGTTAGCAATTAGGAAAATCATTACAAATTAATATATACAAAATTGCAATTATCGAGTCTTACATTTATTTAGTCAATTTTAATTAGGTTGGTACTACACAATGCTTTCTTGTTACTTTTTTCACAGTGTGCCCGCTCATCGATTGGTGCTTTCTGCGTCGAGTGCATACTTTTCAGCAATGTTCACGGGATCGCTGCGCGAAACTAAGGAGCATGAAGTGACACTGGGCGAAGTGAATGGCGATGCTCTGCAGCTGCTGGTGCAATACTGCTACACGGGTTTTATAGAACTCCGCGAGGACACTGTGGAGACGCTACTCGCCACCGCTTGTCTGCTGCAGCTGAATGCGGTGGTGACAGCCTGCTGCAATTTCCTGGCCCGCCAACTGCATCCGTCTAATTGTCTAGGCTTCGCCTTCTTTGCGGAACAGCAGAGTTGCTCGACGCTGTTGCGCTTGGCTCAGGCGTATACGTGTCAGTATTTTATGCAGGTGTGTCAGAATCAGGAGTTCTTTCAGCTAAATGCCGATCAATTGGGGAAGCTGCTGTGCAGCGATGATCTCAACGTACCATCCGAACAGGATGTCTTTCACAGTCTGATGTCATGGGTGCGACACGATGCCCCCAATCGGGAGCAGCACATTGCTGAGTTGTTGGCCTTGGTACGACTGCCGTTGTTGCAGCCCGCTTTCATCATGGATCATGTGGAGAACGTGTGCAGCTCCAACGAATGTCAGCAGCTGGTTATGGAGGCTTTCAAATGGCATTTGATGCCCGAGCGTCGATCGCGCACTGAGCGCACGACGCCACGCAAATCAACGGTCGGTCGTTTGCTGGCTGTCGGTGGCATGGATGTGCACAAAGGCGCCATCAGCATTGAGAGCTATTGTCCACGGCTGGATAAGTGGACGCCATGGAAGCATATGACCGGTCGTCGTCTGCAGTTTGGAGCAGCTGTCATGGAGGATAAATTGATATTGGTCGGCGGTCGCGATGGCCTCAAAACACTGAACACTGTGGAGAGCTTGGACTTGAATACCATGGCCTGGGCACCATTAAATCCAATGGCAACACCGCGACATGGTCTGGGCGTTGCAGTACTGGAGGGACCACTCTACGCCGTCGGTGGACACGATGGCTGGAGTTACCTGAATACAGTGGAACGGTAATCTATCTTTATATACATATATACAATTCTTTGTCCCTCCTTCACTGACTTAAATGTCAACACACAGCCCAAACTAATTCTATTAATATTGAGCAACGGATAAATGACGCGTAGTCAGCAGATCGCTACAACTCTTGTAGTACAACTAACTGTCATATTGATTTTAATAATTATGCTAACTATTATTTTGTTAATCGGTATAAAAACAAATATAGGTAAAATCGCATATGTACAAAATGCTACACAAGCGAAGTTGCGGGTCATACTAAATTGTTAATTTAATTTACATTGCATTGCAGCTGGGATCCTGTGACGCGTAGTTGGAGCTACGTGGCGCCCATGTCATCCATGCGCTCTACCGCTGGCGTTGCGGTGCTGGGTGGTCGTCTCTATGCGGTGGGTGGACGCGATGGCACCGTCTGTCATCGCTCCATTGAATGCTATGATCCGCATACCAACAAATGGACACTACTCGCTCCAATGAATCAACGTCGTGGCGGCGTTGGCGTACGTACATGCAACCGAATCCTCTTTGTCATAATTACATTTAATTGATATATGCAGGTGACTGTGGCAAACGGCTTTCTCTATGCCTTGGGCGGTCATGATTGTCCTGCCAGCAATCCAATGGTGAGTCGCACCGAAACTGTTGAACGCTACGATCCAGCCAGCGATACTTGGACATTGGTAAACGAACCATATCAATGTTATTCATTTGCTTCATGCTAAGATATTTCTATTATAGATCTGTTCGCTGTCGTTGGGGCGGGATGCGATTGGTTGTGCTTTGTTGGGTGATCGCTTGATTGTCGTCGGCGGGTACGATGGCAAGAATTCGTTAAAAACAGTCGAGGAATACGATCCGGTGCGCAATGGATGGAATGAATTGACGCCCATGTCACAGCCCCGTGCAGGCGCTTGTGTTGTTGCCATACCGAATGTTATTCCGCCAGCGGCTCCGCAGCCGCCGGCCAGTGCTACAGTTTAGTTACACTTCCAATTATCATTGTTGTTGATGTTGATTTTGATGTTGCTGTGTTGTTGTAGTTGTGTATGAGCTGTTGTACTGCCAAAATGCACTATGACCACTTCTGCTGCTGATGCTACTACTATTCCTATTTGCTATTTATTACTAAATATCGAACGACATATAAGAACATACTATATGCAAATTAAAACATATCGAACCCTTTTTGCCAATCTAGTGTTGGATCCAAGCTTATTGTCAATTCAAATCATCTGGTACAATAATAAACACCGACCGCTATTTGTGAAAACAACGTAAGTGATAATTTGTGGATTTTATCTACACCAAATTGTAAATACCTAATTCAGATTGAGATAATCGCAAATAGCTCTCGATATATATTTATATATTTCGTTGGTTAAATATTTTAGTATAAATTTTGAATTTTATTTGTGTAATACGCTAATTTCACGAAAAGGGTTCGATATAGGTACTACAAAGTCTGGTCTAGTCCGGCATTTGTTGCCAAACGCACATACACAACGCATTTATACGCCGTTGCTCTGCTTACATGTAATCTCATGCCCAGTGATAACAAATTAAACGAAACGTTAAAGAAAAGACAAATGCTAAATCGTCTGCCAAGTGACCAAGTAACCATGAACAAAAAGACGAAAAAATATTTTATGCATGCTGCTGTGGAATTTACAATTGATCGCCTTCCCTTCCATAAAAAAAAAACTTAAACGTTGCTACAGATATGAAACATTTTTTGTACTGTCAAATCTCATTGGACACATGTTATCCACCACATTCCATCATCATTAACCAAGTATGAATATGCTATACTATATTTGTTTAATACTCGTATTCTTTTTATATGTGTTTTGTTTATGCATATTCTTCCTGGTGGCAGCTCACAACAATTAAATACTATATCAATGGCCAGTGATCGTTTTGCATGCAACGTACGTAAGACTAAATGATCCAACTACGAATGCATGCGTTGCTGAAGTGTACAACAAAATACAGTTTTGGGTTGCTATATACATTTATACACATTTAATTTTTATACATACCGTATATCTATTTGAATCTACATATACATACATCCATTTAGTTTATAGATAGTCCAAATTTACAAAAAAAAAAAAAAAAGCGAAAAATAACCCCACTATTTACCGTAAATACCTATGATGTTTTGAAATGATTAATGAGAACGAATAACTTTCGGCTCTCCAGCTGCTTATTTTTTTTTGCACTCTGATTTTTTATTTCTGTTCATTACTAATATAATAATGGATGCAGACATCTGTATATGTATGTATACATTTAATTACTAGCATTTATTTCTAATTGTCCATTATTATTTTTCTTTCTTTTTTCTCCTTTCAACGTTTTTTTCTTACTACTGCAATTTTGCGAATTTTTGTAGAAAAAGAAGAAGTGGAAGCCAGTTAGATTGGATCCAATCTGCTATTTGCGTCGTAGATCCGTCGAATTTGTCGACTACTATCATATGTAATTGTGAAAAATCAAAAGAACTATATAAACAATAAGAATATATTTAAGTAAGCAAACAAATCTAAACAAACAAGAAGAAATCAAAAACAAACGAAAGCCTACTTAAACGGTAACTTTTTAAAACATATTACGTATTATTTTCTATAATCATATATTTATATTTTTACATAATCAGAACAAAACATGCACTACGCATTCATAGTATACATTGAATATGCATTTTTTGTAATAAAATATATTATTTGTTTAAACGCTGCAAAGAATAGCAACGACAAAATAAAATCAAATTGTAACGATTTTTTCGATAGTCAAATAGTTATCGATGATTTGATATAGTTAGGTCTGGTATATTTTAGAAAGCAATTCGCAAAGCATCGATTAGCTTCCAACAAAAAGGGGGCGGCCACTGCAGTAAATATTATTGCAAGTAATAATAAATACTAGGTTAAATACGGTATAACTGGACATTAACTATACTGTTTTATGTAGTTCAAGATGGAGTGATAATTCAGCGCATTACCGTACAATTTATGACCGTTGCGGTCACACTTCAGCCATTGGTATTTTGTAGTTAGTATATTTTTTTTTTGTACTTGCGCACTATTGACATCGAAGCCCAACTACAATTAAATTAAACACAAATCCAATTAGCAAAACTTTGGCAACTGGCGAGCTGGTGACAGTTAGCATCAAGATGGATGACGAGCAGCTGAACCGACTCGAGAGCAAGGACCCCGCTCACATCGCTGCCATACTCAATGACTTCAATACGAAGGTAAAAAACTAATAAAAAAAAAAAAGTCGCTCACACTAGGATCAGAATGACTAATAATTTGGGTGTACTCCCGCCTGCAGAATGCAAATCTGTTGGTGTTCAACAGCTTCCATGCCGACAACCTGTGGCACGACCTCTGGCTGGCCATATTCGGCATACTCGACGATGCGGCACTTGCAACAATGCACACACAATGCCTCAACACCGTACGCATCCTAACGCGTGACGAGTTCAGTCTGCGAACCCATTACATCGAACCCGAGATGAACACGTTGCTGATGCTCGCAGGCATCGATGATGTTGGCGACGATACCCTGGAGATGAAGCTGACTGAGCCACAGGCTGCCGTTATGGCGGAGGCGCTTAAGTGTCTGTGCAACTTAATCTATCAGAGCGGCGATTGCCGGCGACAATGCTTGCGACAACATGCTCTGGATGCTGTCGTCAAGCGCTTGGGCTGCGTCTGCTCGTTGCCCAACTATCCCAGCACCTTGGAGTACTATGACATGAAGCTGTTGTTTCTGTTGACTGCGCTAGATTCGGCGGCTCGCACACGTCTTCAAATCGATCTCAATGGCATGACTTATATGACCAAGTGGCTGGACGAGAAGTTAAGCGAACCGTTGGTTAGTTTTAGCGACGAGCAGCTGAACACAATCTGTGAGCTGCTCAAGGTCATGTTCACGGTGACGAGCACGCTGGACAAGAGTCCCAACGAGAGCGAAATCCAAAGTCTGCACTTGACAGGCGTTTTGCGTGAGCTGCTATTGCGTTTCGGTAGCATGGCCACCGATCGTGAACGTGCCGTAGTTACGCACGCTATCAATCTGCTGACCAACATTCAGGCTAGTTGCCTCTGCGAATTAACCGTCAAATGCAGCAATGCCGAAGGGGATGCCGATGCCGACATGGAAACAGGTGAAGTAGCAGGTGCACAGGCGATGTCACTTCAATGCTGTGCGCAGTGCTTCGAGCGGCGCAATGTGCGCGGACTGGGCGTCTTGCTTGGCTTTTTGCGCGCTGGTCTCAATCAGCAGGAGACGCAGGCCAGCTCGGCGGAGCTGTTGTCACCAGTGCTGACAGTGCTGGTGAAATGTGCGCGCAGCGATCGCGTGATGCGGCATTATTTGCGGCAGCAGATCTTGCCGCCTCTGAAGGATGTCAGCCAGCGGCCCGAGATTGGCAACGAGTTGCGCAATCATCTGTGTCGCTTTCTCACGCTGCCCGCAATGATATTGCGCGACTTGTCCGCTGAGTTGCTCTTTGTTCTCTGCAAAGAGGATGTTGGACGCATGATTAAGTACACGGGGTATGGCAATGCGGCGGGTTTGTTTGCCAAGCGCGGTGTCTTGGATTGCCGACGCATCGAGCGTACCGACTACTCGTCGGACAGCGAAGACAGCGACACCGAGGAGTACAAACAGCAGCAGCAGTCCTTCAATCCTGTACTTGGTTGCGTGGAACAACCGAAGCGAAATCCACTCGATGGCATGTCTGAGGAGCAAAAGGAATACGAGGCGCTGCAGCTGGTCAATCTGTTGGAGCAACTGCGCAAGGATGGCATTGTGCAGCCGGCTCTCATTGATAAGGATGGCAAACCACAACCACTGGAGCATATTCTGCAGCTGCAGGAGGAGCTGCCGCAACAGCAACTCGAGCAGAAGCACAAATCTTAAAGAGAAAAAAGGAAAAAACTTAACTTTCAACATGCAAAACAATCGTTTGGGGTCTTCCATTTTGGGACACTCGGGACATACTATTCAGAAATGGATTACTGCAAAACAGAACAAAATTATTTTTTATACAGCATCAGAAACTGAAGAATTCTTTTTTTCGCCGATCTAATAGAACAATTGATCTTAGTTTTGTGTTTGTTAAGTACTTAGTGCATATAATTCAATTATACATTTATCTAAATAGCGAATGTGAAAAGTCGTTAGTTTTGAACTCAATTTATTATCAGTAACCTAAACGCTTAAGCTCAACCAAAAACAAAAAACTATTCAAATGCAAATGAATGAGAATGGAATATCCAGCATCGGCATGCTGATTACAAGTACCCTTGCAAAGTGTAGTCAATCTATTAATAAACATACAAAGAAATATAGTGTGAAACAACTTAAACGACTGGTAATTATTATTTTTTTTTAATGTTTTTTTTGTTAAATCTATCTAAATCTTACGGTAATTCTCAAATTGTCTCAATCCAATTGGGAATAAATATCAAAAATATCTAGAACAAATTCAAGTTGATTTAATTAGATCCAACGGAGAAATAACATAACGATAATAAAGATCAGTAACAAAATCCAATAAACCTCCAGCTTGTGTACAAAATAGAATAAATAGGAATTTTTATGCATTCAACGTGCTTGTGTAAGCCCAATCATTATTTATTTTATTGATCTTATGAACGATATAGAACAACTCGAGTAGTATTAACCAATTTTCGGTTTTTTTTTTTCTTTTGATAAGCATATATTACTAATTCCTATATAGAGCTTTATTGTGTTCAATCTTGATAATACATGCTGTCTATGTATATGCAGTATTATAAAATATATACAGAAATACAAAAACACACATATGTATGTATGTACATATGTATGGCATTTTAGTTATTAGAACTCTATACGTATCAATAAAATTTCTCAGCGAACATCTTGTAAGGTAATCAAGTCTTATTAATGGAAAATGCTATTCGACTATCCTGCTGTAAGTATTCATATATAAATTATACAAATATTGTATTTTTATTTATTTGCTAATTTTAATTGCAGGTTAGAATTTAATTCTATGGTACCATATAATACAGCCAAAGCAACTGAAGCCTTCAGTCTGGAAAATATTGTTTTTAAAAAAAAAATATTTATTATGTTTTTGTGTATTTGTATGTATTCTAGAATAGATATATTTTTGCATTATATATAGATAAATTTTTGCATTATAGTCGGAATTTCATACATACTCCACAAACTACATGATGTAGTCGTTTTTCTTATTTATCTATTTTACGCTATCACTCAATTATTGAAAGCTATAAATCTTGAACACTTGCTGGGAATACAATTATTATTGATCAGGTATTTTAAAACCATTTAATCCGATTTAATACTTGACACAATTTTTTAAAAAATTCACTGCTAGTTAATTAAGATATGAGCGATAAACTTTTAAAATTGATTTCATGAAACTATTCTGTTTTGAATATTTCTTTCGTTTTTGTATTTGAAATTATCGATAACGGTTATTTATTTTACCCTAATCTTTATATATGTATGTGTAATGTATTTATATATGTTTATCGCGAATATTCAAAAGAATAGCTTACATTTTAATTTATTAAAGTAACAATCGAAGTAGATTTTGGTGGAAAACAAAATGTACATATGTACATATGTATGCTTATATCCATTGCAAAAAAACATTAGATAACACTCATAGTAAGTTCTCTTTGGTCGCAATCTTAGGTCCTCTTTAGCTATGTATACCGATATAAAGCAACAGCATTTGACTGTGGCTATGATAATAAATTATTTTTTGGTTTAACAAATAAAATGTTTTAGTTCTATGCAAAGAAGTTATGGCACATATGATCATATACATATATCACACCTTATTTCGTGCAGAGGAAATTTTAATTTTCAATGTGCAATAACTTTCAAACCAGGAGGAATTTGAAAAAAATGTAAACGCAGTGTTGTTTAGTTTCTTGCACGAAATAAGCTGTATGTATGTAAGCTGTAAATTTGCAAATATTGGTTTTTTTAGTTTTAAATGTTATTTAGAAAAAAAGGAAAAATAATGAAGTACGTAAATATATAATTTATATCTACTAAACATGACTCCATTTATATTTTCTTCATATTCCTCCTGACTTGAAAGTTATTTGACATCGAATGTTAACATTTCGCCTGCACGAAATAAGGTGTGATCCACTGTATGTATGTACATTTATATGTAGATATCTATATACTACATACATCATATTTGTGTATTTTTTGGGCCTTAAGTAAACGAACTTTATTTTTTGTTGTATTCTTCAAAACATCTTTTTTTTAGGAATTGTACACTCGGAATGAGAGATGAATTCGTTACTTGCGACCGATGTGCGACTCCTCAAACGTGGCCATATCAAAGTCCTGATAGAAGTTGGCCTCCTGTATGCGAATGCGTTGATAGGGCGCCGCATGTTGGTGACCTCTGCTGTTGTTGTTGGCCTCGCTCCAAGTCGCAGCCAAGTCGGGTTTTTGATGGGACGAATTCGTCTCTGGGAAATAGCAAGAGTAAATGTTGCTCGAGGCAACCGGAGGGCGACTTTTGTGGACACGCGAGTTGTGCAACGAATTCTCGACGCGATCAATGAATGCGCTCATTGCGTCTGTTTCCTGCACCTGCTGCGAAGCTGCAGCTGGCGGCGGTGGCAGGAGCTGGGCATGTCGACTGCTGACCTTGTAGACATTGCTCAGATTGGGCAGCTCAAAGGCATTTGCATTGTTGTCGTCGCGTGCGAGAAACTCACGCAACTGCAGCTGCTTCTGGCGATCACGCTCTAGCTTTAGATGACCCAGATTCAGCTGCTTCTGGTCACGTTTAAGCGTGGCCTGCAGTTCCACTTCTATGCCAACATCACTGGTCGCCGCCGATAGCGGTGGTGTGTTGTTGGTGGATGCTGTGGACTCCAGCAATTGCTGGACATGATGACGCACTGACTGTTCGTGCAGCAGCTGCTCATTGTCCTGGACGTAGTGGAAAAGCTGCTGCTTGCACTTGGCCATGTCCTCCTCCATGCGACTTAGTCGCGACTTGTAGCATACAAATGCAGTCGAACCGTGTATGGCCTTCATGCCCGCGCTTTTCTCGGCCAACTGGCACTGCTGATCCTGCAGCTCCGGTGCTGATTCCTTAGGCGTGTAGAAGGTGTCGCCATCGCTGTGCTTGCGACGTGACTCCGATTGCGACTGCGATGTGGAGCTGTCACTTGGGGTGTCAAGACGTTTGACACGTAGAGGCGTTAATGCCATCTCCACCTCCGATTTGATTTTATCGCGTTTCTGCTGAAGCTCATGATGCTCGATCTTCAACCGTTCCAGCGCCATCGCTAGATCCACTGCTTTGTACTCCTTAAGCAGTCGCTGCTCCTGCACCTGCAACTGCGCATTGGCCAGCTCAAGAGCTTTGACATCAGCCAGCTGCACGGCCTGATGCTTGGCTTTGATCAAGGACTGAGCAAGAGTCTGCGGTCGGTTCTGTCTCAGCGCCAGTTGTTCAACTTGCGGCTCAGGTTGCTGCTCCTCCTTGGGCTTCGTTTGACGCCGCTCCTTACACTCCTTGCGCAGCTTACGCACTCGCAACCCCAGCTGAGCGGTTGTTGTTGCTGTTGTTTTCGAGTCGGAGGTCTTGGGCGCCGGCACTGGCGCGGGCAGCGGTCCAGGCACAGGCACTGGTTCGTTCCATAAGCGCTCCTGCCCCATCTGTGCTTGTGCTTGTGCTACAACTGACGCCTGCCAATGTCCGCCGCTGACACTTCGCGGCGCTGTTGCAGCCACGGCAGCTAGTTCCCGACGCAACACTCCCTGCGCTGGCGGTTCCACATTCAAACTGCTCCCAGGCCGTGACTGTTGTTGTTGGTTGTGCTCGTTGCCATGCTGAAAGCGTTTGCCCCGCTGCTGTTGGTGCTGATGCTTATGTTGGTCATCCACCCAGGCCTTGGTAAAAACGCCGGACGACGTTGCGTTCAACATAGTGGAAACATCATTTAAAGTGCTTCCGGTTGGTCTATGAATTGGAGTTGGGAGTAATAGGAGTTGGATAAAGTAGTATTCGATCGAGCATCTCAAGCGTACGCAGTTTTTACTGTATAGTATAATCTGATTTCGATTATCTTATTGTCATGCTAACAGCTAATTGTTTCGATAATGTTTTGTGACAATAATTATATATTATTCTAACTAACTATTCTTCTATCCCTAGTCACCAACAACCATCGACTAACTTTCTATATTTTTTTGGATGGTCGCTAAATTAAATAAATATAAATTATGTATTATCCAAATTTCATTATCATTCTCAACGATCCATAAAACTACAATTATCTGTATTACAGTCCGCTAGATCCCCATATTTTATAACTTTCCACTTTTTGTACCCATAGGGTAGAAGCGCATTATAAGTTAGTGTCAAGAGAAAATGTATGTAGGCATCTCCGACCCCATAAAGTATATATATACATATATTCTTGATTAGTGTTAATAGTCGAAACGATATAGCCATGTCTGTCTGTCCGTCCGTATAAACCTAGGTTTCGGAGACTAAATGAGCTAAAACGACACATTTTTTTAAGCACTTGTTATTGTTGTATTATAATGATTCTATATGGCAAAAATCAGGGGGAGACATTTTTTTCGGACTCAGCAGGACAAGCTGTCCGGAAAACGGACAAATTGGCATCACTGCAGCTGCATGTGATTAGTTATTATGAATTTTTTTTACCGCACCAAATATACTTTTCGGTATATTTAAATATATTTTTTTAAGTTGTCACAGACTTCTTTTAGCGCAAGCTTAGTATTTTATTGCCTTAAAAATGTCACACATCTATTAAATTAAAGCAAAGTACCTTAAGTACATTAGCACTAGTACATACAAATCAAAGCTGATCTTGATCTCTAAATAATAATCTTATACGTACATATATATTGATATAATAATATAAGATTTCTATCTAGTTCCTTTTTAAATATCCCAAATGATATTAAACATGTTTTAGCTTTTCATTCACTTAATTCTGTATATCAAAATAAATAAATTGTGTAGTCTGTCTATTGCTGTGATAGCTAACGACGCGGGCAATTCAAACGGCGATGCAGTTCGCGGGGATAACGTTCCTGCTGCTGATGTTGGACTGCTTTTGGTTCCAAACCATAGCTGGAGACAGTCGTGGAAGCTGAAGTGGAAGTTGAGTTGGATGTCGATGTTGATAAAGATGTTGTTAACATCTCTCGCCCCGATTTGGTGACTCTCTGTTGTTGCTGGTGATGCTTCATGTTTGCTGTTGTCTTTGTCTTGGCTGTGGCTGTTGTTGTTGGTGCTGATGTGGTCGGTGTGGATGACGGTGAGCGCCTATGCTACGAGCGTCGATATCTGCAAAATCGAGCGAGCAACTAAAGTAGCCCTCTCCAGCACCTGGCCTATCCTCCCCACCCTCAACCCTACCAACAAAAAAAAAAAGAAAAGAAAGAATTTGGCCTACTCACTTCGGTCTGGATATGGATCTCATTGGATGCGTGGTCCTGCCCTGCGTCACATCGGATCCACTGGTTGGCGTAGGCACCTGTGAGGTGTCCGTATGACGAGCACTCGACCGTATCTCGGGTGCAAGCATCTCGTACAATGTGGTCCGATAGTCGTTTATGCCATAGCGCACATCATCGTCCAGCGGCGGTTTGATGTCTGTGCGCATTTCCATGTTAGCGGATGCGGTGCGAAAGCGATGCACATACGAGTGCCCAATGGCTTCTTTAGCGGTTAGACGACCCTCGGGATCGAGCACCAGCAGAGACTTTATCAGCGACATAGCATCGTCACAAGAGTTGCACAGCATTTCGTCCAGCGAATGGCGTCGATCGCGCACAATCTTTTTGCTAAGTAGGACCGATCCAAAGCTAGCCCCAATTGATTCGATATCCCGATCTGTTACATCCGGCAGCGCATTAACAATCTTCTCGATCTGCAAGACAACAGTGAAAGTAGGTCAAATGAAAGGTAAATATATTAAATATATTTTTTGCACGACATAAAACTGGAAACTTCTTCATTTAGCAGGAGTCTGTTTAATTAGCTAATAATTTTTAGCTATAATTTTTATACCTGCTACCCAAAGGATAGAAGGGTATTATAACTTAGTGCCAACAGAAAATGTATGTACCAGGTAGAAGGAGCCATCTCCGAAATGAAAAACATGGATGTTATTAAACAATCAATTTTATAGGGCAAAATTCACTTGCAGCTGCTGGCGTTTTGTTTGTTTAGTTGACAGTGTGACCATGTCAGTATATTATGGATTTTTTCAAATATATATATAAATAAAATAAAATTTCAGTATATTTGTTTGATACATTCTTGTTCAAATATCATTTACGTTTTTTGATTTCTTTCGAAATAAGTTGCAGGTATCTTACGGTCGAGCACTCTCAAAAATTGAATTCTTTAATAATTATCAAAAATAGTAAATGCGCAATTCATTAAATTAGAGACTTAGTGTGCAGCTGTCGACACAAATATGTTAACCACCCAACGTGATCGAATTGTGTACTTCAAGTACTAAAATGGTAATAATCAAGCTTTTTCGACTTGAAAATGTTTTAAAACCAGTTAAATCGGAAATATTACACCGACATAAATCGTTCTCATACTGAATCTTATGATAAAGTGGGTAAATATTTCGGACAGAAGTTGGTTCATACAGAAACTCAGAAGGAAACTATCCGGGTATCGATTTAGCTTTTTTTTCACACTGCTAAGTTTACCAATGTCAATTGCCATGGCAGAACGAGTTTTCAGTCATGTGAACCTGGTAAAGTCAAAGCTTAGAAATAGAATTTAAATGAGGACATTATGTTCTATTTGGACATAAGGTAAATTACCTGAGGTGATATATATATTATATTTAATAATTTAAAACAATAAGTCGCGAAATCTTGCAAATATTGTTTTCAGATACGGATAATAACTAGCTGAAAAATGCTGTTTTGATTAAGCCGTTTCAAATAAGTGGATTTCAAATATTGATGCAGTGGGTAGTACTTAAGTACCGAAAAGGTTGATTTTGATTACATTTTGGGCAATTTTCTTGATGAATAAATACCAAAAAAATAATTAACTTGTACAAATATATAATATTTTGTTGTTAAAAAGCAACGGCTATTTTTATATAGCATTTTTTAAAGAAATCTAGAACACTAACTAGGTGTAATGTCCCAGAAAACACATTACAGTAGAATTCACCTAGCTGCCGCGATCGAGATAAAAACTGATTTATTCTTTTGGTGTGCTCCAGTAATGAGTTAATCATGAGGAATTTTTTTTTTTGTATAAAACACGTTACTCGAATCAGTCAAACAAATTATACAGTTATTACAAAACTCTAATTCCTTTTTTTACAGTTATCCCATAGAAAATTATCAAATTCTTGAGAATATCGCTTATCGAAACTTGATTAAAATGTGTGTACGCATTAATTGATACCTGATTGATGGTGCTGGTGCCCTGAAAGAGCGGTTTCTGTCGTATCATCTCGCCTAAAATGCAGCCAAGACTCCACATATCAATGCCTTTCGTGTATCTTTATATTAATGAAAAAATGAGAATATTATGATTAAACCTATGACGTCTCTCTCTACACTCACTTGCGACTTGCGACTAGAATTTCGGGTGCTCGATACCAGCGTGTTGCCACATAATCCGTGAGCATTGCCTCGTTCTCTAGCTCCTCCTTGGAGTCAAAGGTCGAATGGTTATGACGTTTCGGGCACAGTGTGCGCGCTAGGCCAAAGTCGGCAACTTTAAGTCTACAGCAATCACGAAAATATATATACAAATAATAATAATATAACATCGATGAATCGATCTATAAATGAACTTACCTGCACTTGCTGTCGATCAGTATGTTGCTGGGCTTGAGGTCCCTGTGTATCACATTTCCCGAGTGCATGTATTTGATGGCATTGATCAGTTGATACATGACAAAGCGTTTGTGGATATCCTTGAGCACATCGCCCTTTTTGATCACATTATGCAGATCGCTGTCCATGAACTCAAACACCAAATAAAAATCCAAATTGTTGGCAGCCCTGTTGTTATTGTCGATGGCACAAACATTTTAGATGAAACTTATCATTAGTATTTAACGAACGTGAAGTCAAGATAGGATCAACTCACTTAAAAATGTCCAACATACGAATAATGTTGGGATGATGGCGGAAAGCGCGCAGAAAAACCACCTCTCGATAGGTGCGCTGTGCATCGGTCTCATCGCGAAAGGCATCGTAGATTTTCTTGAGAGCCACGGTGTCCTTTTTGCGTTTGTCTGTTGCCTTCCACACGATTCCGTAGGCGCCTTTGCCCAAACGCTAATAACGTACGATAAGAATAATGTATCGACCATTCGATAACACGTGCAGCGATAACATTTGTCAATTGTCGCTTACCTTGCGCACTTCAAAATAACGCTCAACATTCTGGTCAAGCTCGTGAATGCGTCGCTCTTGCGCGTTCGCCTGTCGTTCCGCCATTAGCCTCTCCTTCTCCTTATCTTTATCCTTATCCCGCCCCTTTTCACGCTCCCTCTCCTTATCCTTGGGTTTTTCTTTAGTCTTCTCCTTGATCAAAAGCCTTTGATGGGTCTGAATCGTCACCTGCTGCTGTTGCTGCTGTCTCTCTGTCTGCTGCACTGATGACGCTTGCTGTTGATGCTGCTGTTGTTTGCGATGACGATGGATGCGACGGACTTTTCGCTTTTCCACCTCCAGCTCTGGAATGGCAATGATGTTGTCAGCAAATCCGGCAACTTTTTGCACGACCTGTCGTCGCTCCACTTCGTCCTGAGCGCGCGCCAGTTTGTAGCCGCTCCAACACTTCGTATTGGTATGGCGCCTATGGGATTTTGAAGCTACTTGATTTTCTACTCGCCTCATCACAACGGACTACAACAACACGAATGTGGTGTGGATGCGGTGTGTGCGTGTGTGTGAATATATGACATACATATGTATGTATGTATGTGCATGTGTGCCTGTGACTGTGAGCTCTACGCTACGCTTTTGGAAGTACTCGCGTGCGAATGCTGCTCGCCGGTATCATTCCTATTCAAATTCTGCTTCGCATTCGCGCGCTCCTCCTATGCAAAGCGAGGCTCAAGTACATACACACCTTATAGTACACATGTTCGAAAGCAGCAGAAACAACAACAAAAATCATACACAACAACATATAATCATGAAGCAATTTGATTGAAACTGAATTATTGTTAGATCGATCGAAAAGTGAAAGTGGGCGACAACAGCAATGGACGGGGACAGCGAAAGAAACAGGAGCAGGGCAAATAATTCTTGGCCTAGCAATGCCAACAAATGGACAAATGTAACCCAGGCGAAGCCTCAAGTGCCCACGGCAACGTTACGTGCTCTTCTTCGTCTTGTTGTTGCTTCAATTGTCAGCGAGTGGAAACCCCAGAAAAAACAATCAAACAACGCCTCAAATGGCATCGACTCAACTCAACTCGACTTTTTCGCATGCAATCTAGAATATAAAGGAGACTGAATTTGTTCAACAATAAATATGCATACAAATCTCGCGCACACACACACGGGTTACACTGTTCAGCCAAATTTGAAGAAATATTCGTTTACACTTAACAACCGTAGTGTATAGTCGATTGCTGATACGATAAATTACTGATCCAAAATATAATTAAAGGTATAAAATTGAATTTATTATATGCTCTTAATCGTGTAATTTAAGGGTTCATATACATACACAAGGGATACAAAAATTTTTTTTCTTAAATCGGAAGAAGCTCCTCAAAGTTTAAGAAACTGGCAATAAGTAAGATCTGCATCATGTCCACAATCAGATCACCTTATTACCGTTTCCACACTAGTATTTTTTTTAGCTTCGCGATAGTGCTAACGCAAAAAATCCCAAAACCCGTTTAGACTGTGTTCAGCGTTAGCTTCCAAGTCCATATCCCATTGTTGTCAAAATTGCATGCGCTCTCATTCAATATGAAATTTACGCATAAATCATCAAAACAAAATTTCGGAAGCAGATATGTTGAGCTTGGAAGCACGAAGCAGTCTGCTTTTAAACAACTATTTTTATGATTTGGCAGAGCTGCCGAGATTGTCAACGACAGAAATGTCCGTCTGTCCGTCTGTATGAACACCTAGATCTCAGAGACTATAAGAGCTAGAGCTACCAAATTTGGGGACAGTACTCCTATAGGTCCTACGCAGATCAAGTTTATTTCAAAAGTTGGATGCCACGCCCCTTTCTGCCCCCAATAGTCTGTCAAAGCCGTAATAGACCTAGAGCATTGAATTTTGGTATGCATAACAATAATCATATTCTCAATGATTCCTGTGAATTTGGTTGAGATCGAATGAAAAACAAGGAAGTTATTAAAGAATCAATTTTATATGCAAAATTCACTTGCAGCTGCTCGAGCTTTGTTTGTTAGTTGACGGTGTACCATAACGGTGTTGTGGATTTTTACCCGCTATTTTTAAATATATACAAAAAAACTAGTTTTAGTATATTTGGTATATTTTTTGTTAAAATATCATTTAAGTTTTTTGTTTTCTCTCGAAATGGGTTGCGGGTATCATACGGTCGAGAACTCTCGACAGTAGCTTTCTTACTAGTTTTTATGTAAATCGCGTATTACTCCAAAAGTTATTTGTGTAATTTGGTAACCCATCTGTTCTTAAAATGTTTTTTATACCCTGTAATTTAGATATCGGATTAGTAGAACAAAAGTTATATGTTAAATCATTTATCAAAATAGTTGTGCCCAATACATATGGACGTTTTAAGTACGTAAATGACCTAGAGATATCAAATTTGGTGACAGTATTCGTGTAGGTTTCAGATTTTTGCCACGCTCCCCCTCTCCCCCAAAAACTGAAAAAGCCGTAATAATGGACCTACAGCATAGTATGCATAATAATAATTAAAGTCTCAATGATTTCTGTGAATTTGATTGTGATCGAATGAAAAACAAGGAAGTTAATAAAGAATCAATTTTATAGGCCAAATTCACTTGCAGCTGCTCGCGCTTTGTTTGTTTAATTGAAACTGTGATTATGCCTTTTTCAAATATATACAAAAAGATAAATTTCAGTTTTTTTCTTTGGTATATTTTTTGTTTAAATATCATTAAAGTTTTTTTTTTTCCCCCGAAATGGGTTGCGGGAATCTTACGGCCGAGCACTCTCGACTGTAGCTTTCTTACTTGTTTGATTTAAAGATTTCCAAATGTTTAGTTAAGCACACAGTAATTTAATGACGCTTTACACAATTTTTTTTAGACTATTGTAACAGTCAAATAATTTTTTTTTTTAATTTATTATTATTATTATATAAAAGTCCACTTTTAGACGCTTTATTTACGAAAAGAGTCTAATAAATTTGTTAATATGCAGATCAAAAGATTAAGCATAAAACTCTTTGAAAGCAGATAATACGATCGCATGAGTGAGTTTCGGACGCCGCCAGCGGAATAAAAAAAAACCTCATACTATTACTTTATTTGAAATTACTTAAAACTTTCGGTTGAAGCAGCAACTCGTGCAACATTGTGAAGTATAGTGTAATCGTGTCATGAATAGGTGGGATTGGTAAAAAGCTTCTTGAAAATCAAGTGGAAAATGCATTTCACTTACCTGCCGACTATGAAGGATTGGGGCCAGTTGAAACTAGCCGTGTAACGGGGTGGGGGTTACCTTTCGAACTAACGCTAGATTGGGCTCTATGGGTGTATGGAATATAAGCCAGCTAAGTTGATGAATAACAAGATCATCTAACGATTTGCTTATAATGATGATGCAAAAACAAGAACCAAAACAAAAAAAATATTGCCAACTTTTTAAAACTAAACACGAATCCAAAAAAGAACTGCAAAGAAATAATAGAAAATAAGGAAGCTTCAGGCGGTCCGACATAGAGATCAAGCATGCACATACATACATATTATATATATTATAGATCCGATGAACGAGGCTCGAAAAGTTCACGATTTTGGAATAAGAACAACGGGTGAACAAAACGCAAAATACAAGTTGATTGATTCGATCGATTGATTTATAAATTGTTCAGTTCTTTCAGTCTTTGCACATTGGCTCCGTTATGTACCGCACTCACAAATCGAATCAACGGGAATGGACTGAGTTGCTGCTGCTGCGACTTAAAAATTTGAACGATTTTCTACTTGCGGACCTGCAACACTTTCGAATCACGCGTTTCAATTTGAGTACTGCACATATACGAAATCTAATCACAAACATGTATATTGATATACATATATATGTGATGGGGATATCGTTTTCGTTTTAAACTCGCATTGCGATTTTTTTTGGTTTTAAATGAAGATCAAAAGTTAAATGCAAAATTGTGTGTTTTTTAGTTGTCGACTTGTGTAGATGGTATACAAAATATTAATGCCAAATGTCTACATTTTGAAATAAGCTAACACATCTAATTCTCAGGCTACTCGATTTGCACCTTTATCTATATATCCCTTTTTGCCCTTCTGCTCCGTTCCGTTCCGGTATTTTGTTCTACTCGAATTCTGTTCCAACACTGACAGCCTTATGCATGTAGTATCTCCGGCTCTGTACTTGTACTTGTGTATTTGTTCTTGGTTTTCAAGTTTTTGGTTATGGTTATGGCTCTCTAGTGTTTTCCCTCGGGACCTATCATTCACAGTCGGCCTAGCGAAATATTAACAACCAAGACAGACCAAGACCTCACAGTAAATAAAATAAACAACTTTCACTAGAATTTATCATTTACAATTGCTTGAACAGATATTTTTAATTTGAGGTAGTTTGAGTATTAAATGCCATTCACAGTTAAGAAACCTAACATGATATTTACTTAAAATTTATTAGGATTGCGGGTTTTAATCTGCTTAAAAAATAATTATAATATTTACGTGGAATCCGATCGATTAAACTGCTCGACAGCGCAATATTAAAACCCAAGCTTGAAGTGTAGTTTTTTCAAGAAAATAGAAACGACAAATAGATTGAACATAATTCTAGAATATTGCAAAGGTATGAATGATAGGATGATTGTCTGGTTTGTCCAGTATCAATCGGCAATAGGTTGCTAGCAATAAAAATATTTTGTATGCTTAGTTTTCAATAACAAACACAAAGGAGGCGGGCCAAGTTTCCACATAGCAACCTGGTAGACACGACACAGACAGAGAGAGAGAGAGAGAGAGAGAGAACTATAAAATGTTTGTGTGTGTGTGTGTGTCTGAAAGAGGGAGAGAGAGGAAAGAGTTTATAGCTTATATTTAAAATGTGGTGTTGATCTGGTTGCTGGTGGTAACATTGTCCGATAAAACTATTGAATACATTGAATCCATGGTGATCACTGTCGCAGTGTGATTTACAAGTATTTGCTTTGCGTATTTATTTTGTTAGTTATTGTTTTGTTTATGGTGTGTGTTTGCTTAATGAATAAAAAAAGTAGTATAGAAAAAATATATATATATAGCGACTACAAATGATCTAATTAATTAAGTATGCTTAGGAGCTACAAGATTGAAAAAAACATATGATATGACGCTTATTTAAGATGCCAACGTCCAAATTCATAAACTAGCATTTGTAATTTGTTAATTATTGATGTGGTAGCTACTGCTGATAGATCACCTGTTGTAGTTACTGCTGCTGATGATGCTGCAGCTGCTGTTGAATTTGTAGCTGCTGCTGCTGTTGTCGATGCTGCTGCTTCTGTTGATAGTATTGCTGCTGCTGTTGTTGCTGCTCGTATTGCGTCTGTCGCCGCTTCTGCTTCTCGAGCTCGGCAAAATGCTCCTGCTGCTTGCGCACCAGTTCATCCATCACCTCATGATTGTAGGTGGAGTGCAGCATCAGGCCCAGCAGATTAGCCCGCGAGCTCAACTGATGCCGCAGCAAACGCTCCTGCTCCATGAGGTCATCCATTTTAAGCCATTGTCGAACACGCTCCAAATCGATTTCCGCCCGTCGTATCTTCTCCACGCATAATGCTTGAAGCAATTCTTTTTAGGTGCGCGACAAAATTCCCCCGTCGGATTGAATACGTTGTTCACCAACGGTGCACCGCAGACATCAGTATCGCTGACCTTGGGATCTTTACTGTGCTCGGGGCACAATACGCGCAACCGCTTGCAATACGTTTTGCTGGCCGGATTGTAAAAGTCACAGAACATATTGTTGCCCTCCATGCGCGTCTGAAAGATGCTGCCGAAACTCGCTTGCGACTCGTATTTGTTAAAGCACTTCTCCATGTGCTTGATGGCGGTACGTGAGTGTATTTCATGGCCACACGTTATGCAATACATGCTCTGCTCGTCCTCCACATCGGCATTATCCTGTGGCCTTTGGGTGTCGATCGAGCTGCGTTTCGCACGCTCCACCACCATGTTCAGCTCCTCGGCGCGCTTCTCTAGTTCGGCGAGCGCAAAGCGAACCATCGACTGCTTTTGTCGTATGACCTCCAGCTGGTCGCGATTCTCTTCGGTTGCATGGCACGGCGTTAAATTCCATTCCTGCAGACGTTGCGGCAGCACCTGGAAGATACGATTCGTAGCGAGATTGAAGCCGCACTTGTCGCTGCAGTATTTACTTTGCGGTCGCGCCTGATTGCGGCAGCTGGGTCCATGGCACTGCCGTATGCCTTCCAGTTCGGGATGCATAAATATCTCTGGACTAGCAGTGCGCTGCTGCTGCTGCAGCTGTTGCTGCTGCTGCAACTGAGTCGCTTTCTCTCGCTTACGTCCCGTAGTCGTCGTTGTTGTTGTCGTCGTCGCTGTCGCCTGCATGACACAGTTTCGATAGATGCAGCGTGGTTTGTGGCCAACGCGAGTGATTGCAATTGGGCCGACGGCAGCCGTCGCAGGTGCCACAACATCTGCCTGCCTTGGTTTCCTTGGCTACCACATTGCTGCTGATGCTATTGTTGCTGTTGTTCTTGCCGCTACTGCTGCTCAGACTTGCAACAGTTTGCGTGCAATGAGCATTGTTGTTGTTGCTGCTGCTGTTGTTATTGTCGCTGGCGTTGTTGGCTGCTGCTGCTGTTGACGTTGACAAGGCGGCTGCTCGCTCTGTAGCCACCAAACGGAAGATGGTCTGCAACTCGGGATTCTCCTTCTTGCACTTACGGCAGTAATACTGCTTAATGTGTTTCGCCTCCTTCTCGGTGATCCCAATGCAGTCGCCATGATACCATTCCTCGCAGCCATCGCAGCCGCTGTGGATGACAAAATGTAGTTGACAAAACCAACACACACACACCCCACTTACATCATAAACCTGGAACAATCGGAGGTGCGACAAATGCAATAGGCTTGATCATCTTGCTTGAGTATTGTGGCAATTTTCGATTTGCGCTCGGGCAAATCAAATTCACGGGCAATTTCCTCTTTCTGCAAAACAACAACAACGACAACAAAAATTTCATAGTTATATAGTTTTGCTTGTCTGAACTTTTGCCAAATTACCGATCGCTTGTATTTTCGTTTATCCGCCATGCTTGCTTGTGTTGTTTGTTGGCCTCCAACCACCAAATCTCCGCCACCCACAATCAACAATAGCTGTTGTATAAATTGTTGCTAATGTATCGATATATCGGTAAGCGCACAGTTTTAATAAACAAACATTAATGCAGTATTTTTAATAGTATTTAACTTCAACAACAGCAAGGCTAAAAATATCAAAACTTTAATTTTATAACTTACAATTTGAATGGTTGTTCTACACTCCACAAGTATTTCTATATTTTTAACTTGCGCAATTATCGAAAATGCAACTCGGCATTTTAGACTGACCATTTCACTTTTATTAAAGCAGCTGAGCTGCTGTAAACAAACCGTTTTGATGATCACAAATAAAAATTTTTCATTATTTGATTTGAATATTATAGCTACATAATTCAGTGCGCAAATGAATAATAATGAATCTGATAACATCGTTACTTTTATTCTTAACAGCAATCGGTTAATCTTGAGTAATGATATATATCGAGTGAATGTTTCGTAATCATCGCTATTTTGAATAGCTACTATCGATGTCGTAAAATATATCGATATTGGCTTTGGCTTTACACCAAATTACTAGTTTACAACTGTAAACAAGAGTAAAGAATTACTAAGGGATGGGCGTTACCGTGCTCCAACCATACCCGCTGCCCGAGGGCAAAAGCGGTGCCCATATCATCGATCATCTGGCCAAGCGCCTCCTCTCATTGGGCGCCACGCACGCCGGCCAATTTCTCGTCGACTGCGAGACATTCATCTCGACCCCACAACACGGCACACCCACAAGAGCCGTTCATGTGCTGCACAACTCCGAGTACCCGGCATCGACATTCTCTATCATTGACAATGGCACCGGTAAGCAAGTGGCACTCGTGGCCGACAGCATATTCGATCTGTTAATGCTGAAAATGACCTCAACATTCACATCGAAGAAGCAAACGAAAATCGAATCGCGTGGCGCGCGTTTCGAGTACGGTGACTTTGTCATCAAGCTTGGTTCCGTTACGATGATGGAGCATTTCAAGGGAATACTCATTGAGATCGAGTATCGGCCGTGTGTGACGCTGTCGTATTGCTGGGAAATGATTAGAGAAATGCTACAGGGTTTTCTCGGCATCAATGTGGCCAAAGAATATCCCACTTACTTCACCACACAGACCATCATGAATGCGATGGGGCAGCAGCAACTGCATGCCAAGCAGAACGATATTTATGAGCCAATGGACACTGTTAAACAGTATCTGGAGCACTTCACCAACTATCGCAAGCATGTCCAGATTCATGGAGCAGCAATGAGCACCTCGGGTGGCGCCTCCTTAGGCGGCGGTCCCGTTTTGTTGCCTTCGACGGTCGGTATGGGGCGGTCATGATGTGAGGTAAAGCTGGAGCCGCCAGATTCCATTTAATCTCCTCCAGCTACCAGCGAGACTTTGAACCCCAAATTTCTCTTAAATTTTTTTTACATATCTCTTTATTTTATACATATTTTAACACAACAGTTGTATATAATAAATATATATATATATAATAAATATATATGTATATATATACATATATATAATTAGTTATTCGTGGTGTACGAACAGTAAAAAATAAAACACAAGGATTTATTTTTTTTACTTAATAGACTACTTTATTTTTAATTTAAAAGCTCGCGGGCTACGCGTCTTAAGTGAGGAAAGTGTCTTTAAAAACTAAACTCACAATATGCTGAGCTCTAACATGAAAGTTCTTATTACGACTTAGGGCTAACATACGTGTGATGTTTTGTGTTTGTGTTAGTGTAGTAATGCTGAGTCCTCAAGTTGCAAATGGAAAATTTGAATGGATTTGGGATTTTTTGGAAGTGGCACGATCGCCAATGTAATAGGATCTTTTTGTTTGTGGCAGTTGGTGCCGTTGCGACAAATGTTTATGTTTGTGATACGATTTGTGGGAAAGAATTTGGAAGAGGAATAATTATGAGTGTTTGTCATGTACGAGAAATTATTCTGGTGGTGGATATATTACTCCCCCAACCTATAGAGGTTAGCTTGTCCTCAAGCGTTTAGTTCGGGGTACATAAGTGGGACTGGAATTACAATATTATCGATTTCAGCATTAGCACTTATGTCTGTGTCATGTGTTCTTACAAATTTTTGTGTTATTATATTGAATAGTGTTTTAATTTTCTTATTCACTAAGTTGTATATAACAATGAGGATTAAAATTAATACAATCATAATTATTGGATATTTATAATTATTGTTTTCTCTATTGTTATACATAATCATTTCTTTTATTTCAATGTGTGATAGTGGTTCTATTTTAGTTACATTGTATTCTGTAAACATAATAGTTGTAAATTGTTGCGCTCTATTTGAAATTTTAACATTTTTTAATTCAATGGTACAATTAAATATTTTTATAATTTTATCTTTTTCGATGTATATTTCTAAATTATTACAATTTTGATTTAGTTTGGTTCTGGTTAAGTTCCAGGTTATTATGATGTTTGGTTCCACTATTTGTATAAATTCTTGTTTACGATATTTATTAAAGGTGCAAACTGGAGTTTCATGTTTTATTATATTAGTTATGCATTGGTCATTTATGATCTTTTTAGAGATTGAATTCGAAACAAAGTTATTGTGTAAATAAAATTTTCCTTCAACACTTTCATTGATGATTTGTCCATTCTTATCTGGGTAAGGGATTACTTGGAAAGTTTTAGTTTCAAGATTACTCAATGGAATATGGGACATGATGAAAATTTCATTTGTAAGTGTACTGAACCAAGCAGAAGTTTTAATATTCATCAACTTTTCGTGATTAATGTGATCTATTTGATCGTGTTTAAGTAATTTTGGATTAAATATTCCTAAGCGAGTTAATTGTAGGCTTAGTTCGATGTCTTCTATATATTCGGTAAAATGTTCAATGTTAAAAATTAATGAATTTAATTGTTTTTCTTCTTCCAAAATTTTGCTTTGATTATTTATAATATTAATACCTTGATTAAATGTATTTATAAAATCATTAAGATTATTTGCCTGAATTGAATTATGGGCAATAATGTTAATTTGGGTTTCAAATTGTTTCTTATCTTCTTCATCTAACGTGCCAAAAAGGAATTTAAGTGATGATCCTATGAAATCGAATAAACCTCGTTTAGTACGACTTGTTATTCTGATACCTGCCATTTTATTCATTAAATATTTTATTTGGGGGTACTTGTTAAAGATATGGCTTTGAGTTAATAATAAATCAAAAGAGTTCTCTATTTGTGTTACGTTTATAGTTAAGCAATGATGTTCGAAGGATATTGGTAAATTTATTGTTCCTGACTCAAATAGGATGAATCCTTGATCATTTTGAATGGGATTTACTTCGACTTGTTGAGTTTTTACAGTTGTACAAATAGTTGACAATATGAGTAACATCAGCAATTTAAGATGTTTCATCATTCGGGCTGGAATTAACATATTTACTTTTGTTAATAATTTTTTTCTTTTTAAACTTCGATCTATAGTGTGTAACTTTTCTACCTCTATTAGTTTCTTCGTAATGTTTTTCGTCAAGTTTTTTAATATTACCTGTCTTTTTGAAAGGATTTGTTGTTTTTGATTTAACCAATGGAGCTTGTCTAAATCGTGTATCTACTTCAAAATCACTTCTGTTTTTATTGAGGTTATTTATTTGATTTACTTTATTCTCTTGTGAGTTATATTCAGGGGTTCCTGCATAAATAAAAATATCTGCTGGAGTTCTATTAGTTGCCTTATGTTTTGTTTTATAATTATAAGTATACAATATTGTTTCAAACTTTGTTATTTTATTCTCTATATTATCGTCGCTTTCTATTATTCTTAACTTTTCATTTATAGTTTTATGAAACCTTTCTATATCTGATATTCCTGTTTTACTTGTTGTTATGTTAATTTTTATGCCTTCTTCTTGTAACCAAATTTGCAAAGCCACACTGATGAATGCTGAATCTTTGTCTGCTTTTATCTCTATGGGTTTTCCCATTTCATTGAAAACTTTTAGTAAAGCTCTTTTAGCTTCTAACCAATCTCTACTTTGAACTTCAACTAATGTTGTGAATTTAGAATAAACATCTATACAAGAAAGAAATTGTTTCTTATCTATCATATAAAAATCTATAACATATTTATCCCTAACATTAAGTACTTCGGGTGTTATCTCGAACGTGAGTTTTGTATCTCTATGTTCGGTTTTAGCTATGTTGCAAATTTCACATTCATCAATTAGATTTTGTATTAGTTTTTGGTAATCAGGGTAATAATATTTTTCCTTAAACCAATTTATTGTTTTTTCTATACCTGGATGTAACAATTTTTTATGTGTTTTTAAAATTAATTCTTTAAACTCTGCAAACGTTTGTAAGTCAATTAATTTTAAGCTTGTTTTCATTATTTTAGTTATATTACTTGGATTTATTATTTCTAAATAAGCTCTTTGGAAAATTGGAAAATCTCTTTCATTGTGAAAATAGACAATACTCTTTTTCGAGCAAAGATATTCCTTTATCATATCTTTAGCATATTGATTATTCATTTCCTTATAAGAAATTTTTATGTTAAGTTTATGAAAATAGTGGTTTGTTTCAACTTTATTATCGTCACCTTTTATGAATTCTATTTTCCTATTAAAGTAGTTTAAAGGTCTTTCGGTTATTGGTATGTGATATTGACTGTCCTCTTGAGCACTATGTATAGTTGCTCTTGTGCTAATTGCATCTTCTCCTAAGAAATTCTCTTCTATTTTTATACGTGAAAGTGCATCTGCTACGTTATTTTCTTTTCCTGGTAAATACTTGATTTGATAATCGTATTCGTTTAATCGGATTTTCCATCTCTGTAATTTCATGTTTGGTTCTTTAATGTTACTGAGCCAAACTAGTGGTTTGTGATCGCTTAAGATCTGGAATTTTCTACCGAATAGGTAAGAACGGAAATATTTGGTTGCCCACACGATAGCTAATAGTTCTTTCTCTATAGCTGAATAGTTTGATTCGTGTTCGTTTAAAGTTCGACTTGCATAGCAAATGGGTTTGTGTTCCTGTGATAGAACGGCGCCTATAGCGAAGTTGCTAGCATCTGTAGTCAATGAGAATGGTTTCTCGAAATTTGGATAAACTAGTATCGGATCGGACGTTATTAAAACTTTGAATTTTTCAAATGCTGACACATAAGTGGGATCTTTTATGTTTATGGTGGCGTTTTTCTTCAACTTTGTTGTCATGGGTTTTGCAATATTTGCGAAATTGGGTATAAATTTGCGATAAAATCCGCATAAACCTAGGAATGATTTGATTTCTTTTGGTGTCTTTGGTATTGGGAATTCAACAATTGCCTTAATTTTGTTTGGATTTGGTTTTATACCTTGCGTGGTGATTACATGCCCGAGGAAATCAGTTTCCTTCTTCATGAATTCGCATTTGTCTAATTGTAATTTCAAATTTGCTTCCCGAAGTTTTGAGAAGACTTTCGAAATGGATGATATGTGCTCTTCCAATGAAGTGGAGTAGATAATAATATCATCTAAGTAAACTAGACAATCCTTGAAGATCAGATCTTCAAGTAGGTTATTCATACAGCGCTGGAAAGTCGCTGGAGCATTTTTAAGCCCAAAGGGCATACGAGTAAATTCGTAGTGACCATGCTTGGTTGAAAATGCAGTTTTTGCAATTGAATCGGGATCCATTTGGATTTGATGGAAACCCTTTGCAAGATCGATCGTAGTGAAGTATTGGCATTTGCCTAACTTGTCTAGGATCTCATCCATATTTGGTATGGGGAATTTGTCGTCAATGGTTATTTCATTGAGGTTTCGGTAGTCAATGACTAACCGGAATTTTTGTTTTCCTGAAGCGTCCATTTTTTTTTGGAACAATCCAGATGGGTGAACAATAAGGGGATTTTGATTTTTTAATTATGCCCTGCTCTATCATTTCGTTGATTTGTTTATTGACTTCTTGATCGTAAGCCTGTGGGTATTTATAGGGTCTTTTATATAATGGGTCTTCGTGTTTCGTTTGAATTGAATGCTTAATCGTACTAGTGAAAGTCAAATTTTCACCTTCCCGGTACTGAATATCGCGAAATTCATGTAAAACCTTTTTTAGTTTTTCTACCTCTTCTGTGTTAAGATGTTCAAGTCTGAACTCATTACACTCTTTTAATTCATCTTCGATTGCAAAGTTGAATGGCCTATCTTCGGTCAAGGGTGGATTTGCACAATCTTCTGTGTAAGCTTCTTCAGAATTTTCTTCTTTGTTTTGAAATGTAAATTTATATTCTCCTAATGTAACTGTGCCATTTTCGTAATCAATTTGGGATTTACTGGCTTTTAAGTATTCTCTTCCTAATAGCATATCATAATTTTCAGAGAAATTATGAATGTAAAATTTTTGTTTTGTAGGGCAAAGTCTGCTGGGACCAAAAAGTATACTTTCTGATAATTTGGTAGTGCCATTAATTGTTTGAACATTGATTGGATTTTTAAGAATTGGAAAACTAAAAATATTTTGTTTTAAAAGGTTTATTGAAGAACCTGTATCAATGATACATTTTAGGTTTACTTCATTCATTTTGATTCTTAAGTATGGTGTGTTTGCTCTGCATTTAGTTCCGAGGCACTTTGATGAAAATTTTCACCTTGCTCCATTTTGAACTGGCCACTTTGGCTTTCCCTTTGTCTTTTTACCGGTGGGTTAGGCCCACGGCTTGTTGAGGTATCCCTCGAATAGTTATAGGGGTTTTGGGTTTGAGTTTCTTTTAGTTTTTTATTGAATTCTTGGTGAAGATTTTGATTATTCTGATTTGAATTTGAGTAATTGATTTGTGGTTTTGAATTGGACGACTCATTTGAATGAGAATTGTTTGAATAGTTTGCGTAAGATTTATTTTGATTCCTACGACTATTGTTTTCACTTTTATGGTTATTCTGAGTTTCATAAGACTCATAAATACCTTCTGTTTGAGCAACGGCTTTTAGTTTGCTTATTGAAGTTATATCATGCCTTGCTAAGGTCATGTATATCCTGTCTGGTAATTTTCTGGTTATTACATTTTTTGTAGTAATTTTTAGAGCATTTCTGTATATTATTGCTGTGTTAACGTCTGTGTCTAGTGCTAACTTATTGCTAACAATATAGGATTTTCTCTCGAGCTCTTCGACGAACTTACGTAGACTTCCATTCCAGTTGGTGTTATATAGTCTTCTTAGTAATTCTTCATAAGGTGTCTGTGTCCTGAATTCCTCGATTAGGGACGATCTCAGCGACATCCAATTGTTGGATTGCGTAATCTGGGATGTACGCAAGGCTTCTCCATCCAGTTGTCGTTCAATAGCACCGAAGATTACGCTGCTTTGGCGTACATCAGTTGTTGGGTATAGAGACAGAATAAAATCTATTCTCTTTATAAATGCCGACAAATTTTCTGCTCCGTTATCAAACGCTGGCACGTGTTTGATTTGATTTATACACTGGTTTAAGTGTGCTTCTGTTAGTTCGGTTGCCATTTTTGATTTGTTATTAATTTGCACACGTGGTTCGAGTTTTTTTTTTTTTGAGTTTTTTATTATGACGGATTTTTTACAAAGTTTTTTGTATTACCGTTTTAATAACGCACTCACGCACGTAGATATTTTTCGCGGATACGTTTTGTATAGTTCACAACTAGGACGCGTTCACCCAGGACAATGTTAAAGTCCTTCTAGCGGTTCACGACTGCTTTGTTGATTCAGTAACTAGTACGACGTATCCTACCGGCTGCGCCAATTAGTTATTCGTGGTGTACGAACAGTAAAAAATAAAACACAAGGATTTATTTTTTTTACTTAATAGACTACTTTATTTTTAATTTAAAAGCTCGCGGGCTACGCGTCTTAAGTGAGGAAAGTGTCTTTAAAAACTAAACTCACAATATGCTGAGCTCTAACATGAAAGTTCTTATTACGACTTAGGGCTAACATACGTGTGATGTTTTGTGTTTGTGTTAGTGTAGTAATGCTGAGTCCTCAAGTTGCAAATGGAAAATTTGAATGGATTTGGGATTTTTTGGAAGTGGCACGATCGCCAATGTAATAGGATCTTTTTGTTTGTGGCAGTTGGTGCCGTTGCGACAAATGTTTATGTTTGTGATACGATTTGTGGGAAAGAATTTGGAAGAGGAATAATTATGAGTGTTTGTCATGTACGAGAAATTATTCTGGTGGTGGATATATTACTATATATATATTTATTATGTTATTATTTCAAAATGTAAGTTATCAGCAGATTATATTCATTGCTCAAATATTTTTATTTACTAGAAACAAAAAGTAAGTCGTTTAAGGATAAGCAAGAAAAAAATGTAAAACTTCCGGATTAGTATCCACAAAAATTAATTAAATAAGCACAAAATGTCTGAAATAAACACAAACACCTTAATTTTTATAAAATTGCGCATAAATATATATTTATTCAAAGCATGCGAACGAAAAATTATGTGTTGTGTATATAAATTGTACCACATGTAAGTTTAAAAAATGTAATATAATGTGTATGGAAGTCTTCTCACTAATACGAAAAAAATGTATACTTAAGCATAATAAACGGTGTTTTTTATTTAAAAAAATGTATTCTTAGTGCAAGTGTAATAGTAGTAGTGTGTTTAAATACAATACAATAAAAAAATTTTAATTATAATAATCTAGACCAAATTTCAACAAGCCGCAAATTTTTTTGGTGACATCAAAAAGTTAAAACATTATTAAAGAATATGGAATTTAAATTAGTTACTTTGCTTTTTCTTGCTGTATCTTAAAGTGATGGTTATAATTATTAAAGTTTTTTTTTGTTTTTTTTTTTTTAATTTTTCTGTTTTTGATGTGTAATATATTTATGTTCTTGCTATTGTTGTTCAAAAAGTTAATTATAACACAATAATTGTAATATAAGTGTATCATCTAATCTGCTTTTCATGCTATTTTGTTTGATTGGTATTTTTCATGTTTTGTTTTTTGTTTGGATTTCTTAAGTTTATTTGTATATTAAAATAAATTGTAGTTGCATATTAAATGTCTAATAATAATAACGTTTCCTGTGTGTGTCGGTTTATATGTGTGTGAAGGTGAGTGTTCTATGTCTGCTTGTGTACAACCGCTCTGCATTTGCATTTGCAGTTCGAACTGCGTTTGCTGCTACAATTTGCTCTTCGCAGCTTTTACATCTCGTTCTCTCGTATATGTGTACAACTGGCTATGGCTGTCTTTCTGAGTGTGAGAGTCTGTGTGTATTGCTGTTACTTTTTTTACTTTCCATCTCTTTTTGTAATTGAGTTGTCGTTGTTATCTGCGAATTTGCTTTGTGTTTTTTGTTTCATTTGTGTTTTTTACAAAATTTTTAAAATGTATGTCAATATGTAGATATATATGCATGTATGTGTGTATGCATGTACATATATTATTTATTATGAATTTCCGATTGATGGTAGTGTATTTGTTGCTGTTGTTGTGGTTGTTTTGTTATATTTTTATAATGTTTCTCATGGTTTAGCCAATGGATATCCTCACTCTTCTCTCTGTATTCGTCTCCTTATATCTCCTACAATAGCTCAATCGAAGCTCTCTCTCTCTTTTCCATGTGTAGTTGTTGTTGTTGCTGCTGCCGCTTGTACTCGTTAGTTGCAATTGTTGATGAGTTTTTATCAATCAATCAATAGTCGATTATTAGTCGAGCATAGGTAAAGTTGCAGGCTTGACGTGGCCACCGTCACCCTCAGAGACGAAACGTTTGCGTCCACTGCAATTACAGAAAAGACAATTCATAAAAGTATAATTTAATAGACGTAAATAAAGTTTTAGGAATGTTCTATGTCCGATTCTGGAATATGGTTCGTGCGTATGGTCTCCACAGTATTCTGTGCACCAAGATCGCATTGAATCTGTTCAAAAACAATTTCTCTTATTTGCTTTGCGTGGCTTGAACTGGAATGCTGAAGTGAGATTGCCGTCATATAGTAGTAGACTTCTTTTAATTAACCTACCTTCTTTAGCTAACCGTAGAATAATGCTATTGACTCTTCAGAGTTAATATCGCGACTAACCTTTTCCGTTCCATCTAGACTAACCCGTAGTTACATCCCGCTTGCTGTCCCCCTATGTAGATCTAATTTTGCATTGCATGACCCTTTTAGAGTTTTATGTTATAACTATAATAGATTTTATCATGTATTTTCTAGCGCTAACACTGCTATTAATCTTAAAACTTTACTACTAACCTATTTAATTAATAATTAGACCGAATTTAGCTTATAGTAATAAATTAAACATTTTCATTCCACCCGTTTATTTCTTATGTCCGATCCTGAATTTCTATTTTATGCTATCCGCGTTTTTTTTTGCATGCCCGAATCTATCCTGTCCGAACGCGAATCGTGTCGTTCGTCCTGCGACAGCGCCTCTCGGTCGGTTGGGCGGGAGGAGGGTTTATTGGGATCCGCGCGTAACAAGCATTGGCTTGGTATCGCTTGGGCCACTTGAATGTGCATACAATGTACGTCAACGTCCAGCAAATAATGTCGTTAATTTAATGTTTATTCACCTAAGAAAAGACTAGCTGCTAGCCACATATGCTTAATAGACAATCAAACGGGCTTTTTATACCCGCTACCCTTAGTGCCAACCAAACAACGTCAAAGGTGGCTGTTTTTATACCCGATACCCATAGGGTAGAAGGGTTTTATAACTTAGTACTAACAGAAAATGTAGAGTACCAACAAGTAAGAAAGCTACAGTCGAGAGTGCTCGACCGTAAGATACCCGCAACCCATTTCGAGAGAAAACAAAAAACTTAAATGATATCTTAACAAAAAATATACCAAATATACCGAAACTTGTTTTTATTTGAATATATTTGAAAATAGCGGGTATAAAAATCCATAACCTACCGACATGGTCACACTGTCAACTAAAAAAACAAAGCGCGAGCAGCTGCAAGTGAATTTTGCATATAAAATTGATTCATTAATAACTTCCTTGTTTTTCATTCGATCTCAACCAAATTGACAGGAATCATTGAGAATATAAGTATTATTATGCATACTAAAATTCAGTGCTCTAGGTCTATTATTACGGCTTTTACAGTTTTTGGAGGCGGAAAGGGGCGTGGGAAAAATCTAAAACAAACTTGATCTGCGTAGGACCTATAAGAGTACTGTCACCAAATTTGGTAGCTCTAGCTCATATAGTCTCTGAGATCTAGGTGTTCATACAGACGGACAGACGGACATGGCTGTATCGTCTCGGCTATTGACACTGATCAAGAATATATGTATATACTTTATATGGTCGGAGATGGCTCCCTCTGCCTGTTACATAAATTTTCTGTTGGCACTAAATTATAATACCCTTCTACCCATAAAACACAATACAATTTTTGCCTTGAATTATGTGTGTCTCTTTCTACTCATTCAATTTTCGCGAGTGCTTGTGATCGGCATCAATACATTTACGGATACACAAAAATATCCGCACACGATCTCTCAAAATACCCATACCAATGTTTGGAGTGTTCATTTCCACTCATTTTGCAGACCATAAAAATTATGCTGTGTTTTTGGTACTCGCTTAGCACGAGTGCCGAATTCTACCCATCCGAAAATACTCAGTCGTGCTCACTTGTAACAAATATACTTGGATAGCAAAAGTACTCGTGAGTACAGAGAACGAATATTTTGCGGTGGCTCGTTGCCATTCTCTGATGCCAACAACAGGTGAAGCTTATTTTAGCAGCTGTTCGCGCTTTGTTTTGTTGGCAGTGTGACCATGTAGGTATATTTAGGTATTTTTTTTAAATATATATACATAAAAAGCATATGATATAATTATTTGGTATTTGTTGTGTAAACATTATTTAAGAGCATTTTTGACAGTAGCTTTCTTACTTGTTTTAATTATTCAAAAGTTTAAAATTCCACTGCTTGATAATTACATCCAAAGTAATTTTTTGATTATTTTTAACATATTTATTTTTAATAAAATTTAATATTTTTCGTCGCGAACAAAATTGATTTGCTTCTACAGCAGCGTGACCGCGCCTGACCAAACGAGAAATACCAATTTGGTCTCAAAAAAATACGATAAAATAATATTTCATATTTTACAAAATACCACTATAAATACCATAACAAATAAATCGCCTAGAAATTCAAATTATAATATGTAAAAATATATGTAAAAATAATAATTGACTTATTATATATAGAAATAATAAGGTTTTTCACATTGCAAAAAATTTTTATTTTTTGTTTCATTTTACAAGATAAATAATATTTCAGTCCAACATAAAACTAAAACAATATGCATTCGAATTCAATTCCATATTTCAATATATATTTAAAGTCTTTAAATTAATTAAATGCTTTAAATTCATTTTGTAACATTTTCTTAAAATAAAATAATAGAGGAACTTCTATGTCCAGTTATCGAGTAACATGTTATTAAAATAAAATAATAAAGGAACTTCTTTGTCCAGTCTTGTAAGTTTCTTTTAAGATCAGAATATTACATTTAATTATATTTACTTGGAATTTCAAATTTTAAATCATAATGCTTTATTTCGTTGTCTTCCTCTTCGTTATTCGCCAATTCTTTTTTTAAAAATTTCGTTAAATCAAATCGAAAACATCCCAAAAATTACCAGGAAAACGGATATATCACATTAAAATACTTTAAAACAAGTTGATAGTACCCGCGTCCACATGGGAATATTTTCTCTCCTCCCTCGCACCACTCAGAACGAGGTGGTATTACAACATGGCCCATAACTCCGCCATTTTGTAAATTGACTTTTTAATCAAATTTATGTATTTTTAGAACTTTAATATTTGTATTCAATTCACCCATTTAAAACAAAAGGCTTTAATTTTTATGTTTAGGATCTCGGCCTTGAATGCATTGCATATACATATGTATCCACATCCATACATACATACAGTGGCTCACACCTTATTTCAACCAGTGCTCAATCAAAAGTTTATAGCGCTGTGTCTTCCAAACTAAAACAGATATTTAAATATTTTAAACGCAGATTTTAGGTATGTATCTTAACTTTTATTTCATAAGTTATCACATTTTTAGAATTTTTTTAAATATTTTTTTTGATTTAAAAGCTAAAATAACTAAGAAAATTAATCCCACAGCTTATTTCAACCAGCTATTAAAATAGTATTTTTTTTAGAGTGTATGAACCAAAAATGATATATTAATATTTTGTGTGGCCACCCTTCTGGTCAGCAATCATTTTAAGTCGAAATTTTGAGCTTCCGAACTTCACGGTCCAATATCGCCCACAAATTATGTATATGTACATATGTACATATGTAATTGCATATTACGGATTTAATGTTGAGGAAGATTTTTATACCCGCTACCCAGGGTAGAAAGGTATTATAACTTAGTGCCAACAGAAAATGTATGTAACAGGCAGAAGGAGCCATCTCCAACCCCATAAAGTATATATATTCGTAATCGGTGTCAATAGCCGAGACAATATAGTTTATTTCGAAACTTGGATGCCACGCCCTCTTCGCCGACAATATGCATAAATCTAGAACAAGTCTCGTTTTTTTTTATGTAAGTCGCGTATAACTCCAAAAGTTATTTGTGTAATTTGGTAACCCATCTGTTCTTAAAATGTTTTTTATACCCTGTAATTTAGATATCGGATTAGTAGAACAAATGTTATTTGTTAAATCATTTATCAAAATAGTTGTGCCCAATACATATGGACGTTTTAAGTGTGTAAATGACCTAGAGATATCAAATTTGGTGACAGTATTTGTGTAGGTTTTAGATTTTTGCCACGCTCCTCCTCTCCCCCAAAAACTGAAAAAGCCGTAATAATGGACCTACAGCATAGTATGCATAATAATAATTAAAGTCTCAATGATTTCTGTGAATTTGATTGTGATCGAATGAAAAACAAGGAAGTTAATAAAGAATCAATTTTATAGGCCAAATTCACTTGCAGCTGCTCGCGCTTTGTTTGTTTAATTGAAACTGTGATTATGCCTTTTTCAAATATATACAAAAAGATAAATTTCAGTTTTTTTCTTTGGTATATTTTTTGTTTAAATATCATTAAAGTTTTTTTTTTTCCCCCGAAATGGATTGCGGGAATCTTACGGCCGAGCACTCTCGACTGTAGCTTTCTTACTTGTTTGATTTAAAGATTTCCAAATGTTTAGTTAAGCACACAGTAATTTAATGACGCTTTACACAATTTTTTAAGACTATTGTAACAGTCAAATAATTTTTTTTTTTAATTTATTATTATTATTATATAAAAGTCCACTTTTGGACGCTTTATTTACGAAAAGAGTCTAATAAATTTGTTAATATGGAGATCAAAAGATTAAGCATTAAACTCTTTGAAAGCAGATAATACGATCGCATGAGTGAGTTTCGGACGCCGCCAGCGAAATAAAAAAAAACCTCATACTATTACTTTATTTGAAATTACTTAAAAATTTCGGTTGACGCAGCAACTCGTGCAACATTGTGAAGTATAGTGTAATCGTGTCATGAATAGGTGGGATTGGTAAAAAGCTTCTTGAAAATCAAGTGGAAAATGCATTTCACTTACCTGCCGACTATGAAGGATTGGGGCCAGTTGAAACTAGCCGTGTAACGGGGTGGGGGTTACCTTTCGAACTAACGCTAGATTGGGCTCTATGGGTGTATGGAATATAAGCCAGCTAAGTTGATGAATAACAAGATCATCTAACGATTTGCTTATAATGATGATGCAAAAACAAGAACCAAAACAAAAAAAATATTGCCAACTTTTTAAAACTAAACACGAATCCAAAAAAGAACTGCAAAGAAATAATAGAAAATAAGGAAGCTTCAGGCGGTCCGACATAGAGATCAAGCATGCACATACATACATATTATATATATTATAGATCCGATGAACGAGGCTCGAAAAGTTCACGATTTTGGAATAAGAACAACGGGTGAACAAAACGCAAAATACAAGTTGATTGATTCGATCGATTGATTTATAAATTGTTCAGTTCTTTCAGTCTTTGCACATTGGCTCCGTTATGTACCGCACTCACAAATCGAATCAACGGGAATGGACTGAGTTGCTGCTGCTGCGACTTAAAAATTTGAACGATTTTCTACTTGCGGACCTGCAACACTTTCGAATCACGCGTTTCAATTTGAGTACTGCACATATACGAAATCTAATCACAAACATGTATATTGATATACATATATATGTGATGGGGATATCGTTTTCGTTTTAAACTCGCATTGCGATTTTTTTTGGTTTTAAATGAAGATCAAAAGTTAAATGCAAAATTGTGTGTTTTTATACCCGCTACCCATAGGGTAGAAGGGTATTATGACTTAGTGCCAACAGAAAATGTATGTAACAGGCAGAAGGAGACATCTCCGACCCCATAAAGTATATATATTCTTGATCAGCATCAACAGCCGAGACGATATAGCCATGTCCGTCTGTCCGTCTGTCCGTCTGTCCGTCTGTCCGTCTGTCCGTCTGTCTGTCTGTATGAACACCTGGATCTCAGAGACTATAAGACATAGAGACACCAAATTTGGCAAAAATGTTCCTTCATACCCTACGCAGATCAAGTTTATTTCAAAAGTTGGATGCCACGCCCCCTTCGCCCACAATAAGCATTTATCTAGAAAAAGTCAAGTTTTTTTTTATGTAAATCGCGTATAACTCCAAAAGTTCTTTGTGTAATGATGTGTAATTTGGTAAGCCATCTGCGCTTGACACTCTTAATATACCCTGTAATTTTGGTGAAAATCGGATAAGTAGAACAAAAGTTATTCGCGAAATTATTTATCAAAATTGTTGTTCCAAATGCATATGGACGTTTTAAGTGTGTGATTGACCTAGAGATATCAAATTTGGTGACAGTATTCGTGTAGGTCTTACGCAGATCAAGTTTATTTTAGATTTTTGCCACGCCCCTTTCCGCCCCCGAAAACTGTAAAAGCCGTAATAATGAACCTAGAGCATTGAATTTTGGTATGCATAATAATAATTATATTCTCAATGATTCCTGTGAATTTGGTTGAGATCGAGTTAAAAACAAGGAAGTTATTAATGAATCAATTTTATATGCAAAATTCACTTGCAGCTGCTCGCGCTTTGTTTGTTTAGTTGACAGTGTGACCATGTCGGTGTTGTGGATTTCTTCCCGATATTTTCAAATATATACAAAACACAAGTTTCAGTATATTTTTGGTATATTTGTTGTTAAAATATCATTAAAATTTTTTTTGTTCTCTCGAAATGGGTTGCGGGTATCATACGGTCGAGCACTCTCGACTGTAGCTTTCTTACTTGTTTAGTTGTCGACTTGTGTAGATGGTATACAAAATATTAATGCCAAATGTCTACATTTTGAAATAAGCTAACACATCTAATTCTCAGGCTACTCGATTTGCACCTTTATCTATATATCCCTTTTTGCCCTTCTGCTCCGTTCCGTTCCGGTATTTTGTTCTACTCGAATTCTGTTCCAACACTGACAGCCTTATGCATGTAGTATCTCCGGCTCTGTACTTGTACTTGTGTATTTGTTCTTGGTTTTCAAGTTTTTGGTTATGGTTATGGCTCTCTAGTGTTTTCCCTCGGGACCTATCATTCACAGTCGGCCTAGCGAAATATTAACAACCAAGACAGACCAAGACCTCACAGTAAATAAAATAAACAACTTTCACTAGAATTTATCATTTACAATTGCTTGAACAGATATTTTTAATTTGAGGTAGTTTGAGTATTAAATGCCATTCACAGTTAAGAAACCTAACATGATATTTACTTAAAATTTATTAGGATTGCGGGTTTTAATCTGCTTAAAAAATAATTATAATATTTACGTGGAATCCGATCGATTAAACTGCTCGACAGCGCAATATTAAAACCCAAGCTTGAAGTGTAGTTTTTTCAAGAAAATAGAAACGACAAATAGATTGAACATAATTCTAGAATATTGCAAAGGTATGAATGATAGGATGATTGTCTGGTTTGTCCAGTATCAATCGGCAATAGGTTGCTAGCAATAAAAATATTTTGTATGCTTAGTTTTCAATAACAAACACAAAGGAGGCGGGCCAAGTTTCCACATAGCAACCTGGTAGACACGACACAGACAGAGAGAGAGAGAGAGAGAGAGAGAGAACTATAAAATGTTTGTGTGTGTGTGTGTGTGTCGGAAAGAGGGAGAGAGAGGAAAGAGTTTATAGCTTATATTTAAAATGTGGTGTTGATCTGGTTGCTGGTGGTAACATTGTCCGATAAAACTATTGAATACATTGAATCCATGGTGATCACTGTCGCAGTGTGATTTACAAGTATTTGCTTTGCGTATTTATTTTGTTAGTTATTGTTTTGTTTATGGTGTGTGTTTGCTTAATGAATAAAAAAAGTAGTATAGAAAAAAATATATATATAGCGACTACAAATGATCTAATTAATTAAGTATACTTAGGAGGTACAAGATTGAAAAAAAAACATATGATATGACGCTTATTTAAGATGCCAACGTCCAAATTCATAAACTAGCATTTGTAATTTGTTAATTATTGATGTGGTAGCTACTGCTGATAGATCACCTGTTGTAGTTACTGCTGCTGATGATGCTGCAGCTGCTGTTGAATTTGTAGCTGCTGCTGCTGTTGTCGATGCTGCTGCTTCTGTTGATAGTATTGCTGCTGCTGTTGTTGCTGCTCGTATTGCGTCTGTCGCCGCTTCTGCTTCTCGAGCTCGGCAAAATGCTCCTGCTGCTTGCGCACCAGTTCATCCATCACCTCATGATTGTAGGTGGAGTGCAGCATCAGGCCCAGCAGATTAGCCCGCGAGCTCAACTGATGCCGCAGCAAACGCTCCTGCTCCATGAGGTCATCCATTTTAAGCCATTGTCGAACACGCTCCAAATCGATTTCCGCCCGTCGTATCTTCTCCCACGCATAATGCTTGAAGCAATTCTTTTTAGGTGCGCGACAAAATTCCCCCGTCGGATTGAATACGTTGTTCACCAACGGTGCACCGCAGACATCAGTATCGCTGACCTTGGGATCTTTACTGTGCTCGGGGCACAATACGCGCAACCGCTTGCAATACGTTTTGCTGGCCGGATTGTAAAAGTCACAGAACATATTGTTGCCCTCCATGCGCGTCTGAAAGATGCTGCCGAAACTCGCTTGCGACTCGTATTTGTTAAAGCACTTCTCCATGTGCTTGATGGCGGTACGTGAGTGTATTTCATGGCCACACGTTATGCAATACATGCTCTGCTCGTCCTCCACATCGGCATTATCCTGTGGCCTTTGGGTGTCGATCGAGCTGCGTTTCGCACGCTCCACCACCATGTTCAGCTCCTCGGCGCGCTTCTCTAGTTCGGCGAGCGCAAAGCGAACCATCGACTGCTTTTGTCGTATGACCTCCAGCTGGTCGCGATTCTCTTCGGTTGCATGGCACGGCGTTAAATTCCATTCCTGCAGACGTTGCGGCAGCACCTGGAAGATACGATTCGTAGCGAGATTGAAGCCGCACTTGTTGCTGCAGTATTTACTTTGCGGTCGCGCCTGATTGCGGCAGCTGGGTCCATGGCACTGCCGTATGCCTTCCAGTTCGGGATGCATAAATATCTCTGGACTAGCAGTGCGCATAGATTTGCTCTTGCGCTGCTGTTGCAGCTGCTGCTGCTGCAGCTGTTGCTGCTGCTGCAACTGAGTCGCTTTCTCTCGCTTACGTCCCGTAGTCGTCGTTGTTGTTGTCGTCGTCGCTGTCGCCTGCATGACACAGTTTCGATAGATGCAGCGTGGTTTGTGGCCAACGCGTGTGCGGCAGGCATCGCATTGATTGCAATTGGGCCGACGGCAGCCGTCGCAGGTGCCACAACGTCTGCCCGCCTTGGTTTCCTTGGCTACCACATTGCTGCTGATGCTATTGTTGCTGTTGTTCTTGCCGCTATTGCTGCTCAGACTTGCAACAGTTTGCGTGCCATGAGCATTGTTGTTATTGCTGCTGCTGTTGTTATTGTCGCTGGCGTTGTTGGCTGCTGCTGCTGTTGACGTTGACAAGGCGGCTGCTCGCTCTGTAGCCACCAAACGGAAGATGGTCTGCAACTCGGGATTCTCCTTCTTGCACTTACGGCAGTAATACTGCTTAATGTGTTTCGCCTCCTTCTCGGTGATCCCAATGCAGTCGCCATGATACCATTCCTCGCAGCCATCGCAGCCGCTGTGGATGACAAAATGTAGTTGACAAAACCAACACACACACACCCCACTTACATCATAAACCTGGAACAATCGGAGGTGCGACAAATGCAATAGGCTTGATCATCTTGCTTGAGTATTGTGGCAATTTTCGATTTGCGCTCGGGCAAATCAAATTCACGGGCAATTTCCTCTTTCTGCAAAACAACAACAACGACAACAAAAATTTCATAGTTATATAGTTTTGCTTGTCTGAACTTTTGCCAAATTACCGATCGCTTGTATTTTCGTTTATCCGCCATGCTTGCTTGTGTTGTTTGTTGGCCTCCAACCACCAAATCTCCGCCACCCACAATCAACAATAGCTGTTGTATAAATTGTTGCTAATGTATCGATATATCGGTAAGCGCACAGTTTTAATAAACAAACATTAATGCAGTATTTTTAATAGTATTTAACTTCAACAACAGCAAGGCTAAAAATATCAAAACTTTAATTTTATAACTTACAATTTGAATGGTTGTTCTACACTCCACAAGTATTTCTATATTTTTAACTTGCGCAATTATCGAAAATGCAACTCGGCATTTTAGACTGACCATTTCACTTTTATTAAAGCAGCTGAGCTGCTGTAAACAAACCGTTTTGATGATCACAAATAAAAATTTTTCATTATTTGATTTGAATATTATAGCTACATAATTCAGTGCGCAAATGAATAATAATGAATCTGATAACATCGTTACTTTTATTCTTAACAGCAATCGGTTAATCTTCAGTAATGATATATATCGAGTGAATGTTTCGTAATCATCGCTATTTTGAATAGCTACAATCGATGTCGTAAAATATATCGATATTGGCTTTGGCTTTACACCAAATTACTAGTTTACAACTGTAAACAAGAGTAAAGAATTACTAAGGGATGGGCGTTACCGTGCTCCAACCATACCCGCTGCCCGAGGGCAAAAGCGGTGCCCATATCATCGATCATCTGGCCAAGCGCCTCCTCTCATTGGGCGCCACGCACGCCGGCCAATTTCTCGTCGACTGCGAGACATTCATCTCGACCCCACAACACGGCACACCCACAAGAGCCGTTCATGTGCTGCACAACTCCGAGTACCCGGCATCGACATTCTCTATCATTGACAATGGCACCGGTAAGCAAGTGGCACTCGTGGCCGACAGCATATTCGATCTGTTAATGCTGAAAATGACCTCAACATTCACATCGAAGAAGCAAACGAAAATCGAATCGCGTGGCGCGCGTTTCGAGTACGGTGACTTTGTCATCAAGCTTGGTTCCGTTACGATGATGGAGCATTTCAAGGGAATACTCATTGAGATCGAGTATCGGCCGTGTGTGACGCTGTCGTATTGCTGGGAAATGATTAGAGAAATGCTACAGGGTTTTCTCGGCATCAATGTGGCCAAAGAATATCCCACTTACTTCACCACACAGACCATCATGAATGCGATGGGGCAGCAGCAACTGCATGCCAAGCAGAACGATATTTATGAGCCAATGGACACTGTTAAACAGTATCTGGAGCACTTCACCAACTATCGCAAGCATGTCCAGATTCATGGAGCAGCAATGAGCACCTCGGGTGGCGCCTCCTTAGGCGGCGGTCCCGTTTTGTTGCCTTCGACGGTCGGTATGGGGCGGTCATGATGTGAGGTAAAGCTGGAGCCGCCAGATTCCATTTAATCTCCTCCAGCTACCAGCGAGACTTTGAACCCCAAATTTCTCTTAAATTTTTTTTACATATCTCTTTATTTTATACATATTTTAACACAATAGTTGTATATAATAAATATATATATATATAATAAATATATATGTATATATATACATATATATATATATATTTATTATGTTATTATTTCAAAATGAACTTACATTTAATAATAATCGGCAGATTATATTCATTGCTCAAATATTTTTATTTACTAGAAACAAAAAGTAAGTCGTTTAAGGATAAGCAAGAAAAAAATGTAAAACTTCCGGATTACTATCCACAAAAATTAATTAAATAAGCACAAAATGTCTGAAATAAACACAAACACCTTAATTTTTATAAAATTGCGCATAAATATATATTTATTCAAAGCATGCGAACGAAAAATTATGTGTTGTGTATATAAATTGTACCATATGTAAGTTTAAAAAATGTAATATAATGTGTTGGAAGTCTTCTCACTAATACGAAAAAAATGTATACTTAAGCATAATAAACGGTGTTTTTTATTTAAAAAAATGTATTCTTAGTGCAAGTGTAATAGTAGTAGTGTGTTTAAATACAATACAATAAAAAAAATTTTAATTATAATAATCTAGACCAAATTTCAACAAACCGCAATTTTTTTTGGTGACATCAAAAAGTTAAAACATTATTAAAGAATATGGAATTTAAATTAGTTACTTTGCTTTTTCTTGCTGTATCTTAAAGTGATGGTTATAATTATTAAAGTTTTTTTTTTGTTTTTTTTTTTTTAATTTTTCTGTTTTTGATGTGTAATATATTTATGTTCTTGCTATTGTTCTTCAAAAAGCTAATTATAACACAATAATTGTAATATAAGTGTATCATCTAATCTGCTTTTCATGCTATTTTGTTTGATTGGTATTTTTCATGTTTTGTTTTTTGTTTGGATTTCTTAAGTTTATTTGTATATTAAAATAAATTGTAGTTGCATATTAAATGTCTAATAATAATAACGTTTCCTGTGTGTGTCGGTTTATATGTGTGTGAAGGTGAGTGTTCTATGTCTGCTTGTGTACAACCGCTCTGCATTTGCATTTGCAGTTCGAACTGCGTTTGCTGCTACAATTTGCTCTTCGCAGCTTTTACATCTCGTTCTCTCGTATATGTGTACAACTGGCTATGGCTGTCTTTCTGAGTGTGAGAGTCTGTGTGTATTGCTGTTACTTTTTTTACTTTCCATCTCTTTTTGTAATTGAGTTGTCGTTGTTATCTGCGAATTTGCTTTGTGTTTTTTGTTTCATATGTGTTTTTTACAAAATTTTTAAAATGTATGTCAATATGTAGATATATATGCATGTATGTGTGTATGCATGTGCATATATTATTTATTATGAATTTCCGATTGATGGTAGTGTATTTGTTGCTGTTGTTGTGGTTGTTTTGTTATATTTTTATAATGTTTCTCATGGTTTAGCCAATGGATATCCTCACTCTTCTCTCTGTATTCGTCTCTTTATATCTTCTACAATAGCTCAATCGAAGCTCTCTCTCTCTTTTCCATGTGTAGTTGTTGTTGTTGCTGCTGCCGCTTGTACTCGTTAGTTGCAATTGTTGATGAGTTTTTATCAATCAATCAATAGTCGATTATTAGTCGAGCATAGGTAAAGTTGCAGGCTTGACGTGGCCACCGTCACCCTCAGAGACGAAACGTTTGCGTCCACTGCAATTACAGAAAAGACAATTCATAAAAGTATAATTTAATAGACGTAAATAAAGTTTTAGGAATGTAATGTCGTTAATTTAATGTTTTTTCACCTAAGACTAAAAGACTAGCTGCTAGCCACATATGCTTAATAGACAATCAAACGGGCTTTTTATACCCGCTACCCTTAGTGCCAACCAAACAACGTCAAAGGTGGCTGTTTTTATACCCGATACCCATAGGGTAGAAGGGTTTTATAACTTAGTGCCAACAGAAAATGTAGAGTACCAACAAGTAAGAAAGCTACAGTCGAGAGTGCTCGACCGTAAGATACCCGCAACCCATTTCGAGAGAAAACAAAAAACTTAAATGATATCTTAACAAAAAATATACCAAATATACTGAAACTTGTTTTTATTTGAATATATTTGAAAATAGCGGGTATAAAAATCCATAACCTACCGACATGGTCACACTGTCAACTAAAAAAACAAAGCGCGAGCAGCTGCAAGTGAATTTTGCATATAAAATTAATTCATTAATAACTTCCTTGTTTTTCATTCGATCTCAACCAAATTGACAGGAATCATTGAGAATATAAGTATTATTATGCATACTATTTCAGTGCTCTAGGTCTATTATTACGGCTTTTACAGTTTTTGGAGGCGGAAAGGGGCGTGGGAAAAATCTAAAACAAACTTGATCTGCGTAGGACCTATAAGAGTACTGTCACCAAATTTGGTAGCTCTAGCTCATATAGTCTCTGAGATCTAGGTGTTCATACAGACGGACAGACGGACATGGCTGTATCGTCTCGGCTATTGACACTGATCAAGAATATATGTATATACTTTATATGGTCGGAGATGGCTCCCTCTGGCTGTTACATAAATTTTCTGTTGGCACTAAATTATAATACCCTTCTACCCATAAAACACAATACAATTTTTGCCGTGAATTATGTGTGTCTCTTTCTACTCATTCAATTTTCGCGAGTGCTTGCGATCGGCATCAATACATTTACGGATACACCAAAATATCCGCACACGATCTCTCAAAGGTATTTTTTTTAAATATATATACATAAAAAGCATATGATATAATTGTTTGGTATTTTTTGTGTAAACATTATTTAAGAGCATTTTTGACAGTAGCTTTCTTACTTGTTTTAATTATTCATAAGTTCAAAATTCCACTGCTTGATAATTACATCCAAAGTAATTTTTTGATTATTTTTAACATATTTATTTTCAATAAAATTTAATATTTTTCGTCGCAAACAAAATTGATTTGCTTCTACAGCAGCGTGACCGCGCCTGACCAAACGAGAAATACCAATTTGGTCTCAAAAAAATACGATAAAATAATATTTCATATTTTACAAAATATCACTATAAATACCATAACAAATAAATCGCCTAGAAATTCAAATTATAATATGTAATATGTAAAAATAATAATTTACTTATTATATATAGAAATAATAAGGGTTTTCACATTGCAAAAAATGTTTGTTTTTTGTTTCATTTTACAAGATAAATAATATTTCAGTCCAACATAAAACTAAAACAATATGCATTCGTATTCAATTCCATATTTCAATATATATTTAAAGTCTTTAAATTAATTAAATGCTTTAAATTCATTTTGTAACATTTTCTTAAAATAAAATAATAGAGGAACTTCGTTGTCCAGTTATCGAGTAACATGTTCTTAAAATAAAATAATAAAGGAACTTCTTTGTCCAGTCTTGAAAGTTTCTTTTAAGCTCAGAAAATTACATTTAATTATATTTACTAGCCTTCTTCGTCAGAGCTGCTTAAATTAAATTTGTTGAGATCTTTGCCTAACATTTGTTCATTGGGCTTAAAATTATTGCACCCATTTTCGCGCAATGATTGTTTTACATGTAATATATGTGATACATTTACATTTTTTAAGTGGTTTCGATTATTCGTTTTGATTAAATTAATTTGAGAGAATATGCGTTCGCACGACGCATTAGAAACGGGCAAAATTAACATAGATTGAGCAAATTTCGAAATATTCTAATATTTATAGCAATCATTTATAAATTTTAACTGACTCAATTCGTACCAGAATGTATCGTAATTGAGATTTTTAGTCAAAAGCATTTTAACTATGTCTTTAGTTTTCATTGTTCGACACTCATTGTCAATTATTTGTGGATCATTGACAAAATCGGGAAAGCGTTCATACAGCTTGAACAATTGACAATTTTGATTATTGTGCTGCTTACGTGACGCCAGCGTACTCCAAATGTCCGTCTGGCACGCTTTGCAGTGCGCATCCATCTTATTTGCGCTCCTGCCCAGCCATTTTTGATTTTCCGGCATAGTCTCACTCAGCTCTATATTTTTGCTTATTACTCATGTTCACTATTTGTTTGTTTTAATAGATTATGACAAAATTAAGACTTGATTCGATTTGCTATTCTATAAAAAGAGAGCGTCACATTTGTTAAAGTGTGGTAAAACCGAAAATACCATATAATACCATAAAATCTAAGAAAAATGCTACTAAATACCAATAAATACTTTAGAGCAAAATCAGAGCTGAAAAAATACCAAAAAGTATTTAAAATGCCATATTTGGTTACGCTGATCTACAGACATTGACACTTTTTTAAAATTTGCTCATTTTGTTTTAAAAACAAAAAAAAAAAATTTGTTCTCATCAAGTAATAATCACTTAATATTAAATACTAACTTAAAGAAAACAAGTCGATATTAACCAAAATTTCAAAAAATGTCCTTCTAATTAGCTGTAATTAAATTGAACATCAAATAAAATACATATTACATACATGTAGATGCCACTTACATTTAGAAGATTGTGCATGAACATTAATACATTTGTACATATCTTAAGAGCATTGCCATAAAACCAAATTGCAAATTACGCAATGTCAAAAACAAAGAAGAACACCACAAAAAAAAAAAACAAAAATACATTTGGCAAGAGTCTTTAAAAACAAGTAAAAACAAACAAAAAAAACCGGCAAAATGAAGACAAAATAAAACGAAAAATCACAAAAGAAATCGTAATGCATTTGCACGAATTTACAGCAAAAGTTCATTCAACTGTTGACCCTTTTTCTGTGTCTGTCTTTCTCTCACTCGCGCAACTTCTCTCCTACTCTGTAACAAACAAAAACTGCAGCAAAAAAACAGCTGTGAGACGGAAAACGAGTAAACATAGGCAGAGAAGGGGGAGTGGAACTCGAAACTAGTTTTCGCATCGTTCACACAAGTCTTTGGGTAATCGCTAGTGGCAAGCAGGGCCGGTATCGAATTTTAACAAATATCAGCAATAGCAAGACAGATAAGGCAGCAAAAACAAAGCAAAGAATAACTAGTTCTACAATCAAGAGCACTCAACAGTGAGATACCCACTATTCATTTTGAGAGAATACAAATACCTTACACATATGATATTTGAATAAAATATGAACCAACCTATTTGTAGAAAAAATATAGTCTTCGGTACTATCTTGCTTTTTGTACAAATATACTTTTTCCATGAAAACAGCCATCTTATACCGCACATGGTCACTCTGTCAACCAAACCAACTACGCTCTTTGACCAAGAATATACACTACTGGACAAAATAATAAGTACACCCTTATAACATTTATTTCACACCTCGTAAAACGTTTTTAAGTAACTTGAATAAAAAATCAATTCTACTTTTAGTTTTCGGATTCATAGTAGATTATAAAAATAGTAAACTTGAGCATTTTACATTTCAAGTTTAAAGTTTGTGATCGATTTATTCAAATGCATAGGCATGGCTTGGTCAAAATAATAAGTACACCAATTCTACAAAGCCAAAAACTCGAAACATAACAATTGTTTTCCATTATTTTATTAGTAATATCAATATAATGGTAGTATCAAACTCAGAAACACTCATTTTTATATGCAATAAGTTTGCAAAAAATCTCCATAGGAATCTCATACTTCACATTTTGTACATAATTTCCACAATTCTTCGAATTTTGTAAAGGTATTTATGCCAATTCACTGTTTCAAGTCACCCCATAAGTAATCAATTGTGTTTGAGCCAAGAAAGTGACTTGGCCAACTTATAATGTTTACCTCGTTCCCTGTAATCCAGCGCTTGGCCAGTCTTGGCGAGCGTTTTGGGTCATTATCCTGTGGAAACCCCCTTAACAGGGACATTTTTTCCTCAGCGTAAAAAAGGGAATATATAAAATCATCATATGAAATGATTTTTTTATCCAAATAGGGTCATATTATCAATTTACCGATGAATCCGTACAACGTCATTCCAAAACCAGTAAGAAAGCTACAGTCGAGAGTGCTCGACCGTATGATACCCGCAACCCATTTCTAGAGAAAACAAAAAACTTAAATGATATTTTAACAAAAAATATACCAAATATACTGAAACTTGTTTTTTTGTATATATTTGAAAATAGCGGGTATAAAAATCCATAGCATACCGACATGGTCACACTGTCAACTAAACAAACAAAGCGCGAGCATCTGCAAGTGAATTTTTCATATACAATTGATTCTTTAATAACTTCCTTGTTTTCAAGACGATCACAGACGAAACCAAATTCACAGGAATCATTGAGAATATATATATTATTATGCATACCAAAATGCAATGCTCTAGGTTTATTATTACGGCTTTTACAGATTTTGGGGGCGGAAAGGGGCGTGGCAAAAATCTAAACCAAACTTGATCTGCGTAAGACCTACACGAATACTGTCACCAAATTTGATATCTCTAGGTCATTCACACACTTAAAACGTCCATATGCATTGGGCACAACAATTTTGATAAATAATTTAACGAATAACTTTTGTTCTACTTATCCGATTTTTACCAAAATTACAGGGTATATTAAAAGTGTCAAGCGCAGATGGGTTACCAAATTACACATCATTACACGAAGAACTTTTGGAGTTATACGCAATTTACATAAAAAAAAACTTGACTTCTTCTAGATTAATGCTTATTGTGGGCGAAGGGGGCGTGGCATCCAACTTTTGAAATAAACTTGATCTGCGTAGGGTATGAAGGAACCTTTTTGCCAAATTTGGTGTCTCTATGTCTTATAGTCTCTGAGATCCAGGTGTTCATACGGACAGACAGACGGACAGACGGACATGGCTATATCGTCTCGGCTGTTGACACTGATCAAGAATATGTATACTTTATGGGGTCGGAGATGCCTTCTTCTGCCTGTTACATACATTTCCTGTTGGCACTCAGTCATAATACCCTTCTACCCTTTGGGTAGCGGGTATAACTACAACTGTTGTTGTGGAGGCTTTGTGGGTGTGGCGGAGCAAAAGCAACAGCAACTACTGCTGTCGCTTAGCCGTCATTTTTACCTTCTCTCCATGGTGCTCACGATCTTGAGTCATTTGCAGGTTGTTGCACCATTGCCACCCAACGGAACAGCAACTACTTGTAACATCAATGTCACCTTTGTGGGTGCGACCAGCAATACGCAATCGATAATAATTGTATAACCTATCGATATGCAAGTGTGCGTGTGTTTGCTTACAAACATAAAAACAAATAAATAGCAGACAAGTCACACGAGCTGACTAAATAAATTATTGGCTTAAGAGCACCACATAAAATAAACAACAACAAAACCTAGGAAAACAAAAACAAACAGAAAGACTTTTATAAAACTTATTGTCATTTAAAACGTTCTGAAACTTAGATGAAAATAACATTTCTTATTTTAGCAACGGAATGCGAAATCATATTTGTCAATATGTTATATTTGTATTTTACATTGTAGTACAACGAGAAATAGTTATGTTAATGTTTTTACGAACATCAATAATGAAAACTGTTAAATATTCCACAAAATAAGACGAATCTAACTAATATATTGGTAGCTATTTTATGAACTGCACACAATTTTAAAACCACGGACGATAATTTGTATTGTAAAAATTCAAATGCAATTGACTTATTTTTTATTGATTTCAAGTAGTAAATATCAAAAATAACATTTTTTGTTAAATGATAGACCATAAGTAGTATTGTTGATTTTTTTTTTAATTTACAAACAACAATTTTAAGTCGGAGCTTTGAATAAAAGTTAAAGTTCATAAGATCATTTGGCTGTCGCCCAAAATTATTGACAAAATTCGAATACATTATACATATTCCAAGAGCATTCTTGCTATTTACAAAGAGATGTACATACATACATACATATGTACAGATGTATGCAAATATACTATGAAATACAAGAAATAAAATTACTAATCGGCGCCTGATAAACCGGCCCACAATCGACAGCCTCAACCAAGCAAAGAGGCTGACGCCAGCGTCATCACGCAAAAACCAAACTGCGCAATATAAATTTCATAAACAAACACACACACATTCTTATACAAACTCATACGCACCATATGCATAGAAGTGAAAAGAGGAGAAAAGCAAAAGTCAAAGAGAAACGAAAACAACGCAAAGCTAAGAACGACGCGGCGTGCGGCACATATAATCACTCAAACACACACACATCTTTATGTATGTACATACATACATACGTATGTATGCATGTGTGCACAAATATTAAACAACAAGTGGAGGAAGAACTGAAAATGTCGGTAAAAAAAAATACAAATCAAGTTGATGAGGCGGCAGGCAGCATATACATACAGTGGCTCACACCTTATTTCGTGCAGAGGAAATGTCAATTTTCTAAGTCTAATATCTTTTGGGCCAGGGGGAATTCAATAAAAATTTAAATGCAGTTTTGTTTAGCAGATATTCATTATATATGTAGGTACTTCATTGTTTTTCCTTTTTTCTAAATAACACACAAAACATCAAATATTTACATATTTAAGGGCACAGCTTATTTCGTGCAAGATATTTGGATCGACTTTTTAAATTTGGAAATTTTTTAAAAATTGAAATTGTTTGTTGTTTGTCAATATTTTCTCATATTTAATTATAATTGGTCACACTAGAAATACACTATATTTGAAATTTTGCAAAATGAAACCAAGAACCACAATTGAAAAGCGGGAATAAGTCCTAAGTCATTTTAAAAATGGGAGCACTCAGCGGGAAATAGCTAGGATGGTTGAATTAAGCCCAAGTACAGTGTAGTACGTTTTGTCCGGGAAAATCGGATGGCAGATAAAGGCCGAAATGATCCGAACAAAATCTTCAATGAGACTGAGGAAAGACGAATTGTCCGCAAAAATAAAAGTCAACCCCAAATTATCGGCTCAGAAATTGACATCCGTGGTGGAGACTGAAATGAGGAAGAATTGTTCTGTTTAATGGGCAAGTAGCTCGGGAGAAGCCATTTATACATAAGAAAAACCAGCTATGCAGACTAAAATTCGCCAAGGATTACGTAACTCGTCCTATGAACTACTGGAACGAAGTAATTTTTGCAGATGAGTCAAAATTTAATATATTTGGGTCGGATAGGATGCAGTATGTTCGGAGACAACCGAATACAGAGCTCCAAAACAAACATTTAAGACCAACGGTAAAACACGGAGGTGGGAATGTGATGGTTTGGGCTTGCATGGCGGCTTCAGGAGTTGGAAATTTAGTTTTCATCGATGGGAACATGGACAAAATGATGTATCTTCAAATATTGAAAGATAATCTCATTCAAATTGCGGGCAATCTGGGCTTGGAAGGGCGGTTTAGATATTACCAGGATAATGACTCAAAACACAAATCGGCTATTGTGCAGTTCTGGTTGATCTGGAATTGTCCGCACGTTATTATTCCACCAGCCCAGTCTTTTGACCTCAATGTTATTGAGAATTTATGGGCCATTCTTGATCATGCCATTCGCAAGAGGTTCATATCTAATAAAAATGACCTTAAAAAAGCGCTTATAGAAGAATGGAACAAAATCCATATTGAGACAACTAAAAAACCAGTAAGAAAGCTACAGTCGAGAGTGCTCGACCGTATGATACCCGCAACCCATTTCGAGAGAAAACAAAAAACTTAAATTATATTTTAACAAAATATATACCAAATATACTAAAACTAGTTTTTTGTATATATTTGAAAATATCGGGTAAAAATCCACAACACCGTTATGGTCACACTGTCAACTAAACAAAAATGGCGCGGGCAGCTGCAAGTGAATTTTTCATATAAAATTGATTCTTTAATAACTTTCTTGTTTTTCATTCTATCTCAACCAAATTCACAGGAATCATTGAGAATATATATATTATTATGCATACCAAAATTCAATGCTCTAGGTTGATTATTACGGCTTTTACAGATTTTGGGGGCGGAAAGGGGCGTGGCAAAAATCTAAACCAAACTTGATCTGCGTAAGACCTACACGAATACTGTCACCAAATTTGATATCTCTAGGTCATTCACACACTTAAAACGTCCATATGCATTGGGCACAACAATTTTGATAAATAATTTAACGAATAACTTTTGTTCTACTTATCCGATTTTTACCAAAATTACAGGGTATATTAAAAGTGTCAAGCGCAGATGGGTTACCAAATTACACATCATTACACGAAGAACTTTTGGAGTTATACGCAATTTACATAAAAAAAACTTGACTTCTTCTAGATTAATGCTTATTGTGGGCGAAGGGGGCGTGGCATCCAACTTTTGAAATAAACTTGATCTGCGTAGGGTATGAAGGAACCTTTCTGCCAAATTTGGTGTCTCTATGTCTTATAGTCTCTGAGATCCAGGTGTTCATACGGACAGACAGACGGACATGGCTATATCGTCTCGGCTGTTGACACTGATCAAGAATATATATACTTTATGGGGTCGGAGATGCCTCCTTCTGCCTGTTACATACATTTCCTGTTGGCACTAAGTCATAATATCCTTCTACCCTATAAGTAGCGGGTATAATTAGTTTCATCGATGGAAACACGTTTTAAAGAAGTCATTAAACAGAAAGTAGGGATCATTTTTTTTTGTTTTAGTATTACATTTAAATAGCAAGTTCCTTGCACGAAATAAGCTATTCCTTTAAATGTGCAAATATTTCATGATATTTTTAGTTTTGTTTGTTATTTAGAAAAAACAATGAAGTACCTACATACATATATAATAAATATCTGATAAACAAAACTGCATTTAAATTTTTATTGAAATCCTCCTGGCCCAAAAGATTTTCGACTTAGAAAATTGACATTTCCTCTGCACGAAATAAGGTGTGAGCCACTGTGTATTGGTGATTTTTGGCACACATACATATACAATTTGCTAGCTCGGGCAATTCGTGAATATGAGCGAAATACTATAATGTGACAAACATGGAAGATATAGTAAGCAAGTAAGAAAGCTACAGTCTGATACCCGCAACCCATTTCGAGAGAAAACAAAAAAATTAAATATTTTAACAAAAAATATACCAAATATCCTGAAACTTCTATTTTTGTTTTAAATATTTGAAAATAGCGGGTATACAAATCTATAACATACCGAAATGGTCACACTGTCAACTAAAAAAGCAAAGCGTGAGCATCTGCAAGTGAATTTTGCATATAAAATTGATTCTTTAATAACTTTCTTGTTTTTTATTCGATCTCAACCGAATTCACAGGAATCATTAAGAATATAATTATCGTTATGCAAAATTCAATGCTCTATGTCTTTTATTACGGCTTTTACAGGCTTTTGGGGGCGGAAAGGGGCGTGGCAAAAATCTAAAATAAACTTGATCTGCGTAGGACCTATAATAGTACTGTCACCAAATTTGGTAGCTCTAGCTCTTATAGTCTCTGAGATCTAGGTGTTCATACAGACAGACAGACGGACATGGCTATATCGTCTCGGCTGTTTACACTGATCAAGAATATATATATTTTATGGGGTCGGAGATGCCTCCTGCCTGTTACATACATTTTCTGTTGGCACTAAGTTATACTACCCTTCTACCTATGGGTAGCGGGTATAAAAAATTTAGCTAAATCGGAAAATTGTGCAGTAAATTAGTATACGTTATTTCTTTAGGAACGTCACGCACAAAGTACTTCACTTCTTATGGTGAACAATAATAAAAGACTCCTTCCACAAAGAGGGGAAAGTCTATGACTCAAGTGATAAATAAAAAATGTTCACCAACGGTCGGTTCCGTACTGAAGTACAAAGGCGGGAACTCTATTGCGAAAGCACCGGCTTAACCATTTAAAGATTTCAATTTGGCGACTCCTTCAGATATAATTCGACCGATACAGGCTGTAGGCATAGCGCGCGTTATAAAGATGAATATGTGGTTTAAAATAACAATGCAAATAGATCGGCTATCGCCTGACCAGAATTTGCTTTCGAATTTTCGTAAGATAGGTAAAAAGGATAAGAGAAGGCTTACGCTTAGTGTTATCACAATTAAAAAACTTCCTTGGGTTTTCACAGAAGCTAACTCCACAGCGAGCTAAGTAGTTTATAAAACATACAGCATTAAGCTCGATAAAATTAGACCGAGAAATTATATATTGCGAAAAAGTGTAGGTAGAGCCTGAAATTTAAAATGTATTATAAAATCTAGACTTCAGGTTCTTAAGATTAGAAAGTTGTTTACAAAACCAAGGAGGTTTATTAGACCTATGCGAAAAATACAGACATTAAAGCAAAGATTTAATTTAATATGGTATTATGACTTAGTGCCAACAGGAAATGTATGTAACAGGCAAAAGGAGGCATCTCCGACCCCATAAAGTATATATATTCTTGATCAGTGTCAACAGCCGAGACGATATAGCCATGTCCGTCTGTCCGTCTGTATGAACACCTAGACATAGAGACACCAAATTTGGTACATAGGCTCCTGCATTCATTATTCAGATCGAGTTTATTTCAAAAGTTGGCTGCCCCCTTCGCCCACAATATGCATAAATCTGGAACAAGTCAAGTTTTTTTTTATGTAAATCGCGTATAACTCCAAAAGTTCTTTGTGTAATTTGGTAGGCCATCTGTGCTTAATACTTTTAATATACCCTGTAATTTTGTTTAAAATCGGATAAGTAGAACGAAAGTTATTTGTTAAATTATTTATCGAAATAGTTGTGCCCAATGCATATGGACGTTTTAAGTGTGTGACCTAGAGATATTAAATTTGGTGACAGTATTCGTGTAGGTCTTACGCAGATCAAGTTTGTTTTAGATTTTTGTCCCGCCCCCCGAAAACTGGAAAAGCTGCAATAATATACCTAGAGCATTTTGGTATGCATAACAATAATATAGTCTCAATAATTCCTGTGAATTTGGTTGAGATCGAATGAAAAAGAAGGAACTTATTAAAGAATCAATTATATAGGCAAAATTCACTTGCAGCTGCTCGCGCTTTGTTTGTTTAGTTGACAGTGTAACCATGTCGGTATAATATGGATTTTTTCAAATATATAAACAAAAATAAACAAAAATTTCAGTGTATTTCTTTGGTATATTTGGTGTTCAAATATCATTTAAGTTTTTTGTTTTATTTCGAAATGGGTCGCGGATATCTTACGGTCAAGCACTCTCGACTGTAGCTTTCTTACTTGTTGTTACTGCGTCTGTCTTTACTGCTGTTTTTTGTTTTTGTACAGATATTTGGGGTTTACATATACCGATATTATACTTTTAATACTGAAGTAGACGAGAAGGGGGAACACACTTACCGCGATGGTACATTATTAATAATCTTGTCAGTTAGGAAGCCGGCACGATTACAGCGCTCCACAAATCGATCGAGTATAATGTACGCCAATGGAACGTCCAGCACAATGTCCGCCATATCATCGTAGACCCGCATGAAGCCCTATAATTAAAATCGAAAACCGCAAGACCGTAAGAAATTAACAATAATAAAAGTAATAATCAAAGCTAAGTATAATGGAATATGGTTCTCTTCTATTCGGACACGAAACGATAAGCGAGCCTTGATTACACGCCTGCTACAAACAAATTACCTGATCTATACAATTTATTTTGCTAAAATGTATGAAAATTCCTTATTTCTGGAATTAATTATAAATTCACCATTGTTTTGCCCCTTTGATTTATTATACCCGTTTGAACTAGACCCCTCGACCAGAGTCAACACAGCCGAGACGGTATAGCCATGCCCGTCTGTCTGTCTGTATGAACATTTATATCTCAGAGACTATAAGACCTAGAGATATCAAACTTGGTGACAGTACTCCTGTATGTCTTACGCATATCAAGTTTCTTTTAGATTTTTGCCACGGCCCTTTCCGCCTCAGAAAACTGTACAAGCTGTAATAATAGAATTTTTGTGTACATAATAACAATGACTGCTGTGAATTTGGTTGATTGAATAAAAAACATACAAGTTGTTCAAGAAATAAAATTATAGGACAACTTTGACACGTATGTAGCTGCACGCGCTTTGTTTATTTAGTAGTCAGTGTGACAATGTATGTAAATTATGATTTTTTTTTTCATATATTTTATTTATTTTGTATATATATTTATATATATTTTATTTATTTTGTATATATATTTATATATATTTCATATATTTTATATTATTTTCTATTTTCTCGAAATGGGTAGCGGTCGGGCACTCTCGACTGTAGGTCGGGCACTCTCGACTGTAGCTTTGTTTTTTTTTTTAAATCAATTAATCTGTTTAAGGGGAGATGCACATGTAACCGGTCAAACAAAACCGGATTTTTTTTTCTTATATCGGTAGTCAAACTATTCAAGAATAACTCCATAAAATTTTAAAAACAAATTTTGAAAGCACTCAAGAATCCGCCTGTCTGTTCAACATGCACAACGCTTTTTCTCGACTCTAAATTTTGATAATGCGTCAAGTTTATAAACAAATTAAGAAAATATATCGAAATGAGTCGAACTGAATTATCTTTAAAATGCACAAAATGTTTCGTCTTTATAAAAAATTTGTCTTCTATGTGAACCTTAAAAATTTTGAAGAACAAAATTTTAATTCAACCGCCTTTTAAAAATATTAAAAAAGTTTTTAAATATTAGATTTTACGTTCAAATAGAAGACAAATTTTTTATATAGACGAATCATTTTTCATTTTTAAAATCGGTAAGATATTACGTTCCCTATCGCGTCAATAGTCAGTGCACCTCAAACCCAAGGACATTTCGCAAAATGGACAAAATGGATGGACACGATTGCATATCGAAATGATTCATACTGTATTGTCCTTAGAATTAAATGGTCTTCCATGTGAACCTAAAATATATTTTTTTTTTCCAATATTTAATTTTTTTTTTATTATGAAAATGTTTTCCAATATTTGTTTTATTTTTTCAACTTCAAAAGTCACTTTTTTTTCATAGGATTTTTTAGAATTATTTTCAATAAATTTAAATTTTTGAAATCGGACGCAAATTACGATCTCTTTGGTCTCCATAGTCAGTGCACCTCAAAAATTGTGATTAACTTAATTTTGACTAACTTAGTGCCAACAGAAAATGTATGTAACAGGCAGAAGAAGGCATCTCCGACCCCATAAAGTATATATATTCTAGATCAGTGTCAACAGCCGAGACGATATAGCCATGACCGTCTGCCTGTATGAACACCTATATCTCAGAGACTATAAAAGCTAAAACTACGAATTAAACATAAGTTAGGACTGCACTACAATCAAGTTTCTCTTAGAATTTTGCCACGCCCACTACAGCCTTTAATAAACATACTTTAAAGTATACTTTACATTTTGAGAATATATGCATACGTGAGAATATACCGAAAATCATATTTTCTCTATGTATGTATATACTTTTACGTTGAACAAAATCCGCATGTACTATACATGGTCGCACTATCAACAATACGAACTAAGCGAGTGCAGCTGCATCTGATTATTGCCCTATACAAAATATTTTCTTGAATAACTTATAATTATTTGATCCGATCAAAACCAAATTTGAATTATTTTAACTATAAATATTATTATGCGAACCAAAACTCATGACTCTATCTTTAAAATTATGGTCGATCATAGTTATACCCGCTACCCATAGGGTAGAAGGGTATTATAACTTAGTGCCAACAGAAAATGTATGTAACAGGCAGAAGGAGGCATCTCCGACCCCACAAAGTATATATATTCTTGATCAGTGTCAACAGCCGAGACGATATAGCCATGTCCGTCTGTCCGTCTGTATGAACACCTGGATCTCAGAGACTATAAGAGCTAGAGCTACCAAATTTGGGGACAGTACTCCTATAGGTCCTACGCAGATCAAGTTTATTTCAAAAGTTGGATGCCACGCCCCTTTCCGCCCCCAAAAGTCTGTAAAAGCCGTAATAATAGACCTAGAGCATTGAATTTTGGTATGCATAATAATAATTATATTCTCAATGATTCCTGTGAATTTGGTTGAGATCGAATGAAAAACAAGGAAGTTATTAAAGAATCAATTTTATATGCAAAATTCACTTGCAGCTGCCCGCGCTTTGTTTGTTTAGTTGACAGTGTGACCAAAACGGTGTTGTGATTTTTACCCGCTATTTTCAAATATATACAAAAAACTAATTTTAGTATATTTGGTATATTTTTTGTTAATATATCATTTAAATTTTTTGTTTTCTCTCGAAATGGGTTGCGGGTATCATACGGTCGAGCACTCTCGACTGTAGCTTTCTTACTGGTTTTTATTTCGAGGGGTGCGCGGAAAGTGGCGTCCGAAACATAAGACAAACTTGTTCTGCTTGAAACAATATCGAATGTTCTAAAAAAAATTTGGTTGCTCTTTTAGTCCCTGACATCAAGGTGTTCATACGGACGGACATACAGACGGACATGACAATATAGACTCGGATGTTGACGCTGTTTAAGAATAGATTTAGAATATATAATATATGAAGTCGAAAATGTCTCCTTCTGCCTGTTAAATACATTTTCTGTTGGTTCATAATACCCTTGTACCCTAACGGGTATAAAAATGTGTAAATCATAGAGACGATCCAATAGATGAAGTGTAACGTTACTAACCTGCTCCATGCCCGCTGGCAGCACCAGACAGGTTAGATCCAGCGATTTGAGCAGCTCACACATTGCCTCCTCGGTGGTCTGACTGAGCGATTCGAGAGTCATCACAATTGCCTCGTAGACAAGCTCATGATGATAGTGCGGCACCTCGAGGGCCCGCAGACAACGCTGCGCCTCAGCGACATCACGCGACGAGAGATATTCTTTGAGCAGCAGAGTCATCTGCTTCGTGATGGTCTTCACCGGTCGCAACGGCCCTCCCATGCCCCAAACATTATCGAGATGCGCCCACACCTGCTTGTGCACCAGGGCGTCGGCCCGTCGCAACGCCTGCTCGGCATGCTCGTTGAGCTGCTGATGCTCTTCGGGTCGGCTCACGAATTTCGGTGGCATGCAATCGTCGGCAATGGCGCGGGCCATAAAATTACCCAGCATGACGGGAGCCTCGGGGGTGTCGAGAATGAGGTCGGGTAAGTTGGCCAACACCATGTTGAAGCCCTTTTCAATGTCCTTACCGGTAATAACGCGGCCATAGAGATCCGAAATGAGCACCGATGTCATTTCGCGCTGCGAGTCCTTATGATCCATGGCAATCTCCACCAATATGCTGGTGATATGTTCGCGCAACGGGCTCTGTAGTATCTCATCAAAACTGACAGCCACCTCATGGGTATCGCCATGCTCGTAGTACTCGAGGACAATCGGCTCGGCGAGCTTAAAGAACTCCTCGGGTGTGATTTCGGTAATTACCTCGCGCAGCTCCACATTGCGATCGTTGCACTCGCTATCATAGTTTGGATCATTCTCGTCCTCATAAACCTCGGCGAGTGCCTCGGATCCGGGCAAACCCCACACCCCTTTGCCGCCGGCACCTCCTTTTTTGGGCAGTCCACGACCACGCTGCAGATTCCGGGATCTTCGGCTGTTCTTCCAACGGCGATGCGGCACCACGTAACCATTACCAGCTGGCAGCATGCCGTTGGCTAGCGATGAGACCGCAGTATTGTTGACGGAACTTATTGTGGCACAACCAGCAGCAGCAGATCCAACAGGACCAGAAGCCGATGCTGATGTAATGCCGCCGACATTGGTCAGCGATGTCGTTATATTGTTGCCGCCACTAGTGCTTGCAACGCTACCACCACCGCCGCTATTCTGTCTTTGGATTAGGCGCCGAGCCTTGCGCTTGATGCGACCATCATGTCCTTCGCCAACGGGCAGCGGTTTCTTCATGTGTGCCTGATGATAGTGATGATGATGATGGTGATGACCATTGGATGATGGGCCGCTGCCATTCAGCTCAACCGCCTCAATTTCGCCATTCAGTTCGCGTTCCACAGAGCTTTCCTTTGAATCCGAGCCGCCAGACACATCGCCATTAGCGTTTTTTTTGCAGTTCGACTCCAACTCCATGCTGATGAAATCTCTTTTCAATCTCACTATATATCTGTTGATGTAGTACTTTCTCAACTTTGATTCGTTGGTTTCGCACACTCTCCTTTTCAGTGTTTTTGTTTTGGAAGCAACAACAAAATATTATCTGTTTGTCTCTCGCTCTCTACGGCTCAATCTTTGTAGATTATTTTGGTTGTCCTGTGGGACCAGATGATTGGACTATTTGTATGAGTTTTGGTAGACTGTCAATTAAAAGGAATCACAAGTGAATTATCAGTCAGTGCCTCCTGAACTAAATTTAATATAAATCTATTAAATACATACACCTGTTCACTTAAAATAAAAAAAATTAATGAAAAGGTCCATTAATTTTCTCGAAATCGAAATACGTCTAACAGCAGACATCTCCGATCCCATTTACGTATGTATTCTAACCCAGCATCAATAGTCTAATTGATTTAGTCATGTCTATTTGTTAAGGTTACCTTTCGCCCTTAATGATTTGTAATTTGTATTTTCTTTGGGTTTGCAAAACTAATCAATACTTTAAGACAAGAATGCGTTTTATGTAAAATTACAGTTTGAATTTAGTTAGAATCGAACTTTTGGGTGTACAGTAACTAACAATTTAATTGCGAAATTTGTAGATTCTTAACTTTTAACCGGAAATTAATTCGAACAGTCAATTAAAAGTGAAGGATCTATTACAGTGGAAACATGCTCAAATTAAGATTAAAAAAATATTGAACATGCAAATATGCGATCAACCTTCGAGTATATTGATAAAAATTCAATTGTTAATTTTAAATATGTACATGTATAAAATAATTTAACTTGAATCATTTATGGCAAGTTAAATATTTTATCAACCGTCTTAAGCTTTTTTATTTTCGAATTATTGTACTGTAGTAACTTAATATATTTAAAAGAACAATTTAATTCAGGGACCGTAATAATTTATACTTTCGGAATTACTGGGACAATTGTTAAACTTCTTTATATTTATTAGTTTGAAAGCGTTAATCAATGTAAAGTATCGCAAACGAAGGCTTTAGTATCTATTTCACAACATTAACTAAAACAAAAACCTTAAAGATATGAATATGTTAAGCTCGGTAGAATTTCGCCAGTTCTAGTCCTAACATAAAATCTTATATAATATTAGCACTAATTTAAGTCTTTAAATACACTGAGGGAACAAAATTAAATCTACTTGAAATTTTTCTTTAGAAACGTTAAGCAATAAAATTGTGTAAATATACATATGTATGTATGTTTGGACATATGTAGATAAAGTTCTTTGTTCGCATTTATTCACTGATTGATTTCAACGCATAGCATCTTCTTGGAGAAATACCTCTTCCATTTTAAATCACAGTTTAAAAATATTATAATATGACTTAAATTTGTGTTTGGAATCCCCACACAGCAATGGCTTGACCTTAGGGTTTCGAACTATTAGTTGGAAAGGCCCGGGGTCAAAACCCGCGAATGGCTGATGAAATTTTAATATTTAAATGACCATTCAATATATTTAAATGTTAGTACGTAAAAAATGTAAATATGTTGCTAATGACAATATCACATATGGAGTATTCCTTTACAAATCGAACTCTAGAAAAAGTCACATTTTTTAAATGGGTCAAACTTTTTGTTTACATTCTTATGGTCAAATAAACTAATACGTGTTTCAGGATTTTTTTATTTTTAATATTTTTCAAACAAATAACTGTTCAAATTTCTTAATATTTTGACATTTAGTGACATGGGTTCGGTTTTCACAAAACTATATTTCTGATCGGTACAAACATAGAAACTTGATTTTTTCAGGCTATATCGTTGTTATCTTCTACTTTATTTATACTTTTTTTCAGACCTAACCTTGCAAAATAGTAATTTTGATACAAAATATAATTGTTTAAAAAAAATTTGGCACTCTTGACTGTGCCAAAAAATTAGAATAAAAATACTTTCGTATTCCTTTCTCCGTTCGTTCAGAATAAATTCATTTCGAGCGCGCAGCTCAAACGAGCGATGAATGGTACCACTTTACATTCGACTTACATATTTTGTTAGCTATCAAGAAATTATTATGGTCGGAAATTTAAATTATTTGTTATGGTTGTGGAAAAGCGTATAAAATCTTACAGTTTGGAATGTTGTATATTAGCTATTAATATTGTACATTATTGTAGATTATAAGGCAGAAACAAAAGACCTCGATAGCCGCAACGCTTGAAAGTTTGCAAAATCCGAAGCTTTATTTTTGTCTGTCTGCTATCGACTGAATTATGCAGACACAACAAGGCGTCTAGACGAGACTGATCGAGAAAGGGATAGCAATAAAACGAGAGTGACCGTCATCTAGAAACTATAAATACATACACACCCATACATATTTACGCTTTGTTTTTGTTTGTTATTGGTGATACCCAGCAAGCAATTTGAACGTTTTCTGATAGTATCATCAGAAAGCATCATAAAGTGCCCAAAAAAGAGTCCGGAGAGAGCATTGTTTTCCGTGAAAACGGTCGTATTTTAAGAGGTCAACTTCTGAGTCTAATATGACTCTTTTTTGACACTGAAATAAGTGCTTTCACCCTCCTAATCAAGTATTGAAAACGCAAAGAAAATGTATCATTTTTAGGCACTTAAATCGTCACGAAAAAGGTTCATTTCAGACACTTAATTGAAACATTTTTTGGAAATAATTTCAATCAATAAAATTCAGATTTTATATTTGCTTTTTATTTTTCTCAAAAAGTATACGTAAAATTGAAAAATTCTTAAAAATTAATTCTTAAATTCTATGAATGTGTGTATATGTGTATTATTATATAAAAATATGGAAATCTTTCAAACTAAATCTTAAATTTTACCCCATATATAAACCATTAATTTTCCTTAGTCAAATGATTTTTAGCTTTATTATAATATTTAGTTCTGTTATTTGCAGTTTGAAACCATTTGCTGGAAATTGATAAAATCTGTTTATTATCCACGGCAAATTTTTGATTAAAAGCACCTTTAAAGAGTAAAAAAACGTTATTTTAAAAACAGAAAAAACATTTTGGTAAAGGATGGAAAAATTGATTAGTCAAATATTTTAAGTGCAACAATTATTACTTCTCACGGCTGTCGTTATCGCCATGCTCAGAACACACTTTTTAGTGCGAGTCCCCTTCCATGAATACTTAACAGCAATCTCATGCGAAAAAATGTTCATCCATTGTGCGCAACAATTTGGCAGGATCAGAAATGTTGTAATTTTTTCCGTTAAAATGCGAGTTTGAATGTTAGTGCTATCAGCTTCCAATTAAATTAATATATACAAATATGCATTTTTTTAGTCTGTACATTGAAAAGTCGTTATTCTATACCTTCTACATTTTTGTTTAATTTTTGCAGTTGGTCCTAAATAAGATGCAACATATCTAAAAAGGGCAAAATTACTTAGTTTTTTCTGAAGATAGATTTTCAAACCTATACTTACTTGATGTGGATGGATTCGCATACCTTGAAGTTAGCTGAGTATAGGCAAAGTTGATTCATCTGAATGCGTGCCAGTGCTCAAAAATCGAATATTTGCCTTCAGGGCATTAATTATTTTTTTATACTCAGACCGGCTTGATCTCTGGACACTCATTTTGGCTTTAAATTATAAATTTCAGTTGAAACACTTTCTTTTACTTAATTTTAAACACTTTGTTACACTTTTTTAAGCACGTCCAACTTACACTTCTTCAATGTTCAAACTAAATAAAATGTTAATTTTAGAACATTTTGCGATAAGCGATCTGCACACCGTTATTTTAAGCGAGGTTTTTACTTTGTACTTACTTATGCTCACATATATCAGCTCTTTTTGAGCCTATGTGGAGCAACCTCCAAAAATTTGCTTAGAAAATGCTCTTATTTATGTGCCTACTCAGAAAACACTCTTAAAATCGGCTCTTTTCGGACATATAATTTAGAGCCCTCCTAACTTAGCTTGCTGGGTATTAGTTGCGTGTGACTGAATGTTTATTGTCTGAAACTGCTGGAAACGGTTTATCCAACAAAGCATTAAACATTAAAAATGAGTTGTGATGTAATGATGCAAAGCTCAAGTTACCCATTTACATACATACATACAGTGGCGTGCAAGTTCGAGTACATGTTTGCAACTATTGGCTGTTTATCAGCGTAAAAAAGTTATTAGTAAAGCAATTGAACCAAATTTTTTATGTTTATTCTTTGAATGTTTATTAACAAATTTATACAAAAAAACAAATTAAAATAATATAATTCTTCTCGTAAAGAAATAAAAAACAAAAACAACTCGCATGTACTCAGTTATGCTCATTTTTAACTTTCTTCAAAAGTATGTACATACATACATATATACTGCATATTTATGTATTTTATGAATGTGTGTTTGCAAACAACTCTCCCAAAACTCCCTAGGCAAATTCAAGGTCAGGCAGAGATATAGAAATACACGCATAGACACACTCGCACACATACAGTGGCTCACACCTTATTTCAACCAGTGCTCGATCAAAAGTTTATAGCGCTGTGTCTTCCAAACTAAAACAGATATTTAAATGTTTTAAACGCAGATTTATAGGTATGTATCTTAACTTTACGAATAAGACGGACCTGAAAACGGCATTAGTCGAAGAATGGCCAAAATTAGTCCCACAGAGACTCCAATATTGGTCGACTCAGTCCCAAAAAGACTTAAAATGATTGCTGACCAGAAGGGTGGCCACACAAAATATTAATATATAATTTTTAATTCATACACTTTAAAAAAAATACTATTCTAATAGCTGGTTGAAATAAGCTGTGGGATTAATTTTCTTAGTTATTTTAGTTTTTAAATCAAAAATAATATTAAAAAAAATTCTAAAAATGTGATAACTTATGAAATAAAAGTTAAGATACATACCTATAAATCTGCGTTTAAAATATTTAAATATATGTTTTAGTTTGGAAGACAGCGCTATAAACTTTTGATTGAGCACTGGTTGAAATAAGGTGTGAGCCACTGTAGCTTAGCAGTTACCGTTAACTTCGCAACCCTTACTCGATGCGTTGCGCTATCAAAGGAAACTGACAAATACTATTGCTGTCTCCCTTACGCCCGATAGAGCGAGATTGGAATCGAAGTTTTTAAACACGCACATACATGTACATATGTATGTATGTACGGATTTCTTCTTTACATTTACATGCATTTATGTACATACATTTGTATTTATGCAAGTTGCAAGAGTTACTATTGTCACCTGCTCTCTTTTCGCTTTCATACATGTACATATGTGTATGTATATCTACATACATACATACATACATCCAGCAAGCTTTATGTACACACACACATGCACATACATATGTATGTATTTAACCGGTTTCATGTTTGTTTTGCCCGGTTTAACCTTGAAAATGGTTCCCCTCACTAACGTTCTATGTTATTATTGGCGCATCAAGCTGTTGTAGTTGTGTTTGTTGTTGCTGTTACTTGCTGTTTCACACTTGTTGTGTGCCCTTCTTTGCCCTGGCAAATAACTTTTTTTTTTTGCAATGTTCAATGCATAAACACACGCTCACACACGTTCGAAACATATGTATGTATGTACATGTATACGCACATTTACTTAAGTTTGGGTGTATGCGTGAGCTGTTGTTTTGATGCGTGCTTCTAGTAAATGTTCTCTACGAAATTCTGCGCAAAGCATAAACAGCGACAAACAAGCCAACGACGTGTTGCCGAAATTGCGACGCAGAAAAATGTAAAGCAAACAGCTAGACGCAATGCTTGCAGTATAACAAATACATGAACACATATACATACGTACATATTCATGTACATGTACATATGCTGCAGGCAGGAGAAAACAGTGGCGTCACGCATATTAGTAAAGCCTTATATTATTTTTGTTTATTTGTTTCGAATACGTGGAATATGGAACATTTTATTGACTAACATTAGCATATTTAAACAAAGTTTTTGGACAACTGCACTTCAGTTTTTGGCGACACCATTAATTAATAGGTCGACAAACTGATCACAACACGTTGAAGAGAAGAAAAGGATACATACATATACATATACATTTATACATGTATATGTAAGTATATGGGTCTCTCATGTGCGTGAGAAGTAAAACAAATTCGCAAATCATTAACGGGAAGTTAATGGGAAATGAAGACTTGTCGAAAATATCGAAGAGAAGAGAACATGAAATATCAAGAAACAAATCAAATTAGAGCGCATGTTTCCTCCCCCTCTCAATCTTAAACGCTGTGATAATGTGATATCTGTGTGGGTGCCACACACACGCACCTACATTGGGAGCCATTTACATTTGAAAGCTGCGTATTAAGCACAGCAATCTGATATTGACACATACTGCCGTGTCCCATTGCATTGGCCAGGCCAAATTTTTTGTAGCCATTTGTTTTGTGCTTAGCTTTGCCGGCAAATGCCGGGCATTAAAGCATTGTTATTGATTTTGTTTTTATTAGGTATGTATGTACACAAACATACATGTATGTATATGCATATCCCTCCCTCTTCATTGTTAACAAACTTACCTCGTGGGTACTTTTTGTGATTGCCTTTTGTGCTCTTATCCGTCCCGCGGCGGCGTCGACAACAACAACAACGTCAACGCTGCTGGGATAAATGCAGCGACGTCGACAGCGATGTTGGCGCGCTGCAGCCAACTACTGGAGCCAGTTTCTTTTGTTGTTGTTTTTGTTTGGCAACTTGCTTTTGGCGTTGGGATTCGTTTCGTCTGTACACTTGTCTGTTTGTGTGAATGTGATTCTTTGTGCTACGCGTGGGTTTTGTTGCCAGCAATAGATGTGTGTGTATGTGAATGTGCATGCAAACAAAATTTAATTTAAAATTCTATTCTCGGTTAAATCCGCACTTCATATAAAATGTGTTACAACAATAAAAAAAATAGTGTGTTCAGTTAAAAATCATCGTTGTGACGATCCAAGTTTTTTACATAAAATAATTCCTATCAAATCTCCAATGCACTTATACATCCACATACAACAAATTAGTGAGAAGTGTAAGGGGTGCTGAGCACAGATCGCGCTCTAATGCGAGCTGCTTTTGGGCAATTTCATTTGATTTAACAAATATCAATTGTAATTATTTTTGGTTCAATTTGCAGTTAAAATTGGATATACAATATGTATGTTAAATAGGTGCTTTGGAGTCGAAGATTTTGAATTATATCCGTAACGAAGCGAACACGATGAAAAATCCACTGAGAGTAACATCTGTTGGACAGTGTGGCTGAAATCATAAACATTGAAAATACACAGATTACTAGACTTGGGTGTAAAACAAATACACAAAAAAAAATTAGAGAACGGCCACACTGTAGGCAGTGCGCGCTTTCTTTAAATTTAAGAGCTTGTACTTGATTTGTGTGAAATTCATTTGCTTCATGACAAATAATTTTGCTGAATTGAATGCAGGGAACATTTTTTGCCAAGTTTACAGGAAAACGTAAGCGTAAAACGCTACGACACTTGTCGTAAGGACAAATAAGGTAGTTTTCATCTCTATCCACGAACTTTTAGTTGGTTAATTCAACAAAGACGACGAATTAAGCACGCGGCAAGTATCACGACGACCAGATGCTATTTTCTTTTCTATTACTTGAAAGCAAGGATAGAAAACCACTGATGAGAAGTAACGGTAGTAAGCTGCTTAGGGATATGCAATGTGTAAATATTTTTGTTGGTAAAAACAAAATTAATTTATTAACTTATTCGGTAAATTTGGATTTTTAAATGGATATGTAAATATTATGGTGAGTTTTATTTCATTATTGGCAATAATGGCTTCACCGTTCACAATTAAGAAAGCTACAGTCGAATGTGCCCGCTGTAAAATACCCGCTACCCAGTTTTGTCATGTCCAGCCATGTCCGTCTGTCCATATAAAGTTTGTTTTTTATTTTTGTCACGCCGTTTTGTGCCCCCGAAAACTGTGCAAGTCGTAAAAATAGACTTAAAACCTTGAATTTTTGTATGCATAAACATAATTATAGTCTCAATAATTCCTGTGAGTTTGGTTGTGATAAAATAAAAATTAACTTCTTGGGGCAAATTTCAAAAGCAGCTGCACGCAATTTGTTTGTTTAGGTGACATTATAACCATGTCGATATATTATGGATTTTGTTGAATATATACAAACAAATAAATTAAGGTATATTTCTTTGGTATATTTTTGTAAAAATATCATTTAAGTATTTGGTATTTTTTCGAAATTGGTAGCGGGTATCTTACTTTCGAATTTAGCTTTATTACTTGATAGACGTGCATAAATATGTTCAGTATATTCTATTTTCAACATTTAACAATACGTTTTAGATATAACAAAACGAATTTATTCATTTTATAGCCTATTTCCACATGTCCAAACCCACGTTTTTCTCCATATATTTCCATATATTCATAACGCAACACTCGACCAATGTAAGTTCCCGTAAGAAAAAGTAAACATGTTTTTATGTTAAAAATATGTCTGAAAATATTGGCCACCATATATCAGTATATTTTCTCAGTCACGTATCGTAGTGTATCGAGGTAACAACAAAACTGAGCTCCCCACACCACCAAAAGCGCGCCAAGGTTTAAAGAACTAAATTAGATGTGACGGCAATGCCCTATCTTGTCAAATTTTGTCATCTACGTCGTCTAATAGTTCATCAACATTTTCAAACTTTACCTTGGCCTATGTTTTCTTATCGATTTGAATTATTTATTTGCTCGTGGTGAATTTGTATACCGCTTCCACACTAGTATTTTTTTTTAGCGTCGCGTTAGTGCATATGTGAAAAGTTCCAAAATCCACTTAGACTATGTTCAGCGTTAGCTTCCACGTCCATATCCCATTGTTGACAAAGTTGCGTGCGCTCTTATTCAATATGAAATTTAACAAAATTATGAAATCAAATGCTATGCAAAAAAGGATAAATCATCTAAACAAAACGTCGAAAGCTATAGCAAATGTGCTGAGCTTGGAAGCAAGAAGCAGTCTGCTTTTAAACAACATTTTTTACGATTTGACTGCTCTACTGCCAGGATTTTCAACGATCACCTAATTTCGTTTAGCTATACCAATAAAAATTTGGTGTAGCTTTATACACACTTGGGTCAACATCAAAATATCAGACCATTACCCGTTTGTTGGGAATTTCAAATTTAAAATCATAATGCTTTATTTCGTTGTCTTTCTCTTCGATATTCGCCATTTATATCTACAAAGTACAGGGAAATCAAATGGAAAATCTTCCAAAAATGACAAAAAAAAAACTGATATACCACATTAAAATACTTTAAAACGAGTTGGTTGTATTCGCGTCCAAAATGGTCGTTGGTCAAAGTCCATTTTTTTAAATGTCTGGTTGCATTGAAAATTATTATAAACTAAACAAAAACTTTTTAATTTACTGTGACACGCGCGACATGCTTTAAAAAAGGGTCAAAATCATAGCGCTGCTTATATTCCAAAGATTTGTAAAATCACTTAGGTGTTAAATTATATGTTTGGACACAAGAATTGTGATAAAAACGGTTAAGCTGATGAGAAATTGGACATAATTACCACCTCATCGTTTCTTTTACATTTTTCAATATTCTTTGAATATAAACCGAGATTTAAAACAGCGAATATCAATGCATAATGACTGTCTTTAGGAAAGTAAATCAAGACAAAACGGGCAATAGAAATGTTCTAAACAGAACTTTCGCTCTTGTTCGACTTTGCAATGAGTAAATGTTAAATTCGCTTATATTAGATAAATTGAAAAGATTATCTGCATATATGTATATGGGCAAATCCCACGTGTCGCACGCTACATTCGCACGATTTTAGCTAATGAAAATCAATTTTTGTGGGGTTTTTTTTAAGATTTACCGTAAACTTTTGTTATTTGTTTAGAGTGAATTGAGAGTACTTTCGGAGGGTATAGGGTTCAATTTCACTGGAGTCACTGTTTTGAAAATAATTGATAAAATTGTGACGTGTCGCACGCTACACAAAGTGGAAGTTAGTTTCAAAATTTTCATTTCAAACGCAATTTTTAGAAAATTATGCAAAATGAACCCTATGAAAGTTAATATCCTAAATAAAGTTAAGAATATTTGAAGACAAAAACCGATCGTTTGGTCTTAATAATGTTTACGGATTTTTAGAAAAGCCGTAAACCCATTGTGTCGCACGCTACGTGTCGCACGCTACATTTTTTCCACTGGCATTAACATAAGACAAAAATCTTTTTATTTAAACAAAACATTATTTACTATATCCATAAATGTGATTAACAATTATTTTGATTTATTATGTATTTATTAACAGTTTTTCTTCATAACAATGTATAATATATAATGAAATGTTTTGGTCTTGCTTGCTGCGAGAAATTATTTTCTTTGGATACGTTGCTTTAAAAGTCTCGTACGCTTCTTCTATAGTTATTATCATAAATCGTTTAGAAATTGGCAAGTCAGAGTGCTTCAATAATGTTGCCTTTCTTCCGGCAGTTTCCGTTGAAATGTCATCGCTGTTGTAAAAGTCTTCAATGGTTTGCTTATCTTCGTCTATTTGATTTGTTGAACCGTGTTCATCCTCGTCCGATAAATACTTCTCTACAAGCAAATTTAATAATATCCTTTTTTTTTGTATGTCCTTTGGTAATGCCATTTCCACTTTCTTTATTGCTTTGTAAAGGGTATTCTTGCACTTGTATCCATTGATTGATGATGCAATTGAATGTTCTGGGTCTGTTGGGTTTTTATCTCTTAATTTATTTCAGTAGCTTTGCATGCGGTTTCGATTGTACATCTTAACATTTTCTATAATTGCCTGATTTTCTTTCAATTTATTTTTTAAGTTTTTTCTGTATGTTCTCATTCTCTCTGCATTTTTTACGCGAACAATTTCTGACAACTTTTTATTGGAGTTAACTTTTTCGCGATAACTCTTACAGCGCTCTGCACACGTCTTCATATTTTCACTTGATTGATCACTTGTCCTCTGCTTATTCAAAAGTGATTCTCGAAGACGAATTAGTTGAAACCAAATTTAAAGTGAAGTCAACTTTCCCGTTATAATTAAGATGAATGCAATAAGCAAAACATAAACAGCATGAAAATAACCGTTACAGATAACAATCTCCAATAGGTACTCTAATTTATGTATTTAATCTTCAAATTTGATGCTCTTCTTATCAGTAAGTGAATAAGCAAGCAAAGTGAGAAGAAAAAAAAATACGGTTTTTGGGTAGAATTGAAAAAGTGTCGCACGCTACAAGCATAAATGTGCAAAAAAATATATATTCATGTGAATACATAATTTTAATTTTTTATGTATATTAAAGTACAATATAATTATGATTTAAAAATTAAGTGGAATCAATAAAAAAAAATTTTCACACTAGCTATATAAAAAAAACGGTTTTTTCGTGTCGCACGCTACAGCGATAGGGCACTACTTTTAAATTTAAATTTAAATTTCTGTAAAAGAAAAATAATTTTTGTTTTTCACTAAACTTAAAAAACATAAGTTAAGTAATAAGACTACTATTGCTCCAATTCACTGTGTTAACATTAATGTCAAATTTGAAATTTTGAAAAATGTTAACTTTTGGCATAGAAGTGCACACAAAGAGGTTGGGCTGGGTTTGATAAAAATTCGTGCATTTATAATGATCGAAATTTCTTTTTTGCTTTAAATTCTTAAAATTCTATATCTACTTTAATGTTCCATATAAAGAAAAATTACAAAATGTGAAATTTAAAAATTGGTCGCTGGTGGACTGTTTCTGGGATTTGCCCATATATTAGATACATTTAAAAGATTATCTGCATATATGTATGTATATGTATATATAAAACACATAATACTTTTATAGACTTTGAATTTTTCGATTTTTTTGGTTGACCTTTCTGGAGAATAGCTTATTTACATATATGTATGTATATTTATGTAGAAAAAAAGAAAAAATGGTATAGAATTTAAACCTTACGATAATTTTGTGAACAGAGGTCGATATATTGTTCAAAATACGATTTTCGATCGTGCGTCATAGTCCAGCTGCTGCTGACAAATATCGAATGAAGCCGGCTCGATACATTGCGTTATCGAAAGTGTTGCAGCCCTATTGTTTACAATTTGAGCACGCGTGCAGACACGCGGAAATATTGCGATAGTTTGTTTTGTAAAGGATTTTTCGTAGACTCGTATAATGCCGCCTGTCGCACAAGAAGGCAATTGCCTCATTTATCGAGGTAGTAATTTTTTAAAACAACGTCTTGTTCTCGCCTGCTTGAGTGGCAAGCCAGTGAAAATTACTCAAATACGCGCTGAAGACGAAACGGCGCCTGGTCTCCAGGAATACGAGATAAGTTTGATACGGTTGTTGGATAAGCTGACCAATGGCACCAAAATCGAGCTGAATCCCGCCGGAACCAGTGTGATGTTCAGTCCGGGCTTGTTGCACGGCGGCCACGTTGAGCACGATTGTTGCGTGCAACGCGGCATCGGTTACTATTTGGATGCCTTAATTGCCTTGGGACCGTTCTGTAAGATGCCATTGAAATGTCAATTGCGCGGTGTCACAAATAGCACTGATTCACCGTCGGTTGATCATGTGAAGGGCGCCGCCTTGTCACTTCTTAAGCGTTATTTGCTCGTCGACGAGGGGTTAGAGCTGCGTGTGGTGCGACGCGGTGTTGCGCCTTTGGGTGGCGGTGAAGTCTACTTTACATGTCCCGTGCGCAAGAGTTTGCGTGCCATCCAGCTACAAGAGCCAGGCATGGTGAAGCGCATTCGTGGCACCGTCTACGCCTGCAAAGTTTCGCCCGCGATGGCGAATCGTACTGTGGAGTCGGCCAAGGGCTGCATGCTCAAGTTTCTGCCTGACGTTTACATCTATACGGATCAGAATCGGGGCAAGATGTCCGGAAATTCGCCGGGCTTTGGCATCTGTCTGTTAGCCGAAACCACAGACGGCGTTTGCTTTGGCGCCGATTGCGTTTCCAGCACCCAAAAAGAATCGGTAAGCAAGTCATCGTATATTTTAATCACTTAGCTGATCATCATGCTTTTTTACTTTAGGATAAGCCTTCCATACCCGAAGATTTGGGTCTCGAGGCTGCCATGCGTCTGCTCGATGAAATCTATCGCGGCGGCTGCTGTGATTCCGCCTATCAATGGCTAGCCGCCCTTTACATGGCTCTCGGACAAAAACATGTTTCTAAATTTCTAACGGGTAAATCTACGTATACATATGTATATATGTATAAAACTGATAGTCGTGACTAACTGGCTGTCTGAACTAACAACGCATAACCCAAAGAGTAACAGCTATGAGACTGGAATTTTTGATTAACATAAGTTTCGACATTTACCTCTGCTGCGTTTTTAAAATCCCGCTATCTTAAATTGTGCATTATTTATGGAAAAAATTATTTGTTATATATGTGCATATAAATCTGCAAGTCAAGCTGGCTAACTTTCTTATTAAACCATCAAAATATCCTTGCTAATGTTTTCTAATCTATTTCAGGCGCTCTATCAACATATACCGTGCACTTTTTGCAGCATTTGCGCGACTTTTTTTCAGTCACATTCAAACTAGAGAATCCAGAAATTGATGAGGACGAGGAGGATGATGTGCGTGGAACACAAAAGGTTCTGATGACATGCGTGGGCATCGGCTACACCAACGTCAGTAAACGAGTCTTGTAGAATAGTTAAAACCTGTATTTTATAAAGCAAATACATTTATGTATCATACAAAATTATTTCCATTGTCATTATTATAGCAGAGTCTAATTTGGATATTTTTTACAAACAAAAGTACTAAAATTGATAATTTCCTGGTTAAACACAAATAAATATTTATTCAAACAAAAAGAGTTAACTTCTGATTTTTCTGTTAAAATTTAGAGGAAATACATATTATAAGATTTAAATATAACAAAATTATGAAACAATTCTAAAATTTAATTGAGTTAAATTTTAGACCATAACTTTAAAATGAATTATAATTATAGACATTTATTTTACTTATTTTTAACGAAATTATTGTTTAAAAAAATTTTTTTTTGTTACTTTGGTCACACCAGCCTAAAGTTAAACAATCTTTTAATTCATGCTGAAATTTCAACTATTACTCTATATTTTATAATATAAATACAAGAGAAAAGATATTTGTGTACAATTTTATATAAAATAACACATTATGTTAATAACCGTGACAGGAATGATTGTTTTCTTTTCAAATAATAGAGATAAAATAATTAATTAAAATATCTATACATTTTGTTAAATCGAAATGCAACAAATCAATGGAAGCTCGCAAATTATAATCACTTTGATTTTTATATAAATTTAACTTTTGAAGAATTCAACTTCAATTTCGAACAATGTTTTTATTCGATAAACGGTATAACAAAAAACTTAGAAACAACTTATTTTAAGCGATTACTGTTTAATAGAATGAGTTCCGCAGTTGTCCTGAAAGTGCAGGTCTATTTGGTAGTACTAACATCAAAAAATGAAACGGTTTAAAACAAAAAACCGAAAATTTAGAAAACAAAATTTTTCCACACGTAAGATTAAGGTTCAAGTAAAAAACAATTTAATTCTTCAGAGAAAAGTGTTTAAATCATTTCGATTGAGTATATTTGAATTAAGCTTCAGAAAGTTTGTGAAGACATTCAATAGTTTATTAATCGATTTTAAAAAAAAAATATATTTCATCGGCTACATACATATATCATCCTTTAACAGTATTTTTTATTTAGTTTTATTTAATCAAAATAAATAAAGCAATACTACACAATCTTGCCAAATACATTAACTTTTATTTTCTTACTATATGGAAGAGATCTTAAAGATCTCCAATTTCTTCAAAAATTTCATTTCTAATTTCCGCAATATTCGATTTCCAGAGAATTGTAATTTAAGAGGTTATACTGAGTTATACTAAGTCTGGCAAGCAATTTATTTTTGGCAACTTGCATTGTCTGTAAAAGCACAGCTTACATATACATAACTACATTTGTATGTATGTACTATATGTACATATATGTTTATACTATACATATGTATGTTATGAAAGAATACATGAATAGTTTCTTTTTTGCTACAATAGTGTTTAAAATACAAACAACAATTAACTTACTTAAAATTATTTATAGAAATTAGCAATACGTTTAGGTAATTGAATATGTATGCTATTTTATGATCTTAAAAATGTGTTATGCAATAAAATATGGACACTTTGCATGGTACGCCAAATTTTGCACATTGTTTTAAAGTTTAGAGATTTACAAAATGAAACACATTTAAAAGAATTTTTTTTTAAACGACTTTTAGAAAATCATAATTTTATTTAAACAAACAGTTTTATGAAGTTTACACTTTATATGGCAGTGATGCATTTCTGCAACATACAATTACAAAGAATATGTGTAGTTTCAATTTTCATAGAATTTTTATGAATTCACTGTAATTTCAATAAATTTTGGTCGTTGTGATCACTTTGTGCCGAGCGACGCGACTTTGTTGCCGGATGCCTGTTGCGTTGATATGATCTGAGCTGATCTCAGTGCTTTCAATCAGATGAGATTGCAATCGTTTGGCGGGTTCAAAAACCTAAATATGGGTTTCAAGGGCATTCCGATAAGAGTGCAACGCTTAAACTGCAGTTACTGATTGAATGACTTACTGTTTGATTGCAGACTTCGACAATTTTCTTTTTTCTTTTGGTTTGCAACACGAGCTTGCTGAGATCGGCAAAAAATAAATATACAAGTTGGCGACTTCCTGGGCTCGACGACAGCTTCGACGTTGACTATAAAAAGCGATCACTGCTGACCAGAAAGCATCAAACGGCAATTAACGTTTGGACACCTTTCATTTGTGCTGAAACTTTGCCTGCATCATGAGCCTGAGACTTTGCCTCCTAGCCTGCCTGATGGCAGTTGCTTGTGCCAACAAGGATCAACTGAAGCCAACCAATTGGCTAAACTCCAACGAGTTGGAGAAGGTGCCATCCCTGAACGATATTTCGTTCGAGGGTCTGGAGAACATGCCACTGCAGAAGGGCGCCCAGTTGATGGAGAAACTCTGTATGCCAACTCCAACAACCCGATAAAACGTACATTAATCCCCACATCCCCTTTATAGATCACATTTCGCACATTAAGCACGATCTGACACCGAACTTTGTGCCCAGTGCCAGCAACATTCCAGTGTGGATTGTCAAGACCAATGGGGATCGTGTCGAGGCCAAGCTGAACAACTATGTCGAAAAGGCAACGTCGCAGCAAGGTTTTGGCGAGGATGAGGTCACCATTGTCTTAACCGGTCTGCCCCAGATCACCGATACCACCAAGAAGGCCATGCGTCAACTGGAGCAAGCCTACTTGCAGCGCTATAACGTGCAGAATCAGCAGAAAAATGCACAAATCGCTCGCCAGCAGCGCAACAAGGATTACGATTCCACCTCCAGCGAGGAGACCGGTGACGAATGGAAATCGGCAAAGTCCACTGCCGGCAATTTGATCGTAAGTTCTGCAACCACTTCCCAGGCAAACCTCGTCTCATATTTTCTGTTCTTCTTTACAGATCATTGACTTGGGTGCCACGCTGACCAATTTCAAACGTTACGCCATGCTTGATGTTGCTGGTACCGGTGCCATGATCGGACACACGCTGGTCGATCTGACCAACAAGGGTGTGCCACGTGAGATTATCCATTTGATTGGGCAAGGAATTGCTGCCCATGTCGCTGGCTCCGCTGGCCAAGAGTTCACCGTGCACACGGGCAACAAGTTGCGTCGCATCACCGGTCTGGACCCCGCCAAAATGCTAGCCAAGCGTCGTGACAATCTCGTCGGTCTCTCCCGTGGCGATGCTGATTTCGTTGATGCCATCCACACCTCCAGCTTGGCTATGGGCACCCCACAGCGTTGCGGTGATGTTGATTTCTATCCCAATGGTGTCAGCCAGTCGGTCCCCGGTGCCGCAAACGTGATTGAGGCCGTTGTGCGCGCCACACGCTTCTTTGCTGAATCTGTGCGTCCCGGTGGCGAGCGCAACTTCCCTGCTGTCGTTGCCAACTCCCTAAAGCAGTACAAGGAGAACAACGGCTTCGGCATTCGTGCATATATGGGCATCAACGCTGATTTTGATCTCCAAGGTGATTACATTCTCGAGGTCAACGAAAGGAGCCCGTTCGGTAAGCGTACCGCTGCCCAGAAACAGATCAACTATCACAGCGCTCACCAACACAGCAACAACTAAGTCGCCATCCGGAAGCACAACAGGAACATACATATAATGCATTAATACCAATACGATAGAGCCAAAATAATTACAATTATAGAAAATTAGAAAAAAAAATAAACAAGCATTATGTAAACTATTTGCATGTTTTTATACCCGCAACTAATATATGTACATAGCTGAGTACCAACAGAATATTTATGAATGTAATAGGGAGAAGGAGGCATCTCCCTATCTCCATAATATGTATACCTACATAGTCACACTGTCAGTTAAACAAACGAACTGCGTGCAGCTACATGTAATTTTTTCCTTTTAAAGTTGTTTCTCCTATGTTTTCCATTCGATTACAAACAAATTTAATCACACGGACACGGCTATAACGTCTCGGCTGTTGACATTGATCAAGAATATAAATACTTTATGGGTTTGGAGATGCCTCCCTCTGTCTGCTGGATACATTTTCAGTTAGCACTAAGTTATAATACCCTTTTACCCTATGAGTACATACATATGTATGTACATAACATACAACATATAACTGTTTGTTCTGACTGACTGACTTAACTGCTAACGCAATCCCATTTTTACGCTACATATGTAGCTAACGCTTTGAGCGATCTGAGTTATTAAAAATGCATTATCTAAACATCTTAAATCGCTCATTAAATTAAATATGAAAAAACAATAATTTTGGAATACAATGAAATACTCATCAAGAAAGTAAGCTTGGAGTCTGAAAATGCAGCAACATTTATTTTTGGTTTGAATTTTATTAACTGTTGCGTCATTGGGTCTGACAAAGCAATGTATGTACATTTAACATCTTGATTTATGTACTTCATACAGAAACTTCAATAAACTGGTTAGTTATTTAATAGTATTAAATAAACAAAACAAAAATTACAACATATTCTTTATGCAGTCGGCCTACATTTTTTTTTTAATTCAAATGTACATCGGTTTGCCGCTTACACACAAGAAGCTACAACTCATCGATAGGCAGGAATGTCAATTGTAAAAATTGCTTTTTCAATTTGGCGCACTTTGAAGGGAGCGTCAATAGGCGTTACAGCTGTTGTTTTGGCAATTTGTATATATAAATAATTGCATATATGTATGTATGTACATACATATATGTACGTATGTACATCTACGTATATCTTCATTTATATTTCTCATGGAGTGGAGGAGCATGCGCCATGTGCGCTTGCCTTTTGTAAATGTCAAAGTTGAACTCTACTATATCAGAGCACAGGCTTCCTCTGTTCGAAAAAGCTACAATAGATAACGGGCCACGGTGACGAGAGTAAACAATAACAAGACTGTGTGCGTATTTTTTTGTTGATTTTTCTGTTTCCGCAGAGACGGCGCAACAACGTCACAAATATTGTGTTTAGAATATGAACATTTTGTTTGTATATTTGTTTATTTTAATAGGGGTGCCGTTACCGTTAACTAATTTATCATTCATTCAATTTTGCACGTATGCACAAGTACTCATATGTATGTACATATGTACATACATACAAACATGCATGTATGTACATTTATTTGTTTGCTTGTGGATGCATGGAAGGCTAGTGCGACCTTTTCGCCATGTGATTAGCTAGGCAGGGACATCAACCGTCACCCCCTGAAATGTAACGTTTGCTCTTTATCTAGAATAGGGACGTCAATATGGATAATGATGGTGTACTTGGTTTTCACTTTCAATGCAATATAGTATTTGTAAAATGTAATTTGCTAATACGCCTCTTGTAGGAGACAGGAAAGATTTAGTTTTTTTGTTGTTGTACGCTTTTTGCCGCTTTCTCGTGCCAGGGTGATTAAATGTGTAGGGGTGTTCCGCAATACGTTTATCGGTTATAATTAACGAATAATGTAAATTAACCAGTAATTGAATAAGCTTTTAATACATTTTATTACAAATTCTAAAAGAAATTATTTTTATTTCCGATTAAAATTATAAAATTAGAATAATGTTTCAATTCATAAACAAACAAATTTCAATTGATTTCTATACCATAAATTGATTCATAATTTTTTTATGATTTTAAATTTAATTTATGAATTAATACTAATTAAAGTTTTAATTTAAAAATAAAAAAAGAATTTTGTATACACAAATTTTAAATAACATTTTTTTTCATAATAATTTTAATTAATAATTATTTTTAAAAAACGTTATTAACTTTATTCTTTTTGTTAATGTAAATAAAATAGTGTATAATTGTTACCATTCCTGGTAAAAATCCAACACCAAATTAAAGTGTTCAGTAAACATCATATAGCACCTAAATAAAATTAGTTTCGTTGCGTATACGCAAACAGTTGGTTGGAATGCCCCAAAAGCGTGCTTGCTCTCTTTCTCTCCCATATTTCTCTGCAGTGTTACAGCTTGTTGTTGGCAATTCAGCTGCTGCTGCTACTGCTTCTTGATTGTCTCTGTTTCGTTTTCATTTTCAGTTGAAAAGCGAACGCGGACGTGTGTCGGTCGTTGCAGCCGTCGCTCGCTACTTCAACGCTGTCGTTCTCTGTTTGTCCGTCTTGTGATTGCAAAAACTTAAAAAGCAGAAGCAGCTAAAGGCCAGAATTTAAAAAAAAATTTATAATTGCGTGCGTGTGTGTGTGTATGTATTTTTTACTAAGCAAAAAAACGTGAACAAAAATATCAAATAGTCATAATAAAAAAGTGGTCAATTGCAGAAAAATTTGTTTTCATTGTTTTTTTTTTGTGGTTTGTTATTGGTGTTGTTTTTATTATTGCTATTAATCGTAGACAGCTGCTGGGAATGTATAGATATAACATATATGTATGTGAGTTTTCTTCGTATTTCCATGTTAACACACACGCACGCACACGCATACATATGTGTGTATGTATATACAGAAGTATGTGTGCTTGTGTTTTGTTGTTGGCACCCAAATTGATAAATGCGCAAAACACAGTCTAAGGATAACGGCATTCGCTGCTCCTCTGCTTGTGTGAGAGCGTGTGTTTGTGTGTTCGCGTAAACGTAAATGCGTAAGCTCTGGAGCAGAGCCTGGACTAGAGCTTTGGTCACTCTTTCTATCTCTCTCAGCCTCATGGCTTCTGTGCCAACAAAATAAATAAGAACTACTCGTTGCAGTCATACATTTGTAATTCACACACATTGTCTCATAGTATGTGTGTGATAATAATTTTTCTTTAACTGCATTGCAAAGATCTCTCTGGATTTTCTTTGCGTGACTAGGCCAACCTTTTTCTTATGGAGCGTGTGATTTTGAGCTCCCAAATGTAACATTTTTCATGATTTCAGTTGTGACATTTAAAATTGTGATTTTTGTGTTTTGTACCTAAAAAAGTGCGTGCTGCGTTAGTGTAAATTGTTGTTGATGCCGTTGGCTGCTATATTTATAAATTATTAATAAACATAATGCGCGCCACAGGTGTGCTCAGAGAGCGAGCCTTCGACCTCACAAATTCCACTTACCTTCACGCTTAAGTGCGTCCGTTTATGTGTGCGTGTGTGTCTGTATAGCTGTGCTTGCAGCTTTTCTCAGTTTGTACCTTGCACTGTCTGCAGCAACATTTTGCACTTTGTCCTGCTCTCTCTCTCTGGCTCGCTTGCTCTCATAGTAATCTTCTGATGATCACAAATATTTACGCATCGTTATTTGTCGTTTTTGTATTGTACACACTACTATTTTATTTTGTTGTCGCTCTTCTGTCTGTCTTCGCATCGCTTCCGGGGCTTTCACGTTCAATTATTTCTGCTTAAATGGTCGGCGCTGGCACCGCTGCTCTTTATTATTACCATTTTTCTTTTGCTTTAAATAAGTTTTTTTTTTTTGCGTATGTAATGTACATATATATGTACATACATATGTGTGTGTGCAATTACCGTAGCAATTCATTTCCCAAGTTGCAAAGCGTGTAAACAACAAAAAAGCAGCCAACATGAGCTATAAAATGTAGAAATGTACATATAAATGAACGTATGTAACAGTCGAAAGCTGAGCAGCAGCAGCTGTTTCTGTTGCTTTGCTGTTGTTTCTTCTACTGACTGTGCCTATAAGCGCATAACGTGCATTGTGCTGCTGTTGATGTAGTTGACACCATGATACAATAAGACAAGGTAGTCTCGTCGGCAAAATTTGGTCCCTCTACAATCATAACAATGAGTGCGAGTGAAAGGGACGCAGCCTAGTAAGTGCGAGCCAAACGGCAATAGAAAGAGTGGATTAACCCTTAGATGGTTCTAGGGGATTTAATTTTCCTTTAATAATAACAGGAGTTATATTTCTTTTCATAATTTACTTTTAAATAGTTTTGAATTCGAAATGAATAGTTGTTTCTTTTTTTATACCCGCTACCCATAGGGTAGAAGGGTATTATGACTTAGTGCCAACAGAAAATGTATGTAACAGGCAGAAGGAGACATCTCCGACCCCATAAAGTATATATATTATTGATCAGCATCAACAGCCGAGACGATATAGCCATGTCCGTCTGTCCGTCTGTCTGTCTGTATGAACACCTGGATCTCAGAGACTATAAGACATAGAGACACCAAATTTGGCACAAAGGTTCCTGCATTCCCTACGCAGATCAAGTTTATTTCAAAAGTTGCCACGCCCTCTTCGCCCACAATATGCATAAATCTAAAAAAGGCAAGTTTGTTTTTAAGTAAATCGCGGATAACTCCCAGTTCTTTGTGTAATATTGTGTAAATTGGTAGGCCATCTGTGCTTAATACTCTTAGTATACCCTGTAATTTTGGAAAAAATCGGATAAGTAGAACAAAAGTTATTCGCGAAATTATTTATCAAAATTGTTGTTCCCAATGCATATGGACGTTTTAAGTGTGTGATTGACCTAGAGATATCAAATTTGGTGACAGTATTCGTGTAGGTCTTACGCAGATCAAGTTTATTTTAGATTTTTGCCACGCCCCTTTCCGCCCCCGAAAACTGTAAAAGCCGTAATAATGAACCTAGAGCATTGAATTTTGGTATGCATAATAATAATTATATTCTCAATGATTCCTGTGAATTTGGTTGAGATCGAGTTAAAAACAAGGAAGTTATTAATGAATCAATTTTATATGCAAAATTCACTTGCAGCTGCTCGCGCTTTGTTTGTTTAGTTGACAGTGTGACCATGTCGGTGTTGTGGATTTCTTCCCGCTATTTTCAAATATATACAAAACACAAGTTTCATTATATTTTTGGTATATTTGTTGTTAAAATATCATTAAAATTTTTTTTGTTCTCTCGAAATGGGTTGCGGGTATCATACGGTCGAGCACTCTCGACTGTAGCTTTCTTACTTGTTTCTTTTAAAGACAATATTTTGTTGAGATTCTTAATTCTAAAATATATTCTAATCTTGAAATAAAACATTTTTATTTATGATTTATTTTTGAAAAATCTATATTAAGCCAATTATCCGTGTTATCTTCTTCCACGTTACCATTGCTTGACAGCAATTCGGTATTCTTGGCTGATTAAGAAATTAAGAATATCAGTAAATAAAAAGAAACCCAACCACACAAGAGTCATTTTGCATAAGGGTTAATGTCGAGAAAATTTTGTCCGCAGACAACCTCATGCGTCAAAAAACGAACACGTACTGACGAAAACCCGAACGTTTTGACAGCCGACGAGACTACCTTGTCTTATTGTATCATGGTTGACACTATGCTAACTTTTTGTCCTCTTCCAATTCTTTCTCTCGCTCTCACTTTAACCCCTTGACACAAACTTGATCGTCATAAAAATGACAGACATGCTATAAACACGATTCGCGTTCATGTTACGTGCAATGGCTTATACACAATATACACTACTGGACAAAATTATAAGTACACAGATTGCGCCTATTTGTTGATAAAGGGTTTTCAATAGTTACGAAATGTACCGCTGCAAATTGTTTATATTTTAAAAGGTTATAGTGTTCTTAACGTTCTTTTAATGCTAAGCATAAATTTGTGCTGGATGAGCGTTTATGGTCTGGCCAAAATAATAATGGTGGTAATTTTACATTTTATAGGATTATATGAATAAATTAGTTAAGGAATATTGGTTTACTTTGACTATTCGGATACTGAAGTACATCCGAATTAAAATAAAGAATATTGACCTGAATCTTAGAATAAACAAGTAAGAAAGCTACAGTCGAGAGTGCTCGACCGTATGGTACATGCAACCCATTTCGAGAGAAAACAAAAAACTTAAATACTATTTAATCAAAAAATATACCAAAGAATATACTGAAATTTGTTTTTTGTATTTATTTAAAAAAAATCCATAACATATCGACATGGTCACACTGTCAACTAAACGAACAAAGAGCGAGCAGCTGCAATTGAATTTTGCATATAAAATTGAGTCTTTAATAACTGCCTTGTTTTCCATTCGATCTCAACCAAATTCACAGGAATCACAGGAACAAATGTTATTTGTTAAATTATGTATGAAAATAGTTGTGCCCAATGCATATGGACGTTTTCAGTGTGTGAATGACCAAGAGATATCAAATTTGGTGACAGTATTCTTGTAGGTCTTACGCCGATCATGTTTGTTTTAGATTTTTCTCATGCCCCTTTCCACCCCCAAATCTGGAAAAGCCTTAATAATGGACCGAGAGCATTGAATTTTGGTATGCGTAATAATAATTATAGTCGGCTGTTGACACTGATCAAGAATATATATACTTTATGGGGTCGGAGATGGCTCCTTCTGCCTGTTACATACATTTTCTTTTGGCACTAAGTTATAATACCCTACTACCCTATGGCTAGCGAATATAAACAGATTTCAGTATATTTCTTTGGTATATTTTTTTTTTCAAAAAATCATTTAAGTTTTTTGTTTGTTTTTTGTATTGAAATGGCTTCCGGGTATCTTACTTGTTTTTTTTGTAATTACGTTGTACGGATTCATCGGTAAACTGATAATATGACCCTATTCAAATATAAATATCATTTAATTTGTTATCATATATACCCTTCCTTACGCTGTGGAAAAAATGTCCTTGGGATGGGTCTTTTTACAGGATAATGACCCAAAATGCTCGTCAAGACTGGCCAAGGATTGGTTAATAAAGAACGAGGTAAACATTATGAATTGGCCAAGTCAGTTTCCTGACTTAAACCCAATTGAAAACTTATGGGGAGACTTGAAACTGTGCATTAGCATAAGTACCTTTCCAAAATTCAAAGAATTGTGAAAATTATGCGCAAAAAATAAGGGTATGAGATTCGTATGGAGATTTTGTTCAAACGTATAAACAAAATGAGTGTGACTGAATATGATACAATCATTTGGTTGCTATTTCTAACAAAATAATAGAGAACATTTGTTATGTTTCGAGTTCTTGGCTTTGTACAATTGATGTTCTTATTATTTTTACCATACTTTGGCTATGATTTCATGATTTAATTGATCATATATATTAAACTTGAACTGGATAATGCTAATGTTTACTATTTTTCTATTGTACTATATATCAGAAAACGAAAAAGTAGATTTGATTTTTTTTCAAGTTACTTAAAAAACTTTTACGAGGCGTGAATGAAATGTTATAAGCGTGCACTTATTATTTTGTCCGGTAGTGTAAATTCACAAATGCAGACATACCTATGTACATATGTACATACATACTTACATATATATGTTTGTCAAATTTTTAGCTTATAGCGTTTGTGGACAATTCATATTTACCATGTTAGATGGATTTCTCCATCGAGCACAATGTGACTAATATTCTGTTTACATTGTAGTAAAAAGCCTAAGCGACGTTATCTTTCAAAGTCAAATTTGTTAGTTTTTCTGTAGGCAGATCTTAAGATCATAATATATCCATAACATATGTATATCCATAGCCGTAATAGTAATAGTTCGCATTTTCATCTATGGTCTTGGTTTTTTATACCCGCTACCCATAGGGTAGAAGGGTATTATAACTTAGTGCCGACAGGAAATGTATGTAACAGGCAGAAGGAGGCATCTCCGACCCCATAAAGTATATATATTCTTGATCAGTGTCAACAGCCGAGACGATATAGCCATGTCCGTCTGTCTGTCTGTATGAACACCTGGATCTCAGAGACTATAAGACATAGAGACACCAAATTTGGCAAAAAGGTTCCTTCATACCCTACGCAGATCAAATTTATTTCAAAAGTTGGATGCCACACCCCCTTCGCCCACAAAAAGCATTAATCTAGAAAAAGTCAAGTTTTTTTTATGTAAATTGCGTATAACTCCAAGAGTTCTTTGTGTAATGATGTGTAATTTGGTTACCCATCTGCGCTTGACACTCTTAATATACCCTGTAATTTTGGTAAATTGCTAATAAGTAGAACAAAAGTTATTCGTTAAATTATATATCAAAATTGTTGTGCCCAATGCATATGAACGTTTTAAGTGTGAATGACCTAGAGATATCAAATTTGGTGACAGTATTCGTGTAGGTCTTACGCAGATCAAGTTTGTTTTAGATTTTTGCCACGCCCCTTTCCGCCCCCAAAATCTATAAAAGCCGTGATAATGAACCTAGAGCATTTGGTATGCATAATAATAATTATATTCACAATGATTCCTGTGAATTTGGTTGAGATCGAATGAAAAACAAGGAAGTTATTAATGAATCAATTTTATATGCAAAATTCACTTGCAGCTGCTCGCGCTTTGTTTGTTTAGTTGACAGTGTGACCATGACGGTGTTGTGAAAATATATACAAACAAAACACAAGTTTCAGTATATTTTTGGTATATTTGTTGTTAAAATATCATTTAAATTTTTTGTTTTCTCTCGAAATGGGTTTCGGGTATCATACGGTCAAGCACTCTCGACTGTAGCTTTCTTACTTGTTTAAGAGTGAAAGATCGCGTCATTAGTCATAAGCATTCTTTGCAGTCCAAAACCTTGTCATCTTGAATATCATATTTAATATTATATCTGAAATCTATATATATGTACAACAAAGTAGTTCGTAGACACTGACCAGCTATAGTACCATCAGTGCACAGCCCTAACGGTGAAAGCTACGATGCTGAAATTTTCACAAAACCAAGATATGATCATTTAGGCGCCCACTGAGGAGCGACTTTTCGAAAAAATTACTCTATCTTTAACCAAAGTTAAAAAAAAACAAGTAAAAAAGCTACAGTCGAGAGTGCTCGACCGTATGATACCCGCAACCCATTTCGAGAGAAAACAAAAAACTTAAATGATATTTTAACAAAAAATATACCAAATATACTAAAACTTGTTTTTTTTGTATATATTTGAAAATAGCGAATAAAAATCCACAACACCGTTATGGTCACACTGTCAACTAAACAAACAAAGCGCGGGCAGCTGCAAGTGAATTTTGCATACAAAATTGATTCTTTAATAACTTCCTTGTTTTTCATTCGATCTCAACCAAATTCACAGGAATCATTGAGAATATAATTATTATTATGCATACCAAAATTCAATGCTCTAGGTTCATTATTACGGCTTTTACAGTTTTCGGGGGCGGAAAGGGGCGTGGCAAAAATCTAAAATAAACTTGATCTGCGTAAGACGTACACGAATACTGTCACCAAATTTGATATCTCTAGGTCAATCACACACTTAAAACGTCCATATGCATTGGGAACAACAATTTTGATAAATAATTTCGCGAATAACTTTTGTTCTACTTATCCGATTTTTACCAAAATTACAGGGTATATTAAGAGTGTCAAGCGCAGATGGCTTACCAAATTACACATCATTACACAAAGAACTTTTGGAGTTATACGCGATTTACATAAAAAAAAACTTGACTTTTTCTAGATAAATGCTTATTGTGGGCGAAGGGGGCGTGGCATCCAACTTTTGAAATAAACTTGATCTGCGTAGGGTATGAAGGAACATTTTTGCCAAATTTGGTGTCTCTATGTCTTATAGTCTCTGAGATCCAGGTGTTCATACAGACAGACAGACGGACAGACGGACAGACGGACATGGCTATATCGTCTCGGCTGTTGATGCTGATCAAGAATATATATACTTTATGGGGTCGGAGATGTCTCCTTCTGCCTGTTACATACATTTTCTGTTGGCACTAAGTCATAATACCCTTCTACCCTATGGGTAGCGGGTATAAAAAAAAAAATAGCATACGTTTGCATTAGTGTTTAGAAACGCGGCCCGCAGTGACGGTAGTGGCTCTGGGCTCGAGTTCCAAGATTTTAGTCGACCGGTCGACCGAGTTAAATTCCCACGCCATACAGCCGCAATTTTAGTTTTGAAAATACATACATACACTACTGGACAAAAAAATAAGTACACACTTTCCGCCTTTTTGTTGATAAAGGTTTTTCAATAGTTATAGAATATACCGCTGTTAATTGTTTATATTTTGAAAGAATATAGTGTTCTGAAACATTTAAAACAAAAATTAAGGTTGAGAACCACGTTTTTTGAATGCTACGCACAAATTTGTGCTGGATGAGCGTTTTTGGTCTGGACAAAATAATAAGTACACCAATTCTACAAAGCCAAAAACTCAAAACAAAACAAATTTTTTCTATTGTTTTGTAAGTAATGTCAATCTTATGGTAGTATCAAATTCAGAAACACACATTTTGTAAGACTTTTGCTATGTTTTTTGTCATTCTAGCAATAAGTTTGGAAAAAATCTCCATACGAATCTCATACCGCATTTTTGCACATAATTTCCACAATTTTTTGAATTTCGTAAAGGTATTTATGCCAATTTACCGTTTTAAGTCTCCCCATAAGTAATCAATTGTGTTTGAGCCAAGAAAGTGACTTGGCCAACTTATAATGTTTACCTCGTTCTCTGTAAACCAGCCCTTGGCCAGTCTTGACGAGCATTTTGGATCATTATGCTGTGGAAACCCCCTTAGCAAGGACAGTTTTTTCTCAGCGTAGGGAAGGGAATATATGAAATCATCATATGCAATAATTTTTATATCCAAATAGGGTCATATTATCAATTTACCGATGAACCCGTACAACGTCATTAAAAAAAAAAACAGTTCTAAACCATTAAGCATCAGCCTACATCCTTACAAGTCTTCTTTGGGTACCGGACCTCGGATTTTTTGCATTTTGAGCAATCTACATATCGTCTGTAGTCATTAGCAAAAGAATTCAGATTTGTTTCTTCGCTCCACAAAAATTTATTCCACATTGTAGAACCTTCTGGCCCAGACCATGCTAAATAATTGACGCCACACTGTTGGTTCATCTTCAAATTTTTTTCTCGAAGAAAAGGACATTTTTGGGGTATGAGGTCTAGTAGATATACCTTTTTAGATCAACGACAAACCATTTGAGATTAGAGGTGGAGAACTATCGATAGTGGGCGCCATCGATAGTCGACGATGGTTTATTTTAAACTATCGATAGTGTCGATAGTGCCATCGATAGTGGCTCGATAATGGCTCGATAGTGTAGCCCAACAAAAAAATTTTTTTTAAGCAAATATAAAAATATTATGCTTTATTTTAACTAAGTTACGATTTAAAAAAAAAGAATGAAACGAATACAATAAAATATGCTTTATTTCAGCCAAGAGTTGCGATTTAAAAACAAAAGAATGTTAACATTTTTTTCTTTGAGCCGGGTTCGCCTCTCCGATATTATTTGGCCCGCCTTGCTGAATGTTCTTTCAGACTCCACGGACGTAGCCGGAATGCAAAGATATTTGGCGAAAAGGCTCCCAATGGCAGGGAAATCAGTTTGATTCACCTGGAAAAAAGTAATATACTTAATTATATGCAATTTATAACTCGGCACTTTTAATTAAGGCATACCTTCATCCATAATAGAGGGTCGATATCTTGTCCGACAATTGCCCTTTCCAGATACTGCCTCTTAGTTAAAATTGCATCTACTCTTGAGTTTACAGAATTATTCATGGAACGCTCACCCAAAAAATCTAACAAAGTATCCTGTAAACTTGAATCCGGTGCTACGGGTTGATTACTTGCGGTCTCTTTAACTGGAAAATTGGCCAGCTCATTTTCAAAACATGTTGCTGCTTGTTCAGCGTTTGAGCTATGTTGAAATCCACTTTTTTTGAACCGTGGATCCAAAAGCGTAGCCATCCTGCAGACTGTTCTCTGCTCATATACGGAAAGACGTTGCTTGATTGATTCCATCAATATTTTGTTTAAAGTTTTTCCTTGAAGAGTTTGTAGTAAAGGTACAACACTTTCGATTTTCCGAAAAAGTCCATATGTCATGGGAATAATCAGCGATATCGTTACGTATTTTCCGCCAGAAATTTTCTCGCTTGCTTGCTGAAAGAAAGCCAATACTTTTTCAATATCTTTCAGCATAAGTATTTCCTCAGCAGTAAATGGCTGCGGTGCATTCGTTGTTGATAGTAAAACTTTGGCAATGGCATCGTTCATTTTTATAATACGCTCAATCATAAAATAAAAACTATTCCACCTAGTGGGCGTTTCTTGCAACAAAGTATATTCTGAGCCTTCTTGAGCTAATTTGAGCTTTTCATTTGATATAGTGCTTTGCTTGAAAAATCGAACGATTGATTTACATTTAGTAAATAAAGCTTGAAGCACTGGGTCATCAACTTTTAGAGCATCTTGCACCACGAGATTTATAGTATGCGCAAAGCATGGCAGATTGCGAATATGCAATAGATCACATGCTTTAAGCATGGAGCTGGCATTGTCGGTAACAATACATACAGTTTTTTCCAGTATGTTCCATTCAATAAAAATGTCCCGCAATGTATCAGCAATGTTTTGTGAACAATGATTAGTTGTGCTTAGAAGTTTTTTTGTTGCTAAGGATGCTGTTTTTAATTCGTAGTTATATACGAAATGACCCGTCACAGTCAAAAAACTAGCATTGGCACTTGATGTCCACAAATCACACGTAACTGCGATATTCGAAACATTTACAAGGATTGCTGATAACTTGGCAGAAGTTTCGGTAAAATAATTATGCATCAGCACATCTCTTAAGTGCGTCTTGCTGGGTAATTTATACCGAGGATCCAATACATGAGTGTATTGCACGAACCCTTCGTTTTCGACAATATTGTAGGGCTGCACATCTTTGGCAACCATTTCAGTTAGAGCTTTATCTATGTCTGTCTTTCTTTTAGAATTTGAATCATACATGACGGCTCTTTTAAAGTAAGACGCCACAGAGTTCATGCTCGATCTGCAACTGCTGCTTGTAGATGTAGTGACGTTCCTCTCAGCACGTACAACTTGTGTGCTCGATTCTGCGCTCTTTCTTTCCACGCCAGGTTGGAACCTTTTTAAATGGTCGTGCAAGTTAGATGTATTGCCGCTTGTCTTGTATTCTTTGCCACAATCGAGACATTTGGCATATTTCTTGTCGTCAGACCTTTTAAAATATTTCCAAACATGTGAAATTTTCGACTTCTTTTTGTTACTCTGTCGATTTGGTTCCAAATCTTTTTCAGAGTCTGTGCTGGAGGAGCACTCACAGTCCGGCTTGTCGGCACTTGATGAAGACACTCGACGTTTACCTTAAATTTAACAAATTATAGATCAAAACACTTACGTATGTAATATAATAAACATACCCAGATTTAAAAAGCGATCCATATTAATTTAACTAATTGTTTCTTGTTTTTAAATTTTTCCTCGTTGTTGCATTTGACGCCGACACAGAAAATGCGCGAACAAATTTTTTAGGGATGTAAGAAGCTCACTATCGATAGCACCATCGATAGTGGATGTGCCACTATCGAAGGTGTCTGCTGCCATCGTTGGTGGCTCGATAGTGCTAAACCATCGATAGTGGCGATAGTGCTATCGATAGTTCTCCACCTCTATTTGAGATGATATTCCATTGCTGATTTGAGCGGAAATGACCTTGACGGACATGACTATGTCCGTTTTTGCAAGACTGACCATGCGAATGTCTGTTGTTTGTTAAAATTTCTTTATCCGTCCTCGTTTTTTAGTAGGTAGTTTTAATTATAAGGCATTCTGCACCAGATATACCCAGCTTTTAAGTGTTTTCACAATTCCTGGAAAATTTTTTTATAATTTTTTCGAAGTTTCACGTCTATAGTCTATTCCTTAACAGTACAATGCATTTTTTGGTTCTTCTAAAAAATTTTTTTAACTCACATGTACTTAAATATGTAAGAAGTCAAAATAAATCAACATTCCCTACCTAATTTTTACATTTAATCTCATAAAAATCAAAATTACCACCAGTGTACTTATTATTTTGACCAGACCAAAAACGTCATCCAGCACAAATTTATGCGTAACATTCAAAAAACGTGGTTCCCAACCTTCATTTTTGTTTTAAATATTTAAGAACACTATTACCTTCGAAAATATAAACAATTAACGGGGGTACATTCTATAACTATGGAAAAATTTTATCAACAAATAGGCACGACGAAATTTTAGTTCGCTGCAGAATTAAATGTACAAATGTTGCCAACATAATAATATTAAAACATATACACATGTATGTGTAATGTTGTATTTGGAAGCCGATCACGCTACTCTGGTAATGGTCTCTCAGTTGGGACAAGCTGTGTTCGAGTCAAGCAAGGGAGAGGAATAGGACTGGCTGCCGCCGTGAAGTTTTTAAGTAGTTTAAAATAAAAAAATTTTAATTTAATGTAAATTAACGATAAATAAATTGTTTAACTTTAGTTTAATTTAAATAGCTCAGTGAGCTTAATATTGCCTTTGGAACCTCCTTCAGCGCAGGCTGTGGTCCAGGAGATAGAACGTCTGAACGCGGATGAGCAGGTTGTAGAATCGAACCCTGTACTTTTTGTTAATTCAGCGACGGCCAAACTTTTTTAAAATTATTTTATAAATATACCGGGAGGTTGCATTCGCAGGCAGTTATTGGGAGGACGAAGTATTAATTTTGTAATATTGACGATACACCAGTATGTTTCAAATAAACAAGTAAGAAAGCTACAGTCGAGAGTGCTCGACCGTATACCAAACATATACTGAAACTTGTGTTTTGTTTGTATATATTTGAAAATAGCGGGTAAAAATCCACAACACCGTCATGGTCACAATGTCAACTAAACAAACAAAGCGCGAGCAGCAGCAAGTGAATTTTGCATATAAATTGATTCTTTAATAACTTCCTCGTTTATCATTCGATCTCAACCAAGTTCACAGGAGTCATTGAGACTATCATTGTTATTATGCATACCAATGCTCTAGGTCCATTATTACGGCTTTTACAGTTTTTGGGGGCGGAAAGGGGCGTGGCAAAAATCTAAAACAAACTTGATCTGCGTAAGACCTCCACGAATACTGTCACCAAATTTGATATCTCTAGGTCATTCACACACTTAAAACGCCCATATGCATTGGACACAACTATTTTGATAAATAATTTAACAAATAACTTTTGTTCTACCTATCCGATTTTTTCCAAAATTACAGGGTATACTAAGAGTATTAAGCACAGATGGCCTACCAATTTACACAATATTACACAAAGAACTGGGAGTTATCCGCGATTTACTTAAAAACAAACTTGCCTTTTTTAGATTTATGCATATTGTGGGCGAAGAGGGCGTGGCAACTTTTGAAATAAACTTGATCTGCGTAGGGAATGCAGGAACCTTTGTGCCAAATTTGGTGTCTCTATATCTTATAGTCTCTGTGATCCAGGTGTTCATACAGACAGACAGACGGACAGACGGACATGGCTATATCGTCTCGACTGTTGACGCTGATCAAGAATATATATACTTTATGGGGTCGGAGATGCCTCCTTCTGCCTGTTACATACATTTTTTGTTGGCACTAAGTTATAATACCCTTCTACCCTATGGGTAGCGGGTATAAAAAGTTGTAGAAAATGTACAAATGTTGCTAACAACGTAGCAAATTTGTGTAATGTTATGTAAGCAACAATCAAATTTATTTAGTGTTAATTTTAATGTTCAAGAAGAATATATGTTAAATCACCATCATAAAAATAACAAGTAAGAAAGCTACAGTCGAGAGTGCTCGACCGTATGATACCCGCAACCCATTTCGAGAGAAAACAAAAAATTTAAATGATATATTAACAAAAAATATACCAAATATACTAAAATTAGTTTTTTGTATATATTTGAAAATAGCGGGTAAAAATCACAACACCGTTTTGGTCACACTGTCAACTAAACAAACAAAGCGCGGGCAGCTGCAAGTGAATTTTGCATAGAAAATTGATTCTTTAATAACTTCCTTGTTTTTCATTCGATCTCAACCAAATTCACAGGAATCATTGAGAATATAAATATTATTATGCATATCAAAATTCAATGCTCTAGGTCTATTATTACGGCTTTTACAGACTTTTGGGGGCGGAAAGGGGCGTGGCATCCAACTTTTGAAATAAACTTGACCTGCGTAGGACCTATAGGAGTACTGTCCCCAAATTTGGTAGCTCTAGCTTTTATAGTCTCTGAGATCCAGGTGTTCATACAGACGGACAGACGGACAGACGGACATGGCTATATCGTCTCGGCTGTTGACACTGATCAAGAATATATATACTTTGTGGGGTCGGAGATGCCTCCTTCTGCCTGTTACATACATTTTCTGTTGGCACTAAGTTATAATACCCTTCTACCCTATGGGTAGCGGGTATAAAAATAATTTTATTAAAATAAAATGAGACGCGAGCGATATTGATTAGTAAATATATAAATAATAGCAAACGTTATACCTTAAATAAATTGATATGTATTAAAATATTAATTAAACCTTTTCTAGCTCCAATTATATCCACAAACTTATGGTTTGCTACTTCATTTTATCACAGGATACAAAATTGAAAAGAAATGTATTACATAATACTGCAATTTTTAATTAACATATATTTGAAATGAATACAAAAAACGATGTTGATAGTGTTTGTTTTATGACTGCAATTTTCAATATAGTCATGAGGAAATTTTCTTATTTCTTTTTTATTTATTTAAAGCACACTTTTAAAAAAAAAAAAAAAAACAAGGAAATTACACAACTGAATGAACATTACAAAATTAGATTATAAGCTTATTGTGGGCTTTTCTACTAAAACAGTTTAATATAGTTATTGAAATAAATATGAGGAGCATAACATAATACACTTTGAGGGGAAAAAAGTATTTAGAAATAATCCTTAATTAGACTTTTGAACTTATACTTAAACTAATCCAATTGCAAGGCATTTCCATTTAAATTGTATAGCTATGAAAGTCATGGTTTAAGAATTCGACTTTAAATAATTTTTTTTAATCAGCATTGCAAGATTTGATTAATCGAATTTAAACGGCAATTTGAAATAGAATTCATCTCCATAAATGATTGCAGTCATTGCCTTTTTTAAACACTTCAACAAATGTTATTTTGTCATAATTAACGTGAACATCTTTTGTAACTATTGTGACGTATAGAAATTGCTATCAAGAATTGTGCATGAGAATGCCATGTAACATATTTTTATTTTCTTTCTGTCTACCCATCTTCTTTCTCGCTTACCATGTGTTACTTTGTTGTCCGTCCCATAATTATTGATTACTGTTTTTGTGCAACATTGTTATTAAGTGGGTATAGACTGTGGCATGGCCTAATGTGGGTCTTCCATATGTTGTGTGACGAGCATGCGATTTGGTTGGGGATGAGAATGACATGGCACGACAAAATTGTCAATCGATTGCTAAGTATCAAAGTGTCGCTTCGCAGGGCTGTGTCCATTAAGTAGATAGACCTAGTTGCATGCCACCTTCGAACAAGCAGGCCATGTGTGTACGCCCATTGAATATAGGTTAAATGCCTTTACCTTTTTCTTTTTTGAATCGATAATTGCACTTACATTTAATTGCATCCAAGAAAATACCATGAAATTGTATGAAAATGCAATGCACTTACATATGTAGTTTGTGTAACTACTAACTACTTTTCCCCCCTGTAAAATGTATTTAAGAAAATGTAAAAATAGTTACGACTATGTGGAAAAATTATTCCAAATCATTGCATACAACTGATAAGTACTGTATCTGTACATACTATGTATATTAAAACTGCTACTCCGAGATTCTAGAACCTTCAGGTGGCAATAATTTAAAAAATGGGAGAAGCACAAAAAAAAACGGCATAAACAATTTATCACATATAAAATGATTAGATTAAAACGAGAAAGTCAGTCGAGAGAAGTGAGAGATGTGCTTGTGGTTTTGGATGGGAACATCGCAGGTCTTGTCTGTTGGTTAAATATATATGTACATACATGAGAAAAACATAAGTTACACACCTGCTAATTTTTTTCAACGCAAATCGATATTTCAACACAAAATAATGTTTTGGTATGGCACCGGCCCTTATGCTAGAAGAATCGGCTTGTCTTCGGTCATTTTTGAGCATTATTTCAACATAGACCAACATTTTTGAGGTAGTCTTTTGCTATATTTATTTCATAAAAGAGGGCGTAGCACATCTTTAAGTACATTTCTTGAAGAATTAAAAAAAATATTAAAATTAAGGGGCGGTGTCCTGCGAAGAAGTTTTCAAATCATTACGTTTTCTCGTGTGCATAAGTCGATGTTCCGTTTATCCCTCCAAAATATCCAATAAAAAAATATATTCTGAATTAGGTCACTTGCGTGAACCAGAATCTTGCGTTTTTTTTTGCGATCATAGCAATCCTAGGATATTTGGCTTAATTCTGCAGTACCATATCAAAACGGTTGAAACCTATAAAGAATTTTTGGAAACCGAAATTATGTGCAATTAAAAACAAGTTTATTAGTTGATATATACTGAAATTTTTAGTAAGCAACACTGAAGATTAATCTTGTGTGATTGCATAAACAAAATGTTAAATTTTTGCGACTTTCAGATTTATTGATGTAAATATATGGCTCGTTAATTTTTAAAGAATAAATATTTCAAGTTAAGGTATTTTAGTAGTTGTAATTTTCCCTGAAATTTGAATCAAGTTTCAGCAGCATTGTTTCAACCGTAAGTGAATAGCGAACTTTTGTTCTAAAAATCCGAAAAGTTTGAAGGGTATCTAATTTTGCCCCTTACGAGCATACTACGCAGCTTCGTCCGCGATAAACTTTAAAACACTTTTTGTTGTTGTTGCCTCGTGCTTTAGCCTCCTGCTTCAGCCTCTTGGTTATTTCACTTCCATTTAAGTCCATTTACGGTCTCAATGATTCCTGTGAATTTGGTTGTGGTCGAATGAAAAACATATAAGTTATTTAAGAATCAATTTTATAGGAAAAATTCACTTGCAGCTGCTCGCACTTTGTTTGTTTAGTTGATAGTATGACCGTGTTGGTATGTTATGAATAAATACAAAAATATAAATTTCAGTATAGTTCTTTGGTATATTTGTTGTTCAAATACCATTTAAGTTTTTTGTTTTCTCTCGAAATGGGTTGCGGGTATCTTACGGTCGAGCACTCCCGACTTTAGCTTTCTTACTTGTTTACCTTCACTTTATGTGCTTGCATTTCACATTGTTAAATTCTGGTCAGTTAGTTTTCAAATACTTCTGAAGTTGAAATAATATGGTAGTAATTCACTTCTTGTAAATATATAGTAATTATAAATGTATATTTGGTGTTAATAATTATACTTTATGCTATTGACTAATATGTTTCCCAATTTCAAACCTTCTGGAAAATACATATACTCAATTATAATTAATATATTTGTTTCTTTAGAAAATACATAAAATATATTTTAAATCACGACATTAGCGTTTTTATATTTTAAGTTTGGCATATTTAAGTATGGCATGCTTTTGAACATACCAATATTATATTTGATAAAATTTATATATTTCCTATATTATGGATCAAATCAGTCATGTACATCAACATCACAGAAAATATCTAACGTTTTTATACCCTCTTTCCATTCAATTAAAAATTCCGTTGAAATAATCGCAATGCTAGGTGTTTATCTTGTTATGAGCCTTGTTTAGAGAAACATTTAAGTGATCCATTAAATGCATTTCTTATCATGTTTGAGACGAGACGACAGACGATTATAGGGTTTTATTGCGGCGATCAGCTTATTTCCCCACTGCAAGACCGATAGATAAACATATTGACAGAGTTTCAATGCTCTTTCTCTTTTATACTCTCTAGCTTTTGCTGAGGTCAATTGCAGCATTAGGTGCGAAGAAAATTGCTTGGGGTTCATAGTGTTCTTGCTATTGTCCAGTGCTGTTGTCAGCAGTCAGCAATAAATCCAATTAACAAAAGCGGTTCAAGGTGCCAGAAAAAATTATACACGATAAACCAAATTCGCTTGTCGTTGTTCTCGTTTCCGTTGTTGACGGTTAAGAAATGTAAGTCTACCTTATCAGAAATTTTCATTTCTATTCTGGTACTTATTGTCGTCATCGTCGTTGTCGTTGTAGAGTGCGTCTAATTGGCAGCTTGAGTGCCAGTTTGCCAGTCACTATGTCAGCCTTGTGCATGTTGTGTCCCCTGGCGAATCAATAAACGTCACGATAAGGTAATTTACATTTTAGAGCACGCTCCATGAAGCCCACACATTACACGGAAGCCGTAAAAACTAACTTAGCCAAGACAAATCAGCCACCCAAAATTGTAGCCCCAATCGCATAAGTCCAAATTTAATCCAACCTTGCCACATTTGCAGGTCATAGACGCCACCGAAGTCGTAGCCATGCGCAACAGCAGCAGCAGCAGCGGTAACAACATCAACCAGATAAACTACAACAACAACAATCGATGATTACCTAAGAGTAAGAAATAAGCTAGAGAAACAGGCTGCAGAACGATTACACAGAAGAGACAAGCGGGGCAACCACAGAAAGTGAAGCAAAGCGAGAAGAAGTTACAAGCCGAACTGAAACCAGCCGATTACTATAACCAAAGGGCGCCAAAGATCAATTCAATAATCATAATAACAACATACAACATGTTGATCAAGGAGTACCGCATACCGCTGCCCCTCACCGTTGAGGAGTACCGAATTGCCCAACTCTACATGATAGCAGTAAGTTACTTAAATAAAATAAATAAAAATACTTAAATAATAGGGTCCGAAAATAATTTTTTTTAAATAAACAGGTAAGAAAGCGAGTGTGCTCGACTGTAAAATATCCGATTCCCAGTTTATAAGTGTCCGAAAATATTGTTGAAATGTTTTGCAAACCTTTTTGTTCCCAAAAAAAAAGATGGACTTCAACTGAGTGTCTCTGAAACACTCGGACGTTCGCTGCGCCACCACACTATTTTGTGCGTGACGTTCTTATAAGAATAAAGTATATTCGAAACATATAGTATTGTATGGTTTCTTAGCATTTGCTTCAAAAATTTGCAGCTTAATTTAGGCCAATTTTTTTAAACTTTTTTTTTTGCTATTTATAAAAGCCTTTCCATCTACAATTTTATTCTAAATTGAAATGAATAGTTTAAAAAAGTATGAAAAAAAGTTGTTAAGAGCGGCACTCGATCCGCTACTGCTGTTCAACTGCAAGTCATCTTTTTACATTTAAAGCCATAAAGATCCCATTAAAATTGCACATTTTTTTACATATATTGTTGAAATGTTAAGCAAACCTTTTAAATGTGCCCCACAAAAATAAAGTCTTTTTGCAAATGCAAAATATTTCACAAACTGGACTTCAACTGAGTGTCTGGACAAAACTATCCAAAAGCTTTTACAGAAAAAGTAATGATGCAGTTTTGTTTTAAATATTATTTAACGTCAATAGTCAACAAAAACGATCGATTTTTAACAAAAACCTTCAAATTTATTCATAAAAAAACAAAAAAAAAAGGCGTTGACGTACGATTCTCAAAAATATGTTCACGAAACGGCCGCGCTAGCCTATTTTATATATGTGCCAACAATCACCGATAGAGGTATAAAACAGATTTAATGTAGTCTTTTTGTGATTTTTAAATTCGGGAGTGGGCGCGGCCCAATTCTAAAACAAACTTGATTTGCGTGCAAGCATAACACGTATTCGTAGCTCTAGCTCTTATAGTTTCGGATATGGCTATATCGTCTCGGCTGTTAATGCTGATCAAGAATTTATATACTCTATGGGGTCGTAGATGCCTCCTTCTGCCTGTTACATTTCCTATTGGCACTAAGTTTAATTTTAAATTTAAGTTTAAAAACTACCGTTGGTCGTTAGAAATGAAAACTTATCTTAAAAAAACAAAAAATGTGAACTTAAATACATAACGTTAAAGCCAGAGAGACGTTTCATAGAGTCAAAAATACACAATTATAACGATATTTAAAATAATTTTTTAAAACTTTTAATAGGCAAAAAATCAGCAGATACACTCGTTTGGTTAGTTTTGTTGATTTCGTTATGGATTTTTTAACGTTAAAGTATATTCATACATAAAATATGCATTTCGGTATATCTTTATTTTTCAAAAACAAAAGAGTTTTGCACTTTTTTTCATACTTTTTGGAAACCAAAAAGGTAAAACTAAACGATTTCAACAAAAACGTTGGATTATGCAATTTATATACAATTTGATGCAATTATCTTAGATGTGCAATTAAATATAAACTTTGTCGGCTGTGGTTTTTGTTGTCACTGAGGCCTAAGCATTAAAAGCTATGCAAAATTAAACAAAAACTTGGGAAAGTACCAATGCAATAAATAAAAATGAATCGGCAGAAATGTTTTTGATTTTGATTTGATTTGATTAAATGTTTTTTTTAATTTTGTAATATTTTTTTTATTACATTTACATATACATACATATAATGACGGTGGCTAGCATCTTAAAGTTAAAAGTACGGACGAATTTCTTCGTGAACTTAACTAATTTTAGTAAGGGAAACATTCTTAATTAAATGAGTTCATAAAATACAAGTTAACCATTTATAAAATGCTATGCTTAAAATGTAATCACTTCCATATCACCTGATGTTTTAGAATAATTCACAATCCATCAAAAATTAAGTTTTAAATACTCTCAATATACGTTTGATACGAACTTAAAAAATAGTTTATTCATAGACAAGTTAATTTTATTTATTTTATGCCTTGAATTTTAGAAATATTTTCCTTTGAACTACAAAATGAAATAAATAAAAGACTATAGGTAAATGTATAATACAAAATTGTTTGTGTGTGTTGAAAAATTTCCTGCATGCATTTAAAAAAACAATCTAAGATTAATCCACAAAAACCATTTTTAAATCGCCACAGAAAAAAAGCCGTGAGGAAAGCCATGGCGAAGGCAGCGGCGTTGAGATTATTATTAATGAGCCATATAAAGATGGACCTGGTGGCAATGGGCAGTATACGAAAAAAATTTACCATGTCGGCAGTCATTTACCCGGCTGGATTAAAAGTAAGTTGAACATTTTGCAAGTAATAAATAATTTTGATTAATAATAATTGTACTTCAAATAAGTAAAAACATTGAAAGAAAAATTTTAACATTAGAATGTTGAATATTAGTGGCTAGCGTTCTAATTTATAAGCTTTAGTTTCCACCTGTCTGGATATTATAATGTATCCAGTACATCTGGATTTGGAAATTGTTGTGCTCGCCTGCGAGCCTCTTAATGAAAATGTTTGTAGCTTGTTACATGCGACAATACATATAAATTTGTAAACCAAGCTTTTATTTGTGTACAACCTACAGCAGTAATATTAATAAAGCAACTTCGCCCGCGAAAAACTTTAAAATATTTGGTTTGTTGTTCCAGCCGCTGAAGTGTCCCGCTGTTTCCATGAAAATTATTTCATTTCCATTTAAAATTAAAACAAGTAAGAAAGATACAGTCAAGTGGTAGAGCACCGAAATATTTTTAAATTATTTAGAAATCTTGTTAACTTTGCTACAAAAAAATAAAAAATTTAAATGTAAAAAATTTTTACAAGCGTGATTCGAACTCAACTTAAACTTGAGTGCCAAATCTAAGAAACCCGAAGCGTCGATCAATGATGACACCTGCGGAGATAAAAAGCTTTTGACAAGCCAACTTCCAATAATAAATAATATTTATCTCCTTTTGAAATTATAAATAATATAGAAATATAAAAAAAATAGATTAAAGGAACAAATTTTCTTATATTCCTTTTCTTGTGATTACGTAATCATTGTGGGAGGGAGGTGATCATTGAATGATTACTTTTCATTACAAGGGGGAGGGGGTCAAAAATTGCCGAAAACGTGATTACGTAATATATGGACAGCCCCTTACACAACATTACACATACATATTTGCTATGTTGTTAGCAGCATTTTTACATTTTATGCAAGGTTCTGAAATACAATAGTTAAAAATTAAAGCTTTATCTTCTACTACAGCCTCCGCCTGCAGCCTCTCGGTTTATATATTAATATTATTTTTTTTCCGTTTATATAAAATGAAAGCCAGCTTGCTCCGCAGCTTCATTAGCTTTCCGCTGCACACCACCACACTGCAGGCTCTCGATGTTTACTCACGTAAACTATTTCTCCATTTCCCCAAAAATGAATGCTCTTAGCTTTCATTAAAATTAGTCAATACAATTCAAAATAGAGTTGGACGAATAAATGTGCAAAACATACATGTAAATGCAGCGAGCATCGATTTCGTTAAGCGATAAGTGTCCATATTGATTTATCCGATTTTTTGTTGATATTGCCGTTACGAATGCTTCGATTTTTTGTGTATTGCATGTAAAAATAAAACTAAGAAAAATTATATGTGTTACATTAAGAAATTCATTTACGTCTAAAACATTTCCTAATATTGAACTTTACGTGTCATCAATACATTAAAGCTTTAACCCTACATCTATATTTTGCAAACATCATTCAAGATCGATATTGATATTTTTTTGACTAAAAGTTTCGTCTCTATCCCAAAAACAAAAATTGAGCAATATATTATATTTAAGTAGTGATTCAAAATAGTTAGAGTAATTATTTCGCAAAATCGCTTCACAATAGGCCCCTAGATTTTCATATCTAGGTTGGGTTAAAATCTCAGCATCATAGCTTTTACCGTTTGGGCTGGGTCAGTGTTTACGCACTATTATATGTATATAACATAGACACTTCCTTTCCACGACGCAAAAATTTTATTGTTTCTCCATAAATTTATACTTATACAGGCTAAGTAAAGTATATATATTCTTGACCCGTTTGGCCGTGTAAGTGCGTGGATCTCAGAAACTATATATAACAGCTAGTCACCAAATCTGGTATGTAGGTTCCAACATTCATAACACAATCCAGGCTTATTTTCAATTTTCAATGCCACGTCCCCTTCGCTCACAATATACATACGAAAATAATCACATTTTTTGTTTGTAAATTGTGTATGACTTGAAAAGTTCATAGTGTAATGATGTGTAATTTGGTAATCAATCTACACTTAATTTTCAGAATATAGTATAGTATAGTATAGTACTATCAAAACAAAAGATATTTTTTTAAATTATTCTCTTTTGAAAATGTTACAAAGCAAATGTACATATGTATCTCGTATTCGAACACTCTCGACTGAAGCGTTCTTACTTGTTTCATAGTCTCTTTCCACATAACCTGAAAATTCGGTTACTATATTTATGAAACTGCAAGCAAATTTTTCCGTATAAAGTTGTTTCTTGAATAACTTCTATGTTTTTCATTCGATCAAAACCAATTTCACAAGAATCATTAAAACTATAGTTCTTATTATGCGTACCAAAATTCAAGAGTCTAGCTTTTTTATTACGGCTTTTACAGTTTTCTGAGAAGCGTGGAAAAAATCTTAAATAAACTTGATCTACGTAAGATATACACGAGTTTGATATCTCTAGCCCGTATACTCTCTGAGATCTCTGTTTCTACAGACGGACATGGTTATATCGTCTCGGCTGTTGTCATTGATGTAGAATATATGTATATACTTTATGGGGTCAGAAATGCCTCCTTCTGCCTGTAATATACATTTCCTGTTGGCATTAAATATAAAACTATCTACTCTATGGGTAGCGGGTATACAAATATAAAATAAAATAAACCGAAAAGTGTTTTTTAGGTTAAAATATCCAATCAGTGAATGAATATGTCAGTCAGGGTAAGAAACTTTACAAAATATGTGGAAGTACCGATTGCACACAACTTAAATCTTTACACCAATATAATAACGTGAGGGCACTACCGCATCAAGAAGGCAAAGTCTGTCAGACTGATACAACACAAGGGAAGAAAGGTTCTGCGAACAAGCGCTCGAAGATTAAAGCCATAGTAAGTCAATTTTCCGCCTGGTATGGAATAGATTGTGAGAATGTACCATGAAAAAATTTGAAGTAACCAAATACTTTCGATATAAATAAAGTCACATCAATATTATTTTGTTACACAAAAATGATAAATAATGATCCCACATAGAAATCTATCTAAGTATAAGTTACACAAAAATGATAAATAATGATCCAACATTTATAGATATCTAAGTATAAATTACGAGTATATTTTTAGTTGTTAAATATAAAGCTCTAATATGAAATTCGTCTTCATCTGTTTTTAGGTCTGCTGCCCAAAAGCGCGCTTACCGTGGAGGAGGAGGCCTGGAATGCCTATCCGTATACGCGCACTCGTTATACCTGCCCCTTTGTGGAGAAATTTTCGCTAGATATTGAGACGTATTATCATCCCGACAATGGCTACCAGGACAATGTGTTTCAACTGTCGGGAAGTGATCTGCGCAATCGCGTTGTGGGTGAGTGAAGTGCTATATCATTTTGTATGATTTGTGTATTTACAAACAAATTAACACCAACATCGATTGCAGATGTGATTGACATTGTGAAGGATCAACTGTGGGGCGGAGATTATGTCAAGGAAGAGGATCCCAAGCATTTCGTATCGGACAAGACGGGACGTGGACCGCTAGGCGATGATTGGCTTGAAGAATATTGGCGCGAGGTTAAGGGAAAAAAGCAGCCAACGTCACGAAACATGTCCCTAATGACCGCCTATAAGATATGCCGCGTTGAATTTCGCTATTGGGGAATGCAAACCAAACTTGAAAAATTCATTCACGATGTGGCTCTGCGCAAGACAATGCTGCGGGCCCATCGTCAGGCCTGGGCGTGGCAGGATGAATGGCATGGTCTCACTATCGAAGATATACGCGAGCTGGAGCTGCAAACACAGCTAGCATTGGCTAAGAAGATGGGCAGTGGCGAGGAATGTAGTGATGGTAAGTAAATGTAATTATTCACACAAACCTCACTGAGCATGTGCTTCGCTGTATATTATATCATTTGGACTTAACGGCCGAAAAACAAATAAAAACGCTACCTTCACAGGCTGACTTTAGAAGAAATTGCTTTAATTCGTACAGACGAGCATGGCTTGATCGATTCGGTTGTTGATCCTGATTCTGAATATTTATACTACCCTATGGGTTGCGTCTTTTTTGGTCGCTTAACGAAATAACACAAATTTTAAATCGTAGAAAACGTAGACAAAGAATTGTCGCTTACGGCCAAGTTTTTTGTGGTATAGTAAAATTTATAACTTTCTCTGCAGAAAGCACCTCTGAGCCGTATGTGAGCAGCGACGCTGCAGCTCCAAAACTGGGCGAGCGCAAGAAGTCTGCTCCGGCTGTGCCATCAATTGTCACACAGCAGCCGCCCAGCGCAGAGGCCAGTTCGAATGAGGATGATGACGACGAGGACGAGGAGGATGAAAATGATGGGGTCGGTACTGGCGTTGAGCTGGGTGCTCAATGCAGCAGCAGCAATCAACGGTCCCGATCCCAAAGCATTCAGCTGGCCAATAAAGCTAAATTCGGCTCGAAAGGCGCTCTACATTCGCCAGTGGGTTCGGCTCACAGTTTTGATCTGCAGGTGAGTGACGATACTTATCCACTGTCAACTGTCGCTGCTGCTGCTTTGATGTTGTCTTTGTTGTGCTTTGTTTTTGTTGATTGTCCATTGTCCATTGCGAATCGCGTTCAATTTGTTGTTGTTTTGGTTTCTTCAGTTTTGCTGCTGGTCGGGAAAAACAACAAAAAGCCAAGCAATGAAATTGCTTATACAATCTTATCTCTTCTTATCTTATACAATCTTATAACTTCAAGCAATCAAATAACTTTAACCTGAACATATCACAAAAATTAATCCACATTATTTGCAAATAGTTACCAAAATTTCGAATTCAAGTCGCATCACCTAAAATATTCGCTGTTGAGTTAATTCAAGATTATAATCATGGTTAAAATACAATCCCGTGTTCTAAAACGGTTTGGGAATCGGCCTTAACAACAGAGCTATAAGTTTGCTGGCATAAGGGCGGTATTTCATTGGTTTGGTTTTATTTATCTTGTTTTATCAATTTTACTGGAAATATGTGCAAGATAATAAGCGCCATAAGCAAAACAATATAATTTGTTTGTCACATTTGAGTTGGGTGTTACAATTTCTACTTGTTTGTGTGTAGTCCATTGTCGCAAAAAGAAATAATATTTGATTTGCTCTTGTCATACAAAAACAAATCGAAACACACCTTGAAAACGAAAAAACGCTAATCGATAACTGATTACTGATAAACGAAATCGAAACCAAACCGAATCAATTCGATCCTGAGCAGCCCACAAAACCGTATGCAAAAACAGCGCCACGCCGACATGTAAGTTGCACTCGTCACTCCCAATTTCAGCTCCATCATCAGCTCCTGCTCCGACTCCAGTTCCTATTTAGTTATAGAATACCTGAGAGACTGAGAAGATAGCAGCCCAGCATGTTGTGGTTTATTCGAAATTAAAGAAGTTATATTTTTCTTGCTTCAACACAGGTTGCCAACTGGCGCATGGAGCGCCTTGAGGTTGACTCCAAGTCCAACTCTGAGGAGGAATTTTTCGATTGTCTGGGTAAGTCTTCCAGTTAATTGGAACTAACTGGCATTATAATCTATTTGCTTGGCATAATAATCAATTTGCAGACACAAATGAGACGAATTCGCTGGCAAAATGGAGTTCATTGGAGCTGCTCGGCGAGGGCGATGACAGTCCGCCGCCACATGGTGGCAGCTCGAGTGGCAGCGGTGGCGCGTGTGGCGCCAGCGGTGGACGTCATAAGCAAGATGATAGCATATTCAATCAGGACTTTCTCATGCGTGTCGCCTCGGAGCGCGGCAATAAACGACAATTGCGCTCCTCGGCGAGCATTGATCGCAGCCACGACTCATCGCCGCCGGGCTCCCCAAGCACACCCTCTTGTCCTACCACCATACTGGTGATGGTGGTGCATGCGGGCAGCGTGCTGGATGCGGCTAGTGAGCTGACCGCCAAGAAATCCGATGTGACCACTTTCCGTGGCTCTTTCGAGGCCGTAATGCGTCAGCATTATCCCAATCTGTTGACGCATATGACCATCAAAATGGTGCCGTGCCCTTCGATCTGCACTGATGCGCTAGGCATACTATCTAGCCTCAGTCCGTACTCGTTTGATGCATCGCCCTCTGCCGCAGATATACCCAATATAGCGGATGTGCCGATCGGTGCGATACCATTGCTGGCGGTTGCCTCGCCTGAATTCCAGGAGACGGTCAACAAGACGGTGGCTGCCGCTAATATTGTATATCATGAGTTCCTCAAATCGGAGGAAGGTCATGGCTTCTCAGGCCAAATCGTAATGCTCGGCGATTCCATGGGCTCGCTGCTTGCATACGAGGCGCTTTGTCGCAATGGCGCCAGCCAGCCAAACACTTCATCCACGCAATCCCAAACACCGGCGAATGCTGCTGGCGGCGATGGCGTCTGCCGCATGTCGCGTATGGACGATGATGAGCGATTTATTGATTCGGATTTGGATGCGAAACGTTTGCTGGTTGCACCGTCGCCACGACGACGTCGCTCTAGCTCATCGAGCGATTCGCGTGCCACCAAATTGGACTTTGAAGTCAGCGATTTCTTTATGTTTGGCTCGCCGTTGTCCGTTGTCCTGGCTGCACGTAAGTTGCACGACGCGAAGGCGGCGCTGGTACGCCCCAATTGCCATCAGGTATACAATCTGTTCCATCCAACCGATCCAATTGCCTCACGTCTCGAGCCGTTGCTCAGCGCTCGATTCTCAATATTGTCACCGGTGAATGTGCCACGCTATGCCAAATATCCGTTGGGCAATGGACAGCCCCTGCATTTACGTGAGTTATATTGCACATGGATTACAGCAGACAACCGCCTAATGTGCCTTCTCTTTCTCTTTTGTCTGTTTCCATCTCCTTCGTTATGATGTAGTGGAAGTCATACAGTCGCATCCACAGCATTTCAATGACGGAAATAATCTGCTTGCCGGCAGACGTCTCTCCGATGCCTCCATGCAGAGCACCATCTCTGGTCTCATCGAGAATGTCTCCCTCAGCACGATACACTCCCGTAAGTCCAAGATTCTTCTACATCCATATCTCGCGTAGCGGCCATAATGCACTTAGTACTCACTTAACGGTAATAAACAAGTAAGAAATCTACAGTCGAGAGTGCTCGACCGTATGATACCCGCAACCCATTTCGAGAGAAAACAAAAAGCTTAAATGATATTTTAACAAAAAATATACCATAGAATATACTGAAATTTGTTTTTTTTTTGTATATACCTATTTTAAAAATCCATTAAATACCGACATGGTCACACTGTCAACTAAACAAACAAAGCGCGAGCAGCTGCAATTGAATTTTGTATATAAAATTGATTCATTAATAACTTCCTTGATTTTCATTCGATCTCAACCAAATTCACAGGAATCATTGAGAATATAATTGTTATTATGCATACAAAAATTCAGTGCTCTAGGTTATTACGGCTTTTCCAGTTTTTGGGGGCGGAAAGGGGCGTGGCAAAAATCTAAAACAAACTTGATCTGCGTAAGACCTACATGAATACTGTTACCAAATTTGATATCTGTCATTCACACACTAAAAACGTTCATATGCATTGGGCATAACTATTTTGATAAATAATTTATCGAATAACTTTTCTTCTACTTATCCGATTTTTACCAAAATTACAGGGTATATTAAGAGTGTTAAGCGCAGATGGGTTACAAAAAGTATAGAAAGTATATATATTCTTGATCAGTGTCAACAGCCGAGACGATATAGCCATGTTCGTCTGTCTGTCTGTATGAACACCTAGATCTCAGAAACTATAAGACATAGAGGCACCAAATTTGGTACATTGTAGGTTCCTGCATTCCTTACGCAAATTAAGTTTATTACAAAAAGTTGGATGCCACGCCCCCTTCGCCCCTAATATGGATAAATCGAGAAAAAGTCAAGTTTTTTTTTGTAAATTGCGTATAACTCCAAAAGTTCTTTGTGTAATGATGTGATAATTTGGTAAGCCATCTGTGCTCACTACTCTTAATATACTCTGTAATTTTGGTAAAAATCGGATAAGTAGAACAAAGTTTTAAGTGTGTGAATGACCTAGAGATATCAAATTTGGTAACAGTATTCATGTAGGTCTTACGCAGGTCAAGTTTATTTTAGATATTTTTCCACGCCCCTTTCCGCCCCCAAAAACTGTAAAAGCCGTAATACTGGTTGAGATCGAATGAAAAACAAGGAAGTTATTAAAGAATCAATTTTATATGCAAAATTCACTTGCAGCTGCTCGCGCTTTGTTTCTTTAGTTGACAGTGTGACCATGTCAGTGTTATGGATTTTTACCCGGTATTTTCAAATAAATACAAAAAAACAAGTTTCAGTATATTCTTTGGTATATATTTTGTTAAAATATCATTTAAGTTTTTTGTTTTCTTTCGAAATGGGTTGCGGGTATCATACGGTCGAGCACTCTCGACTGTAGCTTTCTTACTTGTTTTCTATTTAAACCATTGAACTAGATTTGACAGCACCCTAAATTGGGGTGGGGACGTATTAGAAAAACAGATTACGTTGCACAAGGGACGTTTGCATAATCACATTGTTATCCAACATGGATTATGAGCAGTACTTGCTCTCCCACCAATAATTCTTGTTACTAAATGCCTACGAATCAATATGTCTATTGATTCGGGTGCTTCATTTGAACCGACCTATTTTTTTTTTTCGATTTTTCAATGAACTTGACGTATTCAAATTGATCAACGTTATACAATTACAGTTCAGAACAAATGGTGGGGCACTAAGCGCTTGGACTATGCGCTTTATTGTCCGGAGGGTTTGAGCAACTTCCCTGCCCACGCATTGCCGCATCTATTCCATGCCAGCTATTGGGAGAGCCCCGATGTGATTGCGTTTATATTGCGACAGATTGGCAAATTTGAGGGCATCCCATTTGTAGGCTCTAACGATGACAAGGACAACGCCTCATTTCATCCGGGACAACCGCGTGAAAAGTGGATCAAGAAGCGCACATCGGTCAAGCTGAAGAATGTGGCGGCCAATCATCGGGCCAACGATGTAATCGTGCAGGAGGGTCGCGAACAGCGTTTAAATGCTCGTTTCATGTATGGCCCATTGGATATGATAACGCTGCATGGAGAACGTGTGGATGTGCATATTATGAAGGATCCGCCGGCGGGTGAATGGACATTCCTAACCACTGAAATGACCGACAAGAATGGACGCATCTCGTACAGTATTCCCGATCAACTGTCACTTGGTTATGGCATCTATCCGGTCAAGATGGTGGTGCGAGGTGATCACACCTCTGTCGATTGTTATATGGCCGTGGTGCCGCCAATGACGGAATGTGTTGTATTCAGCATCGATGGTTCCTTCACTGCATCCATGTCGGTGACCGGACGTGATCCAAAAGTGCGCGCCGGTGCAGTCGACGTCTGTCGCCATTGGCAAGAGTTGGGCTATTTGCTTATCTATATCACTGGTCGCCCCGATATGCAGCAACAGCGTGTGGTCTCGTGGCTTAGCCAGCATAACTTTCCACACGGTCTCATCTCATTCGCCGATGGCCTATCCACCGATCCATTAGGCCATAAGACCGCTTATCTTAATAATCTCATGCAAAATCATGGAATCTCAATTACCGCCGCCTACGGCAGTAGCAAGGATATTAGTGTCTACACCAATGTCGGCATGCGACACGAACAAATCTTTATTGTTGGCAAGGTGAGCATACTCCTTTAGAATCTCTTTATCCTTATATAAATACATTTTAAAAAGATATCGATCTTATCTTGTTAGAAAATAAAACACAACTTTACATTTAATCTTTTATAAATGCGTGCTAAAATGTTAAAAAAAATTAATAAAAATTATCAGTTTTTTAATAAATGTATGTACATATATGTATAAAGTGCTCAGTGGCTCAGCTCAAACGGTAAGAGCAAAAACAAAGTTTTGGCCATTACTTTTTCTGTCTTAATTACTAATTAAAACTAGAACGCATAGCCTTGAAGCTTAAATTTGTCTTTGAAATCTTCAAAATCAATGTAAACATTGGTCTAAAGATGTAAATATATAAATAACTCGCAACAACTACAATTCGCATTTCGTTCTCTTTAAACATCCATTTACAGGTCAGCAAAAAATTGCAATCAAATGCAACGGTGCTAACCGAGGGTTATGCAGCCCATTTGGCCGGTCTCCAGGCAGTTGGTGGCTCTCGACCGGCGAAGGGCAATGCACGCATGGTTATACCACGGGGCTGCTTCAATCTACCCGGTCAATCGGCAAATCCGCGACGCAGAAGGTAGGTGGCCCAAAAAAGGCACAAGAGGCACGAAGACGAAGGCGATAGCTTAAGCTAGTGCTAGTGTCGCACTCTCTCTCACTCAGACTGTATATTGTACATATTTATTTGTGTATGTGGTTGTATACATGCATTAGTGTTAATAGGTAAATTATATATGTATATGTATATGTATATGTATATGTACATATGTTTTTTATTTTTGTTGAATCTGATTTATACATACATATATGATATTTTATTATTTATTTGATTTTATATACTGTATATGTTTATGTGTTGCTCGGTTTAATTATTGTTATGTACTTGTCTTGATGATGTCACATTCCCTCCTCGTCCTCGCCTTTCGCTTCATGTGTCCTCTATAACCCGTACATATCATATAATTGCCATCATAATACATACTATATCCATAACAAATAAACATAATTAGCTCATTGAGCTAAATTCTCTTATTCTCTATGGCCTTACCTAATCATGCTATGCCTCGTATTTCCTTCCAAAAACAAACAAACCACCCCCACCATCCCCCTAAAACAACCTAATGGGGTCCCCGATCTGTAGTAGTGTCTTTGAAGTGCAATTGCCCATCGTCAACGTTGCCACACCAATCAACGGCAGTCTGGGGCAACTGAATGAGTGCAATGAAATTGAGAATAATCATGAGGACTTTAAGGATATGTCCGGATAACATGTTCCGACTCCCACCCGCCCGTATTCCCCACTCGTATCAAAATCAGCTGACACACCAAAACTTTTGCCCAGTCCAACAAATTAGATACTGTTTTGTTGTAACACAAGTAGTTATTATTTATGATTATAGGTTTTGATTTTGTAGATCTTAATTTTGTGAAAAATAAGTAATAATGTCGTATTACCGTATTATATATGTATGTATATTTAGTTTTATATTTATAAATATTTATGAAAATGAAAATTGTAATTTGTTAGTGCCTTTATAGTTTGTATTGCAATTCTTGTGTTAATTTTCATTAATATTATTGATGTACTTGTATTGTAAAAAACCCAACGATCAAATATGAAACAAAACGAAACCGGAAATGGTCAAATTTAGCCAAAAACCAACAAACACACGTGATACGAGTATTAAACATACATATGTATGTACATACATATATGCGATACATTAAATACATACATACAATACTACCTACTATATATGTACATAAATATCAGTATAATAAAACGCTTTACCTAGATGTACTTTATACTAGTAATCCGATTTATTAGATTCAAACTACAAAACATACTGCATACTATATGATTTATAATGTTACGATTTCGAATTGTATCTTTTCTTTGTTTGTTCTTTGATTGATTAACGATGCTTAAACTGCTTACCGTCCACACGTCACGCCTACTTTCCCGTACCGTGTTGATGAGATCCATTCAATCAATCAACCAAATACAAACACACACGCACACCTTAATTAAATCTGTCCCCAAAAAACAAAAAAAAGGCTGCATGAACAAGCAACGAATGAAGTTTAAAAGGTTTACCAACACTGTAGTTGATATGCAAGAGCGTAATTTACACTAGACAACAACAACATAAGCAAGAACTAAAAACGAACCCGCAAAAAAGAAAGAGCGCAAATTGGTGTTTATAGTTCAAAAGTTATCCATTTTTTGTTTCAGTTGGATTAAGTTGAATTCATTTTCTGATTATGTTTGAGTGCAATTTATTTGCGCATTTTTTGATATGAACAAGTTCTTGGAAGTTGCTATAAATTTTTATTTTATTTAAATAGATTTGTAGGTTATGTTTAGTTCTATGCAATTTGGCTGATTCGGTGTTGTGCAACAAAAAATAAAAAAAAATTATACATTTGGTTGGAGCAAAATGCGCTATAAACTGACATCCGTCTCAACCTTAACTCTGTCTCTTTAAAAAAAAAAACAAACACAAACGCAAAACTTTATTCTATTCAATTAACAATAAAACAAAAAACCTACAAACAACAAATCAAACACACACACTCAAACATTAATACACTCATCAACTTGAAATCGCAGCAATGAGACGGGCCTGTCATCGCCAATACGAAGTGGATACCTGAAGCGCAAAACCTATTTGAGCCATCACTAGACAAAATCTGAGTTGAAGAGCAAAGACGAAGATCGTGATTTATTTAGAAATCAGGCTACCAGAAACTACCGCAAATTACTAGCTATGCAAACCAATCAATTGCAAACTATATGAATATTTATAGTAAATACATACATATATAGATCCTACTTGTTTGTACACCACCTAACAAACGCTTCGATCATGGGTAGATGACATGCAACAATACCAAATAAATCATCTTATCTTAATCAGTTATTGGATCCGACCAGCACCAGTTGCAGTTTAACACCAAAAACAGCAGCAAAAGCAACATACAACAGAACACATCTCAGCATCGATGCTACCCATAAACTGCATCTGTGTATATATATACATTACAAATAATTATTACGCGCGATATATAGCAAATTATATGGTGTATATAAATACAAACAAAAGAAAAAACAAAAGCCAAACAAATAAATTTAATTCAATTGTACAACTTAAAAAAAGTCAAATGTGTCACGCGGTAAGTAGACTGAATGAGTTATACACGACTTTGGTCCAAGTTCCGTTTTTGCATCAATTCATCTTGATTTAGATATATTTTTCAGCTAATACTACATATAATAAATGCTTATATAAAAAAAGCCTTGATGAAAGTGTGTTGTGACTTTCATAATACATTTCTTATAAACAAATATTTAATAAAATAAATTAGTAAAATTGTGTGCATTGATTTTCATAATCCCAAAGCCAAACTTAAAAAATATATTTAAGTTTAATGTACGAAAGCAATAGGTGGGTTTTTTTAGCGCATTATTATTTTGGAATTTTGTACTTCTAGAACGGATCTCGGATCAAATATATATGAAGCACAAACTTAATTATTCACTTATACGTATTTGGCTGAATTAAATAATTTAATCTATTCCTCAGGTACCTGGAAAGAAAGACTGTTTCCTCTTGTTGTTTGATGGTTTTCCAAACCACTTAAAAATACAAATAACATAAAAAAAAAAAAAAATGCAAAAGAAAATTAATTCATAATTTAAAGGCATAAAACAACAAAAAAATATGAATAGTTCAAAAGTAATGTGTTATGTTGTATAATAAAATCATAAAATATACTACTCAGTCTATGAAACCCTTTAACATACATATGCAAACGAACTAAGTCCAGTAAAAGGGTATTACTAAAGGTAAAAAAAAACAACTATGGAGATACATAAGTACCGTACTTCATGGAGATAAGATAATCGCTATATTATGAAAGATCTCCATTTACACACTATGGCTGACACTAACAAGTTAATAGCTTCGGTTGACAAGGTAAAAAGCGTTGCAAAATCAAATGACAAATTCAATGCATTTCTTGAACTAAAAATAATATATATAACATAAAGAAAATTAAAAAGAAACTGCTTCTGTAAGTGTATTGAAAACACTTTACCAATTTTGAATTTCGCATTCAATTGCAAATTTGAAGTCCAACAAAAGTAATATTAATACAATGAAAAATTAATATGCAAAGAAACCAAACTCTACTCTTATATGTACAAATGTGTCTCGTATGTGTGTGTAAAGTTATAATTTTAGTATATCAAATGCAAAAGAAAACAATCTGATTCTAATTTTAGTCCTAAGGGAAACCCCGAAAAAAAATTCTATAAATGTGATAGTATTTCGCTAATAACGATGCAAGAAGTTATAGCAATATATTAAAATTGTTTGTATGTTGTGGCAGACAAATTGTTTTTTGTGAAAAGCAAAAAATATTTATATATATTAAATTAAAGAGCTGAAGAATATTAAACATACTAAGAATCAATTTGAAAACGTTTGTAACAACCTATTGAATGTAACAGTCGTATTTTTTTTACTTCGATTCTTTCATGTTCTGTAAATGTTAGTGTTTAACTGTTACAATATGGTAGAGAAATGTATGTGAACAGTGTAGGTATCATGCTAAATATATGTGAGAACGATCTATCCATAAACCGGAAATGAATACTGCGCTCATTTGTGATAAAAAATAATTGAGTTCATAGTATATAGAGAAATACAATTCTTTATAAAAAAAAATCCTAAACTCAATGAGACCTGATAATGAAAAAGAAAACCCTATTATATACTTACTGTTATATTCGCATACACATCTACACGCCTAAATAATTATGATCAGGCTGTTCACACAATTCACCGTTAACGGAAATGCATACATATTTATTAGAGCTAGAACTCAAATCACATGCTCTATTTGCTAGTCCACGACTAGTAGATACCCTGTACCGTTATATTTCTGGAGTTCAGAACATCATAAAAGCTTCTCTAAACAATGTATCACAAAGAAATACTTACAATAATACAAGTGTGACCGTTTTGAGCGAGAGACGAATTTTAAAAAGAATATGAAAACAATATAGTAATGGTTTACTAACAAATTTACAAATCTTTTGATCTATTCAGTGGGTACAGGGTAATAACATAACAAAAAAGGTACAATGTGGATTCAACAAAAAATGATGCTTCGCATTTGTTTACTATCAAGTATTTAGCTGAGATACAAAACCTACATATATATTTCGTAAAATTCAAGTTGAAGAGTATAATAATATATAACTATATACATACATACATTAGAATAAATAAATAAAGTTTACATATGTATATGGAGTACATGTATAAATTACATAAAAAGTTTTAGAGAAATGGAGAAATATCAATAACAAAGACAAAAAATACGTTCCTTGATTCAGTCTAGTTTTACAAATCGAAAACACTCCAAAAAAAGCATGGATAAGTTAAGATGTATCTCGAAATCTCTACTATATTGGTTTGATTCCATACATCACCTATAGTTTTAATAAATTTTCAAATTTAGCGAGTATTCTCTCTGCTACCCTCTAAAAAACCCTTAAAATCTAATTCTATTCGAACTTTATTAAGATCCAAAGTGGGCTGCACCTTTTTTTACTGCAGACTGTTAATTGAATTTGAATTATTACGATAATTTAACCCACCATTTTGCTGAAAAGACTTTTCAACAAAAAAAAGAGGTAACAAAATCAACAAGAAAAGGAATGACATCTAACAAATAAACGACAAAGCGTTAAACTCGTATAAAATAATAAAGGTGTGCAACAGTTGTTAAACTTACTTATGCATATATGTATGTTCATATGTACATATATTAAGTGCAAAAGCCCAATAACAAAATGCGTTAGAGATTAAAAAACATGAAAAAGAGAACAGCAAATTATCAAATCTGTATTTATTGAATCTAAATTATACAAAAAAAAGTATATACATATGTATGTATATATATATATATATATATAAATATATATGTACATATATTGTGGAGCAATCCATACACAGATGCAATCTATTTACAATACCCAAAACCCAAAAACTAAATCTGAACCTGCATGGCAAATGTTAGCAAAGCGGTCGCACGCTTTAAAGATGTCACATATATTAAAAACAAGTCAAAATGGATGTACGGAAAAATAAGCATAATACAAAAACAAAATTCTAAAAAAAAAGAAAAATATAGAAACAAAGTCAGAGGAGTGTTCCAAATTGCAGTCCAAAATATTTTTCGATCTATGTTAGCTGTTTGTTAAATGCCCTGTGCAAGTTAATACATTAAAAAAGAAAAAAATCGTTCATTGAATCAAAATGTTCTATTTGATGTTACAAATGAGAAAACAAAATAATATTAATAAATGCAAAAGATATTTGAAAAACAAACTCTCTATTATTTATCACCGTCGTTAGCACTTTCAACGAGCTGTTAAACCGTTTTCCAACTGTTACTAGCCACTGGTCTGGGGACTGGGATAGTATCAACGAATCGTATAATTGACTCCGCTCTGTGAGTGGCCTACTAATTGAAATCAGTCTGTACAGCAGTAGCTCCACAATGAACTGATAAGCGCAGCGCAGATCAGAGGCAGCAGTCACATGAGGCCGAGTCAGTCGACTGGAAATCACGGAATCACAACAAATGCCTGAATGGCTGTATAGTAATCAGTTCATCTTTGAACTGAGTTGCAGTACATATCAATGGCATGGAAGAAACTAGCACAACACTTTCAAAGGTATTATTTAGTTAGTTCGATTAATTTATTCACTATGTCAGTATACATACATTAATAGTAGAACGTTTTGAAGGCGTAAAGTAGTATGCAAATAAAAGAAAATTATGTTTTAAAGCTTGGGCAGACCAGCTGAAATGGAACTCTCGATGCCGCAGTGATCCTCGCCGCGCAGAATACGGAAAAAACCATTGTCACCCCAGTCGGTGTTCCATGAGTTGCCAATAAGCCAGTAGGGCACCTTGTTCTCACCCCAAACGCCCCAGCCGAGAATGCGAATAGCATGACCGCCCAATGCCCGGCCATGAACATGCTGATACACACCGCTCTTGTACAATATCAAATCTTCGTAAACCGTGAATGCTCCCTCAACTGGGCCATTGGTCATGATCTCGCGCTGAATATCGAGTGGGTTGCGATTAATTGAATACGCTTTGGCTCCATAATGCTTATCCTTGTTGTAGTCCACCGAGTAGCTGGACTGACATTGATGCTGGCAACGTGGTGTGCTGCCTTGCGAGCATGGGGGACGAGTGCCATTCACATGATGTTCGCATGGAGCAATTTCGTATGGTCGACACCCCTGAAAACATGTTATTATGAGTTATAAAATCCACTTACGTGCGACAAAATAATTTTACCTCTTTGGACTCATAGGAGCCGCCACTGACGATGCCTTTATGGGTCCAGTAACTCCAGGCGGCGCCGGGGAAGCCGCCGTTGCAGCCAAAGCCGCAAGTGTGGCAACAGGACACCAGATCGTCAGCCGAAAAGTGAAAGTTGACTGCCGCATTGGAGTGTATGCACACCTAAATATAAATATAATTTATAGTTATTATTTTATAAAAATTACTTTGATGATTGATTAAGTGATTGTAGTTTTATTTTTATGCTCAAGAACAATGCCAATTTATTTCCTTTTTTGTTAAAAAAATAATAATTAGAGTTATTTTAGACAATAATCCTTATTTTTAATCAAAAAAAAGGAAAACTGATTTTTGAAAAAATCATTATTTTATTTTAACAAAAAATTAAGGAAATATATTTTTCATATTTTTACCAAAAATAGAAGAGCGAAGAAGAAATAATGATTATGGTATACAATTTGTGAAAATTCAATTTAATTACGGAAGCGGTTCAATTTTAACGGTTTTCTGCAGCGATGATAATTAATATTTCTTTTTTTTACCGATATTATTTTTATTTATGCACTAAGTGTGTGATTTGTTTTATTTAAACGAACTTAATATTTTTTTTGTATTCCTTAACAATTTTTCTGTCTAAACAAAGAGAAAACAAACAAGGCAAGTACATAAAGAAAGACGCTAAATTGTGAAACGCAATAATTGTATGAAAATCGATAAGCAAAACAATGCGATAAGCATCTGTTGTTTGCTACGTCATCCGCCATTGTTTTGTCATTGTTATCTTTATTTGTACTTACACGATCCGACATTGCCTCAACAGCACCAAATGCCCAGCAAGAGCCGCAGGAGCCTTGATCACGAATTTCACCAATTGTTGGACAATTGGGCCAAGCCTCGCGTGCATCGAAGTTTTCCGGTAAGTCGCCGCCATCGGCTTCAGTTAGCTCGGGCATTACTTGACGCTTGTCCGGTAGCTGGAATTTGTGGGCATCCGGATGGACGCCCATTAGGCCGCGAATATGGTGCTCGGACACATCCTTGTCAAAATTGCGACCAACCTGTTAACGAATTATTATGAAAAATGTGTGAAAATGTTGCAATTGTGTTGTGGTCACGTCATCAGCTAATTAAATTTAAAATGCATGTACAAGCATAAAGTACTTACCGTCCATGTGTTGGCTTTGTCCTGCACTAGCTTAATAAATTCATCGCTCTGCATATGCGGCTCATCCTGTCCGGCGGTGACCGTCGCCGTTGACACCAAGGCCAATAGCGTCGCTATAAAAAATTTCATTCTTAACGCTCGCGCTCGCTTTGCTCTCCTCACTCCCTCACTTTGTTGTTGCCAAAATGGCGCTGACCGCTGACAAAGCAATTATAAAAATTCTAGTCGCCGCTCACTTTGTTTTCTTGTTTTGTCGTTTCAATTGCCGTTTCTGTATTGTGTGTGTTAAGCAGCGAACACAAACTGCTAACTGCAATCGGTTTAAAAACCATTTATATGACTCGTTGTATCTGATAAGCAGCCAATGTTGTGAGTTGTGCAAGTGATGGGCGGTTCTTGTACATTTATCGATGCCATGTCAGCTGGGAATACAAATTCGTTATCGATAGGTCAATTTATTATTTAGAATGCTTTTGAAATATGTACATACATATATTACATTTAGACGGAGTTTAACAATTTAAATTTTTAGCTTAAATGTTTGTAATCACTTTCGATCGTACTGTAATATATAATGTGTAAATATCTCACTTGCAACAGTTTTCTGCTATGTATCATTAAAAAAAAATAAACACAATTTTGCTCACATTAAAATCTGTATTTATTTATAATTATAAAAAAAAACTGCTTAATTTATGTTAGTTTTTCTTTTATATTCGACCTTAATGTAACATAATTTACAACAAAATTCTCTAATTTTCGATCTTAATTGTATGTAATTTATAACAGCTTTGTTTCTACTTGTATTCAGCATTATCATAAAGTGAACTTAAACATAAGGATTCCAATTGCTGCCATCCTCAGGCAGCAGATTATTCGTTATCAACAATATCACATCAATGATCCACCAAACCCCTACGCCGCCCATTGTTAATAGTTTGCCCACCGCCGTCCCAGTTTGACCAAGACAAAATCGATCCATTCCCAGGAACCCCAGCAGCATGCTGTAGATTAACGTGGTGACAAAATAATGATCTGTATAGCGTATACATGGAACGCCGTCGCGAAAAAATGTGCGTGCGCCATAGCAATCAATGTCCGTGTAAACCGTGCACTGGACTTTTGTGTGCTCCACATCTTCGTAGGAGGAGCCGCCAAAGCGAAGGCAGCCATACCCTTTCTCTTGCCGAGCAGAAGCATTGTTCCGATGATCGATCGGTTCCTTGCACTCCAGAAAGTCACGTGGCAGAAACGAACACATCACATTCGGTCCCAGCGGATTGAATGTCGACGACACTGAAGATGCAGAGGCCGAAGCCCCAGAACTTGAAGTGCTTGCTTGCTGTTGCTGCTGGGATGACGATGATTGTGTTTGCACCGGAACAACCGATTGCACTGCGGTGCCGGAGACCCCCGTTTGAGGCTGTTCCTTGTCACTACGCGCCTGTATCGCATGCGTGACTGGGTTAATAATAAGGAAGGAAATAGCTATGCTGTACAAAATTAATTTGTGCTGCATTGCTCCAACTTGCTTCTTTTGTTTTGTTCGTCGATGCACCAAACACTAGAGATGAGCGTAACTCAAACACACACATCGATAGTGCCTAATGATATCGATATTTCTAGAACACTGGTAATATCTCTATATATTTATATGTGTCTCGTTTTCATTATTCTACTTCGTTGCACTATTATGTATTTAATAGATTGTGTGTGATGTCGCATATTGAAATAGAAAAAACAGTTTCGTCTACGCAATTTTGAAAATATATTTTGCGATTGGCGAAGGTAGTTCTAACTGATATCGATATTTCTACACACAGCAAGCGTCTCTAAAATAGCACAGGTTTTTGTTATTAATACGCGTTTTCTATTTTGAATGTGCGCAATGTAAAATGAAGTAAAATGAACGCCTATTAAATAAAGCTATACTTACAAATATTACTACAAAACATCAACTGCGTGTCAGCGCATATATATAAATATAAACAAAATAAATCAATCTCTTGCCAATTTATGGAGATATTTGAAAATATTTGCCGCACTTGCGGCAACGATTGCTTGGACGCCATCAACATATTCGTGGACAGCGTCGTGGTGCAGGAGAAGAGTGTGCCCATTTCGGAAATAGTCGCAGCCTGCACACCGTCCTTTGCAGCGCTGCCAGCCGTTTACATGGACGATGATTATCCACAGCAAATATGCCGCGTGTGCATCAAAAAGCTAATTATGGTCTACGAATTCAACAGCAAATGGTTGGCGGCACACAACGAATTCGCCGTAGCGCTGAAATTTGAACAGCGTCGAAATCGATCTCGAATGGCACCGGCAACAGAAGCTAACGAACAGATCATTGAGACAGATGACGATGAGAATATTGTCTTTAAAACCGAGCCTAATGGAGGTAAGCTATGTATGTAATTGCTTGTAAAAGAAAAGCGGGTATGACACGATTTCGATTTAATTTTTAATATTATTCGATTGAATATTATTATTGAATTAAAAATCAATTCGGAAAAAATCATATGTTATAAAAATTCCAGTCTGTTAGTGAAACAATTGAACCTACTTTAAACAATCAATTCGGAGTAGTTTCATGTGTACTAATCGTTTTTTCTTCTAATAATTTGTATCATTTCTTATGATAGTAGGATTTAATTGAAAATTTAAAAAATAACAATATACTAATATGGTATTTCGTGGCTATATACATATATGGATATACATACATAATATTAATCATTCAACTATCGTAGAAGTGGCAATAAATTCAATACTGATATTGAAACAATTAACACTTAATTCAAACAATTAAAGCAGAATAATTTAATATGTTTAGTAGCTTTTCTCAAAGTATTTGTTGAGTTGTAAATAATGGATAGCGTTTTTCGAAAAAAAAAAAAATCAACAAAACATAACCATAGAATATAACATTCAAAAATAATTTTCATTTCTGTATTTACTTTGCATAACTATTAATTGACAACATTCTGAGTTGTAAATAATGGATAGCGTTTTTAAAAAAAAAATAAACAAAACATAACCATAGAATATAACATTCAAAAATAGTTTTCCTTTCTGTATTTACTTTGCGTAACTATTAATTGACAACATTCTGTGTCAAAATATTCTATCCCTTTAGGTGCTGAAATGGAGATCATTGCTCACGCACCACCGACAAAATATCAATGCGTCTTATGTGGGGAACAATATCACACGCAGGCCGCATATCAGAAACATCACAAAGTCAGTCATCGAAATTGTCAATTTGTTTACTATACGCCTAGTCAATAAAAAAATTAAATTAGACTACAGTCTGCACTTGTTTAAGTGTATAACACAATGGTAGTTTTCGTTTTACTATTTGTTTTTTGTATGCGTCGCAAAACAGTGAAACTAAAAAAATTAAGAATTCACAGAGTTGGTTCCGCTCTAATCGTCCTCGTCGTTGCGCACCTTCTGGGCACGCGGATCGTCGTCCCGATAGACCACATAGCCCAGCTTATAACGACGATTATCGCCATCCTTAGCATAGTAGTTGGCCAGTCCGACGCCAGCCATAACAATGCCAGCGATGGCTAAAACAGAGCCGCCAACAATGTCGGGAATTTCGTTCCATGCGCGCTTTAGCAAAGATGTGGAACTACGGGCCGCGGATGCTGACATAGTGTGTACCTGTAAAGTATGAAGAGTTCGCTGAAATTCGAATATATACTTTATTAATATAGCCACATACTTGTTAAATATAAATCAATTTCAAGTTACACAACACGAGCAAGCTAAAATGTAGCGATGAACTTTTTTTCTGTTGGTATTGTGTTTATCGATATCGATAGCAAAGCAACGACCTACTAGTCAACAATAATATTCATTTAAAAAGACTATTTAAAGTGGTTTTTAAGTTTGACAGTTTTTTTCATTGAATACGAATAAGTTATTACTCTTATTTATTTTATCAAAATTGAAGCCGTTTTAATAAATCGATTCATGTCAACAGTAGTAGCTCACGTTAACATACATTAAATCGCCAGATGTTTTGCAACTTAACATAACTTACTCCTCATTTGACAGAATAAATAACAAAACTATCGCGTATTGCCGCAACCCGCCTTCCACACAGGATGTGCGTCAAGATAGCTGCGCAATTATAGCGCCACATATCGATATAAAAACTATCGGATGTGGAACCAATGTTTATTTATGATTTTATACGTATTTGAGCTTTAAATTTAATAAATTTGAATGCAAATAGAAAAAATATGTAATTATTAATTAATTATCTTTTAGTTAAAATCATGTTTGTCTACTTAAATCATCTATACCACAATTTCGTATGTTAAGAATATGAGGTTCGACATGTTCGCGCAATACCTATTGCTAAGTACATTTTTAAGAAACGTATACACCTTTTTCATTTAAAATGTCTTGCAGCCGTTTTTCCGAAAATTGACCTTTTATCAACCCATCTAAGCAAGTTCATTTTAAAGGTGAAACCAGCCTGGAACCACTCCGGAACTTATACAGTGCTAGATAACTCACATTGATATTTGGCGGTATATGTGCCAACTTAAAATATATGCAGAATATGGAGTAATAAGTAAATTAAACAATAAAATTTTATTAAAAATTCCCGAAATGAATTGGAATGGTATATTTTTTAAATAAATAAAATATAAAACATGAGGGCATAACCCGGTCATGTTTTTGTATGTATTATGTAAATAATGTCACACAATTAAATGGAAAATAGCACAAGTTACCTATGCCCATTTGGACTAATAAGTTTTTTTTTTTGTTACCCAATAGTGATAAAATATATAAGGAGTTTATAATATCATATCAGTAGTAGAATAATCAGGAGTAACGTGTTGCAATATGCGATTTTTTTCAAATATTAGATTAGTAGTTATACTTCATTAACGGTCCCGATTATCACAAAAGGAATGATTGCTTTGAGTTGTTACATTAAAAATAGTAATTATTTTGCTATATGAAAGGAATACAAATGAAATATATTTGTTTTTAATATCACATGAAATACATACATACATACATATGTATGTACATATTTAAAAATATTTTTTAATAGAAATCGAAAAGTATAGTTTTCATTTATATTTATATAGATTGTTTATCATCTCAGTTTATTCATTAATACCATTATTTGGAACAATAAACTCGGGGCAAAGAAGCTAAATAAATTACGAGCATATTTATTTATTAACATTACTTTCAAGCCATTTATTTACTTGGAATTTAACTGCACTTCTGAAACAGCGCCATAAACCAAAAAACGAAAGACTTGTCTGTTCAATTCAATTATGTTGATAATTGGCTGACAAGTTAACAAAATATGTAAAGGAAATTGTTGTTACCGTTCACTTAATGATCTGTCGGTAACTCTGGTCAAATGAACTCAAAATCAGTGTTTTTAGGGAATATATTACATAATTACATATATAAATTATTAAATATATTAATGAATCAAATAATAAAAATAGAATACAATTTCAATTATATAGCTTTACTGTTTAATTTACTTATTGTTCTAGATTCTGCATATATTTAAAGTAGACACATTTCTCGCCAAACTCCAATGTGTGTTATCAAGCACTGTATAAGTTCCGGAGTGGTTCCGGACTGGTTCCACATAGTGTATTCCCTGTAAAATTAACTTGTTTAGGTGGGTTGATAAGAGGTCTATTTAAAAAAAACGGGTGTAAGAAATTTAAATAAAAATGTAAATAATAAACGTTTCTTTATTTTTAAAGCTACACTCTATAACTTGTCATTAGCCGATTTGAAAGATAAAGCCCTAGACCCGAGATATTGGCAAAAATGTCGAACCTCATATTTTTAAAATACGAAATTATGGTATAAATATTGCCAATAATTAGACAAACATGGCGTTAATAGAAAGATGATTAAATTTACTTTCGATTTGCATTCCCATTTATTTAAATTGGTTCCACATCCGATAATTTTGTATCGAGTGTCGGAGCTAACTTGACGCGCATCTACCCAGGTTGCTCAAATGCTGAGATAGTGCAATTTTTAAAATTGTACATTTGTTGTTATACACAAGTCAAACTTACCTCTTATTAAGTATAACAAAGTTAACATAGATATGTTGGAAATGTTAAACTCAAAAAGCTAGAAACACGTTATTAGAGGTAAAGATGGTACTATCGCTACATCAGTGTTTTTTTTTTATATTTTTTATTTGTGAATTAATATTTATTTCATTATTTATTATTGAAAAATCATAACACAATTAATGTTATTAAGTGGACATCGGTAAAATTTGAGTGTGGCCGCTCCCACTTACCACTTATATCAGCTGATCGGATGTAAGTAATACCGAAAAATTTTGGCCGATATTTTCACATATTTTATGCATGTGAAAATATGTTCAGTTTTTTCTTATGGGATTTGCATGAGACCAATGTAACATTCGATGCGAAAGTGGTTATATATGGAAAAAGTGAGTTTTTGGTGTGGAGGTTAATAATTCTATATATTGGTATTTTTTTTGACGTAAAATAATAAATTGTGGAAATTCCATTTGCGGTCACGCTGTTACCATTAAAGTTTAAAAAGTCACAGCTATTAGATTGGTTTTTTGTTTAACACAAGTTATCTTTTGAATAATAATGTCGACTGTACCAGGACGAGCTCTACATTACGTCTTCAAGATTGGTGATCGTGCCAAGAATGCGTTTTTCTTTCAGACTATTCTTGGAATGCAGGTAATAGGTGAATACATTGTCATGTGTTTACAACGTTGCACCTAATTTGCAAACCAGGTTGTAAACCATTCTCACCCATATTGGTGTGTGTGTGAGCACTATATAGTGGTACTTATATGTATGTACATATGTGTGCACAGTGTACATATAATTACTTGCGGTTGACTTTCAAAATAGTTGTTTTTATCTGAACATGACTGGAAAGCAGCTATACAACAGTCGCCACGACTCCACTCAGAACCAGACATTTTATTAAGTGTCTTAGATAAGCATAAAATTACAGCATTTGTCATTGTTTAATTTTTTATTATCATTTGATTCATTTATTAAACGATAGGTTTACCGGCATGAGGAGTTCACGGAGGGTTGCGAGGCAGAGTGCAATGGGTAAATATTCCTACAATTTGTAATAAATTAATATTTCGAAAAATGCTTAAATATATAATGCAAGGCCCTATGACAATCGGTGGAGTAAGACAATGATTGGATACGGTCCCGAGAGTTCACATTTTGTATTCGAGCTAACCTATAATTATGGCGTCAGGCACTATGAAATGGGTAAAGTATAAAGTAATATAACTTTGTGCCATCAAAAAATGTATGTAACAACAGGCAACAGCCGAGACGTTATACCCATGTCTGTTTGTCTGTCTGTATGAATACCTATATCTCACATAAGTTTGTTTTAAAATGTAGCACTGCCCACTACCGCCTGTAAAAAGCACAAAAAAACTACCTTAAAGCTTTTGCTTCGTAGATGTAGTAGGGCTTTTTGGCACACATACAAAAAGGAATCGCGCGGACATGCTTTTATAAATTTCTTAGAAATAAAAAAAATAATATTTATAAAAAAATTGAATCATGCTCACCAGGTAGCCTGGTAGTGCAGAGGTTTAAGCGTACGTCTGCATGTCACGCATGCTTCGGTGCCTGAGTTCGAGAACTTGTAAAATTTTGTACTTTTGCAATAAGTTTTTTTTTTTTTTTTTTTTTTTTTTTTTGCAAATTTACAGTTTGCTAAATATTTAAAAAAAAAATGTCGGGCTATTGACTACTGGGTAGCAGTGGTTTTACAGCCGAACACACTCGACTGTAGCTTTCATTCTTGTTAATAAATGGAATGGAAATATAGGGTATACATACGCCATATCCGATCTTTGAAATTATGGTAACTCAAAATTCGAATTCACATAGTGCGCAGACCAAGTTTATTTTAAATTTTGGCAATCACGTCTGATGCGACAACAAAACATAAAAATCCACACTGTCATACTTTGAGTCAATTTATAGTTTATTGAAATATTAAAAGTCAACAATGCTACAGGTTTAATGTTTAATATTAGTTAGTTTGGTATGTAAATAAGAAAATAAATAGCTAGAACAATCAACAAATTCTTTGGGTTTTTAAAAAATTGTTAAACTTTCAAAGTGAGCTGTAAAAATCGTAAGTTTCGGCAAGTTAAAAAATAAAATGTTATATGATTCATTCAAATTAATGAATCAAGAAAACTGGAAATTCAGTAAACAGACTGCAAAGGCCGATCAATTGAGTTTCTTGTAGTCAAGCACTCTCGGTTTAAGTGTTCTTGTAATAAAAAATACAAAAGTATACAATGTATATATCTCGTTTTCATAGGCAACGACTTTGGAGGAGTAACAATCCATTCTAAGGATGTTTTGGCGAAAGCTGTCGAGCATTCATATCCAGTTGTGAAGAAAGGCGAATACAACATTCTTGTCTCACCCGATGGGTACAAGTTTTATGTGGTTGAAGTAGCGCCTAGTTCCAGTTTGTCTGATCCGGTACAACAGGTTGAGTTGCATGTCAAAGATTTGGCGGCTTCGCGTAAATATTGGCATGAGCTGCTCAAGATGAATCTGGTCGAGGAGAATGAGAAATCGGTGCTCCTCACTTACGGTACCAATCAGACATTGTTGCGTCTCACACTTTTAACGGAGGCATTGGATCGCGCCAAGGCATATGGACGGATTGCCTTTGAAATACCCGGATCGACTCAGCAATCTTTATTTGAAGCTGTTAAAACGGCTGGTGGCAATATTTTGAAGCGGATTCAATTGGACACACCTGGAAAAGCTACTGTCTCCGTCATAATTTTGGCTGATCCAAATGGTCATGAAATATGCTTTGTGGACAGAGAGGGCTTTACCGAATTGTCACAGCCTGATGCTACTGCTGGGGACCAACTTGAAAAGTACATACGTAAAGATCCCTTTCAGGACAAGGAATAATCATGACTTTTTGACGCTCTTGTTACATTGCAAATTTGTTAATCAAATTCATCCCAATAATAGATTTTATACAATGTATATACATACATATATGTACATATGTTTTATATATTATACTTAATAATGATCGTTGTGGACAAAATTCAATATAAGAATCTCCACCCTAATCAAATGGAATTTGTTATTTGTTGGGAGCATATTTAAATCAAGTACTTAGCTTAGTCTCCAATAGCAAATTTTACAGTAGCTAAATTTAAAGTAGCTTGGCTCAGCTCACAATTCATATAGTAACCTGCATGTATTTCATCCTATTACTTTTATATTTAATTCAATATTAGTTACGTATTAAACATATTCGTTTTAAATTTTCTCTTTGCAATATTTTTAGTATTTCTAATTTGCCATTGATCTTGAGCGTTTTATGTATTATAAAATCAAAGTGGGTAGCATGAATGCAGAGGAAATGTCACCGGCGGGCGTTCTGGTGCCCCGCCTAAATCCCTGGGAGATAATCTCTTGGTCATTCAAGCAGCGTCGGTCCATTTATCGTAGCTGGGCGCAACACTTGTCCATGCGGCGATGCAACAACGCAGCACAAATCTATTTCGATAAATGCGTCAATGAAAATGGTGTGGCCGATTTTAAGACGCTGCTGATGCGAAACCAATTTAATCGGTCGATAGCACGTCCGGAGAAGGCACTAATTGATGGCCAGAAGGCATCTTTGATTGTGGGCCAAGAGAGTGGAGCGGTCAATTTGCTGATCGCTGATGCATTGTATGATCTCAACAAGTTCGAGGATAACAAAATGCTGCTGCACGATAATTTGAGAAAGCAAATGGGCACCACAAAGCTGCCGTTCACGCATCGCCTTACAATGGTGAATGAGAATTTCAAGGATATGCTCGGCGAGAGCATGAGTCCATTTTTTCTCAAAAATTCCGCAAAACTATCGTCTATCCATGAACAGTTGCTGAGACCGCAAAAGCCAAGCAAACCTATCCCTCGTTGGCAGGTCTATAAGGAGAAAAATGAATGTGATGTGCAGAGTTTGACCGAGAAGAAGAACTTAAGAATATCACCGCTGGAGTCGGCGTGGCATCAACGCAAAAGGAAATTCTTCTTTCAGACGTATTTGCAACGCTCCTGGGGGGATGTGTCATTTTTAAAATCACTTCGCGATAATCCTAATTTGGCGCTGGGAAATTGTTTTGGTTCCGCTGGCAAGCGCATCGAGCTGATGAAGAAAAGCTGTGAGCTTCTTACTAAATTCGGTCGTATGCTTCATGCTCGAAGTCCCCTGTACAATGAGCTCCATGAGCGTATGGAATATTCAGAAATGGCAAGAAAATTTCATGAGGAGAATATGTCCAGAATACAGTATCAAACACGTCGAAACATGATCTCTATATTACGTAGAATTACAACTTTACGGGCTCAAAATGATATACGGGTTTGTTATTCACGTTTTTATACCCGCTACCCATAGGTTAGAAGGGTATTATAACTTAGTGCGTCCGTCCGTCTGTCTGTCCGTATGAACACGTAGATCACAGAGACTATAAGACATAGAGACACCAAATTTGGTACATAGGTTCCTGCATTCCTTACGCAGATCAAGTTTATTTCAGAAGTTGGATGCCACGCCCTCTTCGCCCCCTTCGCTCACAATATGCATAAATCTAGAACAAGTCAAGTTTCCTTTTATGTAAATCGCGTATAACTCCAAAAGTTCTTTGTGTAATGATGTGTAATTTGGTAAGCCATCTGGGCTTAATACTCTTAATATACCCTGTAATTTTGTTAAAAATTGTATAAGTAGAACAAAAGTTATTTGTTATTTGTTTCATGAAAATTTCATGAGGAGAATATGTCCAGAATACAGTATCAAACACGTCGAAACATGATCTCTATATTACGTAGAATTACAACTTTACGGGCTCAAAATGATATACGGGTTTGTTATTCACGTTTTTATACCCGCTACCCATAGGTTAGAAGGGTATTATAACTTAGTGCCAACAGAAAATGTATGTAACAGGCATAAGGAGGCATCTCCGACCCCATACGGTATATATATTCTTGATCAGTGTCAACGACCGAGGCAATATAGCCATGTCCGTCCGTCCGTCTGTCTGTCCGTATGAACACGTAGATCACAGAGACTATAAGACATAGAGACACCAAATTTGGTACATAGGTTCCTGCATTCCTTACGCAGATCAAGTTTATTTCAGAAGTTGGATGCCACGGCCTCTTCGCCCCCTTCGCTCACAATATGCATAAATCTAGAACAAGTCAAGTTTCCTTTTATGTAAATCGCGTATAACTCCAAAAGTTCTTTGTGTAATGATGTGTAATTTGGTAAGCCATCTGGGCTTAATACTCTTAATATACCCTGTAATTTTGTTAAAAATTGTATAAGTAGAACAAAAGTTATTTTTTATTTGTTTTGGTATTCATAATAATAATGATAGTCTCAATGACTCCTATGAATTTAGTTGAGATCGAATGAAAAACAAGGAAGTTATTAAAGAATCAATGTTATATGGAAAATTCACTTGCAGCTGCTCGCGATTTGTTTGTGTAGTTGACAATGTGACCATGTCGGTGTTATGGATTTTTACCCGCTATTTTGAAATATATACAAAAAAACAAATTTCAGTATATTCTTCGGTATATTTTTTGTTAAAATATCATTTAAGTTTTTTGTTTTCTCTCGAAATGGGTTGCGGGTATCATACGGTCGAGCACTCTCGACTGTAGCTTTCTTACTTGTTTATAAAGTATTTTACAATGCTGAGAAGATACTTCTAAATGTTGTAGCATTCGTAAGTCGATAAATCTCGGAGTTAAGTTAATATACATTCATATTCTGATCAAATCTCAAATTAATACAGGTACTGAATAACTTTTAACATTTAGCTTAATGATACGTTTTTATTCTGGTGTAACTATCCTTCTATGTCATTTACCTAGACATGTTTTATTGACTTAAAATCTAGGTTGACAGTTGGAAGGTTAATTTTTGAAGGCACAACTTAAAGCTAATATATGCTGTAAAGATTTGATGGCATAAAAGTTATAAATTTGAAGCTCGTTATGGGCTAATTTAATTTGAATCATACTTGAATTGCCACTTTTTACTCAGCGTCTTCGAAAATTCGTGGAGAAAGCGATGGGCGAGTATAATGTGCTTAAGACGAGTCGGGTTAGTCCCTGGAAAACCGAGTTCATGAACGAAGTATATAATCATCTGGCGTTGAGCTTATGCGAGAGTTATCGTCTGCCAAAGACAAAGGTTTCGCCATATGATAATGATTCCATGTGCCATCTGCTTGGAGTGTCCCCATTGAAGCCATCCGAACAGCGCAGCGTTGTCTTTGGCGATCGCTCGACTTACACGTATGATGACAGCGGAGACGCCTTTGAGCAAGCTAAAGAATTTAAGTAAGTTTAAGCTTATTTATTAGTTATGTATATGAAGTAAACGTTTTTCATTTGTATATAATGAACTAATTAGTGATTTCAAATAATTAAGCATTGAGATTTTTAACTCCTTTTCGAAAGATTTTATGTCATGTTAATTGTGAGAATAAGAGTATGCCTTAAAATCTACTATTTTTGTTAAAAATTTCAATTGATTCAATTTAAATATAAATGGCAAATAGGATTAGACGTTTTTGTAAATAGTCGGGAGCAAAAAATAAAATAAATTACCATAGTATAGTATAATATTTGCAGCATATAATTAAATTTCACTGTTTTCTACATTAATTTTCAATTTTTTTTGTACTTTGCAGGCGTTCTAAGTTAGCTCTGCAAAACCGTTTATCTTTCGCAAAGCTGCCCATTGAGCGCAGCTATCTGCTCTATGAGCTGGCTGATGTGCATATGGCACAGAATCAACAAGTACGCTGCCTATTGTATGCACAAAAGTCCATTATTGAGGCCCAGAGTTGCAACAGCAAAATTTGGGAATTTTTAGCTACAATGCAGCAGGCTAAATCACATGCCATACTCTGCAAGTTCGAAAGGCAGGCCGATGTCCTCAATAGTGCCTATAAGTTGGCCAAGGACCTTAAATCGCCACGACTTTGCACATTCATTGAATTGTGTCGTATGCTGAACAGAGATTACATGACATTGCGTAAAATGTTACAGTTGGTGGCGTCGAAACGTTTGCGTAGTAGATTATCAAATCGATCCCTAAATGATAAATCCTAGTCTCGATGTAATGGAGCGAGTGTTATACAGGAATTTTCGCGATTTCTTGTGCAGCACTCGCTCCTGTTCTTCATGGCTAGGTTCCATCAGGTTTTAACAAATTATCAAAAATCAAAAAAAAATTAATTTTATTTTAAAACCAAGTTTAGAAAATTGTACAATGGTAAATCTTAAAAAAAAAAATAAAATGTAGAAAATAACTGAATTGAGCACAGTTTTAAAAACAATTAATAAAATATATTTGGGTATTTCATTTGGATTGTTGTGCTTACGGTCTCTATTAATTGTTTGTTGTTTTATCCTCAAATAAGTATGCTATAAAATACATGCATATGTACTTAGATTGAAATTCCCGAGTAGTTTAACAACTCGAAAGCTAAGCAAGACATATTTGTATGCCATTTTGTTTCATGTAAACCGTTAAAAGTATGTATTTATAATTTGTTTAAATTAAATATGGTTTATTTGTAAATTTAAAGAACATAAAGTTCATTTCATTGTACTATGTAGAGAATTGAAATTTTTCGAGATTTTGGTCATTTTTTTGTATTGTGACATCTTACTCATAAATATATCAAACTGTACATATCTGTCCCAAATCAGAAACAGATCAGTGTTAAAATTTACAGTTGTTGCAACCTAAGAAGAAAGCAAGTAGCTTTTATCGATCTACCTACATACATATGGGCAATTCTCCAGAAAGGTTAACAAAATTCAAAGTCTATAAAACTATGTTTTTTTTTATTTATTTATTTATATAGGGAATCTACATTTACATTTTGAAATATTTCTAAGCAAAGTCGAACAAGTTCGAAAATTCTTTTTAGAACATATTTATCAGGTACGGTAAATAATGATTATTTTAATTTTTGTTCACTCAAAACAAGTAAGAAATCTACAGCCGAGAGTGCTCGACCGTAAGATACCTACAACCCATTTCGAGAGAAAACAAAACACTTAAATGATATTTTCATTTATTAAATTAAAAATGAATTTATTTTTGGAATATATAGAATTTTTCAATATTCTCTAAAGCAGGGGTGCCCAGCCCCATTGCTCCTTTGTTTTTGTAATTGGCTCCGAAGCATAGGCAAGCAAATGCGTATATGAACACGGCTATCGGCATGCGCCAATGCTAATTGCAAGAACAATTTTTAAATTTTGCTTTTCTTATCTCTATTCTTCATCTGTATTTGAGCAAGGTAACTGGACTTGCATGTGGTTGTTGTTGGATCATAAAATTTCATGAACATTTTGTTGTTGCTTTGGCGACGCGCATCCACTTGAAGAAATTGAATTATGCTTTTAGTTATTTTATCGGCGCCTCATTTGACAACTAAACATCACGTGGCATTTAAATTCAAATTAAATAGTAAATCATGGATCGCTGGACGCTACATTTGTTCGAACGAAATTTCAAATGTCAATTTCAATGCATTATTTGCAAGATTTTAGTGCAAGAATTCAAGAATGCCAAAAGGCATTATAACAACTATCATATATCTTTTCATTGTTATTTCATAATTGCCTTTATTATAAAAATGTATCTCCTTAATTTTTTCAGTGTATCCATTGAAATAAAAAACAAGTAAAAAAGCTACAGTCGAGAGTGCTCGACCGTATGATACCCGCAACCCATTTCGAGAGAAAACAAAAAACTTAAATGATATTTTAACAAAAAATATACCAAATATACTAAAACTTGTTTTTTTGTATATATTTGAAAATAGCGAATAAAAATCCACAACACCGTTATGGTCACACTGTCAACTAAACAAACAAAGCGCGGGCAGCTGCAAGTGAATTTTGCATACAAAATTGATTCTTTAATAACTTCCTTGTTTTTCATTCGATCTCAACCAAATTCACAGGAATCATTGAGAATATAATTATTATTATGCATACCAAAATTCAATGCTCTAGGTTCATTATTACGGCTTTTACAGTTTTCGGGGGCGGAAAGGGGCGTGGCAAAAATCTAAAATAAACTTGATCTGCGTAAGACGTACACGAATACTGTCACCAAATTTGATATCTCTAGGTCAATCACACACTTAAAACGTCCATATGCATTGGGAACAACAATTTTGATAAATAATTTCGCGAATAACTTTTGTTCTACTTATCCGATTTTTACCAAAATTACAGGGTATATTAAGAGTGTCAAGCGCAGATGGCTTACCAAATTACACATCATTACACAAAGAACTTTTGGAGTTATACGCGATTTACATAAAAAAAAACTTGACTTTTTCTAGATAAATGCTTATTGTGGGCGAAGGGGGCGTGGCATCCAACTTTTGAAATAAACTTGATCTGCGTAGGGTATGAAGGAACATTTTTGCCAAATTTGGTGTCTCTATGTCTTATAGTCTCAGAGATCCAGGTGTTCATACAGACAGACAGACGGACAGACGGACAGACGGACAGACGGACATGGCTATATCGTCTCGGCTGTTGATGCTGATCAAGAATATATATACTTTATGGGGTCGGAGATGTCTCCTTCTGCCTGTTACATACATTTTCTGTTGGCACTAAGTCATAATACCCTTCTACCCTATGGGTAGCGGGTATAAAAAAATCTTTACTAGTGTTGGTGTTTTCTTTTGAAGGTATTGAAATTTGCTCCGTCGTAAGCAGCGCACTATGGTCCAGACGACCACTTTCTGTGCCATAAAGTCAATTTACAAAAGTAAAACAAGTAAGAAAGCTACAGTCGAGAGTGCTCGACCGTATGATACCCGCAACCCATTTCGAGAGAAAACAAAAAATTTAAATTATATATTAACAAAAAATATACCAAATATACTAAAATTAGTTTTTTGTATATATTTGAAAGTAGCGGGTAAAAATCACAACACCGTTTTGGTCACACTGTCAACTAAACAAACAAAGCGCGGGCAGCTGCAAGTGAATTATGCATATAAAATTGATTCTTTAATAACTTTCTTGTTTTTCATTCGATCTCAACCAAATTCACAGGAATCATTTAGAATATAATTATTATTATGCATACCAAAATTCAATGCTCTAGGTCTATTATTACGGCTTTTACAGACTTTTGGGGGCGGAAAGGGGCGTGGCATCCAACTTTTGAAATAAACTTGACCTGCGTAGGACCTATAGGAGTACTGTCCCCAAATTTGGTAGCTCTAGCTCTTATAGTCTCTGAGATCCAGGTGTTCATACAGACGGACAGACGGACAGACGGACATGGCTATATCGTCTCGGCTGTTGACACTGATAAAGAATATATATACTTTGTGGGGTCGGAGATGCCTCCTTCTGCCTGTTACATACATTTTCTGTTGGCACTAAGTTATAATACCCTTCTACCCTATGGGTAGCGGGTATAAATATTACCGCGATTACCCCTGCTCTAAACAAATGCCGCAATAGTAACTTGAGTTTAATTTTTGTTATATTTTTTTTGCTCATCCATAATTATAATTGATTGAGTTTTAAAATATTAAATATCCAAACCAAATATTATTTTTTGAGCTTATTAATAAAAATTAAATATGTCTTATCATTGCGAAAATGAATAGATCCTCATTTGAGAACAATTTTGGTACACTTCTTGATTTCTCAAAGTTACTAGAAGTGAATGATTTTTATACCCCCTACCCATAGGGTAGAAGGGTATTATAACTTAGTGCCAACAGAAAATGCATGTAACAGGCAGATGGAGGCATCTCCGACCCCATAAAGTATATATATTCTTGATCAGTGTGAACAGCCGAGACGATATAGCCATGTCCGTCTGTCTGTCCATATGAACACCTAGATCTCAGAGACTTTAAGACATAGAGACACCAAATTTGGTACATAGGTTCCTGCATTCCTTACGCAGATCAAGTTTATTCCAAATGTTGGATGCCTCTTCGCCCACAATATGCATTAATCTAGAACAAGTCAAGTTTTTTATACCCCCTACCCATAGGGTAGAAGGGTATTATGACTTAGTGTCAACAGGAAATGTATGTAACAGGCAGAAGGAGGCATCACCGACCCCATAAAGTATATATATTCTTGATCAGTGTCAACAGCCGAGACGATATAGCCATGTCCGTCTGTCCGTCTGTCTGTTCGTATGAACACCTGGATCTCAGAGACTATAAGACATAGAGACACCAAATTTGGCAAAAAGGTTCCTTCATACCCTACGCAGATCAAGTTTATTTCAAAAGTTGGATGCCACGCCCCCTTCGCCCACAATAAGCATTAATCTAGAAAAAGTCAAGTTTTTTTTTATGTAAATTGCGTATAACTCCAAAAGTTCTTCGTGTAATGATGTGTAATTTGGTAACCCATCTGCGCTTGACACTTTTAATATACCCTGTAATTTTGGTAAAAATCGGATAAGTAGAACAAAAGTTATTCGTTAAATTATTTATCAAAATTGTTGTGCCCAATGCATATGAACGTTTTAAGTGTGTGAATGACCTAGAGATATCAAATTTGGGGACAGTAATCGTGTAGGTCTGACGCAGATCAAGCTTGTTTTTTTGGTAGGCATAATAAAAATGATAGTCTCAATGACTCCTGTGAATTTGGTTGAGATCGAATGAAAAACATTATTAAAGAATCAATTTTATATGCAAAAATCACATGCAGCTGCTCGAGCTTTGTTTGTTTAGTTGACAGTGTGACCGCTATTTTCAAATATATATATAAAAAAAAAACAAGTTTAAGTACATTCAGTGGTATATTTTTTGTTAAAATATTTAAGTTTTTTTTTCTCTTGAAATGGGTTGCGGGTATAATACGGTCGAGCACTCTCGACTGTAGCTTTCTTACTTGTTATATATTTCTTTGTATGCCAAATGCAATGCACTTGACTCCATTTAATTTCGAAGTGTCGCGTGCTTGTATACATATGTATGTACATATGAATGTATGTATGTATATAGTATTATGTGGTATACATGTATGTATGTATGTGTTTCGTGTAAATAGAGTAGTGTAGGCAAATGGGGACTTGTATTCATCGATGAATTGTCGCATGTTCGCTGGCCGAAACGAAAGGACTTTAAATGGCCAAAAACGACAAGCGGCTGGTTGACGAGCGCTTCATTTGTCGCATGCTACGGGGCCACAAATATGCAAAAAGCTAAATGCGTCAATAAATGCAGAATGCTGCAATTGCAAACCAGCAATGACAGCAATGCAGAGCGAATGAAAAACGTACTGGAAAAGTTGTATTTTGTCAATGCTGTGAGGAAACACAGACAGAGCGATAGAGACAGCAGTAGTAGCAGCAGCAGCCGTCAAAGTGACAGCATGTCAGAAAGAGAGAAACGGCAATACAGAAATTCGAGAGAATTGTGAGCCGGCAAGTTCCAATGGGACAAAACAAAATGCAAATCGTTTTTTACTCTCTACACACTCACACACCTGATATGCATGAATTTGTGGTTCATTATGCCAAGCCGGCATTAAAATATATAGAGAAAGGTATGCAACAAAATATGCTAATCGAAAAAGTCACAGAGAGTCGAGAGACAAAGAGAGCGAGAGAGTTCTCGACCCAGTGCCGTGAGGTGGCCTGTCGTCAATGTGGCTCCATTTTCTGTGCCTTCGTTGCACTTCAATCTGTTGCCAAAAAGCGAGAAAGCGAGGCAAAGAACAACAAGGCATTCCACCTGCCAGTTATGCAGGTACATACATATATGTGGACAAAAAGGCAAACCTTATTGGCCAAAATTGGGGTCAACAGAAGAAGGTCGCCTGGACTTGCAAGTCGCTTCAACTCAAGACTGACGGTTACGGTAACTAAAGAGATTGAAATTTCATTGAACATTAAAGTTTTTTTTTGTGTGCAACGCTCAACGTTAGACGCTTCAAAGTGCAACGTGCTACGTGCAAATCCTCGAGGTAACTCTCAGGCTAGCGGACCTTACACTGCGCTATGAAAGACTTTTCCATCAATTATTTACGGATATTACGTTATTTAATTCTCGTGTCACAGTACAAAATATGTCCATTGCAAGGCAGTGGGCCAATGACTGTGTCTGAAATTCATCAGGCGTTATATAGTAATTGCAATGAGCCACGCCAAGAAAATAGCTTTGACTCGAATAAACCTAAGTCATATAGTAATATAATATAATATAACAAGTAAGAAAGCTACGTCGAGAGTGCTCGACCGTATGATACCCGCAACCCATTTCGAAAGAAAACAAAAAACTTAAATGATATTTTAACAAAAAATATACCAATGAATATACTGAAACTTGTTTTTTTGTATATATTTGAAAATAGCGGGTAAAAATCCATAACACAGACATGTTCACACTGTCAACTAAACAAACAAAGCATATCAAATTGATTATTTAATAAGTTCCTTGTTTTTCATTCGATATCAATTAAATTCAAAGGAGTCATTGAGACTATAATTATTATTATGCATACCAAAATAAAATGCTCTAGGTTATTACGGCTTTTACAGTATTTGGGGGTGGAAAGGAGCGTGGTAAAAATCTAAAACAAACTTGATCTGCGTAGGACCCACACGATTACTGTCACCAAATTTGATATCTCTATTATAACTTTTACTTATTTAGTTATTTAGGCCAGTAAATAAACGACATTTCTCGAAACTCAAAAACTTGTTTATTTATTCTCTTCGATAGCTTTTAGGTTATGTGTTTATGCTTTGATTCGATGCAATCGATATGATATTTAAAATCGATATGATATTTAAAGCGCTCTCTGACTTGGCGGGTAATTTTGAATTTGAAACATTTATCTTCAACACTTTCCCTTGTGAGAATTCAAAAATAACAATTCAATTGACAAACTTGAAAATTTTATGACTCTAAATAATGCAAAAATAAATGGTGTTTTTCTCCTTCAGAAGAGTCCAATCTTGTTGCAAAGACGAGTATTGAGACGAGTATTGAGGATCGGCTTCGTCATCATATCTGCGAGTTGTTCCTCAGTCGGGATTTGTTCGATCCCAAATTCTCCCTCAGCAATTCTTTCCCTGATGAAGAAATGCTTGTTGGCTATGTGCTTGGTCCTGCGATGGAATTCGGGGTTTTGGGCCAGTCTCATGGCAGCAGTATTATCGACCTGGAGAATCGGGGCTCGGTCCAATCTGTCGATTTCCTGAAACAATCTTTTAAGCCAAATTATTTCTTTTGCAGCTTCATTGGCTGCTACGATCTCAGCCTCTGTAGTAGAAATTGCCACCTTTGACTTTTCCATGAAATTGCTCCTGAGGCAAACATGATGATGATCCCTGATGTAGATCTCCCAGTCTTCGTGCAGCCACCAAAGTCAGCATCGCTGTAGCATTCGAGGATTCCTTTCTTCTGTTTCCGATAAACTATCCCAACGTTGATTGCTCCGGAAATGTAATGGAAAACTCTCTCTTTTCAAGCGTTCTTGAAAGAAATCCGATGCTGAAAGCAAAGTCTGGCCTAGTTCCAAGCATGAGGTACATGAGAGCTTCAATGGCTTGGCGATAAGGGAACGCAGTCGTCTCTGATTCTTTCCCTGCTGTCGTAATTTCCAAATTCTTGAGAAGTGGGGTTGAAACAGCTTTGCAATCCAAGAATCTGAATCGCTCCAAAATCCTTGTGGCATATCCTTGTTGACTAATTTTTAGTCCATTTTCTTGTTTCTTGATTTCGAGTCCCAAGAAGCACTCAGCCTTGCTTGAGACAATTTTGAACTCTGATTTTAACTCGTCCAAAAATTCTTCCAAATCTTGCGTATCTGTTGCTGCGGCGAGTCCGTCATCTACGTAAACAACGAGTAGAATCTTTTTGCCATTTCTTTCCTTGACGTAGAGACATGGATCTGCCTCGCTGACTTTGAAATTGTGTTTCCGCAGGAAACCTCCGAAGCGTTCTTGCCAACATCTCGGCCCTTGCTTAAGCCCGTAGAGACTCTTCTTCAATCTGCAAACAAGCCCCTGTCCTTGCTCGTATCCCTCAGGTAGTTGCATGTAAATTTCCTTGTCGTCCAATTCACCGTATAGAAAAGCTGTCGAGACGTCAAACTGAAACAAAAACATATCATTTTTGGCTGCAACGCTCAACACTGAGCGGATTGTTTCCATTCTTGCGACAGAGCTAAAAGTTTGGTCGTAATCAATCCCTCGTCTCTGGGCGAATCCTTTGATGACCAAGCGAGCTTTGTATTTTTCGATACTTCCGTAGGGGTGGGTTTTGACTCGATAGACCCACTTGCACGGAAGTGCTTTCGAGCCTCTGGGGAGTCTTGTCAAGTTCCAAGTTTCATTCTGATGTAAGGAATCAATTTCCCTGTCCATTGCCTTTTTCCACTCGACGTTGCTGTTGATGGCTTCATGGAAGGAATCTGGACTCTCCAGCACAAAAATTCTCGGCTGCTGCTACGTAGTCATCCAGATGCTCCGGTCTCTTCAACTTCGAACGATCCCTCAACCGCATTGATTGCATTTTTCTCTTGTTGTTTTCTTCGTCAAAGCTTGTTTCTACTCCAGTTTCGTAATTGTCTTCGCTTCCTGTTTCGGCTGTGTCTTCTTTCAAGTCTTGCTCCTGGAGTGTGTCTTCGTCCTCGCTCTTGTGCAAATTCGCGTCTTCTTCTTCCTTGTCTTCTACGACGTCCTTGGATCCAAAATCTTGGAAAGGTAGGTTGACGCCTGGTTCACAGTTGCTGAATTTCTCTTGAAATTTTACATCCCTCGACACGACTACTTTGTGCTTCTCTGGTAAATAAATACGATACCTCTCATCGCCGTCGTAACCCACCAGGTACCCCTTTTCAGCATTTTTCGTCCATCTTCTTTCTTTTTTGGCATGGAATGTGTACATAGCACGTCGATCCTACGATTCGAAGATGTTTGATTCTTGGTTTCTTGCCCAGCCAAAATTGGTAACGGCTCAGACCCTTCAACGAAGATTTGCCCGTCCTATTGAGAACGTAGACTGCTGTGCTGACCAAGTCGGCCCAAATTGCTTCTGGAAATTTTATTTCTGGATTAGAATACTTGAAAGTTCTCGCCATTTCGACTATCGTTCGATTCTCTCTCTCGACACCACCGTTTTGTTCTGGAGTATACGGAGCGGTGAGTCGAAAAGTTATACCAGCTTCCTGAAGAGTTTCTCTCACTCCTGCACAGTCGAATTCTTCTCCATTGTCGCTCAGGAATTCTCGAATTGTGTGCCCTTGTTGCTTGGCGTTAGAAACCATGTGTTGTAGCACGTCCTGGTGAAATGATCCTTAAAAACTACCAGATACCTCTTCTTCTGGAAAGAATCCTCAAATGGGCCGCAAACATCGCCTGACATCAATTCTCCTGGCTTCGTCGTTGGTTTCCTCGTTCCAAATGGCAATCGATGCGCCTTTCCAAGGATGCAAGGCTCGCAAAAGCTACTCTCAAGCTTGACTTGAATGCCCATTTCTCTTTTGAGCATGTCCTTGATGTGGTTCTTGTCCTGTGTCCCCATCTCTCGTGGTAGAGTTGGAGAATTGAAGTTCCTGAAGTTGCGACGTTGACATCGACGTTTCGTTCTGGAAGTATGGGCTCGATAGCTGCTCTGTAGAGTGTTCCTCCAACTTCTCTGGCTCCAACGAGGACAATCTTGTCGTTTATTTTGAGGGTGCACTCGGTTGTTGACGACTCGAAACGACTACTTGGATTATTGTCTTGGGCAGCCAAAACTGAAAACAGGTTCTTCGTTATATTAGGAACAAACCATACATTTTTCAAAGAAAGAAAAAAAATTTTTCCATTGACAATCGTTTTGACTTTGATTGTGCCCTGGCCCAAAGCTGACAAGGTTTCATCTCCAGCTGCTCTGATCCAACTCGGATTCTCAAACTTCTCAAAATGCTCGAAATACTTCGCAGTCTTCACAACGTGTTTTGTTGCACCGTTGTCTATCCACCAGTCGACCTCTGAGTTTGCCTCTGCTGCAAACACGCCATTGTGGACTGAGACGAGAGTTAACGTTGGTTCTGCACAATTTCCTTGTTCAGCATTCTGGTAGTTCGGCTTCGGACGTCCATCCTTTTTCCATTTTATGCAGTTCCTGATCCAGTGCCCCTTTTTCTTGCAGTAGCGGCAGGTATCGAATCTCCGACCAGATGCTCCTGAATCCTGGCGATGCTCCTTTTTTGCTGTGGTAGAAAAAGCCTCCTGGCTTTCCTTTTCGTCATTTTCTTTTGTTCTAAAATTTCTCTCAAACATGACAATTTGATTAGTTAATTCGTCAAAAGTCTTTTCTTCTTCTTTTGTCAAGAGCATTCAACTTTGACGGAACGTTTCAAAGGTTTTCGGCAAAATATGTAGCGTTTTACAAACAAGTATCAAATCTGGCAGCTCAGTTTCATTTTTAGCCTTCAAAGCTTGATTTAAATCGTTCCATAGACTACGCAATTTTGCTATGTGGGTTGATACATCGTTACCTGGATTCCAAGAGAAAGCGAAAAACTCGTTGCATATCCTGAATACCTGGTTCTTCGCTGTTGCTTCAAACAGATTTTTCAGGGCTTCCCACGTATCGTGTGCTGTCTCCTTGCCCATGATCTTCTGGCACACCGAGTCCGTGACCGCAGTGGTAATCATGGATTTTGCATAGCTGTTGGCCTTACGAAAAAAGTCGCTCTTCTCCTTGTGCTTCTTTTCATCTGCTGTTGAGGCACCTTCTGGCAATGGATCCGGTTTGACGATCATTCCGTCCAACGCGTCGAGAGCACCGTCGTGATAATCTATCAGGTCTCTAATTTTTATACCCGCTACCCATAGGGTAGAAGGGTATTATAACTTAGTGCCAACAGAAAATGTATGTAACAGGCAGAAGGAGGCATCTCCGACCCCACAAAGTATATATATTCTTTATCAGTGTCAACAGCCGAGACGATATAGCCATGTCCGTCTGTCCGTCTGTCCGTCTGTCCGTCTGTATGAACACCTGGATCTCAGAGACTATAAGAGCTAGAGCTACCAAATTTGGGGACAGTACTCCTATAGGTCCTACGCAGGTCAAGTTTATTTCAAAAGTTGGATGCCACGCCCCTTTCCGCCCCCAAAAGTCTGTAAAAGCCGTAATAATAGACCTAGAGCATTGAATTTTGGTATGCATAATAATAATTATATTCTAAATGATTCCTGTGAATTTGGTTGAGATCGAATGAAAAACAAGAAAGTTATTAAAGAATCAATTTTATATGCATAATTCACTTGCAGCTGCCCGCGCTTTGTTTGTTTAGTTGACAGTGTGACCAAAACGGTGTTGTGATTTTTACCCGCTACTTTCAAATATATACAAAAAACTAATTTTAGTATATTTGGTATATTTTTTGTTAATATATAATTTAAATTTTTTGTTTTCTCTCGAAATGGGTTGCGGGTATCATACGGTCGAGCACTCTCGACTGTAGCTTTCTTACTTGTTCTTTTCCAAATCGGCCAATCGGTTGCGTCTGAGAGCTTCGTGACGTGCTTCGCCAAATCCATCGTAATCGAGCAAAATTTACTTTTTTCTTTTACTTTAAACTGAACAAAACGTTCCTGGGCCCATAACATATTATAACTTTTACTTATTTAGTTATTTAGGCCAGTAAATAAACGACATTTCTCGAAACTCAAAAACTTGTTTATTTACTCTCTTCGATAGCTTTTAGGTTATGTGTTTATGCTTTGATTCGATGCAATCGATATGATATTTAAAATCGATATGATATTTAAAGCGCTCTCTGACTTGGCGGGTAATTTTGAATTTGAAACATTTATCTTCAACAATCTCTAGGTCATTCACACACTTAAAACGTCCATATTTTGATAAATAATTTAACCAATAACTTTTGTTCTACTTATCCGATTTTTACCAAAATACAGGGTATATTAAGAGTGTTAAGCACACCAATTTTCACAGCATTACACAAAGAACTTTTAGAGTTATCCGCGATTTACTTAAAAACAAAATTGACTTTTTCTAGATTTATGCATATTGTGGGTGAAGGGGGCCTTCGCAGATCAAGTTTAATTAAGATTTTTGCCACGCCCCTTTCCGCCCCCAAAAACTGTAAAAGCCGTAATAATGGACCTAGAGCATTGAATTTTGGTAATAATAATGATAGTCTGAATGATTCCTGTGAATTTGGTTGAGATCGAATGAAAGACAAGGAAGTTATTAAAGAATCAATTTTTTATGCAAAATTCACTTGCAGCTGCTCGCGCTTTGTTTGTGTAGTTCACAGTGTGACCATGTCGGTGTTGTGGATCAAATGTATACAAAGAAACAAATTTCAGTATATTTTTTTGGTATATTTTTTGTTAAAATGTCATTTTAGTTTTTTGTTTTCTCTCGAAATGGGTTTCGGGTATCATACGGTCGAGCACTCTCGAATGTAGCTTTCTTACTTGTTTTTCATTCGATCACAACCAAATTCACTGGAATTACTGAGTCTACAATTATTAAAATGCATGATAAAATTCAATGCACTAGCTCTATTATTACGGTTGTACAGCTGTCGTGGCGGAAAGGGGTGTGGCAAATTTCAAAAACAATTTTGATCTGCGTAAGACATACACGAGTACTGTCACCAAGTTTGATATCTCTAGGTCTTATAGTCTATGAGATCTAGGTGTTCATACAGACAGATAGACGGTCAGACAAATATGGCTATGTCGTCACGGCTGTTGACACTGATCAAGTATATATAAACTTTATGGGGTTGGAGATGCCTCCTTCTGACTTTTACATACATTTTCTATTGGCACTAAGTTATAATAGCCTTCTTCACTATGGGAATAGCGGGTATCAAAATATGCTAAAGGGGCTTTACAGAATTTGGCTTTAGAATTATTGACTTTACTCGCTTTTTCACTGTTAAACTCATACACTTTAATACCTTTAGCTCTCTTGTAAGTGTTTCTTTTATAGCATCAATAACTTTTTACCTGTGCTAAAGGCATATTTATCGATTCCGTAGTTTTTAATGGAATAAAAACATTGGAATGATTGATAATAAAATAAACGAGATGGTCATGTTTAAGTTTAAGTACATCGTTTACCAACAGCGGGATGAAACTGCTGAATGTGTGCTGTATTCGAGTTTTGAAAATGTGAGAATTTGTATTTACTTTAATAAAATAACCTTATTGAATAGGTAATCATTTATAATGTGTGTGTTTTTGATATCCTTTAATTTGCATTCCATGTCTAGTTACCCGTAATTTTGCATTTATATCATTTTATTTAGCACTACTGTGTGGTGTGGTTTTTGGTAGTGAATAGAGCGATCCAGGAGAGAAAGGCAAAAGGGTACGCAGTGGGGGGCGGTAAACTACTAATTTACGACTAGCCGCCTGGTTCCTTGGAAAGACTCTCCAAAGACTGCGACAATTGTTGACCCTCTCGTAGCTCGCACAGCCCAGTTAAATGAAAGCGGGACTCCAACAGGAATAACAAAATATCGAAAAATAACAGCGGCCAATATGCTCGATTATGACATACTCAGTATGCAGTGCAGTCTATTGATAATGCCTGTGGACTTGAAAACGAGAACAAAGTATACAAATTTTTATAAATAATACACCTTGCATAACAACCGTTTCACTTCAAGTCATTTTTACTTACATGCCACACTATATTTAGTAACACAGATGATTTAGCGGCATCAGTTTATCGCTGTACACAAAAATAACTAACAAACAAAAAATAACATCATAGCATAAGTAATGGCCCCTTAGTAATTAACTGTATCAATTCTATTGTATCAATTCAATTTGTATTATTAAATTAAAAATAAGTTATTTTCACTTTTTTAATTGAACAAAAACTCTAAGCGGCATATAAAATGTTCGCTAAGCGAGGGAGTGTATAATTATAATTATAATTATAATTATATAATTATAATTTTTTATTGTTAAATTATCAAAAACACTTTTTTGTAATAATTAGTTAGTTGAAGATAAAAAAACATAAATAATTTTTATTTATTTTAATAAAATTGTAATTTGTATTTACAAGCTAGACTTTGACGCTTATTTTTGATATATACAATAAGTAATAAATATACATATAAGTAACAAATGATTATTTAAGTCTGCATTCTAGGGTAGCGACTATATTGAAAGTAAACAATATATGTACATATGTATATATTTATTTGTGTATATGTGAATAGATGTGTGGGCGTATCGACATTCGAAGGCGTGGTCGCCATTAAGTGTCCCCAATAGGCGCATTCGATGCATTAGACCCAGTTGGAGCACTGACGCTCTCAGTACAATCAATGGACCCCACCAAGGAGCTATTAGCCCGTACAAACAACAATAGCAGCTGGCTTTGGCTTGAGCGAAGTGGGATAGTGGATGCAGCAAAACAAATAAAATTAAATTATTATGTAGAATACAAATAAAATTCTAGATGTTAGCATGCAAATCGAATACAGAGATATGTATGAATGTGACAGTCGGACGGACGTCCGACCATGAACACGATTTGAGACACACGACTCTGGCAACGTACGAGAGGGAGGGAGAGAGAGAGAGAGAGAAAGCGATATCAACTGAGACCGGGACTGAGACAGGAGCAGTCATAAAACGTTATGAGTAATCACAGACGCATAGCCAAGAACAATATCAATAACAACATCAACAACAAGAACTAGAAAATAGCCGGGCCAAGTTCACTTCATGTACTAATAAACAAATACACTTCCATTTCGACGTAATAGTTGTTGTGATATGGCTATAAAGATATTCAACAAAATTAGACACTAATGATATTATTTTAAAAGGAATAATTTAAATTAAACGATAAATATTAAGAGCAATAATCATATCAAAGTTCAGGTTTTTTTTTTGTTTACCAGTTTTTTTTTTCAGAAAATTTGATTTCCAAATATGTAGAAAAACACTTAATGTTTTAACATAGGGTTAAACATATTTTTCTTTTTTTAAATCCAAATTTTATATATTTCATATTTTCCTTACATTTTTCGATATATATATATTATCAAATCTATTTTGGTCTTGGCAGTAAAGAACTTTGTAATTGAAAATCCAATTTTCCCAAAAACTCGATCCTTGTAAATGAAATAACACATATTAAAAAATAGTAGCTGCAAAAGAGAGTACAAAAATATTTGGAAAATGTTGAATTTCATAGCTAGCAAGCCACTGGCTATTACAGCGTCACGAAATGGAACAGGAAAAAAAATGGTAGCATTTGCATTTGAAGGGCATTCGAATTGGAACAACAACAGGCCAAATAAACACATAAATAAATCAAACATGTACTACGACAAATCTCGGTTGGCCAGCACATTAAAATATGGCCAATAACAACCAAATATCTATGATGATGACGATGCTGCTACTGCTGCTGCTGATGATGATGATGATGATGATGATGATAATGATGAGTGTGTTAGTTGGCCATGGATAAATGCTTTGGTAATAAGAGACCCAGATGTATGTGCATATATGTACATTTATATACATATTTAGCAAAAGAGAAGCATCAAAAACGAAGGAAAAAAATTAAAAACCAAATTCGACTTGCACATTATTGTAATCAACATAAAATTCAATCATCCTTCATGGACGTTGAGAGCTCGTGTACCGTGGAGGGGTATCAAAGTGGGGGCGAGAGTGGAGGCAGGGGTGTGCCAAAGGGCTATTTTAGCCACAGTGCTTGTGTCTCTGTGTGTCGCCCTTCGGACCAGGGGCAAATGTGCGTTGTGTGTGCGTGTGTAAGAAAGTAAGTTCTTTCGTTGCCTTTAAAAATGCCAAAAACGAAAATTTTGATTTACGAGTTAGAGTCGCAAAACCAAAATACACTGCTCATTTATAACGCGCTTAAATCTAATACGCTCAGTTCTCATGCGAGAAGTCCGAGACAATCTTGGAGATGGCGTTGGTAAGAGTTGGGTTACAACCAAACGCTCTGTTTCGATGTCTCTTACTCGTCGTCGTCGTGTCTGCTCCTTGTCCGCATCCGCAGTGCACAGACCGTAGTCCAGGACGCGTCCTGCTCCTTGTTTGGCTTGTATTCTTGGCGCTGTCGCGTCCGTCGCATCCGCCAACCACCAAACGTGCGTAAAGCGACGCGTGTCCGCTTTATGATTAATATGCGCTACAACATAAAATACACGATAAATAAGCTAAGAAGCAGGACAACCATCCACCAAACTGTGGGACAGTGTTAACTGACGCAAAGTTACCACAGAATGCTAGTTGAAAGATGGAGACGTTTGCCGCGTCTAAAGTCCGCTTTAGCGCTCATAAGCAGGCAATCTTTTTTTTGGCGAACTTTTGGGGATATCGAGGCACGAAGGGCTTCTTTTGGCAATCTTAACCGATCGTTTATTATCAGAATATGGATTTGTTACAGCTTATTAGCTGATGTGATCTTTTAATAAGCCGATACTTTCATATAATAAGCTTTACCCATTAAATTCCTTTGGTTACTTTAGGAAATTCTTGAATGTTGATTAATCTATATATACATATATAAAGTAGTTCGTAGACACTGACAGAGCTATAGTAATATCAACACACAGCCACAACGATAAAAGCTACGATGCTGCTATTTTCACTCAACCTAGGTGCCCACTAAGACGCGATTTTTCGAAATAATTTCTCTATCTTTAATCACTTTTTGAAAATGAAATTAACTCACCCATTTTTGTTTTTGGGCTAGAGATGTTATTTTTAGAAAAAATATCGATATCGCTCTTGATTGATGCTTTCCAAATAATATATCGATGTTGGGTTGAAGCTTTGATCCATGAATAATTCGTAAGGTTCAATCACTAACCAAAGAACACATAGATGTGTCAAATGGCGAAAAAAGTGATTTCACTTGAAACAGCATTATTAGCACCCCAAGCGAATACAACAACCGCTGAGTGCACGGCTGATTTCGAATTTCGAACATCAGAAGCAGTGCGCAGTGAACAGCATCGAATTTACTTCAGTCGTGGATCGACTGCGGAACGATGAGCACGGGTGTATTTCGTTGCGCTGTGCTATCGTTTCTATGTATGCGTGTGTGTATGTACACGTTGACGCATATGAGTATGCGTGTGCATATGAAGTTTTGCAACTGCGCGACAAGCGGCTAGCGCAAGTCGTTTTTGTTCTTCCGAGACGAAAGTCTTGAGAACGAAGATGACTTTTGTTGCTCGTGTCATACAAGCTTGCCACTAAGCGAACTTTTTTCAAGGATTGCGTTGGCTCTGATGATAGTGTTGCTCTGATTTGCATTTAATTGCAGGTACGATCCCCGGTGAAAATTGCCGTTAATTATTACTTTTTATACCCGCTACCCATAGGGTAGAAGGGTATTATGACTTAGTGCCAACAGAAAATGTATGTAACAGGCAGAAGGAGGCATCTCCGACCCCATAAAGTATATATATTCTTGATCAGCGTCAACAGCCGAGACGATATAGCCATGTCCGTCTGTCCGTCTGTCTGTCTGTATGAACACCTGGATCTCAGAGACTATAAGACATAGAGACACAAAATTTGGCAAAAATGTTCCTTCATACCCTACGCAGATCAAGTTTATTTCAAAAGTTGGATGCCACGCCCCCTTCGCCCACAATAAGCATTAATCTAGAAAAAGTCAAGTTTTTTTTTATGTAAATTACGTATAACTCCAAAAGTTCTTTGTGTAATGATGTGTAATCTGGTAACCCATCTGCGCTTGACACTCTTAATATACCCTGTAATTTTGGTAAAAATCGGATAAGAACAAAAGTTATTTGTTAAAGTATTTATCAAAATTTTTGTGCCCAATGCATATGGACGTTTTAAGTGTGTAAATGACCTAGAGATATCAAATTTGGTGACAGTATTCGTGTAGGTCTTACGCAGATCAAGTTTATTTTAGATTTTTGCCACGCCCCTTTCCGCCCCCAAAAACTGTAAAAGCCGTAATAATGAACCTAGAGCATTGAATTTTGGTATGCATAATAACAATGATAGTCTGAATGACTCCTGTGAATTTGGTTGAGATCGAATGAAAAACAAGGAAGTTATTAATGAATCATATTTATATGCAAAATTCACTTGCAGCTGCTCGCGCTTTGTTTGTTTAGTTGACAGTGTGACCATGTCGGTATTTAATGGATTTAAAAAAAAAAATGTATATACAAAAAAAACAAATTTCAGTATATTCTGTGGTATATTTTTTGTTAAAATATTATTTAAGCTTTTTGTATTCTCTCAAAATGGGTAGCGGGTATCATACGGTCGAGCACTCTCGACTGTAGCTTTCTTACTTGTTATTATTTATACTATTTTTTTTATATATTTTTTAATATTATTTGAGCAGTAGCCTCTTTGAATTTATCTCTGAACAAATTTTAATTATGATTTGATTAAAAAGTTTAGATTTTGAAATATATAATAGTTAATTATGTTTAAAAATAATATTTTTTTAATTCAATTTAATTAATAGTGTCTTAACTGCTTTTCAAACATCGTTATTTTGCAACTAAATATTAGCATACATTTTAAATAACTATTCTTATTACAATTTATTTATCAGAGAAATTCTAAAGAATTTATTAAAAAATACATACTTAATACTAATATACAGATAAATACTTATATGTACATACATTGTAATAACATATATTATTATTTCATAAATGGTGTTATTAACGAATTTGTCAAATTTTCTTCAAAAGTATTGCTTATAAATTTAACTTAATACGTGTATTACTATTTAGTTGCAAAATAACTAAATATTTTTAAATCACTCATTGATAATAACAATAAATATAATAGCAAGGAAGTAATTATTATTTTTAAGCACAACTTACTTTTGAAAAATCCTAAACTAATTGTAGTAAAAATTTGTTAAAATATAATTTAAAAAAACGCTACTGCTCAAATAATATAACAAAATTTATAAAATAGTATATAAAATATAATAAATAATAATAAAAATAATAATGGCAATTTTCACCGGGGATCGTACCCGCAATTAAATGCAAATCAGAGCAACACTATCATCAGAGCCAACGCAATCCTTGAAAAAAGTTCGCTTAGTGGCAAGCTTGTATGACACGAGCAACAAAAGTCATCTTCGTTCTCAAGACTTTCGTCTCGGAAGAACAAAAACGACTTGCGCTAGCCGCTTGTCGCGCAGTTGCAAAACTTCATATCAGTTCATATTCAGTTGCAACCTCATATGCGTCAACGTGTACATACACACACGCATACATAGAAACGATAGCACAGCGCAACGAAATACACCCTTGCTCATCGTTCCGCAGTCGATCCACGACTGAAGTAAATTCGATGCTGTTCACTGCGCACTGCTTCTGATGTTCGAAATTCGAAATCAGCCGTGCACTCAGCGGTTGTTGTATTCGCTTGGGGTGCTAATAATGCTGTTTCAAGTGAAATCACTTTTTTCGCCATTTGACACATCTATGTGTTCTTTGGTTAGTGGTTCAATGTAAGAAATGAATATGTTAATATAAAACAGATCATAATTCTTAACGATATCTACAAAGACCTCAGAAACATCGATATCTGAACATGTAGCCAAACGATGTTCGATGCAATTATGTTTGGCACACTCCTACTTGCAACTCTATTTTTATTTTTATTGACTAATTTGAATGAAAGCTAAGAGCATTTATTTATAAAAGGAAAGTAAATTATATTAATTTAAGAACCGCAAGGCAACAGCAAGGGGCTGCATACGGAGGCTTTATTGAAGGATAAAGCTTGAATTTTAAAATATTGGCATTACGCATGTACAGTATGTTTCAATTTAAGAATCTTGAAGAAAATGAAAAAATGTTGTCAACAAAATAGCAAATATGTATGTTGTGTAAGCAACAATTCAATTTATTTAGTTTTACATGAAAATAACTCGGTGAGATAATTTTGTTTTTGGAATTTATTTCATCGAAGTTTGAGGTGCAGGGGTAAGAGAGTCGGAATGCGAATGCTCTGGTTGTACGTTCGATCCAAGATAGGATCCGTACTTCTCTTTTTTATACCCGCCACCCACAGGGTGGAAAGGCATTATAACTTAGTGGCAACAGAAAAAGTATGTAACAGGCAGAAGGAGGCATCTCCGACCCGATAAAGTATATATATATATATATTCATGATCAGTGTGAACAGCCGAGACGATAAAGCCATGTCTGTCCGTCTGACTGTCTGTCCGTCTGTCTGTATGAACACCTGAATCTCAGAGAATATAAGAGAGAACATTTTTTTTAAACACTAGATATAATTGCACGCAGATTAAGTTTGTTAAAAAAATATTTTCGGGCTCTTCAAAACTGTACAGTCGAACCCTTTCCTACTTGTTATAACCTAATTATTATTTAGTATTATTAACTATGACTAACTTCCGGTGGAATATTGCTTAACACAATATTATTACAAAATTTTTTCCGCAAGCTTTGCAACTGCTCTAAAATTGGGTCTTAAAAGTACCGCTCCCACCAAGCCACGATCATCAGTTTCCCCTCATCAACCAGAAGAACGGTCTACGAACAAAATTGAAACAATGTTATGTAATCTTCAACAAAGTATGATGGAGTTCATGTCATTCATGCAGACAACTAAGCAAGATCTTATGCGAAACCAGAACGTTTTGATTGAGCTGCTTGTTGCTCAAAAACAGACTAAGTAATCAATGGCTCCACTCCGTATATCACTGTGGAACGCTAACGGCGTCTCACAGCGCAAACTCGAGTTAACTCAATTTCATAATAATAACCATATCGATGTAATGCTACTCGCAGAAACTCATCTTACAAATAAATATAATTTTCAAATTCGAGGCTACTTCTTCTACAACACGAATCACCCAGACGGGAAAGGACATGGAGGCACTGGGATTCTGATTAGAAATCGCATCAAGCACTACCAATAACTTCATGCAAGCTACATCTATAGATGTACAAATGGATTCCCGATCCTTAAAGCTTGCCGCCGTATACTGTCCTCCTCGGTTTACAATATCCGAATCCCAATTCACGGACTATTTCAACTCTTTGAGCCAACAATTTATAGCAGCAGGAGACTTTAATGCCAAGCATACGCACTGGGGATCTCGACTTATGACTCCAAAGGGTAGGCAGTTGTACAATGCAATAATAAAACCAAGCAACAAGCTAGACTGTGTGTCACCTGGGACACCTACATATTGGCCAACAGATCCTAGAAAAATGCCAGACTTGATCGATTTTTCAGTCACAAAAAACATTCCACGCAACCTGATAAGTGCCAACTCCTTATCAGATCTATCGTCTGATCACTCGCCAGTACTTCTTCACCTAAATCTACATCCAGTTGCGGTAGATAAACCATTCAGACTAACAACGAATAAAACCAATTGGCTTAAGTACAAAAAATATATAAGTTCGCATATTGAATTGAATCCACGCTTGAATGACGAAGCTGATATCAACTTATCCACAAACACTCTAGAATCCGTCTTGGTCGCAGCTGCTCGCATGTCAACTCCACAAACGCAAAAAACATCGTACAATCATAGATACACGAGCGTTGAAATAGAGCAGCTTGTTCTAGCAATGCGAATTACGTCATGAGGAAGAAAGGTCCCAAAAACATTACATGGAACAGTTATCCCCAATGAGCTCCAAGTTACCACTTTGGAGAGCACACTCATCACTCTACGCACCAATCGAATCTGCAATGCCAATAAGGACATCCACAGGCAACTGGGCTCGCAGTGACGAAGAAAGAGCCGACAGATTTGCAGAGCATCTTCAAAATGTATTTCAGCCCAATACATCATCAAACGGTATCTCACTGCCAGCAACATCAGATATCGACACATCAATTGTATTTAGGCCACATGAGTTACTCAAAATCATAAGCGAACAACTCAACCCAAAAAAATCTCCAGGATGCGACCTAATATCACCAAAAATGATTATTGAACTTCCTTTCTGTGCTGTTCAAACTATTTGCCAACTCTTCAATGCAATAACGAGACATGGACACTTCCCAGAGAGATGGAATATAATGATACCAAAACCTGGCAAAGACCGCACAATTGCCTCATCATATAGACCAATTAGTTTACTAACGTGTCTGTCAAAACTCTTTGAAAAATACTTCTTGGCACACATTACCCCATATCTCAGAACACACAACAAAATCCCGACTCATCAATTCGGTTTTCGAGAAAAACACGGAACCATTGAGCAAGTCAACCGCATAACATCAGAAATCCGAAATGCATTTGAACAAAGGGAGTACTGCACTGCGATATTTCTGGACGTATCACAAGCCTTCGACAGAGTATGGTTAGATGGTTTAATGCACAAAATTACAGAAATGCTCCCAACCAACACTCACAAACTTCTGAAGTCATATCTTTACAACAGGAAATTCTCATTAAGATGTAATTCTGCCATGTCCGATGACTACATCACTAGAGCCGGAGTTCCTGAAGGCAGTGTACTTGGACCAACACTTTACCTTATCTACACTGCGGACATCCCAACGAGCAGGCAACTAACCACATCCACTTTTGCTGATGACTCAGTGATCCTAAGCCGCTCGAGATGCTCCAAGCAAGCTATACACCTGGTGACAGTGGAGAAATGGCTATCCGACTGACGAATCAAAGTTAACGAACAAAAATGCAAACACGTAACGTTCACACTTAACAGGCAAGACTGCCCTCCACTTATTCTAAACAACACAGTGGTTCCCATAGCAAATGAAGTAACATATCTTGGCGTACACCTCGATAGACGACTTACTTGGCGCAGCCACATTGAAGCCAAAAGAACACATTTAAAGCTCAAAGCCAACAGCCTCCACTGGCTTATCAATAGCCGCTCGCCCCTTAGCTTGGACTATAAGGTACTTCTATACAATACCGTTTTGAAACCAATCTGGATGTACGGCTCTCAATTGTGGAGGAATGCCAGTAACAGCAGTGTAGATATAATGCAACGGACTCAATCAAAAATTCTCAGAACCATCACCGGGGCACCGTGGTACGTTCGCAATGAAAACATTCACAGGGTCTTCGCCGCAACGACCTTCCCATCCAGCGTTAATTATTAGGACCATGTAGTCTCTATTCAGTTCAAATTAAACTGTTAGAAATTGTATTATTTTAAGATTTGCAACCTTATTGTTAGACTCATAAAGATAAGATCCAATAAAAACAAACCAAGCTTAAAAAAAAAATAAAATGACAGTAAACAATATTATGAGATCAAATTTAATTTATTTTTAGTTTAATTTGATTTTAAATTCGATTCGAAACAGATATAAATATAAATGTTCATTGATTGAAAATTGTTAATTGATGTGACAATTATATGTGATTAAAATTCACAATTTCGAAGGCATTCGAAAATGCTTAACTCAACTCAGATGTACATATGTAGATGTAGGCTCATGATGATGACGATGATGGAATGAACTTTAAACGTTTAAAGCAGTCTCTTAGCTCACACCATCTAAAAGTCAACTGAAATCAATTGTACCATTGCAGCACTCTCTTTCTCTGTCTCTGTGTATGTGTGTGTGTGTATGTTGAAGGAAGGGGCTAGGGGGAGGAGCAGGGAGGCTGAGGCTTAATGCAATTTAAGCGGGAAGTGTTATTCCCAGCTGACCTCTGCTATGTTCTTTGGTGTATCTAGTTTGCCGCTCTTTTGCCCTCTTGCACGCGCGTTTCTCTCTTTCTCTCTGTCTCTGTGTGTTGCTGTCTCTGTCTATATGCTATTCTTTGTCTCTGTTGCTTTTGTGGCATTGTGACAATGGTGACCCAGCTTAAGCTTCAGGTCCAGGGCACAAGGAATGATAACGGCAAACAAACAAATTAGCACAACTGCCGCAACGGCATTTGTGGCTCTCCCTGTTTGCACCAAGATCTATTTTTGTGTGTGTGTGTGCGTGTGTGTGTGTGCGTGTGTGTGTGTGTGTGTGTGTGTGTGTGTGTGTGTGTGTTTGTGTGTGTGTGTGTGACCACAACTATCACCTTTTAGCTAAATTCCGACTCGTAGTTGAAGTTGATTCCGGCATCGGAGTCAGATTCATCGTTGTAGTTGTATTTGTACCTCGGGGTCCGGGTATGTTTTACCCTGTGTGTGTGTGTGTTCAAGCCGGAGGTTGCCTTTCAGCTGTAGGCATAATTTTATCACCTGCATGTCATATTCCATTGTAGCATTCGTTGTCATTGTAATGAACAAACAAAAAAGGCAGCGCGCACAACTTTTGTTAGAGGCCAAACGAAAGGTGCGAACTGACCCTATGTTGGTTATGTTGCTGGGCCTCAGTTTCTTTTGTTATAAATATTACTGCGTGCTCCTGCTCCCCTCTCATCAAAAGCTTTCTCTCCACTCTCCCCACCATGTGCGTGTGTATGTGTGCTTGTGCTTTGCTGCTTTTCTGTTGTATTTTGTGTGTGTTGTGTTGCGGTCAGCTTGCTTATTCCCCTTCTCTCCCGCCCCCATCTCTCGCTCTCTATTCTTTGTCTCCTTGTCTCTCGCACTGTCAGCTATTCGTGCCTCATGCATGGACGTGCATCTCCTGCGCCTGTTTTTGCACCTCTACTTTTATATACACAAGCTACAAATATATATTATTACAAGCACACAACGCTTTCACTTGCACACCACGTCTTTGTGTGAGTGTGTGTACACAAGTGTTACTAGTATTCGTTCCAGTGTGCGCACCGTGTGGCAGCAAAAGTGCAAATGTCATTCGATGCCTGCCGCATTTAAAGTATTACGAAATTAACATTTCGTTGTGCCGCTTTTTGCATATGACCGACGAACTCTGCCTATGCCACATTGCCACATGCTCCATGCCCCATTTGCAACTCCCTTCCTCCTCAACTTCTCATTGCTCCGCTCCTTACTGAGCTGTGTGTGTGTAAAAATTGCGCTTCCTTTTGTGCCGTCGCTTCACATTTTTCATTAGTTTAGTGGGTTTGTGGCACATGACAGTCACAGTCAGGCAACACAAACACACACACACACGCACACACACACACACACATATACACTCACACACACAAACATACTCACGATGAACCTTGTGTTTTGTTCTCAGCTTTTTAGGCCCAAGATATCGTGGACTTATGCCTTCTTACTTTCTATACTTTTTCAAACCTTATGTTACCAATTTGATATGACTCCCAATACCGTCGAAGCATGCAATAAATGCACTCCAAAAATACTGAAAAAATGTTGTACCCGCTACCCATAGGGTAGAAGGGTATTACAAAGACGATATAATCACGTCTGTCCGTCAGTCTGAATGAAAGGATAGACCTCAGAAACATGTGTTGTTGTTGCACCCAGATTAAGATTATTTTCGAACTTAGCCACGCCCACCACCGCCTTCAAAAATCGGAAAACAACAGTTTTAAAGCTGTTGTCGTAAAGCTGTAGCTGTAATCTTTCGCACACTTAGTAAACAGCCCAATGCAAAGGTTTCGTGAAAATTTGAGTGAAATCGTGTGATCAACGTGTGATAAGATATAATCCAAAAAAGGGGTCACTTTAATGGCATCTTTATGTCCCTAAATGTATGAAAACTCTTAAAACTAAGCAGGCAACAAGTGTTCGAGTCCTACTCTAGACAATTTTTTTTACTTGTAAAAATTGTTTTGTTATTTATAATGGATATTATAATTGGAAACACTTATGAACTGCACGTAAAAAAAGCAATTAAGAAAGAAACAGTCGAGAGTGATCGATCGTGTGATACCCGCAACCTATTTCGAGAGAAAAAACAAATTTTAAATGATATTTTAACAAAAAAATATACCAAAGAATATACTGAAACTTGTTTTTTTTTTGTATATATTTCAAAATAGCGGGTAAAAATCCATAACACCGACATGGTCACATTGTCAACTACACAAACAAAGCGCAAGCAGCTGCAAGTTAATTTTGCATATAAAATTGATTCTTTAATAACTTCCTTGTTATACCCGCTAGCCATAGGGTAGAAGGGTGTTATAACTTAGTGCCAACAAAAAATGTATGTAACAGGCAGAAGGAGGCATCTCCGACCCCATAAAGTATATATATTCTTGATCAGTGTCAACAGCCGAGACGATATAGCCATGTCCGTCTGTCTGTCTGTGTGAACACCTGGATCTCAGAGACTATAAGACATAGAGACACCAAATTTGGCAAAAAGGTTCCTTCATACCCTACGCAGATCAAGTTTATTTGAAGTGTTGGATGCCACGCCCCCTTCGCCCACAATAAGCATTAACCTAGAAAAAGTCAATTTTTTTTTTATGTAAATCTCGTATAACTCCAAAAGTTCTTTGTGTAATGATGTGTAATTTGGTGACCCATCTGCGCTTGACACTCTTAATATACCCTGTAATTTTGGTTGTGCCCAATGCATATGGACGTTTTAAGTTTGTGAATGACCTAGAGATATCAAATTTGATGACAGTATTCGTGAAGGTCTTACGCAGATCAAGTTTGTTTTAGATTTTTGCCACGCCCCTTTCCGCCCCCAAAAACTGTAAAAGCCGTAATAATAGAGCATTGAATTTTGCTATGCATAATAAGAATGATGGTCTGAATGATTCCTGTGAATTTGGTTGAGATCGAATGAAAAACGAGGAAGTTATTAAAGAATCAATTTTATATGCAAAATTCAGTTGCAGCTGCCCGCGCTTTGTTTGTTCAGTTGACAGTGTGACCATGTCTGTGTTGTGGATTTTTACCCGCTATTTTCAAATATATACAAACAAAACACTAGTTTTAGTATATTCTGTGGTATATTTGTTGTTAAAATATCTTTTAAGCTTTTTGTATTCTCTCGAAATGGGTTGCGGGTATCATACGGTCGAGCACTCTCGACTGTAGCTTTCTTACTTGTTTTTCATTCGATCTGAACCAAATTCAAAGGAGTCATTGAGACTATTATTCATACCAAAATTCAATGCTCTAGGTCCATTATTACTGCTTTTACAGTTTTTGGGGGCGGAAAGGGGCGTGGTAAAAATCTAAAACAAACTTCATCTGCGTAAGACCTATAAGAGTACTGTCACCAAATTTGGTAGCTCTAGGTCTTATAGTCTCTGAGATCTAGGTGTTCATACGAACAGACAGACTGACAGACGGACATGGCTGTCATGTGGTCGGAGATGCCTCCTTCTGCCTGTTACATACATTTTTTGTTGGCACTAAGTTATAATGCCCTTCTACCCTATGGGTAGCGGGTATAAAAATGTAGGCAAAGTAAGCTCCAAATATCGCAATTGCTAAGGAATAACCCAAGCAATGAGTAATGAGCTTACCTTATTCTTATTCCACAAAGTTCTTCGGTGGCACAGTGGTTTGAGCGTACGACTGCGAGTCGCAATGTGCCTTAGTGCCTAAGTTCACGCTTCTGAAATTTTTAGCAAGTCAATACATTTTTTTTAGCAAATTATACTAATTTGCTAAATATTTCGAAAATATTTTTGATCTCTCCAAAACTGGGTTGAGGGTATTTTACAGTTGAGCATACTCGACTGTAGCTTTTTCACTTGTTAATTATTACTTTAGCATCAAAATAGTTGTCAAGAAAATATATTGTATTAAGTTCCACTTGAGCTTCAAATCTTAATTTTGCTGTGCAAATACATATGTATTTAAGTATTTAGGGTTTTTTATAACAAAGTGCTGGTCAAAACAAAGTGATTGCGGTATTAAAGTGATTGGTAATAATTTTAGAGCACGAAAAATGTTGCATTAAATTATTTAACATCAGAGTATGACAAGCAACTGATAGCCTCAATTATATAAGATTAAATTCAAGATTTATTGATTTAAACGATCGGATTAGTTTCGAGTGAGTGTTTAGGAAATTGCATTACACAAAACCAAGGTAAAAAAATGAAAAGAAAAGGTTAAGTTAGGCCGCTCCGGACAATGATAAATCAGGGTGTGTGGCCAAACTTAAGCATAATGTCTGTCAAAAGTTTTCGGCAGTCCTCCAACGGCAACGGCAACGGCAACGGCAACGGCAACGGCAAATAGACACGACATTCGCTTAGAGCGAGAGCTGGAGCTACAACTGGACTTGGACAACCTATCCAATCCAATTCGAAGTTTACATAAACAATTGCTTAACCAAACACTCAACTCTTACTCAACTCGCACACTAACAAAAGGATACGGGGCTTGCTGGACAACTGCCAGGATACACACACGAGCAACACACTCGGGCACACAGACGCAGACAGACCTGTTATGTTGAAGAAAATGATGAGTCTGGCAAACCTTTGGCCAATCTTAATATGGGAGACATTCGGGAGACAGGCAACACACCGGGTCTTTATTTGTCGTCGGTCTTATTGATTCATAAATATTTCAAAGTATTTCTAACACATAAAGCAGAAGGATGGCACACACAGAACAACGAAAAAAAAAGAAAAATGAAGAAAAACGAAACGAACCACTTTCAATGAATATATCAAAACTATAAAAATACCGTAAAGTGTTTTTCAAACATGGGCAATGGATAATGCTCACCTTAAGCAGCATACCCGCAATGACTTTGTGTGTGAGTGTGCGTGGGTACTTCCTTCTCCTCTCGCCATGCCTCGTAATGTATCAACAGTTAAAGATTTTTTTTGTTTTTTATTTTATTTTTTTTTTTGAAACCGCTTTCCTTTCCGCTTCTTGCACTTTGCTTTGAGTTTTCATTTTTATTTATTTGCGCATATTTGATTTGCACGAGCGGCAGCGACAAGCGGCGGGACGAGGTTGTAAGCATTCCGTTGATACTCCATGGTTCTTTATATGCCTCCATGGTTCTTGCTTGCCTTGTGGAGCATATTGAAGTAGACAGACGAGGGGCATGGACTCTACCCCAGAGCTGTAGACAATCCCTTCAGCAGGGAGTGCCAGTCTGTATATCTGCTGTATACTGCTTCTACGAATAAAAATCTGGCACACACACACACACATAGTCTCTAATAGTGTAAGAATATTGAGAGAGCCATCTATATTCAGATAACCATCCCGCAATGGAAGCGTTGTCCACCTTCATTCTCCGCACAACATACATAGTTATAAACGGTATCTTCATACTTTTGGCCTGCCATCGATATATTTGTAGTGTCTTCTATTTTCATCTATCCATATATGTATCCACACACGACACTGAGTGGGTGTGTGTGCGTGTACTGCGCTGATTTAAATATCTTTGGCAAAATTGAGGGTTCTGCTAAATATTTATGCATGACTGCTTTTCTGTGACATCAAATAAATCACTTCTATGCTTAGTTTTTGCTTGGAGTTCGAGTTCGAGTTATCCTTCAGCTTTTTTCTTCTTTTTTTTCCTTTATTTTTATTATTTCAGTTGTTTTTGTTTTATACTTGGAAGCCGCCTATCATAAATGTTTCGCTCTGCTCTATTATTTTGGGAGAACGATTGTGCCAAATAGATGAGCAAACAAATTATTTTAAGCTGATTGATAAATAGCACTTACTTTGAAGAGTAGTGTGAATTAAATACACGTGTTAAGATATTTACAAAATGCTTATGTACGAAGTATATTGTCCGGAAGACGCACTATCGACAATTATATACTATATAAGCAATAAATTAAGGGGCCAGAGATTCTTCCTTCTGCTTGTTATGTACATTTTCTGTTGGCACTAAGTTATAATATCCTTCTACTCTATGGGTATGGGTAGCGAGTATACAAATATATAAATACACAAACATACATTTGTTCGTAAAGCTTATTTAATAAAACAAGTACGAAACCCGCTACACAGTTCTTTAGAGTAAGATAATATTGTTGAAATATTAGGAAAACTTGTTAAATTTGCTAAAAAAAAAATAAAAAATGTCAAAAATTTCACAAGCGCGATTCGAACTTAGGCACCGACGCACGCTGCGGCACCAATGCGTGCGCTCTTACCAATGCGCCACCAAACGACTGTGTGTGAAGCGTTCTAATAAGAATAAAGTTTCCATTACTTATTGTTGGAGTTTTTCTTTAGCAATTGCAAGATTTGCAGAATACTTTGGGTGAATTTTTCTACCCGGTAGAAGGGTATTATAACATAGTGACAACAGAAAACGTATGTAACAGGCAGAAGGAGGCAACCGCCGAGACGATGTAGCCATGTCCGTCTGTCTGTCTGTATGAACACCTAGATCTGAAAGACTATAAGATATATGTTAGAGGCACCAAATTTGGTACATAGACAACTGCTTTCATTACGCAGATCAAGTTTATATATATATATGCATAAATCTAGAACAAGTCACGATTTGTTTAATGTTAATCGCGTATAACTAGAAAAGTTCTATGTGTAATGATGTATAATTTGGTAAGCTTTCTTTGCTTGATATTTTTAACATACCCTGTAATTTTTTTTTAAATCTGATTAGTAGAACAAAAGTTATTTATCACTAAAGGTGTGCCTAATTCAATTTACGTTTTAATAATCTCAATGATTCCTGTGAATTTGGTTGTGATCCAATTAAAAACATTGAAGTAATTTAAGAATCAAATTTATAGGCAAAATTCACTTGCGGCTGCTCGCACTTTATTTGTTTAGTTGACAGTGTGACCATGTCGGTATGTTATGGATTTTTATACCTGGCTTTTGGGGGCGGAAAGGGGCTAGGCAAAAATCTAAAACAAACTTGATCCGCGTAGGATCTATAAGAGTACTGTCACCAAATTTGGTAGCTCTAGGTCTTATAGTCTCTGAGATCTAGGTGTTCATACAGACAGACAGACAGACGGACAGACGGACAGGCGGACATGGCTATATCGTCTCGGCTGTTGACACTGATCAAGAATATATATACTTGATGGGGTCGGAGATGCCTCCTTCTGCCTGTGACATACATTTTCTGTTGGAACTAAGTTATAATACCCTTCAACCAGCTAATATTTTTTTTTTGACAGGCAAATTGTGAAACTTAAATGCCCGCCAGCTGTTAATTAACATTACCAGCAAAAAAAAATTGACAGTAACAGTAACAGAGACAATGACGCTGACAGAGCTATCGAGCAGCGGGCAGCGCTGCAGTTTGAAAAGTGCTTTTAAGAACAGCCGCAGCTGGCAAAAAAGCTTCTGAGAGTGACTGCATTGCTCCTGTACTATACTCTCTCATTCTCTTGCTCTTACGCTCTTCGCGCTGCTCTGCTTTGTCATTGGTGTTGTTGGTGTTTCTGTCGCTGCAAAAACATTCCCCGGTTTGCGTTTTGCAATTCTCTTTGCAGGAGTTGGATGCTGTTCACAGTGGGCAACGGAGTCCTTGCAGAGTTTTGTCTTCCGGTTGCAGCATATGTGTGTTGGAGCTGCTTGCCGCTGCTGCTGCTGTTGCAGGCTGAAAAATGTAGAAACTTTGCAGCTTATCCTGGAAATTACGTAAGCAGCACCAGCAGCAGAGACGGCAGCGGCAGCCAGAACGACGTCAACTACTGCAATGCTGTCGCAATGAATAAGGCGGCAAATCAAAACAAAACTAAATGAAAAATATATCGACGACAGCGTGGCGAAGAAAGAGGAGGAAGAACCGGAGATGCAATGAAGCAGCGTAGCACATACAACGAAATTAGAAGATGACGCCAAGCGCAGCAAATCGCTTTTGCTCTACACGCGTGACACGATTTAAAATAAAAATTAAACAAAAAACATAAAAACATTTTATTTTTGATTTTTTTGTTTATAATTGGAGATAAGAAGTATGATCCAACTTTGAATAAAACATTCTTAGCTATTTGCATTATAGAATATTCGGAACATGCATTATTACTTTTTATAGTTATTTGTTCAAATTGTTAAGTAAATATTTTTTTATTTTTTTAAGGATTTTGCTATTAACGAAGACTGCGTCATTAAATGTTGGCTCTATGATTTTACAACGGATTTAAGTTAACAAAAAAGGGCAGTGTGACTTTTAACCGCCACTGTACATATATACATACATATGTATATGTTATCGAGATTATTTGTTGGCACTTCGATAGTTTTTGATTTCGTTGTGAGCAAGATGAGCACATCACTAGTGAAGACAACGACGGCCGACGACCGACGGCGCACCTTTGGCTAATGTCACGACGCAGCCAGTTAAAAGTTGGCTTTACCCTCCCTTGCCCTTAAGTGTATATCTGTCTGTCTGGGTCTGCGGGGGTTTGACTTCTGTGTGTTCTCTGCTGCTGCTGCTTGTGCTTGTGTATGTGTGTGAAGTTTTTGGCAATGGGCACGTGCTTCATGTGTGCATATGTATGCTTCATGTGCTTGTGTGTGTGTGTGTGTGTGTGACATATTAACGCGCTCAACCTGGCAGCGGCTGTTTGGCGGTATTCCGAGAACAAGTTAAAAGGATAATGACACTGGGAGGGTGTATTTATCGCTAGCAGACAACTGGTCTTTGAATCTCTTCCTCTCTTGGGTGTATGATTGTGTATGTTTTTATGTCAGTTGGCAACGTACGGGTGACGTGATCGTAATTTGTGATAAACTTCAATGCAACCAATTAATATTGATGTGCAGCCAGCTTTATAATGTTGCAAGGTTTTTAAAATGTCTTTAAAGCAATTTAGTAATCCAAAATTTAATTACTTCCCTTATATTTTGCCAACACTTAAAGAGTGCAGCATTTAATGCCAATTTGTTTGGTTAATTGCAATAATCTATGCCTGAATAATTCGTCAATTTGCATTGTTAAGTAGTTTTCAGGATAACAAACAGCTAGTTGTGCATATATTTCATTTGATTACAGATTATGGGTGTCCAACTACAATGTGCCATATTTAATTGAAATCAATTATTAAATGCAATTAGCATTTAATGTGTATTTGGGCAAAACAAAGTTTTATTGCATTATCAAATGTTAACTCCTCATGCAGAAGGCATGAGGCTATGTACATACATATATGCTAGCGCAAAATGATGTTGGTATATTTTTTATATACAGATCCAACCTATTGTTGAAAAAAATAATTAATAATTGGGATCAATATGTGTTCAACATGATGTAACTTAAAGCAACTTAATATATTTAACTAGTGTATTAAGTAGTACAAAATTAAAAGATGCTGCTTCAAATTGTTGCGTCGCGCGCAGATCTTTAAGTTGAACTAACTTCTAAAACCGTATCCACACTAGTACTTTTTTATACCCACTACCCACCCATAGGGTAAAAGGGTATTATAAATTAGGGTCAACAGAAAATGTATGAAACAAGCAGAGGGCGGGATCTCCGCCTGTCCGTCTGTATGAAAATCTAGATCTCAGAGACTATAAGACATAGAGACACCAAATTTGGTACATATGTAGGTTCCTGCATTCCTTACGAAGATCAAGTTTATTTCAAAAGTTGGATGCCACGCCCCCTTCGTCCACAATATTCATAAATCTAGAACAAATCGCGTATAACTCCAAAAGTTATTTGTGTAATGATGTGTAATTTGGTAAGCCATCTGTGCTTAGCACTCTTAATATACTCTGTGATTTTAGTAAAAATCTGATTAGTACAACAAAAGTTATTTGTTAAATTATTTATCAAAATAAATGTGCCCAATGCATATGGACGTTTTGAGTGTGTGAATGACCTAGAGATATCGAATTTGGTGACAGTAATCGTGTAGGTCTTACATAGATCAAGTTTGTTTTAGATTTTTGCCACGCCCCTTTCCGCCCCCAAAAACTGGAAAAGCCGTAATGATGAACGTAGAGCATTGAGTTTTGGTATGCATTATAATAATTATAGTCTCAATGATGGTTTTTGGTTGAGATCCAATGAAAAACAAGGAAGTTATTTATGTTATGGATATTTTTTCAAATATATACAAAAACAAATTTCAGTATATTGTTACGTATATTTTTTGTTAACACTCTCGACTGTAGCTTTCTTACTTGTTTTTTGGTTGCGTTGCTGCCAGGATTGGCAAAAAAAGACTCTTATTTTCGTCTAGATATAACAAAAGTGAAACAAATTTATTGTAACTTTGTACACCGTTGGCATTTCACATTTATAATAATTACCTTTACATCATAATTCGTTACCTTCTATTTCGTTGCCTTCCTCCTTGTTATTCGCCATTTAATTTTTAAAATTCCGGAAATTCAAAATTTTGACGTGAACGCACCCCCAATGTGAACAGGCTGTAATAGTGAGGGGTGATCGAATATATGGAATATATATGTATTGGGTTTGCCAGACTCCAACAACACTCCTCCGCTGATGGCGTCCTACTAATTAATGTCCTCCATGCCCAGTGTTGTAATGCATGAAGTCTGATTTTACTTTACCAGTTATTTGATCAATACGTCGGCAGGCATCTCTTCTGTTGAGACATCCTCGATGACGACATCTTTGTCTACTAGCTCTCGTATGAAATGATGACGGATGTCCACGTGCTTCGTCCACGTGCTTCGTCCACTTGTGAAATATTGGATTCCGTTGGCTTGCTCCTTGGAAGGATGTCTTGCAGAAGCATTCGCAGGTGTATGGATCACAATCCTTTTTCCATCCTTCTTGTGGTAAGCACATGAATCAGCTGCATGTGGCCCTTGCCCTATTCCTTCAATTGGCTATCCACTTCCATATACCATTGACGACCACTTTGCTTTAAGCCATATAATGCCTTATTAAGCTTGCAAACAGTTTCTTGGCGATATTTCCGTTTCGAGCTCTTAAGTAAAGTTCCTCATCGATGTCTCCGTTCAGATATCCAAAATCCAAAATTAGCTGCGAGGCCAATCGTTGTGCGTATCAATCCGATCCTGACTAATACCCTTTCGTTGCCCTAAGCCTTTCGCTCCCAGACGTGTCTTTTCACAATCCACCACTTTGTTTCGATGACCTTCATTTTGGTAATGTCGCTTTACAACTTTCCAGGTTTGATTCTTACATAGCGCCTTGTACTCTCTCATTATTGCCTCTTTCCAATCTGAAGCTGTTGGTCCGTTCAGGGCTACACTGCAGTCAATTCATTGCTGCCACTAGGGACGCCGCTACGTAGAATTCTTCCTCAGAACCCCAAGTATCGCGCCATCTCCACGAGAGTTCCATTCTTGCCCTCAGCTATTCCATTTTGCTGTGGCGTGTACTCCACTGAGAACTGGACCTTGATGCCCGCCGATACCAGATAGTTCTTGAACTCGTTGCTTCTATATCTGAGTGTCTTCAACTTCTTGCCAGTCTTACGCTCAACGAAATTCTAAAATCCCTTGAATGGTGTAGATCTCAGTCCATTTGGAGTAACAGTCGATCACACACATCACTGTATACCAATTCTAATAGTTACTTGGATCTCGTCTTTGACAAGGGGATCGACTTCTGAGATTGGTTCCCCTTGTTGCAGTTTTTGCAGACTGGCAATCTGTTGTTCATATGACTGCTTTTAGGTCCTTTTCATTTCGGGGCCCGAAATGCTTATGCGATTTCTGGGTTCTGCCTTGACCCTTAACGGCAACCTGACCCTTTTCGGTAATTTCGTTTGTGTAGTAAAAGTCAGCTTTGCATTTGGTACTAAGCACAATTTGGCCGTTTGACGCTTTTATTATATTCTGCACTTTTCTTCTTAAACAGAATGTTGTAGCCGCGATCACTAATTTTCGACACTGACAGAATAATTTCTCTTAAGTCTGGAACATAAAGCGAAAAGTTCATAGAAAAGTTCCTTTTCTGTTTCGGTTGACTCTATAGTTGCTTACTTGATGTTTGAGCCCTTAACCGCACGGACTTTTTTAAACCGGTTCTTCGCTGAGCACATGTGCGATGTAACTCCAGAGCCTAAGCAGCCCTTTTACTGATTTTTCGCAGAATTTGCAATTTGAATATGCATGTTGGATTTTTCATCATTATCTTTGTTTTGTGATCTACAATCAGCTTTGTGACCCAATTTTCCACACGTGTTGCATTTAAATTTGAACTTCTGAATTGACTTTCTTTTATTACTTTCAGGGGTTTTTACAAACAACACTCCTCCCCCGGAGGGCTGAACCCAACGTTCCCCTGGTGTGCACAGTGGTAAGGATCAAAGAGGCAGATGAACCCTAAGATAGTCCGACGGTAGAAGCTGGGCCGTTCTGGGAGTCGGCATCGTCAGATGACGATGTGGAGGGTCCGCGCTTTCGACGACAATACTTTGTTACCTCCAGTCGCAACCCCAGTCAGGGACACGGCCAGGGACACGGCATTACCATGACAATACTTGTCACCTCCAGCCGCAACCCCAGTATTCGTTTGTGCCGGAGCCGCGCGAGGATAGGCATCATCCACCGACGGAGTGCTACTGGCAGTATTCGTGTGGGCCGGAGCCCTACGAGGATAACCATTATTCGCCGACGAGTCGCGAAGAACAGAGTCCCTCTTCATCGAACGAGGGAGGAGAGGAGGAAGAGATCGAAGATGACGACGAGGTGCCCCTTGGATCAGCCCCAGGGGCGTGGTCGCCCCGACCAAATGTCCGAAGGCAGGACCCACGCCAGGGACACGGCATTTACCATGCCGTCCCTACGGACTGGGACGAGTTGGCTCGTTGGGAGGCTGCTCCCACGTCTGGCAGCGAGGAAGACGAACCTTTCTTCGTGGAGGGCGTGGCGCAGGCGGTCTCCTACGAGCCAGCCATCTGCCCGTGGGGTATGTGGCTTACCCGAGTCGAACGCACGACGGTGGACGTCATCGTCCCCCCGGGCGAAACAATCGCAACTACGTCGGCCCGGCAGTCTGCGATACCGGCGCACCACCCCACCCCGGAGGGCCGAACCCAACGTTCCCCTGGTGTGCACAGTGATAAGGGTCGAAGAGGCAGATGAACCCCAAGATAGTCCCCACTTTTGTTTTTTTTCTAGCCTCATACTTATCAAACAATTGGATTTTGAGAGCTTTTGAGTACTTCAGTTGAAAATTGAATTTCTCAACCGATTGCCAGATGTATATTCACCAAAATTTTATACTAAATAGAGTCGAATACGCTTCATTGAAACGAGCGTTAGAAAATGTTGTTTTCTTTTTATACCCGCTACCCAAAGGGTAGAAGGGTATTATAACTTAGTGCTTACAGAAAATGTACATATGTATGTAACAGGCAGAAGGAAACATCTCCGACCCCATAAAGTAAAGATATTCTTCATCAGTGTCAACCGCCGAGATGCCCATCTGTCAGAGACTTTAATAGCTAGAGAACTTATTTAAGAAATAACGTTATGCATCTACTCGCGCTTTGATTGCTTAGTTGACAGTGAAATGTATAAAAAAAAAAATTTTTTTGAATATATGTGTTTGGTATATTTTTTATTCAAATATCATGTACACTACTGGACAAAATAATAAGTAACCCCCTTTAACATTTATTTCACACCTCGTAAAACGTTTTTAAGTAACTTGAATAAAAAATAAATTCTACTTTTAGTTTTCATTTATGTACATAGTAAATTTAAAAAAAATTAGTAAACTTGAGCATTTAACATTTCAAGTTTAAAGTTTGTGATCGATTTATTCAAAAATGCATAGGCATGGCTTGGTCAAAATAATAAGTACACCAATTCTACAAAGCAAAAAACTCGAAACATACAAAATTTTTTCTATTTTTGTTAGTAATATCAATCTAATGGTAGTATCAAATTCAGAAACACTCATTTTGTAAGACTTTTGCAATGTTTTTTGTCATTCTAGCAATAAATTTGCAAAAAGTCTACATACGAATCTCATACCTCATTTCTTGCACATAATTTCCACAATTCTTTGAATTTTGTGAAGGTATTTATTCTAATTCACTGTTTCAAGTCTCCCCATAAGTAACCTTCGAAACAGGGGTACATTCTAGAACTATGGAAAAACTTTATCAGCAAATAAGAGGGACATGTGTACTTATTTTTTTGTCCAGTAGTGTACATATGTAAATGTTTTGTATTCTCTCGAAATGGGAAGCGCGTATCTGGTCGAGCACTCTCGACTGTACCTTTCTTACTTGTTTTGTGATTATTTAATTAATTTGCACTGTGCGATTCTGTAAAGCCGTAAAGCTGGTGTTATCATAAGAAATCATGGCTAAACTTAGATTGTCTTTTGCAAGTTGATTCTGTTTGTTGTTTGTTTTTGGTTTAGGCTTCGTCTGGTTTGATTCCGAAGTGTTCCACACTGTGCGCTCGTTTTTGTCTATTCTATGCTGTGGTCTCGTCTTCGTTATCTTGTTAATTATGGGCACAGTTTTAAGGTGCTTCGCGTAAGTTTCGCATCTAGAAAACATTTCGCTTTTACAATTGGCTTCGATTTAATTAGTTTAATTGTTATCCTCGACACGGACACCTGATAGAAACTCCGTCCGGCCTTCTACTTTACATCCAAATTCAAGTAATATTCCGACGGATTGTGCTGTAGATCTGGCACTGTCTTTATAACTGTATATTCTCCCTTTGCTGGTTTGTTGCTATCTTCTGGTGATGCCTTCGGGGGCAATGACGATAGCTGGCAACGGAAGTGGTTTCACAATGGAACTTAATGAGTATAAGCGGAAATTTAATCAACAGTATAAATAAGGAAATGACAGCTGAATGGTTGACTCAAATCTGTCATATATATCTGTCATGTAGATGTATGTATATATATGTATATATATGTATATGTATATGTATATATGTATATATGTATATATGTATATATGTATATATGTATATATGTATATATGTATATATGTATATATGTATATATGTATATATGTATATATGTATATATGTATATATGTATATATGTATATATGTATATATGTATATATGTATATATGTATATATGTATATATGTATATATGTATATATGTATATATGTATATATGTATATATGTATATATGTATATATGTATATATGTATATATGTATATATGTATATATGTATATATGTATATATGTATATATGTATATATGTATATATGTATATATGTATATATGTATATATGTATATATGTATATATGTATATATGTATATATGTATATATGTATATATGTATATATGTATATATGTATATATGTATATATGTATATATGTATATATGTATATATGTATATATGTATATATGTATATATGTATATATGTATATATGTATATATGTATATATGTATATATGTATATATGTATATATGTATATATGTATATATGTATATATGTATATATGTATATATGTATATATGTATATATGTATATATGTATATATGTATATATGTATATATGTATATATGTATATATGTATATATGTATATATGTATATATGTATATATGTATATATGTATATATGTATATATGTATATATGTATATATGTATATATGTATATATGTATTTATGTATATATGTAGTAAGTAATTTTGTATTTTGGACCCTTCTTCTTCTCGTGCTCCTATGAACCAAAACCCATTTGCTGGCCTTATTGTTTGTTAACTGTTCGCAGTTTGTTGGCCAACAACCACTTCCAACTATTGTTGTCACTATAAAATGAGTGGTGACTTTACTTTATATTGGTAATCAGATCTGTTATATGATTAATGTAAGGCAATTTAAATTTTGTCAATAATTTTTTTATTTATTATAAACTGATTTCACACAAAACAAACATTCAAACATTCCAACATTCATTAAGTTACAAAATATAATGTGGCTATAATAGGTGGGCGGAAAAGGTCGTTGGAAATTATATAAATGATGCTTCAAGTATTAAAATCATTTGATTTTTAGCTCTATCGTCTAAACTGCACGTGTATCAGTTTGGACAGGGTTGTATAAAATAAAAAAAACCAGTAAGAAAGCTACAGTCGAGATTGCTCGACCGTAAGATACCCGCAACCCATTTCGAGAGAAAACATAAAACCTAATTAATATTTTAACAAAAAATATGCCAATCAAATATGATGAAATTTGTTTTTATACCCGCTACCCATAGGGTAGAAGTGTATTATAACTTAGTGCCAACAGAAAATGTATGTAACAGGCAGAAGGAGGCATCTCCGGCCACATAAACTAAATATATTCTTGATCAGTGTCAATAGCCGAGACGATATAGCCATGTCCGTCTGTCCGTCTGTATGAACACCTAGATCTCAGAGACTGTAAGAGCTAGAGCTACCAAATTTGGGGACAGTACTCCTATAGGTCCTACGCAGATCAAGTTTATTTCAAAAGTTGGATGCCACGCTCCCTTCGCCCACAATCATCATAAATATAGAACAAGTCACGATTTGTTTAAAGTAAATCACGTGTAGCTCCAAAAGCTCTTTGTGTAATGATGTATAATTTAGTAAGCCATCTGTGCTTGATATACTCTCTCTTAATATACCCTGTAATTTTGGAAAAAATCGGATATGTAGAACAAAAGTTATTTTTGAAATTTGTTATCAAAATAAATGTGCGTTGCAGTTATGTTACGGTCGAACACTCTCGACTGTAGCTTTCTTACTTGTTATACCCGCTACCCATAGGGTAGGAGGGTATTATAACTTAGTGCCAACAGAAAATGTATATAACAAGTAGAAGGAGGCATCTCCGACCCCATAAAGTATATATATTCTTGATCAGTGTCAACAGCCGAGACGATATAGCCATGTCCGTCTGTCTGTCTGTATGAACACCTAGATCTCTGAGACTATAAGACATAGAGACACCAAATTTGGTACATAGGCTCCTGCATTCATTACGCAGATCAAGTTTATTTTAAAAGTTGGATGCCACGCCCCCTTAACCCACAATATTCATTAATGTAGAACAAGTCACGATAACTTGAAAATTTTTGAGTGTAATGATGTGTAATTTGGTTACATTTTATGTTGGGACTAAGTTATAATAAACTTCTACCCTATGGGTAGCGGGTATAAAAACAAACTGTTTATTGATGATTTCCGCATATTGTGACAATGCTGCGGGACTGTTTGAATTTTAAAGGGATCCATATGTGAATGAAAAAAACAAAAAAGTGAGATAAATTGTAAACAAGTGCTTATTTCTGCAGAGAAGGATTTGTTTTTTAATGCTATGTCTACTGACTGTTGTTTTTGTTGATGTTTCTACCGCTTGTGGTTTTGATGGAAAAAGCAAAAATGCTGCCTCATTTGGAGCCGTCTAAAGAAACAATAGACAAATTCAAATGAAACTTTGGCGGAGTTCTAGAAGGCTTGTCGTAAGTATGTATGAAAATATGATATGTAGTATGTAAGTATGTATGTATGTAGATATATTATATGATGCATATGAGGCTGTGGTAGTGGGGTTAACTGATTGTCAGACACACAGACACAGACACACGCGCATGCTGGAAAGCGACAATTTGAAATTTAATTTTCCAATTCATAAACAATTTTTGCAGTAAAATGAAGCAAGTTTGTTACCACAAAATAAAGACGTTTTCAAGTGTTTTTATTCCACCCGTTTTTATATATGTTTTTTTTGTTGCAACGCCCAGTTTCTGCTACGAGTGCCAGTCCTAAGTCGGTGTCTCAGTCTCGTGCTCATTCTCAGTTCCAGTCTCAACTTCAGCTTTAGCTTTAGTCTGTGGCACCATTCTCATTGCTATATACATTTAGAGTGCTGGGCGTGTTTGTCGCCTCGCATCGCGCTTTGATTTGCCTTTTGCGATTGTTTTAGCTTTTGGCGTTTTCCCTTTTTATTTGTTTCCAGCGCGTAACAAATTTCCTCTTCATAAGTCAAGCCATTCGGTCTAGAATTTTGGCAATTGGTAGCTTCATCCCTTCCTACCACAGGAGTTATTTTTTCGTCTCCTTGTCCTTCTTTTTGCCCATTTCTGTGACTTTATGACTTTCTAAGCTGCACAAATCGCTTAAGTCGGTTTTATCACACTCATCATTACATTGAATCACGAATTGCAAAGACTTTACAAAAAGAAACCAAAAAAAAAAAAAACAAGAGCCTTTATAGTGTAGTTTACTATCTTGTATCAGAGTGTTAACGATAAAGTGGGCAGGAGAAATCCCAAATACATGATGTAGCGAGTTAGAATGAATCCCTCTTTTGAGCACTTTCCGAAATACCGCAGACATTAAGCATATTTAAAATCTTTCTAGTTAATTTACATGCATACGTGGTAATGTTCTTTATATTTGATATGCAAATAATAAAATAAAAAAAATTGATTAAAACCATAAAATTTAATTTGTTGTATTTATTTGTATACAAAATTATGTTTTTTTTAAGATTCCAGCTTAAATAATGAATGCTAAGCTGTATCATTCATTTGATTATTATGACTTCATTCCAGAAATAAATTTTTATTAAATTTGGTTATACTTAATAAAAGTGTTGAACTAGAGTGGGCGATTTCTAGATTACCAGATGATTACCAGCATCTTACTCTGTCGATGCTGTATATGTACATAAACTTATGTTATATACGAGTAAATATATTAATATCTTTCTGCTGACTACTAGTAGACTGAACTAAAACAAAATGGAAATTCACTATAATAGCTGACAAATTTGGTGTGGTTAAAGTGACAATGCGTTTTGATTGAGGTTTCTGCCAGTGGGTTGGTGAAATGAAACGGAAGCATAAACAGAAATCTCGCAATTCGGGAATAAGGGATCAGGATCCAGGAATCAGGAGGACATAAACAGTGGCACATAAGTGGCCGTATAATCACTTCAATCACGTTTGCATAATTGTTCAATTATGAAGCAATTACGGAGGATCCGAAGCCTTCGAGTTTCGTCCCGTAGTGATTACCGTTTTGTAGTTGGGATTGTTGTTACAGTGGTGGGTCGACCACTTGCCAGACCTGTTATCAGTAATATGCCAAACCGAAAAACGTTGCCTGGCGACCGCGTTGCCACCAAAATTCAGCCGACATTTGCAAATTGCCAATGGGTCTCTTCATTGCTCCAACTGCTTGCCCCAAACCAAACCCAACCCAACCAACGAACGCTGCTCCCGCTTCTCATCGCGGTGGCGTCTATCCCCAATGCTCCTCTCTCACTGTGTGTGTGTGCTGATGTGTCATATTAATTAAGCGTTTGATTACCAGCGATACACACAGAAGGCTGCTGCCAAATTGGGTTCGATATATTTGCTGCGTATTCTGGGGTTTCCAAATTTTGATTCTAGTTGGCTTTGTGTCTGACTAACGAGTTGAAATTTGAGCTAGTGTTGAAGTTGCCACTCCACACTGTACACGAACGAGTCCTCAACGAGCTATAGGCCGGAAAATTGCCTGAAATTTTTATCGCTGCTGAAACATAATACTCGACTCAAACTTGTACCTCGTTCGTAGTTGGCAGTAATACCTGGGAATGCTGTATAGACAACAATTGCGCATAACAATTCCCAAAACTCTGTGGCATTTCAATTAGTTTTAGCAACATTCATTCATGTTAAATGAAATTATAAGTAATTTGAATATATTTTAATTGGAAAACCATTATTAATACCTATATGATTATTATTAAAAAATTATAATTTTCTAAAATTATCAAATATAGAATTTCAGCTATCGATATAATTAGTAAATAATTATTCATATATACAAGTATTTATAACTTTACAAGTACTTAATAAATAATAATAATTACTCGAACATTATGTACACAAGCTGTCTTCTAATAACGAATTCAACCTTTTAATAGTGTTCATACTTTTTAGCCATATCTAATGGTTGCGACAGCGAATGGTAATTAGTCGAGTTTCTCCTGCATCAGAGATTTTCTAGCTCACGGTCATAATATAAATTGCAAATGGTCGTTAATAGCAGATTGAATGTATTCACAGTATTCACATATGCATGCCTGGTTGCCGCTTCATTAGAGCCAAACAGTTCCACCTGCTTCTGGGGCAGTTATCAAAATGAAGCATTGACATAAATTAAATGAAAGGCCAGTCGTATCACTGACTGCTCGACTGACTGACTGACTGACTGACCGAATGATTGCCGTATATTGACTGACTCACTGAGCAGAGGTCACTAAAAGAGTGCTCATCATCAATTAACGTGACAAATGCTAAAACTGTGATTTAGGGCGCATGCCATTAATGGGACCCAGATGTGTGACCGTGAGGGAAACAAAGGGGAGAAGTGGGAATATTAGGGGGCGGCTCATCTGTGTTTAGCTCACACTCGTTAGGCGACTAATTGGTAGCCAGCTGAAAGTCAAACAAAAGCCAAAGAAATAATACCAAAGCTGAAGATTAGAACAGAATGTGATAGCAAACAGAATGACGATATCCTCACGATGTTAAAATCTGCATTAAGTGTCAATCATCCAACAGTCACCCAGTGTGTGTGAATCTACATACAAATCTGTTAGTGTATTGTTCTTTTGATTTGTTTTTGATGGATTCATCCTGGAGTGAATATAATCATTCTCAGAAGCGAGTTGCCTTTGCTATTTTGAATACCTCAGACTTTGGCAATTACCGCATATACATAGATATCAATTTAAGAAATAATTTATTGATGCTCTTCACATCACTACACCACTGTTATTAACAATCAATTGTTTTTAAACATTATTGGATTATTTCTACTTTCAATATTCGAATAATTTTCTAACTTTTCAAATTCTGGGAAAACAAGTTTGCTATTCTACGCAAAATATTGTTAGTATGTTACTAACATCATATCACTGATTAAATAGATCCAAATAATTTTTTGTATTATCTAAAAATGTTGGTGCTAGAAAATATCACTTCAGTTCTTCAAATATCACTTCAGTTCATCGAATATTTTATAAAAATATTTATATCAAACCAAGCGGTTCGGCTTAGACTGGCTAAAGAAAATATTTGTAATTAGTTTTGTAACCATTGAAAATAAGAAAGCTATCAGCATCAACAACTACGTTAATTTAGCCATAATTTTCTGTCTGTGCGATTAGAGATTAGAAACTGATGTTATATACTTTTTATACCCGCTACCCATACGGTAGAAGGGTAGATGAAAGAGGCATCTCCTCTTTATCTCCCATAAAGTATATATGTACATACATATATTCTTCATCAGCCATCTGTTCTTAATACTCTTAAAGTACCCTGTAATTTCGGTAAAAATCTGATGGGTAAAACATAAGTTATTTGTTAAATTATTTAAGAAAGCTACAGTCGAGAGTGCTCGACCGTATGATACCCGCAACCCATTTTGAGAGAAAACAAAAAACTTAAATGATATTTTAACAAAAAATATACCAAACATACTGAAACTGCTTTTTATACCCGCTACCCATAGGGTAGAAGGGTATTATAACTTAGTGCCAACAGAAAATGTATGTATGTAACAGGCAGAAGGAGGCATCTCCGACCCCATAAAGTATATGTATTCTTGATCAGTGTCAACAGCCGAGACGATATAGCCATGTCCGTCTGTCTGTCTGTATGAACACCTAGATCTCAGAGACTACTAGACATAAAAACACCAAATTTGTTAAAAAGGTTCCTGCATTCCCTACGCAGATCAAGTTTATTTCAAAAGTTGGATGCCACGCCCCCTACGCCCACACTTTTGAAATATACTTAATCTGCGTAATGAATGAAGGAGCCTAGTACCCAATTGGGCGTCTGTAGACCTTATAGTCTCTGAGATCTAGGTGTTCATACAGACCAGAGATCGTCAACAAGCCACCGCACCCAGTATATTTGTTACGAGTAGCAAAAATGATTGAGTATTTATGGGTGTGAGTGCCAATGGCACTCGTGCTTACCGAGTACGAGTGCCGATACCACTTGTACTTATCAAGTGCGAGTGTCGGCACTCCACCGCATCATTTTTATGATCGGCAAAAGGGGTGGAAATGCATACTCGTAATATTTGCTGTGGGTATTTGATGCGCAAGTGAAGATTGTGAGCGAATATTTTGTGTATCCGTTTATTGACTCATTTTTAAATTCAGTCAGTGGTAAAAGAGAAAATCAATATTTTAAGGATATTGAAAATCTACCTGTATTAATTTTAAATTGATTAAATTGTATGTTTATGACCTTGTGGTAAATGTATATGTATAGCAAAAAGGGTTTTTGCAGATATCTGAAATTTCCGGAAATTCCATAAAAAAGTCAGTGCAAAGTATGCAAAAGGCACTCATAAAAAAGAACCCCGAACAGCTGCGTCGCGACGCAAAATCATTTACGATCAAGAAAGGAGGTGGGGTAAAAACACTCGAATACTTGCCCAACCATTCGAATCATTGTTGACATATTCGGGTGGAATTCGAATTTTGTCACAAGTGCAAGAATGATCGGTTGCCAAAATGCAAGACACTCGTCAAGCACAAGTGTTTGCATTACGAGTAGCAAATTGATTCGGTCGCGAAAAGGCACACACAAATTGTGGCCGAAGCGCAAGCAATCGCAATACTCGCGACAATAATGTGTGTGTGTGTGTGTTGCCCAAAAAGAACCACCTTTGACGTTCTCTGATACAGACCGACAGACGGACTGATGGACATGGCTATATCGTCTCGGCTGTTGACGGTGATCAAGAATATATATACTTTATGGGGTCGGAGATGGCTCCTTCTGCCTGTTACATAAATTTTCTGATGGCACTAAGCTATAATACCCTTCTACCCTATGGGTAGCTCGTATAAACATGGATGTTATTAAAGAATCAATTTTATAGGGCAAAATTCACATGCAGCTGCTCGCGCTTTGTATGTTTAGTTGACAGTGTGACCATGTCGGTATATTATGGGTTTTTTCAAATATATACATAAAAACCAATATGTATATCGTTAATTGCACAAAATATGTTATTTCGATTCCGATAACAGGGACTAAAAATATTACCATTCACTATTTTAATAAAAATTTTAAATATTAATCCATTTAGCAAAGTATTATGTATTAAATTGAAGAGGGCTTACAGTTAACAATACAATTTTTGTTGCTTTTTTATAGAGGTTTTGTGTTTTAATCGAGATTATGTTACATTACAGTTTGTGGCCAAATTTAGGCAGCTCTTATTGCTAGCGACATTATGTTTGGTGTAGCATTTTCTATGGCCACTTACTCATGTGTGGGTGTATGTGTGTGTGAAGCGCAGAGCACAAATAAAACAACGGCAAAAAAGAGACAACCGAAATTGAAGAGGTCCTCTGGCATGTGTGTTGTTTGCGTGATGCTTGTGTATGTGTGCGGATGTTGGCTGCGTGTTGTGTGATTATCGGTCGCTTGTTACACGTCTAATCTGTTAAATCCTGTTTACCAAGATTACAAATCAATTGTGGCCAAACATAAAAACACATGGGGCAACAAATTGTTACACCAGACACAAAACGAACAGGGCGACGAAGAGGAATCACGCAACAAAGCAGAGCAGAGGGCCGATAAGGATGAGTAATTCGGGGGTGGAAGATATTAGTAAAATTCTCACCAAGTTCACCACACGTACAGACATAAATGAGCTAATAGCACAATACTCAGACTATGGTTTTCTTTAACTTGTTAAAAAGTACGAGTCATTTTCTTTTATCCATATAACTTGGTAATTATAAAACCTAAACATATATTTGAAGGTTCAGGTCGGCTTGGGTGAAATATTTCTTTAAATTAGACGCCGGTCTTGACGAAATCACAAACTACATTTTGAACTTACAAAGGGGTTTATACAATCCAAAATATTTATAATCTAGAATCGAATTAAATGCGAGATTTTTTGTTTAATTTTCATTGTATCGTATTACGAAAACAAATATTTTGTTGCTGAATTTGAATCAATCACATTCGAATGCAATTGTGCACGTAACGCGGACTAGTCTAATGCAGATAAATGTAGTATTTGTGTTATGTTTTGAATATCTGATGACTTCATTAGCTCCGTGTACAGAAGCAAGAGGGCGCATATTTTTGTCCTATTGTTCAATAATATTGCTGGAATTGTTGCTAAATCTGCCAGATACAAAAAACAGAAATAAAAAAAACTTTAACCATATAACCAACCATATATTTGTGTACAGTGACATCGAGTAGTATTGGGATAAAAAAGAAAAACACGCATGTTGCAGAAATGTGTTTGCGCATACAATATTTATAAATGTGTTGAATGAAAAACCTATAACATTTATTAAGGTATTAGCAGAGCATGGGTTACCATATTATGTAGCAAAGATTAAAATCATGAAAATTCAGCACACACTATATACACTATACGCATATCGCTGCAACAATCAGATAAATATTTATGTCTTTACCACCCTCTTTTGTTGCTGTATTAACTCAATACAATTTTTATTAACACCCATGTGTATATTCCCAGTGGACCAAGCAGCGAGCCTCATCTGCAAAATAATCGTACACTGATTCGTAAGCGAATAATTTGCAGATGATAAACTGTTTTCATGGAGCGGAACTAAGTCGGAGTTACAAGTAAGCTACCCGTTTTTTATTTTTTTTATAAAAGATATTTTGAATAGTTTTCTATTTATAGAAGCGAAGCATTGCTAACAGTACCTCATAAAATTTAAGTTCAAATTATATAAACAGTTTAAATGCAATTTAGTTAAAACATATTACAAATTCTTATTTTAATTTAATACCAAATTTTAACAATTCATTTTAATCTCTATTAATATGTCGTACGTATCGGCATCACAAGTCAAATTGATTCATTTACATTGTCGTATCCGAAGGTCTGTATACATGTACGAACTAAAAACAAAGAAAAGATTAATAAACTATCTTTAACTGCCCGCAAATTAATCGTATCGCCTAAGAAACTTTTGCTTGTACAAACTGAGCGACGAGTGATTTGTTTTGCTATCGTTTTTTCAGCGTATACGATAGCTTTTGTCTGCAAAACATTTGCGCGCGTCTCTTTTCCGATACTTTATGCGAAGCTTTGGTCCACTGGGAAGAATCAGCTATGTAGTCACTATCGATTATTCAATACTCTAGCAAAGTGGGAAGATCAAATGCAATATAATGTTATAATTTTGTATAATATAAATATAAATTAGCACAAATAATGTTATGTTTGTTGAAGAAATAAAACCAAACGAAATTAATCTAATATTATTCATAAAAAAAATAATTAAGCTTTTTTAACAACAATTCATTTAAGATTTCATTCAATAAATTTAATAAAATATACCCATTTCTCTATAATTTGTGTTATTTTTGTTTATGCTACTTCAGTACTTTAATAACTTAGAAATTTATGAATATGAATTAGCATAGATAATGTTATACTCGTTGCAAAGATGTTAATGCAAGCGAAAATAATGTAATATTATTCATAAAATAACAAAAATACATTATTCAGATACAATTCATTAATATAACATAATTATTTTGATAAAAGTTTTATTTTTTCAATGTTATTTTAGTTTTATATTCATTGTGTAAAGTCGGTGGAATTAAATAAAATACTAAAGAAATTTCATATCTGCTCATATATTTTTAAAACTTTTTTATTACATATTTAATTAGATAGCAGAGATTCCCTTTCCTCAAGGTTATACAAACGTAAGTCAATATATATTATACTCGTACATATGTATAGAAAGAGAAAGCCTTTCCAAGTATATTGTATGGATTCGCTTTGGGTTTCAGTTTGAATCTATGACAATATTGTCTAAGGGTGCGTGGGTTAGGAAATAGGCTTTAGGGGTTGGGCGTGTGGGGGATTGTTGGGGCTGTGTTGCCGGTGCCGTTGCAGCTGCCATTGGAGACTATAATTGATGTTATCAAAATATTGTGTGTGGTATAATTTATCAATAAACACCAATCGAGTGGAAATAATTTGATTATGCTTGATTTGCTTTTGAGCCATATTTGTGGTATAAACAGTGGAAAGTTGCACCACGCCCGCACACGCACACCACACACACATACCCACACACGCACATTCTAACACACATTTGTGAGCCAATTGTGTCTGTGTGACACTCATAAATGCTAACGATAAACAGCATAGAATCTGGTAGGCAAAAAAAAAAATAAGAATTCATTGACTTTGTGGGCATAATTTATGCGTATTTAAAGCCTCTCATTAATTAGCTTTTAATTAACCAAATAGGCGTTAAATTATATTATCTTTAAAATAACCCTAAGCTGATATTTTATTTGTTAATTTGCGCGCACTTTGATAGGTTATTAAGAGGAGACGTTTAAGAGATATGTACATATATGTGCAATAACTGAATATAAGGAAAAATAACAGTTTTTTTCCCCAGTACCTTTAGTGTATACATTATACCATAGCGATATGTCTTTTTTATTATTTTGTTCATTAATTATAATTCATTTAGTATAAAGTCTAATGTTCACATGTAACATTTGAAGTTATCTTTTTTACAAAAATTCCTATTTAACTCTACTCGATTCGGGTATGAAATCTTTACTTTGAAAATAAGAGGCAGAAATATTTAAAAAAAAAAAAAAATAAATTGAAATATATATATTAAATAAAAAGCATATAAAATAAAAATACAACAATTAAGTTTTTTAATTAACGACTAACGGGTTGTCGACTATTTAGTACCAATGTAATCGTTAGCTAGTGCTAGATCGTTGCGAACTGCTAAAAAACGGAAATCCAGGGGGAAAAGCTAATAAAATGCTGATATTGAAGTTAAAGGCAAATAAAACCAGTAAGAAAGCTACAGTCGAGAGTGCTCGACCGTATGATACCCGCAACCCATTTCTAGAGAAAACAAAAAACTTAAATGATATTTTAACAAAAAATATACCAAATATACTGAAACTTGTTTTTTTGTATATATTTGAAAATAGCGGGTATAAAAATCCATAGCATACCGACATGGTCACACTGTCAACTAAACAAACAAAGCGCGAGCATCTGCAAGTGAATTTTTCATATAAAATTGATTCTTTAATGACTTCCTTGTTTTCAAGTCGATCTCAACCAAATTCACAGGAATCATTGAGAATATATATATTATTATGCATACCAATTCCAATGCTCTAGGTTTGTTATTACGGCTTTTACAGATTTTGGGGGCGGAAAGGGGCGTGGCAAAAATCTAAACCAAACTTGATCTGCGTAAGACCTACACGAATACTGTCACCAAATTTGATATCTCTAGGTCATTCACACACTTAAAACGTCCATATGCATTGGGCACAACAATTTTGATAAATAATTTAACGAATAACTTTTGTTCTACTTATCCGATTTTTACCAAAATTACAGGGTATATTAAAAGTGTCAAGCGCAGATGGGTTACCAAATTACACATCATTACACAAAGAACTTTTGGAGTTACACGCAATTTACATAAAAAAAAACTTGACTTTTTCTAGATTAATGCTTATTGTGGGCGAAGGGGGCGTGGCATCCAACTTTTGAAATAAACTTGATCTGCGTAGGGTATGGAGGAACCTTTTTGCCAAATTTGGTGTCTCTATGTCTTATAGTCTCTGAGATCTAGGTGTTCATACGGACAGACAGACGGACAGACGGACAGACGGACATGGCTATATCGTCTCGGCTGTTGACACTGATCAAGAATATATATACTTTATGGGGTCGGAGATGGCTCCTTCTGCCTGTTACATACATTTCCTGTTGGCACTAAGTCATAATACCCTTCTACCCTATGGGTAGCGGGTATAAAAAGGCTGATTATATTTTCTAAAAAAGCTGGAATTCCTGCAGCCCGCTGTTTTCAAATACATTAAAATTCACTACAAATTTGACTTTGTCCTTTTATTTATTTTATTGGGCAATAATGAAGAGCATCTCTGGACCAGAAAATTGCTTCTAAATTGCTATATTTGTATAAATTATTCGAAACTTATTAAAGACAAGTAAGAGGCGTGATTCGAACTCAATCACGTATGGTTTTTTTTTTAGCAATTGCAAAATTCGTAGGATACTCTGGGGGATTTTTCTTCAAATTTTAGTTTATTTTTCCAACTATTATATCTATTATAAATAACAAACACACTCAAACCGCTATTGTCTGCTGAGCTGTAAGTGTTTTCATACGCGTAGGCGTAATTAATGTGCAATTAAATAAATAAATTTAATATCTTTCCTGTTTTTCACGCGACTTCCCTCAAATAAATACAAATATTATTAATTAGACATCCGCTGTTTAGAAGTATCTTATATAGTTAATCTTACTTGTCCCAGTCCACTAGAGTATTTTATTAAATTAGTCTTTGCCAGTCATAATATTTTTGACGGCCTAATCATGTTTTTAGCTCATTTGGCCAGGCAGACGCTCTCTAACCTTTTATTGTCTCTTTAATGTCGTTCTTCTCTTGCCTGTTGTCTCTCTTCATCGCGTTTGCCCTTTGTTAGTGCCATAAGCACCATAGTTTAACTAGCTATTGTTGTTGTTCTTTTTTTTTTTTGCTAAAGTCAAGCCCAGCCAGCTGTGGGATACTCTGATTGTGGGGCAAGTGTGGCAAACGGCGGAAAGAAGATGGCATGTCGGTGAGACACACGTGACTAACGCTTTATTACCATTTCTCTTCATTAATTTAATTTTTTCGTCTGCAGTAAACTGATTTCGTATGCAATTTTATTGTACTTTTGTACTCGTGCCTGGTGCGCGTTGTTGTGTCGTTATGCTGTGCGGCTCCGTATCCTATACACCCCGCCTCATGCCTCATGCCGCATGCTGCTTGTCCTGGGTTTTGGGCCCTCACAGCCTGGTCGCACCGTTACCCGCCCACCTCTTTGCTGTTTTTGGTGGTGCTTCTCCGTGTCTGTTAATTTAACGCAAGCAAAGCACAATTTTTTTTATTGCCGCGCCAAATTCAAGTTTGCCTCCCCCCGATACTCCGAACCGTCTGTTGACCCTCCTTGCCGTTCCCTTCTTTTTGTGTTGTAGTTGTTATTGTTCCTCTTATACAAGCATACCCTTGCTGAGACAAAAAAATGAAAGATCCTGCTCTAAAAAAAACAAAAAGTAAAAAGATAGTTGAGCAACAATGTGCATATTTTTAAAACAGTTCGTTTTTGAATTAAGTCAACAATGGTCAATTCAATGCATCGTCATTTTTGCGATTTAATTTTAAATTAAAGTCAATTCCAGATGATGAACTTTAAGCATATTCAATTTGATTTAGTTTTTATGCTTCACTTTTTTTTCGATTTGTAGTGCCACAGATTATTATTATTATTATTATTATTATTATTATTATTATTATTATTATTATTATTATTATTATTATTATTATTATTATTATTATTATTATTAATATTATTATTATTATTATTATTATTATTAATATTATTATTATTATTATTATTATTATTATTATTATTATTATTATTAAAATTAGCAAAAGTAAGGGTAATAAAAAAGCCATATACTACTGCCTTTCAATATGCATAGGCTTTCTTTAACTTTTGTTCGGTGTTTGTTGTTATGCTGTTTGCTGTTGTTGCAGCTACTGCTGCTGTTGGTGCTGGCGTAGTTGTCTTTCTTTGTTTGTGTTAGCCGATAGCCCAATTTCTGCGTTTGTTGTTTGCTGTTTTGGGAGCCTTTGTGAGCTTTCGTTTTTGCACTGGATTTGTGTATGAGTGTGTCTGTGTCTGACTCATTCGTGTATTGGTGTATTGATATGTTTTCGGAGCGCTTGTTTTTTTGTTTTCTTTTTTTTGTGTTTTCTTGGACTGCTTTTTGAATGGTTTTCTGCGCTGGCAATTGTTTGCATTATTTATGGCATATTTTCGAAGATTTATAATGAAGTCGCAGCCTGGTCTTTGTGCCGCTTTCTAGCTAGCTTTTCATCTGCATTCAACTCAATAACATATTAATGAGCACGCGTGCCCTGTGCATATTGGCAATGTTCAAACTGTGCGTATGCGCAATATATTTAATTTTTTGTTTTTGTTTTGTTTTTTTTTTCCTTGCTCTTTTTGTTTGGCCTTCGGTTTTTTCTGTTTGTTTGCATAACAGTTTTCTTTTAGTTCTCGGCTTTTTATACCCGCTACCCATAGGGTAGAAGGGTATTATAACTTAGTGCCAACTTTTATACCCACCAGGCAACAGTGCCCTTTTGGAACTTTTCCCAGTTTCCGGGTATTTAGTAATTTTTTCAAAGTGATAAAATTATAATTAAGTTTGTGTTAACATATTAAGAAAACTTTAAGCTGTAATGCACCATTCCAAACATGTTATATAACGACCAATGTTGAACTTAACAGCTGTTAAAGCCAACTGTTGCAACCCAAAGCACGTGCACGTTCAAATTTTAATGGTTTGCAGCAGGTATTCAAATTGATAATATAACAACGCCCAAATAGTTTTTTATGAAATTTTCAATGAATTTAAATTTTACGAGTTTATTTTATATGCTTAAGCTAATTTTGATTATTTGTGCGTAACAGATTAATATTTTGCAGTATTATCAGATGACCTTACCGGTGGTTCCTTGATAAGAAATTTTCAATTTGAAAAAAACATCAACTATATATACCTTTTTTTATTTAAATGCTAAAGGTAAGATATAGAAAATATAAAAATTGTGAACTAAAGGATTCAATATATTATTAACCAAAAATAAACAACACCCACAATCGTTGAATTGGACATTTGAAACCCGTATACTTGGTAATAAGACGAGAAACCTACAAAAACAAGCCGCAGTCCTTGCTAATTCGAGCGGCTAATACAGCTTCCCATAAACTGGGGCATATTGATCATACTGAAGTCTTCAAAATACATGAAAATATTATAGAAAAGCGAGGGACGTGACTTTAACAGTTCAGGTCAGACTCTTAAGAAATAAAACGATAAAAACAAGTAAGAAAGCTACAGTCGAGAGTGCTCGACCGTATGATACCCGCAACCCATTTCGAGAGAACAAAAAAAATTTTAATGATATTTTAACAACAAATATACCAAAAATATACTGAAACTTGTGTTTTGTATATATTTGAAAATAGCGGGAAGAAATCCACAACACCGACATGGTCACACTGTCAACTAAACAAACAAAGCGCGAGCAGCTGCAAGTGAATTTTTCATATAAAATTGATTCATTAATAACTTCCTTGTTTTTAACTCGATCTCAACCAAATTCACAGGAATCATTGAGAATATAATTATTATTATGCATACCAAAATTCAATGCTCTAGGTTCATTATTACGGCTTTTACAGACTTTTGGGGGCGGAAAGGGGCGTGGCATCCAACTTTTGAAATAAACTTGATCTGCGTAGGACCTATAGGAGTACTGTCCCCAAATTTGGTAGCTCTAGCTCTTATAGTCTCTGAGATCCAGGTGTTCATACAGACGGACAGACGGACAGACGGACAGACGGACAGACGGACATGGCTATATCGTCTCGGCTGTTGACACTGATCAAGAATATATATACTTTGTGGGGTCGGAGATGCCTCCTTCTGCCTGTTACATACATTTTCTGTTGGCACTAAGTCATAATACCCTTCTACCCTATGGGTAGCGGGTATAAAAATAACATTATGACTTAGTGCCAACAGAAAATGTATGTAACAGGCAGAAGGAGACATCTCCGACCCCATAAAGTATATATATTCTTGATCAGCATCAACAGCCGAGACGATATAGCCATGTCCGTCTGTCCGTCTGTCCGTCTGTCCGTCTGTCTGTCTGTATGAACACCTGGATCTCAGAGACTATAAGACATAGAGACACCAAATTTGGCAAAAATGTTCCTTCATACCCTACGCAGATCAAGTTTATTTCAAAAGTTGGATGCCACGCCCCCTTCGCCCACAATAAGCATTTATCTAGAAAAAGTCAAGTTTTTTTTTATGTAAATCGCGTATAACTCCAAAAGTTCTTTGTGTAATGATGTGTAATTTGGTAAGCCATCTGCGCTTGACACTCTTAATATACCCTGTAATTTTGGTGAAAATCGGATAAGTAGAACAAAAGTTATTCGCGAAATTATTTATCAAAATTGTTGTTCCCAATGCATATGGACGTTTTAAGTGTGTGATTGACCTAGAGATATCAAATTTGGTGACAGTATTCGTGTAGGTCTTACGCAGATCAAGTTTATTTTAGATTTTTGCCACGCCCCTTTCCGCCCCCGAAAACTGTAAAAGCCGTAATAATGAACCTAGAGCATTGAATTTTGGTATGCATAATAATAATTATATTCTCAATGATTCCTGTGAATTTGGTTGAGATCGAGTTAAAAACAAGGAAGTTATTAATGAATCAATTTTATATGCAAAATTCACTTGCAGCTGCTCGCGCTTTGTTTGTTTAGTTGACAGTGTGACCATTTCGGTGTTGTGGATTTCTTCCCGATATTTTCAAATATATACAAAACACAAGTTTCAGTATATTTTTGGTATATTTGTTGTTAAAATATCATTAAAATTTTTTTTGTTCTCTCGAAATGGGTTGCGGGTATCATACGGTCGAGCACTCTCGACTGTAGCTTTCTTACTTGTTCATAAGTATAATGAGGAGTTTGGTTATTCAAAAAAATAAAATTAATTACGGATTTTGGAAAGCTTGATCGTTGATTTCGATGAAGATTGTGTTTTTCTGATGGCCTCTAAAACTGGTTTGCGGGTATTTTACAGTCGACCACACTCGACTGTAGACTTCTTACTTGTTTGATAAAAGGTTTGGTGCATTTTGAAATTTGTTATTTAGCTCTTTGTTTTTGTGTATATGTGTGTGATTTTCTGTGAGGGTTTTTTATTTTGTTGGCCTTTCACATTTTACGAGCAATTAGGTAAAAGATGGCGAAAGTACTTGGCAAACATTTTTGCGCCCAAAAGCGCTGAAAAACTGGAAATACTAAAAAGTTGCACTCTCCTATGACCATCCTCTCCGTATTCTTGGATCTCCTCACACTCAAACTCCCCCCGTCCTCTAACGTACTGCCACGTCCCGGACACCATCATAAATATTTTAATATGCTCCAAGTAAGTTACTGTGTGAGCTTGAATTTGTTTTGCACGTCACTAAAAAGACATCAAAGTTTTAACCGCACGCTTGCAACAACATATTGCTCTCTACACACAGTTCACTTCCACCTTCCACATTCCATCTCCAGTCTCCACTCTCCATCGCCAATCTGGCCACCACCTCTGCTCTTCACGCATTCCACATTTTACCTCATGCCACCCACACCGTAAAATGCAAAAAGTTAATTAATAAAACATCAAAAAGTTCAACATTTTGTGTTACAACAAACTTTATATAAACTCCATGAATTCTACTCTTTTAAGCGCCAACGTCAACGCCGCTGTCGCTGTCGACGACGACGCCGCTGTCGCTGTCGCTGTCAGCGTCAGCATCGTTGACTTTGCAACTATTCAAAAACTGTCTAAAAATTACAACGCCAACAACAACTGAAAACGTTCAAATAGTTTACTTTACATTAAAATCATGCACTTAGATCAACACAAAAATTACCTATGTATATTATTGAAATTTTATGATAAACACAAGAAAAGGAATCTAAAAACACTATACCATATAATAAAATATATTATATAAAATATATACTTACTCAAAAAGCTTTAATAGTGGAATTTTTTTAAATATTAATAAGCAGGTTTTGTTGCATCAGTTGTATAGTTGTCTTTAGGTCAGTTGTATATATGTATTTATTTAGTCGCATCAACATATTATTTCTGGTTTTAATAATGTTCACATTAGTCACATCGCACTGTGGCACTTTTCATTTACTAAGCCAACCACTTTGACTCTTAGACAAACCCTCAGGTTTGCTTGTCGCTTAACATAGAGTTGTATCAACTGGTACAATGGCAATTTTTTTTATTAATTTTGCGGTTGTAAACCAAATCTTCTATTACAATTGTTTTTAAAAATTGAAGAATAAAAAATGTGCTAAATAAATATAATTATAATAATCGCCATATTTGTTTTGTATTAACATTGAAAGAAATATTATTAAGGACAAATAATTTGAAGGGTATTTCGAATACGAGCTTATAAAAATTATGCACATTGGAGAATTTGAAATTATGTTCAAATAATAAATTTAGTCAATATAACACAGCTTTAATAATCTTCATATACATACATATATAAAGTAGTTCGTAGACACAGATCCAGCAATAGTTTTATTAACGCACAGCTCAAACGGTAAAAGCTACTAGCTGCAATATTCACACAACTTAGATATGAACATTTATGCGAGCACTAACGTCCGTTTTTCCAAATTAATTACTTTAACTATCATTAATTTAGTAAAAGTATCGATATCGATGTTGTTCGATGTTGATGTCGATGTTCAAAATAAAATATCGATGGGCTAAAGTTTCGATGGATTGATGATCTTTAAGGGACAATCTAGGAAAAGGTATTAAGTTTTCATTTATGTTTTAAATTAATTTCCTAGTTTAATAATGTGATTTTTTTAATTTGGGTTTGCGTGATTTACCAAAGTTTGATGCATTCCTGAACAGCGATATCTAAATATACATCGAAAATATCGCTATTGGCACATATCGCCAAACGAAATCGATGCTCGCATTATGTTTTGCACAATTTTTTTCAAGTCCTTCGACGGCGAAGCTGCGTAAAAAAATGGCTGGCACTAAATAACAAGTCATTTTTATATTCTTTCTTTTTTAAACCCGCTACCCATAGGGTAGAAGGGTATTATAACTTAGTGCCAACAGAAAATGTTTGTAACAGGCAGAAGGAGGCATATCCGACCACATAAAGTATATATATTCTTCATCAGTGTCAACAGCCGAGACGATATAGCCATGTCCGTCTGTCTGTCTGTCCGTCTGTATGAACAACTAGATCTCTGAGACTATAAGAGCTAGAGCTACCAAATTTGGTGACAGTACTCTTATAGATCCTACGCAGATCAAGTTTGTTTGAGATTTTTGGCACGCCCCTTTCCACCCCCAAAAGCTGTAAAAGCTGTAATAAACGATCTAGTGCATTGAAATTTGGCATGCATAATAATAATAATTATTCTCAATGATTCCTGTGAATTTGGTTGAGATCGAATGAAAAACAAGGAAGTTATTAAAGAATCAATTTTATATGCAAAATTCACTTGGTTTAGTTGACAGTGTGACCATGTTGGTGTTGTTGATTTTTACTCGCTATTTTCAAATATATACAAACAAAACACAAGTTTCAGTATATTCTTTGGTAAATTTTTTGTTAAAATATCATTTAAGTTTTTTGTTTTATCTCGAAATGGGTTGCGGGTCTCATACGGTCGAGCACTCTCGACTGTAGCTTTCTTTCTTGTTTTAATTTTATGTGCAATTTTATCGATTGATAAATTTAAATTAGATATACAAATTATTATGATTTTCTCTATAGGTATAAAAGGTAGCAGAAAACCTGTCGAAATAATAAAATAAATATCTATTGAACAATACCAAATAAGAAAGTCACGCACAAGTGTTCCTTTTTATCATTCGAAGTCAACAAAATTCGTTCGATGAAATCGAAAAGACAGCAAAAAATATCTGGTGCGCTTTGGTGTATACGCAATTCAGAGTCCCTAGGTACTATATACCTGAACAGAATCGCAAACCACCCAAATATGCTGGATCAAAGACTCCTGAACTAAGGACGAAGGCTCCAAAGAGGTGTCCCTAAGATGTAGATTATTAATAATAGTAACAGAAGGCTTTATGAAAATATAGAATCAATATTGTCAGCTATTAAAAAATATTCAATTCAAGCTATTTACATATAGCTTAACAAATTTGAATTATGTATGTTATATATATGTTTTTAAAATAATTCCCAATGACGAATAAATCTCCTTAACCTTTACCTCAAGCATATTGTTGCGGCTGTCGGAATCTATCTCCACAGTGCGATGTCGAAACTTTCAGTGAGTTCTGCAAAAAGTTTTTGCCGTTTTGCTTGGCCAACAGTGTCGTATCGGCTTGGTCGATGGCAAATGATGCTGCAGGGTAGCTTTAATTGAAGCACGGCTGTTCATTTAATTGGGCTGTGATTTGTGGTGAATGGAGCAAACGTATCAATAACGTGAATGTGTTTGTCGAGCCACTGACAGAGACAGCGAGTGAGAGCGAGAGAGAGAGGGCGAATGAGTGATGCACCGAGTAAAAAAATAAAAGAAAAATACAAAAAATAGCTCTGTACAGTTAGTGAACTCATTAAAGTGAACTTGTGTTTGAGTTTTGTAGCTCAGTTGTGTGGTCAGCCTATTTGACTTTGACCGCAACCATGGACACAAAACGGTACTCGTATCTGCCAGGTTAAAACTTCAGCTGCAATGGAGTTGTGGTCAGATTGGGAAGGGTTACTCGTTCTGAAATTGACGGGCTCAAAGCTGCGACTCTGTCAAGTCAAGGCATCGATTTAAATAAAGGATTTGACATTTGTTTAGCCAAACACAAACTTGCTTCGTATACACTTAATTACTATTCTGAAATTTCAACGAAAGCTTACAAAAATAAATTAAATACAATTTGATGCAGAACCTTGCATTTTATATTACTTTAAGTTAGGCTTTTTGTAAAACTTGGCTTTTTGGATTAAATTGAATTTAACATGTGAAGTGAAAAACGGTATGCATTTTTGTAATTGTTTTATATTTGTTTTAGTTAGTATTGTTTTATGATTGACATAATGTTGTAGAAAAAGGAAGCTGCAAGGACGAAAATAAGATATATTTCTAAAATAAACCAACATAAAAGAATCCCAATAAGACTCTGCTCAGTAGCTGCTTTGTAAGAGTCTCTTAAGGGTTTTTCTTGTGTCTGGAAAAGTTTTCGCAGTAATGCAAATTTAAGAGGAGCGATTTTCTTTGAATATTGTGCTGAGCTTACTCTTCAGTTTGGGGGCAACTGATTAGCTCAGACACCTGTGACAATCAGCTTAGTGGCATTGTTTAAATATAAAGACTCTTTTAATTACTTTTCGCACACACACTCACACTGGAGATTTGGTTGTCTCCATGGAGAGAGCAGGGCTTCAATTTGTTTCTTTGTTGTTGTTGCGTTTGACAAATGTGTAAAAAGGCGCGAGTGAGAATCAGAATGGGAGCATTGATGGTAACGCTGTTTGGTTTTGCTAATTTAAAACTAACATCATAAATATTGATGTGGACGGGGTATCGCTAACGATGCCAAATCGCTGTTGAGACAAATAGACGGAGACGGAAACGGGAGAGAGAGAGAGAGAGAGAGAGAGAGAGAGTGAGCGTTGAAAGCAAAAGTATGGCATGCCCCCTGTGGCCTTAAGCTGGGTTCACTGACTACCGCTGAATGGTTGCTGGGTTGCTGTTGTTTTAATAAGCATGGTTAAACGTTTTCCTTCTGGCAAACATTTGCCATACGCTTAGTTAACAGCTTGCCATAGGTAACTGACGCGCTTGAGTGCCCCGGACAGCCGCCCTTCGCGCGCGCAAACAAAACAGAATAGGACAGCACAGGGCGCAGGACACGGGACATGGGGCACAGGACACGGGACGTGGCACCTGGCGCCCGACTGAGAATGAGGAGTGGGAGTGAGAACAGCTAAGGGCGATAGGCGAGTCCCAGTGAGTTGCGTTCCGTTGAGTTGAGTTTTAGTCGCCAGGTCCCATCAACAGCACGCGTGCAGCATCCCATGGCGCGTTCATCGCGCCCCATTCCCTTATTGCTATCATTTTCGAAAACTGTTACGAAGATGAAACGACCAAAAAACCAGTTGAAAACACTAAAACACTAAAATATGAAGATGAACCGTGGCCAGAGAGACCGAGACTCAGTAAGAGAGGGGCACAGTACGCAACGCGACGCGCTGTCCGAGTTTCTATCTCTGCCCCATAGTTGCTACCAGTTACCAGTTGCCGGTTCCTGTGCGTGTCCTGCTGTTACCGTTACGCGCCCCAGATGATTGATGCGGCGCCACAGCCAGCGTGCGACAGCATTATCATCAGGAGCCAGTGCGTTTCCCTCGCTTCACGCTCACACCTTAAAGTTGCAAGTACCCTGTAGGCATTATGAATTTAAGCAGGTTGTCTAAAATTCCAATTACACTCAGGACGTACTAATGATTAGGTCTATCAGAAGTCATAATACAAACTAAAAGATTCAGCTCCTATTACCCATTACCCATCACAAGTGCGAGCGCGGAAATTAATGATCTTGCTTGAACTACTTATAATTTAAATCATGCGAATTTTTGTATACATTTTTATTTATTTACCCACTAGGAAGCAATTTTTCGAAATAAATATTCTAACTATCTTTTGTGTATTAGTGTTTAGCCGCGCGGCCAGCAGTGACGGTAGCGGCTCCGGGGCTAGAGTTGCATGCTCTGTCGACCGGTCGACTGAGTTTAACTTATACTCTATTCTACCGAAATTTTTAACAATATGTCAATTTGATTACGTTCCAGAATGAAAGGTAATGTACAAATGTGGCTAATATAAAAACATTAAATATATATGTGTAATGTTGAATAAGCAACAGCTCATTTTACGGCTGTAAAAGCCGCAATAAAAGACCAAGAGCATTGGTATGCATAATAATAATTATATTCTCAATGATTTCTGTGAATTTGGTTGGGATTAAATGAAATACAAGGAAGTCATTAAAGAATCAATTTTATATGCAAAATTCACTTGCAGATGCTTGGGCTTTCTTTGTTTAGTTGACAGTGTGACCATGTCGGTATGCTATTGATTTTTATGCCCGCTATTTTCAAATATATACAAAATAAAACAAGTTTCAGTATATTTGGTATATTTTTTGTTAAAATATCATTTAAGTTTTTTGTTTTCTCTCGAAATAGGTTGCGGGTATCATACGGTCGAGCACTCTCGACTGTAGCTTTCTTACTTGTTTTTTAATGACGTTGTACGGATTCATCGGTAAATTGATAATATGACCCTATTCGGATATAAAAATCATTTCATATGATGATTTCATATATTCCCTTCTTTACGCTGAGGAAAAAATGTCCTTGTTAAGGTGGTTTCCACAGGATAATGACCCAAAACGCTCGTCAAGACTGGCCAAGGGCTGGTTTACAGAGAACGAGGTAAACATTATAAGTTGGCCAAGTCACCTTCTTGGCTCAACCACAATTGATTACATATGGGGTGACTTGAAACAGTGAATTAGTATAAATACCTTCACAAAATTCAAAGAATTGTGGAAATTATGTGCAAGAAATGAGGTATGAGATTCGTATGTAGATTTTTTGCAAATTTATTGCTAGAATGACAAAAAACATTGCAAAAGTCTTACAAAATGAGTGTTTCTGAATTTAATACTACCATTAGATTGATATTACTAACAAAAAAATAGAAAAAATTTGTTATGTTTCGAGTTTTTTTACCCGCTACCCATAGGGGGTATTATAACTTAGTGCCAACAGAAAATGTATGTAACAGGCAGAAGGAGGCATCTCCGATCACATAAACTATATATATTCTTGATCAGTGTCAACAGCCGAGACGATATAGCCATGTCCGCCTGTCTGTCTGTGTGAACACCTGGATCTCAGAGACTATAAGACATAGAGACACCAAATTTGGCACAAAGGTTCCTGCATTCCCTACGCAGATCAAGTTTTCAAAAGTTGGATGCCTCGCCCCCTTCGCCCACAATAAGCGTTAATCTAGAAAAAGTCGGGTTTTTTTTATGTAAATCGCGTATAACTCCAAAAGTTCTCTGTGTAATGTTGTGTAATTTGGTAGGCTATCTGTGCTTGATACTCTTAGTATACCCTGTACTTTTGGTAAAAATCGGATAAGTAGAACAAAAGTTATTCGTTAAATTATTTATCAAAATTGTTGTGCCCAATGCATATGGACGTTTTAAGTGTGACCTAGAGATGTCAAATTTGGTGACAGTATTCGTTTTGGTCTTACGCAGATCAAGTTTGTTTTAGATTTTTGCCATGTCCCTTTCCTACCCCAAAAACTGTAAAAGCCGTAATAATAGACATGGATCATTGAATTGAATTTTGGTATGCATAATAACAATGATAGTCTGAATGACACCTGTGAATTTGGTTGAGATCGAATAAAAAACGAGGAAGTTATTAAAGAATCAATTTTATATGCAAAAAAATTCACTTGCAGCTGCTCGCGCTATGTTTATACCCGCTACCCATAGGGTAGAAGGGTATTATAACTTAGTGCCAACAGAAAATGTATGTAACAGGCAGAAGGAGGCTTCTCCGACCTCATAAAGAATATATATTCTTGATCAGTGTCAACAGCCAAGACGATATAGCCATGTCCGTCTGTCCGTCTGTATGAACACCTGGATCTCAGAGACTATAAGAGCTAGAGCTACCAAATTTGGGGACAGTACTTCTATAGGTCCTACGCAGATCAAGTTTATTTCAAAACTTGGATGCCACGCCCCTTTCCGCCCCCAAAAGTCTGTAAAAGCCGTAATAATAGACCTAGAGCATTGAATTTTAGTATGCATAATAATAATTATATTCTCAATAATTCCTGTGGTTGAGATCGAATGAAAAACAAGGAAGTTATTAAAGAATCAAGTTTATATGCAAAATTCACTTGCAGCTGCCCGCGCTTTGTTTGTTTAGTTGACAGTGTGACCATAACGGTGTTGTGATTTTTACCCGCTATTTTCTAATATATACAAAAAACTAATTTTAGTATATTTGGTATATTTTTTGTTAATATATCATTTAAATTTTTTGTTTTCTCTCGAAATGGTCATACGGTCGAGCACTCTCGACTGTAGCTTTCTTACTTTTTGGCTTTGTAGAATTGGTGTACTTATTATTTTGACCAAGCCATGCCTATGCATTTTTGAATAAATCGATCACAATTTTTAAACTTGAAATGGAAAATGCTCATGTTTACTATTTTTATAATCTACTATGTATCCGAAAACTAAAAGTAGATTTGATTTTTTATTGAAGTTACGTAAAAACGATTTAACGATTTAACCGTGTACTTATTATTTTGTCCAGTAGTGTATGTTGTGTAACAACAATTCAATTTATTTAGTTTTACATGAAAATAACTCGGTGAGCTTATTTTTTTTTATGTATTTCATCCAAATTTGTGGTGCAGGAGTTAGAGCGTCTGAATGCGGATGCTCTGGTCGTACGTTCGATCCAAGATAGGATTCGTACTTCTTTTTAATTCAGCAACGGTCGAATGTTTTTTTTTTTTATTGAAAATGGAAATTAAATAAGCGAGAGGCTCCAGCGGGAGGAACAACAAACAAAGTTGTTCGTGGGCGAAACTGCGAGTAAATCTGGCTGCACACCTGCTCTCAGAGCTACGGAAAAGATGTAATTTTAATTGCGCCCTTTCTAACGCCTACATGTATGAAAACACTTATAGCTAAGCAGATAACAGCGGTTCGAGTGACGCTCCAGACAATTTTTGTTTTTACTTTTTAAAATTATGTATGTTTTTTAAAATGGATATTAATAGTTGGAAACCCTGTTATAAATTGCCTAGTGACAATAAGAAGTTAAAATTTGAAAAAAAAAATAACCCAAAGTATACTGTAAATCTTTTAATTGCTAAAGAAAAACTCAAACAATAAATAATATTAACTTTATTCTTAGTGGAACGCATAACACACAGTCGTTTGGTGGGGCAGTGGGTCGAGCGTACGCATTCGTGTCGCAGCGTGCGTCGGTGGCTGAGTTCGAATCGCGCTTTTAACATTTTTGACATTTAATTTTTGTAAATTATTTTTTTTAGTAAATTTAGCAACTTTTCTAAATATTTCGAAAATATTTTCGTGCCCTACAAAAGTTTCAAGGAATAAAAACAAATTTACATTAACTTCAAACAACGAGGGCGGAGCTTCACAAAATGTGTTCCGAAAACTTGGTTTTCGATAAAAAGGTAATAGTAAAGTTTTATTTGAAATAACTTAACATAAGACCCTGAAGTTTTAAAACAATGTACAGATTTTCATCAAGATAATTGTCAATTGTCAGTCTCTCGCAAGTCTGGGCATCTTGTGCAGTTGTTTCTTGTTTCATAACTTGCCAATTATTTTAATCTTCTGTTTATAGGGGATGTCATGGTTGACTTCTGCGCAGGACCTCATCTTGCTAGTTTAGCCGTAAAATTGCTGAGCTGACTGTTAATTTCAGTTGCTAAAACATTATTTTTTAGTTTTCTCTACGGCAATTTACAAAACGAGCAAGTTTTAAGTTAACGGCGCAATTTAAACAATTCAAGAAAACAAAATTACGGAAGTTTCTCAGATGAAATTAAATATTATCAATTGTCACTTTGAAAAATGAGCCAGAGAGTCCACTGCCTAATCCTCGTGAAGAGAAAACTGGAGTTTTAACTGATGGCACGAAGATGTTGTAATACGGAATTGACCAAATTTATTAATGTGATGCTTAATAAAACCGAAATATAATGCTTGTAACATTGTCCGCGTCCTCAAGTTAAATTGTCCTGTTTTGTTGTAATAAATTGAGGATTATACTCATGAATACTCGTATGCAAAGTTTAATGAAATGAAGCTCATAAATTTATATGCATATATTTAAGCATATGCTTAAAGTTCCCTATTTTCTCGCATTTCTTTAGAGCAACGATTTTCACTACTATAGCATCTGGCATATTGGGACAGGTTATTGAAAGAAATTGGGATACTGGAGAAGCTCCTCCAGATGGCAGTTCATTGATCCATGGGCTTGTCTCTTGTGCTTAGCACAAATGTTTGCCTTTAAATTAGACTTGATTTCGGCAACTTTATGTGGCACGCCCACCCAAAAAAAAAATCCTTCCTCACTCCCAATACCTAACCAAACCGTGGCACGAATCTGAGTTTGTGTCGGAGACTGAGAGAGTCAGAGAGACAGCGTGGCCTCACTTACGTGCTGGTCTAGGACTGGCACTTCATTTTTGGACGGGGTTTTGGGACTGGACTAAAATGAGAAATTCATTTTTCATCTTCTGGGGTGGATGACGGATGGTCGGGCGTACGGACGAGCGGACGGGCGGACGGGTCCCACGTTGAGACTTTTACTTGTTAACGGGGTCATAAATCATGCGTAAATTTATCGAACGGAAAACAGAAAAGAGATTTCCCAACCATGCGGCCGCTACCAACAACAACGACTACAGAACGAGCCAGATGCAGCGACAGTAATTTTTTTTTTGTTAGTTTTTTATTTTTAGTTTTTTGAGTTATTCGATTTTTTGTATTTTGTTTATTTAATCTATTTTTGGTATTCTCGATCGTTTGGTTCTCATAAGTGAAGAACCCTTCCAGTTCTACTATTTTGTGCTAATAATCGATTTGTTTGTTTGTTTTTAATTTCCTTGGTCTGCTGAGCTTTCGAGTCCTTTAGCCGGCTCACTTTTGCTACCAACCTTGCCTAATATGACGGACGGGACGTATACATATGGAATTACCATCCGAGCGATTGATATTTTTTCTGCTATTTGTCTTCACTAGTTTCATTTATTTTTTTTTTTTTAGCTTGAAGTAAGCTGATTTTAAAGCGATTTCCCTTTGACTCTCAACAGTTCCCAGAGTCCAAACACTCGTTACGTTTTGTGTTTATACCCGCTACCCATAGGGTAGAAGGGTATTATAACTTAGTGCCAACAGAAAATGTATGTAACAGGCAGAAGGAGGCATCTCCGACCACATAAACTATATATATTCTTGATCAGTGTCAACAGCCGAGACGATATAGCCATGTCCGTCTGTCCGTCTGTCCGTCTGTCCGTCTGTATGAACACCTAGATCTCTGAGACTATAAGAGCTAGAGCTACCAAATTTGGGGACAGTACTTCTATAGGTCCTACGCAGATCAAGTTTATTTCAAAAGTTGGATGCCACGCCCCTTTCCGCCCCCAAAAGTCTGTAAAAGCCGTAATAATAGACCTAGAGCATTGAATTTTGGTATGCATAATAATATTTATATTCTTAATGATTTCTGTGAATTTGGTTGAGATCGAATGAAAAACAAGGAAGTTATTAAAGAATCAATTTTGTATGCAAAATTCACTTCCAGCTGCCCGCGCTTTGTTTGTTTAGTTGACAGTGTGACCATAACGATGTTGTGGATTTTTATTCGCTATTTTCAAATATATACAAAAAAAAATAAGTTTTAGTATATTTGGTATATTTTTTGTTAAAATATCATTTAACTTTTTTGTTTTCTCTGGGTTGCGGGTATCATACGGTCGAGCACTCTCGACTGTAGCTTTCTTACTAGTTTTTGAATGGTTTGTTGCGACCTGTGCTGAGCAAGCTGTGTCTTCATGCTACACATTTCACGTTGCCATCAAATTAAAATGCGGCTGATCATCCCACCTGGTTCCAATGCACTTTAGTTCTATATACGAGTGTATTGGGATCAGTGGCTTGCCCCGTTAGGTTAACCAAACTATTTAGCACATCTATACGTGAGTGCTCTCATCTTTTTAAATGGTACCTCTGACATATCAAGGACAGGCCAAGAAGACCTCCTCTGAAGTCGACGCACCTAGGTAAAGCACTCGCAGCTGCTTAATGACATATTTCGAAAAAGAGTGGATTTAAAAGGTCCTTATGACCATCGTGACCAACAGATGAACAGACAAAAAAACAAAGGGAGCAACAGAGCAGTGGGTTAGCAATGGGCTAAATGGAGATTAGCCCCAGTAAACTGACCAGCAGCCTCCAGTTAAATTTCAAGGAAAACACATTAGTGTTGTCTGTTTTGGAGATTTTGGAATTTATTTTATTTATTTATTTATTTAAAGTCGACTATGAACAGTCGACATTGAAGAAATTAATATAATTATGACTAAAAAAGTAACATTATGATTTAAAATATTTTTATAGTTTAAAATAGAAAAAAAATAATTCAATTAAAATTAAAATTTGAAATCTCTGGGGGTGTTTAAGTAATATTAATCTAACCCAGCATTCGCTGCATGGATTGGGGAAAACCCAGGAAAAACCCAGGAAAAACCCAATTAGGTCAGATGGTAGGTTAGTTAGCTAGTATTAAATTTTTGTTTTAATTTCCAACACCATGTTAGTTGCTAATTATTGTTAGCTAAGAATGATAGAATACAATTTTTAATATTTATAAGAGATGCATCGGCGTTGAAAACACAGTAGAGTCTGTTGTAGTCAGCACAGAGAACTCGAAAAGGTTCATGCTTAGAATAGTTATTTGTACATAGGTTAAGGGATAAAGGTGTGAAGTTACGTGTATGTCTAACTGGGACAGAAAGGTTTATATGCCTAAGCAGGTAGGGAGAATCAATTTCACCCTTTAGTAGTTTGACTATAAACATAACCCCAAGCATGCTACGACGATTAGTTAATGAGGGAAGATTAAGTAAAAGAAGTCTACTATAATAAGAGGGTAAGTATACATACAATACATGAAACCCAGTTAAAGCCTCTCAACGCAAAAAGCAGAAATTTCTTTTGTACAGACTCGATAAGATTTTTATGATTTGAGTATTGTGGTGACCAACTACAAGAACCGTATTCCAGAATGGGACGGACAAGCGAAACAAAAAGAAGCTTTGTCGTATAAGGGTCATCAAATTCCTTTGCCCATCGCTTGATGAACCCAAGAACTTGAGTCGTCTACTCTAATCAGAGGTACCATATTAAGAGTATAATTATAGATGTTAGCAGAGTTTCTGTAAAACGACATAACCTTACATTTCGAACAATTTAGTAGTAGATAATTACTTTTACACCAGGAATAAAAACGATCAAGATCAGCTTGCAATAGATAGTTAGAAGCTATATTATTATAAGTTAGGCAAATCTTGACATCATCAGCATACATTAAGATATTAGAATTTAAAATAACATTGGGAAGATCGTTAATGAAAAGGTTAAAAAGAAGAGGACCAAGATGACTACCCTGAGGAACACCTGAGGTTACAAAGACAGGTTTAGAAGTTGCGGATTTAAATATTACTGTTTGAGTTCTATTATTAAGATAGTCAGATACCCATAACAGAAAATTGTATGGAAATCCAATCAAGTTTAATTTTTTAACTAAAAGGAAATGGTTAACAGAGTCAAAAGCTTTACTAAAGTCAGTATAAATAACATCAGTCTGCAACTTAAATGAAAACCTTTGATCACTAGAGAAGAAAACTCTAATAGATTTGTAGTCGTAGATCTCTGTTTAACAAAACCATGCTGGAAGGGAGACACAATAGATCTACAAAAATAACTAAGTTGAGATGTAATCATTTTCTCAAAAAGTTTCGGTATAGCGGACAATTTGGAAATACCTCTATAATTATTAACGTTATGTTTCGAACCATTTTTATGCAAGGGGATTATGAATGAATCCTTCTATATAGCCGGGAAAGAGGCAGACTCAACAGGCATAATAAATAATTTATGTAAAAGTAAATGCAATGATTCCGCACAATACCTAAGGACACAGCCTGGAATAACATCTGGACCGGGTGAAAATACAGAGAAAATTGAGTTCGCTTAAAACGGAGCATTTAGTGATCACCGGCTCAGGAATAAAGTAAGACTTTTGCAAGTTATAGGGATAAGATATATGGGGTAAGTAGCTGTCAATTGAGTAAGTAGATTGAAAGAAGTCTGCAAACAGATCGGCAGCGACCTGATCACTGCATGCAGTCTTATTTTGAAATGAAATTGAGGAAGGTAGTGAAGAACATTTTCGTTTAGAGTTAACAAAATTATAGAACTGTCTAGGATTCTGAGCAAACTGTAACCGACACCGACGCAGATAAATATTGTAAAGTTGGGTGTTAAGTGAAACGAAATTCGATTTAGCAATAGCATATCGCGCGAAATCAGAAGAATTTCCTGTGCGTTGATATTTTTTGAAATATCGTGACTTTAGGTTTTTTAATCCACTTAATTCCCGAGAAAACCAAAGTGCCCTGTTTGACTTCAATGGATATCTACGAGGAACACACTGGACAAAAACATTTTGTAAAGTATTATAAAAAATAGTCAAAGCACATTCTAAATTTATGGAATCATGAAAAAGAGACCAATCATAATTTAAGATGAGGTAATTTAATTTATAAGAATTTGCCTTTTTAAAACACAGTAGTCTATTTACTGGCTTAGGTATGTCAATGTGCTCAGAAACCGGTAGTTCAATTGACAACTCTAAAGTTGGATGATAAGAATCTTCAGGAACTACAAGAGGGTCAATTCTACGTACGGAGGCATAAGCAGGATCTGATACAAATGCTAAGTCAAGAAGACGGTTATTGCAGTTAAAAATATGGTTAATTTGTGATAGAGAAAGATCAAGAAGGCCATTTAGATATTCATGCGGAAAAGAAGGAACTAGAGTATTATTTTCAGCAGACCAAGATATATTTGGTAAATTAAAATCACCAAGCACAAACAAAGATTCGCTATCTAGTAGTTTAGAGGATATAGACTTTAAAATAGATAAGTTTTGAAAATAAACAGAAATATCAGATTGAGGTGGGATGTACGAACAAGCGATATAGGCTGAAGTTTGACCAAACGTTGTCTTAATGGCGACAAATTCCATGCCGGACTCCGAGCAGATTAATTCCGATTTAAGATCAGAATCAACAGCAATAAGAACACCACCACCAATTCTAGACAAACGGTCGCCTCTGTAAGACGTAAATTTATTACTAAAGAGAGATAAGTTAGAAATTTCTGGCTTTAACCAAGTTTCAGTAAACACTAAGATACTATGTTCAAAGCAGAAACTATCTAGATAGACTTTAGTTAGTTTTGATTTAATGCCCCTTACGTTTTGATACGCTATACGAATAGGGGAGGTAAGCTGAACAGGATAAATAATTAGTTTTTTGAAGCATTAGTGTTAGTTTTATTAACAGTAGGAGCTTGAGCTAAGGTGATATTAGGTTGAAAATGTACTGGGATGATGTTACGTTTCTTTGGCCTGAACTCATGTACCACCATATGAGGTGGCCAGAAACTCGGGTCACACAATAACGAAAATGAGTCGGAAAGAACAGTTAATTTAAATGATGCAATTTCCCAAGTAATTGAGAAATTGAATTTTTGTATGGCTACCGACGCCGTGGATTTTGGGGCGATATGAGCTGAGATGGACTCGCACGAAGTATCAGCAGATAATCGAGAAATGAATATCTGCTTTCTCGGAGCCACAACAGAAAATAAGGGGGTGTTAGTATTAACAATAATATTGGGAGCAGTAGGTGGTGAGGCAATAATCGGACAATAAGGAATAGAGGATCCGTCCGAGGCCTCAATACACACATTTGGAATCGGGGGTTTTAAAGAAATTTTGGGTCGTTCCGCGGATGAACGATTGCCACCACTAATTAAAGTAGTTTTTTCAGATTGAATGGAGGGGGATGGCTCTACAGGAATGCAAGGAGACGAAGGCAGCGGTGAAAATACTAGAAGTGGAGGACCATCAGGTTTGGGAGCAGATTGCGGGTCCGAGCAGGGCTTTGTAGGCGTCTTAAATTCGTATTGACTAAGCAATTCCATACTAGTATCAAATTCACTTGAAAGAGACTTGGTCATTGAGCGAAGTTTAGCAAATTGGTTTTTCACGTAGTTATACATACGAGAAAAATCCAATTGCTTTTCAATGCATACCGGACATGACCACTTAATACCACCGCTGCCCTTTTTCACAGCAGCGTTGATCTTATCATGATCGCGCCCGGTAATGCCTGTACGTTTTATATGCATCAAACTATCACACAGCCAACAAGAAACAAACTTAGGCTGGTCTCCACCACGAGACGGCCCATAGGTACAATTTAATTTGCAGCACTGCATAATTATATAAATATATATGTTTAACAGAAAATGAAAATAGATTAAATTAAAATAAAAATTAAAATGTTTGCAAAAATTTATGTATGGATTCCGACAGTCGGTTGCACAATTAAGCTTGAAATTCCCACTGGGTCGCGAAATAACGGACAAGCAGTGTAAGACGGCGAGCGAAAACAAAAACACCCAACAACAACTTGCCTATTAGGCGCAGCAAAAGAGAGCAAATATATATTCACCACACAAAACTGCACAGTGAACACACAGACAAACCTGGGTTGCAAACGACTACCGGAGAAAACCAAAACAAAGAATTTAAAGACACAAGCAATGAGCACAGCAACTTTAAAGTTGTAATTTACAAATTATATTACGAGCAATAGAATAAACTTTAACACAAATCATGCACCAAAAGGTTAATATCGATAAATAACTAAAAGTCACAAATTAATATGCTTTTAAAACACAGATAAACACAGAATTAGGCGGAGCAAGACAAAACACAACTGATGCTTACGAAGTACTCAGACAGATTGTATGGCCATAAGGGTAAGCTTTGTGGTTTTAAAATACTCTAACTATCACAGAGCCCGAATCACTATTCATGTAGCTCTTCAAAATGAGAAAAACTACGTTTGCTAAAAACAAGTAAGAAAGCTACAGTCGAGAGTGCTCGACCGTATGATACCCGCAACCCATTTCGAAAGAAAACAAAAAGCTAAAATGATATTTAAACAAAATATATACCATAGAATATACTGAAATTTGTTTTTTTTTGTATATACATATTTTTAAAAATCCATTAAATACCGATATGGTCACACTGTCAACTAAACACACAAAGCGAGAGCAGCTGCAAGTGAATTTTGCATATAAAATTGATTCTTTAATAACTTCCTTGTTTTTCATTCGTTCTCAACCAAATTCACAGGAATCATTGAGAATATAATTATTGTTATGCGTACCAATGGTCTTTTCTAGGTCTTTTATTACGGCTATTACAACTTTTGGGGGCGGAAAGGGGGGTGGCAAAAGTCTAAAACAAACTTAATCTGCGTAAGACCTACATGAATACTGTCACCAAATTTGATATCTCTAGGTCATTCACACATTAAAAACGTCCATATGCATAGGGCACAACTATTTTGATAAATAATTTAACGAATAACTTTTGTTCTACTTATCCGATTTTACCAATTATAGGGTATATTAAGAGTGTTAAGCGCAGATAGGTTACCAAATAACACATCATTACACACAGAACTTTTGGAGTTATACGCAATTTACATAAAAAAAAACTTGACTTTTTCTAGATTAATGATTATTGTGGGCAAAGGGGGCGTGGCATCCAACTTTTAAAATAAACTTGATCTGCGTAAGGAATGCAGGAACCTATGTACCAAATTTGGTGTCTCTATGTCTTATAGTCTCTGGGATCTAGGTGTTCATACAGACAGACAGACGGACTCGGCTGTTGACCCTGATCAAGAATATATATACTTTATGGGGTCGGAGATGGCTCCTTCTGCCTGTTACATACATTTTCTGTTGGCACTAAGTTATAATACCCCATGGGTTGCGGGAGTACTTATTGACATCCCTCTACAGATAGCTATGTATTTTATACGACAATATGAAATCTTGTAAGAAGCAGCTTACTATGGATTTTACAATATAATTGACAAAATAAAGCAAGTGGAAAAACTACTCGAAGTATTGGGTATAAAAACTATAATAGGTTAGTGCCCTTTTTGAGTTTTATGTTATAACTATAATAGATCTAAAAAAAAAAAAGCTATTCAAACTTCAAATTATTTATTTTAAATTGGTAATATTATTTAATTGTTCATCCAGGTTATAAGCCTCAATATTAAATGAAAAATAACGATTTGAAACTAAAAACATGATGACAATTTTTCACAAATATTATCTTAAATTATCACTTACCTTAAATTAAAATCATTGTCCAAAATGAAACTGGCATAAAACCATTTTTGTCAGTTTGGCTAATAAAGGCATTGCTGGTGTCTTTAGCCTCAAATTTTAGTATATCTTGGGCTGAAGCTAAGCTCAACAGGAGGTGACATTCTGCATTCAAACGGCTTTGTTTGAACAAGCTAATTGTACGAAATGGTATCAGATCTCTGACCATCCACAAAGCTACCTCACTTCTCATTTGTCCCATTTTGTTAAACAAAGTTTGATATTGTTCCTCGTGTAGCCAATGAAGTACCCAGAAAATCGATGTCGCGTACATAATGTTCATTTTTAGGTGATGACTTAAATTTTCAGTTGAACAGCTCGAGGAATATGACCGAACTTTAGCACTGAAATAATTAATAAAATCTTATGTGAAATTTTAAAAGAGTGAAAATATTTACTACCATGAAAATATTGTTGCTTCGTCGTCTTTTTTGTGTTCATTCAAGCACAGCTAACTAAAAATATTTTCTTCTTCAATGCATTTGTTCTCGTTTGTCACTTGCAAGGTGCCAAAAATCCCAAACTTTGCATTTGCGGCTTGCGTTACACTGAAGTTAAATCGAAAAGTTGCTCAATGACTTAGACATTTGTTGTTTTGTGGGAATAAATAATGCATATACTTCTAATCTATATGTATAAAATAGTTTGTAGACACTGACAGAACTATAGTACTATCAAAGCACACTCCAAACGGTAAAAGCTACAATGCTGCAATTTTCGGACAGCCTAGATATGAACATCTAAGGGCCCACTTATAAGCGATTTTCCAAAATAATTACTGTAACTATCTTTAATCACTGTTTTAAAATCCTATTAACCGGACCGTTTTTGTTTTTGGGATAGAGATGTTATTTGTACCGAAATATGTATATCGATATCGCTCTTGATTGATGCATTCCAAATAAAATGTCGATGTTGGGTTAAAGCTTTGATGTATTGATGATCCGTAAAGTTCAATGTAAGGAAAGGTTTTAGACATAAATAAATTTCTTAATGTAATAAAGATAATTTTTCTTAGTTTGATTTTGCGTGTTTTATAAAAAAATGTATGCGTTCGTAATGGGGATATCTACAAAAACCTCGGAAACATCGATATCTGCTCATATTGCCCAACGAAACCCAATGCCCAATGAAACTTGATTTGTATTGACTAATGTGAATGAAAGCTAAGAGCATTTATTATTGGGAAAGTGGAGAATAATTTTTACGTAATATCAAAAGGCTGCGACATGGGTTTGCAGTGGGAGGCGAAGGTGCGGGGCCAGATGAACATTATGTTATATAAACGGTGAAATAAATAATATCCATGTAAGAACCGCATGGCTGCAGCGAGGGGCTACAAACCCGCTACCCATAGGGTAGAAGGGTATTATAACTTAGTGCCAACAGAAAATGTATGTAACAGGCAGAAGGAGGCATCTCCGACCCCATAATGTATATATATTCTTGATCAGTGTCAACAGCCGAGACGATATAGCCATGCCCGTCTGGCTGTCTGACCGTCTGTCTGTATGAATAAAAGCTAGAGCTACAAATTTTTTTTTTAAAAAACTAGTATTGATTGCACACAGATCAAGTTTGCTTTAGAAATTTGCTACGCCCTTCCATACGCTTAGAAACTATATGTATGTGTAAACGTGTTATGATTACAAACTATTGGGCATTCTTACTTATATTATTTCAAAATATATTAAGCATCATTATTTACTCTGCCTGGTATTTCGATATGCAGCTAATATTGCAGTTGCTTTGTTTCAATTGAAGCTCAAACATTGTCAAGTGTACTAAGATTTTATTATTTAATGAAAGTAGGTGGAATTTTTTCAAGAATTTTTGTCATAGCAGTTGATTAATGTAGTGTTGAAAAGAATTTAACTTTTCAATTAAAATTTTGTAGGGTAGCTCTGATTTTGGTCGAAGAAGGCGGCCTCTTGGTTGCACCAATAAAGAAGAGAGGATATAGCCAGGGATGGCAGAGGGAACATGTACGGGAGCGTAAACAGGGGAATATTCCCCCGCCCATAACCATCCACCCACTCAACCAACAAAATAAAAAGTAATAGAAATATTTACTACAGTACTCTAAACAAAATTGTGGCCACTAACTGAAATTGCATTACGTTCAGGTGAAATTCAGCGGCGGTGCGGTGTAGGGAATGCGGTATATTAGAGTATGGGAGAGAGAGCATGAGAATAGTCCGCATTGTCCCTGTTGCGTTCACAGTTGGGACTCTAATAGGAGAACAGAACTCTTGGACGTCGACATGGCCAGACTAGCTGCTCATTCTTGCTTTTATTGTTGCATGTCATAAATGATGATGCAAAAAGACTCGGGCATAATCCGCTTTAGTGCGCATATCACAATGAAATGTTGTTGATGTTGTTTTAGCTTATGCTGATGCTGTTGCTGCTTTTGTTGGATCCATGCTGGCACTCTCTCCCAAAAAAAAAAAGTGCCAACAACGGCAACGTTGCAGCTTTGGAACAACGAACAAAACAACCAATGATGATTGACTTGAAGATACTCAATTGAACAATAAATATTTGTATTCTAAACCAATTAGGTTAATAAGCTTGCTAGATAAATGCATATCTTTTGCAATGACTTGCCTATATAAAATATTAAAAGGAAGCAACACAATTTTACTATCATCTTTGTTTCTTGGAATGGCAGTGACCGTTACGCATATGAAACGTTATTTAAATATGTCTTAATATTATTTATTTTAATTATTATTTGTGACAGAATTAAAATCAATGCTGATAATATGTATTTAGGTTAATTGTGATTAGAAATATTGTCTATTTGTTTTTTAACTTGATATTAAATTCTAGGTTGACAATATTTATTTAATTTAATTTTGACGAGCATTATATTGGATCTTAATCGGATGTCTTTTAGCCATACATTTTATATCATTTAATGCCAAAATTAGTCACTGGAAAAACATTGTCTAATCTTGTACATTTCCGGAATGTGTATGCTAAGAGCATTTGCACATGCTTTTGTCAGACGTTTCGTTATAAATAGGCAACTGTATCTCACCTCTGCTCTTAAGATTTGGAATCCTTTGAATGTTGCACTAGATTGGGCATAAAAATAGGCTGCGGGCTGCACAGCTGAGGTCTGACTTTTATATATGTAATGGTTTGTTGCATATGACATGATAAAACAAGAAACATCAAACACTAGGATGAATGCGATCTGGAACGCAGTAGCAGCAGCCGCAGCTAGCAAAAAACACATATACACTTTCATGCTGTGTTGTGCTTGTATATCGTATGTAGGCCACTGTCCGGTAGGTGGCGCTGTGCAACGTTTGCTTCCGTAGAACTGACAAAAAGATTTGACGAGAAAACATAAAAATACAAAAAAAATACCATTGCAAAAAAGTGGCTAAATGGGACTTAGAAAAAAAGAAAACAGAAAAGGCTCAGGTTCAACTCTAATTTAAGCTCAAGAGGACTTGCAAATAAAAATTAAAAATGCTGTTGTTGTTACGATTGCTGGTGGTGCTGCAGCTGCTGTATTGTCGTCATCGTTATGCCTAACATATAGACAAGTGTATGTAAAGTATGCAGTACGTATCCAACAGTTCCTGATCTCCACTTCAGAAATAGCATCAAAATTCTAGAGAAAAAGTAGCAGCAAACAGTCTCTAAAATGTTGTAGCAGGCAGCTACGCTATCTGGATAGATACCCCAAAGGGGATCCTACACGACTACTGCACTATATGGTATATGTATAAGTAGCAAGAGTGGTATGATGCGTAACATGATATTGGGTCTGGCGTTGGTTAAATGCGAGCTTCATAGAAGAATGAAAATATCATCGTAACAATCTTCGCCATGCGGCAAGCATAAACCAATAGACCCAGACCCCGCAACGTTCGCCTAAGCTTCAAACTTTAACCAACAACAACGACACTAAAACGTGGCTAGCAAACCATAGCATAACACACACAGGGCAAATACTTAATTACTTTTACATGTTCTCCTGACGACTTTTTATGTAGATTTTTCTTTTCGTTTTATCATATCCGCTTCCAATAGGGTAGAAGGGTATTATAACTTAGTGCCATCAGAAAATGTGTAACAGGCAGAAGGAGGCATCTCCGACCCCATAAAGTATATATATTCTTGATCAGTGTCAACAACCGAGACGATATAGCGACGTCCGTCAGTCTTTATGAACATTTAGATATCAGAGACTATAGGACCCAGGGATATCAAACTTGTTGACAATACTCAGATCAAATATGTTTTAAATTTTTGCCATGCTTCTCTGCGCCCAAGATAACTTTACAAGCTGTAGTAATATACCTAGAATTTTGGTATGCACACTTATAATTATAGTCTCAATGATTCCTGTGAATGTGGTTGTGATCGAATGAAAAACATGAAAGTTATTCACGAATTAACCTTATAGAGCAAATTTCAAATGCAGCTGCGCGCGCTTTGTTTGTTAAGTTGACAGTGTGACCATGTCGGTACATTATGGATTTTTCTTAAATATATAAAAAAAAACAAATTTCGGTATATTTGTTTAGTGTTTTGTATTCCCTCGAAATGGGTAGCGGGTATCTTACGGTCGAGCACTCTCGACTGTAGCTTTCTTACTTGTTTTTGTTTTGCAATCACAACACATGGCAACGAAGTGAAGCAGGTAGCATATGAAAGCAGAACACAACAAATTCTTTGATCTTTAAATACTCGTAGGTCCAGATTTTAACTGGAATTTGTGACACCAGCATTGTTTAAATGTTTCGTGTGTGCAATATTCGAGGTATTGTCAAATATTAAAAATAAAGGCTCCACGAAAACTATTGGAATATTTATATTAAAACACAAGAGCTTTATATTATTAGTTTCTTTTATATTAGTTTCTTTAGTTCACTTTATTGTTACGGCTCAACACCACACCACGTGTACACTCTATGAAAGTTAGCAGCAAAAGAGAAGGATGGCACTTCAGTGTGACCATACATTCAGTATTTAAAATGCTTAAATATATATATAGATAGATGGTATTTTTATACCCGCTACCCATAGGGTAGAAGGGTATTATAACTTAGTGCCAACAGAAAATGTATGTAACAGGCAGAAGGAGGCATCTCCGACCCCATAAAGTATATATATTCTTGATCAGTGTCAACAGCCAAGACGATATAGCCATGTCCGTCTGTCCGTCTGTATGAACACCTGGATCTCAGAGACTATAAGAGCTAGAGCTACCAAATTTGGGGACAGTACTTCTATAGGTCCTACGCAGATCAAGTTTATTTCAAAACTTGGATGCCACGCCCCTTTCCGCCCCCAAAAGTCTGTAAAAGCCGTAATAATAGACCTAGAGCATTGAATATGCATAATAATAATTATATTCTCAATAATTCCTGTGAATTTGGTTGAGATCGAATGAAAAACAAGGAAGTTATTAAAGAATCAAGTTTATATGCAAAATTCACTTGCAGCTGCCCGCGCTTTGTTTGTTTAGTTGACAGTGTGACCATAACGGTGTTGTGATTTTTACCCGCTATTTTCTAATATATACAAAAAACTAATTTTAGTATATTTGGTATATTTTTTGTTAATATATCATTTAAATTTTTTGTTTTCTCTCGAAATGGGTTGCGGGTATCATACGGTCGAGCACTCTCGACTGTTGCTTTCTTACTTGTTGAATGTTGAATAGGGGTATTCCAACAAAAACGATAACAACAAACTTTACATAAAAACATATTTACATGTTTATTGAATTCTTTATCCTTACTGACCGATTTACTGACGGGCTGAATTATCAATGTAGAAGTCAAAAGGGTTGTGCAAATTACAGCTCTAACAAAATTTGTATGCAGTATAAACGACCTGATCTGCACCTAAGTACTTATGGTTTTGTGCCTATGATAGCTTTTTATATTTTTAATGTAGACAATAAATGAAGATAATAAAACGTATTCTGTTGAACGGTTTATCAAATTCAAGTATCTCATGTAGCTTTTAAATAGTCAACGGGAGTTTGCAATTTTTACATAACAATGAAAGCTTATGTAAACCAACAATATGTTTTCTTTATTTATTGTAAGAATTCTACATTCAGATTAAAATTAACTTTAACAAAAGAAAATAGTTTATTTAAACAAAATGATGATGGCGAAGTCTCTGTGTAAGTATATAAATTTGTATTAATTTAGATTATTCTATTATTACTTCTTTTACTTAAACTGTCATCATTAGTTATACACAAACAAATCCAATAAAAATTTTAATTAGGTCTCAACTTATTGGAAAATAGGAAAAATAAAAATTGTTTGTTAATTCAATTTAATTTATATAAAACTAGATTTACACGCGAAGAAATTTAAAATAATTTCATTGTTGTTCCTTCCGCTGTAGCCTCTCGCTTATTTCATATCCATTTTAAAATTAAAAAAAGCATTTGTTCGTCGCTGACTTAAAAATACGTATGGATCCTATCTTGGATCGAACGTACAACCAGAGCATTCGCATTCCGAATCTCTTACCCCTGCACCTCAAACTTGGATGAAATCAATTCTAAAAACAAAATTATCTCACCGAGTTATTTTCTTGTAAAACTAAATAAATTGAATTGTTGCTTACACAACATACATACGCATTTGCTATTTTGTAAGCAACATTTTTTAATTTTCTGCAATCTATTTAAATTGAAACATACATGCATATGTAATGTCAATATTTAAAAATTAAAACTTCTGCCTTGCGGATCTTACATGAATATTATTTTTTTTTCGTTTATATAAAATAAAAATATATTTATAGATCAGTTAGATGAAAGAAAATAAATAAAATAAATGTACACGCATATAATGGTAAGGCGTATGGGTTGAAGTTATTTGAGTTTACATAGCTACAGTTGCCAGGCTGCTGACACGATTCTGGCGAACTCGTGCCATGCGATGCCCCAACTGCATTGTCTTTGCTCTGAATTGATGCTGTTGATGTAGTTACTGCTGTGTCTGCATATCTTTATCCATCCACGTCGTAAGTGAAATGTTTCAGGCGTCAGCAGCAGCCGCTGCATCCCCAACTCAACTCGCAACTCATTCCCACGTAGCTTACATTCTATCATTCTATATACATATGTACATTGTACATATGTACGTACATAGATATATGTGTATACATTCCATATGCACGTCCAAGTATGCTCCAGCACTCACACAAAAACGTTGGCCAGACAATTAACCAACCATCAGTCATTTGGTTGCTCAGCACCAGGCGGCCCACAATCCTCATACTCATACTCATACTTATACTCATACTTACACTATCAGCACCTTCACCCGCCCTATCAACATCAACATCCAACATTACCAGTTGCAGTCATTGTTCCTCTTTTGGGGTCACAAATAATTGTAAGACCTCCTGCTAAGCTGCCAGCCTGGCTCCCAACTGAATCTTCCTTCATTTTCCCATCCCACACATTTTCTCTAGTTTTTATTTAGTTCTTTTTAAGTAGTAACCCATAACTCACAGATAAATCTCAATGTTGAGCAAACAGTATGTGCCACACCGGCTGGGACCACAATTCATGCACCACTTGCAGCGCCAACAACACTTGCAGCCGCTTTCAGCCTCATTCAAAATGCAGTTAATTCTAATTAATTGTATTGATTAGCACTATTATATCGTTAGCTCTCTCAATTGAGTGCGAATCCAGTTGCTGAAGGCGTTAACTGGATGCTTAACTCATCCTTGTCGCTGTCACTGTCGTTCCTGTTGTGTGTGCGTTGTATGCGCGTGTGTGCATTTGTATGTTCTGGGTTCTTGATTTTAGAAAGTAAATCTGTAACAATAAAGAGACTACTTCTCACTCAATAAAATGTTCTATATTATATAATACAAAATATGAACTATGTACATATACCAAAGTTAAACTAATAGATATAATAAACTCTAATAAAATCTATTTCTACAAACATTTTATCGGTTTCGGTTAGGCGAGTCGTAAATTTAAAAACTTTGTCAGCTTTCTCAAATCGCTTTCTTTCTTTCTATCGCTTTCTTTTCTAATGTTCACAAGTATTTAAAAAAAAAAAAAATGAAAATAGATATTTTTCAATAAATACGTTAATTATACTATTAGAAATGTTCATATTACTGAGGATATAACGATTTTACAAACAGTTATAAATAGTCAAAGTATTTATGTGCATATGTTATATAAACTTCCAAATTGTTGATAAACAGTTATTTATAACGGATTTTTGAACTACCCAAAGTAAAGTCCAAAATGAACCACAAAACAAGTGCTGCTACAATCTAGCATTTATTTATTAATTTTTTTTTTGGGACTACAAGTGTGTTTGTTCGTGTGTATGCCCATAAATTTGTACCCAAGTTTTAAGGCAAGCTGCAATGTCATCCTCGTTGTCGTCGTCGTCGTCGTCATCTGTGTCAGCAGCATCGTTTTGGCGTATCCATCATACAAGCTATCAAGTAGGCAGCGCGTTTAGAATAATTAATTTATATTAATAGTACATCCTGGAAGAAGAGAAACATAGAGCCAAAAAGCGAGAGAGAAGTTATGCGGCTGAGGAGACTGCGAGAATGGGAAAGTGCTTACTAAAATTAATATTTGAATGACCAAGTATCTCTGCACCGGCTGTGTTTGTGTATTGAACATTTTATCTGTATCTGTACTGGCAGTTGTAGCTGTATCTGCAGCTGTATCTCCAACTGTTGCTGTATCTGAACGCTGTGCAAGTTGTATCGTGCATCTGCAGTTCGTCTTAGTTGCAGTTCTCGACGTCAACGGACAACAGCTTAAAGTTTGAATTGCCGCACAGTCATCAGACGTGTAGAAAGGCGACAGAGTAGTGGTGGCTGGTGCAGGGGCATGCAACAACCTCCGACGCTGGCAGGACTCGGCATCGGAAAGAACGGCAGCAAGTGGAGCGCACCTTTGGCTTCTGCAGCTGCTTTCATGTGTTCATGGCGCAAATAATCGCCGTCATCAACAACACAGACACAGGACATGGGACGACACACAGAGCACACAGAGCACACAGGGCACACAGGACCCGACACAGACACAGACATAGACACGACCATGATGAGTCGACGCTGACGCCATTAGCACTGAGTTTTGCAGCATCCGCGACAAACTTTAAATTGTTGTGTCATTACAATTCGAGTTGGAGCTTCTCGGCTCCGCGCCTTGGGGCCTTGCCGGCTTCTGCCGCAGCCAAAAGAAAAGGCCACATGTGCACATTTCAGACTCCATCTCCATCTCCATCTCCATCTCAGTCTCTGTCTCAGTCTGTCTACAGTCTTTGCGTCTTGTCCTCGTTACTACCATGATTGATGTTGACTTCAAAGTAATGGCGTCCAAGCCATGCCATGCCAGTCATTTTTACTTCTTGCCAGCTAGAACGATAGTTAGGCCGAGAGAGAGAGAGAGAGAGAGAGAGAGAGAGAGAGAGAGACCAGGTAAGTAAGCATAGAAAATTCATGTAGCAAAAGAGTGTTAAAAAACAATGCAAATAGAAAGGACGCGAGAAAGTATAGTGCAGTCAAAAGTGCCATATGAAACCATATGAAACACCTACTTAAAACTATTTGAGCTAGCCATGATTCAAAGTTGGAGCTATGTTGGGCAATTGCCTCTTTTCCCTTTCTGTCTGTCCACACAACACATGAATTTGAATGGTTATTGGGATGCACGAACTGATATGGCCAAGCCACATTCGTTCAACTGTTTTACTTAACCTTACTTTATGATCGCCTTTTTGCAATTAGGCAAAAAATTCAAATCAATGTGCCGAGTAAAACTTTTTGCTGCAGCACGTTTGCGATGTTTTGGAATGGCAACTAGATAGCTGACGAACCAAGAGTGAGAGTAAGAGACGAGATGGGTGAGGGGAGAGGGGACCTGTCCAAATTGGCCATTGCCAGCGGCTGTGTACGTGTTCGGCCAAATAAGCCAGCTGCTGGAGTATTTGGTCCGTGTCGCAATCGAGGCCAAGCAGCGAAGATATTGCACAATGAGCGAAGGCCCCAAAAACAGGGACTCAGACCTCAGTTGCTGCATCTGCTGGACTCGGAGTTGGAGTCGGAGTCGGAGATGAAGCTGAAACTGAAGCTCAAGCTGAAGCTGTAGCTAATGTGATTTCGTACGTTCAATTTGTGAATTGCCTCGCACATACGGACACGTCCACGTCCACATGGAGGTCGCAGCATGCAGCATGCAACGACATATGCATAACTACGTGGCATCTGAATTTGGCCCGGATTGCCCCTCAGATCTTCAGACAGACTGGGTGCCTTTTTTGGCAGCCACTCATTGTCGTGCAACAATTTAGCATACAACGCGACTCTGGCTGAGGCAACAATGCTGTCAGCAACATGATTACATATACAAAATGCCATAGAGCGAGAAACAGAATTATATACAAACACACACACATATGTATGTACATATATATCGCATATACTTATATATGTACATGTATATATGTACATATATAAACAGAAATAATGCCCATGAAGTGCAGAGACAGCTGAATAGAGACTGGCAAGAGGTGGGAGAAAACGCGACTTGCATTTCTTCCATTCCATCCCCAAAAGCGACAATCCTGCTGTTCCTGTTGTTGCTGTTTTTGCGGCATGCAATTGGTAGTTGAATGTGCAGGAGCGAAGGAATGAAGGGATTGGACAGGGGCCCTGGATATTATGTGCATTATATGTAAGGCAGTGTGCCAGACGGAGACACGGGATGCTGCCACACTCCCACACTCCCACACTCCCACACTCCCACACACTCACACACACACACGCCATACAACTTTATGGCAGGACATTTTGAATTAATATTAAGGAAATTTATAATGAGCCCAAAATTATCGCTCGCTGCAAACTTCGCCCAGCAGCTACATATATATCTATGAGTATATTCATATAGACAGACATACATATATTTATAAATACATATATGTACATATATCGATACATTTGTATGTAAATATGTTTTGTTCGTTGCTCAACTGCTTGTTTCCAGTCCGCCATCATGCATCATTATGGGTAATTTATAATTTGAACATTTCAATGATTACAATACAAGATGGTCAACGATGGTCGACTGTTGGCAACATGCTCTAAAGTGCTTGTACAAATCCTCAGCTTCTGCCCTCGCCCCTTATCTTCACTACTTACTTAATTACTTACCAGTCAAGCGCACTCAGGCTTATTGTTAAAACATTGCAGTCATTCAAAAATCCATTATTTTATAAAGTTATTTAATGGCAATGACATATTGTATTTAGGATGAAGATAGTTAAGTTGATTGCGCCACAAATATAAAATCAGATTCTTTTTTCAGGCTAATAAAAAACCAATATTTTATTTGGTTTAATAGTTAATTTCGTTAATAAAACCACAAATATTAATAAATCTAAGAATATTTAAACCCCATTCTAGATAGTATCAGTTTCAAAAATTGTTATTACAATTATGTTAATAGAACCAAGTCAATATTTATTAACACATTTCAGTATAATACAAGCTTAATATTTGTATTATCAAATTATTTTTTATTTTAAATAGTTTATATATACTACTATATGTTATGTATTACCGCTACCCGTAGGGTAGAAGGGTATTGTAACTTAGTCTGTTCGTCTAGTTGTCTGTCCGTCTGTCTATATGAACACCTAGATCTCAGAGACTATAAGAGCTAGAGCAACTTCATTTATCTTGGAATGAATGCGAATCTCTAGATTAAATCTTTTAAATTAACCGCAAATTTGTACTCTTACTTCTGGAAGGACTTTCGAGAATAGAATAATAATGTAATTTTTTGTTTAATATGTCAAATTGTTTTGTACCGCTACATGAAAATTAGGTTTAATTTGATGATTAACGTTATTAATATTATTATTGGTAATTTAATTGAAATTTGTTATATTCAAGCAATTGTATACGCAGTTATACATGCACTAATCGTTTATATTAACTAAATATGCACACCATTATTTTTATCGTTATCGATTTCCAATTTCACGGCATAAAAGGAGTCCAAATTGCCAAATTTCAAAGAGTGTCCACTTTGTATAAAATTTACACTCAAAAGTAGTTTAGCTTTACCTTGCAATGACATGGGCAGTTCAGTTAAATTATATTTGAATACCTTTTAGCAATTAGATGACTGCAATCGGGTATACACTATCTAGATATACATATATCAAATAAATAAAGTGTTATCATGTATTTAGAACAAAAGGTTAATTTATATCTCACTTAAAGTACATATAATTCTCGTTTTTTGTGCAGAATTGTAATTACAGGATATCATTTGGGCGACACACTTTGAATTGCTTTTCCAATGCTCTTTGTGATCATCCGAAATTTACATATATATATTTTTCATTTTTATTTGTTTAGGACAGAATTTTGTATTGTATTAAATGTTGTTGTAATTATTTTAGTTTTTCGCATTCGCATAGAACATATCTGTAGTTGTTACTTTGGCTACGGCAACAAATGCAACTGTTGCAACTATTGTTTCAATATTCATATCCGTGCAAAAATAAATTGTTTTCATTCAAATGGTATATTTGGTAGTTTTTGCACATTAGCTTAGCACACATTTAATGCATATACTAGAATAACACAAGAGTGGAACATAGCTATAGGTTTGGGTCAAAAATACCAAAAAAGGAAAAACAAAAAAATGAAATGCCAATGTTGAAATATTTCCCCTCTACTCAAATAGTTTTCAAATTGATTTTACAAGTGGTAACCAAACAAGTTGCAGCTGTCGACTGGCCGAAATGGGCGTGCCCGGGATGCAACTTTATTGAAATGCTGACGAAAGTGCGCATAGATGTTGCTGTTGCTGTTGCTGTTGTTGTCGTTGTAACTGCTGCTGCTTGAGCACAACCCACAAGCAGACGGTGAGGCAGACAGACAATGCGCGTACAACAGGAACAGCAACAGCAACAGCAACAGCAAGCGTCGCCGTCGACATCGCTGCTCGCCCACGCAACAAGGTAATCAAATGCAATTGAAAAAGCAGCGCGAAAAGTTTATCCTTGCATTGCATTGCCTTGAAGTCGACGTTGACGTCGACGACACTGACGTCGACGACACTGACGACGGCGACAACGACGTCGGCAATGCGCTACTCGTAGCACGTTGCAGTTGCCCGACTCCCTGTTGCCATTGCAACGAATTTAATCAAAAGTTACAATTCCAATTGTCCGCAAGCGGGTCAGTCGTGTTGTGTATTAAAAAAGTTGAACTGTGGTGGCTGCAACAGAAGCAGTAGCAGTAGCAGAAGCAGAAGCAGAAGCAGGAACTGCAGCCAGCGCTGAAGACCCAGTTTCGGGTCCGTTTTGGTTCGACTTGGATCGCATCAATGCTAGGTGTATTCGAGTGTCCAGCAACAAGCTGTCCTAGCTTTAAAATGATTCGCCTTGTGGGTCATTGGGTGTGGCATTTAAAATTAACAATAAACTGGAACTGTTCCAACTGTATACACATCACATCAAAAATGACACAAAATCCATTCGTCTTGGATTTGTTTTGGTAGCCAACAAATACTGAAATACTGTAATAAGTTAAAATTCTTAATTCATTTTTTTAATCCAAATCGAGAATCATGTTATATTTTTATTTTCATTTGAATTCAAGGGTTGGGCTATAATACAATTAAAACAATTTGTATATACCTATTGATGCTAAATGCGTGTTTTACCCACCGCTCAACACTATTATCTCTTTTTTTGCATTTTTAATTAGCGCATGCAATAAAGGTCTATCTTATTAATCAGTGGGAATGGAATGGAAGCCAACGCCGCAAAATCTTTGATCAGTATAAAGCGGATTGGTGTACAGGTTTTTTTTGTTGAACATACATTTAAAGTGCTTCAAAGCTTTTAAAAGCCTTTATTCACGTGAACTTTTTAATACCAATTCTGCAAATCATTTTTTTTAACTTGACCATATGAATTCTTGCTGGATTATTTGGGATAGTATTTGAAAACAAGTAAAATTAATTGATTTAAAATTCTGCAAAATTAGCAACTAGTTCGTAATACCCGAGTGCGTTACTTTGCCTGCCGGTCCAGAAAATTAAAGGACCTAGAGGTGTACTACTTGCAGATTCTTTTTTAAGTAGTAGTATAATTTACCGAAAATCCTCATAAGGTGTTATGGGCCTTGGTAGTTTATTTAAATATTCCATTTCTGTTTTTGGAGACCTGGATATTGTATATTAGAACGGTATCTTCACTTAATAAATTATAAATGTAGAAATCTACCACATGGTAATATCTATTTAGTTGCTCTACAATGCCAAAAAGATTTGAATATTTTTTGTTTACTTGTTAATTAAATGTTGTTAAATGTTATGTTGGCAACTATATGGTAATAATATTTAGGTCATTATTGGCATTCTGCGCCTTAAATCGATCGTTGTAAATGCATCATGTTACTCCTTGTTAGTGGGGTCTGTTTTCACGACATCGTCCTGTCTGTGTGGCTGTCGCAATGATGAGGCAGCCGGACAATCGCAGGGAGAGCCATCAACACACTCCTATGTATGTCCTCTGCCTTGAAGTTTAGACACAACTATGGATTCCTGATGGTTGCCGTTGCCGTTGCCGTTGCCGTTGCCGTTGCTGATGCCGTTGTCCGTTGCTGGTTTTAAAGGGGGCTCCCATTTCTCCTCTTGTCGCTTTAGTCGCTTCTTTAGCCGTATCTGTGTGTGTGTGTGTGTGTGTGTGTGTGTGTGTGTGTGTGTGTGTGTGTGTGTGTGTGTGTGTGTGTGTGTGTGTGTTTGTGTGTATAGCTGCTACTGCTGCTGCTGCTGTTGACAGAGTTTTGGGTTTTTGGTTTACCACTTGATTCCGCGACCGCACGCAAAACCGATTTGCCGTGTAGCCGCCTGTGGCCTGCATTTCTCGTGCCATGCCACCTGGTCCCCAAACTGTCCGAATACTCAGGTTTGCTGCCACGCGAGTGCGTGTCCTGTGTCCTGTATTCAATGTGCTGGGTGCTGGGTGCTGAGTGCTGGCAAAGTTTTTGCCGCTTAGACAAACATTGAGCCTCTTACATTTTCCAGCACTATTCTGGCAATATTCGCTTAACTAGTCTCCTATATTTTTTTTCAGTTTGCTTATTGGTACTTAGTCGGAATAAAATCCATCCGCAGCTGCAACAGCAACATTGCTAAGTGGCACCGATTCGTCAATATGTTGTTGCATATAATGTTGAAATAATTTTGAACATGTGTTCGTTTATTACAAAGGCGCCTAAATATCAATTAGAGGAGGACTTCAATTCTTGGAAAAAATTGGGACTGAAAATAGTGATTATTATTATTTTTTTTTAATTAAATAATCTCGCACATGAATTGACTTAAATATCATTACAATACTCATTATTTCTGAAACAATTATTCAAAATTTATGATTATTTATGTTTTTTTATTTGTTCGGTCAAAATAAAAATGTGATGATAATAAACAAAAATATGTACCACAACTATGCATTGTTTTGGTTATTTGTATATTGTTAGTTAGTGTGTTATAGTTTGATCTGTTCGCAACAAGTGTTTGGCTTTCTTGTGCATGCCCTTGTCTTGTGTCGCTTGTGGGTTAATTAAGTTTCAGCAAGTGTTTGACATCCCATTTGGCGCAGCCACTGTGCCATTTAGAAACAATGTTGTATATATTTTTATGCGGCAACTGTTGACACACCGCTATAAATTTCGCTTCCCACGCAGCGTTGAACCAGCCCATGTTCATCGACCCGCCCATCGTCAATCCAACACCTCCCCATCCCCCCGCCAGTCGCACTGCTTACCAGTTCACGTTGCAAATGGCAAACACGACTGTTTCTCAGTATGATGGTTGTTGGGTCCATGCAAAAACTTCCTGACTGATGACTAACTAGATGGATGGCTGGTTGGCTGGCTGGACGCTTATTGTTAGATGGACGGATGGATGATGTGTTGCCCTTGGTTTGAGAAACCAACAGCAGGAGCAGTAACAGTAGCGCGACTGTTGCAGTTGCAGTTGCAGTTGTTGTAATCTATCTCCATACACACCACACGCACACACACATACAATTACACTCAACGTCAAGAGTCGAAACTACCAAAGTCCTGGGCCGATAGAGTTGATGATTTGTGGTGCAAAATTCGAAGCTGACAGCATACTTCCGCTTAAAGGAAATTGAAATTCTTCTTTTCAGCAAATTGTTGACGTTTTCACGCACTTAGTACATTCTCATTTTTATTCTCTTTCGGTATTTCATTCCCCACAATTTTTTTGGGCTTCTCCTTGTAACTGGTCAAGGAAATTAGGGTTGATTATTGTTCATGTATTTAGCCAAATCTGTTTTCTATTTATCCATAGATTATAAACAAATAAGTGCCAAACTGAAGAGATTTATGAACTAGGAATAATCCCTTTATGAATTTGTGAGAACCATAAATTAGCTTAGTGCATTAATTATAAATGTAATAAGGGACTTTATGTCACAAGACATAAATATCATAAGAAGTGAATTTAAGTTTAAATAGAATAAATGTTAAATCCAAATATACAATCGATGTGACTATCGTAATAATTTAACCGCTACAAGTATAATTGCGATAAGATTATTAAAGTAAATAATATACAATAAATAAGGATATAATAAAATAAATTAATAAATTAACAAATAAATATTTTAATTTAGTTTTTTCCGAATAAATTCAAATTTTTTGTAATTATAAAACAGACTATTAAGTTTATCTACAATTGAACATTTTTCGAACCTATACACATGAAAAGAAACTGGATACTAAATGTAGCATCATATAACATATATATATATACCGTATGTTACATAAATATATAAGTAGACCAACTTGTTAGCTGGTCAGTTGGTTTTGGGCCTTGCTTTTCGTTTTAGTATTGCATTTGATTAGCTCTGAGTTATTGGCTCTGTGTGGTTGCTGCCATCTGACATACTCGTATGTATGTTGATCATGTTCTGTGCTGTGCTGAGCTGCGTGCTGATTTCTTTCATTAGCTGCCAAATGTTTGGTGCCCAACTGCTGAACTTGCTAAAGCACCTGCCCAACAGGCAGTTGGTCAGCTCTCTCTCTCTCTCTTCCTCCGTCTCTCATTTTGTGTGGCTTGGGAATTCAAGTGCATGATGATGATAATGATGAGCAGGGTGATAATAATAGAAGCACATTCTATAGCAGGTTAGGTCAACAGCAGGATCACACCGCAAATGTGCGTACAGCTCTGTCAGCGATATGTAAATCAAACGATGCGAAAAAAAGGTATTTGCACTGACATTTTAAGCTAAACGCAATATGTAGCGATGCGATGCGAAGATATACATATCTCTATGTACGTACACATGATAATATATCGTATGTATTTGTGTGTGTGTGATGGGAAAGAAAGGAGGTTCGCTGACATGCAGGTCATCTAATTGGTTGCATTGCATGCTAGACAGGATATGGCAATCGACGAATGTCCAGCGGCTTATATATCCAGTGTCCTGTTTCCTACATCCTGCGTCCTATGTCGTTTCTCCTTCACTTCCTCTGTCTACAGCTCGTACTTGTCGTCGTTTCTCTTTCCAATTGCGGTGTTTGTTTGTCTGCAGCTAAAGCTTTAGATACACTCACCCACGCGCACGCACATATAACTACATCCATCGAGATGTGTGTGTTGGCAACTGTGCTCAAGTGTATTTGTATTTTGACAGTTGCACAATGGGTAAGAATAACATTATTTGGGCTCTTAATATGTTCCATGCAATTTAATAGTATATTCATCATCGCTAAATACCCTCACTGAGAAAAATTTCATTTCTAATTTATTTTGATAATCCTATACAATAGACAGCCAGACAGGCAGACAAACAGAGTGAGTGATATTGTAGCCTGATAAAATACCCCATAAAGTATATATATATTCTTGATCAGTGCCAACAGATGAGTCGATATAGCCATGTCCGTCTGTCCGTCTGTATGAACACCTAGATCTCAGAGACTATAAAACATAGAGACATCAAATTTTGTAAATAGGTTCCTGTATTCCTTACGCAGATCAGGTTTATATCAAAAGTTCGTTGCCGTGCCCCCTTCGCCCACAATATGCATTAATCTAGAACAAGTCGTTTGTTATGTAAATCGCGTATAACTCCAAAAGTTGTTTCTGAATATACCCTGTCACTTTGGTAAAAATCGGATGAGTAGAACAAAAGTTATTGGTTAAATTATTTATCAAAATAATTGTGCCCAATACATATGGACGTTTTAAGTGTGTGATTGACCTAGAGAAATCAAATTTGGTGACAGTATTCGTGTAGGTCTTACGCAGATCAAGTTTGTTTTAGATTTTCTTCAAAAGGTTTTTTGTTTTATTAAATGTCATATCATCTAAAAGTTCAGGAGTATGCAACTGATTTTTGGCCCGCAGTAACTTCGAGTGGGCGTTGTTGATGCTGGCAACCAAATATTTTTAGTTGCACTCGACTTCACACGGCCACGATTAGCATAGTATCTTTGTTGCCAAATATGTTACATCGATTGATAGCTGTATTTCTAGTTGGATCGAATTACTTCTCGAATAACTTCGCTTCATTCAGAATATAAAAGAGCATTAGTAAAATCTGTTAGCTGCCATTCACTTCAATTAGAACATGTCCGTCTGTCAGTCTGTCCGTCTGTCAGTCTGTCCGTCTGTCAGTCTGTCCGTCTGTATGAACAACTAGATCTCAGAGACTATAAGAGCTAGAGCTACCAAATTTGGGGACAGTACTCTTGTAGGTCCTACGCACATCAAGTTTATTTCAAAAGTTGAATGCCACGCCCCTTTCCGCCCCCAAAAGCCTGTAAAAGCCGAAATAAGACCTAGAGCATTGAATTTTGGTATGCATAATAATAATTATATTCTCAATGATTTCTGTGAATTTGGTTGAGATCGAATGAAAAACAAGGAAGTTATTAAAGAATCAATTTTATATGCAAAATTCACTTGCAGATGCTCGCGCTTTGTTTGCTTAGTTGACAGTGTGACCACGTCGGTATGCTATTGATTTTTATACCCGCTATTTTCAAATATATACAAAAAAAACAAGTTTCAGTATATTTGGTATATTTTTTGTTAAAATATCATTTAAGTTTTTTGTTTTCTCTCGAAATGGGTTGCGGGTATCATACGGTCGAGCACTCTCGACTGTAGCTTTCTTACTAGTTATCATAAATACTTTTGACTTATTTAAGATTTTAATTTATTTTTATTCTACTGTTATTAGAAAAAGCAACATGCGTGTTTTCTGTTGGTTGAATTAAGCATTTATTACGCATGAGCGTTGCCAGTTTGATGCTTAGAAATGTACCGTAACTTTGTAAATAATTACATTCGACAGGTTTATATTAAGCGACATTACAATTTCGGGAAATAATTGTTTTGCATAGCGTATTGAAATAATTGCGAAATATACAACACAATTGATTTTATTGTTTTATTGGCATGTGCCTACTACTAAAAGGATCGTTGCACAGCATATAATGCTAACTCACAAACAATTCAGTTTCAGCCAAAAGCCAGCATATTTATATACACACATATAAACAAACAAAAAAATTATATATAACAAAACATAAATTATGCATTGGCATACATACAAGGCACCTAAAAAACCCAGATAGAGGAGGCAAATGAATTAGGATGCGAATTGAAGTCACTCTGCAGTGTTTTCATGTGCGTCAGATTCGATGGAGAGCAAGTGTGTGCGTGCGCGTCTAGCAAATGAAATTTATCGTTGCAATAAATTGTCTAACATATTTGTGTATTTATTGTTGAGAATTAATTAAGTTTAAAATAAAATAGTGAATAAAATAAAATAGCATGCAGCAGAGCCAAGCCAATTTCAACTGCTTCAGTTCAATCAATACTTCCTAAAGAAGAGGCTTACATTGAAGACTTTTCGATGTCTGACTAGCTATCAGTAGTGTCCAGTTTTTTAATTGGACTGCATTACAGCCCTCTACAGCACTTTTTGACGTCATTGAGAGGTGTTCTAGTTTGCACTGCTTGTACAAATATTTTAATTGTTATTTAATTATCTTTATTGAAATAGAAAAATTAGTAAGAGTGCGAATACATTTAAGTGTTAATCCAGTATTATTGCACATTGTGTTACTGGCATCTCTGAAGTGTGTGAAATGTTCTGATATAATAATAGAAGTTGCGTTTTACCGATTAACCAAATGCGGGCAAAAAATGCTGAGTTACGCAGTTGTTTGTCCAGTTGGTTGCAAATTGCAATGATGTTTGTCAGGAGGAAAACGAAACGTTGATTGTTGACGAGCTACAAGTTAAATCCATTAAAAGTACGAGATGGAAATTAATTTTGGGCACACAAGAACAGCTGTCTTCCCCTTTCTCCACCTCCCTCTCTCTCTTTCTCTATTGCCTTTTAGACTGGAACCCTGTCTGAGATTTGAGCAGTTTGAGAAAGTGAAATGAGCTGTTTGTCAACGACTGCAGACTCGCATCTGTGTCAGTGCCCTGGTCAACTGGGGTCTCGGTCCGTCTCCCCGCCACCTGCCTGCAGTCATTTGCCGTCCCCTGTGGTGACGCTTCCACCCACAACGACGACGACGACGTTAATTTCAATCCCCATGGCCAGCGAAAACTGTTGGTTACTCTGGTTGGTCGTTGACTCCATGCCGCAACTAATTCAAGAGCTGCACGTGGCAGATGCGCTCAGTCTCGGGGCAGTCTGGCTGCTGCTGGTCCCACTATCGGACTTTGGGTATGACATAGACATGAGCAATGTGTAACGGGTGATAAGAGAGAGATGGAAGAGAGTGAGAGAGAGAGGAGGGAGAGAGAGATGAAGACTGAGAGCTGCCCCCAACGATTGCTCGTAATTGGCCTGGGCAAGTCAAGTCAACCAACTTCGGCGAATTGAAGCGTAATGGGCAACAGTTCAATAACTTTTTGGCATCGCCTTTAAGCCAAGCAGACGTCTTATCTAAAAAAAATCAATTATTTCTACTTGCCAAGTAAACGTTATGCACGTCAATCGCGTTGCAATCCTTATGCCAAAAATGTTCCCCTTCTTCTTTGAGTAATCAAGTAATTGATTCGTTGATTAACTGCATTGTTTAGGACAAACAATTTTTTGCTTTATTTCACCATTCATTCATTCATCTCTATTCACAATGATATGGCTATACTATAGAGTGCTGCCGCAACCAGAAAGCAAATCCTTAACACATGCATCAAAAGTCAAATTTAAAGGCAATGACTAATATTTTGGGCTATCAGCGGTGACAAAATGGCCAGCGGTCCTTCGCTTCGACTGCTTTTAGAGAGTAGGCGGGTTTTTACTGGGTGCATGTCCCAGACTCAGGCTTTATATGCTTTTCCCGCCTATACAACAACAAAAAAATACACATACACATACACCTGGAGATATGTGTGTGAGGCCAATCCATACTCCATATAGCACGAAATGCGCATATATGCAACTGTGGGAATACATGGATACCTGTATGGGCTTTCTCTCTCTCTTTCACACTCTCTGGGGACGCTATCATTGCACATTGCACAAGTGCGCAAAATTTTGGACTCAATTCACGTGCTTGGCTGCTAAAATTGTTGGCAGCCTCCAGTCGGCCGGCCGGTCGTCGTCCGCTTCATAAATTTGCACATTGAGTCGCCCTTTTGTGGTGTCATACCCGAGCAGGGAGCAAGAGCAAGGGGGCTCTGTAGGTGGCCAATGCCCCACAACATCGCCATCACCATTGCCATCGCCATCGCCATCGCCATTGCCATCGCCATCGCCATCGCCATCACCATTGCCATCGCTATACGCTTCTCTGCATTACATGCTATTTGTATTTAATTCGATATGCTGCCTTCTGCTAGAAAGAGTAGCTCCCGAAGATTTTTGCCTCTACACTGCCAACTCTCAACTCATAACTCCCAAAACCCTCTCTCTCTCTCTCCCTATGCTTGCCGCACCAATCCCCATACTCAAGTGGAGTGAAATAGTTGTGAAACACTTTGCCAAAGATGAAAGATAAACCACACGGACGCAACGGCAACGGCAATGGCTGCTGCTGCTGCTGCTGCTGCTGCTGCAACTGCAGCTTCTGCGGAGACGTCGATGTCATGCACGATTTTTGAATATATTTCTACATACTATATACTAGCACATACATACACACACAACCACTTCCTTAGTCCTTAGTCACACACATATACACACATTTGTACGTACGTAAAAATCTTTCAATTTTCAGTACTTTAACTCGCTTAACCTGAAGCATTGATGCTGACCAAGGTGTAATTGAAGTTCCGTAAACATTTATGGCCTTTTAGCTGTCATTCAGCATTTCTCAAGATGCCGGTTGAGAAAAAGCGAGAAAGACTGATAGAGACAGAGAGTGAGAGTTTGAGAGAGACAGAAAACATACCTAGCAGCCCATTTTGCGTATCTGCCTGTTAGTTGTCAGTAACTAAATACGACAATTTCGCCAAATATTACGTCAAAGTTGAATTGCACTTTGAAAACTTTATAAATCGACCACTTGAATACCGTCAAAGTTTGGTTTGGTTATATCTCATTTACATATTACGACAAACAAAGCCAATATCCTTTAAAATATCATCTCTAAGTGTTAAATTGTGTTTTTGATAGATTGCATTTTTATTTGGGAAGTATTTAAGAATTTCGTAATTCATCTAGGTTATAATGTCATCAAATCACAGCTATAGCTATACTGTTGTTTGAAGGCGATAGTGGGTGTGGCTAAATTCTAAAACAAATCTTTAAATTAATTTCGTAGCTGTAGCTATTATAGTCTCAGAGATCTAGGTGTTCATACAGACAGACGGACAGACGGATATGGCTATATCGTCTCGGCTGTTTGCCACTGATTAAGAATATATAGTATGTGTGTACTTTATGGTGTCGGAGATGCCTCCTTCTGCCTGTTATGAACATTTTCTGTTGGCACTAAGTGGTAATATGGGTAGCGGGTATACAAATCTAATAAGAATTTCTTAATATTAGGAATAATTAATTTGTATACACCAATTTTTATGCACAGAAAGGAAAGTATCTAACAGGGCTGTCGAATAAACAGTGACAAATGTTCATACATAATGCAATAGTCTTTGTTGCTGCATCAGATGTCATTAGGAAGACGCAACTGCATGTAAAAGACTGCGACGAAAAGTTTTGCGCACAACATTGTTGCTGAGATTTTTATGATTATTTTGCATTTTAATTACTCCGATTCTGGTTGCCACTCGATGTACGATGCACAATGCACAATGCACGATGCACGATGCCTGCTGCCTGCTAGGGCAATGAAAGTGCTGTAGAAAATGAGTGATGACATTGGCAGGCCACCAATCTGCATTCTCTTCTTGCTCATTCTCCAATCTCCATTTTACATTTGCAATTCTCTATGTAGTATTTTGCCATGGCATGCAAAGATCAAGCGCATGCAATTGACATTATATATACGCCTCGTTTTCCAGGCTGAACTGTGTCGTTGTCGCAACCACATCTGGCCCCTTCTTGACGTTATTATCCATATAAATAATATATAATATTAAAAAGATGGGAAATAAAAACGAGAATTAAAGGAAAAAACAAAAGTTAAAAACGGCGACATGCACGCAAAATTCCCATATGCGGCATGGGGAAGTGCATGTCGTGAGTGCGACTGGGGTGGGCAGATGGACGGAAGGCGCAGAGTATTCAATTGGTGGGCGTGGCATTGACTAACATTGAACTCAATGGCTGTGCGTTGGTTCGGCTGTTGTTCAGTTCTCATTGTTTATTGTATTGTATTTTGTATTTCGTGCCGAGCGCAGCGATAAAAATGCTGCTAAAGTATAAATTATGTCAAAATGAAAAGTCAAAAGAAAAAAATGACGCCATCGAGGGTTGTACGCAAACTTATTTGGCCATCGATGAGAAATATGCCTAATAAATGTGTGTATTGAGTATTGAAACTCATGGAATATCATATTTTGTTTTTTTTCTATTTATTTCTTATATACATATGTATGTATATATTGATCAGCTCCACAACTTTTCACACACACACAAAAATACCACAATAAAAGCGATGAGACAATGTGTCGAACCAATAAAAAGCAATATATGTAGCTTGACTGTGTGTGAAAACGTGTGTGTATTGGTGTCAATCCGGGTCAGGCAGACAAAAAAATGCGCATAATTGGCAAATTTTGAGTGAATTTGCCTGATAAATATGCAAAATACGATGCAACCAGCGAGACCTAACACCATCATCAACAGTACCAACAACAGAGCCCGCTATCTTCTATGATCCGTCCTCCATCTTCCATCCTCTATACGTCTATCGTTCCATCAACACCAACGCGAGAATTGTACAAAAAGGTGCAACACATAAAGAAACACTTCAATACTATCCATCCCGAATTGGCGCATCATCATAAGCATTCAAAATGTCAATATGTGTTTGGCGCAACATTCTTCAAAGTGAATACTGCACAAAGAAATGTAATCAATGCTATTCATTAAATATTACTGGAAATTATCAGAAGTGATTATTAAAGCTTCAAGCAAATGGAGTTTTCGATATTTTTATTGGTAAATATTATATATATAGAATCGATTTAATTCAGTTCCGTGGTCAGCATAAATATCAAAATACTGTTTTCGAAAGCTCCTCGTAAAACATAATCATTTATTAACATACCAATCAAATTTAACTACATTCCTCAATAACAGATCTTTTAAGTTTGTACACATCAATCTGGTAGCGAAAATAAATATTAAATGGTGTCCAACGATTGTATATAATCCAAATTAATTAAGAGACATTATCGCATAAAATTTAATTTGTGTGGTTTTCTAGCATATATAAACGCTTTCAAAACGTGCAAAACTCTGGTAATCTCTTTTTACACCCAAAGACTTGGGAGTCGATGGAGCATGATAGCGAAGACTTCTCGCTTGTGTATGGCTTCTTTAGATGATTCAGACAGAATTCAGACTGAATTCTGCCTACGTGCATCGGCATCCCCATGTCACTGCTGCATTGCCCAGTTTAAACACACCTGCAAGAGATCTATGATCAGCAGTTCGAGTGAACACCAAACTATAATTCTTGGTACCCTTCAAGTACCGTAACAGTGTTGCTTGCCATAATTTGAGTTATATTGGCTGAAAACGCTATCAACCAAGCTTTGGTATATAATCTTTAATGCTTCTGCTATTTCTTCTTCAGCCTTCGGCCAATTATCGGTTGTCAAGGTCTTGTTAACGTAAATAGGCGTACTTGCAGACTTGGAATGTTGAACTGCTTTAGTATGTATTTATTGCTGCTACTAGGGACGCCGCTACGTAGAATTCTTCCTCAGAACCCCAAGTATCGCGCCATCTCCACGAGAGTTCCATTCTTGCCCTCAGCTATTCCATTTTGCTGTGGCGTGTACTCCACTGAGAACTGGACCTTGATGCCCGCCGATACCAGATAGTTCTTGAACTCGTTGCTTCTATATCTGAGTGTCTTCAACTTCTTGCCAGTCTTACGCTCAACGAAATTCTAAAATCCCTTGAATGGTGTAGATCTCAGTCCATTTGGAGTAACAGTCGATCACACACATCACTGTATACCAATTCTAATAGTTACTTGGATCTCGTCTTTGACAAGGGTATCGACTTCTGAGATTGGTTCCCCTTGTTGCGGTTTTTGCAGACTGGCAATCTGTTGTTCATATGACTGCTTTTAGGACCTTTTCATTTAGGGGCCCGAAATGCTTATGCGATTTCTGGGTTCTGCCTTGACCCTTAACGGCAACCTGACCCTTTTCGGTAATTTCGTTTGTGTAGTAAAAGCTTTGCGTTTGACACTACGCCGATTTGTCCGTTTTTATTATGTCAGTACTTTTCTTCTTAGACAGGTTTGAGCTCTTAACTGCACGTACATTTTCAAACCTGTTCTTCACTGAGCACATGTTCGATGTAACTTCAGTCTGCTCATGATATCACTCTCGGATGCCTTGCCGTAGGCATCCATTTGATTGGCGTCCTGTTAAGCCAATTCTTCTGCATTAATCACGATATTTTTTGTTTGCTCATTCAAAATCAGCCGTATACTCAGCGGTTGTTATCATCACTTGGGGTGCCCATAATGCTCTTTGGCACAAATATGTATGTATGCATTCTTTGATAGTGATTTAAGTATGTATAAATGGATTTTCAACGCATTTTTACGTACATTTCAAGTTTTGTTTGATGAGTCTTAAGAACAGTTGCCATGAATTTGTGAGTTTATATAAGAGAAATTGTTCTTGACACTCCCTTCATTCTGTATTAAGGTAAGTCTAATTTATATAAAAATGTTAAGAAACGAACTTTTAATTGGACCTACAAAGTGAATCGCGTAAAGTCCCACACTAAAACTTCTTTTAATTTGTAGAGTATTAAAGTATTGTATTGAAACTATATTAAAAAGCTTTTCCCAAACTTTCATGATTCGATTGACCCGATCGTTCCTATGTCATATTTAAGATGTAGCAGTCTGATCTGAACAATTTTTATACACAAAATACTTAGGGATACAAAATCGTGATTGGTAAAGTTTCATAATTATACCCGCTAACTATAGGGTAGAAGTGTATTATAACTTAGCGATATAGCCATGTCCGTCTGTGCCGTGCAAAATATATACAGTGACTGATGTACAATATGCGTTATGGTAAAGCATTATTTTAGGCTAACGATTTAGCGACAGTTGCTTCGCTACGAGACATACATATGTAATTAACTTGTTATAAATATTTATTAATGTGAAGACCAAAATATGCAATATTATTGAATAATTTGAATGTTAATTGCTTATAGTATATAATATGGTTCAGTACAATTTTCATACTTAAAATTGAATGCCGAGACAATTTAAAATTTCTTTAGATCAATACAAATTGGAGCAGCTTCCAAATGCTGAATATTAAATGACAATGAGTCTGTTTGAAGTTTGTTCAATGTCGATATTTAAAATATGTACGCAAGTGTGTATGTTATGTATGAATGTGCTTGAGCTCTTGTTAAATAAAATTAAACGGTCACATGTGTGAGCGTGTGTGTATGTATGCGTGTGGGGCATGTGTGTGCTTTTGGCATAAGAATGCGTCCAAGTGTATCAATGATATTAACTCTCTTTCGGTATGCGTATGTAAATACACATAAAAACATTCACACACACACACTCACACACAATTCTCACTTGCATACAAGAGTAGTACAGTAGACAGATTTAGTTAGGCATTCCACAAATCATTTCCTCCTGAATTTCGCCAAGTTTATTAATGGCCTCAAAAACATTTAGTTTTGTTTTCTTCTAATTTTAAACATCAAATCAATTTGGATACCTATTAAAATATATCTGATCTTTCATTTACTATTTATTTATTAATTATTATTCCTATCTCTACAAGACAGAGCTTACGATATATTAACATAATAACTAACTTGTCATTAATAATACAGAGTAAATATCAATTATTTGAACATTTACTGCTAATTGACATTTCTAATTCAATTGAATATATTATTAAAATTGTCTTATCCATTAATTGTTATCACTTTAATACTTGTATACATACATATGTATGTCTAGTTTATTTGTTGATGGTGCTGTTTTCATTTGTTTAATATTTAAACATAGATAATTAAGAAAATCTAACAATTGCATATAGGTGAAGAGTTGATTAATAACCTAATGTTAAGCTTAGAATTATTTTTTAGCAAATAATTAATTCGCACTGAGATTAAAACTGCTATCTCTGCAAAATGCATTTTTTTTTTGTTATAATAAAGTTTAATTTTAATCGAAGACTGATTAAAAGTTTCACTTGGCTTCAGACCTTAAGTGTGTTGCAGTGTGACTGTGTGTACGTGTATGTGTGTGTGTGTGTGTATGTGTATGTGTGTGTGTGTGTGTGTGTGTGTGTGTGTGTATGAAAGCTGTCTGTTGAATTATCTTTCTTTTTAATTATATAGATTCAATTTCAATTTCAGTTGTAACATATAATACTAGAGAAATTTCGATCAGCTGTATTCTTTATTTCGCTCAAGCATTTTATTTGAGGAACATGCAGGTATATAACATACATACATACATACCTAGACTACTCATACTCATTCACACACCCATTCGTACACGCATGAGTGTATTCGAATTCGCACCGAAGCGTGGGCTGCTACTTTTGCCGCAGGAAGCGGTCGCAGCTGTGGGTTTTAAAATTTCAATTCATTTCCGTTGTGCATACGGCACACACACCACACCACAACACTACGCCACATATCACAACACTTGCACACAAACACACACACGCACACGCACACGCACACGCACACGCACACGCATTTCGTATTATATTTGCAATACATACGAGACAAAAAACAAACTGCGCCTAAATGGAAGACAACATCAGCAACAACAATAAAAACGAACAGTGGACAGCCCAGAGGAGCCTGGCAATTTATATGCTGAAAATGGCAACGGATCGAGAGGAGCTAGGAGGGCCAGCAGCAACTAGCCTGGAGGCAGTAACCAGGAGACAGAAGCCAGGAGCCAGACGCAGCCAGGAGATAGGATGCAGCATTCGGCTCTACGCTACGGGCATTATTACGGGTGTGTGCGACACTTTTACGTTTAAATGTTAAACGCTTCAAGTCAAAAATTCAATAAATATCTGGCATGTTGTGGGCGTGGTCAGTCGATGTAGTTGTTGCCCAGTTGCCGGCAGCCGGCAGCCGGCCAGTTGCTGGTTTGCCCATTGTCCGTGGCAGCCCCATTGCCACCACCATTGCCGCACCACGGTAAATTGCATAAGTGTATGACAAATAAATGCAAGCATGCAGCCCGTAGACAACAACTCTAGAAGCGTGGCTGGTGCCAATCCCAGCAGCCAGGTGGCGATGCTGATATCGATGTCGACATCGACATTCGTGTTCAGTTCAATAATATTTGGCTACGCTTCGGCATCGGAGTCGGCGTTGAGCAAGCCGAATCTTTCCCTCCGCTATCACATACAAATTGGAACCAAAAAGGTGGTCTTGAAACAAACTTTAACTTCACTTTTCCAGAATTTCCAATTGCTATTTATCTCTGAGCTCTTTACACTGTACTGATAATACATTTAACTTAAGTTTGAGCGAAGGCCTTTGATATATTTATGTATAACTTGACGTTGACTTACGTAGTATGCACCTTCAAGTGTCCCAAGCGATACCAAGCCAAAGCTTTTTACGCGCGGATCCCTAAAGTCAATAACTTTGCATATTGAAATATTTCATTATTTGTATAATTATCTTTATAACTGTTATATTTAAGAGTTGGCCTGACAAGTTAGTAGGCTAACATACAAAATATATTTTTTTAGCTAACTTGATTTTAGTATTCAATTTGGTTGCAGTGTTGCCGTTTTAGCAGTTTTCCTGACAGATCTGTCAAATTTTCAACAGCTTTAGCAGGTCAAATTTGAAAACAGCAGCTATCAGGAAATCTGTCAGGTTCTTGTCAATCCCAGCATTTTATTTGTCAGGTTTTCGAACCTGTTCAAATTGTTAACGTGTGTTCCAAATTGCCATCCAATTTAGTATTTGTTGTAGTATTAATGATACATGCAACCTTGGTGTTTTGGTAGAATTCTAATGTGAAACTTATCGTAAAATATGCCTAAAAAATTGTACTAGCATAAATTTTGCAATATTTGGGAAAAACTCAGAGATTTTGAAAAATGACTGTGTCGGGATCCGATGGACCCTGTCAAGGCCTTTTGTAAATACTTTTTGTTTTTTTTTGGATTGGTCTCCGACGGAAAGATGTCTGTTGCCTTAACTACGAGATACCTGAAAAGTACCTACATTTTTGTAAGTCAAACGAACCCTAGGATTCATTAAATGTGTATGAAAATGAAAACTGTATTGATAATCAGAGAATTTAAATGTAAAGAGCAATAAATTATCATCATAAGATTCACTAAAACTTTTTTGTAATGTTCTCTTTTTAGGAAGTTTTAGCAGCTTCTGCTATATTTTTTAGGAACGGTTTGTCAGTTTCTTGAGCGCAACTGCTGGCAAGATTGTTTAATTGTCATTAGGATAATACCGCGATTATACTGCTTTTACAAATGTTCGATGCCATGTTTATAGAACGTCTTGTCGCAAGCCTTAAAATATGCTTCAGCTTCGATTTTAAGCTATTTATCGTTGAAAAATTGTTATTCAGAGAGCATTCTCCTTATGTCTGATAATAGGAAAAAGTCGATGGGGCCTCCATCTGGAGAATAAGAGGGTGGGGCGAAACCCAATTCATTCAACTTAGCCATCGTTCCCATTGACTTGTGGCACGGTGCATTGACGTGATGAAAGAAAACTTTGTTCTTCTACAAATGCAACCGTTTTGCGATAATAGCTCTAGTTATGCCCTTTTTAAAATAATCCATAAGTATCCATGCGCATTGCAAAACACTGATGCCATTACCTTGCCAGCCGGCATTTGAATATTTTCTCACTTTGAAGATGGTTTACCAACCATACTTTAAGATCTTTAGGGTTTCAGCTATATCGTCTAACTTCATTATGATTATTCAAAATTATTTTTTGGACGTTTTTGATGTAATTCTTGTTAACAGCCGCTTTGGGCCTTCGCCTGCACGCATCGTCCCCGGTGCTCATTTCAGCTCGTTTAAATGTAGCTAACCATTTGATTGATTTTCTTTACTAACACTCAACATTTTTGTTTACCGATATCGTCCCAAAAGCTCAATTGAACATCCTGAGAACCATCACCGGGGCACCGTGGTACGTTCACAACAAAAACATACAGGAAGACCTAAATATTCAACCAGTCAGAGATGTAACAGCTAAACAGAAAGAGAAATACCACAGCAAGGGTGCGGGGAAAGCACCCTAGCCCCTCACGTGTGCAGCCGCTATCTTCATCGCAGCAATGATCTACCAACCCAGCGATAGAATCTAGGGACGTGCAATACTAAAACAGTTCAATTGAATTAATAGTTAATGTTTAGTTTTAAGATTTGATAACTAATTGTTAGTCTTAACTCAAGAGAAGATCCAATAAATAACAGCAAAGTATTTAAAAAAAAACTCAAAATGCTGTATGTCACAATAGCATCTGTACGACAGCTGTCAAATTTGGGGGTAGAGCTTACTAAACAAGTAAGAAAGCTACAGTCCAGAGTGCTCGACCGTGTGATACCCGCAACCCATTTCGAGAGAAAACAAAAAACATAAATGTGGGAATGGGTCTGGCAACGCCAATTTATCCACCTATCGATTAAGAGAAGAAAGGAGTATCGATTGGGAGGGAAGTCGAGAGACGACAGTTTGTGACGACGACGAGAAAAAGCAAGACGTGCTAACGACGACCGCGACGAATATATCTAAATAATATAATTAATCACATACTTTAAATAAAATTAATCAAACCTAAATACAATAATAATTAAGGATTAAACTTATGAAATAATAAATAAACATCATAAAACCAATCCCACATATATTGGGGGCTCAACCTAAAAAGAAAAGCCAAATGAAGTATTTCACAATGTGGTGTAATGCAAATGAAGTATTTCACAATGTGGTGTAATTCAAATTGAACTATTTCACAATGTTGTGCAAAGTTGCGTAAACGATTACAAGCGTGTGACTGACATACATACATACAAAAAATCTTTAACATTGAGACACAAACTGGTGAAATTCGAGAAAGATGTCGCGACTTGGTGAAATTGAAGAGGTATGCAAACATTTGCGCATTGCAAAAAGGAAGAATATTAGTTTGCTGCATAAATTTGTGTTTGAAAGTGAAGGGGATCGTAAAAATCGTGAACGCTTACGTGAATTTAGAGGATTTCAATATGATGAAACTAGCCAAGAATATAATGACAAAATAAATTTCGTTGCTGCAAATCTAACTGACGGTGATCTTGTTATAATCTGCCATTTGCTTGACATACGTCATAATGTAAACGATTTAGCAAATCACATTTTTTCAAATATGCGAAGGGGACAACTGCTTAATGCCGATGATGAACAAGAAGTCGAAGAAGAAGATGACGATGATGATGATTCTGACGCTAACGATGTAGCTGATGAATTAAACGAAGTGCACATAGACGATGTGAACAACGTTAACGACGAAAGTGTGAGTCTGGCAGATAGTGACGAAAGATATAGAACAGCAGAAATACCGAGCGCACGTGAAAAACAAAATAGAAGCAAACCGATTACAGCAAATTCGACAGTAATGGAAAGAAATATTGAGTTCGATGCCATAGGCAATGGTAACGTACCAAGATTCGCTCTTAATTTTCGAGATATCGAGGATTCAATCCGTTTGTTTAGTGGCGATGATACATTATCAATCGAAGTGTGGATTAATGATTTTGAAGATATGGCTTCTATAATGCAGTGGGACAGCTTACACAAGTTTATATTTGCAAAACGATCTCTTAGAGGTTTGGCTCGTATGTTTGCATCAAGTGAGCGTGGCATATCAACGTGGCAAGCATTAAAACAAGCACTTCTTCGTGAATTCAAAATGACAACGAATAGTGCAGAACTTCACAAACAGATGAGTGAAAGAAAAATGAAACAAAGTGAAAGTGTCCTAGAGTACTTACTGATAATGAAGGAACTAGCAACGCGCGGTAATATACAGCTGTGGGTAAGGAAATAGCAACAAATGAGATATTAAATTTAACAATGTTTTTTTTCCCATATTCCTTTACGTTAGTAGATCGGTTGCATATGGTTTTGGTGAAATGGAATATTGAGATGTGAAAAATGTAAAAATCCCGTTAGATTTCCTATTTTTTTATGTTTTTTAAGCATTCTTGCGCTTATGCCTCAAATATTGTCTGCGCCGTGAAATAGCAGTTTTTCATTTTCTTTTACAAAAAATGACGAAAACATTAAAAATGTTTTAAAAAGTGAGTTGAATTATATTAATGAATATATTTTAAATGGAAATACACTAAAACAATGTACAAAATTTCATTTAATTGGGTATAGGACACTGTTCTGAGGCACTGTTTCGAGGAAGAAAAAAATGTTAATCTAACACTTAATAGGGACGAAAAAAACTTAAAAATTTATTCGAAAACTGTTAATCTGCTCTGCCAAAATGGTATCCAATGCCATAAATTATGAATCGAAGGCCGAAAAACGTGGTATCATACTCAAAACCACAAATGTTGAGGACCCTTGTATAGTGACCTTCAGCAAAACTGATCCTTTTACATCCTGTAGGGATATAAAACGGGATCCAAAGTTGGGGATTAGGGGCGTGACTATTCGACGATGACTTGTAAATAAAAATTGGAATGCGGGAATCCCATGAAAGGTGAAATTAGCTTGGTGAGAGACATATCAAAGCCCTGTTGGTGTTTGCCAAAAGCCATTGGAACGGGCCGGTATCAGAATGGCGTAATATTCTTTGGACAGATGAGTCCAAACTGGTTTTATTTAGTGGAGCAGGCTAAAGACAGTATGTCCGTCGATCTCCAATCACCAAACCCAACATATGACCAGTTTGGACTCATATTCCTCCATTGTGTCATTCCAATGGCTTTTGGCAACCACCAACAGGGCTTTGATATGTCTCTCACCAAGCTAATTTCACCTTTCATGGGATTCCCGCATTCCAATTTTTATTTACAAGTCATCGTCGAATAGTCACGCCCCTAATCCCCAACTTTGGATCCCGTTTTATATCCCTACAGGATGTAAAAGGATCAGTTTTGCTGAAGGTCACTATACAAGGGTCCTCAACATTTGTGGTTTTGAGTATGATACCACGTTTTTCGGCCTTCGATTCATAATTTATGGCATTGGATACCATTTTGGCAGAGCAGATTAACAGTTTTCGAATAAATTTTTAAGTTTTTTTCGTCCCTATTAAGTGTTAGATTAACATTTTTTTCTTCCTCGAAACAGTGCCTCAGAACAGTGTCCTATACCCAATTAAATGAAATTTTGTACATTGTTTTAGTGTATTTCCATTTAAAATATATTCATTAATATAATTCAACTCACTTTTTAAAACATTTTTAATGTTTTCGTCATTTTTTGTAAAAGAAAATGAAAAACTGCTATTTCACGGCGCAGACAATATTTGAGGCATAAGCGCAAGAATGTTTAAAAAACATAAAAAAATAGGAAATCTAACGGGATTTTTACATTTTTCACATCTCAATATTCCATTTTACCAAAACCATATGCAACCGATCTACTAACGTAAAGGAATATGGGAAAAAAAACATTGTTAAATTTAATATCTCATTTGTTGCTATTTCCTTACCCACAGCTGTAGATAATGAAGCTATTATGCAATACATGATAGATGGTATAAGTGATCGAAGTGTTAATAAATCTATATTATACAATGCCCGAGATATCAAAGAGTTCAAAGAAAAACTAAAAGCGTACGAAAAAATGAAGGGAAAAGTGAACTATGTGAAAAACGATGATTATTCAAAAAATACAAATAAAAAAGAACAGTGGAGTGACACAAAGGAAAAATATGACGACAAAAAAAATAATAATAACGCTATAAAATGCTATAATTGTGGCGGCAAGGGACATGTTTCCGAGAATTGCGATCACAAAAGTAAAGGCAAGAGATGCTTTAATTGCAGAAGTTTTGGTCACATTTCGAAAGATTGTCAAAATAATAATAAAGCCGAAAGTGAGAGTAAACCAAATATGCGAAAAATTGTGGACGAAGATTCAGTGATGTACAAACGAGTGAGAGTTCAAGATAAGAATTTCGTAGCCTTCTTTGATTCGGGAAGCAAGTACAATATCATGAATGACGTTTCGTACAAAAATTTGAAGAGTTCAGTCTTAAATAAATTTCATATTTACTTAACGGGTTTCGGATCTAAAAATAAAATAAAACCAATCGGATCGTTTAAAGAAAAACTATTAATTGACGGTGAAGAATATGAGACAGAATTTCTGGTGGTTACCGCAGAAATACTTTCCAACGAAATAGTTTTAGGTGAAACTTTTGCTAAAAATGCCGAAATAATTATAAAACCGGATGGTTTAACAGTTCGAAAAGTCAAGAGTGAGTGTGATTACTCCAATAACAATCAAACACTAAATGATGACTCTGCAAATGAATTAGATATGATAATGAAAATAGAAATTGACAGTACTGAAAGTTATATGATTGACATCGATGAAAAAGCTAGTAAAACCTCAATTGACTATGTGAGTAAACTCATCAAAAACTACAAGCCGGAATGTATAAGGTCGACAAACGTTGAAATGAAAATAGTGGTAAATGATGAGACTCCGATATATTCACGGCCGCGCAGATTTTCTTTCACAGAACGCTGCATAATCGATGATCAAGTAGAGCAGTGGTTGCAAAGTGGTATAGTCGAGCATTCTGACTCACAGTACTGTAGTCCCGTCGTGCTTGTAAAAAAACGTGATGGTACCCCACGGTTATGCATCGATTATAGACGGTTAAACAAGGTAATAGTGCGAGATCCATTTCCGTTGCCTCTGATTGAGGATCAACTTGACAGATTGCAGGAAGCCAGTTTCTTCAGCACTATTGATCTTAAAAATGGTTTCTTTCATGTCGATGTTAACCAAGACAGCCGAAAATATACATCATTTGTAACACACAGCGGTCAGTATCAGTTCCTCAAGGTCCCGTTTGAGCAATTCACCTGGTGTCTTTCAAAGGCACGTAAATGCCATATTTCGAGATTTAACGCGTAAAGCCATTGCTTTACCTTATGTTGACGATATAATTATACCAGCGAAGACCGAAGAAGAAGCTGTGAAGAATCTTTCAATCGTGTTCCAACGTTGCCAAGAGTATGGACTAAATATCAATTTCAAGAAATGTAGTTTTCTGAAGACAAAAATACAATTCTTAGGACATATTATAGAGAACAATAAAATAAAAATATCTGATGAAAAGACATGCGCCGTTACAAAATTCCCAATTCCATTGAACCAAAAACAACTCCAAAGCTTTTTGGGCCTGGTAGGATATTTTCGAAAGTTTATTCCAATGTTCTCGATCATTGCAAAACCGTTGACGGATTTATTGAAGAAGGATGCCAAATTTTCAATTGACGATAGAGCACTGAGTGCGATTAACAGTTTGAAAACGCTAATAACAATGAAGCCAGTCTTAAAAATATTCAACCCAAAACACGAAACCGAATTGCACACGGACGCATCGATTGATGGATTCGGTGCTGTCTTGCTACAGAAATCACCTGATGATGGAAGTGTACACCCAGTCTACTACATGAGCAAAAAAACATCAGATGCTGAACGACGTCTCACGAGCTACGAATTAGAACTTTTGGCAGTAGTAGTAGCATTGAAAAAGTTCCGTATTTATCTTCTGGGCAAGCACTTTAAGCTCATAAGCGATTGTGATGCATCCATAAAATCGATGAATAAAGATAACATAAACCAGAAAATAGCTCGCTGGATCATGGTTCTTCAAGAATTTAGCTACACTCCTGAACACAGAGCCGGCAACAAAATGCGTCATGCGGATGCTCTTAGCCGTTACCCAACAATGATGATGATTACCGACGACACTGTATATAGCAGACTAAAATCCATCCAAGTGCAGGACAACGAATTGAAGGCCATTATTGACGTTCTACGAGATAGAAGCTCTCATAATAATTACTTTATGAAAGGCGGACTTCTACACAAACTTATCGACGACAATGAGTTAATTGTGGTTCCTTTGAGTATGCAACGCGAGATTATTAGGTCAGCGCACGAGAGAGGTAATTTCTCCGTAAAAAAGACAACAGAAATTATTGGCAAGCAGTATCACATTCCGAAGTTGGAGGAGAAAATACAGCAGCAAATTCGATGTTGCATACCTTGCATTGTGCTTAGCCGTAAAAGTGGCAAGAAGGAGGGAGAGCTGCATCCGATTCCGAAAGAAGAAGAACCACTGCAAACCTTCCACATCGACTTTCTTGGGCCTCTGGAGTCTACACATAAGCAATACAAGCATATCCTAGCCATTATTGACGGATTCACGAAGTTCTGTTGGCTTTACCCGACAAAGACGACATCAGCGCAAGAAGTCACAATGAGGCTACAGACGCAGAGTTTAATGTTTGGAAATCCAATCCAAATCATCACTGACAGAGGTTCCGCATTCACATCAGACGAGTTCAAACGTTTTTGCGAATTGGAGAACATAGCTCATCATTTAATAACGACTGGTTTACCAAGGGCTAATGGGCAAGTTGAACGATTAAATTCTATTATCATTTCAGTGCTATCCAAGATGTCGATCGATGACCCTACCAAATGGTATAAACACGTGGGCAAGGTGCAACAAACCATTAATTCGACGTATTGTAGAAGCACCCATGCCACACCGTTTGAGTTGCTTTTTGGCATCAAGATGCATACTAAGGACGACCTCATTTTGAAACAGATTATTGCCGACGAGATGATTCAAAAGTTTAACGACAACAGAGACGAGCTCAGAATGCAGGCCAAACAGCAGATTGCGACTATTCAAGATGAGAATAAACGCTCCTACAATCTTCGACGAAAGCCAGCTACAAATTACAAAGTCAACGATCTTGTAGCTATAAAACGCACTCAACTAGGAGGTGGGCTTAAATTAAAAGCGAAATATTTTGGACCATATCGTGTGACTAAATCAAAAACGAATGATACCTATGACGTAACCAAAGATGCGGTGTTCTATGAGGGACCAAGACAAACTATCACATGTGCGGAATTCATGAAACCATGGGTTCCAGATGGCGACTGCAACTACGACGCATTCGAGGCGAATGCATGAGAGGATGGCCGAGTTGTGGGAATGGGTCTGGCAACGCCAATTTATCCACCTATCGATTAAGAGAAGAAAGGAGTATCGATTGGGAGGGAAGTCGAGAGACGACAGTTTGTGACGACGACGAGAAAAAGCAAGACGTGCTAACGACGACCGCGACGAATATATCTAAATAATATAATTAATCACATACTTTAAATAAAATTAATCAAACCTAAATACAATAATAATTAAGGATTAAACTTATGAAATAATAAATAAACATCATAAAACCAATCCCACATAAATGATATTTTAACAAAAAATATACCAAAGAATATACTGAAACTTGTTTTTTTGTATATATTTGAAAAAAAAAGCGGGTATAAAAATCCATAATATACCGACATGGTCACACTGTCAACTAAACAAACAAAGCGCGGGCAGCTGCAAGTGAATTTTGCATATAAAATTGATTCTTTAATAACTTCCTTGTTTTTCTTTCGATCTTAACCAAATTCACAGGAATCATTGAGAATATAATTATTCAATACTCTAGGCCCATTATTACGGACCTTTTCAAGTTTATGGGGGCGGAAAGAGCGTGGCAAAAATCTTAAACAAACTTGATCTGCGTAAGACCTACACGATTGCTGTCAACAGATATCTCTAGGTCATTCACACACTTAAAACGTCCATTTCCATTGGGTACAACTATTTTGATAAATAATTTAACAAATAACTTTTGTTCTACTTATCCGAAATTACAGGGTATATTAAGAGTATTAAGCACAGAAGCCCTACCAAATAACACAACATTACAAAAAGAACTTTTGGAGTTATACGCGATTTACATAAAAAAAAGGTGGACTTTTTCTATATTTATGCATATTGTGGGCGAATGGGGCGTGGCATCCAACTTTTGAAATAAACTTGATATGTCTTATAGTCTCTGAGATCTAGGTTCGGACAGACAGACGGACATGTCTATATCGTCTTGGCTGTTGACACTGATCAAGAATATATATACTTTATGGGGTCGGAGATGCCTCCTTCTCCCTGTTACATACATTTTCTGTTGGCACTAAGTTATAATACCCTTCTACCCTATGGGTAGCGGGTATAAAAACTATGCTATTAATGTTAGCCCACCAGAGGATCAACTTATAATATGAAATATGGAATCTGAATATAGAAAAATTGGACTTCGAATATAATATTTATTTATACATTGTATGTATATATGTATGAATAGATATTATATACCTAATATATACATACATATATATACGTATATATATGTATATAGATATATGGGTTGAGTCAATATTGGCATGGCTAAGTGTACTTTGTATGTTATGTAAATTAACTACTGCTCCAAAATGTTGTGCAGCACGAAATGATTCATTAAAATACTTGCGCTAGAATGCATTTGTCTTTGTTGTAGTATGTGGGAGTTGTTGTCGTTTTTGGTTTGTAGGGAGACAATGTGGAAGCTGAAATATTTTGGAAGAGGAGTATGTGGCAACGAAGTGCTGTTGGCATGTCTATAAAGGTAACCTTCTTAATTTGTTATGGCCGCCATTTTTTGGGGGCATACGCAAACGGGGTGCAGCTCAGTGGCCTGCCACAGGGCCGGAGCGTGCCCTGGCTCTCTGAATACTCTGCAGGCTTCGTCTGCCCTATGTTCCTGCTGTTGTCACACGTTGTACCAGTGTCTTGCCACCGTCCTGCAGTCCTGTTGTTTTGTGTGCCTTCGTCCTGGATGAACGTCCAGCTGCCGTTCGCAGAGTCGCATCTTTCCAGGAAGCGCCGCAAGCGTTGGCGCTCTATGCGGCTTGTCACTTTGCGTTATCCACGTTTTGTTTCAGCGTTTCTCTCCTGTCCTGTTTCTGCTCCTGCTCCAGCCCAAGCTCCTGTTCCATCTCTTTCTTCGTATTTTTGTTGTTGCTATTGTTGTTATTGTTGGCATATTTGCATTGCGGTGTCGCCTCCGTATCTGTTGTTCTTGTTGCTATTGCACTGGGTGGGAAGCTGCTGCAATAGCTATTTGTGTGTAGAGCAAAAAAACAACAACAACAAAGAGAAACAACTTTGCATTGTTTACTTTTTGTTTGGTTTTCAGCTGAAACTTTATTGTTGCTGTTTCTGTTGCTGTTGCTGTTACTGTTGCTGCTGCCTTTTTTGCCACTCTGTCAGTTTTTGCCGCTTCCATTTTGGCAGGCTCGAAAGTAAACTAAAGCAAAAACCAAACAACTTAACAGCCAACGCAACAGCGAAGCTTGTTGCGGTCAGATAAGCAATACCAATACACTCAAACAAACCATCTACACACCCACAAGATATATCTATATATGTGTGTATATATAAATATGTATATATATATAATATATACATATATAGGGAACTTGCTGGTTCTGATGCAGATCGAGCACGATATGCGGATTTAGATGGAGATGTCGGTGTTCTTAGAGAGCGAGAAGCAGAAGGGAGAGGAAAAGAAGGGAAGAGAAAGATTATTTTAGGTACTAAAGAAAATTGTAAAATTGTATTATCATGATTATGCATCGGCAATAGATAAAAGTGACGGCTTGAACAGCAACTTATATTGTAAAGATTTATCTTTGTGTTTTTATACCCGCTACCGATAGGGTAGAAGGGTATTATTAACTGCCATCAGAAAATGTATGTAACAGGCAGAAGGAGGCATCTCCGACCACATAAAGTATATATATTCTTGATCAATGTCAACAGCCGAGACGATATAGCCATGTCCGTCTGTCCGTCAGTCTGTCTGTATGAACACCTAGATTTCAGAGACTATAAGAGCTAGAGCTACCAGATTTGGTGACAGTACAGTTCATTTTAAACTTTTGTCACGCTCTTTTCCGCCCCCAAAAGCTTTAAATGCCGTAATAATGGAGTTTTGCATAATAATATATATGTATATTTTCAATGACTCCTGTGAATTTGGTTGTGATCGAATGAAAAACAAGGAAGTTATTAAAGAATCAATTTTATATGCAAAATTCACTTACAGCTGCCCGCGATTTGTTTGTTTAGTTGACAGTGTGACCATGTCGGTATATTATGGATTTTTGTACCCGCTATTTTCAAACATATACAAAAAAACAAGTTTCAGTATATTCTTTGGTATATTTTTTGTTAAAATATAATTTAAATGTTTTCTTTTCTCTCGAAATGGGTTGCGGATATCATACGGTCGAGCACTATCGACAGTAGCTTTCTTACTTGTTATATATATTTTTATACCCGTTACCTATAGGGTAGAGGGTATTAAAACTTGGTGATAAAAGGAAATGTATGTAACAGGCAAAAGGAGACATCAGTGTGTTCAGACAATATGGCCATGTCCGTCAGTCTGTCGGTCTGACTGACTCAGAAACGGTTAGCGTTAGAGCCAGCAATTTTTTTTTGAAACATGTGTTATTGTTGCACGCAGATCAAGTTTGTTTCAGATTTTGCCAACTCTCTTTTCGGCCCCTGAAAAAAAAAACAAACAACGAGCGCAAGTTTAAAGCTGCAATTTGAGTACACACAATAGTACCTACAGTCGAAATAAATTCATGAAACAAATATATAGGTCAAAAATAAGATGCAGCTGCATGTGATTATATCTTTTTGCCGACTGTGTATGGTATTATGGTTTATTTGCAACGTAATATTATATACCACACCAAATATACTTTTTTGTTTGTTTTTTTATCTATATTCATCCTAGTGCTACAAGCTTTATCTTGTTAATTACAGCACTCGTCACAAAATTTATAACATGAATGAAATTAAATTAAATTTATAAATTAAACAATATTTACCAATTCAAAATTCTTTAAATATTTATGTCGCTGTAATCCCTGTATATACAATTTTGCTTATTTTATTAATTAATTAATCCTATCAATATAATTGTATTATTATGTACTTTATGATGCGTTTTTAATTTTATTTTGAATTGCTTGGCACTACAAATAGTTTCAAGCGAATGTGGAAGTTGATTCCAGGTTTGAATAGCATGTATGAAGAAATGTCCTTCTGAATTTAATGTTTTATGCCTAATGCATACAAGATGGTTTGTTCTAGTATAAGTTAAAAATTGAAGTTTTGCATATTTGCATTTTGCGGGATCCTTTCTAAAAAATATTTTTTTGCAATAATATTAATGTCCTGAAATGCATATAGTCAATAAGTTTTAGGTCAGTTAATAGGTAAGTTGATTTGAGTGATTTGTCTGTTACTAACGACGTCACAATTAATATATGTACATCTTGGTATGAAATACGTCCTGGCAATTAATAGATAAATATAGTGTTCTTAATAATCCATAAGTTTTGCCGAGGGTTTTGAAAATATGGTTTGTTCCGTATTAGTCCCAGATTGAGTTGTCATCTATAGTTAAGGGTTCTAGTAAACTTGTATTAATTTTTTTTATGTATAACTTAACACTTAGATTTGACTGAATTCAGACTTAGACTATTACTGTTTGCCCAAACATTTATTATAGCTAACTCACGATTACAAACATCAACATATTCAATAATCTTACACAAAGGCGACTAACACGGACATCATCAGCATATATATGAATATTACACTCAGACACTATATCAGGCAGATCATAAACATAAATTGTGAACAACAGCGGTCCAAGGACAGAGCCTTGCCGAACGCAACGTATTGACATCGATTAGAAAGGTACTAGGACAAAAGTCTTGCTGATGTAACTATCTCAGAAATTATATAGTTTTCGAAGTTAGTACATTGTATATTGTAGAATTGTATGGTCAGAATCAAATGCTTTACTAAAATCGAGTAGTGTCAAGAATGTTGCATAATTATTATCCAAATGTTGACGAATGTCCTCAGATATGCTTATAATGACTGTTATAGAGCTTCTATTTTTTCTAAATCCGGATTGTTTGTCATTTATAAGTTTATTTTCTTGTAAATATTTGTTAATCTGAATTGCCATAAGATTCTCAAAAGTCTGCGATAGAAATGGTAGAATAAAACTGGGTCTAAATTCTTTGCTATTTGGCTTGGGTATTGGGATGATTTTTGCTTCCTTTCATTTGTGAGGGAAGGTTGACGAAGTTAAAGATGTGTTAATAATATGTGTAATAAGTTAATGATTTTTATACCCGCTTCCCATAGAGTGAAGGTGGCAACAGAAAATGTATTTAACAGACAAAAGGAGGCATCTCCGACCTCATAAAGTATATATATTCTTGATCAGTGTCAACAGCCGAGGATATATAGCCATGTCTGTCTGTCAGTCTGTCCGTCTCTCCGTCTGTCTGTCTGTACGAACACCTAGATCTCAGAGGCTATAAGACATAGAGACACCAAATTTGGTACATAGGAGCCTGCATACATTACGCAGATCAAGTTTATTTAAAAAGTTGGATGCCACGCCTCCTTCGCCTACAATATGCATAAATCTAGAACAAGTCACGCTTTTTTATGTAAATCGCGTATAACTATACAAGTTTTTAGTGTAATGATGTGTAATTTGGTAAGCCATATGGGCTTAATATACCCTGTAATTTTGGATAAATTCATATTATTTGTTTAAATATTTATCAAAGTTGTTGTGCCCAATGCAAATGGACGATTTAAGTGTGTGAATGACCTAGAGATATCAAATTTGGTGACAGTATTCGTGAAGGTTTTATGCAGATCAAGTTTGTTTTCGATTTTTTGGTATTGAAGTATTTTGTGTCTTTCGAAATGGGTAGCGGGTATCTTACGGTCGAGCACTCTTTACTGAAGCTTTCTTTGTTTCGTCAATACCAATTGCGTTAGACTTAATTTTCGAAATACTTTCAAATACATACATCACACATAAATCTAAAGCTATTATCACAGTATCTATAGGGTTCAGAATTAAAGTAAATATTTTCTGAAAGTTATGCCATCCACTTCATCATTAACCTCTGGCCTATGATTTTCAAGTCCTATGTTTTAAATTTCTTTCAATCTTTGTTTTGTATTCATTGCATTTTGGAATTTATTCACGCTTAAATGTACATATAAGCTTGAACGTAAATTTCTTTAAATCTCTAAATGCTCGAAAATGGACATGATTTTTGTATCGCTTCCACTTCTTATATGCAACATTTCGTTCTTAGATTGCCTTTTTAATATTATAGTCAAACCACAGGCTCTCCAAATATTTGATTTTCATTGTTGTTAGAAGTACAGAACCTTTTTTGTAAATAATTTATATTACAAAAGGAAGTATATATCACTCCAATTAAGAATATCAATGTCAGAAAAAAGTGTTTGATAGCCAAGATTGTTGTAGTCACGATAGTCTATTGAATTGTCATTACATTGTAAGAAAAAGTCATATGTCATATTAATAAGGTCATGTTTAGAGAACAACGGTACTGATTGTTGATAATATATTGGGGCTCTGTTAGTCAAGTTTACAAAGAATAAGTCTAATATCGTGTTCCTAGAATTTGCCTGTATTGCAATTGTCGTATGTTCAAGTTTTAAATATAGCGATACCATACTGTGAATAAGATGGTTTTCTTTTAAAATAGCACTATTAAAATCTCCCGTCAACATTAGTTACATCTGTGTATGTCAATGGAAGAGTCGAGATAAGATTCGACAAGTCTGAGTAATTTGTATTTCGGTTGGGTCAATATATGCAGCCAATTAGAGTAGAGAATACGAATAAAAAGTATTCTATTGCACCAGCTTCAGAGTGTTTACAAACAAAATTAGCTTTCAATTTCATCATAATATAAATGGCACCCTCTTTGCACATCTTACCTGATCAGCGTAATACAAATTATAAGCACAACAGTCAATTAGGGCCTGTTGTAGCGTGTGGTTTGGGTGATCTCATATAAACCTTAGCAAAGAATACGCGGCGGTCGTGCACTTCTGGCTCGTCTGACATAAGCTCGCCGAATGGGGTGTGGGTTTTTGCTTTGTCTTCTATGCTGCCACGTAAGATAAAAAACAAAACAAGTGCACTACGGAATCTAATCAAACAAACTAAGATATGAATCTGTTACCACAAGGCGAAATTGGAAGTTTTTATCAATTAAGGTATTATTAGGGTAACTAGATGTTGGTAAACCCTATTCTTTACCCTCCCTACCATGGTAGCCTTTCTTATAGTTGTGGGCGACCCCAAAATTATCGTTGAGTTTATTACAAGAGACGATAGTTCTTGATCATAGTGCCGGCGATGGACCAAGAAGGAGAACTTAACACTTCATATTAATATTCAAATACATTATCGTTTATTTTTGGCTCTACTATCCTTCATTTAAAATAGACCAAAACATGTAAACAATTCATCAGATAATTCGATAAGCAAAAGAAAAAAAATACGATCAGTAACTATATATATAGAATTGTATTGAGAGGCAATACAGATACAGCAATAGAGCATTACTATTATTATTACTCACAGTACACAATCAATCCATCCCTGTTAATCTCCGCGCCCGTTAAATCAGCTGTTGAAACTGTTGATCAAATATTAAAGGTTGATTTCATCATATATGCCTACACGCGAAGATGCATTGCGTGTAGAGGTATCAGCGTTACTGATCGTTGACCTTATATTAAAGGCATATTAAAATTAATTACTAACTATGTTGCAAAAATTGACATTAAAAATAATTTAAGAGATACAAATCTTTAGTGCTAACACACTCTTAACGTTTTGATCAATAATGTCTCGAGATCACTCCTTTCTATCTCATCTAGATAGTTTGGTGAGGAAGGTAGTCTCTAATCCACAACTATGCACTAGCCGCTAAGATTATAGCGCCATAGGCTTAGTCTTCAGTGGCCGGCGCAGAAGTTAATATCGGGATTTAGAACTTCTACACGGGATGTCTGCTTCTCAATTAAGCCAGTTAAGGGCTAGGTCACGCCGCAGGTGCAGCGCTTGGGTAGATCACGTAATGCTTGGATCTCCAATTTCAACGAGATGAGGTTATGTGGCCCGCCTGGTGCAGCGCTTAAATGAGTCGCGCTATGCGCGCTCACCGGCGGCCAGGACCAACAAACAATATGGATTCTCAAAAATTCCGCTCCTTCTGTTTCGACACTATTATTGGCAGGTGCAATATCGCACAGCTGGCCACGAAATATTTAATCACAAGATTATTTCTTTTATATATTGAAAACTGTCTTGCGATAAATGACCGCCACGTGTTCGTTTATTTTAATAAGTTTTGACAACGAATATTTGCGAGAAATCCAAACGATCTGCTCAAATACAATTTTGCACGCTGGATTATAATTAAATTAAATTATTTAAAATTAAACGGCTCACGCAGTTGTTTAATACTTAAGTATTTGTAAATTTGCATCATACCAGAAAATAAATATATAAATATAAAAATGAATATATGGCTAATAAGGAAGTTGTACTTACGAAAAGAATTTCTTAAAATAGGATAGAAAAGATAAAGAAACTCTTAAAAGTATGAAGAGCGAAATAATTGATGCTCTGAGAGCGCTGAAATACCTGCACGATCGATAAGGGCCAAAGTTCCATCAACTTTCCGTTCCAGCTGCAAAAGCTGAAATATGTTTCCCAAGCAGATAGTTTTGCTTCTCTTCCTAAGCTTTACATGGAAAAACACCATGCTTTTTAAGCTTAACTGCTTCGTTGAACACTGCGTTGGTTTCTTAAGTGAGCTGTCAAACATTTTAGTCAAGGCAGTTGCAAGCTTAGCTGTTGGTCCAGTTGTATTATTATAATTGGATCAACGGTGCTAGTGCGGCTGAGCTGCTTGACCCGAAAGATTTCCTTCACTCTCGGTGGCGCGGTAATCTTGATGGCAGTGCAGAGAGTATTGATTTTATTTTCCAGCTTTTCCCCTTCCATAACATGAACGCCGTGCATGCGTAGATGGCACATATCAGCAGCATTCTTCTTTTTAGATCAGATTTCTCTTTAGATTTGACATATCACTCAGAGAGTACTTGTTTGCGTGTTGTTACTTTTTTGACTAGAGCCGAAAGTGCTCGACCGTAGGATACCCGCTACCCATTTGAAGGGAATACAGAACACTTAAATTATTAAAAAAAATACCAAACAACTATACCGAATTTTGATATTTGTGAATATATGTACATATATAAAAAAAAACATAATATACCGAATTTGAACAGTCGAACAGCTGTATGTGAATATTGACCTATAAAGTCGTTCCTTGAATAACTTCAGTGCTTTTCATTTGACCACAACCAAATTCACAAGAATCATTGAGATATTTGTTGTTATTATGCAAACCAGAGTCTAGCTTTATTACGGCTTGTACAGTTGTATCTAAAAGAAATCTACGTAAGCCAATCAAGTTTAATATCTCTACATCTTTTAGTCTCTGAGATCTAGGTGTTCATTCAGACAGATAGACGGACAGACGGGCGTGGCTATATATACATATATAAACAAAAATAATGAAGGTTACTTCATAACTCCCTACAATTAAAAATCATTAGGATATTGTTATTATTCATATTTTTTATTTTTTTGGTAAACAATTTGTTTCTAAAATATAATTATCATGATTTTTTTTTGTTTAAATAGATAAATAAATTCAGAGAATATAACAAGTATTTATTTATGTCCAATATTTATGAATGATCTTTGCAATTCCTTCAAATAAAAGAGAAATGCATACATAGCTGTAATTGGAAGAATCAAAATGTCTTTTGTCGCAATTTTCGACTTATTCATAGTATATTGGCTATGTGCGACAGCATAAAATGTATTACTTAGATTACATAAACAATGAAAGGTAGAGCTACAAACACGAGTTTTTATAAAATAAAACGATTTACATCATTAAACCCACAAAACATAGGGTACAAGGATATTATAACTCAGTATCAACAGAAACAGCCGAGACGATGAAGCCATGTCCGTCAGTGCGTCTGGATATTCGTCCGTATGAACACCCCGAAATACAATTAAAGCTAGAGTTGCAAACTGAACTTTACAGCAATGAAAGATATATTCCAAAAAAGGGGTATAAAAAGTGTACCCATAGTAAGTAAAAGAGTAAATCCGCGTATCGTGTTGTGTTCGTCGTCTGAGTTGAAATGCCTCATGGAAAATTTTCGAAATATCAAAAAATTTGTTTTAGCTAATTTTACAAGTTTGTTAGTCGAAACCGAGCACACTCGAACAAAGCTTTTTTACCTGTTGTCATTTTAATCAATGACAGTAAAATTTCACTAAGCGACATGTGTTTCTGCTTTACGATACGCACTCGTATCGTGTTACATTGTCTTTGACATCTATTAAGAAGATTGCATTGAATAGAAATGTTGGATGCCGCGTGTTTATTATAGCAAGATGTGTTGACTTCGCTGATGCCTTGGCCAGAAATCCGCACACCTGAACACCTTGCTGGGTGTTTTGCAGCAAACATTTGCTTGCATGTTGCCAATGCTGCCACTGCTGTCGTTGTTGCTATTGTCGTTGTCATTGTTGGTGTTGGTGGGTGTTGCAGCGCTCACGCTAAACAAACAAAAACATAATTGGTTTGCTTGTCATTTCGGCATAATAAGCTGACAATACTTACCAACAGCAGCCAAGCAATAACAGCAACAACGATGACGGCAAAAAAGTGGAAGGAAAGATGCGGGATAACGAATATAAAAATCGAGCTGAAAAACTTACTCAGCTAGGACTGTGCACCATTTGTGCGCCTCGTGCAAGTTGAAACATGTTAATGTACTCGCAAAAAACGTTTTTTTTTCATACTATATTTATGTTCTTAAATTAAAACAATAATTGCTACGTAAGTACAAAAATACAAATCTTTTTATTTACGGATACTGATTTATGGTATTCGATTATCGATCGTGCATCTTACAATTTTTTAAGGTACCATTAAAATGAATATACAAAGCTATAATACTAAAGTTTTTTTTATTTTGTATTTAATTAAATTTTCCACAAGTGGTATGTATGAAAACTGACATGGAAGAATGTTGGAATTCTTATACCGTAAATATATCTGTGCAATCGCTTCGTTGTTGTCCCGATGTGCTGTGTCATCTCTAGGCACAAGCTAAGCTTAACCATTACAATGTATCTCAAGTAGAAATGCGCCTGGATCTTATCAGGATTTTGAGAACGGATGTTGCAAAAAAAAAACACTAGCTCTTTTGCGAATGTGCCCAAATTTTATTCAAGCACTGCGAGTTTAACACAACTGGTCAAACGTTCTCTGAATGCGCCTCAGCCTCAGCCTCAGCATGCTGCCGGTCAACTGGAGGGAGGCAACAGAAATAAAAATAACAGAATTGGTGAAAAAACAACATTTTACCCAGGGGCATGCAGACTAGTGGCTGGTGGCATTTTGTGGCATGAGGGACATGAGACACCGAGCGGTCTTCTGTTCGGTGTGGTTTTTAGCTGTAGGGTATAGTAATAGTGCTTACGAATTGGTTATTATTTTGGTCGACGACTGCAAAAAAGGAGGGAGCAGGAAGGCAGAGTGCAGAGGCTAGAAAGGAGGCAGGACAAAGACTGAGCTTTGTTTGTTTGCTTGCTTGGCTTGCTTTTGGCTGGCGGTTGTTGCCTGTCGACCTGTAGCCAAAATGGTTAAAAAGAAAATTGAGCGTAAAATGCTTAACAAATATTTTATGACTGCAAAGTTCAAACGCTTAAATGTGATCCTTTGTTGTTGTCGATGCCGCTGTTGTTGTTCTTCTTATTCTTCTTATTATTATTATTATTATTATTATTATTTTTGTTGCTGGCAAATTACCCAAAAAGCCAACAGCAGCCAACTATTTTTTGAGCAGCCAACACAATATACACATTTGCAGGCCGTGCTCACTGCTCTGAGCTCTCAGCTCTCAGCTCCCAGCCCAGCATCGGTTTCTGTTACAGCTCTCGATGCAACTGCTGCTAGAGCCATATTTATATGTATGTACATATACTATAGTATAGCTATAGCTATAGCTATAGCTATAGTTGTAGCTGTTGCTATATAGCAGTGTAGCTAGATCCTATGCGCTGCATCGCAACCCCCAAAAAATTGTTTGAAATTCCTAACAAAGCATTTTAACAATTTGCTGACATTATAACGGCGACAAGTTGAGCGAAGTCAATAAACTGTTAACTGGAAAAACAAAATGTGCTAAAGTGAAAAGTGAAAAAAATGCTGATAGTAATAGACTGGAAAGACGTGCATCAATGGCACCCCCGGCCCCGTCCCTTCTCCCCGTCCCCTTGACGCAATCCCCTTAGATACCTACAAACGACGGTCAGCCATTTCCGCGGAGGGTGGAAGTGGAGGTGGCCCAGGGTGAAGTGTTACCCCCCAGCTCTGCCCGGGAGATGCGTGGGTGCGCTTCATTCGCAGTCTATAAAGCAACGCCATGGGATTGACGAAAAAGTTTGCACAAAATTCTGTTACCAATGACGATCAACGTCAACGATGACGCTGGCTTGGAGGACGTTGGCGTAAATAGTGAGCAGCTTAATTAAAGCTATACAATTCAGAGTCAAGGTAAAACCTCACCCGAGAGTGCGTCGATAATATATTATAATTGAGAAGTGGCTATAGTCGAATTATTCAAGCATATACAAATAGACTACGAGAAACCTGACCAAACTAAAGTAAATACATTTTTGTTGTTGTTTTATTAAAATCGTTTTAAATATTTTGTATGTATTCTGAACCAAAATGTGCGTTTAATTTATTTATGTCTGTCAAAAGACATTTCATTTGCATTGTTATTACCAATCACTCAGTTTGAATTTTTGCGAAAATTTAAAAAAACTAACATCGTTCATCAATCTCACATTCATAAAAACAAACAAGTAAGAAAGCTACTGTCGAGAGTGCTCGATGCGTAAGATACCCGCAACCCATTTCGAGAGAAAACAATAAACTTAAATGATATTTGAACAAAAAATATACCAAATAAATATACTGAAATTTGTTTATATTTGAACAAAATCCATAATATTCCGACATGGTAGCACTGTCAACTAAACAAACAAAGCGCGAGCAGCTGCAAGTAAATTTTGCTTATAAAATTGATTCTTAAATAACCTTCTTGTTTTTCGTTCGATCACAACACAGGAATCATTGGGACTATCATTATTATTATGCATACCAAAATTCAATGCTCTAGGCCTATTATTACGGTTTCCAGTTTTCGGTTGCGGAAAGGGGCGTGCTAAAAATCTACAACAAACTTGATCTGCATAAGACCTACACGATTGCTGTCACCAGATTTGATATCTCTATGTCATTCACACACTTAAAACGTCCATTTCCATTGGGAACAACTATTTTGATAAATAATTTAACAAATAAATTTTGTTCTACTTTTGTTTTACCAAAATTACAGGGTATATTAAGAGTATTAAGCACAGATGGCAAACCAAATCACACATCATTACACTTTGCAAGTTATACGCGATTTACATAAAAAAAAGTGACTTTTTCTACAATTATTTTTTGAAATGACCTTGATCTGCGTAATGAATGTAGGAGTCTATGTAGCAAATTTGGTGTCTCTAGATTTTATAGTGTCTGAGATCTAGGAGTTCATACAGACAGACAGACGGGCAGACGGACATGGCTATATCGTCTCGGCTGTTGACACTGATCAAGAATATATATACTTTATGGGGTCGGAGATGGCTCCTTCTGCCTGTTACATACATTTTCTGATGGCACTAAGTTATAATACCCTTCTACCCTATGGGTAGCGGGTAAAATGAATAATATACATATAATATATAACATTTAATTTTTGTTCATAGGTAAGAAATTAACAGATTTTGTCGAAAAATAAATGTTGGAATTTTTAATGTCTCTAGTCAATTTTTTTACGAAGTTATTTAAAAGTGCGGTAGTATAATTAATTATACTATTCTTTCCGATTTGACATTTTTAACAGATTTTATGTAGAACATATATTGAATTTGCGTGAATTATTTGGTTTAGGCAACCGAAGTATTTGAGCGGTTAAATCTTTCAATGAATTTTGCAAAATTTATTTTTATTGGCTTAAAGTCAATTTATATGAACGACATTTGCAGCTGTTGGAAATTAAATTGCTTACTTATCTAATATTCATTTTCCAAAAATGGTAAAGACAATTAGCAAAGGTCACTTGGCACTATACAAAGAGATTGCACTTGTTAGAGATGAAGACAGCAGAAATAAAAATTAAGAACTTAGTTCATACAGAACCAATGAATGGAATATCAATTTACATATCATTTATACACTCATCGATATCAGTGTTAACAGCGGACGCGATTAAGCCATATCTGTATAAACACCTAGATCTCAGAGAATATAAGACTGGAGCTACCATTTTTTTTTTTAACTTTTTAGTCAAGTTTGTTTTAAATTTGGACACACCCCTTCCGCCCCAAGATAGAAGTTATTCAAAAAACAATTTTGTATGGCAATAAACAAATGCAGCGACATGCGATAAGTTCGTTTTACTGGCAGTATTATAGTTTGTTTTCGGTCTATTTTTATACCCGCTACCCATAGGGTAGAAGGGTATTATAACTTAGTGCCAACTGAAAATGTATGTAACAGGCAGAAGGAGGCATCTCCGACCCCACAAAGTATATATATTCTTGATCAGTGTCAACAGCCGAGACGATATAGCCATGTCCGTCTGTCCGTCTGTCCGTCTGTATGAACACCTGGATCTCAGAGACTATAAAAGCTAGAGCTACCAAATTTGGGGACAGTACTCCTATAGGTCCTACGCAGGTCAAGTTTATTTCAAAAGTTGGATGCCACGCCCCTTTCCGCCCCCAAAAGTCTGTAAAAGCCGTAATAATAGGCCTAGAGCATTGAATTTTGATATGCATAATAATATTTATATTCTCAATGATTCCTGTGAATTTGGTTGAGATCGAATGAAAAACAAGGAAGTTATTAAAGAATCAATTTTGTATGCAAAATTCACTTGCAGCTGCCCGCGCTTTGTTTGTTTAGTTGACAGTGTGACCAAAACGGTGTTGTGATTTTTACCCGCTATTTTCAAATATATACAAAAAACTAATTTTAGTATATTTGGTATATTTTTTGTTAATATATCATTTAAATTTTTTGTTTTCTCTCGAAATGGGTTGCGGGTATCATACGGTCGAGCACTCTCGACTGTAGCTTTCTTACTTGTTTTTAAATACTCGTGTGTGTGCCCTGCATTCTAACAAAACGTGTAGCGGGTATCTCGCCGTCGAGCACACTCCATTGTTGCTTTCAAAATTGTTTTTTTTTGTTAAGTAAAGTCTGTTTGTCTTTTGTTAATGTAAAGAATATCTATTTTTCAAAAAGCTTACAGCACATATATGTATATATACTCGTACATATGTGTAATTATTGATTTCAATAATGAATGTCTTGCTTGATAGAGCTTTTCGAATAATTTATAGAGATTTTGAATTTTGTATTTATTCACGGAACGAAATAGTTTATTCCTATATTCTATTTTGACTTTTTGGTGTGAAAATACACAAACACATGCTACAAAGAGATACGGACTCTTATAAAGAAATATACATACATAATTACGATAAACTGGGCAAAGAACAACATAACGAACAATTACAATGGCGCCAGCGATAAGCAAATGCTGCCTCTAGTTTTGCAGAAAAGATATTGTATTCAGTGTCCTCTTGTCGTTTTGCCGCTGTGCCGCCAGCTTCAAACAAACAAATGTGATAAATCACAAAGGATGCCGGAGGCAGTCAGCCAGTCAAGGGGCTGCATCAATCAGGGCGCGGTGCTTTTAATTGATATTGTTTGGCCATGGCTTTAATTGAACAGTGTCTGGGAATAAACCATCGAAATTATCGGTGATGTTTTGCTAAATGGAATCGCTGCAATATCGGTTTTCTTTTTTTTTATTATATGAATTACTTAAATTTAATTGTACTATACATAGGAGAGAGAAGATAAGCAACAGCACAATGATTCTTTACTATTTAGTTTCTTTCAAGTGTGTAAGTGTAGCAAGTTTATCACTTGTTTTGCTTGACGTATGATCGCAAAAAAAAAGAAATAAAATAAAATAACATTAGCTACGTATAGTAATTAATATTTTTAAATTTGTAATCATTTGTAAGTTTTTATTGAGACATACTGGAATCCATTTTTGTATTGCACTATGTCTGCTATGAATTTTTGAAAATTACCAATTAAGGGTGCAATAACTTTCATACAAATTAAATTGAATGTTTTGTTTGACTTGTAGTCACTAACAAATATTGTCTTAGAAATAATATTCGTTTAGTTCATGTAATGAAATAAATGAAATTATTGAGTGAATGAATTGATCAATCAGTTGATAGTCTAAGTTCAAGATCGCGTGCAGTCGAGCACACTCGTCTATAGCTTTATTCAAAATGAATATTTATATTCCTGCGAATGTGGTATGCGTGTGTGAGACATGCCATTAATTCGATCATCTAGCAGCGAGCCCAATAAAATAATCATAATTATAATAAGTGCGAAAGCAACAAAACAACCAGGCGAAATTGTTGCTCGATGCATGCGCAGTAACAACACTGAATATTGCAACAAAATTAATTAAAAATTTGCGTATACCATGACGTGGGCAGCTTTGAGCGTAGACCGTCGAGCAAAACCCGACAAGCAATTGATCAATCAATAAGCAGTCAGTCAATCTGTCTATCAATCGATTTCATCATTATGGCTACTTTTAAACATTCGCTCGGTTGTCAGCGACAGCGTGCATTTATGGACGCTGTCTTCGATCTCCTTTAGCTGTTTCACCTCCCTCGCGTTTCTTTCTTCTCCCCTTCAACAGGCCGTCATCATAACATACCCGGCAGTCTAGGCCACCAACCAATCAGCCGTATTATGCACTCATACCAAAACACTTAAAATGCATTTGCCAGACAGATGGACATTCAAATGGAGCGACGCTGTGGCATGCAGCAAGGAGGAATAGCAGTCGGAATAGTCGGCATAGAGAGAGAGATAGATAGAGAGAGAGAGAGAGAGAGAGAGAGAGAGACAAGGGGGCCACAGACTGTTTTCGGACACTGTTCATTTCACGCTGGGCTCTGCAATGTTGGTCAAATGTGTGTTTGACATTTTCGTTATGTTTCTGGCTAGGAAACGTGCACCACTTAATGCTGCAGCTTTTAATGCTGCCATCTGTTTTCGGTGTTGTTGTTGTTGCTGCTGCTACCAGGTTGCTGTCTGCGGTGGCTGGCACGATAAACTGCTTTTACTTTTGTATTTTGCATGAAATTTCTCAAAATTGTGTGTGCATTCGTGTTGAGGTTGTTGTTGTAATTTAGATGAACATTTTTGTTGCATGCGGATGCACACACAACAATCACACACATGGCTTCACACATTAACCCATTAATGTTATTTGCACAAGCACCTTACAAACTGAATAATTCATACAAATAATTAAGTCTTTGCATATTTCGATTTTTATTTGTTAATCCACATACACATAACATAATTCGGAATAGTTATGCTGCTTATGCTTATGGTGCACTCTACTACGATTGCAAAGCAAATATATTATTATGCATGTGTGCCTTCGGATTGCCGTAAATCGAGTGAATGGCTCGACTTGAATAATTTATACGTTCTTGACGTAAAATACTTTTGAAGCAAAACTGATTGAAGTCTTTTTGTTCATTGTATTTGCTTTTAGGTTAAGCTGATCGAGTTGAGCTCAATTGATTGTATTTTCTTTATCACAAATAATAAGTTTAGTATTTATATTTTTTGTATAATATTATAACATATTATTCCCAGACATTTCATACATTTGTTGCTTATATATTATGTATTTTACATAAAATATATTATTTTTGAATTCATTGCCATTATCTATTTTCTATTTTCTTTTTCCTTTTTGTATTTATTTTGGCTTTCTTAGTTTGTTACTTACATATTTAAATACCCTTTTGTCCTGCCCATAGATGAAAAATATGATGGGTTAATTCATATACTTGTATACTGTTTACATTTTCAATTACATTTCCACAAATATTTATTTACGCGTTTTCGTTTCGCTTCGCTTCAGCTTTTCCACTGAGAGAGAACTATCTAATACGAAAGGCAAATTTTAGGTCTGCCCAGGATTCACACAACCCCCTCTCGTTGGCCCCCAGGGAGTAATAATAATTTTGGGAGCAAGTACAGGAAAACAGTCGTATAGAAATGTCACCCGTTTGCAGTTGGCTGAAAATTGGACTGCAAATGCACTGTCAACTCTAATGTTAGCAACGCGAATTGGATTTGCGGCTTATAAGCACGTTTATAAATTACTGATTCGTTTATGGTCTATGGACTCGACGCGTGACTATGAATGTGAGTGTGAATGTGAATGTGAATGTGAATGTGAATGTGAGTGAGAGTGCGAGTACGAGTATTTTTCCAGCTTAGCTAGCAAATGAATAAATTAAATATGCGACCATTTAAATTACGTTTGAATGTTGCTTTAATTAAGTTTAAGATAACATTTTGTAGATCGTTAACTTCTAAAATTGAATACAGCTTCCTAATTTGGCATCAATTTGTATTAAAACGCATTCGACAATTATGCGAACAGTCAGTTAAACGCGCCATCGAGCCAACCAAATGATTAAACCAAAGATTTTTCCCCCAAACAATTTCAATAGCCCGTAAGAGGGATTACGTCGGCTTAGTGCTTGTTATTGACCAAATACAGCTGTTTGACCTTTTTCAAATTAGTCCCGTTGATTTTGATTGGATTAAGTAAGCCAATGTATCTCGACGAAATTCAAAATCATTTATAGCAAGTAATTACTGAGCGATGGTAAACATTGTAGTTTTAATTTACTAAACCCTCAAGGTTAAAGGAATTAACAGCTTAGGGCCGCTTCTTGATGTCTGGTTAAAGCGATAGATAAACGAACAAATACAGTTTTAGGTCAGATAAAACAGTTCAGAAATTTAACAGCGCGCAAAGTGTTAACCAGGAATGTCGAAAAAGGACGTTTATATCAGAAAATTAATTAACCAATAATTTAATACATATAATAAATTTATTATTATTTGATTTATTATGTGAGCACCTAAACTGACTTGATAAAAAAGTCGAATTTCGCAAGTTTCCAATAATTATTTACTTTATTGTTGGAGTCAAAATTACGAAATTATACATATAATGAGTCGTATACGTAATGCGAACCTGGGAAAATTACGTATACGCTTGAAATTTCATTTGTTAAAACGGCAATTAGTTGTATGAGTTAATGGCGCTAATGTGAAGTAAAGATTTGCAATGAAAATTGCTAATGCGTTTTCCTATCCACACATTCACATTTGTATAATTAGCATCGAATGAGGCAATGAAATGTTTGCTTTCCTAACCTGTAACCTGTATTTCCAAATGCATATGCTTTGTACTGAATGCGTACATAAATAAACACAAATATGTAGACAGTCAAGTTGCAGTGGCGTCTAATCAACCTTTGGATTTAAAATGGCTGCTCGTGTGCTTGGTATAGACTACATGGCAATTATACATAAATAATACATTTCGTATTGTTATTAATAAGAGTGGTGGGATAATACATTATAAAACTGGGTTTAATGCCATATTAAACGAGAATTCGCGAAAGAATATTAAATTTAACTGGTATAAAATGGAAATTAAATTAAATTGGTGCTGCAATGACATAACTAACAAATTATATCAGGCGCCAATCGGACTGAATTTCCGTTTGAAATTTTGTTCTATATATTTCGGGTAGTGCTTTGTAATGTACAGATACAGATACAGCCCTACACAGATGCAGATACAACTACAGCAACAGTATGCAGCATGCAGTTGCAGTTTCAGTTACAATCGCCAATAGGTTGGGTGCCATAAACGGGCATATGCCTCAACTGAATGTGACCGATTAATAAATAGGTATGTATGCATAAAATTTAATTTAAATGCTTCCTACGCCCATTTAAGCGTCGAGTATTACCGGGTAATTTTACCCAGGATCTGTGCGCAGGCACTTTTATAGCCCGTGGAGATTAGCCACAAATCGTATTCACTCGCATTCGTAGTCATATTCGAGTCTGGCAGGTGCTCTTTGAACCTAACTAAACATTTCAATGTACAAAATGTCAATTCATTCGAACATTTATTGCTTATTTGGTACATTAGTTCATGGGCGATGTCATATTTCACAAATGTTTACATATGATTTACCATCCCAAGCATCCAACTTAATGCGAGCTATACATATATTGGCTGCGTTTAAGCTGCAAGACTCAAAACATCTTCGGGTAATGGATTTGTTCATCACAAGTCTGCATTTTGTTTTTTTTTGTAGTAATATTCTATTTATAAGCTTGCCAAGTAACATTTGTACATCCAAAGTTGAAAACTGATCAGAAATAAATTAAATTGAAAAAACCAAATGTTTCTTGTGCTTATTTGAAAGGCGATTTTGAAGTATATTGACTTTAAGTTTATTCGTGCTAATAAAAACGTCAGCTGCAATCGGTAGCTCCACTTTCTAGTTGCCACAAAGTTGTAAGCCTTAATTAGTATACAAATTGGCAGGTGAGCTAGCAAGAAAATGCTTAAAGAACTTTAATAAGCCTTGACTTCAATGAATATATATTATACAGTGCCCTCGATAACTTTTCGTAGGCAAGCATGTGCATATACAATATACCTATTACTCTTTAAAGTCCCAGTTGACAGTGATTTTACCTTCAACTAAATTGCAGGTATCTATAAAAATCAAACGACTAAAATCTATCAGATAAAATAAGAAATGTATATGATATTTTTGATAAAAGATCAAAATTTCAAAGTTTCAAATGTACATTTTTACATTATTTGTAATTTGATTTCACTATAAATTGCGTCATATTTGGCAGTTGGGCAATTGTATAACAAATTGTGCTTCCTAGGTTGTTTTTTTCGGTTTTTATTTATTGTTTATATTGAGCATTAACACTTGGTATTGTCAGAGTTAAGTACTTTGTAATGGCAATTATGTGGACGTTGAAAAAACATTTAGGCCACATACAGCAAGTTGCGGAGACCGAAAGAGAAGAGAGGTGGGAAATGGGAAATGGGAAATGGGGAGACGAGCGGACGGGCGGACAGAGGCAAATAGGCAAAGAGAGGCGTTCGATAAAGGGGCACGTCAATTTGCACTTCATCTGTTAGAGCTCACATACTCGGAACTGGTAATTGCTAATTGATTTAGCCATATGCATCAGTTGATACATTTCGAATTATGCTTTTCACTTGACGGCTGTTTCAAGTGCCTCAGCTTATGAGGCACGAGGCACGAGGCACGAGGCACAAGGCCGGGGGAGGAGGGTCAATGGCATTAAGTGATTTTATGACTCTTTTTTTGCTTGCCGCCGGATGGAGCTAGACACTTGAGTGAAAACAGCAGTCAAGCGACGCTAAGCAGCGAAAATATTTCACCGAACAGGCCAAGTCAAGTGGTGGCAGGGGCAGAAGAGGCAGAAGGGGCAGGAAGCAGAAGGCAGCTACTCGCACCAAGATGAGGCGCATAAAAACCACTATAAACTTTATTAATTTTAATTAAAAACACTACACTCATTCTCTGACTTGAATTCCCGTGCACATCTCTTGCTTCTGTGTGTGTGTGTGTGCGTGTGCGTGTGTGCGTGACCATTGGGCAATGTTTTTGTTGCCGGCTCCTTGCTGCGTGTTGTAAGCCGCAGACCGCGTCCTGGCCAGCAGGCGGTGAGCAGTTAAAAACAGGAAAGCCATTAAGAAAGGAATTCCACCAGCACCGAAATGGAAACACACTAACTTTAGGCATACGATACGTGTTAAGTTTTATGTTCATTTATTGCATAACAAATCAAAATGATACTAAACCAAATAAATCGAACTATCAGGCTGACAAAAAAATGTAGATTTCAAATCAGATGTTAACGCGTTTATGCAAATAATTACTAAATAATTAGACTCGCAATAAAAACAAAAAGATAGTCAAATAATCGTAAAATAAGTTGATTCTTTTTATTTACAAACAATCACCTACACATGTTTTAATTAAATCAATTATTAGTCTATTTATAATTATTACTTCTACATTTACACATTCCATTTCAAATGAAATAATTAAAAATGTTGCCATCTTAATTGCATTTAATTATGCTAACATATGTACATATTGCGGAAATTCGCTACGTCCCCGTTCAAAAAGTGTATTTTAATGAAGAAGCTGCAGCTGAAATATCTGGGCAAACTTTGCCCAAAAGGCGTAAGACGTTTAGGCACGATGCGAAATGGAGATGGGCATGAGTTGGCTTAAGGGTCAGTAGTTGAGGGTTCAGTTGAGCTAAGGGCTAAGGGGCGACGGAGCGACGGGGCGACTGGGGTCGAGGCTGCGAGCTGTTTATTTATTGTTTTGGCGGTGCGCGCCAGTTACCCGCTTAATGCCATAAAAAAACAAAGGTGCCACGGCGATAAACAATAAAGAAGGCGTCGAGTGGGCGGGGGTGCCAAACGTTTTATGCAAATTTATGACTTAAAAAACAATTTTTTTGTATTATTAATTTTAAATAGCCACCGAAAGTAAAAATAAGCATAAAACAAAAGTGAGAGCACGCTCGACTGTAACATACCTTGCACGCTGCCTTAAAGTTAATAAATATACACAAAGCTGAACGATCAGATAGATTCACAATTCCACATTCACTCGCACACATTCAAACATTAAAACCGCATTCAGATTTGGAACTAAACTAGTTGGATACGGTGCTCTGACGGCGCTGCCTCGATGGCTCGGATGAATCGCTGCTTGAGCTTCTGGTCAGGCTATCGAACGGTCCCAGCAGACTGAGCAGCACTGGCAGCAGAATTAATCCATGTGCCGCTCCAATGAGCACAATGCCCAGATACATGCGGAAATAGAAGATCTGGAATACCAGCGATTTGGAGAAGGCCAGCACTACAATGCCGGCAAACTTGGTCAGCGTAATGCCGGACAACACGCTGCTCCCGGTGACGGTCAGCGAGTGGAACGCCCGCTGCTGGGCTCGGCCCTTGGCCTGCTTGAAGGAGCGCACAATGTGGGCCACAAACTCAACGCCGATGCCCACGCAGACGACGAGGTTGACCAGCGAGATGGCATTCAGGGTTATGCTCCAGGCCCACATCATGCCGCCCATGTTGATCAGAATGCAGATGACCATGAAGAGCACAATTAGAGCGGACGTTATGTCCATCCCGGTCAGCAGCAGAGTGACAGCGAAGATGGCGGCCAGCGAGAGGCCCAACGAGACGAGAGCATCGTCCCAGATAGTCAGGTACTGTTCGTAGAATATGAAGAAGACGCAGTAGGGAAAGAGTTCGGTGTCGATGCCGTTCTTGGCGAACATTCCATTGATGTCCGCCTGCACTCGTCGCGCTTCTCGCAGCGCTGCCACGAACTTGTCCGACGTCGTCGATGTGGTCGAGTACTGCATGAAGTGCGTGTCTAAGATGGTCGCCAATCCATTGTCGTCTAAGGTGTAAATGACCGCCTGCAAAGGACAAATCGATTGATCAATAAATTGGCAGAACGATAAGTCGATAAGTCGTACTATTGATATACATATATTTGCCATCGGATGCTTTACAACAATTATTAAAGCATATGAATTCGATTTTTGTTATTGCGATATGATTTTGTATACTTGATTATTATAATACAAATTGAATGACTGTTTTTTATTAACTATTCCTTTTGCTAATGAACAAAATTCAATTTAATCTTGAATCTGTATTTCCGAAATCGAAATGTAATATTTATATTTCTTACTAAAATAAAATAAAAATGATCTTGCAATTTTATATTATAGTTTGAGTGGAAGAATTATACTAAATGCTTTTTGGGAAAAAATATATTTGATGAATTTGATTTAAAAAATTTAAATTTAGTCTTCCATTTGTAATTCCATAATCGGTAATCAAAACTTAAGTTTGTTATCCAATTAAAAATCAAAATTTCTTAAAATTTGATGTAATAAATCGTAAGTTAGAAACTGTTAGTTTCTAACTGAGTAGAAGAGCTATACTTAAAGTTTATTGGTTAAAACGAAAAGTATAATGAAAGTTTTACTTTTTTTAATTTGAAATTTCTTAATTTGTTGATTAATTTAATTTTGTAATTTAATGCATTACTTTTTTTTTTTTGGATTAAAATTATTTATAATGTACTTACGTCTGCATAGGAAGGCCGTCCTGCCTTGGCACATTCCGCATCGGGCAGATCGGAGAGGAAGAAGGGCACATATTTGTCGAATGTTTCGGGACTGGGTCTCAGACCATCCTCAGTGAACTGTCGATCACACGGTGAGCAATCATCGCTTTTTGAATCTATAAGAAACCGGAAAAACACAAGCTGAATAAATGAGGGAAAACGGCTACACTCAATTATTGACTGTAATAAATCTGCTCGCAATCTACTACATTTGTGGGCCGATCAAACAAAATACGGGTTTTAGGTGTTATTATATCGGGTGGTAGATATTTGAATTGTGAAATGAATGAATTAGACTTGACGACGAATTACGACGAGACTACTTACTGCTAGGACAGAAGGCGCCAGTTGAAATATTGTACTTGCAACAGTCGGAGATGCTGATCCAGTCGATGTAGTCATCAATCCACGACGAGGCCGGTCGGGCGAGCGAAGTAATCTGAGGGTAGCGGGATTGAGTGTACAGCTGGACGGAGAGTGAATCATTGTTGCACTCGACGCCGCCACAAATGAAGTTCTGATGCTCGGGCTTGTTGTAGTCCAGGCCCGGCTTGAGGACCCAGTACACTGGAGCGCCCATGGCCAGCAGCTCGTCCATGTAGCGGAAATACTTGACCACATGCGACTCCTGGGGCATGGACATTTCCTGATCCAGACCAGGCTCAATGGAGGGCATGACCATCAGCGATAGGCAAGTAATGACTGTGAAGATCAGCAGCACAATGATCTTGACGGTTCTGCAAGCGAAACCGAATCAGTTCGATATGCAAATGTTGGCTGTGGTTTTTCTATTACTCACTTCTTCAGCAGAAAGGGTGCGTAGAAGTTCTTAAAAAGCTTCTCGAGCACGCCCACGTCATGGGTCGTTGGCTGCTTGGACTTGGAACGCACACAGCAGAGCATGTCGAGACGACCGTCGCGATAGCGCTGCTCATCGATGGCCATCAGGGCCACAAACGCGGTGATCTGCAGCAGGAAGTCAAAGAAGATGGCAGCCGCGGCATACATGGCAAATGTTTTCACCGCCGGCATCTCGGAGATGGCGCCAATGGCGAAGCAGGCAAACTCGCTGCTGGCCGTCTGCAGAATGGAGGGTCCCACCTGGCCAATGGCCTCGCCAATCGCCTCGTGAATCGTCGCATAACGACTGTGATCCAGCCGTTGGTACGTGTGCACCATGATGAATATGTTGTCCACGCCTACGGCCAACACCAGGAAGGGAATCACTTCGATGGCCAGCATGGTGGTGGTGATGCCAATGTAACCCCAAAAGCCCAAGCTGCAGAGCACCGATGCCAGCACAATCACGATGCCGCTCACGGCCAGCATGATGCGCGAATCGCGCAGGAAGCCCAAACAGCTGCGAATGCGTCCCAGGGCGATGGCCACATAGACGAACATCACCAGATAGCTAATGACCACGGTGCCCACTTCTCCCTCGGACAGCTCAACGATGGCATCCTGGATGGATCGTTCTGCAGAATAGGCAATGTCGAGGCGGTCGCTGGTGTAGTTCTTCATGAAGTCTATGAAACGCTTCTCCCACACAAAGCTTGGTTCCAGTTTAGACTCGTCGTTCTGATTTTTGCCCAGGAATGTGAGCACAAGTCCAGTGGCCAGCATATAGTCGGGATCCTCTCCAGCTGCCACCTTGGGCATGCCGCCGACAGCGATGCCCGGCTCAATGGGTCCGCCGTAAGTGCTGAAACAGTCCTCCATCATGGGAACGCTGAGGAGCAGAAAAATGAATATTTCAATAATATTTTACTGCTGAAATTACAACAGATTCGATTGAATCCACTGGCCTATTTTTGTTTTTGGGTTAGAGATGTAATTTTGTATAAAAATATCGATATCGATTAATGATCCGTATAGTCCAATTACACTGAACTTTATGATTTTAAACATTTATTTATATTTTAAATGATATTCTTAATTAAATAGAGATAATTTTTCTATATTTGGCTTTGCGTGTTTTACAAAGGATTGATGCATTCCTTGATAGTGGAATCTACAAAAACTTAGGAAGCATCGATATCCGCAAATATGGCTAAATAAATATGCACCAACTTTTAAAAAATGTGCAAATGCCAGAACAAGTGCCAGTGTAGTAATGTACTCATAAGATTTCAAATAAACCGATTAATTTAAATAATGTTGTCAACAAAGTTTTCTCACAGCTTACCGCAAGCAATCCTCGATTTGATTTAAATAATTGATGGTGTAGTTATCGCTGTCCACATACGAGTTCTGAAACTTAGACATATCGTTCTGGAAGTAACCGTAGATGGACTGAATCAGACAGTCATCCACTGTGGGCGTCACTCCCGGATACAAGACTGGTGCATAGCAGATTTTATCCAGCCCAGCGTCCTCATCCATGCCCAGCTTCATAATTTGTTCTTGCAAATCGAATACTTCTTGCAGGAAACTTTGCTCATAAGCCGGACCAAAAGTAAGCAATCCACTGGCGGAGTCATGTGTAAACTGATCAAAGAGAGAGAGAGAGAGAGAGAGAGAGAGAGAGAGAGAGAGAGAGAAATATGTATACATGTATATATTATATAGAAAAACAATTGAGAATATACATTTGTACATACATACATACCATTATATGCGAAAATTCTTGATTTCAGATTTTGCAATCTTAAAAAAGCTCTTAAAACAAGAAAACCATTTTAATTTCAATTGGACAAATTATAAAATTTGATTTTCTTGCGCTTCAAACTTTTTTTAAGCTAAACAAATTGTAGAAGCTCGATTTTCAATCTTTAAAAATTCTTGCAACAAATAAACCATTTAATTGGTTTTATAGGACCAAAAATTCAACATATTTGCTAATTAATTAAAAGAATCTTAAATTAAACATTTTCATTGGTCTTTAAAAATAATTGACACGTGAGCATTTAAATCATTACGCCAAAAAAACAAATTAAATTTAAAGAGTAACTCCATAATTATGTTATGGTCAAAAAGTAAGGTGAATTTTCAATTCAAAATTCGCGGGTTTAACATTTCGGACTAGTTCCTTTTTTCTTGAGTTGATTGAGGAGATGAAAGCTGAAGCTGAATCGAAGACTGCGCTCATGGCTATACCGGAAAGGGACTATTTGGCTTGTTTCGAAGATATGAAAAAGCGTTGGCATAGGTGTTTATTTTTTTTTCGGGAGGGGATTACTTGATGGGGAAGAAATTGATTTAGAAGAATACATAAAGAAACTTGTAATTGTATTTAAAAGGAAGATCGCAACTCTCACTATGTATTTTTCAAATTTTTAGCAATACTCATATTTCTATTATACGAACTGAGAAAGAATATTGCAATGGTTGAACAGACTATTATGTTATACTATTTACATATATTGATTTTTAAATTCATATCAACTGAGAGACATAGGTACGCAGATCTTGTATATAGCTTAATATTGTACTCACCGTATCTTTTTTGGTGGGCTTGACAAACAGCTGATTGGTACGATAGAAGGGTCCAAAATGCTGATCAAAATAGTTCTTCTCGATGCGGGTCTGACTCTCCTCACTGGCCCACAGCTCGACGGGATCTGTGGTCACCTTCATGTAGAGCACACCATACGCCAGTCCACCAATTGCCCAGGAGCAAAGGGCCAACACCAGCACCGGGTGCTTGGCACAAAATGTGCCCCAGGCACGACAGCCCCGATAAAGAAACTCGCCATACAACGTTGGCATGCAGACATTTGAGGCCTTGCGATTTCCCGTGGCGCCCCAACTAATAAATACCACAATGGTCAAACCAATGACCAGGGCCACAATAAATGTGATGCCATAGAGTCCAGCAATTTGCCAAGGATCCTGATGGCCAGTTGGGGCATCGGTCAGCGGACACGACGCCTCGCAATCGATGCAGGCACACGCATAGTTGCCCTCATAGCTCTGGCCACAGTCCAGCGGATGCAGTTTTAAATAGATCTCTTCGGAGCCCTCGGGGGCATCTTCCGACCACAGATAGTTGATCACAAAGGGCACGTAGTCGCTGTTCTCGGCGTCGCCCATAAAGTGATACCAGCGGCGATAGTTGCAGGTCTTGGCGTTGTAGGCGCCACAGCCCAGATCCATGGCGGGGCGTCCTGTCTGGGGATGCTGGATGCTCGAGCAGCTGTCGTAGATGCGTTGCACAGTCTCGTCCTCGAGGCGATAGTCGATGTGCTCCACGAACTCGACGCCGCTGGGATTGAGGTCCAGGTAGGCGGTGAGGAAGAGAGAATGGTTTTGCGCACAGGTCATGGCACAAACCGTTTGGGCCATGTTCATGGTGCAGGTGGGACATCTGGAGTAGACGCCATCGGCCTGTGATAAGCCCGAGTCCATGGTGTGAATCTGTTGTGCATCGCAGCAAAGCTGCAGCTCCTCGTCGCCATTCTCGCCCTTGTATTCCTTGTACAGGGTGGGACAACGTCTGGCAAAGACGGCCTCAGCGGCGGCATCGTTGAGCTCCTTTGCCTCGCCCGAATACGCCAGATTCTGGGCGTGTTCGCCAATCTTGTGACTCTCGCCATACCAAATGCAGTTGCCCCACACCAGCTGCAGACTTGTTGTCAACAGTGACAGGCCCAAGAGCAAGCGTTTCGCTTCCATTTCCATTTCCACTTCCACTTCCACTTCCTCTTACACTTACACTTACACACAAAAAAATACAAAATTCGCAAACGAAATAAGGAACTATTAAATGATGGAACACACTTATTTAGCAGCCACTGTTGCTGCACCACCTGCACCTTACTAGCTCGCGGCTTGATCGACAACTAATTAAGCGACTGTAAGAGTAGCAGTTAGAGTGTCGAGGTGTATGACACACTATCAAAACTGAACTGCTCTCCGCTCGATAAGATATCAATGTCGTTGATTCCGGTGTATCGGCTATTGGGCGATTAGCCTATGAGCTCCATTGAAATCCCGCTATGGGCTTATCGCCAAGCGATAAGCTGTCAACTTCCAATTTCCAGTTGCCAGTTGCGAGCAGCGAGTTGGTTTAGAATCGATGAGCGTGTTACGGTTACGGTATATTTGCTGTATTCAATTGATTGGTAGCAACAGAAACTTAATTGATCTCTCACCACTGATAATGGCGGATAAATGTCTGGGAAAAATATGACTTTGATGCATAATGCTTATCACGCATACTTAGCAACTAATTATTATCATTATATTTGTGATTTATTAAATGGTAATTATAATTACATAAATTGCTATTGATTTCTAGATATTCCAATTTTTAATGGAATGAACAATATATAATTTGCAGTTCGCAAATAATATTTTAATATTATAATTTTTGAATAAAATAATTATAAATAAGAAATGTTTTAAATTAAAATAATATAAAGAACATTGAATGAAATACTAATAATAAAAATAATATGTTTATTTTGAATAAATACTTAATCTATTTTAAGAGTCATCATTAAGTTGATCGAAACTCTTTTTTACAAGGAGAAGGAAAAATAAGAATTAAATGTAAAATATTTACATTAATTAAAATATAACAAAAAAAGTTTTTCACGGTCATCAGTTGTCTGTGCAAGTAGTTCTTCATTAGTTTCATTGTTGAACAAATATAGTATATTAAGATCGTTTAAGACGATTCAATAACCATTTCTACAAATTAATTAGTTGGACTTTTTTTCATTTTCTTCCACGATTTGTCAAGTAGTTTGTGCAATAAAAAATTGTTAAATCTAACTAATGGGTTTTTTGTGAATTTTAAGGTTTCTACTAGCATTGTTGGAAATTGATATGGCCGCCTAATGAGCCAGATAACGCTGATGAAGAAATATTCAATTGGGAAATATCGCTAACTAAACATGAGCAATTAATAATCAAAAGTTAATATGTTGTCAATACTGATGACAGATTACTAAGAATTTTTATTGAGTTGTTTTTGCGATAATAGTTTATTTGTATTCAAACATTTCGAACCAATGCTTTAATTCAGTTACTATAATTGTTGATGGGAATTCAATTACAAATATTATTGGATTTTTTGTATAAGTGAATCATTTGTGTTAATTTCATTTTATTAATTCTTATTTGTCGCCGTCGTAAAATGTTTATGATATGCAAGTGTTTAAACATTGTTGAGACTTTTGAAGTCGCTTATCTTGGCGTACGAAAACAGGTGTCCACTTCAACAATCGACAACTAAACCGAATCATTTTATGGCGGTATTCACTTATCAGCCTCCAACAAGCAGCTGCTTCAACAGCCATCGGCAACTCGCAGCGGCGTCACCAGGCCTATGAATACCTCAAATGTATAATACCAGGTGTGTCAGGTCTAAGATAAGCGACTAATATCCCAATAACTAATCCCATTAGCAATACGAATTGACTATATATGTATACCACAAGAGTTTACATTGCTATTTTCCCAGGGAAATTTACTAATGTACACAAATATATTTGATGTATTTAATCTGATATTTATTCAATTTATTTTATAATTAATTAGTAATGTTCTTTGAGTTGTAAAGACTGTTCAAATTCTAATTTGAAAGCATTTCATAATATTATTATTAGTACATTCGACTTTAAATGGCATTTTATTTTCAATCTACAAGCAGAAATATTATGTTTTCAACCTCCATTAAATAAACCAAAAAGTTTTAAATTTTCAATACTACTAGTAAAATAAATATTTCGTGATGTTCGGAGGGCGCGATTCAATAATAACAATGTCAATTTACTTGGAATTTTATTATGTTATTTAGAAATCATCTGGTATTCCATGTGTTTTCAGAAAGAAAATGTTAAGCAATGTATGCAATGCATATGCTCTCGGAACTTCAAATCAAAATAAATTAGTTACATAAGATATGGAAAGGGAATTTTTACTACTCCACAAAATATTATAATTTCAAACAGAAAGCAACAGGAAGGTGCAACGAGTGTAACAGCTCCTGCAAGGAACACTACAAAAGCGACCATCGATCGGAACCGAAAGAGATAGCTGGCGATTTGGCTGTCGCCCCATCCAATCTTCAAGCAAAGAGTCAACGCCAAGTGCATGCTTACGATTTGAGTAAGTAATTATTGCAACAATTTGTATTAGGTTGCGACATTGCTTTATGAATTCCTAATTTATCTTTCCGCCTCTACAAATCGTAGATAGGGTCGTAATTTAAAAAAAAACAAGTAAGAAAGCTACAGCCGAGAGTGCTCGACCGTATGATACCCGCAACCCATTTCGAGAGAAAAAAAATGTTAATGATATTTTAACAACAAATATACCAAAAATATACTGAAACTTATCCGATTTGTACCAAAATTACAGGGTATATTAAGAGTTTCAAGCGCAGATGGGTTACACATCATTACACAAAGAACTTTTGGAGTTATATGCGATTTACATACAAAAAACTTGACTTTTTCTAGATTATTGCTTATTGTGGGCGAAGGGGACGTGGCATCCAACTTTTGACATAAACTTGATCTGCGTTGGGCGCCAAATTTGGCAAAAAGGTTCCTTCATCCTTTTTGCCAAATTTGGCGTCTCTATGTCCTATAGTCTCTGAGATCCAGGTGTTCATACGGACAGACAGACGGACAGACGGACATGGCTATATCGTCTCGGCTGTTGACGCTGATCAAGAATATATATACTTTATGGGGTCGGAGATGCCTTCTTCTGCCTGTTACATACATTTTCTGTTGGCACTAAGTTATAATACCCTTCTACCCTATGGGTATCGGGTATAAAAACATATCTACGCATTTCACCAAAATTATCGTGAGGATGCTCCAAAGTATATATTTTGTTGTTCATTTGTATGAAATTTCATTTCACAATACTAAAGTTCCATTTTTGTTACAAGCGATTCTTTCGCGAAAATGTGTCGATATAATCTAACAAGTGCTTAAAATAAACAAGTAAGAAAGCTACAGTCGAGAGTGCTCGACCGTATGATACCCGCAACCCATTTCGAGAGAAAACAAAAAATTTAAATGATATATTAACAAAAAATATACCAAATATACTAAAATTAGTTTTTTGTATATATTTGAAAATAGCGGGTAAAAATCACAACACCGTTTTGGTCACACTGTCAACTAAACAAACAAAGCGCGGGCAGCTGCAAGTGAATTTTGCATAGAAAATTGATTCTTTAATAACTTCCTTGTTTTTCATTCGATCTCAACCAAATTCACAGGAATCATTGAGAATATAAATATTATTATGCATATCAAAATTCAATGCTCTAGGTCTATTATTACGGCTTTTACAGACTTTTGGGGGCGGAAAGGGGCGTGGCATCCAACTTTTGAAATAAACTTGACCTGCGTAGGACCTATAGGAGTACTGTCCCCAAATATGGTAGCTCTAGCTTTTATAGTCTCTGAGATCCAGGTGTTCATACAGACGGACAGACGGACAGACGGACATGGCTATATCGTCTCGGCTGTTGACACTGATCAAGAATATATATACTTTGTGGGGTCGGAGATGCCTCCTTCTGCCTGTTACATACATTTTCTGTTGGCACTAAGTTATAATACCCTTCTACCCTATGGGTAGCGGGTATAAAAATTTTGAATTCTCTAGATTACCAAAATTGAGGAACATTCAACTCATAAATAGCGAGCGAGCGACAAAACAAGCATGCAATACATACAATTATGTTAAATTATCCTAACCTCACATATGTATATAGTAAGTGATCGGATCTCTTACAATCAACACTTGACTGCAACTTTTCCTACTTTACTTATTATTCTGCAAGGACTGGCGAAGGAGTATCCCAAGCTGGTGCGAGAGTGCCATCTGCCCGACCAATTCCCAAATCAGGAGTGCGTTTGGCGGCAGCAGCCAGCCGGAAAATATCGCATTATCGACAGTTGGGCCAGTTGACTTGGACTTGTGCAGCCACCGCCACCGCCACACATCTGAATATGCCGGGACTACAGTTGAATGAGATTGCCGAGCACACGAAGCAGCTGATCAAGTTTAGGCCATGCACATTTGAGAGATCGCGGAACATTTGCATGTCGATTGCTGTGCTGGACGGGTTCAAGGAGATGCCTTTCACAACCATTTACAACGAGGAATTGACGGAGTCGTTTCCCAAGCTCGCCACATATTTGCCGTTCTTTGTAACGGCTCAACGCATTTGGCTGAATGTTGTTGACAAATAAATGACTCTGTCAGGTGAGACGAGCAAAGCAAAGCAAAGGAGTCGTTTGAGTTGTCGACTGATCTGGCTGCCGTTGGCAAGAATGCGATGGCCCTCTGGATAGTTGGTGTGGATTTTCCTCGGACCATTTACGCTCACATGACGGTGTTTAATCACCGCATGGACACTACTCGCAGTGCAGTCGTGAAGATGCGGGGTCTCAGCTCCAATCACAACGCCGAGCAGTTTATGGCCAAGAGAAAGAATTTCTTGCGGCTTAATGGTCAAGAGTTGTGCCTGCTCACAAATAACTACAACGAGCCCATTTATTCAGAGGTCTCTTTTCGCGAGTTTGCCCTGCCCGATCGCATTTAAAAAGATCACAATCTTGACACTTTCATTAGCATTTTAACGCTGGGTAATTATTCATTATTCATTATTTTCGAATTTTCGGAATTAAGGTGTTAGTCTCTCATCAATTTTATTCTTCTCAAACAATTAAAAATAATAATTTCTCTTCGACTTGACGAACTCTCGCTCTGTCATTCGTCTATTACTGTCTATAGTCGCTCTTTGGGAATTTATGTTGAGGAATTTAGCAAGGATGAAATTAAATTATAAATATACATTTAAATTATTTCTGTTTCTTTCTCCATGCCGCGATTTTCTACATAAATCGGGTATTCGACACTGGTACAATTGTAAAACTAAAAATAAAAAAACATTTTGGAAACAGGAAAACAATTTAATTTTCTATCGAGTGAATCGTTAAGTTGACTTCCTGACTTCTTGCTTCAAAGATAAGTTGCAGTATCTAAACCTAACAAGTAAGAAAGCTACAGTCGAGAGTGCTCGACCGTATGATACCCGCAACCCATTTCGAGAGAAAAATCAGAAAACTTAAATGATGTTTTAACAAAAAATATACCAAATATACTGAAACTTGTTTTTTTTTTATATATTTGAAAATAGCGGGTATAAAAATCCATACCATACCGACATGGTCACACGGTCAACTAAACAAACAAAGCGCGAGCATCTGCAAGTGAATTTTTTATATAAAATTGATTCTTTAATAACTTCCTTCTTTTTCATTCGATCTCAACCAAATTCACAGAAATCATTGAGAATATAAATATCGTTATGCATACCATTTTACAGGCTCTTGGGGCGCAAAGGGGCGTGGCATCCAACTCTTGAAATAAACTTGATCTGCGTAGGACCTAGAAGAGTACTCTCCCCAAATTTGGTAGCTCTAACTCTTATAGTCTCTGAGATCTAGGTGTTCATACAGACGGACAGACGGACAGACGGACAGACGGACAGACGGACATGGCTATATCGTCTCGGCTGTTGACACTGATCAAGAATATATATACTTTATGGGGTCGGAGATGCCTCCTTCTGCCTGTTACATACATTTTCTGTTGGCACTAACTAACTAAATCATTCAAGTCAAAATATAAGAAACAATATTAATATTATTATTCGTATACATACAATAATATTAAGAATGTCGGGACTTTATAAAAATTCTATAAATTTATTTTCTAAGTAAAAATGTATTTATAAAAATTATAATACATACAATAATAAATATAGCTTTTTTATTGATTTGATATGATCAAATTGTAAGTTACATATAATCTATAAATAGATTTTAGGAACATAGAATTGATCATTTTTATTGTTGTTTTATCTATATGATCAAATCCTTAAAAATCGCATTAAAGTTAATATGATTTTTTTGAAAAGTGACAAATTTTTCCAATTAAATAATGTTATAATAAAACAAGTAAGAAAGTCGAGAGTGCTCGACCGTAAGATACCCGCAACTCATTTCGAGAGAAAACAAAAAATGTAAATGATATTTGAACAAAAAATATATAATATCTAACAAATATACTGATATTTGTTTTTCGCATATATTTAAAAAAAAATCCATGACATATCGACATGGTCACACTGTCAACTAAACAAGTGAATTTTGCCTATAAAATTGATTCTTTAATAACTCCCTTGTTGTACAGGAATCATTGATGCTATAATGATTATTATGAATACCAAAATTCAATGGTTTATTATTACGGCTTTTATAGTTTTTGGGGGTGGAAAGGGGCGTGCCAAAAACCTACAAAAAACTTGACTGCGTAAGACCTACACGAATACTGTCACCAAATTCATTCACATAAAAAAACCTGACTTGTTCCAGATTTATGCATTTTTTGAAATAAACTTGATCGCGTAATTAAAGCAGGAGCCTATTTACCAAATTTTGTGTCTCTATGTCTTATAGTCTCTGAGATCTAGGTGTTCATACGGACAGACAGACGGACAGACGGACAGACGGATATGGCTTTATCGTCTCGGTTTTTGACACTGATCAAAAATATATATACTTTATGGGGTCGGAGATGCCTCCTTCTGCATTTTACATACATTTTGTGCTGGCCCTAAGTTATAATACCCTTCTACCCTTTGGGAGCGGGTATAAAAATCAAGAATAAATTCTTGATTTTTATACCATATCATATGATGTCAAAATTGAAATAGGAAGGTACATTTTTAAATCAAGGACGGAATTCGACAACAACTCTAGATTAGACATTAATGACATAAGATTTTTTTTATCAGAATTCAGAATTCAAGAATATATACTAAATTCAAGAATGACAAAATGCCAGCATTGCACCAGGAAGGGAACTTAAAAATCGAGTAGAGTTCAAACCCAGGACCTCCAAAGAATAAATAAGAAAATTAAGAATTGAATTTTTGAATATGAGAATTTTTCGAACACAAATATTCTTGAAAGAACATTTCAATCTTGAAACAAGACCGCATTAGTCTTAAAAGTAAGTTACAAATGAAATCTCGTTGCAAGATTTTAAGAACGAATTCATGTTTCAAGAATTTTTCGTTAAGAACGAAACATTCATTCTTGTTTTTAGTACGTCATTTCATTAAAAACAGTTTTATGTATTTGTATTTAGAAGAAAATTATGGACCCAATTAATAAATGTACAATAATATTAACAGAAACAAATTATTTTCAGTAAAGTCAAAGTAATTACTTCCTACAAATCTAAATAGTATTATAATGAAAATGCATATTCGGGACATGTTATCATATTATTAATCATTTAAATTGGTATAATTTAAAAAATGTGTGTTCTACAGAACTTTTTAGAGATGTTCGTTGATCTTGTTCCAAACTTGGCTGTGCCTGCGTGTAGATTTTATTTCCAAAGCGAGTTCGTTTCGTGAAAGCTTTGTGGGCTTAGCACACTGTAAAAGTTGCGTTGTCTGCTGCTGTGATGCTGTTAGTGCTGCTGCCGCTATGTTAATGGTGCTGCTGTTAATGCTGCTGCCACTCTATGCGTTGCTGTTGCCGAAGTTCCCAACTGCGGCAAGTGGCGGCTTTATTTATTTTTTAATGACCGGCAGAATGCTATTGAACTCGCACACACACACAAACACACACACACACACACACACACACACACACACACATACATACAAGAGAGCTTTGCATTCTGGCAGCTGCTGCTGCTGTTGATATTTGCTGCAAAATGCATAATGCATAATGCATAATCTGTTGCCGGCATTGAAGAGTCAGCTAATTTGATTAGTTTGCAACGGCAGTCATCTTAGGAAAACATACAACGACAGTAATGACAATGCAATGGCATGCGACATGCGGCATGGGGCAAGTCGGCTGTCAAATTGGTGAAATGTGCAATGCAAAATTCGGTGGCTCAGTCCGAATTTAGTAGGACACGTGTTCTGAAAATCCAGTCCTACATCAACAATCTGAAATGCGCTTGCAGCAACAGCAACAGCAACAGCAACAGCAACTGCAGCAGCAACAGCAACTGCAGCAGCAGCAGCAACGCCGACGACGACGGTGACGGTGGCGTCGTTTGGAGGCAGAGAATGCGTTGCGCATCTGCAAAGCGAAACTCGTTGTTGCTGCTGCACAACGTTATTGCTGTTGCACGAACTTCGCAGCGTTCCCGAAAATCTCTGTTCCCGTTCCAGACGCAACTCTTGCCGCGTTCCAGGCGCATTCTGGAAAATTGTGTCAAGCTGACGACACAATTTTCAAATCGCATGCCCGAAGTTGCAGTTGCCACCGCCACCGCCTCCGCCCCGCCCTCGTCATCCGTTCGCTAACGCTTTTGGCCTGAAACGATAAAACAAAATAGAATAAAGATGAAGCAGAAAAGGAAGTAGAAGCGAAATGAAGTGGAGTAGAGCAGAACTGAAGAAGAGAGGGAGCGAGAGTTAGAGAACGCTCTCAGTTCGCAGAGAGAGAGAGAGTGAGAGAACGGGAGCGAAAGAGAGAGAGAGAGAGAGAGAGAGAGAGAGAGAGAAAGAGAAAGGGAAAGAGACCGAGGATGGAGCGACAGCGAGAGAGCGGGAAAACTCGCTTTGCTTTTGGCTGGCATTGCACAAATAACGGTAAAGGTAATGGTACAGTAGCGTAACAGGAAATGGTGCATTAACACGCACCGCAAACTGACGACGACGACGGCGACGATGTCGTCCATAAGTTCAACTGGCCGGGCCCGAAAAAAACGCGTAATTTAAAGACCAGATAACAACAACGACAACAACAACAAATGCACAAATATAAAACTGCACTTCGAAAGCAAAATAAGTAAACAACGATAACTACAACAATGCGCGCCCGCTAAAGCTGTGTAAGTTTGTGAGTGTGTGTGTATGTATGCTTGTGTGTGCACTGTATTTAATTACGCATCTCTTCCTGCTCGATTGCATCACCAAAACGTCAGCTAAAATTTGAACTTTTGCATAAGTTTTTACTGCATTTAATCTTTCTCGGCTTGCGCGATTTCGACGTCACTAAGACTGCGAAACTGTGACGTCGCCGCTGAATCTGTGTTCGACTGTGTGTGGGTTTGTGTGTGAGTGTATCATTCATTGCTTGCTTGTTTGTGTGTGTGTGCTTTTTTTTATGTTCTCACGGCAGCTGCAGCTTAAAATGAGCAATCGAATGACGTAGCATCCCATTGATGTTGGCTGCTGCAACTTACATATCTTATTTGGTTGCGGCAAAACAGCCGAAAAAGCCCACAAAAATAAAAAGCAAGGGCAAAAAAAAAAAAAGGTACAAAACCGGTTACAAAAATGCCAAAAGTCTGAGCGACCAGGCAGCTGTGTGTTTGCAAGTCTCAGAAAGCGCGAGCGAGAGAGCGCGAAAGATTGCGGATGCCGCTGTCGATAGCAAAGTATGTCTGTGTGCGTGCACAGTGCCGAATAGCAAATGCCGACTGTGCCGATTGCCGATTGCGACTATCCCGACTGTGCCAAAATGCCGAACATCAAAAACGTGCACACGTGCAGCACCACCAGCAGCAGCAGCGGTATGCAGACAGGCGACAGCGGCAAAGAACTTTTTCGGTGTGAATGCCTTCTGCACAAAAACGTGGTTTTTTCGGCTGCCAGCGTTGCAGTTGGCGTCGCCGCTCGCGTCGCTGGCGTCATTTTTTATTATTGTTGCAATTCCTTATTTCGCTCATAAGTGTTACCAGTTTAACAGCTTAACAGTAACAGCTTTTAACAGCCATAGGCGCTTAACAGTTTAATGGTGCATCGCTGTTAACGGCCCCAAACAGCGCGCTGCACAAAAATATTATGTTGCATACGCTAGGGCGCATATTGAAATTTTCTAATTACGGCTCTCAGTATGATCTTTTCATGTTCAGTATGGAACGAACTTACTAGCATATTCGTAAATATTCTTTTAAAGCATTTTCACATTTATAGCTGAATATAATAGAGGTACAAAAGTATCGATTGAAAATTATCCACAAAGGAAATATTAATATTATTCTACTTTTCTGAATTTCATTCTTACATACATATGTACATACATACATACATATGTACATGCATATTTGACAGAATATTAAACTAAGAAAATGTAAAAAAGTGACTTGGATTTAGACCAATGATTCATGAGGTTAGTTTACAGTTAATGAGTGTGGTGATTCATGGTTTCGCTTTATATACAGTTGAAGTTTTTTGTGTAAATCAGAAAAAATTCGAAGTCTAAGTTATTAACATTAGAAAGAGTTTTGAATTATATAGTCTGAATTTTGAGTAGCTAGCCAGCAAAATTGTGCTTTTCGTCTCACTTAAATTATAACCTTACTTAAATGTAAATATGGAAATAAATTGGAGTTTTTTGAAAAATCAAAAAAAAAAGAAGCAAAGTAGTGTTAATTGGCTGATACAATTGTACAAATGCATACATATTTTTATGACTAGGAAAGAAATGCAGCTGTCTGATGGGTCAGCGTCATTTAATAAGGGGAATGAGTTTAATTCATAGTTGTGCATAATTATGAATGTATGTACATACATATGTATGTACATATGTATTGTATATAAAAAATGCATTAAAATTTGTATTTGTAGTTGTAGTTGTAGTTGTAGTTGTAGTTGTAGTTGTAGTTGTAGTTGTAGTTGTAGTTGTAGTTGTAGTTGTAGTTGTAGTTGTAGTTGTAGTTGTAGTTGTAGTTGTAGTTGTAGTTGTAGTTGTAGTTGTAGTTGTAGTTGTAGTTGTAGTTGTAGTTGTAGTTGTAGTTGTAGTTGTAGTTGTAGTTGTAGTTGTAGTTGTAGTTGTAGTTGTAGTTGTAGTTGTAGTTGTAGTTGTAGTTGTAGTTGTAGTTGTAGTTGTAGTTGTAGTTGTAGTTGTAGTTGTAGTTGTAGTTGTAGTTGTAGTTGTAGTTGTAGTTGTAGTTGTAGTTGTAGTTGTAGTTGTAGTTGTAGTTGTAGTTGTAGTTGTAGTTGTAGTTGTAGTTGTAGTTGTAGTTGTAGTTGTAGTTGTAGTTGTAGTTGTAGTTGTAGTTGTAGTTGTAGTTGTAGTTGTAGTTGTAGTTGTAGTTGTAGTTGTAGTTGTAGTTGTAGTTGTAGTTGTAGTTGTAGTTGTAGTTGTAGTTGTAGTTGTAGTTGTAGTTGTAGTTGTAGTTGTAGTTGTAGTTGTAGTTGTAGTTGTAGTTGTAGTTGTAGTTGTAGTTGTAGTTGTAGTTGTAGTTGTAGTTGTAGTTGTAGTTGTAGTTGTAGTTGTAGTTGTAGTTGTAGTTGTAGTTGTAGTTGTAGTTGTAGTTGTAGTTGTAGTTGTAGTCGAGTTGCTTGCTGCTTCCGTCTGTTGCCGGAAGTTGCACGAAGTGTACAAAAGCTTTCGGCTGTAGAGCTCTCGGCCGCTGTTAAAATCAACACTGGAGAGGTAGCGTCTGCAGTAAATGCAAATGTTGTTTGGCCTGGCAAATTGTGGCAAAGGCGAAAAGACAAAAGCACACGAACAAGTCGAAAAGAGCGGCGCAACAGTCGCCGTCGCCGTCGCAGTCGCAGTTGACGCTGGCAGCATCAACAGCAGCAGCAGCAGCATTTATTGTTGGCAGACACCAACACCAGCAGCATTGGGCCGCATGGTCTCATCGCAGTCGCATCTCGTTCTCATTCGTGTGCGGCGCTTCACCGCTAAGCGACGTCGAAAATATTTAGCTGCCTATTGCTGCTGCTGCTTCTACGTATACGTACGGTATGTGTACGAGTGTGTTTGCGTGTGTGTGTGTGTGTGTGTGTGTGTGTGTGCCACTCTTTCTGCTTAAAGCAAAGTGTTTGTCTGTCTTTTTCGGTGTTTGTTTGGTTCGTGGTTCCTCGTTCGTGTCGTGGGTGCTCGGCTCGCCTTGCTGTTCGTCGTAGACCGGCAATCGGCAACTGTCTCGTTCGGCTTCGGTTCGTTTCGTTCGTTCGTTCGTTCGTTCGTTCGCTCGTTCGTTCGTTCGTTGCTGCTGCTGCTGGCTGTGGATGTGGCTGCTGCTTCCAAACGCTCGCAGGCCATGCAGCAAAAACAGTTTACATTTGTTTTTCCGCGTGCTCGCACACGTTGACTGACACGGTCTGCGACTCAGCGAGCGAGCTCTGTCTGTCTGTCTGTCTGTCTGTCTGTGTGTCTGTTTCTCTATGAGTGTGTGTGTGTGTGTCTGTGCGTTAGTTGGAGTGCCGACCCGGAGTTGCCACAGAGTGACCGGAGTTGGTTGGCCGAACTAGAAACACTCGAGCTTGTTCCAGTTACTGGCCTCGTCTAGTCAGACTTGCAACTGCAACTTGCCACTGCCACTGCCAATTAATTGATCAGCAGTTAAACATACGGCATCCAGTTCGTCCAGTAAGCCATCCAGTTAGACTCCCAATTAAAATAAAAAACTACAAATAAATCAATTGACTTAATTCGTTTTTATTTTATTTCAATTCGGTGCGTTTTTTAAAGCCATTTCGATTTGTTGTGTTTTGTGTTGAATTTGAGTTTCGATTTCAGTTGTAACTTTAGCTCGCAGTGCGACGAAGTTGCTGCGAGCAGAGCTGAACGCTTAACGCTCAACGCACAACGTTGAAGACAACTGTCGTGAGTCGTGTCGAGATCGAAGCGCCGGGCGGAAGTGCGGTGCGAAAAGCGGAAACGGAAGCTCAAGCTATAACCGCACAAAAAAAAATATAAGAAACACATCATTTGTTTTTCGAACTATCGATACTTGCCAAATTTGAGGATTGCGCATATATGTGCAAATACACAAATATAAATGCAATTATACACACACACACACATAGACACACATAAGCAAAAAGACATCGTATAGTTTCATTTTTTTGATGCGAAAAATAAGTATTTTTTTTACATTTTTTTTATGTGATCCACCAACTGCAGCAGCGAATAAGCACAACAACGCGCGGTGTTGTCAGCTGCCAATGCGTTCTTACGCTTAAGGAAAAAGGGCAACGAGGAGGAAGTAAAATGTTTCAGTCAAAATGTTAAATACAAAAAGAACGCAGTGTGTGTGCATATTACAAACAAAACACAACGACAACAGCAACAACAACAACAACTACAATAAGAATTATAACAACAAAAACTACCACTTCTTCAGCAGCAACAACAACAACAGCAAGAACCGCAGCAACAACAATAGCAACAAGCCTAAACCAAATCACAACTTTGGAAAAATAACAAAAGTGTTAAAATTTTGAAAACGAAAGCAATGAAAAAATTACACAAAATGTTGTGTTTAACAAGCGCCGACGCAGCTACCTTTGAGGACTGAGGGTGTGTGTGTGTGTGTGTGTGTGTGTGTGTGTGTGTGTGTGTAATTGGTTATCATTGTGTTTATGATTGAGTGAGCGAACAAAACTATCACAAAGTGTTGTTATTCTTTTGAATTTGTGTCTGAATCGCTTTGAAGTATTACAAGTGTATCACAATTTATTCATTTCTTTTGTATATTTTCTTTAAGTCTTAGTGCAATTTATGGCTAATTTGTGATTAATCACATTTTTTTATGAGTTTTATCTGTATAAACTCGTTTTCAATCATTGAATTACATAAACAAATCCCAGCTTCGATAAAGTGCATGACGTTGAATTAATTGTAAAATATAGTTTATGCGACGTTCCCTTGAATCATATTCATTTGTGTATTCTTCATTAATTGCATATTTGAATAGCATTAATTGCTAAGAGACATAATTTAATTATTTAAATTGGATACAAAAATTATTGCATGATGACTTGAAAATTAAACGTTTAAAATTTTGTAATAAATTTAATTGTTTACATATTAAATGTAGGTTTATATTAAATGTATTTAATATGTAAGTTAAAAAAACTAGTCTTTTAATTTATCTTTGCTAAAATTGATTGTGTGCCCTATCGTTTAAATTTAGTATGTACATTTTTATTTTAATAAGTTTCTAAATCAATAAAAATATTTTATATTAAACTCGCTCGTTTTTGCTTATGGAATTATTTTACCAACGTGAATACAAAATGTCGTAATATTTATATTTCATATTTTTGATAAGCAAAATTGAGCTAGGTTCCGCTTAAGATACATTTGGTATTAATATAAGTTCAATAGAATTCACAAATTACCAAAATCATTTCAACTCTTTTTGTTTTTCTTTCAATGCTTTAGTTTAGTTTTGTGTCTTGTTTTTTTATGTATTTCAAACACGTTTTAGAAAAATTATGGCGTCAGCGGCTGTGCAAAACATAAACAAATAAAAACATACAAACTACAGATAAAGAATGAATGAGAAGAACAGAAGATGAGCAACCAAGAAAAAAAAATTATTCACTTATTGTTGTTGTTTCTGTGCGCTGCGCTCATTTCGCTCAACTTGTCGAAATAAAATAAATCTTGAGTTTGAAATGATTTTTCACGTCTTTCCTGACAAAGCATTCGCTTTCTAGTTTCTCATGATATTGTTTTTGTTTTGCTTTTTTTTTTTTTTTAATTCCGGCCATTCCGATGTTCACACAGAATCGGGTGGAATCATTCTGGTTCTACAGAGGTCTGTCTATTAATAATTTGATGCATTGGCTTCATCGTGATCGCCGGTCGGTCAGTGTGAACCCTGTTGTTGTTGTCTTTGTTCTTTGAATAAACGCTTCATATGCTACTTTATAATGTTTCTGGGGGCTTAAGACTTATGAAATACTGCTCAAAATCTGTGGCACTCTATGCCAATTAGAAATCTCTTTCATCTTTTGACAAATACTAAAAAAACATTGTGTGACAAATTTAAGTTTTATTCCCCCAAGATTATTTCATTGAGCATCTTAATGTGATATAACAATTGATTTTGTTTGTTTGTGGTTGCTTTCTATTTAAATTTGATTATTATCGATTTGCAAAGGAATAAGAAATATAGTTTAATTTTCTAATAGTCTATTTGGACGAAATGAACTGAAAACATGTTTTTATATTTTCGGTTTGAATAGTTTCAGCTGTCAAAATTTTTTTAGAATTTTTAGTCAAGACACAATCCAAAAAGCAAAGTTTATATCTGACATTGAAATTTAAAATATAATGAAGAGCTGTGAATCTTTTCCAAAGCATTTGTTGGCTAAGGTATTAAGAATAATAACTTTGTATTATTTATATTGGTGATCAGTATTTCGTTTTATAGAACTCATATATATTGGTTCAACATCAATAGCTGTTGCATTTCTTATTTTGCCTTCTCAGGTGACGAGGTAGTTCTCCATAGACTGAACTTGATTAATTAATTGTGGAAAGTTACAGTTCTTCAAGTGAAGATTACATTTCAAATGTACATGAATATTGCACGCTAAACGTTAACCATAATCGAAATCATTTAAATAATTATTAACACATAATCCATTGAAATTTAAATATTTTCGGTAAGAAGCTAGACCCAATTGACCTTTCCTCGACCATCCAACTCTTTGGGTCCACCGTTCAACGGCCACATTAAATTTGATATTCAGAAGTGTGGATGCAGTTTGGTTTTATGCTTGTTTTTAATCTCTTTGAAGCGCCCTCAACGGAAGCATAAAAAGTTGGCAAATTAGTATTATAGCACACAGGGCTCTACCTAAGTACATATGTACATCACAATACCTAAACAATGTGTGTGTGCGTGTGGGTGTGTCAGTGATATGAAAAAAAGTTGTTGCATGGAATTGTGACATATGAAATTAAATATCAATTTGATTTCACTGGTTGAGAGGAAATTGTAACCATACACAGAGAATTGCTGAATATAATTGCAATGGCAACAACCACATTCAGAGTTACATATATGAATATGTATGTACATACATATATGTACATATATACTATATATTATGAGTACATTACTCATCTAACAAATATATTTTACATTTTTGCATTAAATTGCCATAATTTTGCGATTGGCGAACAGCTGCAAAAATCACAATCGCAATTTTTTATGCCTGACCCAATTTATGTATGCATGTGCATAAGTAAAAAGAAATAAATAAATATCACACACACACATGCAGACAAGCTGTAACTGGGCAAGTGGCTGACACATTTGTCGCTTTATATGCAGCTAAAAAGTCCCACTGTTGTTGTTGTTGGCTGGTTAGTCGACTGTTTTTGTTGTAGTTGTTGTTGTTGCTTCTGGTGCTGCCGTTGTTTTACATTTTGATATTTAATGTAGAGGCAGCCGCTGCATAACGGCAAATTCTCGTAATGCGGGCTAAAAACAAAAGTGACGACGCTTCCTTTATTGCCTCCGACATATCCTCCCATTATTGTTTCTCTGTCGCTGTCGCTGCCGCTGCCGCTGCCGTTGCCGTTGCTGTTGCTGTTGTTTGGTTGCTTTGGCCCCGTTGTCCTACTTTAAATGGTCTTTAGGTCGTCTGGGGTAGAGAGCGCGAATTAAACTCTCTCCAATACAAGTATATGCATATATGTATGTATGTACATACATATGTACATATACATATATTGCATGTGTTTGTGCGACTTTATTTGTTTGCCGTCGGCTTGTGTGCAGCGACTGTGTCTCTCTGTGTGTGAGTGTGTGTGCCTTAGTAGGGCTTTATTTGCTGGCCGCAGCTATTGCCAGCAAATCAGCCAGAGACACCACACACACTTACGCTCCGGCAAACATAATTGTATGCAGCCTGTCTAAATAGCAATTTCACACACTCTCTCTCAATCGCTCTCTCTCTCTCTCTCTCTCTCTCTCTCTTTCGCGCTCTCTTTCTCTTTCGCTGCGGTACTGACGTTGCACGTAACAAAGAGCCCATCGCAAAATGCAAGCAGTACAAAAAAAAAGAGATAAGATGGAAGCCGCAACGTCAACGTCAGCGTCGCAGTTGCCGTCGCCGTCGCCGTCGACATCGAACTGCACAACAACAGTTGCAAGCTTTGCCCAGCGCCTAGAAGTATACTTCGATAAGTGCGAATAATGGCAGAGAGAGGAATGCAAACAACGCGTCAACGCCACGCGACGTCACATAACGATGCGCTAACTTACTTAAAGTGCATTCTAGCAGCCAAAGGCGAGTCGGGCCAAAGACACAGAGCAGAGCAGAGTGAACGAACCGAATCGAAGAAAGAGGAAGAGGCAGAGATGGAGATGGAGATGGAGACTGAGAATGCTGCGACAGGTCGGCTATAGGTTCTAGCAAAAGTGGTCTAGTCAGTGGGCCATATTCTTGGTGTGTTGTCGTTGCCATTGCTGTTAATGTCGTCGTTGTTGTTGTTGAAGTTGCATTTGTTGTAAGTAGATGTTGGAAATGTTGAAGCAACATAAAACTGGCGTAGTCTTTGCCAAAAGTCGACTCTTGTTGGCTATTAGTTTATCACGTCTGTAAAGCAAAACCGAAAAACACACGAGGGCGTTTCTTCTGATTACCCATATATTTTACACTTTCCTACAGCTCAAAACGTGCCTTAAAGTCAGTTTCTTTATTCTTCATGTTTTGAGGCGGGCAACGTGCTAGGCAAGTCCAATTTTTGCATTTCAGCATTTTAAGAAAAATCAACCAAGCTGTCTACATTTTTGTTACTGAAGTTTATGTTCTTCATTGATTTTAAGTTTTGAAATTCTTTCTTGAAGATATTTTTTTATTTTTTTCCGATATTTTAACTATAGTATTTTTTATTTTTTATTATTATTGTTTTTTCTATCTTTACAATTGCTACTAAATTTATTTTATACTTTAAATGAACTTTATTCGACAAACACACCTTCTTATGCAAAATGCTCTGAATTGTACGATTAAGTTTTGCTAAAAAATGTTATAATTCAAAAAAGATTCATTAAAGTTGAATTCTAAAATGTAAAGTAAACTTGCATTATATTTAATTAATTATCTGATAATTAATTTTTTTTAACTTAGTTTTGATTGAGTCTAAAATTTGTTTTTTTGGGTCTTCCAATTACATTTATGAATCTTAATTTCAAAAACAGTAGATTTCACTTAGAGTTCATAACATGTGTAACATTTGATCATAAGATTCATATGTTTTAACGGATTCACAACCGGTTTGGCAAACTATTTGCCAGATTTACGATGTACTTTGTAGTTTGCTACAAATAATCAAAACCAAAAACCTAGCTGCTTAAAAGTTCGACCAAATATTTAATTGTTTTTTTTTTTCTTTCTGTTTTTTGCGCGCCACTTGCTTTTTTTGTAGAGTTGCTAACTTGGTCGAATCAATGAAATTGCCGGATCAATTAAATAATTAATAGTCGGTTTTTCGTTTTTATAAACTTAGGTAATTGTCGACTAATGTGATTTGAATAGGGCAGCATTAAATATGCAACAGTCAACTATTATAATTCGTGGGCTTGGAATATGCAAATCGTTTTCAGCTAGTGGAACCGTTCCCAGAATAAGTAAAAGCAAATTTAATTACTTCGTTCAGTACATGGCCACAAGTAAGATCCAGAAAGAAAGAAGGAAAGAAATCATAATCACTTAAGTCTGCGAACAGGGCAGGCAGTTTGCCAGTTCTCTCCCGTTCTATCTCTCTCTCTCTCTCTCTCGCTCTATGTCTCTGTCACTTCCTCACTCTCAGAAGATTATTTGTCTTGCTTTGTGAGTACCATTACACAATATTTGTATGTTATGGCATACAGAATTGATGGCGGCCTATACTACAACATCGACATCGACATCGACATCGACATCGACATCGTCTCAATGAATTTGGTTTCTTCTTTCCGTAACGTTTCCAAATTTGAATTGTCTATTAGTGTGCGAGACGTTGTTAAACAGCAATAATATTGTTGCACTTGTATTTGTTGCAAAAGTAGGACATTGTGGAGGTAGAGGGACAGAGAGTGTGGCAACGTGGCGTGCATGGCAAATAGCAGAGTTGGCATTGCATAGGCTGCCACAGTTTGCGGCTGCCAGTCGACGGCGGCAATGGATCGAAATGTGCAACACAAAAGTTTCGTCATTGTTGGCTTATGAGGTGAGATTTATTGCAGCATAACTCAATGCGCCGCTGCCTCTGCCACACCCATCACTTTGCCATATTGCCACCATGATTGGGCGGCAGCCGTCCTGAGAAACTTTTTCAGGGCATATTGTTGAAAGCCCCAAATGACGGTCTGATTAACTTTTGAAATGCACAAACGCCAACTTTGGTATTTCCAAAAAACAAATATGTTAATAATTTATATGAAATCTTCTAAGCATTTGGAACAATTCAATTAGAATTTTTTGAGCACAATTCCAAAGCTTGTATCTTTAATGTTTTATTTGTTAAATTAAATTTTAGATTCTTGATTTTAATGTAGTCGAGTCAAAGAACCCACTTTAAGTTTTCTTTTTGACAAAAAACTTACGGAAAGAAAATATTTATAGTCTTATAGAAAGTATAATTTCGGATTTAGGACTCCCAAACAATATTATAATAGGGAATATTAAAATTATTGGCTGAAGTAAAATGCCAATGCAATAATATTTATTATTAACAAATTTGATGCTGCTATGAAACAGAAATAATTAATTTAAATTACTATATTTAAGAAATTTTTATCATGAATCTATTGTTCAAATATGTCTTTTAATTGTAAATGATTGATTTAAAATTGTTGTTTCTTTATAGCACACAAGGCCGTGGGAATGAGAAATTGAATAATGGACAGATGAAATAAAGACTTGAAATATATAATGAAATAGAAAACAAAACAAACGGACAAAAAATGCATTAAATATTCATATAAAGTATTTAACAATTACAAATAATAATAATAAAAATAATAATAATAATTAATAATAATAATAATTAACAATAATAATAATAATAATAATAATAATAATTAATAATATTAATAATAATAATAATAATAATACAATTAATAATAAATATTAATAATAATACTCGAAGCTCAAATAGACTGAAATAGAGTCCAAATATGTTACGAAAGTAAATGCAATTAATAATACATATCATAAAAATAATTAGCAATTGCATTTAAGCTTAACAAATAGAAGGTCGAACAATAGCAACAACAACAATAACTCAAAACAAAAACAAATAAAAAGAAAACCCGATACCGATACCGATACCGATACCGATACCGATACCGGAAGCATAACAGCAACAGTTAAAACATCAACAACAAAAAGATTAACAAATGCGAATGCAATTGCAAACAAAACATATACAAATTAAATAATTATTAAATTGAAAACTAATCACAACACCAAGTTGTATGCATTAAAGTGACTAAAAAGTGTCTATTGTGTCTGTGAGAAAGAAAGAGAGAGAGAGGGAGAGAGGGACGGAGTGTGTGCGAAGGACGCGCGGGCGTCATGTGACTGGGCGGCCAGCAAACACAACAGGAAAAAGAACAACAATAACAATGTTCAAAGCAAGAAGAACAAACGACACGCGGCGCCAAACAAATGAAATATAATTTGAATAAGAAAATGCGAACAACTTTGCGCGCCTAAAGAAACAAGGGAGCAACTGCAACAACAACAACAGCACTAGCAACAGCAGGAGCAGTTAAAACAACAACGACAATAAATATAGTAGCAACACCAACAACAACAACATCAGCAGCAACAACCAAAAGAACGGGAACAACAACTAGAGAACAGTCAGGTAAGTTAGTCATGCCACATGGACGGGCAGGGGCGGGGTTTTGGGGCATGAAAATGCTGTTGATTGATATTCTACAATATTTAAAATAATTTGCCTCCAGTTTGCTTTACTCTGTGGCTCGAGATTCCAAAGATTTTTTCGCGCTCATTGACAGCAAACGAAACGGTCTCTGTGTGAGTGTGAGAGTGTGTGTATGTGTGCGATGAATGGAGCGGTGGGTGATGCGGTGCTGTGCGGTGCTGTGCGGTGCGGTGCTGTGCGTTTGGCCAATGGAAATCGTATTGTGGCTGAAGCATTTGAACTATTCCTTCCATCAATTTGAATCCCATAAAATACTCATTTAATATTAATGTATTTTCTAACAAGTGACTGTACATACATACATATGTACATACATCTGTCTGAACTTGCCTGTGTGTGTGTGTGTGTGTGTGTGTGTGTGTGGAGTAGTTAGTTGCATTTATTTTTAGATATTTAATTTGTTTTCATTGAAAACAAAAATAAATACTAAAATCCATTTGGTGAAGCACAATGCATTCAAATCAATTCCAGTGATTTGCCAACTGTTCGCAAACTTTAAAAAATCAAAAATATTTGTTTATATTCATTTATTTCTGATATCTTGAAAAATTGTATTGTCATACACTTTATTTAAGTACTTATATATATATATATATGTATATGTATATACATATACAATAATGTATATTTTGCAATAATAATTTAGCCACAAGTTGACTCATCTCTTCACACATTCAAAAATTTCAAGAGAAAATCAAACACATCAGCTGAAAGCGATTCCCCATAAGAAATGTGAGCTCATATTCTTCTGATACAAGAAATAGCTCAAATTAACCTGACCTGTTATGTGCATATTATGTATACTCATAATAAAAAAATATAAATACATATATGTATGTATGTTTAAGAATCGAATCTCATTCCACCATTCATGTTGCAAGTTGTGCACTTGGGAGAAACCTTAGAAAAACGCGCAGAATGACCAGAATAAGCTTGTTAATTTTGACGCAAGAAGCACTTTATATTCCAGCAAATAAAATTCATTGAAAAGTTTGAGTCGAAAAATAAAAAGAAAAGCGTAAGTGGAGACAGAAGTCGAAAATGAAATCGGTTGCTGAGTTGAATGAAAAGTGAGGCTACACATGGCATTAGGTGCTTGAAAAAATTGCAATGCTTCTTAAATTCGTTGGCCATTCATTGGATTCATTCATTGGGAACAGAAAACGGCAATCAAACATACTCAAGCTATGTACATATATGTATATATGTATGTGTTTGAGTAATGTGTGAGAGATTCTCTCTCGCTCACATACAAGTATAAGTATGCCGAGTGTTCAGTTCTAATCAAATCAAAGACTTGCCAAATCATAAAAGTCACAAACACATCCGTTCCCGCATGCTGCTTTAAACAAGCAAACAAACAACCAAACAAACAACCCAGCGAACAAATTGGGTACAGGAAATGCTGAAAATGCGGAGGACAAGTTAAAGTGCGCTTGAGAAATTGCTAACTCTGTGTGGAAAAGAGGATAGCATGTTGTGGATTCGGGGCGACCCTTGCCAATCAGTTGTAGAAATTAAATAAATTATCCAGTAAATTTATTAGCATTACATATGCATGTACATATGTATGTATGTGTACAGTGGGGTGCACAAACATGCGTACTTATGCAGATGAGCTGGCTTACATAGAATGGGCTTGAAAATGTCTCGATTTCTTAAAGTGCTTCAGACTCGAAACCATAAAACATAAAACATTTGTAAAATCATAAATGTAAAGCTACGTACACTTTGTGTAAGTTAAAAAACGTACTATTCATGTTTTTATATCTAAGTTAAGTAGGGTTTCAAGACCATTTTCCATAGCACGCCGAAACATTAGAGCATATTTGAGAGCTTGGAATATAACTTGTAATAATAATATGTGTGTGTATATTAATCAAAAAAAGAAATGAATATTAATGTTATTTAATGAATAAAAAAATGGTTTTATATATCAAAATTTTAATATTTATAAACTGAACATAAACTTAAACCCTTCTTTTTCGGGTGTTACATGGAATAGAAATGTGAAAGTTATTGTGTGATGATAAGAAGTCGAACTTCCAACAAGCAAAACCAACACAGTGACGTCATGAACAGAAAACATTTTTTGAGTGTAGTCAGAGTATTGAATGAGTATTGCATTGCACTTGATGCGTGTCGAAGTTTTTGGCTTGTCAATTGAGTTGGCTGAAAAAATGCATTCGTTATTCGGTCGTGACTCAAAGTACAACTTTGCCGTTTGCTAAGCACAACAACCAGACTCTCATCGACACCCTCCAAAACACACACACACACGCACATACACACACACACACACACAGTCATCATCGACGTGTTTGTTTGCCCCATCTCCCTCCTCCCACCTACGGCACGGCTGTCGAACGTTTCTGGCTTGTCGCCTGCCACTTTGTGGCAATAAAAAGTTCGTTTATAAACAAGCAAACATGTCTAGAGATGTATTATTGTTGTTGTTGTTATTGCTATTATTGTTATTGTTGCTGCATATCACTCAGCGGCTTGTTGGGCTCCCCCAATGAGTGCGTCGTCCCCCCGCCTTTCATTGTAATCTGGAAATATTGAAGCTACTCGGATTCGGCACAATGCCGCAATCTAAGCAAGAGGGCATGAGAGGTTGGCTAGCATAATAAAATTAGGTTTTCCACCAGGAAATGTTGTCACATCAAGGAAAATTATGTCTTAATATGACCTTGGTTTTCGAGTCGTGTTGATCTGGATTGAAGTATAGTAGATGTGTCTGACACATTCCGCTTTTGTGTCATGCCTTTTACTTCATCCTGCTTAATTTGCGTTAAATTAATTTAATTTAATTTTAACTTCGCACTTGGCAGCAGCCTAGATGAAGGCGTGAAGAATGAAAGGTAGGAAGGAAAAGGGAGATGGAGTTACATAACTGGCAAAGGCAATAAAAGTGTACTATATACAAAAAAGTTGCGTGCGTGGATAAATGTTTACGCATTGTTGGTTGACGCCTTATTTGTTGCAGTCTTTTGGGAGGTTCGGTTCGGAAGCATCGCATATATAGTACTTATGTATGTACGCCCCACGGGATGCATCAGCATTTAATATATGTATGTACACACATACATATGTATATGGGCAGGTTTAGCATTTAATGCGATTACCGGCACTGCCCTTTGTTATTTATAATCACTAATAGAACTCGCTGCAATGTTTCGATGTGTGTTTTACTCCTAATTAATTTGAATTCCAATTGCGGCCACCAAATTGAACAAAAGGCCCTGATGCACAAAATGTTGTTATTTGCCAGGCCAATAGTTAGTATTTTATTGTTGTTGCTGCTAATTTTGTGCAGCCATTATGATTGGTTGATTGATGAACGCACGAATGCGAATGAATGCCCAATGGTTTTGCATTGAGTGAATTGCTTTTTGATCGATCAGACAGCCCAGGGAAGGAGGCCAGAAGCTGGTTAAGGGGAACCATTAAACGCACAACAGAATGGTAGACAGAATGTCGGCATTTCTACTGTTACATTTAAGCATCGTGTTTTCCCAATTTTCTTTTCTATTTCGTTTTCCTTATCTACCGTGAATGATTGGAGTGACGAAATGGGAATTTAATAAATTAGGATAGACCGCGAGTCGTTCGCAAATTACACAACTCGATGAAAATGAACCGAAAAGCAGACAAAGCGATTAGAAATTGACTTGACGTCAAATACTTGCTTGATACTCGCAAAATGATGAGCATAACGATATCGATATCGATAAGTAAATCAATAAATATTATCTGAGCGAAGGTATATTTTAAATTTTGTAAATGCTTTTTACAGTTTGAATAAACATTCATTTTACAGATGTATTATTGTAGAGTGATTTTGGATTACATTGAATTCCATATTGATCAATGAAGCCACAGATCAAAAGCATTTCTCACTGAAGTAGGGTGTTGAGTTAAAAGTCCCAAGTGCAATTTTAAACTAGTTTTAAAAGCGCCCCATTACAGTTTCTGTTGTTGATGTTATTGATGTGAACGAGTATACATATGTAACTGTCGCCTACTTTTGTGTATGTTTATTTTCGGTTGTTCAATGCATGGCTTTTATTGCATTCGAATTTCATCGAGTCTGTGGACACAAAGTCGACAGTGAAAGCTGAATTCTTTCCCATATTTCGGCACTTTTTGCAGCCAATTCTTTTGGCTTTTTACGTGGCATATCCGATTTTTTTATTTTATTTATATTTGATTTTATTTTCGATATGTTTGTAAAGTCGACTAACTTTTATTTATATGTGTCGTTTTTTGCTTTATTCTTGCGATTGCCAGTTAACACGGTAGGGCCAGTGACCACGCCCATTTAATACAATTTAAAGTCTCTGTCGAATTCGTTTATTTTGTGCTCTCAAATGACATTCATTGAGATTTAACAATCAGCTTCATATTTTCCATTGCGCCCTTTTTCATTGTCGATAATTTATGAACTTGTCAAACGCGATGCTCTCTCTCGCTCCGCATTGCAATATACCATATACATACATACATACCTACTATATGTACATACGTGTGCATGGGTTTTTTTTTTTTTTTTTTTTTTTTTATAGGGGGGAAAAGCATTTAAAGCCTGAGTCTGGGACATGCACCCAGTAAAAACCCGCCTACTCTCCGCGTCCCACCCGTGGCACCACCGCTAGGTATTACCTTGCGAGGGGGAGAAGGCACGAAAGCCGTCACTAGGTACTATCTAGGATTTGAACTTCTGTTGCGTTATCTCTCAGCGCGACGCAGGGATTTGCCGATATCTGCTGCCATTGTGGACACTGCGTTCCAATTCGTTTCTGAGCTTATTAGAATATTTAAACAGTCATCGACTGTGAATGAGCCCCCGATTTTTACCCGTAGCTCTTCACGTTCAGCAGAGAATCTTGGACAGACAAAAAAGACATGCTCAGCGTCTTCAGTGGCCCGCGCACAGAGTGTGCAAAACGGGTCCGTCTCGTGCTTAAATCTATACAAGTATGATTTAAAGCAGTAGCTGTGTCATGTAATAATCCGACTGTCCGTGACGCCAGTTCAACCATTTTCGTACGTCCGGTATGATCGAACGAGTCCAACGCCCATTTGTGGCGTTCCTCCAACGTTGCTGCCACTGCTCCATCGTTTGTGCGCGATGTGTGTGGGTGTGTGTGAGTGTGTGAGTGTGTGTGTGTGGGTGTATGGGTGTGTGGGCATCGGTTTCTTGGCTTTTTATTTGGCCAGACGAAATTTATTCTTGCATCTCTCTGTAGAAATCAAATAATAAAACAGTTTTATTTATTGTGAATGGTAAAACAAGCAAAACTTTATCCAACAATACGCTTCCCCCAACCCCCAACCCCCACTATCCCCGCCAAGCCATCTTTCCCTCTCTGTCCATGAACTTTTTTATTGCTTTGCAATTTTATATAAGAACATCGCACGTAAACTGCACTTGGTGCAGTTGATTTGTTGTAGAAATTTGTTTAATTGAATTTCAGTTCTTTTAGCGACAACTGCATAACGACTAACGATTTTGGAGTCTGTGAAAACTGAAAAACTATTGACATTATCATGTTTCATTAATAATGTTTTATATACATATGTGAGACTTGGAGGCACTAAAAAAAGCAGTGTAAATAAAGCGTTTCATATTATTATTTCATTCAGCCAAATTTAGATAGAAGATCTTCGACAAATTCCTCAGCTCGATTATTTGTTGTATGTGAAATAGTCGGGTTTGAGCTTCCTTTTTGAGTTGTTAAGAACTCTATTTAAATTCTATTTTCTTACATTGATTTTGATATCAACTATTTTCATATCTGAAAGCTTAAGTATCTTCATAAAAAATCTATTATATTCTATGTGTTCATTTGTTTATTATATTCGTATTTTATAATTTATAAATTTTTGAATAATTTCATTAGTTTATTAAGAAAACAATCGACCCTCTATTGTCTCATTTGGCTATTGCTTATTGGTTTTATCTACTGTATTTTATAATTTGTTCGAATATTCGACTATTATATACGATGAGTTCGCAAAACCATTTTCTACATACATGATTTTCAAAAGACATCATTTTCCGGCAATAGATTTACCCACAGCATTACAAATATGATGAGCGATCCACCAAATTGGATTTCAGGTTCTCATCAATGATGACAAAGTCAAAGTCTTTGACGAGGCTCAAGAGATGGCCAATTGTGGTTGCGATTGTTTAAGGACTAGTTTGTAAATACTTGCAGGAGAATGAATGAAGACCAATGCACTTCTCTTTATGTTCAATGCCCCAATCTGGCTATTGAATACAGGGCAGGCGACCAAATGTTGAGACGGCTTTCGCATCAATCTTACACCCTGTTGCGCAATATCAATGCAGCACAAGTGCTTACATATGCAAGGGTTATTTGCTTACATTTTGGGACCCAACCTCCCCATATCCCTAGTACATTCTAAAGCATATCGGGAAGCTTGCAGCCCGTGACGCTTTCGATGTTGTATTCGGTGATGGCTTCTGCTTGCATCTGCCTGTGTTAGGCAAAATTCTTTGCGGCCATTATTATCACAGCATTATTGAACCATGACATATTTTACACACACGCGCACCACACACCCACACATACACACACATACGCACACATGGACATGAAAAAAGATGAAATGGACCAGGCTCGTGGAGTACAATGAATAATGGGCGTGCGGCTGGCCAAAATGGGAGCTGGTGGACGGGCGGGCCCGGCTAACAATACAAATACGTCGATGACGTCGCCGATACGAGGCGCGTGTTGAGAGTGTTGAGGAGTGTTGTCCAATGAGGGGGGATGAAGAGGGGGGATGCTGCTGCTGCAGCTGGCGGCACAACTCAAGCGATAACAATGATAGAAAATATTACAAAGATATGCGGCCATAAAGAAAAGAAGTAGAAGAAGAAGAAGAGGACGAAGAAGAAGGCAACTAAAAGAGAAATCGTTTATTGCCAAAGAACCCATAAATTGATTTTTTCAAATAAAAATAAAATATCGGCATTCAAGCCAAGAAGAGGCTACGAGGAAGAATACGACTACGACTGCGACTACGACTACGGCTTTTGGCTGTGGTTGTGGCTGTGGCTGTGGCTGTGGCTGTGGCTAAGTTGGAGACCGCATCAGTGACAACCAGGACAGATAAAATAAGACATCACAGCCCAGTCTGGCAGAGCAATGAGCTCGAGTTACGGCCAAAAGGACGTGAAAGAGAACGAAAAGGAGCACGAGCGAGGGAGAGGGAGAGGGAGATGGGAGCACGCGGATGGTGAGATTGTAGCGCCTACAATAACACCATAAACTCCAGACCCGAGGCGTCGTTGACGTTGCCGCCGCCTAGACGCCAGACACCGTCTTCATCTTGGCCCATTCTTCTTGAAGCTGCCTAACAACGTTGCCATTGAAGGTATGCGCTGGGCCGAATTCTTCTTTTCGTCAGCCGACGCCATTGCCTTCGAAATTGCCTTCGACGTTGACGTCGTCCTCTGCCAACCGTTGTACCCATTTAAGTTAAAAACTATTACGAACTTACCCCCAAGTACATAAATTTAAGGACACCCACACAACCATCGAACAAAAATTGAATGGAAGAAAAAAGAATGAAGTGAAATGAGAAAAATAGGAAAGGAAAAGGCAATAGAAAAGAAAAAGGCATCGTTCCTGAGTTTTCGCCGGAACGCAGGCATTTTATTAAAAACTATGGCCTGCGATTAAATATAACAGTGTTCTCGGAGTGCTCTGAAATTTCAGCTTCAAAGTCCAAGACCATAAATAAGCCTGCACACATACACACACGCACATGCGAGTATTTACTATCTAAAAGAGAGAGGGGAAACGGGAGTGGGAATGGGAATGGGAATGGGAGTAGGAAGAGACAGGCAAAGATAAAGTAGTTAGGCGCCAGGATGGGAAGCCCCAAGGGTATGCAGGGAGCTTGGTTCCTGGTCAGCCCCTCTATCATTATTTTTTGTTCTTTGACATTTGTTTTATACACTGCAAATAGACAGCGAACAGCGTGTACAAAAAAAATAGGCAGAGTCGGGAAAAGTGGGTAAGAAAGCAAAAAATTACTATTTCTTATACTTCACGCTTTCATTTAACAAATGCGAAGCATAATGTCTCAAGTAATTCAGACTCATGTGCGACCAAATCAATCGTATCCAAAATCTTGTTTTTTGTAAAATTACATTTTTTGTTTTCCTCCCACTTTAATTGTAATTTTCATGCTAATCTTAACGTTAAAGTTTACGCTGAGCATTTCATTTGTATCTTTCTGGTGCACATACATACATATGTTATGTACATATAATATAAATTGACTTCATTTTTTATTTAATTGCGAATGTGGAGCGGTTCACAAATTATGATTTTCTAGAATTGCAATTGAAATTTTATAAGTAATTGGAGGGATTTTTAATGTTATATTAAATATATTAGGAATCTCTTGAGCTTAGTTTACTTTTTTCATTTGATAAAAAGTATTCAGAGAAATCTTTTCAATTTAATTTAAGTAAGTCTTAATCATTTTTTTTAAACCGAATTTAAAGGTCGATTTCTTACAAATAGAAAATATATTTTAGTATACTTACAAAATTGCAAATAACTTATCGTTTCTTACATTCTCGAATATTTATCCTAACTTGGCTTCTGTTACCATCAATTTAGCTTAACATAAATGGCAGCTCAAAAATAATATCAACTACTGTAGAATGGCCTCCATTCCAGTCCCCAACTGGTTGTCAGATTAAGTATTATGCTCGTTTCCGTTGAACTGAAAGGCACAATTTATGCCACCAATGTTTTTAGTCGATGATAAATAAAACTATGCAGATTCCTCTCATACTCATACATCGAGTGTTTGAGAAAGGAAACTGGTGGGAGGAAGTGTGGGGAAGGGGAAAAGCGAATTTGTGTGTGAGAACATAAATCAATTTAGCGATTTATTTACGGCTTTTACATTTGCTTATGAAAAGTTACAATAAAAAGACAACAAAATAAAATGAAAATAAAATGAAATATATGAGGAAAATGAAAATAACTATGATCGTAACTTCGGTTAAGAAGGCAAATCGATAGTTGAGTTTTGCAATTTTAATTGATTTGCTAGTTAAAGTTTTTGCACTCCTCGCAATCTGCTTCAATGATTTGGTAGTGATGTTGGCAACGTTGTCAACTCCTCGACTTCTTAAGTGTATAAAAGTCCCGACGCAAATTAAAAAGAAAGTCGGCAAGCAAATGGCAGCAAAATGAAGGGATGAAGTTTGTGTTTCGTTTTGTGTGTAGGTAGTTTCAGACATAAAGTTTATGACCGTTAATGCTGAGAATGGCTGCATGGCTGCTTTTTGCTTTTCTTCTGCTTTTGCTGTGCTGGCTCCTCTGATGTTACTCGCAAGGAATGAAACGCAATCATGCATTCATATTCTCATGTTTATTTAACGATGCTTTTTACGCTGCACGCCAAATGCAAAAGGATTAAAACGTCCGTCAGTCAGTCAGCCAGTTAGTCAGCAAGAAGGTGCCAGCTGCCACCAGCCACCAGCCTCCAACGGCTTGCCACTTGCAATCAACTGGCAGGTAGCATGTGGCATATGTGGCATATGTGGCATATAACGGGTGCTGGATCTGTAGTTGGAGATGGAGCTTCGCGTCGCTTCAAGTGCCTCTAAATTTGGCACGTTGAGTGGCGAATGCCTTACTTTTAACTAACCTTGGCTGGGGATCAGCCTTGCATCCCTACATCTCTTCTCACATGCTCCAAACTCCCGCACCTGTGTGTGCCTAAAATATTAAAATCATCTCTTACTTAACGTGCATCAAATGAAAAAAGTCTTTAGCTCCCATCGTCCCTTTAATGTCGAGTGCCAAGCGCTTCACTTTATCCACTCGCGGAGCATCGTTTCTCCAATTTAATAGCTCCGCTGAACATTTATATGATTCCCATAAAGTATCACCTACATGTAACACTAGTATTACGAGTATACGAGTATTTCGCAGTTGTTGTACACTTTTTTATTCCAAAAGTTCCGTTCTACAAAGAGACAGAGAAAGACGACTAAGTCATGGCGGGCAAGTGCCCAGTTAAACTATCTTAGCCACAATAAAATACTTACAAATTTTGTTTCCAAACGTCTACAAACTGACAAAAATATAACTTTACAAAAGTTAAAATATTAAATATAATACATTCAACAATTTGTATACAATAAATTTATTAAAATGAAATTAAAAATTGTGTACTAATGAAAATATCAATTGTTGAAAATAAATCAAACTGTTTACAAATTGATTTAAATAAATCAAAATATTGGCATACATGTAAAATGACTTATATTAAATTCAAGAAATAAATAAATCGAAAAAAAAGTATATTCGATTTCAAATATTTGGCTATAAATAATATTCGAGAATCGTTTAAAAGGATAAGCACATTTTAAACAATTTTTGTATATGTACATATGTCTCTTTTCAATCCAGAGTTCCAAATTGAATTATAATATGCATTTCAGCCAACAGAGTGCAGAGTATTAACACATCGCGAGTTCTTTGAGTTCATTTTTTTTGTGCTTAATAGATTGGACAAATACTGGTAACAAAGGAAGAGAATGTCAAGGCCCAAATTCCGCCAGGTAATTGGCTGCAATTGTTGTAAACAGTTGGAATTTCATTAGCAAACCCCAAATTTACAATTTGCAGTTTTTAATATTAATGCAAAAGCAGAAAGGGCGCAGGGAAAATTATTTAGGTATGCATAAGGTGAACTGCAATTATGGTGATATTCTGCCTCTCTTTATGTGTCTCTTGCTCGGTCTGTTGGTTGATGGCATGTCCTGCTTGGCTCCTTGTATCCGTGTATCCTTTATTCCTGAGCGAGACTCGAGGTTGAAGTGCAGCGGCGGCTCAAGTGTCCGGGCAATTAAAAAGGCCAAGCTAATTAGATGAATTTGTGTGATTTCCGTATAATTAAATTGCCCATTAACTGGGTGTAACTCGCTCGCATCCAGAGCGGCTGCACTGTCTCATAGGATGTATCCGGTGTGGGCCAGGAGGAAAGCAACAAAGCTCTTAAACAAGTTCTGCCACAAGAAAATTAAACTTTTCCGCTTAGACGAGTGCAAGGCGCGGCCCAAGCTAGGATAATACGCAGGCACGTGTGTGTGCTAAACAAGTGAGAAAGTTACAGTCGAGAGTGCTCGACCGCAAGATACCTGCACACCATTTCAAAATATACGAAATATATCGTATACCAAAAATATATACTGAAATTTGTTTTTTTGCATATATTTCAAAAAAATCCATAACATACCGACATGGTCACACTGTCAATTAAACAAACAAAGTGCGAGCAGCTGCAAGTGAATTTTGCCTATAAAATTGATTCTTTAATAGCTTTCATTCGATCACAGCCAAATTCACAGGAATCATTGAGACTATATTCATTATTATGCATTCCAAAATGCAATGCTCTAGGTCTATTATTACGGCTTTTCCAGTTTTCGGGGGCGGAAAGGGCCGTGTCAAAAATCTAAAACAAACTTGTTCTGCGTAAGACCTACACGAATACTGTCACCAAATTCGATACCTCAAAGTCATTCACACACTTAAAACGTCCATATGCATTGGGCACAACTATTTTGATAAATAACAAATAACTTTTGATGTACTAATTAGATTTTTTCCGAAATTACAGGGCATTTTAAGAGTATTAAGCATAGATGGCTTACAAAATTACACATAAGGAACTTTTTGATTTATACGCGATTTATATAAAAAAATCGGGACTTGTTATTGATTTGTGCATATTGCTGGAAAAGGGGCGTGGCATCCAGCTTTTGAAATAAACTTGATCTGTGTAATGAATTTGGTGTGTCTATATCCTATAGTCTCTGAGATTTATGTGTTCGTACATACAGACAGACGGACATGGCTATATCGTATATACTTTATGGGGTCGGAGATGCGTCCTTCTGCCTGTTACATACATTTTCTGTTGGCACCTTCTACCCTATGGGTAGCGGGTATAAAAATGCGCTAAGTACTTACGATAAGTAAGGAGGGCTGGCAACGTTTAACGTAAATTTGCAGCCTGTTACAAGGATGCTTTTGTGTCTCTCGCATGTCCTGCGATATACACAAACATTTTGAAGCAGCGCTCATAAAAAGCTTTGTGTCTCCTCTAATAAATAAGCAAATAGGCAAATAAACTTTCATTTCTATTTCTTGTGGAGTTTCTTCAACTTTCTGCTATTCTTTTCGCTTCTCATTTTATTTTCATGTCTTTTCATTTCTTTTTCTTTTGCTCTACCATTCGGGATTCTTTTTTCTTTTACTTTTTCGTAGTCAGCCCGTTCGACTGCTGGCTTTCTTGGCTGGTTTGTGGCCAATTCAAATTTTCCAACTTACGTTAGTAAACTGTTGGGTAACATGCACTTAAGTATGGTGCCACGCCTTCTTCCCCTCCCATTTTGAGGCGTCACACTCGCCAAGAGTTCGCAGGACATGTGTTCCATGCACATGTTTGTCTCTTTGCTTTTGCGATTTAAACTTCGGCCTCTCTCATTCATTCTTTGGGAATAAGAGTCTCATTTATTGTACTCTGTACTTCTTCTGTTCTTTTGCAGTTCGTATTTTACTTTGGAATTTTAAGTTTTGTTTTCTTTCGTTATTCTTTTATTTATATTTCAGCGTTCACAAGTGCAACAATTTAGCTGTTGCCTCCATGGGGAATAAAACTCTGGTCGGAGGTATGTGAATAATGTGGATAATAGTTGGTAGGCGATTACTGCCATGAACCACGCGCCTAACCTCCAACGAATCAACTGTGGATTCTTCGAGGACATTGTGGGCATAACCGAAGCAGTTGCTCAACTGTTGGCTTGATATCCAGAGGTTTGACATAGATAAAATATTTAAACTTTTCAAAGTTGCCTTCGTTTGTTTTTTATGCCATTCTCAAACTATTGCCTGAGTGTTTCTCCCAAAGATAAAGTATCTTTTTGAAATGTAAAGTTTAAAAAAAGCTCACTTAATTACAATTATGCTAATCATACACAATAGACAGTGGTATTGGTAATCTCAATGTGATATGATATTCATTCACATTTTGTTGCAGTTCCTTAAACATCTCAAATACAACTTGAATAATGAATATTAAGACATTCCTTAACTTGGACTAGTTTTGTACATCAGAATGCTTATGTCAGCAAACATATATTACATATTATATATTACAAATATTTAAAAATATGATTTCAAGTAAAACAAGTAAGAAAGCTATCCGCTACCCATTTCGAGAGAAAACAAAAAACTTAGTGATATTTGAACAAAAAATATACCAAATAAATATACCAAAATTTGCTTTTATGTATAAAAAAATCATAATATACCGACATGGTTACGCTGTCAACTAAACAAACAAAGCGCGAACAGCTGTAAGCGAATTTTGACCTATAAATATGTTTCTTCAATAACTTCTATGCTTTTCATTCGATTACAACCAAATTTACAGGAAGAGAATAGTTATTATTATACATACCAAACGGCTCAAGCATTATTATTGTGGTTTGTGCTTTCAATTTGCAGAGGCCGAAATGGGCGTGCCAAATTGCTAAAACAAACTTGATCCGCATGCAAGCATAACTAGTGTTTTAAAAAAAATTTCGTAGCTCCATCTCTTAAAGTGTCTGAGATCTATGTGTTCATACAGACAAACAGACTGACGGACAGACGGACATGGCTATATGACTTAAAAACTTAGTTGTTCATTTGACAACAATTTGTCGAGCATCATTTTCACATCACTGAAAATCTTTGAAATGATTTCTGGACGTTGACGCACATTACATAGTATGCACATTCAAGTGGCCCAAGCGATACCAAGCCAAAGCCCAACCGACCGAGGAGCGCCGTCGCAGATCGAACGACACAAAAAACAAGTAGGAAAGCTACAGTCGAGAGTGTTCCACCGTATGATACCCGCAACCCATTTCGAGAGAAAACAAAAAACTGAAATGATATTTTAACAAAAAATATACCAATGAATATACTGAAATTGGTTTTTTTTTATATTTGTATATTTGAAAATGGCGGGTATAAAAATCCATAACATACCGACATGGTCATGTATGGTCACACTGTCAACTAAACAAACAAAGCGCGAGCAGCTGCAAGTGAATTTTGCATATAAAATTGATTCTTTAATAACTTCCTTGTTTTTCATTCGATCTCACCCAAATTTACAGGACAATAATTGTAATTATGCACACCAAAACTCAATGCTCTAGGTCCATTATTACTGATTTTTGGGGGCGGAAAGGGGCGTGGCAAAAATCTAAAACAAACTTGATCTGCGTAAGACCTACACAAATACTGTTACCAAATTTGATATCTCTAGGTCATTCACACACATAAAACGTCCATATGCATTGGGCAGATTTATTTTGATAAATAATTTAACAAATAACTTTTGTTCTACTTATCCGATTTTTACCAAAATGACAGGGTATATTAATAGTATTAGTTTAATATTACGCGATTTGTTGTTGATTTGTGTTGTTGCATATTGTGGGCGAAGGGGGCGTGGCATCCAACTTTTGAAATAAACTTGATCTGCGTACACAATGCAGGAACCCTTGTACCAAATTTGGTGTCTCTATGTCTTATAGTCTCTGAGATCTAAGTGTTCATACAGACGGACAGACGGACAGACGGACATGGATATATATACTTTATGGGGTCGGAGATGCCTCCTTCTCCCTGTTACACACATTTTCTGTTGGCACTAAGTTATAATACCCTTCTTATCTATGGGTAAGGATCGGACATAAAAAAGAATCGTGTGGAATGAGAAAATTGTAATTTTTTACTATAGACTAAATTTAGTCTAATCATTAATTAAGTAGGTTAGTACTAAAGTGTTAAAATGGAAATCAGGAAATCAGATAATGCTCAGAGCAGGCAAAAAAAAAAAAGAGCAATCAAAATTTGATTACAAGCATATAAGTTTATTTGTATATTGTTTGTTGTTTGTTGTCAGTTTCATTTGCTCACCTGGCCGTGGAAAAGCGGACATGCGGAAGGCAGTCGAAAGCCTGCTGCAGGCAGCTTAACACTAATTTCATTTAGATGGCATCAGCGTGCGGCGTGCGGCGTACGGTATTCGGCATGCGGCATGCGGCATGCGGCAAGTTGCTCAACTATGCGCTTCGCCAAGCAAAAACACCGGACACACGGATGCGGATGTGGAAGAGGCTGTGAGCACTGAGTGCAGTCGTTGTCGCTTCGGCATTTGAATTAGAAAAGCTGCTGCCTGCTGGGCAATCAGTTCTACGCCGGGCCCCACACAAGACATGAGTTGCAGCCCACCCAACCATCTAAGCCAGTTAGACCACTGAGGATGTCAGGCATTCATTGCTTCTCTCTTACCTTTGCATATTTTTGCAATTCAGCGCTAAGCTTACTTGCCTTTGCCATTGCCTTTGCCTTTGGCTTGGGCTTTGGCTTTGGCTTTGGCCCGGCAAGCGTGTGGCATGTTGGCATTTCCTCTTTTCCCACGTTTCACGTGCGGGCAGCAAGAGGCTGCTTATGTTAGTAAACTGTAAATATTTAATTAATTTGCATGGATATTTTAAGGCTGGCAAGTCGAGTTTATTAGTCGTTGGAGGTGTCGTTGGAGTTGGAGGCGGAGGCGGAGGCGGAGGCGGAGGCGGAGGTGGAGTCGACATTGGTGTCGTTGTCATCGTCTGTGTCCACATCCGACTCTGGTGACGTGCCCAGGATGCCATTGCAGTATCAGCCACTGACACTGTCGTTCTCTTCTCGCTGCCTCTCGCTCTCTCCGGCTTTAGTCTCGTCCAATATGATATGTGAACAGTCTGTTGTTTGCTCTGGTCAGAGCAGCAGCGTCTCCTGCTTCTTCTCCTTAGTCTGCTCTTTTTTCGCCATTCACATTTCATTTTGCGGTTTCTGCCATGCATAATTTGTACACAGATTTATTGTTTAAATCTGCACGCCATTTTGTTTGCAGCCAGCAACCAAAGCCACTTCCACATACATATCTTTAGCTCTAGCAAAAGAAGGAGAGAGCTGAGAGCAAGAGAGATGGATAGCGACAACTTGCTTTAGCTTTCGCTGTCCTTCTTTCGTGGCATTTAATATTGTATTGACAAATTGTTTTGAATTTTCAATAAAATTTTCACCAAAAACAATGTATTTTGCGTTATTTATTTATTTATTTGATAAACAAAAGAATATGTGTCTTTAACTAGCTTTTTTGATATTTGTGTATTGACAGCTTGTTCTATCGAACATTTTATGTTTTGCATTAAGCTCATGAATAGAATCACAATGAAGTGAGTATTGAAGGTTGTGACAGGAAATGAAAAATACATTTTTTGTGATTCAATTTCTTTTCACATTAGATTTATTTAGAAGTAAAGTAATATTAACTTATTAATGAAGAGAAAACAGGTTGTAACCATTTTTCTTATCTATAAAAAAAAGTGTAGAATGCAGTGGTGCTGAACCCCATACTGTACTTTGAAGATTATAAGATACATATGTATTTAGATGGATGGAATATAAAAAATTTAACGCATTAAAGTGACAGCGTATAAATTTTCAAGACGACAATAAGTAAAACTGAATAAAGAAATGATAATATAATAACACCAATATTGTATATTGTAATATTAGCTTATTTACTGTAAGTTCATCATTTTATCATTTGGAATATTGAAATATACACATATGGTCGCGACAATAGATGTGAACACTGTCTATTTTTGATTGTCGATAAAATATATGTACATATGTGAACTGCGTTATCTGCGCAAAAAAAAAACAAATTTTATATGGTAACACTGTTTTGAACTGATTTTCCTGATTTCATGATATTGTTTTGAAGCTGCGTAATATGCAAAATCTTTTGAAACCTTTTTTGTTTTATTTTGGTAATTATTGAAAAATAAATGAATATTATAGTGACCATATGTGCATATATTTTTTTTGATGCTGTTGTAGTAGTTTATATTGTTCAAGTTTGAATTAAAATATACTTTTGAAGACAATCAATTACCAAAATTGTTGCTGCTTTTCACTTTTTGGAGCAGCCAGCTGATTAATTGTGTTTACTAAAGTGCTCGGCAGATGATCAAAGCTGTTTATATATTTTGCAAATGGAGTAGATAAAATGCGATTTTGGAAATAGCGGGTTGGGGCTGCTAAGCGTGTTTGAAATATTCAAATGTTTCAGGTGGCGACTTTCATTTTTTATGCTAACGATGAAGATACATACTAATAACTTCTTTCATTAAAAATTCCATGGCATCATGATACTTACCGCCTCTTTTGCCGCATCCCGCATCCCGCATCCCGCATCCCGCATCCCTCATCCCGCTCTCTCCTTTTCTCGCTGTGTCTCTCTCTCTCTGCCAACTCGTACAAGCGCCTAAGCAGCTCAACAGTCGCAGAGCATACACTTGAGCGCCGCTAAACTCGTCCAATTAGTAGCATTTAATTTGGTAAACAGCAGCATTTTCGTGCTTTTGCATTTTTTTTGTAATTAACAACAACAAGAGCAACAGAAACATGATGATGATGATGATGCTGATGCTGATGATGCCAAGTGGAGAGCGAGATAGAGAGACGACATCAAGACACTGATGAGTGGGGCAAGCTGCTGGCTGCCGCTGTTTTATGTGCCACTTGCGTACGGTGTATGTGTGTGCGTATGCGTGTGCGTGTGCGTGTGTGTGTTGTGTGTATCTCGTGCATATGTTTGTTTATACCGCCACCACAATCGCGCTCGTTGTTACTGCTATTGTGTGTTGCCGTGGCATTTTGGGCCATGCTGCCCACCACAATCCACAATCCACAGCCATAAGGCCCATGCCCCATGCCACCAGTCATCAGCCACATCTACTTCCGTTGCCACATCCACAACCGTATCCCAAATACCCCGACCAACAGTCATTATTTTGATGTCAACAACGTGCCAGCCAGATGATTGCCTGCGCCTCCAGTTCAGCTATGTCCAACACTCTTTTTGTTTTTCGTTTTTCGTTTTTCGCTTCTGGTTTTTTACTTTATTTTTGCACCTGTCCGCAGCGAAGCTTATTAAAAAACATAACACACAAAAATTCAAGTGAGCGGCAAAAATGTTACAGTGGCTCCCAAAAAAAGAGACGAGCTGCGAGCAGAACAAACAAATTAACCGCAGTAATGAACATGGACAAAAAGCGGAGGCTGGACAGACAGCTTGGAGGTGTAACAGCTTGGCGGCTATGCCATGTCATGTACGCGCGACCTTTTCCACCTGTCAGCCTGTCTTGTCCTGTCCTGTCCTGTCCTCTCCAGGGCAGCGCTGCCTTTTTAGTGACTTCTCATACCCATCTGCCCGCCTTGAATTGAAACTCATGACAACCCATAATACACTCACTAAATGCGAGAAAGCCGCTGCTGTTGCTCTTGCTGTTGCTGTTGCTGTTGCTGCAGATAGCGCCGATCAAGTTGATGGAGTTCCTCTGCTAGTTAGTCTAAGCAGATCTACACGAAAACATAATTATGTTGTTGTTAGTTAATGAATTAGTAGCTGCAACAACTTTGCTAAATTGCAATTCTCAACTTCAATTTGCGTGCAATTTTTTCCCTTTTGAATAGTGTATTTAAGCTTCGTCATGCCAGGCAGTTGAGGTAGGTTCCAGTGACACTAAAAAGTAAATTGAAAACTTTACCACAGGCATATCGGCATATTTTGTTGTTGCTGTTGCTTTGCATGTTGTTAGTACAATTTTTCGCCTTTCACGTGACCATTTTTGTTTGGGACCTTGTCGCAATAACTAAGTCTGGTGAAAGGACATCGTTCTTGAAATAGTTTGTATTATCTTCTGGCTATGATGTCCTTACTTTAATTTCACTTGTATTCTTTACATGGGTATTGACGATTCAAGTTCGCCTTGGGCTGAGTATCGATTAACAAATGTATCTAATAAATATTGATTGATCTACTCCAATGTCCATGGAATTTCACAGAATGTTAGATGTCGAGATTGTCAATATATTAGTGTGCTGTTATCACAACTAAATTAAAACAAGTAAGAAAGCTACAGTCGAGAGTGCTCGACCGTATGATACCCGCAACCCATTTCGAGAGAAAACAAAAAATTTAAATGATATATTAACAAAAAATATACCAAATATACTAAAATTAGTTTTTTGTATATATTTGAAAATAGCGGGTAAAAATCACAACACCGTTTTGGTCACACTGTCAACTAAACAAACAAAGCGCGGGCAGCTGCAAGTGAATTTTGCATAGAAAATTGATTCTTTAATAACTTCCTTGTTTTTCATTCGATCTCAACCAAATTCACAGGAATCATTGAGAATATAAATATTATTATGCATATCAAAATTCAATGCTCTAGGTCTATTATTACGGCTTTTACAGACTTTTGGGGGCGGAAAGGGGCGTGGCATCCAACTTTTGAAATAAACTTGACCTGCGTAGGACCTATAGGAGTACTGTCCCCAAATTTGGTAGCTCTAGCTTTTATAGTCTCTGAGATCCAGGTGTTCATACAGACGGACAGACGGACAGACGGACAGACGGACATGGCTATATCGTCTCGGCTGTTGACACTGATCAAGAATATATATACTTTGTGGGGTCGGAGATGCCTCCTTCTGCCTGTTACATACATTTTCTGTTGGCACTAAGTTATAATACCCTTCTACCCTATGGGTAGCGGGTATAAATATTACTCAATAAAATTAAACATCAATGCTTTTATTTAAATTATATGTATAATAAACCTTGACCATTTTTTCTTTATAAGTTGCATTCAACTGAATTCACTACAAAAATATTGTGTAAAAGCTTGAACAAATTGTGCTAGTGCTGATGAAATAAAGATGTGTCTGCGGCTGTACGAGACCCTTTTGGAATTCTTGCGGTTAAATAATATATAGATTGAAATAATCCAAATTAATCGAGAATATAAAAGATAGTAATTATTGTCAATTACGATTGATTGTGATTATCGATGCGTCTGTATGTATGTACATATATCCGCTTTCTCACGAACTTCATAGAAAATTTGCTAATTTATTGTACAGGGTCTCTGTATAACGCAAAGAAAAACCTAATAAAAATGCAAATGGTGTCAGATCCATGCGAGTGACAAATTTGTGGGCTGATGATTGGCTGCTGAGGACATCAAGTGCGCGGGTTGTTGTTTGTTGCTAATGTTGATGCTGTTGCGGTTAAATCTGGGTCTGAGTCTGGGTCTGGGTCTGGGTCTGGGTCTGAATGTGAAACAGGAGAAGCGCGAGTACCAGCAAAATGTGATATATATTTAATAAGCCTGTGAGTGTTTTGGTAACTCTCTCACTCCTTTCCTCTCTCTCTCTGTTTGTTTTAGCTTTCATCGTATGTGTTTTTGTATGCGTCAAGTTTATGAGTGCAAACATAAACACACTCATACTCACACATATACACATACACATACACATACACAGAGATACACAAGCGCACCCCCAAAAGCCTCCCGCACACATTCCCGGATTTATTTGCACAAGATTAATAATTAAAAATGCCTTCACAAAATGCCAAAGCGAAAAAATGGCTGAATGAGATGCGCCCTCATAAAATTGTACAAAATTTAATAAATAAATAAATAGAAAAGCTGCATTGTAACAAGTGCTCTCTCTTTCTCTCTGTCGCTTGCGAAAGTTAATTAAAATTGTCGAAAAATCGTAACCAAATCAAATTGCTTGCAGCCAGAACGTTATAAATGCGACAATTTGAACAATTTTCAGAATGTTCGCCAGGGGCGCGAACTGAGAGTTAGGCAATAAAGTGATCCATACAGTGGCCAGTCTGAAATTCTAAATTGCTCTTAAAGTGCGCCGCAAGAATCGAACTCAAATTGATAGCATTGTCAATAGGCTGAAAATCAAAGCATGTAGGCGTAATTTATTTGAAGCGTCGCGACGCGTCGTCTTGGGCAAAGCGAAGGCAGGGCATATAAAATAAGTTATTATATTTATTGCACGTACCAGAAGTGATTGTGTGCGTGTGTGTGTGTGGACATTAATGCGAGTCTGAGTGCGTGTCCAAGTGTGAGTGCCACTGCTGCACACACATAAACGCTTTACATGGATGTAATTTGCCATATCGCATACACACATGTTTATTGCCCATAAAAGTTGCAACCAGCCAACGTTCAATAGCCGGCCGGGGGTGTGGGAAGGGGAAGGGGGAAGGCAGACATTTAATTTAATTAATTTGCTATATTCTGCCGAACAATTTATTTATTCAAATACTTGCTTAAGACAAGATACGAATATTGTGGAATGCATTCATTTCATCAAAACACTCACAAAATTTACAGAAATGAGCCGAGCTGCGACTCCACAACAAACACCGTTAAAAGACTCCCTCATTTCGACGCCATTTTGTTTATCTTCGCCAGTGTGTGCATGTGTGGCTGTTTTACTGTACAATAAATCAACAGAGTGCTAAATGGTTGGGCGGCCATTGAACTATTTGTTGGCAATATTTTCTCAATTTCACCAAAGAACTATTTGAAGAACTTGTTGCAAACGCAATCAAATAAATAATTTCGTAATTTAAATAATTGATTGTTTAAAGGTTATTTTGAATGCAAAGTTTGCTGGAAACATACGAAAATTTAGTTTCAATAATTTCTTTAATTATTTTATATTTATTCAGATAGACCACTAAGCATTGAAACGTAGACAACTATTTTTTCCTTTTTAAATATGTATTAATTAATATGTAAACCAAAACGTATAAATTCGTTTGGTACATTCGAATTCTAGAGAATTTTAATTTGTGAGCTCTGCAAGACATATTTTAAGTAAAGAAAATTTGTGTTTCTCAGTGAAATGAAATTGTACACAAATTGTTTTAAAAATGTTTAAAGCTCAGTTTGAATGTGAAAATATCTCAAGGAAATGTTTTTATTATAATTTAATATTATTATTTGTAATTCACAATGTATGCAAAACATATGTGAACGAAACCGTTTTGGTATTAAAACTGCTAATTTACACTGCAAGAGTATTTGCTTATAAAAAATAAAATGCAACTAAATTTATTTTTAATTATATATGTACATACATATGTATATCTCAACATAGATTTCCAACATGATGTATGCAAACTGTATTTGTCAAGATTGAGCGCGCTCTATATCTAAATACGTACAAATCGAATTGCGAATCAATTTAAATTCGATTTGTTAGTCACATGAAGAGTGAAAAGTCATTTCGGGGTGCAGTTTGTGAAACCTGATGCTGAAATTGGGTTGAGTTTTGGCCTCCAGAGTGTTCATAGACTTCATTTGCATTTTGTTAAATGCATCTGGTGTAACAATTTTGTTGTAGGCAGGCAGACAGGAAATGCATTAAGGCAATTTAAAAGACTGGGCATCAAATGATGTTGCCATTTGCTGCGGTTGATGGTGTTGCCTCTGGTTTGATGATGTTGATGTAGTAGCATTTGACTTTGGATACTGTAATAGCATTCAGCATTCAGCATTCGGCGGGCATTCAGCGTTTCGAGCTTGTCAAAATAGAAAATGTTATTCTTTCCCGGCTGTTGTTTTTGCATTTATTTCGCTTTCCAGCCTTTGTATATTTGGCTAACATTTCATGATGTTTACTGGCCAAATAAACTTTTCACACATCATCAGGAGAAACAATCAATGCCAGTCGACCATCGGCATCGACTTTCTGGAGAGGCGAAAGTGCAGCGCGCTAGACAGACAGACAGACAGACAGACATACAGACAGATAGGCGGCCGGGCAGCTAAATAGATTGAGAAACAGAATAGCAGCCGGACAGCCGAACTGGCAGACTGGCAGACTGGCAGACTGACTGACTGACTGACTCGCAGAGTGACTGACTGACAGACTGTCTGGCGGGAAGCTAAACAGACAGAGTCGATTTGGCGAACAGTTGAGCTAATTTTGTTACAATGCAGTTAGTGGCACGTCGGTGGGGACAGTTGCATGCACCATACTCTGCCACAAATTTGTCAGATGCCCCGATGATGTCTGATGCCTGCTGACTGCAGACTGTTGACTACTGCTGCCGACTGCTGACTGCTGACTGTTGACTGGTGACTGGTGGAACGTGCCAAGTGCTGGGCAACAAAATCAAAAGGTACATTGCACGATCAAGTGAGCAACTTCATAATGTTTTTTAGGCCACTGACTTTACAATGGCTCGACTTGACATCTCGAAAGGACAGCACAGGATATAGGCAGGCAGCTGCTGTATTCTGTGCTCTGTGTTGTGTTTTGGGGCAGCCAGAATTGTCGCATGTCGCATGTGCGGTAGACAAAGACAGGCCAACATATAGTCACATATACATATAGAGGAATCCGGCAGACTGATAGACAGAGCCGAGAGCAAGGCAGGGCAGGGCAAGACAGCCTTGTAAATACGAAAAAAAATATATCTTGTTATTGGTCACGTACGCCGACCAAGTACCAAGTACCAAGTACTAAGTTGCCTTCTTACACTTTTGGCTTTTTGATTTAGCTCTAAAGAATTAATAAGTGAACGTTCTCAAGTGCATTTATTAATAACATCACGTTGTCGCCGTCGCGCCGTCTCCTCAAAGTTCATCCGGCTTAGATCATTTGCATTGCACTATCACATCATCAGATGAACTAAACTCATAGGGGACAATATAATAGTGAACAAATTCAAGTATATGGTGATTGCTATAAGGCAAGTCACAGTCAACTGCACAACTCAGCGATGGTGAGCACAAAAGTAGTGGCAACAAAGATACAAAAACTAACTGAATGAATGCAATGCGAATGCAAGTTGCGAGCTTCAAAGCTTGAGTTTTTATGGCGATGCATTGCAAATCGAATAATAGCCTTTCTTTGCCATATTCATAATGACGATACAAAGTTAATGTTTCGATATACGCTGTTCCTTAGGCGTTGAAAATAACAACTAGCTATTGAGACGATAGCACAAAGGTATCAAAGCAATTGAAACGTGCTATTGGGATATATTGAATTGTTTGATAAGCTTGAGAAATGTCTTTATTCAATGATATCGATGTCAAACCATTTAATTCGATGCTGGAATTCACTAATTGTAATAAAAGTGAGCTCAATAGTTACTAGGCATATAATTTTTGCGTTATAACGTTCCGTTAATGCTCAAATGAGTTGATTTCACACTTCATTGGTTATGTAAATAACACTATTATTTTCATTTCTCCTTTAATATATTTCTTCATTAGTTTGCGAATAAACCCACATTTGTGATTTTTAATTTCCATAAGTAAATTTGAAAATTATTGATGTTGAAAAATCATTTTCCATTTAAATGAGTGTTTGGAATATTTTATTTTATTATTGGTTAATGTGCAAATTAAACAAATATAAATATAACATATTATTGTTGTGACATTTAATTTAAATTTATATGATTGTATATACAACAATACATTGATTGCAAATGCGTGAAAATATAAGTATAAATAAATTCGAGAGTTTACACAAATAAGAAATTGCAGTTTAGCAATTAAGTGATTACATTATTCCTGATAAAAGTAAGGTAAGTATCAGATCGATATCTGGCTGTAAGTTCAGCGGTTGCTTTATTTTCCTTGGCAACTGAAGTGCGGTCATATTTGAGTTTGGCCTTTGCCGACTGCTGTAACAGTTGGTACTTTTATTTACGACTCTGCAAGTCGTAAAGGTCACCCAAAAAAATGTGGAAACATTTTCCGCAGCCGAGTCTGTGTCTGTGTGTGTGTGTGTGTGTGTGTGTGTGTGTGTTGACGGTGATAATGCGCGCCTTGCTGCGTTTATGGCATTGTTTAAAGTGCAAATACGCATAGCATTAGAATAAAATGAAAAACACTTAGCCAGCTGAGTTGGAGTGGTCGTGGAGTAGTCGAGAAGTGGTCGGGAAAAATGGTGTGTGGTGTATGAAGAGTCTGAGACATAGACAGAGACAGAGACAGAGGCAGGCAGGGAGCACATCGATAGATGGATGGGAAATACATTCATAACATAAATTAAATGAAAATTACTTGAAGCCTGAAGCCGATGGCATTTCGTTTACTTCTATTTCAAGTAAAGCGTTTACAAATTCATTTAATGGCTCGTATAATGCCCATTTACGATGCTTTCAAAATATCCACAGAGTTAATTATGTTGAACGTTAAGTAAACATCAATCTAAAAATTGCTGTCTGCCGCGAGCCAAGCTGCCTGCTTGAAGGACGGACTGAATGAATGACTGACTGACTGACTGACTGACTGACTGAATGAACAACTGCCTAACGACCAACGGGGCGTATGAGTAATGCTGCGTGTCATTTTGATGTTGTTGCTGATGTCGTTGTTATTGTTACCATGACACCGATGTTCGTGCATTTTAAAGACTGTTGACTGAGTACTGACAAACGGCAAGCCGGCGACCAAATGATCGGCATGACAATAAATATTCAAAGCGGGACATCGTAAAACAAATCAAAAGTCATCAAAACTGCACTTTGCTCTAATTCCTTGACGCTCTGTTTTCTTTTTTTCTTGTTTTGGGAGTCTCATTTTGACAACGCCTCCTCCCAAATGCATGTTTTTGTTGTTGTTGCTGTTTTTGCGTTTCGTTTATGCCAAGTCATGGCATGGCCTCAGACCCCAGACAACTCCGGAGCCAGGAAGAAAACAATAGCTCCAGCTGAGTAGCAACAGCAGCGTAGCAACAGCAATTGTGCAGCCAACCTTATTAATAAACCTTATAGCTATGACGACAAATAAAAATAATAACAGCAACAGCAACAGCAACAGCAAGAGCAAGAGCAACATCGGCTACAATAGACCCAAATGAAGTCTGTCCTGGCTAAAAGTTGTGTCACTTTTGCCGACAGTGTCCAAATTGGCAAAGTTAGAACAAAAAAGCGACAGCATCGGGCAATGGACAACAAAGTCGTAGAGGCATAATTACAAAACAACGACAACCACAACAACAATCAGAGCTCTGGCAATAATAGGAACAACTAACAACAAAACTGCGCAAAATGAACAAGCAACAACGAACAACGAACAACGAACAACGAACAACGAACAACGAACAATGAAAACCGAACAACGAACAGTGGCAACAAGACGACGAAACCCTCAGCAAAAGTTGTGAGTTGGATCGATTGACAGCCAAGTTTGGAATTCGCCCAGAATTGCTAATTGAATTGAGTGGCTTGGTCTTAACGACAACACCTCAATTTATTTAATATTAAAAATGAAATTATGGTTTAAGAAATAATTATTCAGAATATGAATTTATTGCGAAGCACGTAAAATATAGAGAATCTCAATGATATGAAATAATCCATCCTTGTATTATTTTATATCATTGATATACTCTAGATTTTATAAGTGATGAGTGATCGGCCAAGGTATGATATTCATGATTTTTGTTTGCATTTTTTTTTTTTTAATTTACTGTCGGATTCAATTACACAATATTGATTAACCAAATTCAAATACCGTCAAACTGAGCATTTTTGTTAGCCCGGCGAAGATGTCCTCCAGAGGTGACCACCTCAGAAGTGATCATTAATAATCAAGAAATAGTATCTGATGATCCTAGAATGAAGATTCATGAGTCAAATATTATGTTAACAATTATTTGGACACAAAAAAGCCGACCGGAAGATGGATGCTGCGTTTGCTGTTTTACAAAATTAACCTTTTGAATATATTATATATTGAGGGCACATATAAAAGGTCGCTGAATTTGGCATACCGCTCTAAAAAGATATTGTTTTGATAATTAAAATTGAAAAGGCCCATCCTTATAATACAAATTGAGAAAACTGTTTTCTTTTTGCAATAAAATATGTATTTATTCTATATATGTATATAATTGTACACGAATAAAATTTAATAAAATTTCAAGAATATTCTTAAAATTAGCGATGCTTTTGGTTTATCAAATTAAAATATCATATTTTAAAAATTCAAAGCATACCAAAGAAAGCGATTTGCTTTAATAAATAAAAGTTAAAGTTTAAAAATATTCATTTAATTTATTATGAATATGTGTGTACTATTTTAATACAAAATTATGGAACTATATGATTACTGATTTGTGATACGTGATGTAGAAATAAAGGAAAGAAGCTTGCTGCACCCAACAGCTTAGCAAACATTTCAATTATTTTTACTTTCAAAGCAAATTACAGTTCGATGAGTGATATTTATTGTGACTATTTGACTTTGACTATTTTCATCCTAATTGATTTTTGTGGCTGTAATTAGACCAGTAGTGGAAGTTAATGTTAACTGGCTGTTAACTGGATTGGTCGCTGCCGTTGCAGCCCGCAGCCTGTAAACAATTTCCAATTAACAATCAGTTCAAGCCATGCAAATCGTCATAGCTGCTGTTCCCTGTTCCCTGTTCCCTGTTTCTGTTGACAGTTTGTTTGTTTTTATTGTTGTTTTTGGTGCTGGGATGGGGATGGCGAATATTCGGTGGTAAAGGGTTGCACAGGGAGTTTGAGCTTGAGCTATGGGTTTGCTTGTATGTTTGTTTTTCGCCAGGATATGCATGATATTATGAACATGAAATTAGTTCAATCATTAATTATTCATTAGCCGAGGCCATTGTAATTTGCATTAATTGAATTGTTTGCTAAATTGTAACATTTTCAACGCCCAGTCATTATGGATTCCGCTTAGTCCTCGTCTCCACTAAAGGGAGTGTGGATGCTAAGGGACAAAGGGGTGAGGGATGCTGTCCAACATTTTGCTTTGCGGTTGGGTTCGCCTCGACCTCGACCTCAGCTCGACCATCAAACACAATAACAAAACACACTGCGTTTGTGGACAATAACAATAATAATAAAATGAATTAAATATGACCGCAATGTGATTAAAATCCAGAAATTGTCGCTGAAATTGTGCGTACCACAGAATGTTCTCAATCTTGGCAACTAAATTGAATTTAAAATGAGCACAAAGTGGGCATTGTTGAACGCCTCAGAGCTTGATTAAATTCTACAAATAAAAATGAAAAAAGAAGAAGCGAGAATGAATTTAATATATATAATTCACACATTTTTCTTGTTGTTCTCCCTTTCATTGCAGGTAAGCAAAGAGATTTCGTAATATTTCGGCATACAAAAACGAGTAAGTGAATGATACAACGATTTTCATATTGATTAAATTGCGCATACATTTGTGTACTAGATGCGTATGTATAAATTTCCCCTAACACTCAGGCAGCGTGAGTCCTTGCACATGGTATAAAAAAAGTGCAGATCGTTAAATGAAGTATTTGGTAGACTTGCAAAATATTTTCAATAGCGTTTGCTATTTTCAAATTCAAGTCCTTACATCGAAAACTGTATTGATACTAGGATGATGCGAAACTTTTATTTTATTACTCTGTTCCATTTGTTGAGAAAATAATAATCAGAGATGTGAGCTAAAGAATAGCAATTTGATATACAAACAATATGAGACAGTGCCCAATTGTTTGTATTAATTGTTCCAGCTTTTGATTGCTGACTTTAACTCTGACCACTAAACTTAACCAATTGTAGGTATTTAAGAAAAATACGATAATGGAATGACTTAGAATATTTGAGAATCCGCATCGCAATGCAAAGAGAAATTTAAAAAAATCAAATGCAAAAAACAAGAAAATAATAAAAAAACCAAACTGCAAATTTTGACAACTTGTCGGTTTTAAATGTAATATAGGAAAAAGGATTTTGTTTTTATTTACTTTATTAGAGGTGTGCATATTATGAACGTTGGTAAAGCGAATGCTTTAAAAAAAATGAGGCGTAAACTGCAAACCTCAAGAACAGTTGGACAGATTTGCAGGCGTGCGCTTTAATTGTGTGTGTTAGTGCACTTAATTGAACTCTGTTCACCACACTCAACTGTCCCTAAATATTTGAAGAACGTACTTAATTACTCGCATGACGTACAGACAGAAAGACAGAGGCGTCTTCGTTGTGCGCTCTCAGAGCGACCGCACATGCATTTAATGTGGCGCACGTAAGTATGCTATACATAGTTTCGGTTTTCTGCCAGCCACACACACACAAACACAAAAGAACCTCACACACACATACACTCGTATATAAATACCCAAAGCGAACCGAGGAGCAGATGCAATGCTTTCAACTGTGATCCCAAACACGTAAAATAGTTTTGATACCCATTTAATAAATATTCTATCTATGCATGTCTTTTTCTTCTGTTTTTTTGTGTTTCTTTTGCATTTGGGCCTCCGTGTCTTGCTGCCCCGCGTCCCAGTTGCCTTGTGCTCGTTTTGTCATTTATATTGTTAGCCCCACCCCGGCCATGCCCACCTGCCCACCAGCCCACCAGCCCACCAGCCCACCAGTCAACCATCCAGCCAGCACGTTGGCTCTCTGACGCTGCGGCAACACTTTTCAGCACGCTGCGTCAAAGCCGGAAAATGAAAAATCCGAAACGGAAATACATTCATTTGCTTGTTTTACTTTTCCAATTCCAACGCCGGAGGTTTTCATCTTCTTAGGAGGGATGGACGCCATCGACTGGCTGACTGGTCATGGACGTTGCCGTGGGCCAGGCCAAATGCGAATACTGACTGCCGGCTGTTTGCTTCGTGCCGCAGTCACGTTTAAAACATTAAAGTTAGATTTATGACTCTTTGGGTTATAAAATGTCTTTAGATTGATTCCCGTCACATGATGACAGTTTTTCGTTTTTCATTCAGTTCAAGGCAGTCTCAAAGTCGCTTGCTCGCTCGCTCTTCTTGCTCGCTCTTTCTTGTGTGCGTGCTTGTGAATTCCCCAACATGGACATGCCCACAGGCAGAACACGGCACCCAAGTCATGGGCACCATGTGTAGACAATGAATTTTTAAGTTGTTTATAAGTTGAGCTGTGCTGCCGTTTTATTCTTCTTCTTGTCCCTTATCTCCCCAGCGATGTTTGCTCTGGGGAGATTCCATTCATGCCATGCCATGCTTAGTTGGACTTTTGTTGAACTCCTCTAGCATTTAATTTTAGTGCGCATCAATTTCCAACCACTTGAAATTTGACAAATTGTGTCGCAGCAGCCACATTGACACACTTAATCCGCACTCACACACACACACACACACACACACACAACCACAGCGGGCGGGCACCGCAAATGGAACGAGTGCATTCGCTTTTCATTCGTTTCATTCGCTCATTCGTTCATTACCATTTTGGCGTTATCAAAGGCAATTTTTAATTAGTCGCTGCTGATTGATGGCGTTGATAAAGAAATGTCATGACAGCAGCTGAATTTCCGTTTTCCATCTATACAATACGCTTCGCTCGCCCACTATCCCTGCCATGCCCCCTCGCCCCTCGCCCCCTCGCCCTCTCGCCGCCCCAGCCACATTGCAAATGCGCGCACTAAATGGCCAAATGGGAAAAGTGGAAAGGCGGGCGGGGAAAATGGGCCGCGTTCATTAGCGTGTTGCCATCGACTGACAAGCGGAAGCTGGGCGCGATAGAATTATCAAACATGGCCGCAATGACTATAAGGCATGGAGGGGAAGGGAGGCAAGGGAGCGAGGAAGCGGAGAAGCGGGAGGTTCTGGGCTTACGTGCCACTGCACACATTGTGGCAATGAGGAGCAGGATTGTGGCACACAACTGGAATGGCTGCTTGCAGATTTCAAGCGCTAATTACGTGGTCATTAATTGCGCTAATTATTTTTCATTTTCTGCGCTTCGCTTTTTAATGCACAACCTCAACATTACCTCCACACCTCTCTCTCTCTCTCTCCCTCTCCCTCTCTCACACTTCTACTCTGCATCTGCTTCTTCCTCGCTCCCACTCAAGAATGCGAAACTCTTCACGTTTCATTTTCATTTTCATTTTCAATTTCATACATTTCATTTGCGCCAATGTGCACGGCACACTTGAATTCCTTCTGTTTAAGTGGAGAGGCTCCTTGGCTCCTCCTCCTTCTCGTTGTGCTGCGTCTCTTTGCCTCTCGTCTTTCACACGTTGTCACCCGCTTTGCAAAATAATGTTGCAACTCTGTGCTCAGATATACCCTCGATAAAGAAAGTATCCGATGAAAATACTAAGTGAATGAATAAGTTTATAAAAGCATTCGAGTACAGAAAGCAAGTAATGTAATGTAATAATAACAATATCAATGAATATTACTTATATTGAAATAAAACAATATTATTGAATGAATTGTCTTAACTTGTCTTAATATTTTCTAATTATTTTCAAAGCACTCAAATTCTTAAAGTTTTTAAACGATATATTTTCTCCTTGAGCTATTTAGGATCTGTACTTTCTTTGCCGCATTTTTACACTCATTAATGTCAATGGGTTTTTATAGGATATTTGCACTTCGCTCTTTCGCTTCCATTTGCCGACTTTACTCGCGGAGCGTTTTTTTCATTACGTTCATTTTCTTATGCACATTTCTGTAATAAGAAAATGCGCATTAGGTAATTTTCCTGGCTATTTGCACTATTCGCAATTTGTCCACAAGGATGGTGCTGAAAGCTGAAGCTGAGACAGGAGCTGGTGTTGGAGCTGGGAGCTGGTCCGTGTTCGGTGTAGAATTTCATGGGAGGAGCCGCGGGCAGAGAGGGCATGCTGTGGAGGGGCTTTGCGCCACTCGTAAACCGCAAGTGACCGACATTTTGTGTCGTGGTCGTCGTTGTCGTTGTCGTTGTCGTTGTAGTTGCCGACCAGAAATGAAAATGGCTAAAACTGTGCCAACGGAAAGATGAACACACAGAGTGTGCAGCACACGACTGGGGTGTTTACCGGGTTATTGTTGGCTTCCAATGGCCAGGGGGGGGTGGGGTAGAGAGGTTGGCTTGTCGGTGTCACTGATTATTTGATGAAAATGATGCTGCTCTATATTACACTTCGCGCTAATTGAAATTTTCATCATCAGCAACCGGCGACTCAATGTTTTTTTTTTTGTAATTTATTTTCTTTTTTGGTTGGCTATTGCGTTATGGTTTTCCACATAGCAAAATAAATTTGTGATTTATTCAGGAAATGGGAAAAGCAATTTTAGAAAACTTTCTAATATACTCGTACACGTATGTTCTCTGTTCGCCCGCTAAAAATCAAGAGCTCTAGGCTAGTCTAATACAATATAAAAACTAACATACAATGAAATCTTGTAAATATTATTTAAATTTATTCAATTGAAAACGAATTTAGTCTGCTTGGCTTCAGTTCATGAATGCAATTAAAAATAGTATTTTCAAATGAAATGTTACTTAGGTCACAATGCAATTAAATTAATTTAAAGTTTCAATTTGTCTCAAGTACTTCGAATGGATACAGTTAAAAAGTTACAGAAAATGAAATAAATAATGCTGCTGGAGAACGTTTCTCATTTATTTGTTCAGAATATCATGTTTTAAGAGTCAGCAAATTAATTTCTAGTATCAACACTCATTAAGTGGTTTTTTCGCACTTGGACAGTTATTTTATTTCGGAGAAAGCTTTTTGAATATACTTGCTGGCTGTTTGCAGCAAAGATTCTTAAATTGCCTTTTTGAGTGAGATTTTTGCTATGCTTGTGGTAGTTTGCTTTTCAATTCACACAGCTGGCGCGAAAAGTTTTTAACTCGTTTGCTGGCCCTCAACGAATTCACTCTCTCTCTCTCTCTCTGTCTCTCTCTGTCTCTGTCCTAGTAGTTGTATGTCTCTATCTCAAGGCCTGGCCACAAACATTTTGAACGGCTTGCACAAAACTTCAAATTACTTAATCAAAAAATGTTTGCGAGGCAGCAAAGTCAGGAAAGAGAGAAAGATAGAAAGAGAGCGAGAGATTGCGACTTCAATTTGCAGTTTGCTGGACACAGAAGATGAAAGCAAATATGGCGGCGCATGTTGACACAACACGCCCCCCAAAAAGGCAGTCAACGTGCCACAGAGGGAGGCAAGAGGGAGGTGCAGAGGCGTGGGGCATGTGGTAGGGATAAATGAATGCGGTATTACCCCATGCGGGCAGCCATTAGCAGTTGTTGCTGAGCGCAGAAGGCTGATTATGATTTATGCCACGATAGTTCGACTGTGGACTGTTACCAAAAGAAAGAGATGCGAGCAGGGCAGGGAGGAAGGTGGGTGGAGGGGAAGTAACATAATCTGAGCTATTTTTAAAGCCCGGCAAAAGAACAGACAAAGCTTGCAATGTGTCCTGGACGGCGGCACGTATCTAATTTATGCCATCTAACAAACAACAACAAAAGACCAGCACAAAACTTTTCACAGTTGGCCAGGCCATGTGCGACATATGTGTGTGTCTGTGTGTGTGTGTGTGTGTGTGTGTGTGTGGTGTTTTTTGAGTATCTGAGTGTTGCGTGATTTTGCTATCTATAAAACGGTTTTCTGTCTAACTTTGATTTCGCTTTGTCTTCGCCTCAACTTTTGCTTTAACGTTCATCGTCTCGTCTCGGGATTGCTTTATGAATTGTATCTTTTAAGAGTTTTCTTGTTGGTTAGAGAGTGGTTGAGGGGTCTGCTTATTGACGACCATAAATAGCCAGATATCATTGTTTATCTATGTATTGTCTCTTCGCTCCTATGTGTGGGAATGTCCTGTCTTGATATTAAATACATATACATATGTATATTCTCGTATACATCCATACATACTTTTGTTTGCTTTCGCCTTCGAGCTAAAAACAAAATGAAGACATAAATGGGCAGTTGAAAATTATTGCATGGAAAAGCAAAGCTGGGAAAAAAGAGCAAATGCTTCCAAATTGGCATACGCAGACGCCGTGACAAGACAGATTGAACTCCGCACTCGTCTTCATCCCCGTCCTCGACTTTGTCCTCTATCCTCATCCTTGTCCGCATCCAAGTTGTCGTTGTCGTTGTCGTCGTCATCAAAGTCGCCTCCCGTTACGAAAGTGTTACGCTTCAATGTTCTTTACACAGATATAGCATATACAGACTGGCGAATAAAATGTATATATTATGCACACCCTGTAACAACGAAAATTATTAAAAGGGCATTCCTCCTTTTCGAGATCTATTTTACTCGTATGGGGATCACATAAATAAATAAACATAAGAATTAGAAAATATTTTTCGCTTATTAACAGTCAAAATTTCTCGTCATTGAGATTTATATAAAAAGTCCAAACTATTTAAAAATATATAGCTTGGACTTTTTAATCTGAAACATGACCTACAATATTTGAAATATTTATTTATGTATTTTACAAAAATATACAAACATAATGCTAATCAATTATGCAGTCGATTATCTCATAGCCTTCAGCACTTACTTTTTTATCGTACATTCATAGCAATTCTTTTCGTCTTTAATATTTGTTTTCAATATATGACTTTCGAATGCAACTCAATTTTGAATAATTCTCAACAACAGCTGACATCAAATCTATTTCTTAAATAATGTACATATAAATATCACAATAATTATTTAAAACACTGGGTGTTTTGAAGTGAGTGACGTCTGAATTATTTGTCATGCGAATCGTCAAACTTGTTATTATGTTATTCAATTTTTGTTGTTGCATTTGTTTTTTTTTTGCTTTTATTTAGTTTGTTGAGTTGGTGAGCAGTGTCTATGATAGACGAGGCGTATAATTTGAAAGTCGGCACTCGATGAGCTGCAGCCGAAAAGTGGCCGAAAGTAAAAATTAAGGCCAGGGCTGGAGATGCAAAGCGAGAAGTCTAAACATTTCCTGTGCACTCAACTGCAAACAAAATGTGTTAAAGTCGCTCGAATATTGCTATCACTTTTCGTAGCAGCAGCAACAATCGGTAGCAATGGCAACCAGAAGAGGCAGCAACAGCAACAGCAACAGCAACAGCAGCTGCATTTGCTTTATTTAATATGCAACTCGTGATGTTAATGCGCAATAATTCTGTTGATTTTATGACGCTTGGCTCTGTTTGTTGTCAGCCTTCTGGAGATTGTGTTTTATTTTATTGCTGGAAACGTCCACTAAATAAGCCGAGTGCGCAGCGCAGTATTGCAAACAAATTTCCGACTTATTGTAGCATACAAATTAATGAAATTGATTGGGGAATGTTCGATGCAAAATGTTGCAATGCCTTTCAAGAGTTGCCCCAATAAGAGTGCTTTAAATGTGCGACTTTTCACTCGTGATGTTGAGCGCTACTTAACATCATTCTCAATATGCGGCAGCTGTCTCAACACTTCACCACAATGTTAGTGCCATTAAATATTATTTGAGTACTTTTGGCGACGTCTCCAAGGGTCGCTAGTCAAAGCTGAACTATGTTCTTATATACTCTTCCGTTTTCTATTTTGTATTTGCACTTTGAATTCGCATTTCGTATTTAGAATCGCATTATTCAAAATCTTGAATCAGAAATGAAATTGATTTCCGCCAAAGCGAGTGTGCGAATTTTTTAATTTTTTGATTTGCCTGCAAAAAATGAAACACGTTTCTCATTTTTCCTCTCTGCTGCTGCTGCTGCTGCTGCTGCTGCTGCTGTTGCAATAAAAAAGGAAAACTAGGTGATGGGCAGTGGCGGCAACAACAGCAAAAAAAAAAAAGAAGCAGCTGCACGAATTCCAACGAACAGCAGCAGCAGGCAACATCATTTATCTGAAACTAAATGTGCAGCGGAGGAGCGGAAGGGGAGGCGACGGGGTTCATGCATAGCAGTTGCAGCCATGGAAATGGAAACCAATTGCATTACGACATGCTTCACAAGTTAAAACGAGGGCAACCAAATGTAAACTTTTTCCAAGTAATTCAATATATTTTAGATGATGTTGCAACGTCGACTCCGAATCTATTCCTAATAAAAACCACTTGAAGAGCATATCTTTAAAGCGGTTCCACGCACTAGAGTACACGAAGGGAGTATTTCATTAATACTCTTAATATATGTTATGTTTATCTTATCGGCTACATTTGATATTCATAATAAGAGTCTGCGCAATTTGTTGGAGTCCCTGAAGCGCGCTACAGCTCCTTCCACCCGGATTACATCGATCCATTCCCATATTATTACCAACAGATTACAAAGTCAATTTGTTCATCCTGTTTAAATTGTGTAAATCTTTGATTAAAATTGTCGCAGTTCTGTGAACTGTGATGCTGCTTTAGTCGATTGCCAGCTTACAGTCCCGTCGTGATATTCCTTCAATTTTTTGTAGCGTATAGACGTGTGCATTGATTGGTGATTTTAGCAGTTCCGACTCAGCTCAGCACAACTCGACTCAACTCAACTCCGTTAAGCTCAAGTGTAGGTCCGTCCGTTATGAGAATTTTATTTGGGCAAAAAATGAAATTGGTAAAAATGGGAAATTGTGAGGTGAGGAGGTGGAGGAGGAGAAGCGAAATGCTTTTAACTCAAATCAGTGTCGAGTAGAATTGGTCGAGTGTGCGGCTTTTGGCAATGCGCTAATTAAAAGGCCAATATAGTTTGGGCAACGAGAGTGGCAGCTTAGCAATTTTGACCCCTCGCCACTTATTTACTTGCCATAAATTATGGCGCAAATGAAAGAAAATGAACAAGCCGAAATCGAAGGGAAACTAAACGAAACGAAACAGAATAGTAAAGCAGCATTTTGGGGAACAGGTCGTTCGATGTTGATGGCTGTGCAGCTTCCCTTAGCCTCTTTTGCAGCTTGTTCTTATTATTGTTGCTATCTTAAATGCTTGAACATCTGCAAAACTGTTTCTCTAATTGCTGCGAGCCGTGAGCTGAGTACTGAGTTCTAAGGAGTGAGTAGAAAGTGCTACGACCATGTTAGTCCCTGATGAGGGACGCTGCAAACCTTTCTATCTTGCCTTATTCTTACGCACTGGCGCAGCAACAGCAGCAGCAGCAACTTCCTGTTGCACTCATCACACATGATTTTACAGCTGCCTGCCTGCCTGCCTGCCCACCAGACTGCGTGACTGACTGACGGACAGACGGAAATACATACGGACAGCACGCGAAAACCTCGTCTCCACCTAAAAAATGCAGGCAACAGGGAAAAGGGCAAAAGAGTAAATGGGCAAAAATGCATAAGTGTGAAGAAAACTGCAGAAAATTAAAAGGTAAAAAGAGATTGCAACCAAAAGCATCAGAAGAAACTGAAATTAAAAGTCTAATGGTGAAACCAAAGCCAAAGCCCAAGCTGAAGCTAAATCCAGAAGCCGCATCAGTCACTTCCGTTTTCGGCCTGCTGCCTTCTACCTTCTGCCTTTTATGCTTGGCATATGGAGGGCACTTTCCTATCTCTCATTGAGGCTCTGAGTTCCAAGCAGAAACAACATGAGACTCAATTAGTTGTAGAACACTGCAGCTCTTACGTGTTACCGCTTAAGCATGCAAAATTGCTACTCTTGATCAGAACCACTCATTGTTTTCTTTTCATATCGAAGGAGTGGGAACCTTTAGGAGCGCGAGTGAGTTTAATGCGCAAAAACTTAATGAGTTGTTTCCTTGAATATGACAAAGGGCACAAAGAGCCTACTTCTTCTTTAGTTTTTGGGGTTAAGGTTTTAATGAGCACAATTTCGCTCTAATAACGCGTCTCAATTCTAAAGCGCGTTCAACACGTCGTATGCGTGTTTCGACTTCAAAGACTTGCGCAGACTTCTCGCTCTCGCTTTTTGTGATCTATGTATCTGTTGCTCTCTCTGTCTTGGCATTTGCTGCAGTTTCGTTTGTCTTTAATTTGACGGTTTGTGTCTGCGACTGTTGCTGTTGCTGTTGCTGTTGCCGCTGATGTTGATGCTGCTGTCATTTTTGTATATCTAATTTTAGTAGCGCATTTCATGTTTTTATTGCTTTCATATCCTTTGCGAGTTTCGTCTTGTTATTTATTTATTTATGTCTGTATGTAACTTACACTTACCTACTTACTGACAGCAGCAGCACTCTCCCCTCTCTCCCCCGCTCGCTCCCATCATCTGGCTGACCTCATTCTGCCTTGGTTTGCTTTCGTTTGGTTTCATTTCATCTCATGCCAACTTACCTCCAGTGTGGAGTGTAGAGAGTGCACTGGAGACAAGAGACGGGGCAGATTGTGGCATTGGGGGATGGAGGATAAGGGATGGGGGATGGGATGGGACTTCAACCCAGAAAAGCCGAGCGCAATTCTAATGGGAATTTAAAATTTTGCACTATAAAGATGTTGCTGGCTCTGCTCATGGCTTCTTTTCTTCTTCATCGCCTCTTTCACCCTGCTGCCGTTTGCAACTACTTCTCTTCACTCCAATTCCTGTCCAGTTCTTGTTTCTTGCATAAAATGAAATTGTATTGCATTCATTTTTTTCCTTCTCGTTTTTGTACTTACCGCTGCCATCGCTTTACGTCCGTTGCCGCTGCTTTATGGCTGGACCCAGAAATTGCTGCCTCAGCAACAGCAGTAACAGCAGCAACAGCAACTACAGTTGCTGCTACTCCAGTTCAAAACGGGTTCTGTCTTGGGCTTTGCTTTTATATGCCAGTTTCATGCCGCTGTATTCACTACACTGAAGCCCTCCCACACCAAACCAGTCCCATATCATACCCATTTTTGCTCCTCCTCTGTGTGAAGCACAATAGAAAATCGCAATTCGTATTTTTAGAGCAACAGCAACATGAAAATGTATGATACATTTGCCGCTTCGCGTCCTCTCGCGTCGCCGCCCCTCCTCCACCACCTCCCCTTAACACCTCATACAATGAGTGGAGGAGGGCGAAAAGGGCTCTTAACTCGTTTGTGTTATGGCCATGTCTGCCATTCAAATATTTATATTTCTAGTTTAATAAAATGTTGATAATTGTAATGAAATTTTCGGATTAGATGTTCGATGTAAGCGTTCTATCCTCAGAGCTTTGTTTGAATATCCGCAAAGACTCGCAACATTTTATTCACAGTATTCACAGTTATTTATTTAGATTCGTTCCCAAAAAATGGCAGAAAACTACTAAAATCTCACAAAAAATAACAGAAAATATGACAAACAGTTTTAATTGATTTTATGATGATAATTTATTCCTCAATACATTTCAATTCTCTCATTATAACATATTATCAATACATTTTTAATTTTCACAATTTAAAAACTTATTGGTACTTTTCCGGTATCTCGTAGATATGTCAACAGACATATTTCCGTCGTAGAACAAACCCAAAAAAAAAACAAATAGTATTTATTAAAGTAGATCCCGACACAGCCATTTTTCAAAATTGGTCTGTTTTTCCCAAATATCGCAATTTTTGCTAGTACACTTTTTTCACATTAAAAGCCCTTTCGGCTAATATACTATATACATATGTACATACTACTGTGGCCAAAAAGTAAGGTGCGGGCTTTACATTTCGGACTAGTGATTTTTTTCTTGAGTTGGACAGCACTAGTGATGGGAGCAAATTTGTATTAATCGATTAACGTATTATATGATTATTTAAGTCCACGCGATCATTAATTGCAATTAATCGCTAAAAAAACAAAAATAGTCGATGAATAATATGATTATATTTTGATTGTTATTTTTTTTAATTTAGTATTACCATCAATAATAAACACAAAAATTACACACTTTATTTTTGCCCACAGTAGTATGTCTACGTGAATGGATTTCGTCGGGTTTTGGACAGAATACGAATTCTTAACACAGAAACAAAATATAGCAGTTAGAACTTTACTTAGTCGTATTTTACAAACTCCACTGTTTATTATAATTTGAATAAGTGAAATTATCTACAGTAATTTATCGATATAAAATGTAATCGGTTCTAAATTATATTAAATGATTTGATCGATTGCACTATTATTTTATCATTTCAGATATTGATTTAAAAATCATTTAATCAAAATACGAAAGTTAATAATTATAATAATATTGCAGGTCTTTGTAACAAAATATTTATTCCAATATTGATTTGTGTAAATGTGTTCAGTATTCAATGGCAAAAAATATTGTTATCAAAGATCAAAACGAGTATTTAACACACTGATGATTTTTGCATATGCATGAATGTGAGTTTATTTTTTTTATTGGCATTCAGCCTTCAGTGTGAAGCCTCTTTGGCAGCAAATAGATTTCTGTTCCGATTTGCATTGGAAACGGAACGGACAAAACGGAATTTTGTTTGGTGAGGAAAAGCGAAAATAGTGGAAGAGGAAAATATCGAGGGGATAGGATTGTGAAGTGAAATAGAGAACTCGGGCTGCCTTTATCAATTTTATCTGTGAAATATTTCCGAAACATTTGCCATTATATTTGCATTACTGGACGGAGCTCTTTCTTTTGCCGTTTGGTTAACAATATTTTGCCTGTGCCTTGCGCTGGCGGCATCAAGATCCTCTTACACGCCAGTTCGACGCCAATGAAAAGGAAAATGTGGCTGCGAAATAATGCCAGAGGAAATGGTTGCCAAAAAGAAAAGCCTAGACCAAGCTACCAAGCTACCAACTACAACTCGTACTTTTACTACTCGTACTCGTCGCCCGCTTTTCGTGTTGTTCTTGCTCTATTCCCAGGCGGAAACTGCTTATCACACATTTCCACACAGCCACGCAAATTCAGACAAACGAAATACAATACAAAAAAAGAGAACAAAATTAAAAAGGAGCGAGAAAGAGCGTGAAGTAATAGCGCCCAAAGAATGATGAGTAGACATGATTTCCGTGCGGTTGATTTTCTGCCTCCTTCAGTCGCCTTCCTCTCTCTCGCTATCAGTCTCTATCTCTCTCTTTCTCTGCTCAGCAGCCTGCTTGCAGTGAAACTATTTGCTTGGGGATTTAGTTTCTGATACCTTTTTCGTGCGTATACGTAACATCTTATCTACATGTTCTTGCGGGCCTCAAGTGCTGCAGTCGTCGCCATCTTAGCCGGCAGCTGCCTGAAGTAGCATGTAATTCATCTTATTCCCCAAAGACAACGCCGAAGGATGGCACATGCAGCTCGACAGACCGCCCACCCGTCTACCCGCCTACCCGCCCACCCCACACACAATTTGTGGCTGGTCTCTCCGTGAATCGCCTTCAAGGAGAGAGACGAGGCAAATACAAAGATGAAGGCGTTGCTGTCATCGCGCTCAGCGTGTCTCCAATGGGACATAAATGGCATTTGGCACAGCTCTCGGCTCGGGAGCAGCAGCAGCAGCAACAGCAGCAACAGCAGCAGGAGCAGGAAGACGAGGCACGCGCCTCATTACGTTGAGTCGTTACGTGTCGAGTTTGAGTTCGAGTTAGAGCTCGAGCTCAAGTTCGAGTTGTTTCATGCCTTTCTTTCTTTGCCCACGCCCTCAGCCCGCCCCTCGGCATAAAATGCGTAATGAATTTTAGATTTCCTTTCAATGGCTGAGTAAGAAGTTATGGTCCACAAGACTCATCAGCTCAATAGCTCATCGACATGGACACCTTTTCTCTTCGCTCTCTCTCTCTCTCTCTTTCGGTTTTCTTGTTTGTTGTCCTCGGAGCTTTAACAAGTTTATATTCACGTTATGAGCAGCAAACATTTACCTCAATCGCCTGCAAATAGTTGTGAATGGGTCGATCTAATGGCGACACGTGCTTCCGATTGTCAGTTCGGCAAAAATTACCTGACAATAAAGTTGCTTGATTAATCGATATATGTACGTCCTATACTATAAGGATTCTAGTTTCAAAGCTAACAAAATATTCATTATTCATCAATTTGTTAGAAATCATTCACTTCAATTAATTCGGGCGTAAAATATAAATATTCTCAATCTTCATTGAGTTCGAAGCCAATTATTTGAAGAGACTTTGTCGGAAACATTTCAATTAAAATAATTGGGTACACATAATGGGTTCAATTAATTAGCTAACATGAATTTAGTAATTCAGTTGAATAAAATAAACATTTTAAAAATATTTTCTAAAATTACAAAAAATCAAAAAAAGAAACATCTATAAAAATAATTGTATGAGGAATGCAATTCGTTGTTATACCCGCTACCCATAGGGTAGAAGGATATTATAACTTAGTGCCAACAGAAAAAACAAAACAAAATCGCAAACGCAAACGCAAAAACGCGGATAGCATAAAATAGATAAACAGGATCGGACATAAGAGAGGAACGGGTGGACTGAACAAATTTTAATTTATTACTATAAGCTAAATTCAGTCTAATTATTAGTTAAATAGGTTAGTAGTAAAGTTTTGAAGATTAAAATCTATTATAGTTAGAACATAAAACTCTAAAAGGGTCATGCAATGCAAAATTAGATCTACATAGGGGGAGAGCAAGCGGAATGTAACTACGGGTTAGTCTAGATGGAACGGAAAAGGTTAGTCGCGATATTAACTCTGAAGAATCAATATCACCATTAATAAGATTAAAAATAAATAAAATGCCAAGCTTTATTCTACGGTTAGATAAAGAAGGTAGGTTTATTAAAATAAGTCTACTACTTTATGACGGCAATCTCACTTCAGCATTCCAGTTCAAGCCACGCAAAGCCAATAAGAGAAATTGTTTTTGAACAGATTCAATGAGATCCTGGTGCACAGAACACTGTGGAGACCATACGCACGAACCTTATTCAAGAATCGGACGAGCAAGTGAAGTATAAAGGATCTTAGTAATATAAGTCATCAAATTCCTTTGACCACCTCTTAATGAAACCGAGAACAGACATAGCATTATTGATCGTTCTAGAAATGTGGTCAGAAAACTTATGTTTATGATCTAAGAGAAGACCTAGATCATCAACAGCAGTAATTCTTTTTAGATCGTTACCGTTCAGTAAGTAAGAGGCCAAATGTGGATTAACTCTATAGAAGGACATCACAACAACCTTAGATCAGTTTAAATTTAACAAGTTCACTTTGCACCATGACTGGAAAGAGTCCAGATCTCTCTGCAACTTGATATGGCATGGCCAATCCCTGTACTGCAGGCATATTTTAACATCATCTGCATACATTAGTACGCGAGATTGTGTCAAAACAGTAGGTAGATCATTTATGAACAATGTGAAAAGTAAGGGACCGAGATGGCTACCTTGGGGAACTCCAGAGGTAACTCGGAATGTATTAGAAAGGAAATTATTAAAAGAAACTTTTTGCGTTCTTTGGCAGAGATATCTTGAAATCCAGCAAATCAAATTATTGGGAAATCCAATTAAGTCAAGCTTATATAACAAAAGAGAATGATTTACTGAGTCAAAGGCTTTACTAAAATCGGTATAGATGACGTCAGTTTGTTCGTTTTTAAGGAAACCCTGGTCAACGAACGAAGAAAGCTCGAGAAGATTAGTAACAGTGGATCTATGTTTCACAAATTCGTGCTCGTAGGGGGAAATAATAGAACTAACCATTTGAAGATGTCGAATCAGAGACTCCTCACTCATTAAGGGACTGAAAATACAATTCGACCGAGACAGGCTGTAAGGATAGGGCGCGTTAGAGTAGGAGGAAGAAGAATAAGTAGTTTGAAAAAAAAAAGCAAATAGATCAGCGATCGCATGACCAGAATTTGCTTTCGAATTTTCGTAAGATAGAAAAGTAGGATAAGAGGAAGACTTACGCTTAGTGTTTACAAAATTAAAAAACTTTCTTGGGTTTCCAGAGAAGCTAACCCGACAGCAAGCTAAGTAATTTTTATAACACACAACGTTAATCTCGATAAAATTAGACCGAGCAATTATATATTGCGAAGAAGTTAAGGTAGAGCCTGAAGTTTTAAACTTTTTGTAGAGTCTAGACTTCTTAAGGTTACAAAGTTGTTTACAAAACCAAAGAGGTTTATTAGACCTATGCGGAAAATAAGAAGGAATACTGGCATCAAAGCAAAGATTTAATTTATTATAGAATAAATTGACGGCGGCACTTATGTCAGTGCAGGAATACAAATTAGACCAATCAATTCCATTAAGAAGTTGGATTAATTTGCGAAAGTTAGCCTTTCGAAAGCAACGAACTCGATCGGCAGGTACATCAGAATTAGTGAGTACAGATCTGCTAAGTTCGATCCTTAACTCCAGAGTTGGATGAGTTCAGGAGATGTAAGGGGCTCCGATCTAGATAGAACTACGCTGGTAGGTTCAGAGACAAAGCACAGATCTAATTGCGGGCAAAGAAAATTTCTTATATTGTTTATTTAACCCAAAGATAATTCATGTAAACCATCAATAAAGTCATGTCGGTTCAAAGGAATAAGAAAACAAAAGTAATCACAAGGATACCAAGCTGTTCCAGGAAGGTTACAGTCTCTAGAACAACAATATGATCTTTATCGGATAACAAGGTATACAGATAAATCGGACGACGGAGGTATATATGAGCAAGTAAGAAATAAACTTACACCATAAAAATTTACTTTTATAGATAGAAACTCTATATTATTAGGGTTACGAATATGTCATGGCTCCGTTGAGAGGTTCGAGTCTACTGCAAATAGAAAACCACCGCATCTTCTGGAAGAACGATCTTGCCTGTAAATAGTGTACTTTGCCGTAAAGAGTTTGTTTCCGAAAACGCAACGACATCGGTAGAAAAAGTGAAACTGTCGACGTATAGCTTACTTATTTTAATACGCAAACCACGCACATTTTGATAGGTTGTAAGAAATTATGAAATTAGTTTTTTGAAGATGATGAAGAAGAAGAAAAAGTTTGAGTTTGAGACTGTACAGGTACATTTGTTAAAAGCCCAATCGGAGTCCGATTTTTAACTTTGGCTTTGAACTCTTTTACCACCAAATACTCTGGCCAAAAACTTGGCGAGCATATGGTTTCAAAAAGTGAAGGTGCGACATTGATCTTGAAAGATGCAATTTGTCTATCATAAGCAAATTTAAATTTTTCCACTTTTGGATTGGCATTTTTAATTTTGGCTATACTCCAAGCCTTTACGTCATCTGACGTGAGATCAGGGGTAAGCCTTGAAACAAAAATCTGTTTCATTGCTGGAACCCCCACAAGTGGTTTAGGAGGCCAAAGGAGTAATATTTGGTATATTGTCTTTGGAACCTAATAAAGTCGACGATCCGACAGTGAGAATAGTTGGAGGAGGTGCGGACGAAATTTTTTTATTAGGATTCGGCTTGCCTCTACTTCTAGTGACAACCGTGGACAATTCAGACACAACTTCGGCATTAACTAATGTCGGTGGAGCAGGTTCCCTAATGGGAATGCTTTCCACAGCGGTTGTTGCTACTGGGGTAGCAAACGAGATTAACTGTGGAACCAACGGAGTAGTGGGTGGGTCAGTCGATGGTAGAGGTAAAAATTTGGATAATTGTAAGTCACAAGAAGTTGATTTTTTTCGCTTTGGAGACTCAGCCATAAGTTTCAAACTATTGAACTGAGTATTCAAAGCACTAAACTGATCGTTTAACTTATGAAAGCCACCAATCAAATTAGTAAAACCGACTCTTGTCTGTCTCATAAACATCCGCATTTCGCACTCAACTTCTCGACATGACTCACAACACCAGTTAAGCCCAGTTCTTTTGGCAATGGCATCTGCAACTAGCCCTGAATAACCTACACACTTTACGTGTACTACGTTATCGCAGAGCCACCAGGCCATACTGGGTTGCGAAGCCGTGATCTGCTTCTGGCAACTCTTCAGACAACACACAATTTTGCCTTCCATTATAAATTAAAAATTAAAATAAAGAAAAGCAAATTCAAAAATTTACAAAATTAAAAAAATTTACTTTGAAATAGTAGGAACTATGCCCACTGTACAGATTCAAAACAAAATTATGTTAGCAACAACAAAACAGTAGAGCAAGCAGTGAGAGCAGAGAGCGCCACTAACGGAATACTGTCAACTGAGAGTTGTTGAGAGAGAAACCGTCACACTGCGAGCGGGAAGGAAAGCACAAAGAATAAACACGCAAAATCTAATGCTTACCACAACAACAAAACTTTGAGCTCAGTTTATGTAGAAATAAACAGAGCTCAAAAAGGCACAAATAAAATTCACTATTTAGTAAACAAACTTATGCCACGCACTATCACAGGATAGATACGCGATGTAGCAGACGATTAAAGTAATTACTTTAAAGAAAATTATTAAACACCGGTTGTTAAAATAAAAAATGAGAAAATTGCGGGGCGCACAAAAAAATCACGTCTGTTTGCTACAAAGAGTGACAGCGAAAAGACGAAAATGGGTTGCGGGTAACATACGGTCGAGCACTCTCGACTGTAGCTTTCTTACTTGTTTAATTACTAAATTGCCGACAGTTTGATATGCAATACAGCTAAATACCGTAGCTGATCCGCCTGAAATTAACCCGAGTGAGCTTGGCACGACAACCACCACATTCAAGGGCTTATATTTCACCCCAATTAAGTGCGACAAAACACAAAAGTGCAGCTAACTGAAAAAACCCCCAAATAAAACAACAAAACAAGCAAGAAAGCTACAGTCGAGAGTGCTCGACCGTATGATACCCGCAACCCATTTCGAAAGAAAACAAAAAACTTAAATGATATTTTAACAAAAAATATACCAAATATACTAAAACTTGTTTTTTGTTGTATATATTTGAAAATAGCGGGTGTATTAATCAATAGCATACCGACATGGTCACACTGTCAACTAAACAAACAAAGCGCAAGCATCTGCAAGTAAATTTTGCATATAAAATTGATTCTTTAATAACTTCCTTGTTTTTCACTCGATCTCAACCAAATTCAAAGAAATCATTAAGAATATTATTATTATTATGCCTACCAAAATTCAATGCTCCAGGTCTTTTATTACGGATTTTTATACAGGCTTTTGGGGGAGGAAAGGGGCATGGCATCCAACTTTTGAAATAAACTTGATCTGCGTAGGACCTATAAGAGTACTGTCCCCAAATTTGGTATCTCTAACTCTTATAGTCTCTGAGATCTAGGTGTTCATACAGACGGACAGACGGACATGGCTATATCGTCTCGGCTGTTGACACTGATCAAGAATATATATACTTTATGGGGTCGGAGATGCCTCCTTCTGTCTGTTACATACATTTTCTGTTGGCACTAAGTTATAATACCCTTCTACCCTATGGGTAGCGGGTATAAAAACCGAAGAGCCCAAGAAACGAGAAACGAAAACCGTGAAACAAAACGAAAGTCCCAAAACTTAGCTGCAGTGAAAATAATTTTTCATTCAGGTTCAGATTCGTTCGCACACACGCTGACAATGGTAATGGTGAAGGGGGATCGGGCGGAGACTATTGAAGGGGGGTTGTGACTTCTTTTTATTCCCACCTCAAAACCCGAATCCTTTTTGGACGCCAATGAAGCAAATGCAAACATAATTTTTCTTGCTCCTAATACCAGATAAATGCAGACAAGAAGTAAAATACATGCAGCAAAGCGACAGCAGCCAAAAAAAATACAAATCGAGGAAACACTACAACAAAAAGAGAACGAGGAAAAAATGTAAAAAGTGTTTGCAGAAAGTTCTTTAACCCCAAGTGGCCGTCCCTTTCCAACGTTTTATTATTTCCAACATTTATTTGCGACGCGTAAATAAAAAAATAAAAACGAAACCCGATGCGGGGCATGGAAAATGGAAAATGGCTCTCTAAATAATAAAGCAAAACTGCAGTTGGGCTAAGCGCAATAGTGGGCGTCCTAGTCAAATGCGTTTTAGGTAAACACCGGCCAAAAGGTGGGCGTGACAAAACACCGTCGCCCTCCACCAGCCGCCTGCCGTCTACCGCCAACCTCGCTGGCTGCAGTCCAATTGACGTAAATCGTGCGCAAGTTTTTGGCAGCCAAATGACTGCGGCTTTAACTCCTTGGCAAAGGTCAACAAACCAAGGGTACTAACCGCCCTACCCCTGCCTGCCTGTCTACTACCCCTTTTCAACTAGTCTGTCTAGTTTGTCTACTCGAATTTCGTAGAAGTTGTAGTAGTTGCCTTTTGCTTGGCACTCACATCAGTTCTATCGCCAGTTTACAGATAAGCAAACATCATCCAAATTTCAAGCGATTCACACAACGTACACAAATCCTTCTATAGTTTCTTGACTCGATTTCGAATTGAGCACGGGTTTGTAACCATATATACAGAGATCATTTCCAATAAATCAGTGGTACCCAGTATGGAAGAACAAAACCCAAAACCGATTGGCATTGAGGCTGAAAATGCAACAACTATCATAGTCAATGAACCGGAAGCACCCTCCGGCTCGTCGGCGAACGCTCCAGATGCGGCAGATGATAGACCAGGTGTGTCGGGTGTTCACCTGCTGCTCATGTGCTTGAACACGGATCGCCATGTGACGTTCCACGAGGGTGTGGTCGACAACGAGGGCATGAATCGCCACAAATCGAAGTGCTGTTGCATCTATCGTAAGCCGCATGTCTTTGGCGAGAGCTCCTCGTCCTCGGATGATGAGTGCGAGCATTGCTGTGGCCACCCAGAGGTGCGGCTTCGCAATCGCCTCATGAAGCAGCACCATGCGCAGCTTTGCCAATGTGGCTGCCAGCAACATCATAATCATAATCATCATCATCACAACCACAACCACAACCACAATCAACAGCCAGAGTCAGGTCAGGATGAAGCCTCGAGCCTCACGGAGATCGCTGGGGACTCGGGCAATGTCAAGATAAAAGCCGATCCAACAGCTCTTGTTTCGGCATCTTCAGAAGCCATTCAGCATTCGTAACTGTGTTTACCTATTGTTTCATTGTCTTTTTGGGAATTGCTCGCATTAAAATTGTATAAATTTGTGGACCGAATCGGGGTAAACCATTTTAGTTTTGTTTTTTTGTATCAATTTGAGTTCAAGCACTACTGCATTAATTAGCAGATTACTTAATTTATTTGCCAAGTCGCCATTTCAATTTCCATAGCAGCTTAGCTATAACTCAGTGGAAGCTCACAAGGTAGAATTCTCAAAAATTTGTGTATTTTGTAGGGCATCGCCGACTATAAGGACTTATCTTCAGTTGTCGAATAGTCGTTCGCTTTTTTTAGAGTACATTTCCCCTATATTTCTGAGAATTGTTGTTTTTTAAATTTCAGAAATTCAAATAACCTAAGTATCGATTTGGAATCGCCTACTGGATTGCAAACCACAATCGATTGTGGTCAATATGAGTGAACAAAATGGCTTAAGTAATTTGGCCCTTTTTGCAATTAATAGGAATATTTTAGCATACTTTTGCGTGCAGCGTATATATTTCACTTCACGGCGATCCTAAAAGTATGTTATGAAGTGTTTAAGCGAAAATCGGGTTCTGGTCGTGTTCATTTAGCGATCATTCCAAATGATACAGTCCAAGCAAGCACTTAAACCGCTTTCCATGCCTTTGACAAGGCCAATGCAAGCCACAGAAAAGTAGGCCAACTCGCCATAGTATGGCAAGAGCAACGACAATGGCAAGACAGCCACAGATGTTACATGGCTGCCATTAGTCAACGCCATGCCACGCCCACTGTCAACGCGCCCCTTATTGATTGATTGTGGGAACTGTCTGCGCGAACTTGTATATAGATTAATGAACTGTTGCTGATGCACTCTGCATGTGTGTGTGTCTGTGTGTGCGTGCTGCGATCTATGCTATGGGCTGTTGGCTGTTTGGCATGTGCCATGCGGCATGTGAAATGCCTGCTGCTGTCTGCTGCAGCCAGCCTACCAGCCTACCAGCCTGCCAGCCTGCCACTCTCCGTGTTCGTTGAGTCCTGCAATTGCCTCCAGAAGTTGGGAGAGAGTTGGGAATTTCGAAGCTGTCCCGGGGTTGTTTCAACTTAGACATGTGGCAGATGCAAGCTGCTCGATTGCCGGTTGCCAATTCTATGCCATGTCTCAGTTCAAGATGATTCAAACTATCATGTGCATGCATATGATGGCATATTATTGCAAAAAAATATTGAAGAAACCAATAAGTTCATTGGTAAATATAACTATGGTAGAAGTATAAGTTGAAAATATCTCCGAAATTCACCTTTAAAAATATCACAATATTTTGTAAGACCAAGAATTTAAAACCTAATTTGATTGTGTATTAATTATCGAATAACTCAAAACATTTCAATTTAATTAATATAATATCATGAATTTGACAACACGCTCCAAATTTAATTTCTGTGTTTATCTAATAAAACATCAAATACAAAGGGTCTAATAGCCATGTCCGTCTGTCCGTCTGTCTTTCTGTATTAACACCTAGATCTCACATACTGTTAGAGCTGACCAACGAATTTTTTTGAAACATGTTCTATGTTTGTACACAGATCAAGTCAGTATTATAATTTCACCCCCACTACCGCCTTTAAAAATCACAATACATTATTTTGAAACTGTTGCCGTCGCTCTTGCTTTATAGCTGTCTGTGATGTTTGCAACGCATATGAAATATTGAATTTATTAAAAATATTATAGAAAGAAACGTTTTATCAAACTGCCAAGAAATAAAAAAAATAAAAAAAGAAAACTGCAGATTTTAGAGCAAATGCTGAGTTAAACCCATACAGTAAGTTGTGAACCTACTTTATTTTTACAAGAATATCATGCACCAAGTAGTCGGGTGGCGCAGTGGATAAAGCGTACGTCCGTGTGTCGATTGAATTTTGTGTCATTTAGAAAAAGTGTTTATATTTTTATCAAATTTAAAAGGTTTGTCAAATATTTCTAAAATGTTTTATGGCTCTTCAAAACTGGGTAGTCGGTATTTTTCAGTCGGGCACATTCCTTTGTGGCTATCTTATTTATTTCATTCTGTATTATTTTGTGCTGAACTTTGAACCCTTTGCGACTCTGTCTCGCTAGGCAAATGTATTACAAGTGTGAGCGGATGCATTGGAGTGTGGGAGCGCGAGTGTGTGTGTATGGGTGTGCCATTAAGCCACGTTTTAATATGTGTTGGTGTGGTGAGCGGCGTTAGTCGTTTTTATGAGGTCTCTTGGCGCTTGATTCCGCGGCCCAAATGCTGCCAACCGCATTTGAAGTGGCTGCTGGAAATGAAATACGCCATAGCAAACAGTTCCCACAGTTTGCATAGCTCATATGTACTTACAGACAAATATACATATATATACTATATATAAATATGTATATGTATGTATATATATATATATATGTATTTACTCTTGTGCTTTATACACAGATCTGGGCACATGAGTTGCTGACTCCCCTATACCTGGTGAAATACTGGGGCAAAAAAAGAAAAGAACCCAGCAGATTTTGTAACTTGGTCAATAGGTCGGCTTGCCGGAATTCGGTGTTCGGTATTCGGGACCCGGATTTGGCGTTTGCTGATTGCTGTTCTCATGTTGCCAGATGAAATCAAGCACTTTCTGGCGTTTACATTGCTGCGCATTTAAGTATTCTCGTTTGCAAAACATTTCATTTAATGCCACAACAAAAGGGATAGCAATAGTTAGCAGTAGAACAACACGCAAAACAGTTCAAAGCAAACGAATCACAAATTTGTGTTTAAATCATATTGAAAATATTCAAAATACAACTTTTTTATTTTTCATTTTATTTTCTTCACTCGAAATAGGCTTTAAGTCATATTTTCAGCTCAACATTTGTTGTATTTTATTTAATTTTGAAAGTTTTTAACAAATGGGAATACATTCCCTATCATTAAAATGTCAATAAGCTTAACCTTTTAATTATTTAGTTATCAATTATCAAAGAAACAAATTGCATTTGTTGTGCTTAATTATTTAGTGCCTTTCAATTGCTTTGTATTGATTTAATTAGTTGAGGATGACGATAAAGAGATTTAATGTGTTTAAGAAATATTGCAAAAGTTTGCGCATTATCTTGATATTGCTCGCAGTGTATTTCAATTTCACCTCCACATTATGCTCTGCTCTGCGCTCATCGCGCAATTGCGATTGTCAAATGGTGTCCTTGCTGGGAGACGTCAGCCTCAGCTGTCAATGCGAATGTTTTCTTCTGTTTCTTGGCTGCCATTCGGTATGGAGCTAGCATTAATGAGGTTGAACATTTCTGGTGCGAGGTTGGGTTGCTCCCTCCCCCCTTTTGATGTGCTTTAAAATGCGGCCCATAAATAACGGTAATGACAGATGCTGGCAACGCAGTTGGTCTTTTAACCGGCACGTCGCCTACCAAAAACACAGAAACTAAAGTGAAACAAAAAAAAAACAAAATGAATGCGAAATCGCAGACAGCGGCAAGCCAAGCTGTGCCTCGACAATGTCTTGTAGGCCATGAAAAAGTCGATTACAAAGCAAACTGGCAGCCCACCCCAATAACAAAAGCAACAACAGGCTGAAACATATCCTCAGGATGCGACCTCAGTAACCTTACAATATTTTTCATCTGTCAATTGCTATGCCTATATCCTGGTGTCATTCTGACAGCCACTTTTTTTATTTTCAGCACTAGACGATTTAAAATGAATATGTACATATATATACATACATACATTTGTGTTTTTGTAACACTCTTTTTGCAAATCATTTAAAAAGCACTTAAGTGGAAATTAAAAAGAAATTATTCACTTTGGCACATTTCACTTTGCAACAATAAAAGACAGATAGGGAGCGAGAGCGAGAGCGAGAATGAGAACGAGAACGAGAACGAGAGAAACGTAACATTTTTACAATGCTTCATCAGTTCTCCTTTCATCCATCGACCCCTTTCGCATTGGTGTAATTTTTGCGGTTTGCCTCATTATTCGAGCCTGGCTGAGGTCTGGTCTGTAAACCACACTGCAGACGAAGACAGAAGAGTGTCCAGAGTCGACAGAAACAGCAGGAGAATCCGTTGGAGTCGCCTTCCTTTCCTTTTTTTTTAACCCTGCTGGGGCTGTTTGCCCTTAATTGTGGTTTATTCCGGCATCGTTGAGCCATCGAGGATCCTTTTGTCAGCCTCAACTCTCTATGCTTCTCCTTCTCGGTTTCTGTCAATGACTATGTCTGGTATTTTGCGCATTTTACCACAACATTTAGCATTATTTTAATTGTTTATTACAACCTCAGAGCCAGACAACAGGCATTATGGCTAAAAGGTGTAAGCGCCCCAAAGCACAAAACACACAAAACCAAATCCAACAGCAATTCAATGGCTTTGTGGCACTTGAATGTGCGTATGACAGGTTCTATTTAAAGAAATGTTAAACTATTTGCCTGCAGCTGCAATAGGAATTAATTATTATCGTTCAGTATTTAGCCAAAGATTTTTTGTTAATTTACTTGGTAGTAATCGAATTATACTTTTCAACACAAAGGAATGAAGATGTGTACCTTATTCAGTTTTTTTTGTCATATAGTAACAATATTATTGAGGAAATTTAGTAATAGAAATAAATAAAATAAGGCATTAAAAATGAGTTTTACTTTTTGTTTGATAAAGTGAAACTGCTATTAACAACAACATATATTATATATATGTACATATAAAGTAGTTCATAGGCACTGACGGAGCTATAGTACTATCAATGCATAGCCCAAACGGCAAAAGATAGGATGCGGCAATTTTCGCACAACCTAGATATGGACATCTATGCGCCCACTAAGAAGCTATTTTTTGAAATAATTACTCTAGCACTCTTTAATCACTGTTTAAAAATCGAATTAATTGGCCCATTTTTGTTTTCGGGATAGGGATGTGATTTGTAGTTAAAAAATATCGATATCGGTCTTGATAGATGTTTTCCAAATGAAATATCGATGCTGAGTAAAAGCTTTAGAGTATTGATAATCCATAGGGTTCAATGTAAAGAGAGGTTTTAGACTTAAATGAATTTCTTAATGTAATACAGACAATTTTTCTTAGTTTGTCATCATCACCGATACCTACAAAAACATCGCAAACATCGATATCGGCACACATCGCCAAACATATAATCTACGTATTTATGTTTTGCACATTGCACTTGCAAACTCTATTTTAATTTGTATTGACCAATTTGAATGAAAGATACCAGCATTTATTTTTGGCGAAGTGCAGAAAGAACTTTCATGTAAACATCGAAAGGCTGCAGCGTGGGTTTGCAGCGGGGAAAGCTGGCCATTATTTTATATAAACGGAAAAAATAATATTTATGTAAGAACCGAGGGCTGCACTCGGAGGCCGTATTGGAAGATAAAGTTTTAATTTTTAAATATTGGCATACATATAGTTAGTGTTTCAATTTAAGAAACTTTTTCAGAAAATGTATAAATGTTGCAAACAACATACCCAATATGTATGTTATGTAAGCAACAATTCATACTTCTTTTTAATTCAGCGACAGACAACATTTTTTTTTTTTGAATTTTAAAATGAATCGAAATAATTTGCATGCACACAGCGAGAGGAAGCGACAAACGATATATTTTTAATTTCTTCGCGGGTGAAGCTGCGTTTAAATCTGACTCTTATTTCATAATTGAGAAAAAAAGGAAAAGAACTGTCCGCTTATGATTTTTTGTAAATGTGTAGCTTAATATCTTGTGTAATCGGGCTTTAATATCTTCAATATTACGTTTTCAATCGTATTAATTATATCATTTTGTTGATCACAGCCACACCTCGGGCCCAGATATATTTGGCAGCCAGAAAGCCATGTTGGTAACAAGGTGGCAAATACTGTTGGAATGGGGAATAATGAATTTTGTGTTTGCTTCTTTAGTTTCATATAATTGTTATTTATTTGTTATAAATTTCGAGGCATTTTCGCTATATTTTATCAATGTTGTCGGCGTCGCCGACGCCGTTTTCTGTTGTGGTTGTTGCTGCAGCCCCAGGGGAACACTCCATGTAGGCCAGGCAATAATATTTGTCGCCCCAAAAAAGTATGTACTGCAAAATTATTGACATCTAAATTACAAACATTGTGTTTGCCTCAGGCTGTACTATGTGTGTGTTGGGTGTGCTTATGGCTTTGTTTGCGACGTGCCCTGCTTTGCTTTAATGCCGAAACTGCCGCACAATCAGTTACAGTCTCAGCTGTCAATAGATTGTTGACATTTTTCTTTATATTTTCATATCTCACATACCCACATACACAGATACACACATACACACCCACAAACATGCACACGCAGACATATGGGCCTGTTTTGTTGCCCACTTTTTGTGTTTACTGCTTAAATCTGCCAATTTACTCGTTTACGTTAAGGCTTTGTGCCCAGCTTCCCCAGAAATGGAGAGTCCTTCTCCTACTTACTGCCGTTGTTGCTGGTGATGCAGGGGTTTGGGGTTCTTCGGTAGGGGATGCGTATGTCGTGACTGTGGCCTCTTCGTTTGGAAAATTAATATCTGTGTCATTTCATTTAATTTTTTTTCCTTTTCGCCTTTTTTTTGCCTTTGCCTTGCCTTTTCCCCTCCTTTTCGAGTTAATAAGGCTAAATTGAGAGAATGTGCGACGCACTTAATTATCATCATATTTATTGTCTTTATTTATGGTTGAATACGATACGAGACAGTGGGAATGTGATTTGCTGGAAAGAGATACAAAGTTGAGTTTTTGCGACTTTTTTTGAGCTCAGTTTTATGATAGCTCATAATATTTGCAATCATTATTTATGATACCTCTTGCCACGCTTTGCGTCGACTCTGCTTTAAGAAAAATCCGGCAACAAAAAGACAGGAGAACATACATTGGGAGACATTAACTTAAGTCAAATTTATTGTATATACGATGTCGTGATTGAACAATATTCATAATTAACTAGTCTACAGTGAAGGGTCCAACTTTTTTGTCTCGCCATACATGCTTTAACCGTACCCAGTTTTGAAGAGCCCGAACATATTTTTGAAATATTCAACAAACCTTTTAAATTTGCTTAAAAAGAAACTTTTTGAAATGACAAAAATTGCATATAATGTGAAAATGAAATTTTCGTCATAAATAAATAAATAAAAAAAATACAACGAAATTGTCTAGAGCGGGACTCGATCCGCTGCTGCTTGCTCAACTGCAAGTTTTTTCACACCATATACTCGTATACATATCTTCAATGTTTATCACACGATTTGTCTCAAATGTTCATGAAGCGTCCGAGCTAGGCTATTTAATATGTGTGCCAAGAATTACAGACACAGCTATAAAGCAACAGCAACGGCAACATCTTTAAAGTAATATCTTGTGATTTTTGAATGCGGTTGTGGGCGTGGCGAAATTCTAAAACAGACTTGATCTGCGTGCAAACATAACACGTGTTGGTTTCACATTTCGTAGCTCTAGCTCCTATAGTCTCTGAGATCTAGGTATTCATTGCTATATCGTCTCGGCTGTTGACGCTGATACATATACTTTATGGGGTCGGAGATTCCTCCTTCTTGCTGTTACATATTAACTTATAATACTCTTTTACTCTGCAGGGTATCGGGTTTAAAAATATTAAAATTTTTTGCAGTTCATGCGAAAATAATGTTAATGTGAACAGCTCTGGCATTAATTGCGCTAGTTAAAATAAAATTGTTCCTCAATATTTACAATTTACAAATATTTTTCTGTTTTAGCCATTCAAATTTAAGCATATTCTTTACATTCTTCAAGTTGTTTTATGCCTTTAAATGACTCGTACTCACAGCTCCATCGATTTTAGAACTTTCCGCATTGGACTAAATCAATAACTTTGCGGTCAACTTTTTTTAATTTAAATTTAATGGCCACTCAACCTGGTTGTGGATATCAATTAAATTCCAGTTTATGTGACCGGCTGCAAAGACCACAAAAATTAAAAATAAAAAGAAAAATAAATCATTGAAAGTTCTTATAGAAAAGTTACCAATTTTGATATTGGGTTCCTTCGGCAGGAATGAAGCTGAGCTTCATGCTGTGCTGGTAAAGTAACTTTACGCTCTCATTGCATTGGATTTATTGCCGGTCCAAAAGTACACTCAGTCAAAGTTATCTCTCTCTTCGTCTCTCACTTGGTGTTGGCCTAAAACACTAAAAGACAGACATCATCTATCAAAGAGCATATCCATCATATCTCGAGAGTTTCACAAGGCGCAGATACAATCATGTATTTGCCTTTCTTGGACGGGCTTAAAATGTCTCCGCAAAGTAAAAGTTAAATAAAATCTGTGCTCGTCCTGTGCTGTGCTTTTGTGCTGGCAAAATTATGCCCAGTCAGACATGTTGTGCTGTTTGTACAACCTTTAAACAATGGCAGCAGCAGCAGCCGCAGCAGCAGCAACAACAACAACAACAACAACAACAACGACAGCGACAGCAGAGGCAACAATAATAATGCAAACTTCTTTACTGGCTCACAGGTGCACAAATGCCGAGCAAAAAGTATAACAACAAAAGCGGCGACTCAAACAGAAGCAGCAGCTCCACAAAATTTACATAACAAAAAATTTGTCAAGTCTTGGGACGCGGCAGGTGGCACGTGCCAACATAAGTTCATGCATTATAATCACACACACAGCTACAAGTACATATGTAGTGTGTATATATTTTAGGGGTATGCACATACATATATGTATGTAGTACATACATATATATGTTAAAGTATAGTACTTACATGAAGTGGGAGGCGGGCAGGGCAGCCAATGGGCATAAAAGTCTTTCGAAAGTGTTGGTGAAAAATGGTTGTCGTTGTTTTTGCTGTTTTGTTGTGCATGCGACGTCGTCTCAAGCTGCGAGAGTCTGCAAGGGAAATGTATGCATGATCATGTCTGGATTAACGTAATGAAAGCACAGCATGCAACAACAACAACAACAACAACAACAATACCTACAGCATCTACAACGACAACAGCAACAACCTGCAGCAACAGCTGATGGCGAATAATGTCTACAACGACTGCGTGCGATGATAAATAATGTTGTGTGACGCTAAAATGCCGAGACAACGTTGCCAAAGTCGTACATAAATTGTCTCTGCTCTCCTTTCTTCCGTTTTCGATCCCTAAAAATATGGAGCATGTGATCATACTTCTTTTTATTTAATTACTTAATAATGACCAAGTCAGCTGTTCTGTAAACAAGTTTGATTAAAAAGTAATTCATTTACTCATTAAATGTTTTTTTGTTATATTCTTCGTCGTATACATGTTCCTGTATTCATTTGGGTAACAAATCTAATAAATAGTCATTATCAAAATATTAAATTTTATATAAAAAGAAGTTCGTAGACACTGATCCAACTATAGAACATTGAACTCACAGCCCAAACGGAAAATGCTACCTATGAACATTTTGGGAAATAATTACTTTAACTATCTCGATGGACTAATGATCCGTATGGTCGAATGTAATTAAAGGTTTTAATCATTCAATTATTTTTTTAGATTAATTTCTTAATTGAGTAAATACAAAGTTTCTTAATTTGGCATTTCGTGTTTTACAAAGGAATGATGTTTTCCTTAAGAAACTGCGAAACATGAAATGCGATATCTACAGAAACATAGCAAATATCGATATCAGCACATATCGCCAAACGAAAGCGATGATCGACGCATTTATGTTTGGCACATCTCTGCTTGGAATTATATTTTGATTTGTATTAATAGTATTAGCTGAACAAAATCTTTCTATTCGTCAAGCTTAAACTAATTCGATTGAAAGCTAAGTGCATTCATCTTTGGGGAAGTGATGAACGTTGGACAACGTCCATGAAATAATTTGCATGTAACCAACGAGGGGCTGCCGCATGGGTCTGCATCGGGAGGCTCGCTTTCTATTATGCGGGGGACAGCTGACTATTTAAAAAAAAAAAATTTAGGCTAAGCTTGCACACACAAGCCTACAGTCTTGCCGCATAGCTGTAGCTGTGATCTTTCGCACACTTTTGACATAGAAGTTTCCTGAAAATTTGAGTGAAATCGCGAAACAACCAAAAGCAGCTCCACGACTTTTTTTTACTTTTTAAAACTATATATGTTGTTTATAATGGATATAATAGTTGGAAACATTTATATTAATTGCCTGGGAATATACAAGTTAAATTAAAAAAAAAAAATCGCTGAAAGTATGCTACAAATCTTGTAATTGCTAAAGAACAACACATACAATAAGTAATGGGAACTTTATTCTTATCAGAACGCTTCGCACAAAGTCGTTTGGTAACGCAGTGGTTAGAGCGCACGTATCCGTGACGCAGTGTGCGTCGGTGCCTGAGTTCGAATCCCGGTTGTAAAATTCTTGACAATTTTTATATAGCAAAACTGGGTAGCGGGTATTTTACAGTCAAGCACACTCGACTGTAGCTATCTTAATTGTTTTTTAATTTGAAATGGAAGTGAAATAATTTTGATGAAACAAGAAACAACAAATTAAAATAAATGTTTTTAAGTGTCCCAACACATTCAAACGTAAATGCTTCTCTGATGGCACAGCTTTTTACGAGGCTCGACAGGATGATGTCCCTCGTAGAAACACTAACGCAAGCTATTCCGCAAACGCGTTTTTCCTCTTCTGCTCTCCACAATGGGTGCCCTTAAAATAGCAAGTTCGAATCCCAATGGGGCACGCTCGAAAACAAACGAGATCACTGCTTTCATTGAGCTGCATGACATTGACATCCTACTGGTGTAAAAGGCCCACCTCTGTTCCCGATCCATCTTCAAGATCCCCAGCTTCACCTCACATAAAGCCATCCACCCGGACGATCAGCGGCATGGGGCGCGGCGGTCAACGCTCCTTTATTCTTTCTGAAGACCACATTCAAGCCGTCTCCATTGAGGTTTCTACAATCAGAGGAAGATTCAACGTTGCTTTAGTCTAGTGCCCTCCGGGCTTCAGGTGGACAGAAGCACACATCACACCATTCTTCTCCCAGCACGGCGTTAAATTCTTTGCAGCAAGTGATTGGAATGCCAAGCGCAGATGGTGGGGCAACTACAGAATGTGTGCCAGAGGTCGGGTTCTGAGTTCCGTCTTGGCTCGATGTTGCAGCATCTGGTGAGGCCACCTGCTGTCCTTATCGCGAGAACGCCACTACCAGCGCAATCTTCGGCATATCAAAAGGCTGATGGAATTGGCCCAAGTAGCAGCTCTCATACCAAATCATCAATTCGGATTCAGGAAATCCCACGGCTGCCCTGAACAAGTCCATCGCCTGGTCAACCTCATCACGCAAGGACTCGAACATAAGCTCCACACCGTAGGCGTCTGCCTTGATGTGAATCAAGCCTTCGATAAAGTGTGGCACGATGGCTTGCTTTTCAAATTGAAGGATCTTCCCCCAGCACCCTACTTTGCCATACTGAGCACGCTTCAGTTCGGCAGAGATTCACGCAGGAGTGCCCCAAGGAAGTGTACTTGGTCCCTTCCTTTACACTCCATTCACCAGCGACATGCCATGCCAGCGCCGTTGCCCGTCACATATCCCAAAGGTATGTCACCCGGCTTTCTGCTGCTGGCTACTAAAGCTGATGTCACGGCCATGCTTGCGTCCCACTCTTGTCAGCAAACAGCTGCGGCTGCAGTTCAAGGCTGGCTGTGTGCGATGAAGCGATGGAACAAGCAATGGAACATAGTAATGAACACCAGTATGTCGGCATGCGTGACATTTTCACTCAGGCGCTTGATCGGTATAGATCTGACTTTGGATGGTGGCAACATCGCAAACGGAAAAGTCACTTCTCACTGCTACCTGGGTGTCCAATCGGACCGCCTTCTCATATGGAACATTCACATCACGGCCATCAAGGCCAAATGCCTTCGAAAGCTCTAGAAGGTGGAGCAATCCTAACGCCAACTTGGACATTTGGCATCCAAGTTTGGGGCGCCGCTTCAACGCACCAGCTGAACAGGCTAGGGATGGTGCAGGCACGTGCTGCTGATCTTCGCCTAGTCCCGTTGGGCGACCAATTAAACCAACACAGCAGCCGATATAGCGACGGGCTCATGGCGCACCAAAACCAACAGCCTAGCGGGCTTGTTAACCCGCAAACTCTCCGAAGGCTGAAGAGACTCCACCCCAATGACCTCACTTCCCGCGTCATCAATTTTGTAAATAATGGTATTTAGTTATAAATAATATAGTATGTACGATATATGTATCTGTACTCACCTACGACCGGTTATGTTTAAATGGCAATTTGTATTATATGATCATTAACCAATTTTGTTAAGTTATTGTTCAATACATTTTTGTTTTTTTCATTTAATTTAATTGCTTCATCGATTATCCATAAGGGTTTATCTAATACAATAATATAAAAACAATTTTTGTTTATTGAAGTAACAAAGAGTGCGTTTTTTTCAGTTCATTAGGAACTAGAAACTAACAATCCATTCTAGATAATAAGTTAAATAATTTAATGCATTTAAAATGAAATTGTTGTCTGCAATGATTTGCTTCTTAGGATTAAAAATACTTCAGGTATTGTGTTTAGAATAGTTTTCTATACTATTGCTCTGTAAATGATTGGGGTTCTTTAGTTTGCAGTGAACATTTTAAAGAATTTATTTATGTACAATAGCTACGATTGGTCTGTTTGGGAAATCCCCTTTACTTTATTTTTATGAAATTCTTTACTGCCATTGTTAGCACCTACAGAAAAATGTTATCTTTCTTATGCCGGGTCAATTATGTTTTCATTTTAGTGCTATAGAGCAACGGCAGTTCGAGGTGTCTGCGGAGTTCTTTTTATCTTTCGCTTCTGTTCATTGTGAGAGAGCAAGTGTATGTGTGTGTGTGTACCGGTGCATGCTGACATGTTGACGGAAACATCCAGCGAACGTGGAACGTGGAACGTGCAACGTGCAACAGCAACGTGCAGCAACAACAACAATCCGAATGGCATTTAAAATCCTTCACAGTCGCGTCGCGACATCGTCCTTGTGTCTGACAGACATTGTAGCAAAGATTTACGACAAGTTTACAGCTCCAGACATTTGTTGTGGCCTTATAAATTCTCTGTGCGTGGGCCAAGGTACATATATAACTCTGTCTCTCTCTCGCTGTCTCTCGCTCTTTTGGCCAAAAGGCAACGTCATGGCATCCGCACATTGTTGTTGTTGCCGCTGCCGTCGCGTCAATTGCTGCAGTGTCAGCGCCCCACAATGCACGACAGCAGCAGCAACAGCAACAGCCACAGCAACAGCAACAGCAACAGCAACTGCGACGGCAACAACAACAATCACGAAAGCCAACAACAGCGAGAACATAAAACACAAAACACGGAACACGAAACACGTTAAGCGCATTGCCATTTGTGCCACATCATGGAGATTGCCAAGGACCCGTAAAGCAGCGTGTGAAGAAATTGTGTGTTGTGCTGTGTTGAACTGTCGACAAGGGTAGCGCACCATACGAGGAGTCTAAGGCTGAGTGTCATTCTCAGTCTGAAGCTGAGGCTGAGGCTGAGGCTGAGCCTGAGGTCTGCATGGGAATGTCTAAAGCTGCTGACACAATGCAGACAGCTGGCAAAAGTTGTTTCGATTGTTGAAAATGTGTTTTATGAAATCGCCGATGGCTTAAGGTGGATTCCTGCCATCGTTATACTTCAGGTTGATTACCAAGAAGCAACGCAAACTCGAATGAAGAAGCGACGAAAACGGAATTTCAATTGAATAGTCGATAAGGTTTGATCGATGTGTGACAAAAGTGTCTACCACATCAAGAGCACAGCAAGTAAGAGGCGGCAATTTAATATGTACTAATTTAAAAAGCAAAAGCAAATCAAATCGCTCCATTAAAATATTAAATATGCAGCCGGACTATGCAAAATTGTCGTGACAAGCTTCAATTTTGCAGATTAATTTGCAAGCTGCTGGGCAAATGGATTTAATTTTGCAATTGTCTTGGCATCAGCTGCACTCGCTCCACTGCCTGCAAATTTTACCATGACACACAAATACAACTGACACACGCACACGCACACACACACACACACACACACACACACACACACACACACACACACACGTAGACGCCTGCCGAAAGCAATTAAGATTAATTTCGCATAAACTTTTCCAGAATGCGTATACGACGCGTATGCTGCTCGACAGAGAACAGTGTCAAGAGTGGCGGAGGGGCGAGGCAGAGAACCTTGTGTACATTTGCCACTGCACACAAATTAACTGCTCGCGATTGTTTTACACGTCATCTTCGTCGTCGTCGTCCTCGTTGTCAACTTGCTTGTCGATGGCGGCCAGTTGAGACAATGCAGCCTCAGCTATTATCTGTGTTTATGCCACAGTCTGTATACAGATGTGTGAGATGCTGTCGAGTGGAAATTGTTTGCTTTATGCCAGCCATTTAACAAGTTTATGGCTTTATCCTGCTTTTGAGAGCTGCGTATTTGCTGAGCAGCTGTGTGGAGTGCAAATGAGTAAACTTCAGCTAAAGTTGACTCCAAATTGTTTCAATTAACAGCAGCATCATAAACAACAGAAACACCAACAACGTCAGCCGTCGTCAAGCCGCTTTCGCAAACTGAACTCTTTTGATGATGGGGCGTCATCAGCATTCCACACACACACACACACACACACGCACACACACACATATATACATATACATATACTTCATACAGAGATAGATAGGAGGAAAAAGTCGGAGAATGTACTCTTTAGATTTGCAAGAGGATTATGAGTCAACATTTGAATATCAAATTTACAAATTCTCATTCACACAGCGCACAAACACCACTTAATTATTTATGTTCATCTTCGTCTTCATCTTCATATCTGCCCTTAAACTCTTTTCTCATTGAGTCGGTGAGATATGTTTGAAAGCAACTAAGGTAAATACTTATTGTTTACATAGTCTGTGCTGACAGATTTCAGTTAAACGTCATGTTCAACTTATTTTTGATGTTCGTAATTTGAATATGCTTATAATTATAAATCATAGCGATTTCTCCAGCTATCATCAAAAACTGCAAGTGGTAAAAAGGAAGCATGTTGATACTTTAGTAGACTTCTTCCAGAAAAGAACAGAATTATTTTCAGGCAACTATTCTATAGAATACTAATAACTTATTTCCTTGCAAATAAAAATACAAATCAGCAAATAACTTCTGACTAGTGCGCAGTATTAATAACCACTTAATGGATAAACAAAAATGTTGTTCAACAAAACTATTAAACCACTTAATGGATAAGCAATGTTATACATATAATATAAAATGAGATGTTTTAATGAACTACAAATTGTTTTTAATACATTTCAACGTTATACATCAAATTCGACCAGTTTCGTCCATTGTACATTTTATGCTTTTATTTGTCTTTGTCAAGCTTAGTCGCGGCTTTAACTGTGCTCTAAGGATGGACTTAAAGTTGCCATTATATCGTCCTGGCAGCAGCTTTTGACTTTATTTTTACCTATGCCACCCACATACATACATACATATGTACATACATAGGTCGCCAAGCTTACTTACCCCTTACCCATTGGCACCCACAGCGCCTCTTACCACGCAACGAATCTCTTCCCTCTGTGCGTGATGATTCGTACTTTGCAGTTGCAGTTGTTGTGGCTGCTTTGTCTAGCGACAATTGAAAGCTCTAAGGCACTTTGCAAAAGAAATCCAAGAAAAAATGAAGACGAAGTAGAAAATGAAAATGAAACAAAGAAGAATACGAAAAGTACAAGATGAAGAAGAAGCGACAGCGGCAGCACACTGAGAAACTATGAAATAAAGGACAAGCGCCAAACGAAGCGGTCGTTGAGCAAAGTTACGCGAAGGGAAGAGAAGAATAAGAAGAATAAAATGAAGAAGCAGAAGTTGTAGAACGCATAAACAAATGCTGCAATCACGTGACTGACTCCTTCGCTCGCATTTTGTTTGTGTGTAAAGAGGAGAGACAGAGATGGAGCATTGCAATGAGTTGTTGCTGTTGTTTGCTTCCACTGCATTGTAATGACCACGAGACGGCGAAGGGAATGAGAACGGATTTTGAGATAGCGCTTCGAAATAGAAGGACAACGAATACGAATACGAATACGAATACGAATACGGATAGAAATAGCAATGAAAATGGGAGTGCGAACAGCAACGGTAACGGGCGCGGGGGCGTTAGGGGGAACGGGAACGGGAACGGGAATTGGGAACAGTCACTGTAATGCAGCACGATGCCTTTGCTGTGGTTGTGTGTTTGTTGTTGCAATGTTTCTTGCGCTGTTCCACACAACACAAGAACTTGAGTTGTTTGTTTTTGCTTTGTCGTGTGTTGACACATTTTTAGTAAAACATGCCGCATGCATCTGTGTTGTTGTTGTGTGTGTGTGTGTGTGTGTGTGTGCCTGGATGTGTGTCATATATGTATGTACGTGTGCATGTGTGTTGTATGCGGATCTGCTGGTGTGCAAAACCGGAAATTGCAAATGCAACAAGATGTTCTGCGGGAGCTGCCACATTGTTTCTGCTAGCCACACACACACACACACACACACGTGCACACACACACACACATAGCATAACCATGGAAATCCAGACATTCAGACATTCCACATTTCTCTGCGTCGCAGTTTCTCTGTTTCCCCCTGCACTTTGTGCAAAGCGCTTAAAAAAATGCCACAAAAGCATTTTCAAGCGCTTGCATTGCTCAGCTTTCTTCAAAATAAATTAATTGAATTCAACAAATTAGCATCCTTAAAGATGCTTTACATTTTCATCATATTTTTCATTAAAGTTGACGAGTGAAATAAGTCGCTTAGTATATTAATTCTGACATTATTTACACATATAACATTTATTTACGAAGAATTCGCATAATTGAATAGTAGTAGCCTTACATTTCAATTGAACTACAAAAATTACAAATATTCTGGGTCATTTAAAGACTCGGTTCCAGCAACTGGAAGAAATTTCAAGACATTGAGAATATTTTCTTTACGATATCGATTTTAAGAATTTATCGCGTATAATTTAGGCGATGCTTCAAATGAAACATTTTACAAAGATTCTGCGAATTTCATAATAATAAACGCATTTAGAAAATACATATTTAAGATTAAAATGTAATATTAACTATTTTGCACATCTTCATTTAAATCAAAATTTGTTTAACAAACACACAAATTTAAAAGATTCTTTAACTGCGATATGTAACAGTGATACTGTAAATTTCTTAATGATACCACTATTTAGAAGATAAAAATTGAATACACTTTTTTTACTCTTTATTTAAAAGAATACGGAAATTTTCCAAGTGAGCTAATATTTCAAATCAAAATTACAAGCCAATTGGACCTTTTTACTGAAGGAATTTTAAGGAATTTTTTCGAGGGGACTTTGCAAAACGATAAAAAAAATATTTAAATTGAACAAGAATTCCATTCTACACATTTAACAAAATCTTAACGCTTTGTTCATTGAATTGCTTTGGCTTCACATTTTCGGAGAATAATTGCATTTTGGTTTTTAATTACAAATTGGTTAGCGCAGTGGCTCCTCAAAATGGCGTTTACATTCAGTGTTACCAGCAGCTGGTCGCAAAAAACTGAGAGATCGTTCCCAAAAAAATGGCAAAAAAACTGCTAAAATCTCGCAAAAAGTAACAGAAAACATGACAACAAAAACTTGAGTTGATCTTATAATGATAACTTAATCCTCATTACATACTAATCCTACTAATGAAAATGAAAAATGTATTGATAATATATTATCAATATATTAATGATATATTATCAATATATTATTGATAATATATTATCAATACATTTTTAATTTTCATCCACATTTAATGAATCACACGATTCGTTTGACTTAAACAATTTTAAATACTTTTCAGGTATCTTGTAATTATGGCAATAGGCATCTTGCCGTCGTGGACCAAACCTAAAAAACCAAATAGTATTTACTGGCTGTTTTACCCAAATATCGCAAAATTTTCGATTGTACACTTCTTAAGGCATTTGTGTTAGCTACGACAAGTTTCACATTAAAAGTGGCCCAAGGTTTCATATATCATTAATACCAAAAGAAATACTAAACTGGATGGCAATTTGGAGCATAAAACATCAATTTGAACAAGTTCTAAAAACTGACCGACCAAAAAATGCTGAGATTAAAAAAAACCTGACAGATTTCCTGACAGATGCTGTTTTCATTTTTTTCCATCTTAGGCCGTTGAAAACCTTACAGATGTGTCAGGAAAATTGCTATAACGGCAACACTGCTTGCATTGCAGCTGCAACATGTTTGCCACGTAGTAGGTACTATGCAAGAGTGGGAGATGTTGGCAACTCTAGGCAGGTCGTTGGCCATCCGCATGAACATGTTCGCACTGTTGCCCCTTTGTGCCCGTGTTACATACTGCCCTGAGGCGCCTCGCGGGCAGCAACTGCATCAACAACTTTTTAACCAACTTGACTGGGAGGCTAACAAGACCGCAGCGACAACGAAAATGAGAATGAGAGCGTGGATGAGAATGTGGTTGAGATGCTGAGGTTGAGGTTGAGGTTGAGGTTGGGGTTGGGGTTGAGACTGACGTCGAGCAAAAGGACGATAGAGAGAGTGAGGACGACAAGGAAACTAACTAACTTAACGCTTGCCACTTGTAATGCACAGTTATTGTTGCGCAATGTGGCAGAGAGAGCGAGAGAGCGCGATGGTGCAAAAAGAGTTTTGCTTTGTCCGCGAAATAATTTAATTTATTTTGTTATTTCCACTGTGTGTGTGAGTGTGTCTGTTCTTGTTTTTTTTCTGTGCCATTTGCTACAAAACTTCAACTGCAAGTGCAGAGATTTTTGGCCAGAGTTAATGCAACATCCCTCGCTGCCCTTGCTTGCCGCCACGGGGCATGGTTGTAACTACATATACATAAATAGACTGCACTATATATCGCCCGCCATCTCGTCTTATCTGTCGCCTATCCCTAGTTGCTTTGGCTGTATTTAGTGGCGGTTGCAACATCTCTGTCGCTTCTGCTGCTGCTGCTGTTGAACGCTTTATGGCGATGTCGTCGCCGTCGCGGTCTGAGCATTTAGTCTGGCTGTGTGTGTCTGCCAAGTTTTTATGCCATGCAGCTAAATAGTTGGCAACTTTTTTATGTTATTTATTCCCCACAAAACCCTTCCCCCTCTTGAGACCCGCCCTCACACCGCTGTAAATTGCACACAAATTGGCAGCACTTTTTACTGCTACTCTTTTTGTAGTTGCTCTTGCTGTTGTTGTTGCTGCCTTTGACAACTTCTCACCGAGTAGCAAAAACAAACTTTTCTGATTGGCCACTGGCTTTTAATAAAAACTCATTTTAATAAAACTAAAACACCCATTTTATTTCACATACTTCGCTTTTAATTCTTTATGGTTCATTTTGTACATTTTTTTCTCATATTTTCTTAATTCCGTTCATTGTTTTGGCAACAGCTGCACTAAAATTAAGTGTGCGCGGTTTGACTTTTCTATTGTTCTATCTTTGGCTGTTGTTTTCATTTCAGTAACAGCCAAAGTTGAGGCGAAATTTGCTATTTTATTTGCTTTCAAGCTTACAATTAATGTCGATCATCACTTCAAATGCTCCAATTTAAATTTCAATTTATATATTCTCGATTAATGATTGACACCTAATCAAAAAAATACGAATTTAATAAATAAAGAAATCGGAAAATATCAGTTGCTTCTTCACTCTTGCAGACAACAGACAACTTTCAACGGTCCCAAATGGAGCCGCTAAGATAGGTATTGGAGTAATAAAATCGAAATAACTATAACTTCTTATTTGAATATTTAATAAATGTTTTCAAAAATTTGGTAGCATAAAATATTACATTTAAGAACTTTTTTATTATTATTATTTAACATACTTGATGTTAAGACTAATTTAACTGTAAATCACTACTGATGAAATAGTTATTTGAAATATGTTCGTTATTTATTTGTATTGGAAGTGAAATTGTTTCAACCAACTTATTATTAGGTTAGGTTACGTGGTGTAACACAGTCGTGAACCGGTTCGGCTTTTATGCAATTTCTCTACATTAGTTGTTTGATGTGTGTTGTGTTTATGGCTCGAAAATAGCATCAGGTCCGTTTTAGGGTAATTGCATTATATTTTGGGATAATTTGTCCTGCATGATAAGCCGCATTCCACATGCCACATGCCACATGCCACATGCCACTTCCCACTTGCCGGTTGCCGTTTTCAAGTATATGTTACGCGTATGCAGCAAACAGCAAGCAGCACTTTTGGTTTTTCTTAAGACATTAATTGAATCTACTCACACATACAAGAAAGCAGATATACATGTATGTATAAACATACATACATATGTACTAAACATACATATGTACATATCTGTGTATGAATGCAGCAGACAGCGTATGTGTGCGTGTGTGTGTGAAGTATGCTGAGTATTCTATCTGCATCACGAGTCCTGCGATGTGAGCTCTGATCCCAGGCAAAAGTTGAGGCCAGCAACCAGGTCGGGATGTGCAGCTGAGGTTACTTTTGACGCTCGTTTATTGCATTTCAAGGCACGTACTAAGCACACTCAAACACACGAACACACACACGCATGGTACAGGGTGTGAAAATTCAAACCCACACACACACACATGCAGTTTTCAATAAGAGGCTCTGAATGGTACAACCCCAAGCCCCAACCCCCACAACGTCTCTTGGCAGCTTGGCCAGCTTGCACTTGTTTATCATTTATTACTGCAGATATTAAATCCTTTTTGCCTTTCCACATTCCCTTTTGGCTTTTTTCCTTGGCTCTTGCATTTTTCTGTGTTTGCTTGTGTGCATGGCCTCTGTATTTCTTCTATTTATTCTATATTTTTGCATATTTCATTATGGATGCCAACGATATGAGTAAACACACATACAGATACATACGCACACGCACACACACACACATGGGTGTGTTGGCTTGTGTAAATTACTCATTTTGTGCTGACACTTTTGCCACCTCGCTGCTCGACGCTGCTCGCAGTTCGCTGCTGACAAAGACTACAAATGAAATAACACGAGAATCTCCAGAATGAATGAACTGCAATTCTCTTGGCAACCAAACTCGAATATTGCGATACCCTAGAAATGCTGGAAATGCAGCTAAGCCGATCAATGCTCAAGGTTGGGTATCGAACATGTGTCCCCCTCAAATAGTGAATGTCTATGACAGTTTTACAAAACTCGAAAATTGCAATGCGAATGGCAAATATATTAATGCATTGTCAAATTTTATTTATTTAACTGTGGCACTTCTTTAGACTTCTGAGAATAGAAACCATTAAAATATCATGGAAAATACAAATTTATTAAGTATTCCTAGAGCGTATAAATGAGGACGCTAGTCACCAATAATTAACATATCTGTGGTAATATAGAGAACAATATGTATTGCCATTTTTGTAACTACATATTTGTAATATTAGTATTGTAATAAATAATATTTATATTTGCATTCAATTTGTTTTCAAATCTTATAAAACTAAAAATCGACCACAGTTTTTTAGTAAAAGAGTATGCGTACAGCCGACTGGAATTCATTTGACAACGGCTGTAAGAAGTAGACAGCGGCTTCTGAAGAAGTCCAAGTGTCTCTGCCCCAAAAGGTGGCAAAGTCGCGTCGGTGACTTGTTGTAAATACATAAAAATGCACTTATGCCTTGCATATGTATCTGTCCGAGTGTATGAGCATGTACATATGTATGTATGTATGTATGTATATATGTCTCGTAATATGACGTTTCTTGTTGTTGCTGCTGGGTGATAAAGTTCATTTACCTTTTGTCGTGTATCTAAATACTGCGTATTCTGGCTGCAGCTGCTGCTGCTGCAGTGGGAAATGTGTAACTGTGTTACACTCCCACACACGCACACAGAAGCACACAGATACAGACACAGACAGAGACACATACACAGATACAGTGCTCTCATGCACACACTAACTTTGTTTGTTTGTTTGCATTCGGTTCTGCTTGAGTTGAAATGCTTCACGACATGGTCGTCTGACGGACACTAAGCATGTGTGTGTGTGTTTGTGTGTGTGTGTGTGTGTGCGTATGCGTATCTGTGTGACTTTAGCGCAGCAGGCCATTCTGTCTATCATAACGAACGGATTGAACTTGACTGCGAGTGAGTCGCAAAGTCAAATTGTCAAATTGTCGAATATATGTTTGTAAATATTTCTGATTTATTTATGCTTTGCTAAATAATTAAGCCCAAGCGTCTGCTAAAAATTTCTAAAATATCTGCCAATCAATTGCTTTAAATAACATTTGAATGTTCTTTGTGTGATGTCAACAAATGCAGACTTTTAACCTGCAATTAAATAGTAGCATAATATTTGGCATTTCATTATTTTACATCAATTTGTACAAACGCAAGCATCGCTCTTGCTAATTGATTAGCAGGTAACATTTCAGTTTACACAATGCATTCAAATTGCAATAATATTTTTATTGGCTACGAATTTTAGTTGACTTTCTTTGGTATTTAGTTGTTGAACAACAAATTTCAATCAAAAAGGAATCGCTGTTGTGCAATTTCTAGTTAGATATTGATTTCTTCTACTTTCCACTTTTCTCATATGCAATGAATTTCTTGTTGCTCTAGTATTCTATTAACTAAGACACTTCCATTAAATTATTATTAAAAAAAAAAACACTAATATTTACTTTTCCCTTGACAAGATTTTATGTTTCACTAATTGGAAAAAATCATTTTCTTAAAATGGAATTTAAGTAGGAGTTTGTTTATTTCCAAATAGAGAAATGAAAAACTATTTTGCTACTGCAAGAGCGTAATCCCTTTGATTGCATTCACATTGTGCAATTAACGTACCACATATACGAAACATATGTACATATGGTATGTTAGGTATGTGCATACAGTTCAACTGGTTAAAACCACAAACACAATCGACATCTATAACGACTTCAGCATCAATTATCGCATTGAGCTGTCATCGGAATGGAATTCCGGGCATTTTGTGTTAATTTCATGCGCCGGATGCTCTTGATTACAGTTATTTTTCATTATAATGGTCTTTAATTTTAATTCTTTCTATTTGCGGGGTTGTATGCAAATAATGCAAAAGTAACTAAGAAGAAGAGAATTATGGAGCAACCTGTATTTTGAAACAATTGATGCTTTTATTGCCACTAATTCCAATACATATATGAACCTTAACCAACACAATGCCGTATTTCAAGCATATATCTACATCTATACATATATGTACATACATATTACATAACATATAGTGTATGTAGGGTTA